>OU744336.1:123825784-126308741 GCA_916610165.2 Gymnosoma rotundatum | reverse complement strand
AACACGACGACACATCTTTATTTACACAGGACCAGAAATATATAGATTAACCAACCTTTTCCGGAAAGAAGGTTTACACACAACATTAAAAACGAGCAACACTCTACGTAACAATCTTAAGACATCAATAGAAACAACGGATAAATTTAGCACCAGCGGAGTATACAGACTTACTTGTACTTGCAACCATACATACATCGGACAAACTGGACGAACATTAAAAACAAGGTTTACAGAACACATACGATCATACAAAAGGAAAAGGGAAGACTCCAATTTCGCAAAACACCTTAACACACATGGACACGAACCAAAGGAAATAGATGAATGTATGACAGTATTACACCCAAGTAAAAAAGGACGAAGACTAGACATTCTTGAAAACATGGAAATTTACAAAACACGAACGTTTAACAGAGACATTATTAACGAACAGGGTAAACACAACCTCTGACACGATTTTTACACCACTAAAATTACTAAAACACTCTTACAAACGAAAAAACACCCACAGACGGTCACACTTACCTATCCAATAATAAAAGACCCAAATATTAACTATATACCCCAATAAACAAGACAGATATCAGGCAATCTACCTGCATAATACTATTTTAAACGGACAAAAATTACCTAAACCCACCACCTTTTATTCTTTACACTATCTATTTTTTACACTATCTCTTCAGTTTTAACAAAAACGCGGCTTGAAAATGATGTTATCACATCGAAAGCGCTCGCCGAACATCCAAAGTACACAGCCAGTGACGACGGTTATTACCGAAAATTATAACAACAAATTTATATACATTTATTACACTTACCATTATAAATGAAAGATTGTCCTTTTTCTGTTCTTTCTGTTTCTATATTGAAAAGAAAAAAAAATATATATATATATATATATATGCTATGAAATGAAGCTCTAAATTTGGAGAAATATATATATATATATACATACATATTTATGAATATTTAAAAGATTAAGATATAACACTTTTTTTAACAATTACAGTTCTTACCATTAAAAGATTTATATCCATTATCTGCATTCAATATTGCATTTTCTGTTGGTCTTATTTGTGGCTTTACATTGGATTTTTTTATGACACGCAGGCTCATTAATGCTTCGAAGGTATATAATTCATCCGCCGTTAAAAACTCAGTTTCTGGGAGAAACAGTTCACTTTCTGTTGGTTGTGGCAATTCTTTGTCTTTTTTCATGCTACGCAGACTCATTAATGCTTCCATAAGATATATTTTTATCCGCCGTTAAATATTCGATATCTGGATGAAAGAGCTCACTGTCTATTTTTTGATTCATCTCACATAGGCTCATTAACGCATTTTAAAGCACACATCTCATCCGCGCTGAATAAAACGTTTTCAGAGAGCAAAAACTCTTCTATTCGAATATCTTGGAAATCCTCTAAAAGACATAGGTCTGTGAAACTTGGATCAACACTAGTTTTAATATTTTCGATTGGGGGCAATGTTTTAACCGATTTTAAGTCGAATATATTGTCTATGCTTAAATGCTTGCTTTCAAAGGTTGAAAGTTCATCCTAAATATTGCTTTCCAAATTTATTAAGACATCTTATGCACTGTTTTCATCACTACTAAGAACTCTATTTTTTAATGAAATAGATTCTTTTATCTAAAATAATTATAATTTTATATCTACGCATAACTTAAGCCGTTAAATTTTTTTACCTGAATACTCTCAATAAGTTTTTGAGAATTTGGTGCAGTGTTTTTTTTCAAGTTTTTTGAAACAACGTTTTACCTAAAATATTAAAACAATTCACTTACTAAAATGTGATTGTGTTCAGTCGCAGTTACTTACATTACTTAAAATCATTTTCCTATTTTTATGGTTGTCACGAATTTTGCAAAACACAGGCTTACTTGCATTATATTTTTCGATTTATATTCGTATGTTTTTCTATCAATATTTTTTGGATCTAATCCACTTAAAACCAGCTCCATTATAATTTTTCTTAATTTTGTAGTGTCTCGCATTTTACTTAAAAAAATGAAATTTTAAATAAAATCAGTTTATTGAATATATCATTCATTTCATGTAGTACGGCCCTAACTCACATAATTGTAACTTTAGAAAAGAAGGTAAAAACATAGAAGCTGCACTTACCAATATATATGTTGATTTTTACTTTATTAATGTAGTTTTTTATTGCACCTTATATATATTTTGTGATAACTTTTAATCTGTGAAATTGTATTCTTCTTGAAAAGAGATAATTTGATTACACTGTATGTATACTTTATTCGGCCACTGTATGTGTACACATAAATACTATATTTTACAATTTCACTTGTTTAACCCCCTTTTTGTTGTTCTTTTTTAAATATGTTATATTTTAGTTTTAAAATATCTTTTGCAAGTTTGCCGACAATTCACTTTTTTATAATTTGTTTATTTATTAATATTATATTTTACACATTCACTTTTAAAAATATTTTTAGATTTGCACATAAACACAAATATTTAAAATGTTTAGTTCTCTTTCAAACTTATTCTTTATAAAAAACAGTTAACAGTTAAACATTTTGTTCCATTCAATTGTTTCTACCGTTTTACGCAGTGGTGAAAAACTTTTGTTGATCATTTCTTCTAATTCAACCACCATTTCAATTTTAAACATGGACCAGAAGGTTGCGGTTGTAAGTATTTAGCGCTTATTCTTAGTTTTAAATTAATTAAAATTTTTTACTTTCAGGAATTTTTACGACTTTTAAACAAGTCCTCCAAAAATAAGAAGGTGCGGCGAGGAGGTTAACCAGAGGAAGACGAGTAAATATAATTAAAAGTGTTAAGGGTTTTATTCTTTAAAAGTTTGTATGCGCTCATCGGTGCATTCTAAAAAATGGGGCCCTTGGTAATATATATGTATGTAAATATAATATATTTTATTTCCATTTAGCAGCAACAACAATATATCAATTGGCAGCAACCGCAAAGCAGTTGGCAGCAACAGCAAAACAGTTGGCAGCAACAACAATTTGGCAATTGGTAGCAACCACAATACGGTTATCAAATTAACTGGCAGCAACAACCGCAACAATACAATTGGTAGCAACAACTTGACAACAACTGGCAGCAACAACATCAATACATTTGGCCACAACAATTGGCATATGGCCAGCAAGCGCCACATTGGCAACAATTTCATGCTCCACCACTGCCAATTGCTGCCACATCAAAATCTGTGGTTCCTCCACAGGTTGTTGACGCTCCACCACCAATTGCTGCTGACGCTCCACCACCACTGGCTGTTGCTGCTGTTCAACCACCGATTGCTGCTGATGCTTCACCATTAGTAGCTGTTGCAGCCGCTTCACCTCCAATTGTAGCTGATGGTCCACCTGCAGTGGCTGTTGCAGCCGCTACACCACCATATGCTGCTGACGCTCCACCTTAAAATTCAAATTTAGACAAATGTGTTTTTAAATAAAAAAATTTTCCATTTACAAAAATAAAATGTGCAGAAAACAGTTTTAGTACGATTATACATGTAAAATTGGGTGCTCTTACACTTGTATCTCTTTTTTCTATATAAAATATCTTATTTTTATGAAAAAAATGTATTCTATATTGGAATCAAGGTTCTAAGGGACCTCCTTACAAAATTTTGTGCAAATCCATACAGCAGTTTTTACATGATGTGAACACAGACACAAAAAATTCCAAAAATAGGTGTTTTGTATTTAATATAGCGATTACTATATACACCAATATCAAAATGTTTTAAAAAATATTTCATGTACAGAAATGACTCCGTTACAGTTTTATTATATGTATAGGTTTAGAAAAAACTTGAATTTTGTAAAATTAAGAAAAAACTCGAAGTTAGTGTAGAATAAAACGTACTCTGCCTTCCAATTCTTCTAATTCAATTTTACGTTTTTATTCGATTTTATCGGACGTAGGTTTTAGATGACGTTTTTATGCTTTTCTTTTTTTAAGTTTCTTCCTTTGATATGTATCTTTTTCTATTAAATCTGTTCTGTTTGAATGCTTAATTTTCTTGCTTAATTTTTTACTCTTCTTTAGCTTCAATTTTATTGACATTTAAAACGTAGGCCTCTAGCTAAGTCTGATGTTCCTCTATAAGCTCAACCAGCAGATTGAACTGCTTACGATTGTTATTTTTATACTTAAAATGAACAAAAAAGAGTTCGGCTTATATACCCTTCACCATTTATGAAAATCTAGTTTAGTGAAGTTACTCCAATCAAAAAAGCAAATATTGGGGTGACAGAGATTTAAAAAAAGTGGTTCTGCATATTTATAATTTTACATAAAAATACCATCGGCTCTTAATGGGTTAAGCATTTTTAAAAAATTTTTGTATTTCCTTAAACACGTCTTCAAAAGCTTTTAAATGATATCCATATATTTTAAAATTTCAGAGTCCCGTAACTCAGAAAATATGGGCGAGCCCCAATTTTTTAATTGATGTTTTTTTTTCTTATTTTTTAATTCGCTATCTCCTTATATATTTATTTTTTTGGTTGGAGTTACTTTATTATTCAAAATGACATGAAAAAATTAGATCTAGGCGTGGTGTTTTGCCTGCTGCCACGAAGTACATGGACCTATCATGCTGATTTCTAATAGTAGCTCTTTCGACTCTATATCTGATCCATTGACATATTTATTTTTTTTTTTTTTTTGCAAAGTTGATTTTAACACCAACACAGATGGACATCGCTCAATTGACTTCGCTATGCATAAGAAGGAAGAATATACATATATACTTTATGGGGTCAAAAATGGATAATGTAGAAATTACACCCAGAATGACAAACTTACAATTTTTCCACTTTTTGTGGTGGTATAAAAACAGCAGGCAAAAAATAAATTAAAATAAGCATAATGTAAAAATCAAAAGTAAACTTATCTTTTGTTTACGTTCGTTTTAAATATTTACGAAAAAAAACGTGTACATAAATTTCAACGACAATATTTGAACAAATTATCATTCGAATGTGACAAACGTTATACCGATTTTTGAAATAGATTTGTTTTTCGAGTAACATATTTAACGATAACGAAGTGCGTAGTACCATTTAAAAAAACGTAGGATTTTCGACACGAGAACGACAACCGTAATAAGGCTGATTACTGGTTTTGTAGTTTTATTTATATAAATTTTATAATAAATGTTTCAAATTGTAGCAGCATAGTATTTTTTTTTGTTTCTATTAATGTTAAAAAATAACTATTGGTATGCAAATATCATTAGCTTGAATCTAGTTTACGGACGCCAGTGAGTTGTTATACGATCCAAAGTATCATCTTCGTCGACAGCATACACAATACAGACAATATGAGATTTAAGGATTTCTTCATTTAATGCTTCATCACTTTGCTCAGCACCTGCAGTAAAGACGAAATATATTTATATAACATAGTTTTATGCAAGGCACATTAATTTTACAGGTAAAAGCAGTTCTAAAACAACTACAACAATAAGTAAACAACATGTATTTTGTTTGTGTAAAATATATTTTCAGATGTCAAATTCAAATAAAGCACAGTGTTTTGAAAAAGTTTTTTTTTTTTTGGCAAAATTGGGTATCATATAAGCCACTTAATATATCTCAACGAAATTCTATAGAGGCAGAGTAGTATTTTAAAATGTCTAGCGTACCCAAATGTGATAAGAAGTTTATTTTTAACTCAAATGTTAAGATTTTTTTATATTTAATCAAACCTTGAAAATGTCTATAAAAATATGTTGTAGATAATCTTAACTTAGTGTTTTTGGCGTAGTACGCTTATTAATTATCGGATTATTACTTTAGGACATTTGCAAAAAGGTGGTATTCTTTTCTTTGCTTATGTAATTTAAATTTACTTCAGTAGTAGCAAATTTGTTTGAACAATTTTAAAGACAAACTAAAGCAAAATTAGGTCAACAATTATAACGGTTCCCCTCCAGCCCTTTCCAACATTGCCAATTTTGGAACAAAATTTTAAAATCATTGTAAAATTCCTCGGAGTGCAAAGCACCGATTAAAAAACGTAAACCGTAAGTCTCCAAATTTTGGCTAAATACTCAAAAAACCATTTGACAGCCCCGTGATTATCTAAGGCCTCTTAAAAAATAAAAAAAACAATTTTTTGGGACATTTTCTGCTATCCGGGAATTTATATGGTAAAACAAAAAAAATTAAATTTTATTTTACCATTTGATTAAAAACACTTTAAGCTGTATTACTTAAAAATTTTGTAGGAATAGCCCGATGCGTTGTAATATTTAATTTCTCAAAAACCCATCTTAACATGATTTTTTCAGTTTTTGAAAATGTAGCTCGAAAAAAATAATTAGAATATTTTTAATCTGGACGTCATAAGCTTTCCTTTGATGCTACTTACATGCATATATTTAGGGAGCTTCATAATCCTCGTGATTATGTCAGCTTATTTTTTATATGTAAAAACCAAAAATGTGTATAAACGCATTTTGTACCAAACTTCTTGGGTTTAACATATAAAATGAGCAAACAAAATCATGAAGAGGCGAAGCCTACAATTTGTAAATAAAATTCAATTTCAAGAAGTGTTTGAAACAATTTTGTTTTATGAAAATTTTAAAAATATTTCCACAACACCACTGTAAGAAAAAAAATTTTGTAGAAAAAAAAATAATAAGTGTAAATAAAATATGACATCTGAAAACATAAACAAGAAAGTCAACTGATCTACTGCCACTACCTAGTATATTAATCTGCCTTGGTTTTATGCATTAATGTTGACATACTTGAATAATGGACTATATTTATTGGTACTTGTTCTGGTGTAACAACGGCAGGTATGGTTATCTCTTCTGGCTTGGGAGGAACATCTTCTGGAAATTCTTCACTTGCTAAAGAAAGTATCAGGGAAGTTTTAGCAAACCCGGATCACCCACTATAAGTATGCGCACATTTTTTCGTTGTGGTGTATTAAATGATACCATTTTAGATTTTGTTCTTCGTTTTAACCAGCTCAATCAACTGAAACTAACAGGGCCCAACCAGACAAGTAAAAAATCTGTTGGCAATAAAACAAACAGAAAGTTACTTAAATAGTTTAATAATAATTTTAATTATTTTTATTTAATAATGATAGATATTAACTGTTAAATTAAATTTATATTATTTATTTCGTTTTTAATTTTATTTACCACATGGGGGTCTGTGCAAATGTCTTGACATTCATTTATCATATCAGGTTTTTTTATATTTATTTTTGTTCTTTGCAACCCCATTAGTAGCAGTCACACTTGGAAATCAATGCAAAAATTTAATACCACTTACATCAATTAAATTTTTTTTTGCTTTTCTAAATAATCGTTACAGGTTTTCTTACCAAAGAGTTTCACAGCTAAATTAAAAGCATTTTTTTAATGTACCATTTATTTGTTTGAGCTAAAATTATATAAAACCCTTTAATATAGTAGTTTAGTTGCAAAATATATTTTTCTAATATACTTAAAAGCATTTTTTTGACAAATTTCTGGAATGGCAACAATTATAAGGCGGTAGTTTTAATTTTCTCACATTTTTTTATTTTTTAGTTTTTTACCTTAAACCAATTCCGTTATTCGTCCGCAAAGAAAACAAAAGTTATGCTGCCAGACCAAGCAAATAGCATGAATGGAATTGAAAAAAAATATTTCACCATACCCTACAAATAAAATTTTTTGTAACAATTATACAAATTTTTTTAGTTATTATATTTTTAAAATTGAATTTGATTTTCGAATACTTAAAATGTATTTTAATTTTTGTTTAAATATGGCTTAATATATCTTTAATAATATACAAATTAATGTTGATTTCAGGTTTATTTTAAAATGAATTTTGTATGAAAAATTTGTTCTAAAGTATATGGAAAAACTAAAATAATTTCAGCTATTTTTTTAAACTTCAAAAGTTTGCCACTTAATAACTTTTTTCGTACAGTCTTCCCGAAAACAAACTATACCACAATCGATTCGTACTTTTGTCCTCTATCGATCGTATATAGTGGCATATGTGCACGCGGAATAGTTTTCGAGATATAATCGAAAAACTAAACTTATATTTTAAGCGATTTTTTCAAATTTAAAAAGTTTGCCGTTTTATAACTTTTTTCGTACAGTCTTTGAGAAAACAAACTATACCACGATCGATTCGTACTTTTATCCTCTATCGATCGTATATAGTGGTATATGTGCACGCGGAATAGCTTTTGAGATATAAGCGAAAAACTAAACTTATATTTTTGAGCGATTTTTTCAAATTTAAAAAGTTTGCCGTTTTATAACTTTTTTCGTACAGTCTTTGAGAAAACAAACTATACCACGATCGATTCGTACTTTTATCCTCTATCGATCGTATATAGCAGTATATGTGCGCGCGGAATAGTTTTTGAGATATAAGCGAAAAACTAAACTTATATTTTTGAGCGATTTTCTCAAATTTAAAAAGTTTGCCGTTTTATAACTTTTTTCGTACAGTCTTTGAGAAAACAAACTATACCACGATCGATTCGTACTTTTATCCTCTATCGATCGTATATAGTGGTATATGTGCACGCGGAATAGCTTTTGAGATATAAGCGAAAAACTAAACTTATATTTTTGAGCGATTTTTTCAAATTTGAAAAGTTTGCCGCTCAATAACTTTTTTCGTACAGTCTTTAAAGGAACGAAATATGCCACGATCGATTCGTATTTTAATCGTCTATCGATCATATATAGTGGTATATGTGCACGCTGAACAGTTTTCGAGTTATGAATAAAAAATTACTCTAAATAGCTGGATGTGCAGCACCTTTATTTCTTAATTATCAAAAAAGACAGTTGAAAAATCTGATTCTATCATCTGTAGGCTTGTAATTTTTTTTTTTTTTGTATTAAAATTAGTATTAAATTAACGAATTGTGATCGAGTTAAAAAATGCAATTTTTTGTCTTAGTTTGTTTACATTTTCTTTTATGTATAACATGAAAGCACGTGGCACTAATACACCTACAAAAAAAAACAACAACATGTTCACACGCATAGGAAAAAGTACTTTCCATGCAACTCTGAAAAAAGTTTGTTATCTTCTCCTCGACCCGTTTTTCTCAGTTTGTTATCTTCTCCTACGTCATACTTTTGCAGCATATTTTTTACAGAGTTGCATAAAATAGGAACTTCGTACTAAGCAAAAAGAAGTTAAAATAGGAATAATTATTGTTTTTTTCTCACACATTCCTATCAAGAAAGGAGGAATAGATGAAAAATGTAAATAAATAGCATACTGTTTACTGAGCTACCAGATTGACATTTTCAAAAAAATCGTCATAATTTTTAAAATTTTTTTATATAATAGTTTTAGTTTTAATTTTCCTTAAAAGCAAATTTATATTAGAAATTTCATTAACAAAATTCAGTTGTTATCCATTCGCCCTACTTTTTGGTAGCGGTTGGCTAGCTCACTTTACTAAGAACTTCTACAGGCCATTAGTAAAGATTTCTTTGGAACCGAAATTTTCATGTAGCTATTAAAAAAAGTGACAAGAATTTGAGTAATAATTTTCAGAAGTAATGAAATTGAGAAATAAGTTTGAATTATATAGTTATATATATATTTTCATTCCTAAAAGCGATAAATGAAAAGGTGCCAAACAAAACCAAAACGCATTTTCATAAATAAATGCCCTACGAATCTAACTGTACGACTGTCATTTGCAAAAATTTAGCCGTTTATAGGGTATACCCCTACAAGTGTGCAATTTTCCCATATAAAGGAATATATATATTTTCATTCCTAAAAGCGATAAATAAAAAGGTGCCAAAAAAAACCAAAACGCATTTTAATAAATAAATACCCTACTAATAAAAATTCTGAGTAAACACTACTTGTTGTTAAATCTGAAAGACTTTATTTTTAAAAGTTTTAACCAACGACAAATTAATGTATTATTGCTATGTACAGTTGAAAAAAATATATTTTTGATACTAAAAAACAAAATGTACATCTGAATTAATGAGAAATTTTCTTCATAAACTTAACTCAGCATCAAGGCATACAGCTACCACCACAGGACGTTCTGTAGCCAGAAGACCTTCTGTAGCCACCACAGGATATTCAGTAGTTGCTACTGGGTGTTCAGCGGCACCAACTGCTCGATCAGTTACGACTACTGGAAGGTCAGTAGCACTGTTGAACTCCCAGTAGCAACTACTGATTCCTTAGTAGTTAGGCGGACTTGGTGGCCTGTCGTGTACATCGGTTCTATCAACCGGAATGTGGGATATATAATCTCGGGTATTATATGTAAAAGGCAACCGCCAATTTTTTATTATTTTTTAATTCACTAACACTTCACTTCACTAAACTAGACTTTAGCCAAATTTCAAAATAAATTCTTTAATTATTTCCTACTCACCTGTGTTGTTTCGCTGTCCATATTCTATTAAAATATACACTGTTTAAAAAATCCACGTCGCATAGCATGCCACGATTTGTCTTTCTTGCCACATTTTAAATATAGAACAGATGCCAGACTTTAAATGAAATAAAAGTAATGGCATATATATAAATTTGTGC
Source organism: Gymnosoma rotundatum (assembly GCA_916610165.2). Taxonomy (NCBI): domain Eukaryota; kingdom Metazoa; phylum Arthropoda; class Insecta; order Diptera; family Tachinidae; genus Gymnosoma; species Gymnosoma rotundatum. Next base: position 126,298,147 of record OU744336.1, on the reverse strand, counting down.
TGTTTATGATAAATAATACTATAATTTTATAAACATTATCTAAAATAAAAGCTTTGATTTTAATTATAAACAATTAGTAAATTACCATTTGAAAATATTTGCTATACAGAAACATAAAAAAATTTTTTTCTGGTGTATAATCACGCAGTTGCATGTATATAAAAGTTGTGTAACAACACAGGGAACGAATGAAATAGAAATGACGGCATTAATTCAGAAACGTCAAATAAAATTTACATTTCAAGCCTGAAATAGTGCATTAAAAATTATAAAAAAATAACTGGCAATTTTTAAAATAGTTTCAATAATTTTTAATACGTGTTATTAAAAGACGCAGGTGAGTAGAAAATATAAAGTTTAGTCTAAGTGAATTTTTGCACAATTGTGTTCTGGGGACAAATAATGTTTTTTTTTTTTTTGTTGAAATCAAGTTTGCAAAGGCAAACCAAATTCGTGGTTTAACACGAGCTATTGCGAAGAAAAATCTCCAAAATAAAAGCGCTTACCTATACCGTAAAGAAAAGATTCTCGAAGCCTCTGATGAAATAGCGCAAAGTGGGAACTTTCAAAAACTACAAACGCTGCGTAAATGCAAATCTGAATATGTGAAGATTTATTGTCAAAAAAATATTGCCCATTTCTACCTATGTGGGCAAATAAACTAGGGATCGTGATAGATCCATCGGGCGATCACATAAGTAACGCTCCAGTAGAATTTAATACTTATTTCCAAAAGCATATCCTTCTAAACAATAGATCTGTTTGGCCAGGTGACTTCATAAAAATTGACAGAAAAGACAGTATTATTTCCTTAAAAGAACTTCGATATCAATACGAAATGTTCGATGTAGAGGAAAATGACGAAAAGGGGCCAATTGCTAAAATCGATAAACATTTTACAAATCGCTAAAGAGCATGACTATAAAATAATAGATCTGTTAGAGCCAGAAAAACATGGAAAAAGACAGGTCTAAAAAAACAAAAAGCTATTAAGCCTAAACATCTGTTGAATGCAAAAAAAGTAAAGAAGTCGTTTTCATCCCCTAAAAGTATTGAAAATATTATATCACTTGATACTAAAAATGAGGTGACAAGAATTAAAAAAGAGCACACATACTTTGATCCAATGAAATTTGTGAAATTAAGCAATACAAGGCAAATAAACGTCAATTTATATATCTTTAGATACAATAGTTTAGTTAAAAAAATATATCCAAATTTATAGCTTATATATATAAAAGAACATGGTTGAACTTGCAGCAGATGGAGCTGCTGTTATGACACACAAAATAATTCCATTGCCCAATTTTTAAAAAGTAAAATATCAGATTTGTTTATTATAAAATGCATATGTCACTCACTGGTATTATGTTCGTCGTATGCATACCTCAAGTTTAGTAGATACTCCACCCAAAAAGATTTTAAAACCGTCCCATACGTGTTAGCTTTCCGTAGAGTCGGTTGTAGGTCGCTCATTAGAATGTTTAAAATTTGATTTTTCATTGGCTGTTAATATCAAATCGAAAGTTCAAAATTCATAACCTTAATGATACTAATATAATATATTTAAACTACATTCTTGATATTATTAATAATTTTAATAGAATGTTCCAAAGCGAAGCGGCAATAGCCCATGAAATTTTCTTAATTATGACAGCGCATATCGAGGCACCCATGCAACTGAAATATATTTGATACTTGTATTAAATTTAATGTTGAATTATTATATATAGAATTATTGATTTTCATAATATAATGAAATGTTTTTAGTTAATTTCTGATATAAAGTATTCTTTCAGCGTTTGTCCAAGTTTAACGGCTTTACCACATTCATCAGCAAATGTCGAGAGAATATTTAGTCAGGTAAATTTAAATAAAACAACATTTCGCAATCGATTAGCAAATGAATTTTTAGTAAGAATATTGCATACAAAAGATTATTTAAAACTTAACAACTTCCAATGTTTCGACACACTTATTTGACAGATTTGCTTAAAAAGATATCATCGGACATTTATGAACAAAAAAATTAAATTAATTATAAAGTTTAACGGTCTAATTCATAAAAAGTTCCTATTTTAGGTTTAAAGTTTACAATAGTTATTGAACACTTTTCGTTTAATAAACCATTTATAAAAATTTGTATTAAAAAACACACAATAACAGTTAAATAACTATTCTACACTTTAAGCAATCTAACGTTTTTACCTGGCAACTCCTATTAATATTTTATACTTAGTGCTTTTAAAAACGAATTCTCAATTAACCCGAAAACCGAATATGGTTTTCTCTTTATATTTTTTTTACACCAAAAATAAACTTTTTAGTATAAATATATGTTCCAGTTACTGCAAAATATACGAACAAGAAATGTAATAATTAAATTTATAAATAAATATGTTTTTGTTTATTTTTGTCTCAGGTAAAATGAAAAGTACTCGAATAACAAGACCTATATCGAATTGTTTACATTTTATATACTTCACTATTCAAATAAATTTGTTTTAATTTATTTTTATATTATGCAACAAATCTGTTTTGGCCCAGTAGCTGCAAATAAAATAAAAAGTTGTCCGGGGTTTAGAAAAAGTAGTATTGAGAAGAAAAAGTAATGTAGAAACCTCATGCTTTCAGAGTTACATTATATAAAATTTGCAATATTTCAAATATTCTTAGGCAGAATGGGCTAATATACATATGTATGTAGGTATCATCGGATAGCTTTTTAAACAACGTATCAGGATCCTTACAAAAATATGTTAGCCCATTACAAACCAATTAAATTTTGTTTAAGTTTTTATTATTAATTTTGCGAATATTTTCACCTTGTTTAAGTAAATTTGCGCTTTTTGTAACAAAAATATTTTGCTATACCTATGTACATAACTATATGTATGTATATGTACGTACATATGCATGTATGTATATCTGTTGGGGCACTTGCTAAAACTAGGTCTAAGGGCTAGTTTTTCATTTGAGTCTTATTGGGCTAAAAATTTGTTTGCGATATGTATGGCGCCTGAAAGGAATTTTGATAAGATCTTATGTGATATCAATAGTGTCCCATTCCGCAACAAAGTGTTTAAGATATCACAAAATATTTATATACACTTGAGCGATACATAACTTTAAAATTATGGGTCACCGACGATTTTGTCATTTTACAATTTCTTCTTAAAATTACTTTTTCTACTCCAGGATAAAGTTTTAAGCAACAACTTAACAAAATTCATTTAATTTTTGGTTTAAAGTAGGGTAGAGGCTACAATAAAAAACTGATATTTATTAAAGTTTTATAAAGGGTTTAATAGGCTATTAAACGTTTATGAATACTCTTTTGTCAACTTTTGCTTATTAAAGGCTCATAAACTCTTAATGTACATTTATGAATTTGACTGTTAGTCTTTAATATGTTTGTCTCCAAAAAATAATTATTTTAATAATAATGCAGTGATTTCATCAGAGCAAACAAACAAAACCTCAAATGTGACAGATAAAATTGAAAAAAAATCAAGAAAACCTACACAAAAAAAACTCTGAAAATGTTTAACTAATCCTTCGTTTTCTTTTTTAAACCCTGATGAAAATAAACTTCCGCCCGTCAATACTGAAAACGTCATTGCTTCAGACCTCTCATTTACAAAAAGATTCGAAAAATATCCAAACAATAGTACTGAAATAGGTTTTTTCTCTCAAGACCTAAAAACTCTACAAGAACTGATAATGCAGTGGTTTCATCAAAGTGGAAAAATATAACCCAAACATGTCAAATAAAACAAAAACAATAAAAATTAATACGACAAAATCGCTCAACACAGGTGTACTTATTGTTAGAGACAACAGCAGACAATAAAAAGAAATAAGGCAGAAGAATACGTTTGTTGCAAAAATTGCAAAGGGTTTTCTCAAAGAAAACTTTAAAAATTCATTTACAGAAATGTGGAAATTCCAAAAAAAAAAATGAGAGAACAAATTTAATATATAGTAGAAGAATAACCCAATAAATACATAAAGAAGAAATTTTTCCGGTGTTCAACAATGATAAAGTTACTTTTAGGATTCAGTATGATGAACTTATAATAAAATTTTAAAATAAACTTGCAGAGAAATATAGCTTAACCCACCAACACGATATGGTTCGATCACAGTTGCGGTTACTTTTATGATAGGAGGAGATACCTTCAATAATCAATAAAAAAAAGCTTGTGAGGATCAGGCAAATAAGAAAAGAGAGAAAAAAGTTGTACTGCTATCAAAAGACGACATTAAAAAAATGTATCTGTATTTGAAAAAAAATTTTTAAAGAAATTAGAATTTCGCAACGTAAATTTTGTGATGAGTCATGGGTGGAACTGATAATGGCAACTCTCATTTTTATTCAAATATTTAATAGAAGAAGAGCCGGCGAAATAGAAACGCTAAAACTTACGAACTTTTAAAATAAGCAAATAATAACAGATAGTAAAGAAAATTATGTTGCAAAACACATATCTGAAGAATCTTTAGCATTTGCTAAGCAATTTGTAAGGATTGAAATCAAAGGAAAACTGGGCAGAACTGTCAGTGTGTTATTAAATCCTCTTTGCATAACTGCTATCGAATTTATTATTAAACACAGAGATACTGCAAGATAACCAAAAATAAGTAAGTACATATTTAAGAGGAAGTAAAATAAATAATAAAATGAAATGTATGAAGACGAGGTGGTGGAAGAGGAAGAAAGAAATGAGTTAAATTCGACAACTGAACAAAACAGTTTTTTGGAAGAAATACCCAAGAAAAAAAAAAGAAGCAGTGAGTATATTAGTATGTAGAAACAGATCAAACTTAAAAATATTTCTAAAAACATGTATTCTTATAAGAAGTTTTAAACTATGTTTAGTTTCAAGACTTTGTTTTAGCATCACCTTTTAGAAAAACCAAACGTTCGCGGTGGACCCAACAAGAAAGGGATGCAATTTATTCTCATTTTGTGTACTTAAAGGAAATGGAGAATCTCCCAAGCCTTGGAAAGTGTATTGATGCCATCAACAAATTTTCTGAGCTTAAAAAAAGAACTCCAACAGAGGTTAAAACTTGGACCGACAATTAAAGAAGATACAAATAAAGTGTAAGAATGTGTATATTTTTCATATTGTTATAAATATTTAATATTATTTTATAATATAGCATTGCAGCACGCCAAAAAACAAAAACTTAAAAAACCACTTGTCCAACGTATCCACCTCCTTTCCCAAAATTTATTTAATGGAAAAAAGTGAGATTAAATTGAAAATAAAAAAATTGCTGGCATGTGAGAAGATATTTTTCCCCTTAAAAAAGTTTCAAATTTCTCCAATATTTTGTTTATGTTTTTAAAAGTCTTACTATTTGTATCATTTTGTACATATAAGTAAATTTTTTTTCAAAATGATCCAAAAATTGGAAGACGTATGTTACCTGTCCCCGCATTAAAATGAAAATAAACAAATGAAAAGAGAAATCGCACAGTTTGGAGTCAAAAATAGTTGCTTTGGAGGGATTCTGGACTTGGTTTTACTACAATGGCTATAAATGAGCTTCGCTTGGAGGATCGAAAAGCATTCCAAAATTTTTCAAGAATGTCTTACACGTCATTTTGTGAATTGTTGGAAAAAGTGTCTCCCCTCATTTCAAGGCAGAACACTGAAGTGCGAGAAGCGATTTCACACAAATCGTACAAAGTCTGTTCTGTTGGCTATTGTAGACGCAAATTACAATTTTCTTTACGTAAACATTGGGTCTAACGGCAGAGCAAACGATGCAACTATGTTCAACGAATCATCACTATGTGCAGGCATAAAAAATAATATATTTGATTTTCCACTGGATGCTGATTTGCCTGTCACTGACAAGAAAGTACCATTTTTGTTTGTAGCCGACGACGCTTTTCTACTGACTTCTTGAATTTTGAAGCCATACGGGGAAAGGTCAACAAATGCCAACAAAATTTTTAATTATAGATTAAGCAGATCACGCCGAGTTGTTAAAAATGCTTTTAGAATTTTAGCCAACAAATTTCAAATTTTCCAAAAGGAAATCGACTTATCTATTGAAGAAGTGGAAAAGATAACATTAGCTGCATGTGCTTTACACAATTTTATTCGAACTCGAGATGGTCTTAACGAATACTTTTTAGATACGGAAAACACTAGTACTATAAGTATTAAAAATGGATCTTGGCGCAAAAGTGCCACCCTAACAGATATGCAAAGATGCCATGGAAATAGGTCTGGTGATGAAGGTAGGAAAGTGCGAGATACATATTCCGAATACTTTATTGGGAAAGGGTCAGTTCCTTAGCAAACTGAAGCAGGTAAGAAATTAAATTTTTAAAATAAAAGTGAAATAAAAACTTAAATGTTATGTTTTTAATTTTTTATTAAATGTTTTTTTTTTTAATTCATATATAGGTATATAGTAGGCACATGTTAATTAAGAGAAATTAAATTTCATTATTGGTGCTACTGGCCTTCCAGTAGTCATTACTGATCAAGCAGTTGGTGCTGCTGAACACCGAGTAGCAACTACTGAGCATCCTGTGGTGGCTGCTGAAGGCCTTGTGGGCACAGAACGCCCTATGGTGGCAGATGAATGAATATAAATTTATATGTACATTTTGTTTTTTAAACTAATATACTTAACTTTAATATTAATTTACTCCAATAACTTTTAAAAATAAAGTCATTCGCTTTTAAAAATAAAGTCATTATCTAAAATTTAACAACAATTAGTTCTTACTTAAAAGTTTTAATAGTAGGGTATTTATTTATTAAAATGCGTTTTGGTTTTTTTGGCACCTTTTCATTTATCGGTTTTAGGAATGAAAATATATATATTCATTTATATGGGAAAATTGCACACTTAGAGGGGTATGCCCTATAAACGGCTAATTTTTCGCAAATGACAGTCGTACAGTTAGATTCGTAGGGCATTTATTTACTAAAGTGCGTTTTGCTTTTTTTGACTCCTTTTCATTTATCGGTTTTAGGAATGAAAATATATACATACGTATGGGTATCTTTATTTACCTAATGTTTTACATGCAAATAATTTTGATTTTTTTTACTTGGATATTATTACATCCATAAAAATTTTTTTATTGTAATACATTTTTGATTACACTTATAATGTTTTATCAATACATTAAAATCTTATATTTAACTCCTTCTAGTAAAATAACGTCTTAACATGAGATCGTTGGTAATTTTCATTTTGTTCACATATCGGTTGGCTGAAAACAAAGTGGAATTGAAATAAATTGCTTGCTACTACGATTTTTGGTTGAAAAATTATGTATATTAATACTTTTTCTCATACCTACCAAATTTATCAACCATGTGCAAAAGTATGTTATTTTTGGTTTTTCTCGGTATGATTTCTTCACTTGCGTGAGAAAAAGAGATACACCGTAGAAAGCTTAAGAATACAACAAAAAATAAACAAACCAATGAACTTTAAAGAGGACACAGACAATTTAGGCGTCAGTTATAAACTCGAATTAATTTAAGCAACAGTTTAAATTAAATTTTTGTCTTTGTAAATTCATATTTAATATTGTTTTTATTGTTATTTTCATCAAAAATCTTTAATTTATTAACGTAAACTGTACTGTCATACTGTAAGTTGACATATTTTTGTACATTTTCGCGGTAATTGTTTTTAATTGCAACTGTATTAAATTTTCTTCTTTTTAATTAGACGACCCCTTGAGAAAGTGAAGAAAAAATTCACGAAATGTTGGGGAAATATGTAATAAAAATTGTTTTTTATTTACATGGATAAATTCAGGCCTCTTTAGCTTAAAACATAAGATTATACATACAGGAATAGAAATTTGGTGGCCAAAAATAACAACAATAATAGAAACAATAAGAGTTCCAGACAGATGCAAATCCAAGAAACATTTTTGTATCTACTGAAAACTTTGCAATCTAAATTAAGAAGACATATGCTGCTAAGACACAAATCAGAAAAAGAGGTTAAAGCAATATCAAAACTACCAAAAAAAATATAAAGACCGGATGGAAATATTTAATAAATTCAGAAAAGAAGGTGATTTTTTACACAATACGACAAAATCGCTCAACACAGGTGTACTTATTGTTAGTAGACAACAGCAGACAATAAAAAGAAATAACGCAGAGGATTACGTTTGTTGCAAAAATTGCAAAGCGCTCTTTCTCAGAGAAAACTTAAAGAATTCATTTACGAAAATGTGGAAATTCCAAAAAAAAAAATGAGAGAACAAATTTAATATATAGTAGAAGAATAACCCAATACATACATGAAGAGGCAAATGAAATCCTCAAAACCAAAATTTTTCCAGTGTTGAATAATGATAAACTTGCTTTTGCGATTCGGTATGATGAACTTAAAATAAAATTTGGAAATAAACTTGCAGAAAAATATAGCTCAACCCACCAACACGATATGGTTCGATCACAGTTACGTTTGCTAGGTCATTTTAAAATAGCCATTATGGAGTTGTGTACTGACATAACTGAACTTAAGCAAGTTTTAAACCTCAAATGTTTAATGACTGTGTTGTAGCTCTTAGAAAATTGGCAGGCTAGAATATTTCTTTATCGTGGTTTAAAACATCTGCTGTAGCACAGAATTTAACTTCGCTTATAAAGAAATGTGGAAACAAGCAGAGGACAGAATTTATCAAAATACAAGAGGAAGGTATAAAAAATGATTTAGAAGATTTTTTACTTTTGTGGGAAAAAAGTTGTACTGCCTTCAAAAGACGACATTAAAAAATTGTTACTATATTTGAAAAATAAAATGATTAAAGAAATAAGAATTTTGCAACGTAAATTTTGAGATGAGTCATGGGTGGAATTAAAAAAAAGCAACTCTCATTTTTATTCAAATATCTAAAAGAAGAAGAGCCGGCGAAATAGAAAGGCTTAAACTTACGAACTTTCAAAATAAGCAAATAATAACAGATAATAAAAAAATTATGTTTTAAAAGGCATATCTAAAGAATCTTAAGCATTTGCTATACAATCAGAGGAAAACTGGGCAGAAATGTCAGTTTGTTATTAAATCATATTTGCATAACTGCTATCGAATTAATCATTAAACGCAGAGATACTGCAGGAGTATCAAAAACAAATGAGTACATATTTAGTAAAAATGTTAATTCTTCTAGTATTTTGAAGGAATATTATAGAGCTTGCACTCTCCTAAAACAATTTGCTGCAGAATGTGGTGCCAGGATCCTAGAAAGCTTAAGAGGAAGTAAAATAATTAATAAAATGGCTATATCTATCTCCTTTCACTACCTGTTTTCTCTCTCATCTATCCCTTTCCTAAAGAATGTAGCACGGTTACAAACTAAGTAGGTATTAATGCCTGAAGTCTTACTTCTCTTAAAAAAAAAGAGGAACAACTCTTCGCAAGCATATAGCAACATATACATCTCTTCTTAACATCGAAGAGGCAGCAGTGGAAAAACTAACCAATTTTATGGGTTATCACAAACACATTCATAAAAGTTTTATAGAACGCCAGTTCCAGTTGCAGAAGTCACATGACTATCGCGGTTGTTGACGAATGCAATTGTGGATGCAGACAAGGAAATATTGTCATGTATGCAGAAGAGGTGGTAGAAGAGGAAGAAAAAAATGAGTTAAATTTGACAACTGAACAAAACAGCGTTTTGGAAGAAATACTCAAGAAAAAAAAGAAGCAGTGAGTATATTAGTATGTAGAAACAGGTTAAACTTAAAAATATTTTTAAAAACATGTATTCTTATAAGAAGTTTTAAACTATGTTTAGTTTCAAGACTTTGTTTTAGCATCACCTTTTGGAAAAATTAAACGTTCGCGGTGGACCCAACAAGAAAGGGATGCAATTTATTCTCATTTAAGTACCTCATTTAAGTACCCATTAAAGGAAATGGAGAATCTCCCAAGCCTAAGAGAGAGTGTATTGATGACATCAACAAATTTTCTGAGCTTAAAAAAAGAACTCCAACACAGGTTAAAACTTGGACCGACAATCAAAGGAGATACAAATAAAGTGTAAGAATGTGTATATTTTTCATATTGTTATAAATATTTAATACTATTTTATAATATGCACTGCAGCACACCAAAAAAAAACTTTAAAAACCACTTGTCCAACGTATCCACCCCCTTTCACAAAATTTAATTAATGAAAAACCACCGTTCAGCAAAACTTCTTGGCTCTCCTTCGGCTATTTCATATTCATTTTTAAAAATTTGTGATCAAAACCGTTTTAAAATAGTTTAAAAACTAATGTATGTTTTAACCAATTTTCGATTTTATGTGGCAACTGTAATATATATGTATACGATATATATAAAGAGAAAGTTTTATTTATTTTTTTTCAGCTGTACCAAATGTACTATACCCTTTATCAAAGTGAGATTAAATTGAAAATAAAAAAATGGCGGGCATATGAGAAGATATTTTCCCTTTAAAAAAGTTTTAAATTTCTCCAATATTTTGTTTATGTTTTTAAAAGTCTTACTATTTGTATCATTTTGAATATAAAGCAAATTTTTTTCAAAACGATTCAAAAATTGGAAGACCTTGTATTTTAAGTTATGTTACCTGTCCCCGCATTAAAGTTAAAATTATCAATTTCGCGATTTTTTGAAAATATCACACTTTTTATTTCAACATTACTTATTTTTAAGGTCTTTCTTGCTGACTGCCATAAAACCATCGCGATTTATTTTAATAGTTCGACGTGAGAATATAGTCAGTAGTTCGATTCCTTGAATGTGTAGAGGAATTTGTGGAGCCGGAAGCGATGAATCGTCAAATTCTATGTAATTGAGCAAGTTTAAGCATATGCGTTTCTTTCTCGTTTTTATTTTGGGATTTGCTTTTGCTGCACATTTTTCCACAACAACAGTTAAATAAGAAATAGTCTAGCTTTTTTAATCACTGGTTAAAACATAATCATTAAAAATCTATTTCTGTTTATAAAAGAAAAGTAAGAATTATGCTATAATGTCTACCAATTTCTTGTTCTTCTTATGTCATGGTAAGGAGTAGAGGAGCTAGGTTGTTTACAAGAGTGACTGATGAAACGCTGCATTCTTTACGACTTAATAATTATACGTTGTATCTGTTTTAAAATACTATTGGTATTTAGTAGTAGAAGTAGAGTTCTATAGCTTTTAAATTAATTTTGTTTTATATTTGATTCGCCATTTTTTAATAAAATTTATAATAAAAAAAAATAAATTGTTGAATTTTTGCTACAAATTTAGAAATCTTAAAAATTTCAATTCGTTACACTAAAGAGAATTGATTTATTTTTAATGCAATTACTTAAAGCAAATACATTTTTTATTTAAATTAAAATCTATTTGAAAAGAAAGATTAGCAAATTGTGTTTGCGTATTTATACATACTTATACTTATGTAAACAATGGCAATTCAAAAATAGGTAACAGAAAATTTTTGGCTGGTACATTTCTTCTTTTCCTCGGCCATAAATAAATCAAAAGAAAAAAGTTAATGTTTAAACAGAAAACACTTTAAATAATTTACATGAAAAATGTGTACATTAAAGCTATTGAAAAACATTAATAATTTAAACGTAAAACTTTTTTTGTAAAGGATTGCATTGGTGGGTAAATACAGATTAAGTTTTGTAAGTGGCAACTAATTGAATTTGGTCTCTTTTTAAATTATTATTATTATTTAAAGAATTTCTCAACAATTTTTTTTTTAATTTTTTTTAAGAAAATTAAAAATAAGAAAATTTTTTATTCGGAATATTTTTATTAAAGTAAAAATAAAATTAATTTTTGTACAAAAGATATTTCAGTTTGCTTTATTTATTCAATGAAGTTCTCATTTAATCAATTTGGCTTGTGAGTCTTTCTAGTGTTATCTATACAAAATTTGGGTAGAGTCCACTGATGAGCTAAATGAGCGGTAGCGAAATGCCCATATGGATAAGCTTTCCCCGCAGTAATACATTTTATTTTTGGTTTTAAATAATAAATATTTCAGGGGAATATGAAACATCTATATCTGAAGCAGTGCTTGCAGGAAAAGACAGGAAAAAATTATGCTTTTCCTTAAAAAAAGTTAAATTTTTGCATTAAAATTTACTTTATAAATTTTCCTTAAAAATTGTAATTTAATGTAATTTATTTTTTATTTAGTTTTTCAGGAAACACTGGACTCAATATTAATATCCCGGGATAGAAAAGTGCACGCTGGCGCCATTTAATAAAACTAGTTAAACTAGGATTTTTTAAATAAATCCGTTGCACCTTTTTCTTTAAAAGATAGGGCTTCGAAAGAATTTGCTACTTTAATTATTTTAAAAATACTGTTATTAAAGACAATTTTGAGCAGTGTTGTCAGAGGATATATTTTGCTCTCTCTGGTTTTTTGTGAATTTTTTTATATTATGTTTTGGTTATTGTAATTTTACTATTATTAAATAAATTTTACTTTTTACTTACAAGTTTTCTATTATGGTAACAAAAACATTGTTAAAAATTATGACAGGTCTCACCATAAATTTAAAAAATCATTTCGCATTTTCTTTCTTAATGGACTTAATGAAATCCAATACGAGTTGAGCGAATCTTTATTGAGAATTAATAAAAACTTTAAAATTATTACAATTTGTTAGACACTTTTGTTCCCATCTTCAGAAATGTTTCAAATGTTTAACTCCAAAAAATGTTCCAATAAATTGCTTAAGTCAACGAAATAGAATGTTTTTATTCAGAACTTTTATAAATAGCTTGTGAAAATGTTAAGACTTAAATTGAATTTAAAAATAAATTGTATTACGAGTATATTTACTGGGGATTTTTGGGGATGATTAAAACTGTTTTTTTTTTTTTTTTGGGTAATTTTGGACATAAAATTTATGCAACCAGCGATACCATTCGAAAAAATCTGGGCACCCTGATTTTGAGTACTATTTGTTTAAAACTTCAATATTAAACTACTGACATTTCATCCGTAATATAATTCTGCACTTTTTCAAGAAAATAAAATAAATAAAAAAGTCTCTTTTAAATCGAGGTATTGGTATGGTACCCCTAGCAAGATGTGCAATTTTTCAAGTGGAATAACTAAAGTTGCTAATAATGTTCCCAAGTTTGAACAGCATATTTAGTTTTCCTCACGAAATTTAGCTCATATTATTTTAATTGGGAAAATTAATGACAACAACATTTCGCTGTGTCTAAGCATGACGCAAAAACATTTCGTTATTTCTCACTAATAATACAGAGTAAAACTTCAGCAACGTTATTTGTTGTTTATTTCAAACTAATTTCTTATGTGGGATTTTGGTAGCATTTGCAAGTAACCTTTGTTATTAAAATCAAATTGATAGCTAAAGAGTGTTGCTTGCATTAAACACATACCTTTTCAGTACCTATACCAAATATAACAAAATTAAATATGCAACGTGGAGCCTTCAAAAGTTAAAAAAATATAAAAAACGTAACCAAACGACAACACTGATCTAAAGGAATCAAGCCCAACTAAGGTAAATTAACATAAAAATTAACAAGTAAGAGTGCTATATTCGGTTATGTAGAATCTTATATGCCCTTCACCATCTATGTAAATGTAGCTTAGTGAGGTAACTCTAATCAAAAAAGCAAATATTGGGGGTGACAGAGGATTGAAAGACAAAAAAAATATCGTACTGCGTATTTATTATTTTCCATAAAAATACCAGCGGCACTTCATGGGTTAATCATTATTTAACTAAATTTTAGCATTTCCTTATAGATCTCTTCGAAAGCTTTGAAGTGATACATATATTGATATTAAAAAAAAATTTTAAACTCCACACATTATGTCTGATCAACAGATTACGCTATGCATAAGGAGTCAGAATATATGTACTTAATGGGTTCGAAAATGGATATTGTAGAACTTACAAACGGTATGACAAACTAAAATCAATTATAAAACTTGTGTAAATAAATGTGTACTACACTCAATTAAGGCAATTGTATCAAGAAAAACACTTCTTGTTATGATGCTAATTGTGCATAATGGCAAAATATAGCCGCTACATTCTATGATCAGCTTAACCCTTGATTGGTATTAGAGGCTTTTTTGTCATTAAATATTTAGTTTTTCTGATCATAAAAATTTCACAACACTGCTCTACATCTTCTGCAAAAGCTGTCGGTACGTTTAAAGTTTGTGTTAATTTTAATAAACAAATTGCATCCAAACCAAAATTAGCGCGTAACGCGCAATCTATCTGTCAAAAAATCCCATGAACATAAAAAATGTATGAAGCAAACCATAGTAGCACGGTTTCAAAGCTCAACAATTTGAAAATCCGATATTGACAGTGTGTTAGGAAGTGAAGTTGGCTGCTTCTTAGTTCGTTTTGTTTTCTTTTTATTGTTATATATTACTGACAATTTAGTTAGGGCACTCTAACGGTTTTATATTTTTTTATTTCTATACAATGGGTCTTATAAAATCAAATCATTTAACTTTACTGTTCAAGACAGTGAAGCATTGAAAATATTATATTATGGGGTTTTCCATTACTCCATTCCTATTTCCACTTCATAGTTCGACCGAAAATGTGTCAATTCACTGCGGAGAAAATGCAATCTGAAACCAATGAAAGAGAAGACAAGATGTGAAATGAGTGTGAGTATGTATAGTGTGAATATACGAAGAGTGTGGTGAAAAGGGTAAAAAAAGTCCGAAAATTTTACCAAATAATTAAATATCAGACTTAAGGTTTTGGTGTACAGATTTCCTTTTGCAAGGTTCTTGAAAGAAATCCAGTTATTATTGATAGAGAAAGCTTACAGTGTGTTTAGAAAAAAATCTTGACTATCTTGATTGAAATATTAATAATAGAACCGACAAAAAATAAATAACCTACAGAGCATTTTAAGCTGGATGGATAATACACCAAATCTTCAAAGTGACATACAAAAAGAAAAAAATCGATACCTGCTAGCCGTTCTGTACGTTTATGTGAATAAGTTAAGCTGACACGGAACCGTTAATCGAAATTGAAAAGAACTTCTCAAAGCCGTTTAAAACAAAATGAGGTTTCATTTAAAATGACTATCGACCGTATGTTTCAGAAAATTCTGTCAGACTTAAGGAAACATTTGCTTCTATGTTAACTACGTTGAATAAATGGGTCTAAAGCAGCGATAAGCCTTTGCTGCAAAAGTTGAAAAACTGTCAGTAAAAGTGTGACTGGCATAAAACTAAGTTAAAAATAATGTCGAATCCGCAATACTTGGATAATGTATAAAAGTTGTTGAAGGCAGCAAAGCAAAAATTCTGAGATAAAATAAATTCAAGTAGTTTTTAAAAACAAAAAAAATTACAATTTGTTTTGCTTAATAGCTCTTCATTTATGATTGCTACGCCAACATCTTTTCTAAGAAATACGGACATCCTTGGATTGCCGCTAGTACATTTACTGAAGCTTGAAGTCGTATAATAAGTAGCAACTTTGCTGGTTCACGTAGCCATTCGGCAAAAAATTAATCTTGTTATTATGGATGATATCTAATTCTAAGCAACACTAGATTTGATAACACAACTTTAAACTTATGCTAAATAATAGTGTTTATTTTCAATGTATATTTTAAACAGCGATTGCATGGCAACGCCCCTATTACTCTCTGGTGCTACGCGAATGAAAAATGGTACGTAATCGAACAACTGGTACCCTTTGTTGCGTTTTCGTATTTTCCTTTCGTGTATAATTTTTTTCTCTTTCGCAAATATCCGAAACTCAGTAATACGAAAGCTTTAGCCAAAATAGTTTGTTGTACACAAATGTCTTGCGGTAACAAAATATCAAAAGGAACAGTAACGAATCACGTCAGTATAATTATATTTTATTTATATTTTTTTAGGGACAGGCTGAAAAAGTTAGTCAGCAACGGCAGTTCGAAAATTTAATTGTTTATATGGGGCAAGACAGTGGTCTGGCCCAGGGACAATTGCTGCGCGGAAATGCCGAACAACGCGCCAAAAATTTGTAGGCCAAGCTGGCGGACGACCTCAATTCCAATGAACCTCCTGTAAGGGATGAAGCTGGTTAGAAAAAAGTAATGTATTTTGATATTATGTTCGTTTGTATATAAAATGTAGAACTAACACAGTATAAATATTTATGTATGCGAAAGAATAAAAAGAGAATATCTAGCACGGGTCATGGTGTCTCCCAATATTGCCCGCTTTGCTCTGTGGTGAAGAAGATAATAAAACTTCTTCATATAGAAGAAGTCGTCAACGGGCTGCCAACATCAAGATGCTTTAGCGCAGGTAGTTATGCTACTCATGATGTTACAGCAAACAAGGAGCCTGCAGAAGTTTTGTTATCTCTGCAAAATGAAAATAACATTTTAAATGTTATGCTTAATTTTTGCCTCCATCCTACTTGATTAATAAAAAAAAAAAACGAAAAAAACACAGACCGAAAAGTTTGCTTAAATGTTTTTGTTTACAAATTTTGATATTTCATTTTGTCATTCTTCCCTAATGATTATTTTGTTGTGCCAGTGTAGCTTAAATTATTTTGCGAATTCAAACTTACCTATCGCATCGAACTTGCTATGGCATTGCAATAGACAGTAATTTCTAAAGTAACATTAATGTGGATAAAAGTGTACATCACTATCACAAAGCAGCAGTCACTCTTGGGAAAAGGGTATCAATTTCTATGTTTTGAACGTCAGAACGCATAATAGCTTTTTGCGATAGGATGTTGCAAACTAAAGTCTGAGAATTAGAACAATTTTAGTATCAAATTGTATCCTTATCATATTAACCTTTCGCATCGATCTTGCCTTAGCATCGCAATAAAGAGTAACCCCCACTATAACTCACAGCTGCTACAAATTTAACAAAGACGCCATAGGATGCTCCAATTTAAAAATTCATTAACATCACGACAGCAATTAATAACGAAAAGATTGTGGTAAAATATTGACTAAAATAAAAACCTGTGAAAAAACAACCGCAATTAAAACGTTTTTAGTTTAACACGTTGACTGCCACGCGTGTTTACAACAAAATCCCCGTCAGGCCACCCGTGCCACTGTAAGATGCGTGCTCTGCTACCGCATGTCTGTTTACATTTCTTTCGGTACTCTCACCCCGATATCTATTACGATCCTCATTTATCACGTTATTACTCTGCACGAGCAGTTGTAATCTTTGCCGTGTACTGAGTAGTACAACTAATATCTCTGCCCAACTAATATCTCAACCGCAACTTTGCAGTGAATGCTTCAATATTTTGCACTGTAAATAATTTTGTTAATAAACGATTTTTAAAAAAATTCAACAGTATTATTATCTCCTGTCATATATTTATCTAAATATGTTCGGAAAGCCTTTGGAAGGAGTCACCCGACGTGGCCTGATGAGAACTCTTGCTGTCACCCGAATACGGGTGACGTGGCCTGATGAGAACTTTTGCTGTCACCCGAATACGGGTGACACGGCAGTTAACGTGTTAAACAATTTCAAACCATTATTTATGAAGCAGCTTCCTTGTATATTATCAATTTACTTCCAAGATTAATTACTTTTAACAAGCAAAATGAAAAACACAAAAAAAAACAAAATAATCTGCACATTATTTATTTATGACAAATTATTAAAAAAAAGAATTCAGTAAGAAAACCTCTTTCTTGGTAACTTTTAACCCTGTTCAGATGAGTATTAAATACTTGTCTTGATAAGGGCAATAAATAATTTAATATTCATGTTCATTCTGCTCATTTTATTTTTAATGAGTAGATAAACGAAATACCACAATGAGACTTAACTATTTAAATGAAAAATAAAAAATATCAGATAACAAGTTACTGGATGTTTGGAGTCAAGTTGATGATACTTCAAAAATAGATTTAAAATATAAATAACTAAATGACCCGTGCGAATGTTTCGCAGCGTTATTTGTCATTTTTGTAAGATAAAATGAAAATAATTAATAGAAATTTTAGTAACTTCAATACATTTTATTAAAAGTATAAAAATATTAGAAATCATAATATATCATACACATTTACATACATACATACATACATACGTTTAAATGCTTTTATAATACTTCTTTGAATACAATGTTAGAGGTAATGACATGATCATCGTTAACTTTTTGCCCGTACGAATCCTTAATACAAACAAAAATATCTTTTAATAAACGGCATTATAGTAAATAACGGTATTGCCAGAATGGATTTTAATACATACTGTATTATGTAGATCTGCATTACTATTTAGCGACCCTGTATTACCACACTTGAACAAAAACATATAATCAATGTATTATCATGCAGTTCTATATAAAATATAATTTTTATCAATGAAAATATTAATTTTTCAATTTCTAATTATTTTTCGTCATTAGTGTTAGAAATAAGCTTTAAAATGAGATGTCATTCATTAAATTTGATGGGGTGGTATGGGAGATATTTGCAACCGACAAAAAAAGTGCTTTAGAAATAATACATATGATGATATGTATATAACAACTTTGTATATAATTTTTACAAATATACTTAGGCAAACGTCATCATTGTTTACATATTTATCCAGTAGCTGCAATGATAAAATTTTTAGTTTTAGATTATTAATTTACGATAAAATTGTTTCAAATTCGTAGATATGTTTAATAAATTTTCAAAAGAAGTTGAAATATTAGGTCAAGCCACTAAATCAAATCTTATTTTGATTAAAAAATATTTAAAATTAAGGTAAAATCTTCATTCTGATATCGCTGCTTCGATCAGAATGGTTTTAATTCGGTTTCGTTCCGAATAAATTTTTCATCTTCTGAAGAACCAATTTGCACAGTTGAAACCACTTTCGATTGGAATTAAGATTCCTAACATGACTAAATGTAAATATAAAAATAGTTTTAAAGCTTTTACGGTGTTTGATTTTTTTAATGATTCCCTCAGAATGCCATTTGACAATTAACGATATAAGTTTAGTATAAAATCCGTCAAGTAATGGATACCGTACTATTTATTCTTACATCCTTAAAATTATAATTTTGTTTTTTTTTTTTTTTGGGATACCGTAACCAAAGGTCAAAAACGTCACAGCCCTTTGCATATAAAATCGAAAAATATGGACTCTTATAATTTTCATAGAAGATGTATTTCTAAAGCTGCTCTAGCAAAAGTTAAAAATTAATGAGTGTTCTGAAAGTCACGTGATAGTGTAATATCTTAAACAGTGATTGACAGATACGTTAAATTTGGACAGTGTCAGTAAAATTATGTCCTCTATAGCAACAATTAAAGAAGGTCTTAGTATTGACATGATTTTTATTTATATGGCTTTAGGTTTTTAATCGTGGTAGGCAAATACTTAGAATTCACACATAATACGTACGACTATGTCCGCTATAAAAATTAATTTAGAAAATAATGCGTATTTCCAAAAGCTCGCCAATTTGACAAACATGGCCTTATCTTTTTAACAGTTATATACAGACTCTTGAAATTTGAACAGAGGTTGTACTGCTATAAGAATACGAACAGCTTGGGGCTGCAAGCGGCACCCTTGCTCTAATCCCTAACAAAAAACCTTAAAACAAGGTCTAGCATGGGCAATATGCTCAGTAGTTGGATCCGTATTTGATGATTTTTATACGAGCTGTGAAGATTAAAATGAGAAGAACAATGCGGAGCACTTCCTATTTCATTGTTTTTAATAACGAAAGCAGAATGCTTTCTAACGTGTCTACTTTTATCGGCATTCTATCAGATGTCACAGAATTTGAACCCGGTTACATTTCTTTTCTAATCGGCTTTGGTTGTTTTTGTGCCGGATATTCTGCACAATTAGGAGTTCTGCCTACGGACCTTTAAGTTCTAGCAGCTTCAGCTTCCTATTTCTTTTATACCTTTTATTATGCACATTCAACAACTGCTAAGAGCAGCAGCATGGCTTATTTATTTGTTGTGGTAAATATTTAAAAATAGCATTTTTGGTCCATTTGTGCAACGAAATTAAATTTCTGTTCAATTTTTAATATTGGAATGTAATAACCAAACCTACTTATATCCTGGATATATGTACATATAAAGTGTAGCTAAAGAACCAAAACACGTAAAAGGTGAATTATTACCCTGTACATATGGTAATAAAATATAAAAATTGTACTCTATATCATGCAGTCAATTGGTAATCCATTTTTTGTGTATTACCCAACAGTTTTAACTGATTTTTAGAATATTTCATTACTCTCCAACCCCCATGCTTTTATTATAAGCATGTCTTCACATGAAAGCTTTTAATGTAATTTTTTGTTTTGTCTAAAAGTTTTTCAAAATTACGTTCAATAAGTTTAACTCTTAAAACTCACTTGTTTACAAAAACTTGATTGTGACCTCAAATAACAGGATGTTGAAGAACTCATGACATTTTTATGTTAATTGTTCTATTATTGCTTTAACGCATTAGACGGTTCCATTTGCATTGTTTTGTTGTTTCCGCTTACTGTTGTCATTTTGATTTTTGTTGACGTCAGCAATTGGATACTAAAAGACAAAGTACGAGGGCTGTTACATATATTTCTGGCCTGGCAACACTGAGTGCTGCCAAGTGCAATCTGATATTTCCATTGGATAGTTTGTCATTTTTAAGCATAACCGTACTCAAAACGTTTTGACGTACGACCATTATTTGTGTTGTTAACAGTGACTTTAAAAAATTAATATAGAAAAAAACGAAATTAACTCGTGAACATTTTCGTGCCATCATTTTTCACAACTTTCGACGTGGATTATCACGACAAGAGTGCATTGATGAACTTAAATCTTTGTATGGCGATGAAGCACCATCCTATAGCACTGTGAAAAATTGGTATAATGAATTTAATCGTGGCCGAAGCTCGCTCAAAGGCGAATACCGTGAAGGTCGTCCAAAAACGGCTGTTGTGCCAGAGAACATTGATGCCGCGCGTGAACTCATAATGCAAGATCAACATGCGACATACCGAGAGATAGAGACATCCTTGGACATTTCTTCCACCAGCACACATTCGATACTGCATGAACACCTGGCCGTAAAAAAGGTTTGTTCTCGTTGGATCCCACACAATTTGAAAGTCGCTCAAAAAAAGGCTCGTGTCGATTGTGTGGGTCTTCAAAGACGAGCAAAATCCAACGAAAGTTGTTCGTGGAAGAAGCACTTCGAAGCAAATGGTCGCCTGTTTCTTCGGCAAAACTGGTCATGTGGCGACTGTTCCGCTTGAGCAACGTAGGACGGTCACTTCTGAGTGGTACACTACAATTTGTTTGCCTGAAGTCATCGGAGAAATTCGAAAAACCAACAAGAGAAGACGAATCATTGTTCACCATGACAATGCGAGCTCTCACACATCGGCTCAAACCAGAGCGTTTTTGACCGGCCAAAACGTTGAATTAATGGGTCATCCGCCGTACAGCCCTGACTTGGCACCTAATGACTTCTTCTAGTTTCCGCACATCAAGAAAAAAATGCGTGGTCAACGATTTTCGTCGCCAGAAGAAGCTGTTGAAGTGTTCAAAAACCATGTCTTAGAGGTGTCTCAATCGGAGTGAAAAAAGTGCTTCGACAACTGGTTTGAGCGCATGCAAAAGTGTATAAATTATGCTGGAGAATACTTTGAAAAACAATAAAACCATTTTTGATTATAAATATTCGCATTTTCACTATTAGGCCAGAAATATATAGAGCAGCCCTCGTAGCAACTTTTAAATTTAAATTTTTCTATAATTCTGGTGTTTTATATTTTCTTTTTTATTCGTAAATAGGAAACATCGCTATTGCTAAAATGTTAACAATGGTTTTCGTCTACATTTTGCAGAAAGTTTTGCAGATTGGCTATTTATATTAAATAAGATTTTAACAGAATATTTGACATGCGTGAACATATCAGCTAAAAGATTGATCAAAAACTACTTCTACTTATGCGCAACATTTCTGACAACTACCCGTAGATGAATATAAAATGTTTCGCATAATTGTGAACACCATCCGTTCTCTTGTACAGACCTTAACAGTCAACTGTCCGGTAAAAGACGTTTATTTGCGAAATATTCAAATCCTCAAAAAAATATTCAAAATAGTTAAATTTGTGGTTATTGTCAGTCTTTATACAGAAAGGAAAGAATTCACTGCGCATAAAATAGAGATGAGAATTCTTCAATCCAAATATTGTATATTAAACGTAGAATAAAGTTAATAAAACTAAAACTTAGAATTCAGGACTTTATGAGTTCGCTTTAAACATTTTTTGAATTTGGTACGTAATATAAAAACCATTAATTGCAATGTCTGAAAATATGAATTATTATTTTCATAGTTTTATCGGAGACTATAATAAATACCATTCACCATTAAGATGTATGTTAGTAAAAGTCACTAAGAATCAGAATTATAAAAAATTCCCTGATATAAGATGTTTAAACTTTTTCTTTACAATTTTTTTTGGCGGCATGTCAAAACGTCCACGGAAAAATGTACATGGACATTATGTCACACTGCGATGCGACATAATGTCTTTCATACACTACTTAAAGCTTTTCTTTGTAGTTCTTTTTGTAAGTCGTCTTGTACATTTGTTGTTGCTTTTTTTGTGCTAGACATTGTGCCATGTTCCATGTGTGTGAACTTCGTCTCACCAAATTAACTTTAAGATTAGTTGGTTAAATAGATGATGTTTACGATGTACATAACATAAGGTAGATAGATGCAAAGAATGCTGATGAAGGATGTGGCGGTCCAGAAAATGCTGCATTTCATTCTGTCCGCATACATTTGTAAATAATTTTTCTTTCTTAAAATGTTTAGAAATTAATTAAAAAGAACCAAAAACCCGAAAATAAAGTCAAATTTCATTAATTCTTCAGAATATAAATTTATATTTGATAAATATTATTATTTCAATAAACAAATTTTTTGCGACGGCTAATAAAAACCAAAAAACAAATAGAATTAAAGAAGCCCCGAATATCAATTTTAATTCACTTATTATATAAAAAAATTTTAACGCTTAAACTTTTTATTTATTATTGTTTCATATATTTAACTATGCTGCAAATTCTTGGGTTTCGTTCAACAATAGATTTATTCGTGTTTCTACAAAGAAAATCTTCCGAATAAGTATTCAATTGTATCTTCCACCCGTCCTTTTAAAAAGACCTTTAAAACATTTTTGTAACTTAAACAACACCACATTTTAATTTTTAAATCTTGCAATATAAGATGAAACAAATTTTAATATTTTATATTTTAATTATTAAATTTGTTGTAGTGAAAAAGTATCTTCATCACATAAATTTCTTTATTTTTTTGCCTTTTGATCCTTTTTTAATAGGGATTTATGGATTGCTTTTGCAACGCTCCTTCACATCACTGCGGTTGTGGACCGTTTTTGGCTTTCATTTTTTCTAACTACTTATACTTCCAAAGTTTATTGAACGGTTTGTCTGTCAAATTGTTGAATTGAGTTTATTGACGAAATATTTAAAGAAAATGGTAAAATAAATATTTTTCAGTAACGTGAAATATGTTTTATATATTTTTTGCTATTTATGTTTTAACGTTAATCAAAATTTATAAGTTCCAAGTGTACAAAATATTTTTTGACCTCCCTCTGTGTTTTTTTATACCACCACACACTTGTGGCAAAGTAATAATCTCTAATTTCAGTAAAAATATAAATTATACTTTTTAAGTTAAACCCTGTAAAAGCTTTTCAATGTTTATCAAAAGCACGTAGGAATGTAAGTAAGTCTGTACTCTAGGTCTGAAATGGAAAATTTTTTTATATATAGTATGTTCCTTTAAAAGATGTCAGACGTCTTATCTATTTTAACATTTTTTAAAAAGTTGTTTTTATCATTTTGTACAGACATATTGTCTTACCCTCGTAAAAACTGACAGATACATATATAAAATAAACATAAAAGTAAATGTTTATATTTTAATAAATATTTTGTTTTACTTAAGTAATTTTGGCAATTAATAATGCCATCCCTTTTGTTAAAAAAAAAACTTTTTTGTAGAATATGACTTTTAATAGAATAATGACCATTGTAAACATAAGTTTGGAAAAAAGGTTAGAAAAATTATTTTAATTATCTTAGAATAGATTTAGCTTATGGCGTACAATGTCACAACATTCGATTGTTGCACAATTACATTTTATACATAACAAATTCCAAAAAAAAATTTGTTTTAAATTATGATATGATTATGATAACAAATGAATTTTCTTGCGTAATAAGCATTGTAATTTTTATTACTCGTAACTATTTTGGAATTAGCGACGTTAAAATTAATAATTTAATACATAATTCTTGTGTAAAAAAACCGACTTCAAAACTGATTTCATTTGTTTGTCTATAACGCTTCAAAAGTGTGGCCACATATCGCTCCTTTATTGCAATATAGTATTATCTCAAAAAAACTTGAACTTGACAAAATGCAATTTAAGTTTTCAAGATATAAGTCCTATAATCTAATTGCCGCAATTGCAATTGATATAACGTCGGTTCAGCTTGGAATATAAAACTGATTTTTTTTTCAACATGTACAGAAGGTCTAAAAGAGCAGAGTTGCTTAAGTAACTATAAATTTTTAATTTTTTGAGATATGACTATGTTGCAATAAAGGAACGATATATTTAATTTCATTTACTATAACTATAGGGGCACCTTTTATTTCCAAATTCATTTTATACTTGCTTTAAGTAGACTAAGCAATCAGGTTCTTTGTAAATTCAACCGTCTGTCTATAACGGTTGAACAGTCTAGCCATATTCATTAACTTTTGTAACACCCCTTAATATACAATTTAAAATATTTATACTTCTTATACCAAACAAAGTACTGAACATTCTATCAAATTTTTAAGCGGTTGTATATAATGGTTCAAAAAATGCCATATAAGTCAAACTACATTAATTTTAGGAACACCCTATAGCTTCTAATTTTAAATTATAAACTTTGTGTTTAAGCGGACTTTTAAGTTTCAGCTATCTGTCTATAACGGTTCAAAAGTTTTGTTTATTTACTAATCCGAATTTTATACTTGTTGTTACAGAAGAATTACAGGTTATTTGTAAATTTCAAGCGCTTGACTACAACTGTTCCAAAATATGTCCAAACACATCAAATTAAATGAAAATTAGGACACCCCTCAAATTATAACTATTAATATTAATTCTTGTTCTCTCACGGTCATAGCAATCGACATTCTGCGTTTGTCTATAACGGTTCAAAAGATAAGCATATATGGGTCAATTTTTTTTTTAATTTTAAAGATGTGTCCCTTACGGTTTAGAATACACGTAAAGAACGTGTATGTTCTATTGGGACATTCTTTAGTTTTTAAGATTATAAACGGGTTTTTAAAACAAGACCAATCTGTAAGCATCACCTTTCAAATAAAAAAGAAATTTTCTAAATCCATCTTGAAATGACTGAAAAAGCCACATTCAGTGAAATCAATCACCTCTTTTGTTTTGAAGTCGGTTTAAATGCTAGAGCTTCCGATAATCAAAAAACAATTTTATACAACGGTGAAAATATAAGCAGTTGTGGGTAGTTTAACAGAAGTATCCCAAATTCACTCTCGTAGGTTTTGTTGTTATTATTATTTTCTTAATGTTTAGTGTTTCGTCAAATTAGAAATAGAACAATGAGTTATGAGACATGGCACCTTTTGTGTATCAAAAGTGCTTCAGCAAATAAAATTTAAGTTGGACAGAATAGTACTATTAAAATCAGTATTAAACAAATAGGTAGAATGAATATAAAAAATAAGTGGCATGAATATAAAAGCTATGTATCACAAGGTATTTATTTTTTACCCTCCGACAATATTATGTTAAAGTTACAGATCCTCTTCATTAAAAGTGTTTTAACTAGACCCAATAACTATAGCTGAGGATATAATCAGCTGAGTACTTTAGGGACAGCCTTATCCCTTTTTGAATAGGATTTTCAAAGTCAATATTTCAGATCTGTATCTTAGGAATTGATCTGGTATAAGTTCATTTTGTTGAATTCGCACTGTGAATGTGAAAAACTTGCGTCCACAAAAAACATAAAAACTCATTGTGTTCCTCTCACTTTAAACAAGGTACGTGACCAGTTGCGTTTTATATCCTTTTTCCCTGGGGTGTTTACCATATTTTCAATAATAAAGAATTGAATCATTTTTTTAAATTATCAAAGTTCCTCTTGCTATTGATCACACGATTAAGTTTAAGCTTTTAATTCTAATTTTCCTGCCTAGCATTTCGCGTAAATATTCTTCAAAGTGTAAGATGTCAATTTGGCGGCAGAATAATATGTTGTATTGATTTTAAGACTCGATGCGTGAGTTTTTAAGGTTCAATTAGACGTGCCATAACCATAACCATATAAAACAGCTGTTCATTCCAACCTTATCGGATACACTTATTAAATTTTGATTTTTTACCATAACCATATACAGTAGACTGTTACATTTAGATGTTAACTTTTTACTTTTTATTTTGTTCTTATTTTTCACGTTCTCTGCATTGAATTGGTGAGTTCAATTTATATTTTTCGTTGCACTGCTTTAAAAAAAAAACAGAAAAAGAAATAAAGAGTTGCTTATGGATATGTCACCGCTATTTGTTGACAGTAAGTATGATTACGGTTATGCCGATGGTTACGGTTATGCCGTTATGCTACGAAATGTCTAATTGAACCTTTAGAAGATTGTAAATAACATGAAAACTTTTAATATGGCAATACTAATTAAATAAGTAACATTGATGTTTTTGGTTTTTATTGAATTTAGGAAGTGTTTGATAAATTCCTTACTTTTTACTCATTTTAAATATTATGTTTAAATGCCATCCTTAATTACAATGATTATCATAATTATATGTCATGTCGCTTTGCTTATAAATTGAGTCCCTTTTAAACCCATTATGTCATGTCGCTGTGCGTAAAATTAAGTGCCTTTTGACTTAAAAAAAAAAAAACAAAAGACAAAGTACTTTATGATAATATTTAAAAGCTGGTATTCAGGTTGATGTTTTTTTTTCATTTCCATTCCATTTATCTTTCTTAATCCTTTTAAATTGCATGCCTAATTACGTTGGTTAATAGCAACTTTGTGGGTATTTAAGACTACATTTTGTTCTAATTATTAGCAAATAATAAAATGGCAGGATAATAAAATTGTATTCCTTCAGTTTGTTTGCTTAACTAATGATTTTTTTTGTTTACCATTTACCTTTTAAAAAAGGTTCTTAAATATTTTGAGAGCAAAGCTGTTTATGTTAATTGCTTTTTTCATAAGGGCCATTCATACTGAGTTTACATTTTATTTGGTTAAGGTAAAAGTTTAAATTCTTAAAGAAGATGGTATTTATTTTTCTTTAAATAACTGCTATTTTTATTACTGAATAAATTACTAAATTTATTTGAATTTAAAAACTGTATAGTTCTTGCTGTAGTGAACCGAAAAATATCTAATTTTTTTTAATTAGGACCAGCACTCAGGAGATGACCCCTACTTATTCAATGCGAACTACAAAATTAGGTTGTGGGAAGCTGATAGAGAGAATAGTGCTTGTGGATATTTGTCTTGAATCTTTGCACACTGGTAATGACACACACAGGAAGTTTAATCCACGTACAAACTGTTCAGCTAAAAACTGGTTAATCGTCCACAAAGGGATGCACTCTTGAGGCAGGCCGCGTTGTGCATACGAAATTACGGAACTAGTTCTTTGATTTCATAAGAGCACATTCCGTTATGGTAACGATAAAACAGTCAAACACACCTCGCATTGCGTCGATGCTCCAGTGAATACCCTACTATAACCGAACGCGGTCGACTAACTCCAAAATAGTCTTTGGAGCATCGGCCCATATATGAGAGTCGTATTCCATTAACGGTCTTATAAATTTGACATAGATAGCGAAGATATCAAAGGAAGTGAAGTATTTCTTACACCGTTTCAGAAATGTTGGAAGTCTGGTCGTAAAGAAAAATAAGAAATAGGGTAGAAAAAAATAAGATGCCGAATTGAAGAAAAGTGGGTTATTGAACAAATAACAACATTTTTGGTTAACTCTACAAACGTTTTTCAAAAAAAAAAAAGGGAATTTGAGAATTTTAATTTTATAAAAATAATTTCTTCAGTATGACTTTTCCCGTTTCGTTACTGAAGAGGCTGTGAATACATGATGAAAAATTCGTTAAATTTAAGTTTTTTTTTTAATTTAAAATATGTAATGCATAAAATAATGTGAAATATATATTTTTATTATATAAATGCTTTAACGAAATCCTAAAAACTAAACATTATTACCTTTTAATTTTTATTACAGTCATTATCAAGTAATTTATATATCTAATGGCTTCTATGTTAATTATTGATTTGTGTTTTTAAAATTTAAAAAAAACACTCAAAAACACAAAACAAAATCCAAAATTAAATGATTTTCATAGTTCAAAGGCTTTAAATAATAAATTTTTTGACAAGAAAAAGTAAAGAGTAAATATTAAAAAATTATTTCTCTTCTACATGTTAACTCAATTATTATAATTATTATTATTTAATTTCTCAGCAATAAATAAGTTTAATTTAAGAAAATTTGTTCAACCTTCTACGTTTTCTTTAATTTATGTGTCTTTATTGAGTTTGAAAAACACATAAATTTTATTAAAATTATGCAGACTTTTAGTCTAATAAAAAAGTTAATTACAATAAATTAAAACTTATTCACTTTAAATTCCTTGTATGGTCTAAGTTTTACATATCTACGTATTGTATTTCTTACGATATGTGTAAAAGTTTCTGACTGACTTCTAAAATAAAAGGATGTTATCAATTCGACTAAATGTCTTTTCTGAACCGATTTTGAAAATGTTTCTTAATTGGAAATATTATGCATTCAAATTCGTCTTGTTTTAAATACACTTCATAATTTTAAAATTTAAAGGGTGTATCCATAAACACTATAGCAAAAAGTAATAGAAAAATTATTATGACATAATAATTGACCCAAATTAAGCTATATGACCCTATCTTTTGAACCGTTAAGGATAAAAGCTTGAAAATTGGCCAAAATCCCTATTACTATAACCATTATAATAACAAGTATAAATTTTTAAAATTATTAATTAAAGGGTGCCCTAATAGTTATTTTAATTTGATGTAAGTGGCAATTCTTTTGAACAATTCTAGACAGACGGTTATAATTAACAAGGAACTTGTATTGCTAAGTCCGCTATAAGTACAATTATAAAATTTGTATTTAGAAATTAGAGGATACAACCATAGTTGTTATATGACCTAAATGGGCCTACTTTCTCTACTGTTATATACAATTACTTGAAAACTAAAAAAATGTCCACTTCATCGTCTTCTGTAAAAGGAAATGTAAATATTTACAGTTATAAAATATTAAGAGTTAAAGGGTGTGACATTAATTGATGTAATTTTATGCTTATGGCCAAACTGTTGAACAGTTGTAAACAGGCGGTTGAAATATACAAAAAAACTATATTGCTAAGTCCGTTGCAACAACATGTAAGAAATTTAAATTTGGAAATTAAAGGGTGGCCCTACAGCTTATGTAACTGGACGTATATAATTAACCTGTTGAACTGTTGTGGATAGACGGCTTAAACTTGCAAAAAACTATATTGCTAGGTCCGCAATAATAACAATTAGAAAATTTGAATTCATAAATTAAAGGGTGTCTTAATAGTTAATGTAATTTGGTGCATTTTTCCAAACATTTAAATTGTTATATTTAAAAAGCTAAAACTGTTTTGAAGGAAAACGATTTTTTTATAGTGCATAAACAGATATATCTGCTCAAAGACAATTACAAAAGAGGAAATAAAATTCTATTAGGGGAATACCGATGGTATAATACTCGTAATGTACAAAAATTTAAATTTAAATGTGTCCCAATAGTAACACACTTATTTAAAATATAAATTACTATGTCCTCTAAAGCAAGCGAAAAAAAATTAAATTAAAAATTAAACGGGGGCCCATCCGCGCTTGGCGGACAAATTCGTTTGTTCCTTAGATACTTCTGTTAAGTGCAGACTTTTTGTAAATTACACGTAAATCGTTTTCCAAAAACAAGTTAGAATTCTGCTAAATTATTTCCATACATCAGGCAATTTTAAATAAACTGTTCTGGTGCCCCACCCATGACAAACTAAATAACGAGAACATTTTAGAATTATTTAGCTTAAATTTTTAATTAAAAAGTAAATCACTGAATTTTTGAAGAAAGCAATCTTTACTTGACAGGATTGTTGTTTAGTTTCAAAAACGAAAAAAACACACATTGAAGCAAAAAAAAAAACAAAGAAAACAAAATTCTATTAACACAGATTTAAACAAAACAAAACAGAATCTTTATTGTCAATTTTATTTTTATTACTACAACAGCTATCGGAAATTTTATTTAATTTTTATTTATAAACAAGTATTTATCTGAAATATTTTTTATGACTAATTTACTATAATTACAACAATGGTTGTTACATTATTTGTTTTAGTACCGGTTTTGCTGGCATACACATGTTCAGACAAAACAAAAAATTAACTTAATTTTATTTTGACTTTTATTGAATATTGTTTCATGTTAATCTTTTTTCCCTGCCCTTATCTTTGTGTGTAAGTTACAGTTTTTAAAGCGTGTCCACTTGTATGACCTTTTTATGTAGAAAGTATAAATGGAAGTATTTGTAAGGGAGATAAGAAATACTTTTTGAAATAACTTTTCTTTTTCTTACTAAAATTGAAACACAAAATAAACGAATGCTCCTAAAAATCTTATTTCTTTTATATCTGTTTCATTTTGAAGCAATAGAAATTGAAGTTAATAAAAATAGTATTTTTACCTTAATCATAAATAAGTATTTTACAAAAGGCATTAAATTCCCAGCAAAATGTTGACAAAAATAATTTTAGAGAAATAAATAATATATTTTCTATTACTAAAATACACGGTTTGCGTTATTTGGAAGTCGTAGAGTAATAAATAAATTTTTTAATAAAATCATTCAGCTTGAAATCCAATTTTCTGTAAAAAACAATATTCAATATTTCGCTAAATTCCAACACGCCAATCACTAAAATCAATACCCATTTAATTCTTTCCACAATTTTCAAAACCTTTTAAGTGGCTGACCTGAGTCTGCCCAATTATCAATACAATGGGCAGATAGAAATATATACATATATTTTTTTTTTTTTTTTTTGAGGACAAACATTGATTTTTGCCCTTCCTTTTTTTCTTTTCCGTTTATTAAAAAGCAACATTTTTGTTTTGCTAATGTATAAATCAAATGGACACTGCTTTAAAAACTTTTTACATATAATAAAACCGTAACTCTATGAAATATTTTTGGAAAATATTCGGTCTATTTTTTGAATTTTTGTCTGTTTATGTTCGCATCACGTAAAAGCTGTCTACAAAACTCTGGAATAAAAAGTTAAAAACACGTTATTTTAAATTTGAATTTAAAGAATATTAGAAGTGACCTGCAGACGAAGTCGTGGGCAATGCTAGTTTAAAGGTACATTTAGCCGACCGTAAAAGTAGAAGTGTAAATGTAGATGTTTCAGCTGATCATTTTTGTTATACGATAAGCTATGCAAATGCTTAGCCGACTGAAATGTTACTTAGTCGTAACGTTTCAACCTGCTGAAAATAGAATTTTAATAAGAGGTTACGTGACATATGTAGCCAGTGATGGTAAATATTTAAAAAAATTGAAGTGAAGTACAAACCCCACTTTGAAGTACTTATTTGTCCTTCTTTACTTAAACTTTTAAGTTGTTAAATTTTATCAAACACAATATAATTTTAAATAAATTACGAAGTTTTCTTTTCTAAATTAATTATGTTAGAACCGTAGTGTTTTGTAAAATTGTTGGGCTAATATAACTTATACAAATATTACATTTTTTATTATTACAAAACAAAATTATTTTTATTACCATGGAAGTATTTAAGTACTTTTTGCACAAAATCGCAAAGTGGCCATCATTGATTTAAATGGCTGTGCGTTGTTATATATTGATGAACAGAAAATACCAAAAACACATGACACGTTTTTACATACTCTACAGCTACATTTACTTTACATTTACGATTTTTGCGGTCGACTAAATGTACCTTTAAATATGCATATAGAGAAAATGACATACATACATGTATGTATTTACTTACAAAATACACAAGTTGAAATTGTGCATCGATTTAGGCATAGGGCGCCAATAATGTTACAGAAAACTTTGAAAAAGTAGGAAAATAAGAGTTAATCAGCGGTGTCATAGAATCAAAGTCGGTTTTACTAATTGTCGGTTTTGCAAAACAATATTGGTTTCATTTGGTGTCATGAAACCAAATCGGTTTTGTTATTTTCGAATGCAAAAAAACCGATGTTCGAATCAGCTGTTTTGAATGTTTATGTGAATGTTTACATTTTAGTTTTATTTTTTTTTTTGTCAAATAAAAACTGTGTTTATTAAAAATATTAAAAATTTGTGGTTTTATCAATATAAAAATTTAGTGTTTAATTAATTAAATTGACGAAATAAAAGAAACTTATAAGTATATAAATGAAATGGCCGCTGCTGTTCTTGCATTTTTACTCTTAGAGGAAGAGCGTTCAGAAAAGGTAAAAAGAAAAATTTTACGTGATTATAGCAATCCCCTTGAGCTGCCGGAGACAACTTAAGTAGTCCTCTTATACTTTA
This sequence comes from Gymnosoma rotundatum, assembly GCA_916610165.2. NCBI lineage: Eukaryota > Metazoa > Arthropoda > Insecta > Diptera > Tachinidae > Gymnosoma > Gymnosoma rotundatum. The sequence continues at coordinate 126,265,355 of OU744336.1, read as the reverse complement.
TATACAAACATACTTAAATCTGCTTTGCAGATTTGTGGGTTGTTACCGGTTAAATAAAGATGCTTTTTGTGTGGTACTCAACACAATTAAAGAACATCTTACCCGTTCTAAGATTCCGCCTTTATTGCAACTTGCAGCTTCTTTGCGGTTTTTAGCAGAAGGGTCGTATCAAAGAGCTGTTGGCAACGACTCTAGCATATGCTTGGGTAGAAGTACAGTGTCAACTATTTTAGATGATGTGCTAAATGGGTGCAACTGAAAATGGAAACTACCGAAAAGCACAAATCAAGGGACTATTTTTACGATAAATACAAAATTCCTTCAGTCGATGATTGCATCGATGGGACTCATGTAAAAATCATAAAGCCCAGATGTATTCATACTGAAATATATATATATATATAATATATTTCAGTATGAATACCATGATTGTAAGTAATTTTTAAGTTACAAACTGAACTTATCAAAGTAATATTGTATTCCTTTTGATATATTTATATCCAGATCTGTAATCATGATATGAAAATACGAGCAGTAGATGCACGGTATCCCGGCTGTAGTCATGATGCGTTTATATGGAACATTAGTAGAGTTATACATCATTTTCTTCAGATGTATGAGTCAGGAGAACGATCTTCCATACTATTGGGCGATGGTGGGTATGGAATTGAGCCTTTTTACTAACGCCGTACAGAGATCCATCTCTGAAGAATATAAATTCAACATGGCTCGTAATATTGTGGAAAGAACAATAAGCGTACTGAAAAGCCGGTTTCGCTGCTTGATGAGCACCTTACATTATCATCCAGAGAAGGTTGTTAAAATCATCAATACTTGCTCTGCTCTGCACAATATATGTAGAAACTACAATGTACAAAACAATGACACTGACATAATTTTACTACAAAATGACACTGAAGATGATGTATTATTGCTATCAAACAAATCTTTGCAAAGCGAAGGTCAGAGGATTAGAAATGAAATAGCTAATACCTTGTATCAAAATTAAAAAAACAAGTCATGTTCAAAAATAAAACAACATTTATTAAAAAAAAACAAAAGCAAATTAAAAATTCAGTCTTTCAATTTTTTAAAAAAAGGTACGTTGTAAGTTTGTAACAAAAAACTTAATAACTAGCACACTTGTTGAAAAATAATTAAAAAATCACATGTTTTTTTTTTTGGATTCAAGTTTTTGTATCTCGAGATCCAATTGTTTTTGTTTTTAATCTCATTTTTTTCCTGCATTGTTTTCAAAATTTCATTGTTCACCCGCACAAATTCATTTTTAAATTCTCCACTGCATTTCTTATAGACTCTTGTCCCTTTTCTAACGCCCTATAAACCCGTCGTAAGTTGCTGGCATTTTCTTTTTCAATTTTAATAAGTTCGTCCAACTTTTCACTTAGTTCCGCTTTTCTTTCACTGTCGTCGTCTAAAAACTTTTTTATTCGCTCAGCCGTGGTTTCTGTTTTGAGGCTTTTAGGGGTACTTTTTGACAACAGTGGAGATTGTGGACGTTTTGATGACGTCGACGGCATTTCCTCCTCTTTCCCACCACCGATGCTGTCATTAAAACCAATATCGATGCCAGAAACACCTTCCACTGAATGCGCAATGCTGCAAATGCGTATAACTGCTTCGTCGCTCGTTAATTGATGCTTCGAAAACGGCCCACCACCGGTTGCTCTGGACTCTGCTTTATTTTGGGCGAGTTTTCTTTTAACATCGCTTTTCCATTCAGTCCATGTCTGCAAAGGTTTCAGCAACACAATTTTACAAGAGTAATGTTTGCTATACAGCTTTTACGTACCTTTTTCCAACCACTCACATCTTTTTGCGGTGGACCTGCGCTGTTTAGTGACTCTGTCAATTGTTGCCAAATATCATCCACAGCCGGCTTGTCCCGCTTTGTAAATCCGCGCGCTATATCTGGATATTTTTCCATAAACTCTATAATTATGGAGTTTTGCGTAAAGTTTTTATGCTTTGAAATTCATGCAAAAAGAAAGTGAACGGCGAAGGTTACCCTTATCAGCTAATTTCAATACATTTTTTCAGATAAGTTGGAGTATATTTTTTGTGGCGAAACAAATAAAGATTTTCCATTAATTTTTTTCTGTGAAAGGCTTTTTTTGCAATTTTAGAAGATTTTTGTTTGAAAGTGTTCTCCAGCGCGATCCTAAAAAAATTATATATAACTATAAAATTTACGACCTTTACTTTTGTACTGTAGAAAACGCGTCGCGCGTTTTTGCGCCTAACCCACTATTTTCTATTATAAGACCCACTACAAAAAAAGTAATTACCTTTTTTTCATGATTCGACCTGTGCTTAACGCTGAGAAGGATTCAGCTTCGGTTGAGGTATTTAAAGAATCTAACGAAGAAGGGCCATCATTATCTTAGTGCAAAGGAAAAGGTGTTTTGAATAAATTAATTGTTATAATTTTATAGAAAATTTACCGTTACAATCATAAATAATAATTACTATAAAAAAATTAATTATTTTCAGATAAATAAAATACTATAAAGTTACAAATTACAAAAATATCTTTTTAATAATATTCTTGGGAAGCGAGGATTGGTAAGGAATTGCCAAGCTTAGTAGTAAAAATTTTAAGGAAATTGGAAAATTGACGTTTCTGGGGTCGGGATTGGAGGAAAACCACTCCTGCCCATACAAATTAATTTCTATAGTTTGAAGGCGTATATATATAATTACATTTTTTTAAATAATATTTTATTTCACCGCCCACAAAAAGGTGAATCCAACTTTAGGTTTTTAAACATTCTGTGACCTTAAAAGTTCTAATTGCTAAAATTAAAAAAAAATTAAATTTTTTATAGGTAGGATTAGTTCTTCTAAGGGGAACATTTTTCCCCTTGGTCCAATTTTACTTGTTTTTTTATCTTTAACAGCCCATGAACATAATAGATTTTTTTGCAAAGTTTCTCAGTAAATTTTTAGAGCCACTATAAGCTAAATAAAAGTTATGTCCTGCTAGATTGGCATAATACCCCTATGTTCGCCGGTGCATTGGAGCAGGAGGTCTCGCTTACAGTTAGAAGAAAGGGTAGCATATCGCTCCATTCGCACGTGGAAACCCCCGTCAAGCATGTGGCAGCATTTAACATTTTTTTACTAGCCATAAGCTAATAACGCGCTTTTTAAATGACAGGGTTTTCGCTTTGGAAACTATGCGGGAGAATTGGACTTGCCATTTTCCTTTGATGGACGGAAAAAATGCGCAAGCAGCCCTATAGAACGTCAAAGTTTTGTTTTGATATGAACGTTATACACTGAAATATTTTCTGTCATTTATTTCTTATATTTTTAGGTTGCAACAATATTATCGAAACGATATGATCGAAAACAAAGAAAAATGGTTAAAATTAAACAGCTGTATTTTGTCAACCAATATATTCATCAAATGGAAGGCTTCAAAGGTACGATCGCATCGATCATTTAACCTGAATACTACCCACACATCATCGTCGTCTACAATGCAATACATCACTGGTACTGCATTTTTTTTTTCTAATTTAGTTATTTTTTTCTACCAAATCCCCCACTTTCTGCAAAACAGAGCTGATTGCAAATTGATTTATCAGCTATCTCAATGTCTTTCAAAATTTTGTAAAAGTTTTATGCTCTATGACTTTTTAGTAACAAAATAATTGAAAAATATTAACTTTTAATATTTTATTTTATAAAGGTCTTCTATCGCAAGAACGTGAATGTAACCTTATGCATTTGCAATTACTGTTCTAGAATGCACCATCAAATTATTTTGTAGATTTAGAAGCAGCATTTATTAAAATCATGAAAAATATATGGTGGCCGTTTTACAGTCAACATAGTTGGAGTCTCCGCCGTTCTTGTTATTGTGTTTTTTTAATCGGAAAAAATTATCTGAAAGCAAGAAATATAAAAAATGTAAATTTAAAATTCCTGCAAGGAATATGTCCTACTTAACATTAACTTTTTTCTATAAATTATTGTTAAAGTACTTAACTCTTGAAAATATTCGTAAATCCCTTCGCTCTTATCAAAGGCCTTAAAGTATCCATGATGGTATTTTTATAAATATTTATGCCTCTATGGAAAAACATACATACATACATACACTCATTCATATATTACGTATATATAACTAACAGGAAAAGAACTTTTATTAATCAATCAATCAATATTTCTGTTCAATTTTCTTTCAACATTTATTTATTCTCTTCGCGTGTTTTATAAATTTATGGCATAAAATAAAAGGGTCGATGATGTGTTTCTCTTTTTTTTTTTTGCCTTTTTGGTGGGATATAAAAAGTAATGAGAATTTCGAAGAACTAGATTATCGTTGTCGCCAATAATATTAAAAAAATAAGATTAAATAGAAATCCGCAAAAGTTCTTCGTTAAATATTCCATTAAACTTTCATATTTCATAATTTAAATTAATATTTTAAAACCTAAAGAGACAGGAAAGACCTCCACAGGAAGTTTATTCCACGTGCGAACTTTTCAGCTAAAAAACGAATTTTCTCTGTAACGTATAGTGCGATTCATTGGTTAATCGTCCACACAGGGATGCACTCTTGAGGCAGAGCGCGTTGCGCATACAAATTTACGGAATTAGCTCCCTGATTTCATAAGAGCACATTCCGTTATAATAACGATAAAACAGTGAAACAAATCCTGCATTGCGTCGATACTCCAGTGAATACCCTACTGTAACCGAACGCGGTCTTATAGATAGCGAAGAGATCAGATGGAGTGAAGTATTTCTAACACAGTTTCAGAAAATCTAGGCACTTGAATGCTTCTTTCACGACCTGAAAAATATGCTGGTTCCACCGAACATCATATTAAGTCTTTAAGCCAGGAACACCAAGAGCTTCTGATACTTTAATATCTATATCCAAAAGATTTTGATTAAGCTTATCATCCATTTGCTTTCGCACAGCTCCAATTTCCGGAAGACTTGGCCTATTGCAAAGTGAATATGAATGGCATATGATAGTGTCATCTGCGAAAGAAAAGAAAGTAAAGAAAAATAAGAAATAGGGTAGAAGAAAGGAAGGAACCTTGATAAAAATAAACGCTTTACAAAAGAAACAAAAGGTAAGGTAGAATTTTAATTTTATATGTCTTTTCCAGTTTCGTTACTGAAGAGGCTGTGAATACATGATGAAAAATTCGTTAAATTTAAGTTTTTTAATTAAAATTATTTAATGCATAAAATAATGTGAAATACGAATGCTTTAACAAAATCCTAAAAACTAAACATTATCACCTTTTAATGTCTATTACAGTCATTATCAAGTAATTTATATATCAAATGGCTTCTATGTTAATTTCTTAAAATTAAAAAAAAAAACTCAAAAACACCAAATAATTTCCAAAATTAAATGATTTTCATATTTCAGAGGCTTTAAATAATAAAACGTTTGACAATAAAAAGTGAAGAGTAAATATTAAAAAATTATTTCTCCTCTACATGTTACCCCAATTATTATAATTATTATTGTTATATAATTTCTCAGAAGTAATGACCTTAATTTACCGAAATTTATTCAAGCATTCCTCAAGCTAACCCGTTACCACATAATGACTTGTATCAGGTAACATTAAATTTGACTAAGAACATGGAAGCTATGCAACGTCAAATTTGTTCTATACAGTCAATGGTATTGTCGAACAATGTCGAAATACAAAAACTCTATTTCATCCTTATCAAGCGAAATTAAAAATATATCTACTCAAAGCGATGGTACTCCCCAATCTACCCTTCCATTAACTTCAAATGATGAATTTTTCCATCCGCCTACCAACCATAATTTCTTAATTTGCAACAGAAATGTCGCTTTAAAAGAAATGCCTAGCTGTTCTCTTCCAAACGTGCAACAATTTTTTTGTAAGTAATAATAACGAAGTTGAAGAAGGTGTTTTTCCACATGCAGAACCATTAGTTGTTCAAAATCACCAAAAGAAAATTTACGCTCTACCAACATTTTCGGCTTTACCAGAAAAATGGCAGACATTCTATGAATCTTTTATGAGCTCAACTCTTGAATTTCAATATTCTAACCTACATAATATAATGCGATTAAGAGACTCACTCGAAGGTGACGCTCGTGATACCGTTGAACCACTTTTGTCAAATTCAAAAAATGTCATCTCCATAATCAATATTCTGGCAGAAACGTATGGGCGACCAGAACAATTGATTAAATCTCAAATTCATAAAATTCATTCCTTAAGGCCAGTGGAAGAGTGGGATCTAAACTCCCTTAAAGTTTTTGCTAATAAAGTAATAAATATGACTACGTTTTTAGATTCAGTGGTAGGAAATCAACATACAGCAAATCTATTACTATTAAGAGAACTTGTTGCAAAGTTGCCTATTTCAAGACGCCTGCAGTGGGCTGATAAATATTTGAACTTAGGACAAATAGTCACAATTGTCCTAAAAGTTGTGAATATGGTAACAGATTCTCTTCCTCCTTCTTATGAAAAGCAAAATATGCTTGGGTATCAGTTGAAGTTAAAATGTGCAAATTTTGCAAAAAACTATGTAAATCATTTTTGTGAACAGTTCTTAAAACTCTCAATAGAGTAGAAGATCTTAAGGTTTGCTTTAGTTGTCTTAAAGAAGGACATCAAGCAGCTAAATTTTTTTCAAAAAAACAATGCGGACAGAACTCATGTCCTAGTATTCATCACAAGCTTCTACACATGGAACGTCCATGTGTTAACAAACCTACTTTAAATAATTATCAAAATAGTTCTTTGAACCATAATACTAATATTCAAGCTCGCAATTGTTTAGCTGATACCAGTGCAAAAAGAATTCTGTTTCAGCTCATCCCAGTAAGATTGTATGGTCCTAGAAATAACGAAATTATATATGCTTTTATAGACGACGGAGCAAACGCTACAATGATTGATAAAAACGTTGTCAACAGTTTAGATATAACGGGCCAAAGTGACATTTTAGAAATTCAGTGGATAAATAATTAGGTCACTCCTGAACATACGAAGGTGATAGGTGTCACTTTAAGTGGTATAGAAGATAATGCACAAATATATAACATTAACAATGTCTTCTTTACATCTTATCTGGATCTGCCTCAACAAAGCTTTAATTCTTCCATGTTTTCCTATGAGCTAAGTGACCCCAGCTGGTCTGGAATCTTTCTACATAAGAACCAAAACGTAAAACCCAAGATGATCATCAGTCTAGCCCATGCATTTTTGACTGTTGGTGTAGAATCGCCCAAAATGGTAGCTCCAACTAGACCTATTGTAAAACAAACAAGGCTGGGATATGCAATTTATGGACCGATTAAACAAACTCATAAAAATTTTGTTTCTTATCACGTATGCATGACTCAGAATGAACAAAATACACTGGATGAAGTAGAAACCCTGTTAAAAGATTATTTTGGGTTAGAAACTTTAGGCGGTCGAGAACCAGTTAAGCCATTATTATTTAGAGATGATAAACGAGCTTTAAACATATTAATCAGTACTACTAAGCGACTTGAAGAAAGATTTGAATCGGGTTTGTTGTGGCGTGAAAATTTTTTAGCATTTCCGGATTTTTATCAAATGGCCCTTAAGCGATTGAATACTGTAGGGAAAAAATGACTTTGCCAAAGAATATCGTGCTAAAATTAACGAGTATGTGGAAAAAGGATACTAAAGAATAATTCCAGGAGAAGAAGCTAACGTTCGATAAAATAAGACCTTTAATTTACCGCACTTTGGAGATATGAACCCCAACAAGAAACAACTTCGAATAGTTTTCGATGCAGCAGCGGAAATCAAAAAGACTTCGTAAAATAAGGCTCTTCTGTCAGGTCCTGATATCAATCAACCGCTTTTAGGAGTACTTTAAAAATTTTGGCATTCGAAATGTGATTTGAAGGAAATGTTCCATCAAGTGATTGTAAGAACTAAAGATCAAGATGCACAGCGTTTTGTATGGAGAGATGGAAACCCCTTAAAACCTATAAAGACATATGTGTTACAGAGAATGACGTTTGGCGCCACCTGTTCACCCACTATATCCCAATATGTAAAAAAATTCTGTGAAAGGAATTATTGAGAGACACTATGTTGATGATTATGTGGATTGCTTTGAGACTGAGGAAGAGGCTATAGACGTAGTGCAATCAATAAAAGAAATTCATAAGGCAGGAGGTTTCGAAATGCATAATATGTTAACAAATTCAACAGCTGTGGCGAAGGAATTCGGTACAACAAATAGTAATAACATGGTCGATGTCGGGAAAAAAGTGGAACGTATTTTAGGTATGCATTGGGTTTCGAAATCTGATACCTTTACATTTGTCCTGAAATTCCATAAGGTTCCAGTTGAAGTGTTAGAAATGAGAAGAATTTCAACAAAACAAGAATTGCTTTGTATTGCCATGTCCGTATTTGATCCATTTGGGCTTGTTGCACATTTTGTGATATTCATCAAGATTCTAATGCAAGATGTTTGGAAATGTGGCACTGGCTTGGATGAAAAGTTATCTAAAGAAAATAATGCAAAATTTAAAAATTGGATGGAGAATCTAACTGTGCTAAAAGATTTTAAAATTCCAATGTTTTATTTCAAAAATAGTATCAAAAAAGATATACAATTGCATATTTTTTGTGATGCAAGTGAGCAGGCAATGGTAGCCGTTGCCTACTGGAGATTTACTACTTCAAACGGAAAACTAGTTTCATTCGTATTACGAAAAACATCTTGTGCCCCTTTACGTTTTAATTCAATACCAAAGCTTTAACTACATGCAGCCGTAATGGCAGTTCGTTTAAAAATTGCTATTCTTAAATAACATGAATTTAGTGTAAATAAGCTTAAATTTTGGACTGGATCACGTACCGTACTTCGTTAGATACGTTCAGACCACCGAAAATACAAGCAATATGTTGCAAATAAAGTTTCCGAAATACTAGAAGGTTCAGAGGAGACTCAGTGGCACTGGTGCTCAACTTTTGATAATCCAGCTGATAAAGGTACTCGATTTTTGTATCCTATGAAGTATAAAGCAGATGGTATATGGAAAAGTGGTCCAAAATTTCTTTTAAAAGGAGAAGAAAATTGGCCAGCGGAATGCAGTACACTAAGAGATGTTGATCAATCAAATAACGAACTTAAAGCAAGATATTATGTTATGTTTTTTACTAGTTCTGCAGAAATGATTAACAGTATAATTAATCGATCTTCTAATTATTTAAAAATATGCTATCTTGGATTTCTTAACAATATTCGGTCAAAGAATTGTAGAAGAAATGGTGAATTAAGCATAGAAGAAGAGCTGCAAGCTGAAAAAATAATCTGCCGTCAACTTCAAAAGGGGAATTTTCAAGAAGAATACCCTTGTATGGAACTAAGTGAATTAATTCCCAAGTCAAGTGAGCTTTTGACACTAAGTCCATATTTGGATGATAGACGTATCGTAAGAGTAGGTGGCCGTTTCGGCAATGCAACCTTTCTTTCATTATATACCAGAAAACTCCCAAAATCACATCGATTATCGCGAATAATCGTCGAATATTACCATAAAACAAACTGCCATCAAAATTCTTAGAAGGTTATATGTGACGTAAGGGAAAGATTTTGGATGCCGTCAATCCGAATATTATTAAACAGCATTGAAGCAAAATGCTATTTCTGTAAATAAGGAAAGGCAAAGCCTGAACAGCCTGCACGCGCTGTTCACTTGGAAGTGGTAAACGATTTGTCATCGGATTCATTTGTATTTTGTCTTAGAAAACTAATAAATCGACGAGGTGTTCCCATTCAAATACGCAGCGACAATGGAAGGAATTTCCTTGGTTTAAGGAAGGAATTCAAGAACGAATTCAACTTTTCAAAGTCTATTGACCGAGGCGGAAAGTATAATTAATTTAAGACCACACATGCACATTCCAGTAACCCATCAAGAACCATTTCTTATTGGGAACACCTAACTCTACTTAAACTCCAGGTGAATTTAATAGCGGAAATTTGAATACACAAAAACAATGGCGTATACTTCAAAACTTAAAAATTGGTTTTTGGGGAGATGGATTAAAGAATATTTACCTAATTTAACTCGTCGTGTGGGATGGTGTTTACCTTCAAAACCACTGCAAGGATATTATTCTGTTATGCAGGGGATATTATTCTGTTATGCAATATGGTCCTTCCAAGATCAAAATGGAAACGTGGAAGAATTATAAGAACATACACTGGTTATGATCGGCTGAAATTAAAACTGCTGAAGAAGTTTTCAAAAGACTTGCAACGAAATTGACACTTCTTGACTTAGAAACCTAATTGTGAATTCACAGGGGTGGGAAATCGTTGTTTCTTCTTGTTTTATAATGTTTTTTTTAGTTTAACAAATTACTTTTGATTTTAATATTTTGAAAATTGTAGTAAAAATTGTATTAAATATTTGTCGTTGAATTGAAAAGAAGAAAGCAAATATAAGATATTTATATTTATTTTTATTGATATTTATTTTTATTGAAAATATCAGTAAACATATTTGCCGTATTCACAAGCTCTGCTAAGGTGTAGGTAGTATTGCATAGTACCTTTTGTTTACCTCTTTGTGAACAACCATTGTATCAGTGTGCCATTGTACATTGTACTTCATACGTCAAAAAGTAAATAAGAAGAAGAAAAGTGCTATTCATCATTTGTTATTTATAAGCCAAATGGGGAAGAAAAAAGAAAAAAGTAAATTAATAAATTTTTTGTGTGAGAATGAAATTGAAGACATTTTTAGGATGAACCTAATGTACTTGCTCTCCAGTCGCAGAATTATACATTCAGGGCTACCAAAATCATCATTATGGTATAATCGGGTTTTAAGATATTTTGATGAAAACAGATTTCTTCATATGATCGAGTCATTAAAGCAATATTAAATCTTAAAGAACAGTTTTTATATTGGCAACTTTCAACTTCAACTTTCTAATAAATCAGTAAAATCAATAAATTAAATAAATAAAACTAATAAAAATATCTTTTAATTCAATTTAATTTAATATAATTCACACATGAACACAAAAATAATAATTAATTTAAACATAAAATATTTAAACAAATACAACGTTTGAAAAACATATGAAAAAAAGTACTAAGTATTGTATCGCATGTTTGCATGAAAATTACCAACAACACTTAGCACGTACTAGGGGGCTTGTGAATAGGGCAATTGTAATTTTATTGTCAAGTGAATAAACATCATTAAACGGGTTATCAAGAATCAATCTTTTCAATTTGCATTTCAACAATAACAATTACAGAAAATAAATTCAAAATTTAAATTAAAGGGTGTCCCAAAAGTTAGTGTAGACTTTGTATAAATTACACGTAAATCGTTATCCAAAAACAAGTTAAAGTTCTGCTAAATTATTTCTATTCATCAGGCAATTCTGGTGCCCCACCCATGACATAAAAAATATAGAGGACATTTTAGAATTATTCAGCTTAAATTTTTGATTAAAAAATAAATCTGCGAATTTGTGAACAAAGCAAATTTACTTAACATGATTTTTTTTTTTTATTCAAAAATGAAGCAAGAAAATATCAAACATTAAAGCAAAGAAAACAAAATTCTATTAACAAAGATTTAACAAAAAAGAATCTTTATGGCCAATTTTATTTTTATTACTACGAGTACAACAGTTATTGGATTTTTATTTTACTTTTATTTCAGTTATAAACAAGTATTTATCTGGAATATTTTTTATGACCAATTTACTATCATTACAACAATGGTTGTTACATTATTTGTTTTAGTGCCGGTTTTGCTGGCACACAATTGTTCAGACAAAACAAAAAATTAAATTCTCTTTTTACTTTTTTTGTATATTATTTCATCTTTAAGCTTGTTTCCCTGCGGTTATCCCAACTTGTAAGTTCTAATTTTTAAAGCGTGTCCAATTAAATTGTTTCTAGTCTTTTATTAAGTATGACGTTTTTATGTAGAAAGTATAAATGGAACTATTTGAAATAAATTTTCTATTTCTTAACTAAAATAAAAACACAAAATAAACGAATGTTCTTAAAAATCTCATTTATTTAATACTTGTTTCATTTTAAAAATAGTATTTTTACCTTAATCATAAATAAATATTATACAAAAGGTATTAAATGCCCTGCAAAATGTTGACAAAAATAATTTGAAAGGACACCGTTTGCGTTATTTGGAAATCGCAGAGTAATGAATTTATTTATTAATAAAATCATTCAGCTTGAAATTCATTTTTCTGTGGAAGAACGTTGTTATGTAATTCGTTCCGCAATTTTCATAATCTTCTAAGTGGCTGAGCGGAGTCTGCCCAATTTTCAATACCAGATAGAAATATTTTTTTAACAATAAACATTGATTTTTGCTCTTTTGTTTTATTAAAAAAAAAACTTTCTTTCCCGGTTATTACTAATGTTTATTAAAAAGTAAAATTTTTCTTTTGCTAATGTATAAATCAAATAAACACTGCTTTAAATACTTTTTTATATCTATAAATATAATAAAACTGTACATGAAATATTTTTTGAAAAATTTGGTGATTGTGTAGATATTAATCGATATGAAAAAAACCCTACTTTTTGATTTTTTTCTGTCTGTCTTTCTGTCCGTCTACCTGTCTATGTTCGCATCACATAAAAGCGAATGGATGGATTTGAAAAAATCTTTTGAACCTTAGAACCTTGGTTCAAATATAGAATATTTTCTAATTAAAAGCACGGGAATATTTCTTAAATATTTAATTTTCATAAAAACTTCGTGCTATTTTTTGTTTAATTATCCCGATTAAATTAATTACCGATATTGATTATTGATATTGATTACTGAGGGTCAGAGTACGTCTCGATGGCCATTTCGTTACCGCATACTTAATTCTTCAGGAAACTTCTGACAAACATTTTAAATAAACTAAACAAATAAAAATTTTGTATTAATTTTTTTTTCTGTGAGAGGCTATATTTGCAGTTACTTATATCAAGTTTTAGACGAATTTTGTTTAAAATGTAAAGAAGGGTAGTTTTTTTGGTAAAATTTTTTGTAAAACAAGAAATTAAAAAGTTTTTGAGAGTGATCTTCATCGCGATCCTAAAAAAGTTATATATTACTATAAAACTGACGATATTTACTTTTGTACTGTAGAAAAAACGTCGCGTTTTTGCGCCTACTTAACGCTGCTTCGATCTTGACTTAACGCTGAAGAGGATTCAAATTCGGAAGACGTATTTAAAGAATCTAAAGAAAAAGGGCCATCATTATCTTAGTGCAAAGGAGAAGTTGTTTTAAATAATTTAAAAGTTAAAATTTTATATTAAAGCTACCCTTACCATCATAATTAAGTTATTATTATGAAAAAATTAATTGTTTTCATATAAATAAAATACTATGAAGTAACAAATTACAAAAATATTTTTTAATAATATTCTTGCGAATGGGGGATTGGTAAGGCATTGGAAAGCTTAGTAGTCAAAATATTAAGGAAATTGGTGAAAAAAAATTAAAAATAATTTGCACAGAAACGTTTTTGGGGGTGGGATTGGAGGGATACCACCCCTGCCCATGTAAATTAATTCCTATATTTTGAAGGCGTATATGTATAATTACATTTTTTTAATAATGTTGTATTTCACCGCCCACAAAAAGGGGACATTTTATTATCACTTGAGTCCAACTTTTATTTTTTAAACATTCTATGACCTTAAAAGTTCTAATTGCGAAACAAAATGATAATAAAAAAATGCATTTTTCACAGGTAGGATTAGTTCTTCTAAGGGGAACATTTATGCAAAGCATACGGTAGCGTTTAACATATTTTCGCTTTGCGAACTGTACGGGAGAAACAGACTTACCATTCTCCCTTGATAAACGGGGGGAAAAAAATACGCAAGCAACCTGATGGAATGTCAGACTTTTGTTTTGATATGAACTTAACGCACTGAAATATTTTATGTCATTTATTTTTTTTTTTTTTTTCTTTTGTTGATTGGTTGTAACATTATTATTGAATTTTTTGAGCGGTACATCAATGACTCGCTAGAAACGATATAATCGAAAACAAAGAAAAATGCGCATTTAGTCAACCACGATATTCATCAAATGGGAGGTTTGGATTATACATTGTCCTTGTCGCAAATATTAAAAAAAATCTCAAATATCGAAATTTCATTTTCACATAGAGGCATATAAGTCAATATTGGTATGAAAAAATCATCAAAATCCTGGGATAATGCTGACTTCTGGGCTAAGAGTACAAATATAAACTTACGGTTGCTGCGCCGCCATAATGAATAAAATAAAACGAAGTGCGGCGACAAATACAGATTTTATTGCCATTTTTAATTATTTGTTTGCTTGTTTTTATTCTTTTTTATTAAAATATATTAAAAAAATTTTATACAATGTAAGTAAGCAATGAAATGGAAACTTTTTAAAATTATTCTTGTTTTTCAACAACTCCTTTGATTTAGAAAAACAATGAAACTGTGACAACATGCTAAAAGAGAAAATCATTTAAAATTTTATATTATTATATATTATGTTATATGTATAAAATAAAAAAAACCACATTCCCAAACGAGAGCTTGTATTTCTACTTATAGGTACAATCGCATCGTTCATTTACGCGGAAAACTATCCACTTATCATCGTCGACTATAATGCATTACATTACTGGTAATGCATTTCCACTCAGTGTTATTGTAATCATCTTAATTTAAGTAAATAAGTGGCTTCAGAATTGATCAAAAAAAGTTACTTTATGATTCAATTACATCTGTGTAGTCATTTAGAAACTACAGAATTATTAAATATTTTTCTATTAAATCTCCCACTGTGTTGCAGCTCTGGAGCTATTTAAAAATTAATTTATCAGCTGTCTCAGTACCTTTCAAATTTCTATCAAAGTTTTATGCTCTATGGCCCATATTCATAGTTATATACTAACAGCCAGTTTTTATAAAATAAAGTTTAAAAACATTTCAAGTGAGTAACAAAAAAAAGCTTTCATATTTTCTGAATTTTTTGGTTCTTACAAAATGAAAACAGTTGTAAAAAATTAAAACATATGTCAAAAAAAGCCGATAAGTAAAAGGCATTCGTTTGAATAAACATACAAGAAAAATGGAAAAAAACATGGAAATTTTAAAGAAAAAGACGTAAGTATTATTATTATTGATGACGTGACTTCGTTACCAATCGAGAATTGATAGCCGCCCGTGGCAACAAATGAAAGGAACGTGGCTAGCTTATTAGGTGCAGGTATATGGGTGCTTCTATAAGTAACTTTCAATTGTGGCTAAATTCCTTGCAGCAACATAAAAAACACGTCCTTACTAACCCGGAAATTGGACACAAATCTATTAATATTAACAATTCGAAACAAATACATGAATTTTGTACTTTTGTATATTATATATCGACTTACTTTTCTTCCGGAAGTTCCAAAACATTAGTGCTATCACGCAAGTGCCGCCTAACTACAAGTTGTTGTGCAGCAAAAGTTCTTCTTCTACATCTTATGTTTATCGCGATTGTCATAAACATTTTAAATTAAAGTTCTTTCTTTGTTTTTAATTTTCACCTTTTTAATATATTCTGTGTTTATAATTTATATTATTTTGTAAACAAACGCAAAGTATACTTTAAGGGAACTAAAGTCTGTTTTACTTTAGAGTCGACTCTAATTCATTCATAGACAACTTAAAATATACTTTTGGCGAGAAAGTCAACTCTAAATTTAAAACTGCCTAAAGCTGTTTTTAACTTTTTTTTCCAAAATTATTTTATTTGGTTTAAGAACACAATACTCTTTATCTGATTTGTACACCAAAGTGAACAAAGTAAAAACAAGGTTCTTTTTCAAATGTTTGTTTAGAAATTGTATGAAATAATTTATCAAATTACAGTTGACACCCAGTGGAAGGCGGCTAAACTTAAAATATACTTTGTTCTTGACTATGAAAGCAAAAAGATAATAAGAGCCTTTTATTTTAGAGTATACTTGAACAAGAGTCGACTTTATTTTATAATTTGGAATATGGGCCATAAATTTTTAATATATTATTTTATAAAGATCTTCTGTCACAAGAAAGTGAATTTAACCTTTCGCACTTGAAATTACTGTTCTAGAATTTGTAGATTTAGAAGCAGCACTTATAAAAATCATGAAAAATATATGTTGGCCATTTTACAGTCAACACAGTTGCCGTTCTTGTTCTTGTTCTTGTTGCTGTGTTTTTTTTTAATCGGAAAATTTATCTGAAATCTAGAAATGTAAAAAATTTAAATTATTCATTCATGCAAGGAATATATCCTATTAAACACCAACTTTTTTCTATAAATTTTTGTTAAAGGACTTAACACTTAAAAATATTCGTAAATCCCTCCGTTCTTATCAAAGGCCTAAAACTAAAAGCTTCCATGATGGTATTTTTATAAATATTAATGCCTATTGGGAAAATCTAAGGTCATACATACATTCACATATCATAGAAACATCCTGCATACATTCATACATACATACACCCATTTATACATACGTAGATGAATAACAGGAAAAGAACTTTTATTCATCAATCAATATTTCTGTTAAATTTTGTATCAACATTCATTTATTCTCTTCACGTGTCTTATAAATTTATTGCATAAAATAAAAGGGTCAATGCTGTGTTTATTCTTTTTTTTTTCTTTTTGGTGGGATATAAAAAGAAATGATTATTTCAAAAAACAAGATTATCGTTAAGATTAAATAAAAATCCGCAAAGGTTTTTCGTTAAATATTCCATAAAACTTTTATATTTTATAATTTAAATTAATATTTTAAAACCTAAGCCAGTGTTGCCTAAATCATAGTTTAGGTAATTATTCATTTTATTGTTCACACACAAGTTTTAATCTAGCAAAAGTCTGGTCAAACCGGGGCTTAGTAAGAATTTCGAAATTTTTAGAGACATCACACACCAGGTCTATTCTATTTATAGTCTAGTTGTCGTTTAGTTACCGTTTTTGGTATTTTAGCATTAGTTTAACTTTAATTTAACTATGCCATAGCTTATTACTAATTTAGTTATTGACTAGTTTTATTCTCGTCATGGTCTACTTAAATTCATAGTCAAACTATACCTCATATTTTGTTAAAACTTTTTTATTTAAAAGTCCACTGCAAGCTAGTCTTATTTGAAAAGTAAGAACGCACAAAGATAACGGTTCGCAGTAGCATAATAATCAATCCATAATCTTGTCATACTCTCAGCATTTTTTAAAATGAAAGAATAACTATTGCTACTGAAGACCAAGAGTAGTTATTATTGCATCATGCAAATTTAGATGCAGTAATGCTGGAGGACAAAGAAATTGTTATGCTGTATATTGCGTATCCTCGCAGAAGCCTTCAGACATTTGTACATTAATACATATGTATATTTGAACAATTTCTATAAATTTAATTTAAAAATTAAAATATGTACAAAGCTTAAAAAAGGCCAGGTTTCGTCGCATAGGGAAGGGCTTAAATAAGCACTCTAAATTCAACAGCAGAATTATCATGAGCTTTTGTATTCTACATTTTAAAATTTTAAACTGGTACAACAGCTTCATAGATTAAAGTAGTAAAATTTACCATACCGAATCCCGTTTGCAACCAAATGCTTGTAACACATCCGCAGGTTTCTCAGAACCAGCGAAGAACATTAGAAGAGCAATTTAATTACTTTTAACTTCATTACCATTTATTTTTTAAATTTTACAATTTATCAATTACTTTGTTTACATCCAATAAAACTAGAAATGAAAAAATTTTGTTACTAAAGTTAGGAAACTAAAATATGTATTTTATTTGATATCACAGCAATGTTATTCATTAAAAACCACGGTTGTAAAAAATTCAATATTATTGCGTAAAGATTTTAATTTCACTTTTCTAGTGATGACAGTAAAATTATCAAAAAATGTTGAGTAAAACAAACTGAGAAAGGAAAATTTTGTAAAAATGTTGATTTTTTGACCTATGCTTTTTTGTGGGGAAGATGTTACATTTTGAAAAAATGATGAAGGATTAAAAAAGTGAGCAAGTGAAAAAAGGCTGTAGCGTACTTAACCTATATTATGGTTATGAGCTATTCACAATCTAGGCATAGTGTAGATATAGCCTAGGCGAGGTATAATTGTAAAGCATAGCATAGCATTAGTCTAGCCGTAGTGCGGTCCTAGTTTAACCATAGTCCAGCTATGATATAGAAATAGCCTTTTAATACTCTGGCCATAATGTCGGCATCATTTAAAGAATAAAGTTTTCATAATCTGTTTATATCCCAGACAGTGTCTTTTTATAATCTCCATGCTTAGTTTAGGTAATATAGTCTGACAATATTTTCGTGTTTTCTGTTTAATGTTTATTCATTATCTTAGTATATTTTATTTAAAGTTTAATAGTAGTGTAGTCACATGATAGTCTACCCACCAGGACATTCGATCGACGTCGAATGTCGTTATTTACCACCAGGTTATAACTAAAATATGACCAGAACAGGGGTTCATAGAGTAGTCAAAGTCTAATCGAAGTATATTCATAGTCAAGTTGTAGTCTGGTGTTAAGCAATTTTTGGTCTCGCTATTTTCTAGTCATGGGCGATTCGTTATCCAGCCATGTGCTAGCCAAAATTTTTTATCGTCTAAAAAATTTGCAGAATTTAATGTTTAAAGTCAATTCGTAAACAAGTTATAATAAAATTGCTTAAAATCTAGTTTTAAAATTACTATTTACTTATAATCTATTTTTGGTTTAATAAAATTGCACTAATAAAGTTTAAAAAGTATTTTGGGGATGTGTTTTTTTATCAATTATTTTCAATTAAGTTTTGATTAGAAAAAGCACGTACTAAGAAATTTATCCAACCACAATTCCTTTGTTCTTCTTTTTATTCTTTGGAAATTGCTTTATTTTTTCACCAGTTACCAGGTAATTGTGCATTTATTTCTCAAAGAGTTTGTAACTCTTGCTCTTAAAATGTTTTTAATGACAAAACACAATAGATTTTGCTTAACGCATGAACAACATGGAAAGCAAATTTTAATTACTTACACATATGTGTGTATATTTTTGCCTTTTTCTTAGTACATAAAAATACACAATAATTTTTTTATACAAGAAATTTTTTTTACTTAAGAAAATATAATGCCTGTCATTAAAAGTTCTACTTAATAATTTAAATTTTTGTTTGCGTTTAAGAAAACTTTTTTAATGGCTTTGAGACAGTTTTATGTGAGTTAGTTTGATAGGATGAATAAAATTATTTAACAACTGAAAACAGATGGAAAGAATCGTTAAAAAAAAGACATATGTACATATCTCAAAGAAAAAACGCATACTTATGTTTATTACTTTAAATACCTGAAGCAAATAAATTAAAACTAGTAAAAAATTTTGATCCCTAAAGCACAAATTCTTGAAGAAATCAACCATTTTAAAATAAGGCAAAGTTTCAAAAAGGTGGCATATCGTGCAAGAAAATAATGTCTATGTCCATCGCACCAGAAATTGACATAATGTCCATGGGCATACTATACTTTAGTATCGCCCTTAACAGCAAAAAAATGAAGTTTGTTTCAATAGTATTTTAAAGCCCTTTTTCCTGAAAAAGTAAAATCAGTCAATAAAGTGTGAAAAGTATTTACTAAACTGCTATTTACTTTCACCACTGATAACGAACATTAGTAATTTGTATGAAATGCAGGTGCATTATTAGGAAAATTCCACGTCAAAAGAAGTGGTTGAAAAAAATCAAACAGTCAAAAAATTCAAAACAAGAATAACAATCTTAAAAAAATGTATGAAACAAATATAAGTTCCGTTTTTTTAACGTTTTTATCATTAGTAATAAAAAATAAGTAAGAGTACTATATTCGGCTATGCCGAATCTTATATACCCTTCACCATCTATGTAAATCTAATTTACTGTAGTAACTCCAACCATAAAAGCAAATATAGGAGTGACAGAGAATTCAAAAATAATAACATTTTGGGAACTGCTTCATATAATTTTACCTAAAAATTACATCGGCTCTTAATGGGTTAAGCCTTTAAAAAAAAATTAGTATTTCCTTAAAGATCTCTTCAAAGCCTTCAAAATGATACCCACATTGATATTTTAGAAAATTTGCAACTTTCAGACGCCCATAACTCGAAAAATATGGGCGAGCGCCAATTTGATCACTTTATGATTTTTTTCTTATTTTTTAATTCTCTATGGCCCCATATATTTATTTTTTTGATTGGAGTTCCTTTTTTGTTCTCAATGACATGAAAAAAATGGAGGTAGGCATGGTGTTATGCCTGCTGCCTCGAAGGATATGGACCGATCATGCTGATTTCCAATAACACCTCTTTCGACGCTATATGTGATTGATTGACATTTTTTTTGTGAAATCAAGTTGGCCGGACGGATAGACGGACATCGCTCAATCGACTTCGCTATGCATAAGAAGTCAGAATATATATACTTTATGGGGTTGGAAATGGATATTGTGGAAATTTCTCACGGAATGGCAAACTTATATTATCTTCTTCCACTTCGCATAGCCAAATATAGTACTCTGACTTGTGTTTTTTTAGTTTGATTTGCTGATTCATAATGAAAGAAGTTCCTTATGATTACCTCAAAGAAGAGTAAAGAAAACCTTAATAATTGGCGTGCTACGAGTATGAAGTGTTATTATTTAATCAATAAACGCAATATAAAACAAGTAAGAGTATAGTAAAAGTAACACTAAAACTGACGAACAGACGGAGAGATTGACAGGCGGACAGACGGGCATCGATTAATCGACTTCGTCATGCATAAGAAGTCAGAATATATATACTAAGTGGGGTCGAAAATTGTTATTGTAGAAATTACACACGGAATGACAAAGTTAGATACACAGTTTTTCCACTTTTTGTGGAGAAGGGTATAAAAAGATCAAAAAACTTTTTCCGCTCCTTAAATTAAAATATCGTTATTTGGGTAATTGTGGTAAATTGCATTTTAATGTAGAACAGCAAAAGGAAAATTTAAGAAGCAAACGAAGAATCCAAACAATACATAAGAAACAAAATTTTTAACGTTGGGAAACTGTAAATCTTTGTCAGCAGTATAAGATGCTGAACAAATTGTATTTTTCACACTTACATTATTTCCTTATTATATCTAAATTGAGAAACCTTTAAATAAAAAAGCTGTATAAAGACATCTGATTTTTGTGGACAATTTTATTCAAAAGTTCAGTTATAAAGAACAACAGGAATTAGTCAAGGAAATTCGTTGCAGCATATAAATAATTGAGTTAGCAGTATTATGCTACTGAAATTTATTCCAAAGCAGCGAAATAAAGTGCCACATTAGTTGCACTTAAGAAAATTGAAACGCCAACGTCACTACGTCAAGACTGCAAGTAGATTTTTGTGCCTCAATATTTTAAAACGAACATTTACATGTATAATGAAGGGCACAACAATAACACTGTACATCAAAATCAAATTTTTTCAAAAATTACAAGGTCCGGGCTATAAATTCTGATAGAGGAGACAAAAAAAAAGATATACGTGTATCGGCGTTTTCAAAGTTTACATCTGGATTTCATTTGAGAGGGGGTTAAAGTTTCCCAGCTCTGGCACATTCTTATTGTTAAACGGCATAAGAAACCATGTGACCCTTACATTTTAGGTAAAAAATGTGTTCAGAAAATTTATGTAAAATGTTACGGAGAACATTTTTGTAGAAATGTTAACCCTCTAACTCCTCAAGATATGGGTCTTTTTTGTCCTTCTTTTAAAAAAGATCAAAAAACACCATTAAAACTGGGTTTTAGAGGGTTAAAATGTTCCACAAAAATGTTACCCGCTAAATTTTACTCTAAGTCCCTGAATACACCAAAATGGAAAATTCAACCATAAAGTCAGAAATAAGACCCAACAAAAGAGAGCTTAGGGTTAATTTCGCATTTGTTAAGAATTTTGTTTTAAAGCAAATTTGGATAGCATTAATTACATTTTTTTTAGCTCTAGGCAATTCCACTTCATTATCATACAATGTCCAGCATATTTCAGCGATAAGCGAATGAATGCTTTTACCTTTATAGCGTTCGTCAATGGGTGCGCATGTCTGCTGAAATTTTTCACCATGCTCATCAGATTCTGTTGACAACTGGTTCTCAAAGTAATCCATATGGGAATTTAAAAAATGAATTTTTGTTGACATATGAACGCAATAAAAGGTTTCTGTTTCAGCGATGGTTCCATCAACATAATGACTAGGACTTCGAAGTTGTAGCACAGGTACTGAGAGTTCGTCAGAATGCGGAAATGGCAGCATGGCTGATGGCACAGTTTTGAATACAAAACTCATTCGCCTATATCTATTCAATTTTAATATGGAAATATTTTGGCACACATAGCACGTAGCGTCATTATGTTCACCTGGATCTAACCACCGCAAAGGAATACCAAACTGCATTTTTAAAAAATAAGAAAAAAAAAACATCAAGAGAAAAAATTGGAGCTCGCCCAAATCTTCCGAGGTACGGAGCTTAGAAATTTTCCAATTTTTTTAAATATCAATATGGATATCATTTTAAAGCTTTTGAAAAGATCTTTAAGGAAATAGCATTAAGAGCTGATGAAATTTTTATGTAAAATAATATATATGCAGTACCAATTTTTTTTTTTAAATCTCTGTCACCCCAATTTTTGCTTTTTTATTGGAATTACTTCTCTGAACTAGATTTACATTTACTATATAGTGAAGGGTATATAAGATTCGGCATAGCTGAATATAGCGCTCTTACTTGTTTTTTTTACAAATTTTAAGGGGTGAAATAATTTTGGAAAGTAATTGAAAATGTATTTATGGCCTCAATAAGGTGTTTTTCTATCATTATTCTGGCTGAAAACAATTATTTTACGATTATAAAAAATACAGATTCAAGGGGAATACTATATAATAAATTCCTAGGACCACTACTTCATAGAATTAAGTATTCTTCACATAATTTATATCCAAAACGGGAACTGAAAACAAATTTTTTTTTGTTTTTGTTTTAAATGTAAATTGTATGTAGAAATTATCATTACTAATCTGTTAGTAAAATAAGCCTTTGCTGAATATGGTTAACACCATCGTTAATCGTTCTAGTTGCCAATCATGGAAGGAATGGCCCCGTTGATGGAACACTAAAATAATTTATAGAAAATATTTTACAGCTTTTTCAAGTATTTAAAATATGACTTGTAAAAATGGTTTAACAGTTTGTTATTCTAGTACCTGGTTTTGTTTAGGGACATTCCCAAATTTGTGGAATTTTAACAACCACAATTACTAATTACATTATTTTGTACATCCAAATTGACCTGGGGTGGAATCGTTACATCCGTGAACGTACAACACGTATCGTAAAAATACGTTTTTCGGATTATGAACGGATGGTAATTAACAATAACGCAGATTATAACATACGTTATCGTATACATGAACGTACATTTTTTACGAACTGTCATACGTTAACAAAACTTAGTTCGAATAAGATGAAAAATGCAACAAATTCGCTAAAAAAAAGTGCGAATTAAACAAATTTAATTTTAGTTTATGATAAAGTTATTATTACAATAAGTTAAATCTAAGATTCATAAATGAACACAAAAATTTGGCAAAAAACATGCTTCCTAATTGGGCATATTAAAATCTAATGCTAACAGACTATGGGATGAGCTTTCCAAATGTATGGATGCACTAGTACCACCAGTTAATGATGTTATAATTTTAAAATAGGAAATTCGCAATTTATATTTTTGCCAGAAAATATTTATATTTATAATTTTGGCTGATCAAAAATAGGTATCAAGCAAAGAAAAAAGCTTTTTTTTTTGATTGAAAAACCAGAATGAAGGAAGCCTTTATGAAGAAAAGCTGCTGGTGCCAAGTGAAGAAGTGTTAATTGAAACAGCAGTCCTTGAATCGAGTGCTATAGGCAAAAAATCGGTTTTGACCTTTGGAAACAACAAAATTTGATAAACTGACCAGCCTGAATACTCTTTCTTTAGCTTTAGAATATTTTAATTTCAAAACTATTGTGACTCATTTAAAAAATTACGATCCGTTTACAATCGTATGTCATAATGCCATTTAGTTCATACGATTAACGTATCACGTAATTTTTTTTCGTACGATTGTCGATACGAACACGGATGTAACGATTCCAACCCTGATTTATCATAAAATAAAATTTAATTGCTTTTTCAAATTTGTTATTCTAAATGAAACATTTTCCTTTTAATTTTCAATTGAAATTTTTTTTATATTTATTTACCTGTTTTTTTTTTTTTTGGTCTATGGACTTTCTCGAATTGGTTTTTTCTAAAACAGATTTTTTAAAACCACAATTATTATCCCTTTTCACTCGTAATAAAAGGTATATAAAAGGGCAGTAAGTAATAACAATTTTCGTAAGATAAAGGTGAAAGCATTCATTCGCTTATCGCTGAAATATGCTGGACATTGTATGATAATGAAGTGGAATTGCCTAGAGCTAAAAAAATGTAATTAATGCTATCCAAATTTGCTTTAAAACAAAATTCTTAATAAATGCGAAATTAACTCTAAGCTCTCTTTTGTTGCGTCTTATTTCTGACTTTATGGTTGAATTTTTCTTTTGGTGTATTCAGGGACTTATAGTAAAATTTAACGGGTAACATTTTTGTGGAACATTTTAACCCTCTAAAACCCAGTTTTAATGGTGTTTTTTGCTATTTTTTAAAAGAAGGACAAAAAAGACCCATATCTTGAGGAGTTAGAGGGTTAACATTTCTACAAAAATGTTCTCCGTAACATTTTACATAAATTTTCTGGACACATTTTTTACCTAAAATGTAAGGGTCACATGGTTTCTTATGCCGTTTAACAATAAGAATGTGCCAGAGCTGGGAAACTTTAACCCCCTCTCAAATGAAATCCAGATGTAAACTTTCAAAACGCCGATACACGTATATCTTTTTTTTGTCTCCTCTATCAGAATTTATAGCCCGGACCTTGTAATTTTTTGGTGTGTTGTACAGTGTAATTAATATGGGCAATTTTTCCTAAAACTTTATGTGTTTTGTATTATTGCTGAAGTTAAGATAAACTGTCAGGAGAAAGCTTTACAGTCATTAAATGTAATTCACCTTTTTCCTATCTTATCGTGAACTTCAAAAAAATAACAGGGTTATTAAGTCGACTGAACGATGGTTTTTTTATTTGTGCCTCCATAAATCAATTATTTCTGGATCGATTTTTAAAATTTCTTTTTTATTTGAAAGGTGATGCTTGGAGATTAGTTCTGTTTTGAAAACAGTCCAAAATCCTGCAATTAAAGGGTGTCGCCACGTAGCATACACGTTTTTTACGTGTATAATGAACCGTAAAGCGCAACACTAAAAAAAACTGCGTATCACTAAGCTCCCAAAGGAAAAAAGTAGTACAAAAATATATCTTATAAATCAAAGGGTGTCCTAATAAGTGACTTAAATTGACCTATTTTTTAAACCGTTATAGACAAACGCTTGCAAATTAAACAGAATGTCGATTGCTATGACCGTTTAGTAAAAAGTATTTGTATTTAAAATAATAAATTAAAGGATGCCCCAATAGTTCATTTAATTCGATGTATATGGTAATACTTTTAAACAGTTGTAGACAGACGATTGAAATTCCAACGAACATGTATTGCTAACTTCGCTATAACAACAAGTATAAAATTTGGATTTGAAAATTAAAGGGTGTGTCAATAGTTAACTGTTATAGACAAGGGACCCCTATTGCTAAGTCCGCTTAAACAAAAATTTCATAATTTGAATTCAGAAAATAAAGGGTGTTTATATCAAAAGCCAAATTAAATCTTTGAAGTACATATGAATGGTTGCCAATGGTAACCCTTATGTAGAAAAATTAAGGAAAAAATAAAATACTTACTCAGTGGTCTGTATAAAACATTTTTTAGTTTTTAATGTCTTTTTGTTTATTGATTCAACGGAGTTCTCATTTAAACAATTTGGCTTTTAATATGAGACTCTTAAGTTTTTATATCAGATTTGGGTAAAGTCCACTGACGAACTATATGAGCAGTAAAAAAATGGCCATATGGATATTCCTTCCAGTCCGAAATCAGTTAACGGACTCTTTTTGGAACACTTGGAACGAAAGTTTACAAGAACGATAATCTTAAGATAGTGTTAAATTTAGAAATGCCACCTCCAGGATTTACATTTTTTAATGGTACATTAGCTCGAAGAGAATCTATGAGATTACAATTTCAGATGCACTACCCTCCTTGCAACCTTGGTAAACACCACCAGTCCGACCTTAAATTTAAAATAAAAAACGTTTTGGTAGTTTGGCTGTTTAAATTTTGTTATCATATAATAATTTCCTTAATTTTACAAATGATTACATTTTCTTTAACGTTTTGAATTTTATTTTGACTAAAATGAACTGATTTCCACCAACTTTGTTTTATTTTCTTTTCACATCAACTGTATTGTTTAACAACACTTCGTTAACAATTCTTCTTAAGAAAAAGTCTTTTATTTTGCCGATTAACATGTTTTAGTTTAAGAAGTCTACACAGAATATTAAATAGTATTTGAAGAGTAGTTTTCAGGCGGAATTTAAATCTTTTCATCTTTTCTTTACAGAAGAAAAAAGGTTTAAGAATTTCAATTGGAATGCAACTTTTAAGTTACAAATTACTGTGAATCATTGCTGAAATGCAAATACGTGGTGGTTTCCTATTTTGAAGTAAATTACTCAAGCACAATGGAATTCAATGTCTATAGAATATTTAAGTTTGAGTCTGAGTATTTTCGGTTTAATGAACCAATGACAAAAATTTCAATATTTCAATTTGCACCGTAAAAGGCAGCTGATAATTTTATGTCTATTTTTTGAAAATCAGATACATAACATTTGTTTCTTTTGCTGGTTTAAACCTTTTGTTTAGTGAACGTGCTAAAAATTTAAATACAAGCGCTACGCTGCAAAATTTGGGATTATAAATAGTTAAGAAGTTGGAAAAAAGAACGGGAAGAAAGGAATAAAAACACAAATTCATATTTTCTGGTATTTTGTACGTGTGTCCAAAAGAATATAAAAATTGGGTTTTAATATTGAAGGGTACTAAAGTTTGTCAAGTAAAAAACACTTTTTTTTTAAATATTATGCTTAAATATGCAAATTAAATTTTAAAGTTTTCAAATAAAAGAAACAGAAAGTTTTTGGTTAGTTTTATATTTATTAATATTTATTTTTATATTTTGATTTATTTGTCACTATGAACGTTTCAATTTTTGGATAAGAGAAAAACTACGGACGGAACAAAGAACAATAAATTGTTCTTTGACTACAAATGTTTTCTTTATAATTATATTGTTAGGAAAATAAGAACTGGCAACCTCTGCTTTTGTTGTCCGTATGTGCCTGGTAAAAAATAGTGGTAAATAAATAACTTCCACTAATGGTGTCTGTATAAAATAATTCCAAAATTAGTAAACAAAAGCTGAGCAACCTCAATGGCTGCGCTGGAAGAGGTGCGTAATGTAAACTGGAAGATCATGAATTCGATCCTCTCACAGAGGAAAAATAATAACTGTATGAGACAATTATAAATCAGCAGTACAAACACCCCGGAAAGAAATTATTGTGTGTAAAGGCCATGGCAGATAATTTAAAAAAGACGTGTATTTATTGTATATTTAAGCAACTAAATTTTTAAATAATGAAATTGAGGAATATTAATATAATCAATCTATATAAATATAGTTGGATCTAGGCTACACACAACCTAAAGCTTTTCTTCGTTGATTTTTCTAAAAACGTCGCATATATTTTTTCTTGCTTTCTGCCAAGCACGAATTTAACTTCTATTTTTCACACTTTTTCTTCACATGAGAGTAGATGATGATCCAGTGTCATACTGATTGTAATGAAGTAAGCATTAATGCGTGCTGGCCTGGCTTTTTTCAATTTCATATGCTTCTCATAAGCTAAACCCCTAAGCTAAACTAATTTGACCATTAACAAGGCCAGCTAGCTAAAACTTATATTGAGATGTTCATGGGCAAAAATACGTTCAATTATCTACTTTGGTTCTTTATGGACATCAAATGTAAAATTCTTGTATTAATAAAGCTTTATAAGTATGAAACAACTTGAAGCCAGCAGCTTTTGTCTATTGGCATTACACATCGATCCAGTTTAACAGAATTTGTCAGCTTCTTTTTAAGAGTTGATGTAGTTTGTTCCATATTCCCATACATTTTTTTCAGCCTTATCGAAATGCGGAAAATTCGGTTATCCAGTTTTTTGTATAACAAAGAAATGCTCACCATGACAATAATAAACAGAGAAAAAGAAAATACGCAAATAATGCAACATTAATTGCAAGTCTACATTAAATATGAGGAAGAAAATTTAAATTGAATTATTATATAATTTACCACATCCGGAAATAACGAACTATTGCTTTCTTTTGCGTTTGTTATTTTAACAATATTCTTTTTCCATTGCACTAAGTAAATATATGCTTGGCACTTAAGTATAATGGTTGAATTCAGCCTTTCTAAAGTAATAGAAGAGCTTCAGAAAATGCTTTTTATCAGTTTTAGTTACGAAAGAGATAAAATTTAATCGCATCAGTCCATAAATGGTAGCTACAACCTAGATTAATTAGAGAAAATATAAATACGCCAATCGATCAGCCATAATTTCGAAAATTTTGCTATTGAAAGTCAGCAAAATCGATCCATTTCTTTGGAGGCAGCAAAGAAAACACTACGCCTGCCTCTAATTTTTCGATATCATTTGAACTCCTGTGAACTTTTCATAGAAAAGTTAGCTTGTGCACCATATTTTTAAAGGTCTCCACATGGGTATTATTAAAAAGCTTTTGAAGAGATCCTTACTTAATGTTAAGCCCATGACATTTGTATGTAAAATTATATATACCTACACGCAAAGAAAAAACATGGTTGAGGTAACCATAATCTAAGAGCAAAATATTATGGTTGCATAACATAGTATTGTTATATTTAATAAAAATATAGCTGGTCGTGCAACCATATTGTAGTCCAGCAAAACAAGATAATGCTAAAGTATAAACATAATTATGTTCAAATAAAATTATTAAATGGTTAAATTAAAATATTATAATATGGCTGTAAATGTCATGTTATATAATTGAATTTTAATATAGTCTCATAAGTTTAAAATTTTTCTGATATAAAAGGGTTAGTTGATATTGTTTATTGCTTCAATGATTTGTCATAAAAATTACTTAAAAACATAAATTCCCAAAAAATCAATTATTTGCTTATAATAACGCTTTAAATCATAATAAGCTCAAATAAATGATTTCGACGTTTATGCTTC
The DNA here is from genome assembly GCA_916610165.2 of Gymnosoma rotundatum. Taxonomy (NCBI): domain Eukaryota; kingdom Metazoa; phylum Arthropoda; class Insecta; order Diptera; family Tachinidae; genus Gymnosoma; species Gymnosoma rotundatum. The sequence goes on along the minus strand of OU744336.1, from coordinate 126,235,892 downwards.
AAACAGAAAAATAAATACACATTTATTTTAACTATTTTTAAATGTTTTGGTTTCACTTTTATTTGTTTTCAAATTTTGCATTTTGCCTTTTTAATTATTTATTTTGTACATAAAAATTTTGTTTTCACTTTCCCTAATAATAAAAAAGAATTTAAAATTTTAGCTACCAAAAAAGTTAGCAAATTATCAGGAACTAGAACAAATTATTTTTTAACTTAAACATTATTATATTTGCTTTTATTATTAATAATAATATATTATAGTTAAATATTTTATATTATTTTCAATAAGTTATAAAACTTTGGTTGTCGTTCGATTTTATTAAGTTAAAACCAACCATGTCGCATTTTTTGTACACAATAACTATATAATCGTTAAAAATTGTTCTTTTTTAATGGAGCCACTTCACTAAACTAGAAGGGTAAATATGATTCGGCATAGCCAAATATACTTCTTTTATTTTTTAGTTCAATTTTTGTTGCTTGCAGTATTATATTGAAAATCGAAAATACATATTATATTCCCAAATATAAATATTTTAAAACCTTCTTTCAAAAACGTTTCATTAGAACAGAGTGGCAATCAATGTAATAAAAGCAAATGGATGCAGAACCTAAAATGAGAGCACAAGGCTCAGCAGACCTTTAGGTGGCAAATAATGTGTTCGTTTTGTTCAGTTTATTTTGTGTTTTTACAATGTAAAAAGTAAGGAGGCAGCGTAGGGGAATTCATTAATTTTCGCCGTGTACACTACTGTCAAACTCCATATATAAAAAATCTGTGTACCATTTTTTATATATGAAGTTTGACGTTCGTTTCTACCAGCAAAAAATAATAAATTCTCTAACGCTGCCATCTGGTAATTGATTCGCCTTGATGTCAACATTTGTTTTGTGCCGAAGTTTTCGAAACGAATAAAACAAATCACGCATTCCAAAAATGTGTTACGAATCGAATCAAAACATAACATGAATCTATGAGTTGACTTTAATCATCTTAAAAAGAACAATGTTGCGATTATTTTAATTTCTATACTATTGCTTTGTGGGTAAAAAATTATTGTTAATTACATTAAAATTAGGGTTTAATATTCAGCACCAACAAAAATTTTTTTGACTGCGACTGAACTGAAAATAGTTTGAGTATTCATTTCCAACTATTTGACTGCTTAAAATAGTTAAACTAGGCACACACACAACTAAAAACTAACTGAATTCAGTCTACTATTTTTAGGAGCAAAACGAAAACACAGCGACTGAGTTTTGTGTTTGTATGTTAACAGTACACAACTGAGAAGCCAGTTCGTGTGCGTTAAGCAGACGTAGTTATGATTTTCTAGTAACGCAACACAACTGAAAATGTGTGTGGATCAGAGTATACCGCATGAGTATACGTGTACCGCATACTTACTCTATATTTTTCATACTCGAGTATTTTAAACACCGCAATAAAAAGTTGCGGTTTTTATTTTACCCATTCTTGTGTTTTTTGTTGTGGGTATATTTAAAACAAATAGCCTAAAAACGAGTCTCAAAAATATCGCAATCAGAATTTTAAGTATTTTCTATACTCGTACGCGAGAATTTTTTAATTCTCTTTATTTGTAAGGAGCGTTGCCTCATTTTTACCCTATTAAAGTTTTTTACTGTCGTTTTATGAAATTCTGCATTGTATGCAGATCTATTTTTAAATAATAAAAAAAACAAAATTTGATCAAATCTACTGCTTAAATATTATAAGCAGAAAAACAGGCAACAACCGTTTTCATACGTATGAAATAAAACACATAATGAATAAAATGCTTAAAGATACTGTTAACTTACAAACTCAAAACTCAGTCGCTATGTGTTCGTTTTGCTCCTGAAAATAGTAGACTGACTTTAGTTGGTTTTTAGTTATGTGTGCTCAGTTCAGCTATTTTCAGTTGGCGTAAAACAGAAAACTTAATTCAGTTGTTTATTTTCAGCATGTAACTGAAAAAAGATGAACTGGTTAGTAAAATGTGACTGCTACTAGCAGTTTTTCGAAACCCTGATTAAAATATGTTTTTGTTTTTATAACCAATGTTAAATTTTAAATCTTATTATTTTGAGATTTTTTTCTAATCTCTTTGGGCTATTTTGGTCAGTTATCTGTTTCCAAATATCAATAAAAATCAAAACATTTTATTGTATTTTCCCAACGTTTCGTTTGTTTTTTTCAAACTTCATCAGGGGATCTTTATTAAAAAATGTTTACTTTATTAATATTACATAAAAAAAATTTTTTTATATTAAGTTATTAAATATTAAAAAATTGGACTTTCACAACACCGAAAATTAATAAATAAATAAATAAAATAATTAAAAAATTTTTTATACAACACAAACACAGAATTTATTGTCAGACTTATAGCTAATATCACAGAACTTCGAAATTCTTTCGAATCAGTCTGGTTAATGACCTCTCCGCTTTAATGTTTGCCATTTGACCACCCTTCAAAACTAAACACCTCAGCACTTTAATATAAATAATGGTGATCTTTTTGAAAGAACCTCAGTTCATCTTTTCAAGTATCAAAGAAAAATGGTACACGTTTTTGTTGCAAGAGCCCTTAAATAACAAAATATTGCTTAATCCTAAATATCCGGAAAAATAGTCCTATAATTTTTCTTAAAAGGAAACAGGCAGATGTTTTTATATTGAATTGCTAACAAATCAAATAAAACTAAATAAGTCATAACTTTACACCAATAAAACATTAACTCTATGTTTGTGTGTCTGATGAAGCAGATTAAAAGGTAATTTAAGTGACATAAGTTGATGCCTACTAGTTTGTTTAAAGAAAGATTATGAGTTCAAATACCAACACAGTCATAGTGTATACGATATTTACGGCTAAAAAATAAAAATTTAATATTTTCACGACTGAAAAAAAATTCAGTTTTGCATCTCCGCAGTAAATGAATTGTAATAGCGTCTGTATATTAGAACAGCAGATGAAGATGATTAAATAGAAAAAACAAAAAAAAAAAAAAAGAGAACGTCAATATTTGTATATTTTTGTCTTGTCTTGTGTTTGCTTAACACACAATTGAACAAACTAACACCGCCATTCACTTCACAATGATCTATGAATGCCGCGTAACTCGAAATTACCCTATCTTTTTTTGCAAACGCAATTTTGATTTGAATTCAAAATTTAATTGTACTTTCAATCACAAAACTGTACTATAAAAATGTTTTTTGGGTAGAAGGTCATGTGTTATCTACAAGTAACTCAGATCAGCAAAAAACTTTTACCAACTGTTTGCCAAAATCAATGAAAATTTAATTCGGAAAGAAAAGCTCTTTTTTAGTGGCAGTTGTGAAGAAAAATATTTGAAGCCGAAATTCAAGTGGCCCGATAGTTGGTGGCGTTGGTATGCTGGCGTTTGCTACGTCTATAGCCTTCTCGGGCTGGTTCTTGCCAACTATTCTACCTTGTTTACCACACAAAAAAAAATTCATGCCAGACTTAAAATAAAAATAAATATTATGAAGCCCGAAGCAAGTCTGAATCCTGCCTGTTCACATACCTGTATTACTTTCTGACTGGTGCTATAGCCTCCCCACTAGAGATAATAAACCTTCACCGTGACATCTCTAAGTATATTCTAATGTCCCTGAAAACCCCCTTTAATTTACTCTTTTTAAACAATAAAACTTTAATTTATTGTGAAATGTTTTTTTAGTTTTAATTTTTAACGGCCACTCGTCACACCTTTGCTTCCACCAACTTCCAAAATCAAAAAGGGTCAATATTTTGTACTTGCCTTCACAGCAAGCCTCGGTCACGCTATCCATTTCTAAGAAACAGTTTTCCGGGCCGCTTGTCAGCAATATCCTACCTTGTTTCCCTAAATCTTTGTTTTTGTTTAAAAATGACTACATTTAGTCATCTTTGTCTTATTCCATAGCTGTCTACACTTTCTTACCCTTTAATAAATCAAATTTGTACAGGGTGTATACGACACTTACATCTATAAGTTTTTATTTTTTGTTAAACGACTTCAAAAAAAGAAGGAGGCTATCAATTCGGCTGAATGTTGCTTTTTTTATATTTGTACCCGCAGAACTCAGTCATTTCTGATCCGATTTTGAAAATTTTTGGTAATATGATAGATTATGCTTACAGATTGGTCCCGTTTTAAAAACACCTCATAATCTTAAAAATTAAAGGGTGTCCCCATACAACATACCCATTTTTTACGTGTATTATGAACTCTAAAGGGCGATTCTGTAAAATTTAAAATTTCTGCGTATTACTACAGCTCCCAAAAACACAAAATTATACAAAAATAAATCTAAAAATTAAAGGGTGCCCCCATAATTCATGCAAATTTACTTTTGAACCGTTATAGACAAACGCATGCAAATTGGACAGAATATCGATTGCTATGAACTTTATAGTAACAAGTATAATATTACAAATTATAAATTAAAGGGTGCGCCAATAGTTCATTAAATTTGATGTATATGGCCATACTTTTGAACAGTTGTAGATAGACGCTTGAAATTTTCAACCGAACCTGTATAGCTAAGTCCGCTACAACAACAATTATAGAATTTAGATTTGGAAGTTAAAGGGTGTTCCAATAGTTAATGTAATTTTGTGTATGTGACCAAAGTTTCGAACCGTTATAGACAGAACGCTGAAATTTAAAAGAGACCTGTATTGCTAAATCCGCTATATAAACGAGTTTATAATTTGAATTTAGAAATTAAAGGGTGTCCCATAATTGATGGAGATTTACTTATATGAGCCTATCTCGTGCACTGTTATAGATAAACGCTTGTAAATTTGACGCAATATTGATTGCTATGGCCGTTATAGTAACAGCTGATAATATTTAAAATTATAAATTAAAGGGTGCTCCAATAGTTAATTTAACTTGGTATATGGCCATACTTTTAAACAGTTGTAGACTAACGATTGAAATTTACAAAGAACATGTATTACTAACTCCTCTATAACAACAAGTATAAAATTTGGATTTGGAAATAAACGGGTGTCCCAATAGATGATACAATATGGTGTACAATAGATGATACAATATGGTAAATGTGCAATGGACATGTTTTGCTAAGTCCGCTATAATAAGAATTTAGAAAGTAAAGGGTGTTCCCAAATTAATGTAATTTGTTCTATATGGCCGTATTTTTTGAAACGTTGTATACAAACACCTTAATTTTAGACACAATGTCCACTACTTTATTTGGTATAATAAGAAGTATAGAAATGTTATATTATAAATTAAATAGTTGATATAATCTGATGTATATGGGCAAACTGTTCAACCGTTACAGACAGACAGTTAAATTTACACAGAACCTAATTGCTAAATCTACTGCAACAGCCAGTTTATAATTTTAATTTGGAAATTAAAGAGTGACGCTATAGTTGCTGCAATTTGATGTATATTGCCAAACTAGCGAACAGTTGAAAGAGTATAAAGTTTGGAGATATAAGTGTGTCCGAATAGTTAATGTAACCTAATTTATCTGGGCATACACTTGTGCTGTTATAGGCATACATATGAAATCTGTTTTGAAGTCGGTTTTTTTTCGCAAGAATTATTTTTTATTTATTTCTTTAACGCATGTTATTTCTGAATGTACGCGTGCAGGGTAATAATATATTCCTTCTTTACATACAAAAAAAAAAATCCGAAATACACAAAGCTATTTTTATATCAGTATTACATTTTATTATAAATTTGAATGTTTGTATATAAAATTATATTATGAGTAAATATGTATTATACCATTTTAAAAAACTCACACAAATTACCAAAATTAACGATTACGACAACAGAGAAATGCGACATTAAACCACATGTCAATTATTAATTAAATTAATTGGATTAATTCTGCCAGTATATTTTAAACTGTTGTTATAATTTTCGGTAAAAACCGTTGTCTCTAGCTGTGTACTTCGTACGTTTGGCGAGCGCTTTCGATGTGATAACATCATTTTCAAACCACGTGTTTGTTAAAACGTACGAAGTGCACAGCTAGAGACGACGGTTTTTACCAATAAACAGTTCAATTATGAATGTTAACGTGAGCGGGGCACGTGCTTAATCTTTGGCATGTGAGAGAAAAAAATAATGTACATTTATAAATTAAATTGACAGTTACACAACAGATACATTACAATAATACTTGCAAAAAGAAACACAAATTCAAAACAGACTGGCAGAGAGTCATCGAATATGAAATAACAATTTTAATACACCTTTTGTTTAAGCCGATATACAAAAGATTACGTCAACTATAGGAACATCCTTTATTTTATAATTTTAAATATTTACACGTGTTGCTATAACGGATGTAGGAGTACTTGTTCTGCTTTATTTTTATGTATTTCACTGTAATTGTTCACAAAGTATTTCAATTTTTTAACACTTTTATTTTGAGTTGTAGTGATACATAATATTTTATCTATGTGTTATTGGGTAACCCTTTACATTTTGATTATTATGCACTTTTTTTTTAAATTTGAGGTCAATTTACAAGTATCACCTTCAATTAAAAAAAATCTACGGTACAATTATAGAAAAAGTATACCCGAATTGAAAAACTTCTCCTCTTAAGAATTCAGTCAGTAGATCCACCTTTTTTAACAGAGTTTCGTTTACGTATGTAAATTGAGCGTACGAGTGCTCACACGATTTTATCCGTAAAATTGTCAACATATGGCACAGCCAAGTATTTAGTTTCTTAACTGTTACATATAGTGAACCTTCATTGCTACTCTTCTTTAGCTTTAGAATAATAATGTCAGAAACGATTTAATAAAAGTTAAGAGCAGAAAACAGATATTTTTTATCTATAATCTTTTTTGCGAATTTTAAATATTTTTGACAATTTTTTGGTTGTTGAATATTTTCAAGAAAAAATACGGATTTTTAGGAAAATTTTTCCAAAAAAAAGTAGCTTTTTGATTTTGTAGACATTTTTTAATTTTTTGCTGGGGTTTACTTTTTGCGAGCTTACATATGCCATTTGGCCAGCGAGCTTAAATTTTATTTCGCTGATTTTAAACGTAATTAGAATATTCTTTTAGTTTGAGCTTTTCCCCAAAATATCTGTAATGAAATTAAAAATCGCAAATCATAATTTTTCTTTAGCTTAAGCCATTTTCCCGATACCAACTAAAATATAAAATAAATCAACAAGGAGGAAATTGGGCTCAAACGCAAGAGGTTGTGTACTGTATATGCGAAACTCTTAAATTTTTAAATTTATTTATTAAATTTATAACAGAGCATATAGAAAACGATTTTGGAATAAATTGAGAGAAGGGCCATCTGAAAATAACGTCACTATTAAGACAACTTTTAATTTTAATTGTTGGACTTACAAACTCTGCGTGAATTTATAGTTTTAGATTTAAGAAATCGGGATACCCTTATTTATTTGTTATTTCATTCTTTTTTCGCTTAATACTTTTTCTAATAGCAGACATAGCGGTACATAGTCGGTGTAAATTTCAGGCAAATTTTTTTTTTAATTTCTTGTTTACACTTATTTTAAAATCGGACATGTTTGTACATGCGCTGTTTAAATTTTAAATGTCTGATGAATACATTAAAAACAACTAAGGAACACCCTTTGTATGTTATTTTTTTACTTGGTCTTATAACGGACATTTAAATTCTTAAACTTAAAGTTAATGACTAACTTTAAGAGTTAAACTTTGACGTTTCCAAATATGGAATGCTTTGACGTAAATTGATTTTTGACGGTGAGTAAGACATTCCACGAATTTTTTTTATATAATCATAAGGCTTTAGTTTTCACGTAAATTGGATTTTGTGAACATCTAGACACTAATCTTTAACACCTCTTAGATTGAAATTTTAATTCTCTCTAATTTTATCCATTCTACTTAAAAAACTTCTGTGTCGTGAAGTATATAAATCCAAATTATTTCGCGGAAATAAGAATGTTAAAAAAATGTATACGAACAAATTTGCATAAGCTCTGCAGCCTTTTTATGAATAATTATTTGTTTTTTTATTCTTTTTATTCTTGTCTTGTGTTTACATAGCACGCGCTCAAGCAAACTAACACAGCCATTCACACCACAATGCTTTGTTACTGCTACGGCACTAGAAATCATGCTATTTTGTTTGGAATCATGCAGCTACACTGTGGCACCGGTTTGATTTGAATTCACAATTTTCTTTTACTTACAAGTCACATAATTTTATTATATTTCGGTAGGAGATCATACCACCTGTCTACAAGTAATTCAAATCAATAGGCAACTTTTACCCCTTATTTTCTAAAATCAATAGGAATTAAATGCGGAAAGAAAAGGCTCCTACTTATTTCTTTTTTTATGTCAAAATGACTAAAAAAATTAAAAATTTGACTAAAGACTAAAAATGTATTAAAAATTCGAAATATTTCAAACTATTTTGATTTAAGGTTCAATTAGACGTGCCATACCATAACGCCATAGCCGTAACCATGGCCATAACCATAACTATGTTAATTGCCAGCGAATAGTGGTGCCATAGCCATAAGCAACTTTTATTTGTCTTGCCGTTTGGTAAAAAAGCTGCGCACCGATAAATATAATTAAAACATACCAATAAAATGTTGTGAACGTAAAAAATAAGAATAAAATAAAAAACAAACATTTAATACTTAAATTCAATAGTCAATTGTATATGGTTATGGAAAAAAATCAAAAAATAATTTATACTATGGTTATGGTTATGGCTATGGCATTATGGCATGTCACCAATAATCAAATACAGTGTTTCCCATAAGGTTGGTTTGAACAGCTGTTTTATATGGTTATGGTTATGGCACCTGTGATTGAACCTTTAATTTTTAAATTATATTTATTAATACTACTGTTTGTACATAAAAAAATTCTTATTGAATATGGTTTCATATTAAGGATACAAAATATTTCCATAACACATACAAAGTAGCAAAATAAACGATTACAACATCAGAGAAATGTGCGAATTAAAAAGAAAAGTTATGAATGTTAACGTAATTAATCATTTTTGTCGGAAGGACTTTCCAACTAGATTACTAACCTAATGATTTTAACAAGGCATGAGAATTTTATAATCAATTGGTAAAAATTGATTACATTGATTATTGCAGAAAATAATGAAGATCATTAGAGTTCGCATTTTCTTTTCTCTTTTCAAAAAAAGAACTAGTTCAATTACTACTTCCGTTTTTGTGACTTTATGTAATATATTTTGTAAGCGAGTAACAAAATATGGCAATCACAAATGTAAGTCATTACAAGGCAAGTACTTTTTATACCATTCTCCGCAAAAAGTAGAAAAAGGGTATAACTACACAGAGAAAAGAGATTCGTTGCGACAACCGAATTTGTTTCCAATCGAATTTGGCCGGTTGTGAGTATTATTTGGAATTCGGTTATGATAACTGAATAAATATGGTACTCACAACTTTTTTAAAAATTCATTCGTCACTCGATGTTAAATATTATTGTGTGGTGAATAAAACAACTTCAACAACTTTCATATGTACTTTTATTTAAAAAAAAATAAGTTACAGAAATAATTTAACGTTAAATTTCATAATTCAAACCAGACGAATCAACAACGCCACTCTATGTTCTCCCGATTTCTCTCTTTCCACCTGCTTTCTTTCATATTACATTCTATTTGCAAATACCGAAATTCTTGTCGCTACAAAGTAAATAAAACATTTTATTTTTATTTGCAAATGTCTTATTAAGACAATTTAAAACTTACCTTTGAAGGATCTTGCAGAACTTTGCACTATTTTTTTTAAATCTTTATATTTTTTAAACCTAAATATCACTTACATTTTTTATTATAATTATTTTTTTAATTATGTCAAAAACTTTTTTGAAGAAGTAAACCAAACGATTTATATAATTCTGACTACCAAAATTCTGTTTTCAGTAGTAATGTGCTGAATTAGTTTGGTTGCCTCTGTCAATTAATAGAATTAATTTGAGTAAAGCCATAAATCAGTAAGGTGAACTTTCTAAACAGTTGTTGCAGCTAACCTTCAGTAATATATATTATTTTTTAGTTTTTAATATAAAAAGTATGTCATTATTATATTTTATTGATAACAAGAAATAAATTGTGATAGTAGTAGTTAAATTTTGAATATATCAACCGAATATTTACAAATAATTTTTTTGTGTGTAAGTTTATAATTCTGTTTGTAATTTCTACAAAATCCATTTCCGATCCCATAAAGTATATACATAGTATATTTTGACTTCTTATGTATAGCGAAGTCGATTGAGCGCTGCCCGTCCGTGTTAATGTTAGATAAATGCATAGACATAATGTCGAAAGAGGTGCTATTGGAAATCAGTAGGATCGGATCATGTTCTTAGACGCAGCGGGCAAAACACCACGTCTACTTTTTATTTTTCCATATTATTTAAAGAATGAAGTAACTCCAATCAAAAGGCCAATTACGGTGCTCTGAAATTTTTATGTTATGATATTATCTATTTGACAACTACTGTCATTGTCACTTGACAAACGTGGATGCATTCGCATAATAAGAGTACTACATATGGCCTCATTTTTGTAGTGGTTTAAAAATTTAACATGAGTAGCTAGTAGCGCGATTTACTACTGTTTTTTAATGATTATTAGTTGGTTTAACTGACTTTTATTATTATTATTAGTTTATTATGTCGTATTATTATTTTATTATGTCGTATACGATAACATATTTTAAAAAAATTCATTGAAGAATAAATAACTCACAACTTGATTCCTCGATATCGAATGTTATCATCCCAAGTTGCGATACTGTTGCTTCGATATCGAGTTCCATGATACCAAAATGAAATATTACGGGAGATTACACTCGATATCGAATGTATTAATTAGACCTCTGAATACATTTCTTAATAAAAATAAAAAATTTAACATAAACATATGTTTTGACCATATTTTAGAAATGGTTAAAACAACCCTTTAATTAAATCAATTATTATGCTTTTTCTATTGTCATACTCTTTACTTGCATATTGGAAATTATGTACTTACATGTTTTTACTCTTCTCTTTTGTGTTTTTCATTTATTTATCAGAGATGCCACTCAATTTCAAAGATGTAAGTAATCGTTACTGCAAACTACAGAAAGTGTTGACAAATATAACGATTGTCGTATTGTTTAAAGTTAGTGAATCGCACCACATATTTAAATTTTATTTAACATATTTTAAGCATAATATAAAAATTGTAATTATATATTAAAAGCAATTGCCAAAATACCTGTTATGAAAGCTTAGTTAATGCGTAAATCAAATAGAAAATCAAAAATTCAAAACATATTTTTCAATTTCCTTTCGTTAAAAATTACAATTTTTCTTTAAAAAAAATGGTATCGTACTTTGAACAACTTTTTATTGTATGCACATTTCTTGACAGGGCCAAAATGGCATATGGCCTCTAAAATTCCAGTTAATCTTTAAAATGCCATCAATTGAAGGTTATTTGTCAAAACATACAAACATACATTATTAATAATAATTTATTATACAGATTTTCACATCTTACAAATATAAATATATTGTTACGTTTTACCCTTTTAGAACAGGCAAACCGTACGGATTCTTTTTATTGCAAATACCACTGTGGCTCATTATTCTGTCTTCGAGCTTTATGGCTTTCTCTGGCTATACTTCTCGATCCTACCGGTCTTGTGAACCCTTGGTCTCGTATTTACTAAACATGCGTTACCACCACAAACGCAGCCATCCACGCTACACTACTGTGTTACTCCGGCGTGACATGAACTACTCGATGCCTTGTTTAGTAACCTTAACCATCCACAGACATCTCCACTACTTCTTTTATCCAAGCCAGTCATCTCCTTTCAATCTAGTAGCCACAGCACACACGTCTGCCATACACTGTTGTTATGCTGTTACACTTCCCCGCGCTTACTGCTATTGTTCTTATTTTTTTATTATGAAGGGCTTCTTGACAATTATCTGTTGCTCTTATATTAAGTTGGACGTCTCCCACTAAATTATCTGCCATGGCTTCACACAATAATTGCCTTTTGCCTCTCGGGAGGTTTGTACTGCTGTTTATTAGCTTTAATTGCTTATAACAATTATTATTTTTTTTTGTTGCACGTATGCCGGCATGCGGTATCGAACTCAGGACCCTCCGTTTTGCAGTACGCACCTCTACCAACGCAGCCATTGAGGCTGCTCAGCTTTTGTTGGCTAACTTGTGGTTTTGTTATTCCGTAAACACACCATTGGTTGTTGAATTAACTTTATTCAACACACTTATACGGAAACAACTACAGGGGTTGTCAGATTTTATTATTCGTAACAATATGTATTGAAAAGCTAAACATCTGTTCATTAAAAATGCGAGAGTACTAAAACATTCACAAAGAATGTTTTTGCACCATTTAAAAATTCATTTTCAGTTTGAATTTTAATTACACTTTCAATTGGCTCCATTTTACATTTAATTGAAAAAAAATTGTAAATTGAATCATTTATATGTTTAATATATTCTTTATTGAAAAATATAAAAGGAATTTCTATAAAAGTATGTAATTGATTCAATTAAAAATTTAATAAAATTTCAATCTCAAATAAAAAAAAAAAAACAATTGTGTGTAGATAAATTAAAAAAAAAAATAGATAATAAATTTAACTATTACTACCTTGAATTTGTATACAATGTTATATTTAACAACGAACTTAAGTCGAATAAAGTACAGATTATTTTTTCTATGCTGAGTAAATTATTAAAAAATCTAGTTTTATAATATATATTCATAAGGTTCGTATGTAAATTTAACGCAATTCTTTAACAAGCTCTTACATGTCTCGTCCACATTGCTCAACAGCATCTGCATTTTACCTTTCCTACTTTGAAATATCTGCATCGTTAAGTATGAACATACATTCATAGTCAGGTACTATTGATGAGTTATCCGTGGAGGCTCAGAAGAAATGTATAAGAAATAAGCATTTGCTCTGCAGCCTATTTATGAAACATTTAAAAAAATATTTTTTGTGTTTTTCTATGTTTAGAAAAATTTAAATGTGATTCCTTTTATTGAAGCATATTTGGGTAAGTTTTGCGCTGCTTAACTGTAAGCCTAAAAGTAATTTATTTTCAAAGCTGTTGTCGTCTTATGTTGGCGAGTTTTATTCATCTGCTTATCCTTTTTAATACTTATGATGTCATCAGCGTTTTTTTGTAATCAGATTAGGACAAATATGTTTAGTTTATTTTTATAATCTTAATTGATTGAAAGAAAGACTGTTGATTATAAACCACTTCATTCATATTATATAATCCTCTTTATAATAAGAAATACATTAAGGACATTAAACATTCGTTATTCACTTATTCCACTTACATAAAATCTTGCTTACGTTACTTCTGCTAAATAATATTTTTATACGGCACTGCATTGGAAATAATTTGAGTTTTACACACGTAAATTATCTATGGAAATGTATCAGAGAAAAGTAGACTGTATGTTAGGTACCCGGCAGAGTTCGCACTCACAAGCGTTCGTTTCGAATAAACGTCAGGAGCACAAAACCTCTTTTTAAACGCTTCACATAGGGGGCATTTTGTCAATCTAGCCGGACATTACATTTTTTAAGCTTATATTGGCTCTAAAAATTTACTTAGTGCATCTCGATTAATAAAACTTGGCAGAAAAATCTTCTATGGTCATAGGCTGTTAAGGCTAGAAAAGAAGTAAAATCAGACCAAGGAAAAAAGTTCCTGTTAGAAGAATTAATCCTACCTCTGAAAAATGCAACTTTGTTTTTTAATTTTCAAGTAATTTTGTTTAGCAATTACAACTTTTAATGTCAAGGAATTTTTAAAAACTTAAAACCTGGACTCAACAGATTCTAAAATGCCATTTTTACCCCGCCCGTTTTTGTCGGTGAAATAAAGTATCAATTGGAAAAAAGTGTAATTATTAAATGAAATGGACTACATACGCCTTGAAACTATAGATATTAATTTATATGAACAGGAGAGCTATGCCTCCAATCCCAGACCCAAAAACGTCCCTGTAAAAAAACTTTTAACATTTTTTTTGCCAAAATCCTAAACATATTTATTATTAATCTTTCCAATGCTTTACCTACCTCCGCCTTTCAAGAATACTATTAAAACGATATTTTTATAATTTGTTACTTTAAAGTATTTTATTTATCTGAAAATAATTGACTTATTTAGAATATAACTTGAACGTAAATTTTATTTAAAATTGTTACAATAAGCTTGTTCCAAAAAACTTCACCATTGCACTATGATGATAATTAGTGGCTTGGTCTTTTTTCGTATGATTCTTCAAAGACCTCTTCCGAATCTAAATTCTCTTCAGCGTTAAGTACAGATGGAAGCATGAAAGAAAGGTAATAATTTTCTTGGAGTTGGTCTTATACTAGTAAATAGTGGGTTAAGAGCAAAAACGCGTTACGTTTTTTCCTACATTATATTAGTATGTTATAGTGATATATAACATTTTTACGATCAAGAACCTATTAACTTTTTTTTTACAAAAAATTTAACAAAAAAAAAACCTTTTTTTTAATTGCCAACGAAATTAAAAATGTAAAACAAAATGTTTCTAAAAATTAATATAAGAAAAGGCAAATATAACCTTTCGCAGGAAAAAATTAAGACAAAATCTTTATTCGTTTGGCCACCAGAAGATATATTGCTAACAACATTCCTAGGATAGCGATGGAGATCACTCTTTTTTACAAAAATAATTTAAAAAAATTTCTTTTTTAACTTCGAAGGAAATTTTTTATCATTTAAATTTAAAACAAAATTTTTCTAATAATATATAAGTAGCCTTTCTATCCAACTGCGTACTTAAAATTTTACATTTCTCAATGTAAAGTACCCTCTATACGCGGGTACTTGACAGTGTATGCGGTATTTTCTAAACTGTTTATAATTACAAATTGAAATTAAAAATATTTTTCTTAAATTAAAAGCATTCAAAAGAGTCAATTTAGAGGGTCAATTTAGAGGAAAAACGCAAGATTTTAATATTAGCTTGTCACTGGAGAGCATGGGATTATATTAAAAAAGGCTTGGGACTTACATGAATGCTTAAAACCAGTAAAATTCGATGATGAGGATACGTTTTTTTATAATTTCCTAAAATGAATACAAGCAACTATTTAACACAGGGTGTCCGCCGGAAAGTACACTACTTTTGTTTGTTTGTTTAAAATTTTGGATTGGAAATGGAATGGATATAATAAAACAATATTATTTACTGACGGCAAATATGTATGGAATACAATATCAGATAAATGTGGTCATCTGTCAGCCGCACAAATCATATTTCAAGCGGTATTTTATTAACTTCATAACGAATATTTTGTTTGCGTTGTTTAGGAACTTCTGGTTCGTTAGCATAAACCTTGGTTTTCAGATATCAGCGCAAAAAGAAGTCTGGAGCAGTCATATCAGGCGACCGTGGAGGTCAATTAACATCACTATTGAAATAACTTGTTGTGGAAAGACGTCTCGCAATAAATCATTCTATTCGTGGCTGTATGCGTTGAGGCACCATCTTGTTGATGCCACAAGTTAATCAAGCCCAAAGCATGCACTTGTGGTATTAAAAAGTTTTCTATTACGATGTTACGGTGTTTCAAAGAAGTAAGGTTTCTTGATTCCTCCTGACCAAATTTCACACCAGGCTATTACTTCAAATGAATGAAAAGGAGGCTAATGAATAATTTGAAGGTTTACCCATGCGCAGAATCGACTATTCTGTTTATTCACATATCCATCGAAATGAAAATGTGCCTCATCACACATTAAATTTTTTTCATGAAAATGAAATTGGCTTATGTACGGCAGCCTAAATGGTCTTGTGGAAGAGGTTCTTGAGTCAACCGAATCTTTAATGGAAGCAAATGTAAGTCCTTGTGCGAAATTGTGGTTTAAGTTGTTCTTGCTCCTAAGCACGGCATCGAATTGAGGTTGACGGATTGTTCTCAACACTTTCTTAGGCAGAGTAGTGTTTTCAGTCGATCTTGCAGTACCTTGTTGGTCCATGCTTGGGTCTATCACCTACAGACGCTCCTTCTTCAAAATCATTTACTATACGATAAATAGTGCGTTTTGTTGAGACGTTTTTTCTTGCAAAAATGTCATTGTCTTAGTAATCGATGATTGATGGTGAGAAAATGTTTTAACAATTAGAACACGTTGGTTTATCGAATATTTTTCCACAATAAATTAGCCACGTGTCTATATTACGGCAGCCAAATATGAACTGTCAAGACTAATGTTTATCAAAATGGCGGCAATACAAAGTTGTAAACCTTCAGTTTTAGTTTTCAATAAAATTTATTTTAATCTTATTTTAACTTATTTAATTTTAGACCCAATTTTTAATAACAGAATTATTATGAATTATCATGAGTTTTACATGAGTTCAAAGATTACAGCTTAACTGGAACTTTTAAAAAATGAATTATCGAAAATAAGATTAAGCGAAGTAATAAATAGGAGTTTAACTACTTCGTTATTTTTTTTTTCTAGGAACTTACAAAGTTTTACTACAAAACTTTTACATTCTGTCGTTATGGAATTAATAACAAATATGCATGACTGTTTATGATACAAACAGATTTCCAACGCAACAAAGAAAAAATTGAATAAAAGCTCAAATTCGTTTTTAATGATTTTTTCGTTAGTTATAACAAAACAACTGCGCTTTCGAATCGATAAAACCAAAGACAAAAATTAATATAAATAAAAACTATTTATATTTAAATGCTTGATTTCTTTAATATTTTAATGAATGCATGTAAACTTTACATCGTAATGTCATCAACAGCTGCGCAGTATTATTTAAAGTTCTCTCTTGTCCACATCTATACGATATCAGCCCTTGATTTTGAATGTGGTATAAGTCATAATATGACAAATATCTACTTTCATATCATATCAAATCCTAATAAAATAACATAACCTGAATAGATAAGCAGTAGCCATTAAAGTTAACTAAACAAAATGTGTTTATTTTTTGGTTGCTAAAAAAATACGAGTACGGTTACTGTTTTTTTTTTTTTTTTTTTTTTTTTTTTTGATAGTGAAATAAGTCAGTCTTTTGAGGAAAATTGGCAAAATAATTAGTAATATTGTCATGTCTGCAGATAACGGTTAATGTAAAAACGTACTATTTAAAGTTAATTGTAGGTATTAAACGGCGAAGAAGTATAAGTAGTCAACATGAAATCAAAAAAGAGGACAGGAAACCAACGTAATTATCCACAAAATATATGAAAAATGAACCGAAATAGTGGAGAGGAATATGAAACAAAAGACTCTAAGCATGTGAGTGATAAACTATTAAAAAATAAAGATTGACGCTTGTTCCAAAAAGTGTATAAATGGAATCGGACAGAAAAGCTAATTTTGATTCGCAACATGTACATATGTATACAATTTAGAATTTCATAATTTCCAAAATGAAATTGCTAAAATGTATGCATGGGATGATGAAACAATCGCCTCAAGAGTATCACAGGAAGTTGGGTCCTGCATCTTAAAGCACATTCTGGACATTACGACTCAAAGGCATATCATAGCTGAAAGTGATGACAGGCCAAAATCTGAACATTAACATAGTTTTCATTAAATTAATAATTGTTCAGTCATCTAATAACAATGTTGAAAAAGTTGATTATAAATTTATGGTGCCCGACCTTTCTTTTTTGCCAAATGATCGCGATTTTGGTTTGATAAAAACTAAAATTAAGAAATCGAATTATTTATACATACCTGAGCATTATTATAATTTAATAGAAGTAGTACAAATGATTCAGAAAGACTTCATTTCGACATAAAAACTAAAAGAATTAACAAATAATAGAAAGAAAAACACCAAAGGGGAAGCTGAGTCTTGGCTAAAAATACAATGGATCAGATTTCTAAAAAGTGCTTCATATTAGATGTTTTATAAAACTTCCTTAGATGACGATGCCGAACTTAAAATATTACACCTCTCACCTAAAAAGGAAGACCTAACACATTCGAAAATATAGATTTGCTTCCATTATGCACAATCATTAGACCAATAAGAGAAGAAAAACATAAAGATATGATGGATTTACTATCTACTTTATTTCCCTAAATACTGATAAATAATTTACTTACTTATAATGAAATGAGTTTGAATAAAATGTTAATTCCTAATAAAAATGTTTCCTTGATGGTATAAGTCATGTATAAAGACATGCAGTTAATTTTGAAAGTGGTATAAATAATTTAAACCTTTCAAAACCACATATACTTTTAAAAATAGTTAAAGATTTCACAATCTAATAAACACTTGTTTGTTGACACTAATTTACTGTCGAGAAATTATATTATATTACACAAAAATATTTTTTAACCCTTTAATATGAAAAAAACTCTGAAGACCTCGAAACAAGGAAAATTTGACTTATACTACTTTTAAAATAAACGGCTCATATTCATACATAATTTGGAAATGTTTTTCCTTTTTTTCTTTTTGCATTCATAAATTTCTGTGAGAACTTATATGTGAATATGTTTGGATGCGACTCCATACTTGTATGTATTTGATAAAATAAACCATCCATTTTATTGCTTGTCTTCTGATAGAACGAAATAGTGTGTACTGTAATCGGAAAAGAAAAATGCTTCACACGTACAACAAGAATTTATTCTACGTAGAGTTTTAGTAATATATATTTACCGTTTTGGTAAACACAATTAACATTTGCCTTATTATTCTTTCTTTACCCATGAAAACTTGAAATTGTTCAACAAGTGCAGCACACAAAATGTTATTTAGAAATTTTGCATACAATACTTAAAGGTAAAACACCATCTAGTAACAAGTAAGAGTGCTATTTTTGGTTATGCCGAATCTTATTTACCCTTCACCATGTTTGTAAATCTAGTTAGTGAAGTGACTCCAAACAAAAAAACATATATTGGGGCGAGAGAATTAATATATAATCCTTTTAAAAAAATATGTATTTCCTGAAAGATCTCTTCAAAAGCTTTTAAACGATACCCATATTGATGTCTTTAAAAATATAATGCACAATCGTAATTTTCTATGAAATTTTCAGATGCCCGTTGTTCGGAATTGTTCAGATTTTACATATTTTTTATATATTTTATATATATATATATTTTTTTTTTTTTTTTTTGATTGGAATTACTTCATTGTTCCAAATGACATGGAAAAATTAGAGGCAGGCTCAGTGTTTTGCCCACTATGTCGGATTGATTCATCTAATTGATCATAATCTGATTGATCATCTAGTTCCTTGGCAAAGTTGATTTCAACCCGAACACGGACGGACAGAGGGACATCGCAAAATCGACATCGCTATGCATAAGAACTCAGAATGGATATTGTAGAAATTACAAACGGAATGACAAACGTAGATCAACTTTTTTTCCCACCTTTTATGGTGAAGGGTGTAGAAACGAATATTTAATGACATTAATGTCGGTTTGTAAACTGATATCAACCACAATTACGATGCTTCATTAATTACAAACACAATATTCTGATGATATTGTTGGCATTAATTTAACACTTGTGTTAGTTGTTCAATTGGTTGAACATTTTCACGAAATTTGAAAAAGATATTTGTTATATGGAAAAGAGCGTAAATTATTGTAAATATTGATTTGGAGATTCTTTAAAAAAAAATAAAAAAAAATCAAGAAGCTAAACCAAATACAAAGAAAATTTTTCCTCATAATTTAAGATGTTTTATAACAAAATATAAAATTTAAGACAACTTTAAAGACTTCGTAACGATTTAATACTAATAAATAAATGACTTTAGTTGTTGTCCTTTATTCATATTACGAACTTTCTTTGGAGCCCTTTTCAAAAATGTAACGTTAGAGCTTGTAGTTAATTAGTATAATGTCATCATAATTGCTCTTGTTTCGATTTATAAAGAGGATAGAAAATGGTTTGTTTATAATTAGACTTTAAACTTTGATTTATTATTTGTTTTAAAATCATTAATTGTTAAATATTACTTTCGTAATTTTTAGTCCTATTTTGTAGCTTTTTTTTAATGCAACTGTATTTATTCTTCTTTTACCATAAAGCCGAAATGTCAATAAAGTGTCTTACAGTTACAACAGAAATAAATTTACTATTTTGGTTTTTGTGTTTTCTTTTTTTTATCATTTAAATTATGATTGGTTTGACATTTACCATTTACAACTATCCATACCCGATATTTATTATCTCTCATATTCATAAAAAATAAAATAACTTTGATATGCGCTTTATGACAAATTTTCCATACAAATTTTATCCTAAAATAAATTTCAAATCTATTTTAATATTTTATGAATACGGCAGTATAAAATCACATTATGTTTGAAAAATTTAGTGTTCTCAAGCAACAACTCCTCACATCCTTTAAATTTTTATAATTTTTAGGGAAGAGGTTTTCTATGATTTATATTTATTTTATCTTTTTTGTGTAAACTTTATTGTTTTGGGTTTGAAAGGTTTTAGTAGCCAGAGTGAGGAAAAAACTAATTTCATTATATAAATTAACCTTAACTTTACAAATTTATTAAGACCAATAGATAAGTAGTTTACAGCAAGCAATGGACCGATAACCAACTGAGAAGTTCAATGTTGTCACTTATTTGACAAATTTCGTTCTGTTGTTTTAATGAGGTCTTCTTTTGCGTCTGTTAAATATTTCGCAGTTTTTTAGCCTTTAAGGCTAACAATTAGCAGGAACTCACCAATTTCGAGCAACATATTGAAACAGTAAACACAAATGTGTATCAACTGTGCGATTGTCACTAAACACTATTTTTTCCACTAAACTTCAATAATTTGATTACATTTTTTCAAATAAAATTTTCATATGAACATTTATACGGCATTTACACTATGCAATTTTTCATGAAACTAGCATGAAATTTTTCTTTGCTTGTGAAGCAGGAGGAGTAAGCAATATGGTATTGCTTGAGTTCTGAGGGATCTTACTGTTGCTAAAGTTTACTACTACTTCTACGCCTAACGCAGTAACTTAAATAGAAAATTGAGAAAAAAAATGCCTTAAAAAATTGCATAGTGTAAATCGAGACTTAATTGTTTTTTTTTTTTTTTTTTTTTTTTAGTTTTAATATATTATGTCGTTTTTTATTATTCAATAAAACTACAATAATTCAATAAAGTCACTAAAGCGGATAATAGTATTAAAACTTTTTAAATAAATCTATAATAAATAAATAATAAAAATAAATTTCTAAACTAAAATAGTTGGGCGATTAAAATCCATTTATTGTATTTTATTAATTTTTATTTATTTTGATCTTTTAATATTTTACCCTCTCATTTAATAAAACGCTTATAACAGAATCAAAAGAATTTGCAATAAATTTTGCAATAAACGTGAGAAGAAATATTACTTTTGTTATAGAAAAAACTGTTGTCAAAGATTTTTTATAGGTCTTATTATACAAGAAATATTATTATGTTAAAAATACTCGTAGTTCATTTCAGATAACTAAACTAAATAAATTAGATAATTCATCAAAAAACCGAAAACAACACAGATATCAGCCATCTGTCTGCAAAAATTTATTCACATAAATAAAGTTGTATTTACTACTATTTATTTACTTCTTGAATTCCAAATCAAAATTTAGTTTTTAAATTTAGATACTTATTGTTATAGCGGACTTAACAATACAGTTTCTCTGTAAATTTTGACCATCTGTTTGCAACTATTTGCAACTGTTCAACAGTTTGGTAATATACAGCAAACTATATTAATTTTCAAATTAAATTAAATTTTCAAATTAAATTGTGTACTTGGTGTTATAGCGGACAAGACAATACTCCTTTCTTATAAATTTCGGCTGCTTACATATATAACGGTTCAAAAGTTCGGCCACACAAAAAACAACATGCAGACAAATTGATAACTTTCATTTTTAGAAGTCGCTTAAAAAGAAAACGCCATAAGTCTCATCACAACTTACTTAAATATATTATTTATGCCTTTTAGATTGACAATATAATTTTTTTTTTTTGGAAATATGAAAACCTAAGAAACTAAATTTACGATCGTAAATTTTTGTAACTGTTAAATTTTAATGAATTCTAAAGAATAGTATTTTTTATTTTATTAATCATCAAAAACTCACATTTCGTAATGTGACGATTAAAAGTCAATCAAGTATAAATTTATGGCAAGCAATTTATGGTGTAAAAAGTGAAGAAATTAAACATTTGAAATAAGAAAGTGCGACTTGATGTTTAATTAAAAATTTTTATACAAATTTTTATATCAAAATCGGCGACAAAAACTAATAAAATATATAAATATTTTATTTTTATATAAACTGCCGTATTCATTAGATATTAAAATGGATCTAAAATGTATCTTAAGACAAATTTGTAATGAAAGTTTGTCACTAAACACATTACAAACTTATTTTTTTTTTTATGAAGACCACAGTTAAAGTTTTATTTAATATCCATAAATATATATTGTAGAGCTTCTATAAAAGTAGCAGCGACTTAAATATTCCTTAATCTAATTCTTAATAATAAAAAAATGTTGAAGGCTTGTTCCCTTTTAACAGATGAACTACCTCTTGCTGACAGCAAACCCATTGAATTTTTAAAGGGACTAGAAACCACAAGCCATATTAATAACCCAATAAATAAAATTCATCCCAGCAAAATGGACAATTTGTAGTTAAGCTTAAGTTAAAATCGGTATGGATCAATCAAAATGTTTCAACAACAATTAAGAGAAACATTTTGCGTTGTAAGTTTAATTTGTTTTTATTTGTGCGTTATTGTAAAACACTATAAAATATATTTTTGCAGCTGTATAATGGCCAGTTTTTGACTTCTTATTTAAATACGCATTTAGTTAATTTTCATTTAAATTTAAGTTGTATTTAAATGCAGTTTCATTTTTTCAGTCCTAATTTAAGTTCTCATTTAAATATCACAAAAATATGGCAGCATTACGAAATATCAACATAAATCTGCATTGTTTATGAAAAACAGCTGCTAACAAACACAATGAATTGCAAATTTTGTGAAAAATATTTTAAATATATTAAAAAATGTCAGTGATACTCATGTTTTCATCACCTAAACTTATTTTATTTATTAATTTAACTTTTTAATTAATATTTTCATTAAGAAATGTGTGCAAAACATAAAATATTGTTCTATCAATGGCTAAAATGTTTGTTTACTTTTGCGAAACAACAACAAAAAATGCCATAACCATATGGTAAAACTGTATTATTTAAATGGACTTTAAATGCGCAAGATTGGTCATTTAAGTTTCATTTAAGTGTGCATTGAAAAACTGAATTTTGTACTTAAATAGAACTTAAATATAAATGACATTTAAATATGAAGTCAAAAACTGGCCCTAAGTCCAATAATTCTTTCACCGTAATAATATGTTTCTATAAATCTTTACGGTTTTTGTCATAAGGATTAGTCATGCTTGGTTCTTTAAAATATTAAAATACTAACAGCAAAAACTTATAATATTCTCACAAGATATACATCACAAATTTTTCATTAATAATATTTTGTAAATAATTGTTCGTTCTTAAATAATTTAGAAATTAATACATGCTTGAACTCAAACCCAATTAAGAATATTTACTTTTTAATTCCTATCTATTTAAAAAAAATTTGGTTTATAAAAGTGTTACAAAACCATTTTATTTGAAAATTTGTTTCATAAACCTTTGATAAATCATAGTTTTTTTAACCGACTTAAAAAAAGAAGGAGGTTATCAATTCCTCTGAATGTTGGTTTTTTAATATTCGTGCCTCTGGACTCAGTCACTTGTGAACCGATAATCATAATCTTAAAAATTAAAGGATGTCCCCATACAACATAAATATTTTTTACGTATACTATAAAATATAAATGATTTAAAATGACTGCGTATTACTGTAGCTCTCAATATCAAAAAGTAATACAAAAATATATCTAGAAATTAAGGGTGCCCCCATAGGTGACGTAAATTGCCCTATATGGGCCAATCTTTTGAACCGTTACCGATAAACGCTTAAAAATTGGACAGAATGTCGACTACTATGAACCATACAATAACAACTATAAACATTTAAAATTACAAATTAAGGGGTGTGTCAATAGTTAATGACATTTGATTTGTAGCCAATTTTTTTAACCGTTGTAGACAGGCAGCTGAAACTTACAAGGGACCTGTATTGCGATGTGCACAATATCAACAAGTTTATAATTTATATTTAGAAATTAAAGGGTGTTCCCATAATTGATGTAAATTGTCCCATATTGGCCTATTTCTTGAATCCTCATAGATAAATGCTTACAAATTGCACAATATGTCAACTGCTATGATCGTTATAGTAACAAGTTATAATATTGTTACGAATAATAATATCTGGCAACCCCTTTAGTTGTTTCCGTATGAGCGTGGTGAATAACCTAATTCAACTAATGGTGTGTTTATAGAATAACAAAACCACAAGTTAGCTAACAAAACCCGAGCAGCCTCAATGGCTGCGTTGGTAGAGATGCGTACTACAAACCAGGGGGTCCGAGTTCGATACCGCATGCGGGCATGCGTGTAACGAAAAAATTAATAATTGTTATAAGCAATTAGAATTAATAAACAGCAGTACAACCCTCCCGGGAGGCAAAAGGCAATTATTGTGTGAAGCAATGGCAGATAATTTAGTAGAAACGTCCAACTTAATATAAGAGCAACAGATAATTGTCAAGAAGCCCTTTATAATAAAAAGGAAGAGCAATAGCGGTTAGCGCGGGGAAGTGTAACAGCATAACAACAGTGTATGCAGACGTGTGTTGTGGCTACTGGATTAAAGGAGAAGACTGGTTTGGATAAAAGGAGTAGTGGAGATGTCTGTGGATGGTCTTGCCGGAGTAACACATAAGTGTAGCGTGGATGGCTGCGTTTGTGGTGATAACGCATGTTTAGTAAATACGAGTCCAAGGGTTCATAAGACCGGTAGGATCGAGAAGTATAGCCAGAGAAACCCATAAGGTAAAATAAGACAGAATTTAGCCACAGTGGTATTTGCAATCAAAAGAATCCTTACGTTTGCCTGCTAAAAAGGGTAAAACGTAACAATATTCATAATTATAAATTAGAGGGTACCACAATAGTTTATTTTGTTTGATGTATATGGGCTTACTTTTGGACAGTTGTAGATAGACGGTTGAAATTTACAAAGAACTTGATGGCTAAGTCTACTATAACAGCAACCATACGAGTAATATTTGAATTTGGATATTAAAGGGTGCCTTCTAGTTGCCGAATTTTGATGTATACTGTTGAACAGTTGTAGACAGACGATTGAAATGGAAAGGAGCTGAAGAGCTAAGTCTGCTTTAACAGGTATAAAGTTTGGAGATAGAATATAAGGGTGTCCCAATAGGTAATGTAATTTGACCTTACTTTTGAACCGTTATATACATACAGATGAAATCTGTTTTGAAGTCTGTTTTTTTTTACCAGAATTATTATGAATTAGATCCCTAAGGAAAAAATTTTTTTTTTATTTTTTTGGATTTCTTTACTTCTCATCAAATAAAGAATAAAAAAATGAAAAAAATAAGAGCATCGAACAACCTCTTATTTAATTCAGTGTTTTGTTATAGCAACGAAACTTATGTCACATTCATGGTAGTCCTCTAAAAAAGATAATTAAAATTACACATACACGGTTATCAACAATAATTGTGTTAACGACAAGACAAATTCGTTAACTTCCTGTGGCACAAAAATTAAGCAACATGGATGTTAACAATGCGCCATTACAACGGCACGTCTCTAGTTGCCTCAATACTTTTAGAACTTCGAGGGTATCATTACAACAGTTCCAAGTTAAATCGACCATAAAGCAGAATATAAAATATATGTTAGTTTTACGTCCACTAGAACCATATTATGTTTATTTCAAAAATATATGATTCCTTTAATTATAAAAATTTAATGTATGATATTCTAATAAAATATTTATTATTTAAAACTAAAACTATGAAATATGAAACTATGGGGGCAGCGTATCCATATGGCCATACTGCTCTTGTAGCTCATCAGTGGATTAAATGTGAACTGTGAAGTTAACAAAAAAAAAAAATAAAACTACTACCAAATCTAAATGCCTTAGATAAAAACAGTAACGATTGAAAACTATTTTTATTTTTATACCCTTCACCATAAAAAGGGCAAAAAGGGTATATCAGAGTTTGTTATCCCTTATTTTAAATATTATGAAATGTTTTAAAAAAGGATCAATCTGTGAGCATCACCTTTTAAATAAGTGACTGAGTTATGCGGGCACAAATAAAAAAAAAAAACATCATTCAGTCGAAGTGATAAACTCCTGATTCTTTTGAAGTCGCACAGAGGAGTATTTGACCCAAAAAGCTGGCCAAAAAGGCAAAAATTAATTTGATGAAATCCTAAGAAAAAATTACGCAGATCGACAGAAAACAAAATTCTACATCATATCGTGCAATTTAAAGGGTGTAAGTTAAGATTTGTAGTTGTGGGACGCTGTTAAAGTCAGGAAAGTGAAGAAAATTGCATGCGTTTTTATTGAATTTTTTCGATTTCAAGATATTTATATGATATTTTTTTATGGCTAAACGAATAGAGGTATTACATTGATTTTTTTTTTTTTGCCTGAAAGATTTCATCAGCAGCTACTTTCAAGGAAAAGCTTTTTGAAAGTGAAGGTAGCTGTTGTACAAATAATGTTATATACCACAATAAAATATGAAATCTCTAATTTAAGAAAAAACAAAAAAAGTTAGCACAAGTTTGCGCCAATATTTTTGGTGATTTTTTGAAAATTTTACCTTTTTTCTATTTTTACTCATAAGGTACATTTTCTTATACTTTATTGTCGTCATAAACTTTTGTGTTTTTCGAATTATTGCTGTAAAATATTATTTAATCACTTTTAGCAACTACCAACATGATGGATTACCTGCCCTTAAAAAAGGAATTTCTTTGAATTCAGTTTTTACTTTATAAATTCAAATTTACTAACTGTAAGTTAACCCACGCATACACACCTATTAAACTGTTTTTGTTTACCAGCGGTCTATGTAATACTTCATCGTCTTTAGGACACTTTATTTCTTCTGAAAATATAGTTAGCTATAAACATACCTAATTTAAAAGGGTAACAAATCAAAATTACATTTAAAAACGGCGCAGGTATATAAAAAATGCACCCAAGTATCAGGTTATTAACTAAGTAAAAGAAAAATGCACTTTGAAAAATATACATATATGGCTTATTGCGCAAAATTCTTATTATAAGAGTTTTGCAACTTTGAGAGATAACATGGAAAAAATTTACACAAGATTTGAGTTATTCCAAATAGTACAGGAATCTAATGCTAGAATCATTGACGAAAAGTTGCAGTTTTTAGCTAGTAAATTGTGTGTGATTTCAGAATGCCGTTATAAATTTCAAAAAGTATTAGGGTTTAGCACAACGAAAAGAGGAGTCAGAGAGCAGCGGGACATAGTGATGCGGCTAAATTAATAATGGATATAACACGATCTCCAAGAAAAGCAAACATTTTCAAGCGATCGTTAACAACTTCCGAGGTCCGAGTTAATAAGCTTTCAGCGGAGGGTGCTTTAGCATTGTTTATAAATGCTGATTTTACGAAAAACCAATATGAATATTATACAATGCCAACAAAAATGTATATCCATGCTACTCATTGCTAAAAAATGACATTAGCGGAAGTGAAGCTGCAATCTCTCCTCGACCACACAGCAACATGCTTATGTACATACCTTGATGATGTATTACCGCAGTTGGATTATGAAGAACTCCAGTTTCTTGAAAAGGTTTTGAGCAGTTACCCTTTTTTAAGCTGCAATACACAAAAAACATTTTTTATCAGATACTATTCACCTACTAATTCCTGATACAGATGATTAATGCCCATGATGAAATACGTATGACATTATCAAAATTTTGAATTTTTAAATTAGTTTAATTCTTTCATGTGATGAGTATTTAATAATATAAAATAAATATCAGAAGTAACATGTTTTTGCCTATTTGGTTGTTTATTCCTTATAGAAAGCCAATCTACGAGACCAATTTTTTTAAAAATTTAATATTGGATAAATTATAATTTTGAGAAAGGAGACATTGTAAAAATCCATAAAAAGCTATGTTTTATTTCCCTGTATCTACATAACTACAATAGTTCGACTATCTAAATTTAATTTGACTTACTCTTAGAATAAAGTACAGTTGCAAACGAAATTTTGGCGGAATGCGAGGGGGAGACCGGCATACGTAATAATAAATAATTTTTCTAAAAATACACAACATATATATAAAAATACTTTCTCTTAAAAATGAAAAAAAAAAAATAAACAAAGTTCTAAATGGGGGTTGGGTGGGTGGTTGATGGGTGGGGGGTGTCAAAAATAACACTTACCCAATAATAATCTGCCACTACCTTTTTTTTATCAAACTAAAGCTAAAACTATCAAAAAAAATTAAACTTTTAAAACAAAAACCACGGTTAATAATTTTGGCCAGCTTTTTGGGTCAAATACTCCTCTGTGTAGTCGGTTAAAAAGAGTTGGTCTTTTAAAGCCAAATTGAAGACAAAACAAAATTGAAATATTTGCGGGATTTCTATGAAACGGAAACAAAGTTTTTCCTATCCAAGCATTAGCACGATATTGTGAAAATTTTACTAACCACATGTATTTTTATTTCGTGAAAAGCAAAGGAATTTTGTTTTTCAACATTTCACCGCACTTGAGTTTAAAGTTTTGTTGATTTGGCTTAATCTGTTCTTTCTTCTTTTTGGTTTTGTTTGTGGTCCTCATGTTGTTTTTTCCCTTCTTAGGACAAATTTTTTTTAAGAAAAAAGTTATTGGGTTTTGTAAATTCTTTCCTATTTTTAAATGAGGTTAAAATACTCGTTTTAATATTCTTTAAAGGAAACAAGGAATTTTTAATTGTTAAGAAATTACTATTTAAACTACTTTAAAATAGATTTTGGTGTAAATGTTTTAAACAAAAACAAAAATATTGTAAATAGAATTTTAATTGATTATTAGAATAAAATATTTTTTACTATTTGTACCCTGAGTGCTTTTCTGGACCATTGAAACAAATATTAAACATAAACTTTATGAACTAAATTTTCATTCAAAATTATGACAGAAAAGTATAATTTTTCATTCAATACCAAAATTTAAATCTGTCAACATTGGCAACAGCGTTGTGTTCAATGTGTCTTACTAAAACTTGTGCTATTAAAAGCAGGGTTTAATAAATTTACTATCTTATTATAGAATTGCAGCAGGTAATTTGAAATCTAAAATGCAAGGCAGCAGAATATTAGCATCTCTCCTTATTTATATATATTTATATATAATGCACAATTTTAGTCAAAATAACAAATTTTCACCAAAAAATTGTATTCAAAAAAATCTAAAAAAAACTTAAATAATTAATACTTTACTTTAAAGGCCGGGCACATAGAATCCGTCTTACGTTAAACTTTAACGTATTCAACTGACAAGTCAGTTAAAATACATGTTTTCTTATGAGTGTTGTCACAATCAGTATGTCTCCGTCAACGCAAAGTACGAAAGTTGGACAACTTTTAACTTTTGTCGTACATTGAATACTTTGACAGCTTTCAATTGCTTCTTCTTCTTTGTTGTCTTTTTTTTCAGATACATGAAAAGCAGTATTGCCGTTTGGTAACATTTTTAACATTTTTGTAACTTTTAAAAATTTAGTAATTTATTGTAAAATTTTGTTATATTAGCCCAAATTTTCTTAACTTTTGATACAAACACGAAATTAAGTAATATTACTGAAAGAGAACTAGTTTCATTACTTGATGTAAAAATCTTACTTAACATATCAACCTTTCTTAACATATCAATTTGATTTTAATAACAAAGGTTACCTGCAAATGCAATCAAAATCCTATACAAAATTATAATTTGAAATAAAAATAATAAATAATAAAAATAAGTTTTATTCTCTTCTATTAGTGAGAAACCGAGAAAATGTTTCTTGTTTCAAGTTTATAAACAACAAAATGTTTAAAGCAACAACTGAGAAATAATATGAGCTGCATTTCGTGCGTAAAACTAAGCATTCTGTTCAAACTTGCGAAAAATGGTAGCAAATTCGTATCAATACCTCGATTTAGATGAAAGTTGTCCTTTAATTTCCTTCAGGAAGAGCTGGATTATATTACAGAAAATTTCTCAGTAATTTTATGTTGAAGTCTAAAATTTATTTTTAATAACGGCATTTTTAACATAATTAGTGTAGTAAATTTCATGGAAGCTCAATCTTTCAAAGAAAAATGTACTTTAACTAACTTCATTGAACGATGAGAGCATGCACTTTTCCATACCGGAGTATTAGTATTAAGTCATACGTTACCTTTTTTATTTTCGTGTTGTTTTTGTTCACTAAATGAACGAATGTTGCTTTGTTATTTTCCCTAATATGGTGTTCATACATGCAGCAATTTTCAAATTATTACAATTAAGTCCATTATTGAGACTAAATTTTCATACAAAAATTACAATTTACCTATTGCCAATTAAGAGATAATTGTTTTAATAATGAGTAAAATTTATAATGCAACACTGTCAGAAGTGTGTTTAGTAAAAAGAACAATACTAACTGAACATACTTTTATAACAACAGTACCAAGGCGAATAAATACAGATGACTGCACGGCTACAACAATCCAACAACACAAAAAACAACAGCCAATTTGTTGCTACAAAATTTAGGTATGTTGTCAAAAAATATTGTTAAAAAAACAAAATAAAAAAATATATTTGATGAAAAAAAGTGGTTGTAATTTTCAGAATAAGAAAATTAAAAAAAAATAAGTTACTTAAAAATGAAAATCCATGAAAAGTGTGACAAAAATTCTATTGTACCACTAGTTTGCCCAAATCACATGCATCGTTCCATTCTTGCACGTTGACCATTTGAAGACTAACATAATCTTCCACAAAAAAACCAAGAAATTATCTATAAATGTGTTAACAATAATTTTACTATCATTTTACGCATATTTTGATTATACAAATCAGGAACTGCAAATGCGGTTCCATGTCGTGGTAATTTATTTTTTAAAATGAATGAATGAAATGAAAATAAATACATAATGTAAAAATCACAAACAAATTTTATTAAATAAATAAAACAATATTTAGAAAATTTAATACACAAATTTAAGAAAAAAGAAGATGAGTTGCCATTTCTTTACTGCATCAGTAAAAGACGTTTCTACAACAATTCTGTAAGATTTTTCAAATTTCGAACAATCTAAGTTTCCAAATGCACCTCTAGTATGTACGTTATTTCCAAATGTACGATCGGAAAAAGTGCTTTTCCAGATACGAAAGGTAAAATATTGAATAGAATTTTTAATTTATATTTCGGTTAAAACAAGTTCAGGTCTTATTTGTTAGGTTAAAATTACATTTTTTATCAAAGTAACGAAATATATGAAATAATTAGTAAAATAGTGGCTGGTGAAGAAGACCGCATGTTGGTAAATTAATTATTTAGAAACCATAAAACTTTGGAAGCAAACAAATCTTATAAATAAAACGATATATGCTGGTCTTCGGGATGTATTATTTAAAAAATGCGGTTGAAGGACTTAAGTTTTCAAAACTTTGAGGAAAGAAATAAAAATTATACATACGTAAACATTTTATCTGAGCGTGGCCTTTATATGCCAAACAAGAAATTTATGGAAAAATAGAAAAACTATATTTAACTTTTCTTAAAATTAATGTTGTTGATTTATTTTCTGGCTCCCATATGCAAAATTTGTTGTGCAATTGAAATTCATGTTAGATATTAATGTTTAAAGAGGATTATTTTTGTGGGAAGAACATTTTTTCGTAGTCGCTTTTCACATCTAAAAATAAATAAAAATAATAAGTTATAATAATAAGTAAATTTTTATAAATTGCCTTCTAGGCTCACAGGACTTCTGTGCAATTTTATATATAGTTAATACATTTAAATATCATTTATATTTATGTATATTTAATTTACAAATTACACATATTTTGTTAAATAGTTCCAAAATATTTTTTTCTTATTTATATCTGTGGCAACGCAAATTTTATTGTTTACACAAAATATATTTCAAATAATTCCCGCAAACGTCGCAAATTTTTGAAGTGGAACTACCTTATATTTTTATATCATGATATGAATGGTTTCTAATGGCAATCCTTATGTAGAAAATGAAAGAAAATTAAAAATATTTACTCAATGGTTACTGTGTTTTTGTATTAAAATTTTTGGAGTTTTTTATGGCTTTTTGCCTTGTTGATTCAATGGAGTTCTCATTTAATCATTTTGGCTTTAAGTATAAAGGTACATTTAGCCGACCGTAAATGTAGAAATGTATATGTGTCAGCTGACCATTTTTGTTATACGAAGAGCTGTGTGTCTTTATTTATTTATAAACTGAAAAATAGAAAAATAAAAAAATAATGGACAACGAAAAATTAATAATTTTTGTTCAGGCGAATGAATGCCTTTACAATAAACATTCTCTAGGATATAAGAATCCAAAAAAAGCCGAAAGTTTACATAAACGCAAGCGGTTTAAACTAATAAACAAATCTTCATCTAATATTAAAGCACATACAAAATAAGACAAACACAACACAGTTCTATTTTATTTCTTGCTTATGTCAAAAACACATGACACGTTTTCACACATTCTATAAGCACAACTCCATTTACATTTACTGTACAGCTACATTTACTTTACATTTACGATTTCAACGGTCGGCTAAATGTACCTAAAGAGGTTTTCCTTACAAAATTTGGGTAGAATCCACTGATGAGCTATAAATGAGCAGTACCGAAATGGCCATATGGATATGCTTTCCCCGTAGTAATACATTTCATTTTTTAGTTTAGTTTAAAAAAATAAATATTTCATGAGAATATCATGCAATATTAATATTTGAAGGAATCAAGCACAATTAAAGTAAAGGATTATAAAAAAGATTCCAAATAAAAATTTTTCTTCTTAAATCATTAATTTATAATAAAAATTTCAAAATTAAAAATCACGAAGACGAAATATTTAAAAATTTCCACACTTCAAAAAAAGGGCATTCCACAAGGAAGCCGAAATTTTGTTTATCAAAAGTTGATTACAAATCTAGAATTATTTTCAACTAATGTGACTTCCCAGCAAAAAATTAGGAATTATTTAAAAATTACTTGCCTTATAATGTCTTACTTCTGTGATTACCATATTTCGTTACTCACTTACATAACATGAGTTCGCAAAAAAAGAAATTATTTATTGGATTAGTTTTTTAAGTTAAAATAGAATACCTTTAAGTACGTTCTAATGATCATTATTATTTCTTATAATAATCAATGTAATCAATTCTCAGTAATTGATTATCAAAGTCTCAAGCCTTAATAAAATCATTAGGTTAGTTATCTTGTTGGAAAGTCTTTCCGCCACAAATGATTAACTCTACACTCGATTACATTTTCTAAAATTTGTTTGCTGGGTTGTCCTTATGTTACTTTTGTAGGGTTCATCGCAAACTATACTGATGTGTTGTATAAAGTTTCCCCAATTTTTATGTTCTAAAAAAAATTTAAGCCATGAACTTAAGCCGAATAAAACTTATTCATTTGAACAATGTAATGTAAACTTTTTACAGTTTGTAATATTCTAATAGTCCACCACTTAGAAATCTCTGCTTGTATTATTTAAAAATATTATCTTATTTTACATAAGTTTTCAAAAATTGTATCAACTCTTGGTACGATTCTTATTATACTTTCAGTAGTTGTCACTTATTTGTTATTTTCATAAATATGTATTCTCTTTTGTATATTTTGTTAGCGCGTCATATAAAATGCCAAAATTATTTTAAAAATCATCCTTAAAGATTACAGTTTTTATCAGTCATTCTTGTTTTCATTTTAAACGACTTCCTCGCCTGTTTTTTCTTTTTTTTTAACTTTAATTATAATTATAAATTTGAACTAAATATTAACGACTCTCTGAAGCGTAATTAGTTGAACAAAAGACAAGAGTTCTAATTAAAAACTTGACACAATTAAGTAAAATTATTTAATAAAATTTAGTATAAAAAATGTAATACTAAATGTGCATTATATCATCATAATATGCTAAAAATTTAATGAAATGTTTTCAAGAAGATTCAAAAGTGATATTTAAGATACTTGTAACTTTGAGAAATATTAATAAAATTTATTATCCTTAATAAATTTAATTTATTTAATGAAAACGTCCCCTTTAAAAATGGGTCCAAAATATAATTTTTTCTGTTAAAGTTTAAAGAGTTCTTTGTTATTTTTTGTGTCGCAGACAAACGTGGCAAGCTAAGAATGCCATTTAAGAAGAAATGATATAAAAGGCTGCTACAAGGTGTGACTTGAACGTACATAAATTATTTATTTGATTTGCGCCATGTACCCATTGAACACTTTATAGTTCGCAAATTGCCTGCTAAAACGTAATAGGCAGACACTAAGTTTTCAACAAATTTAAGCGACGGTCTTCACACTGCATCGTACTGATCGTGTGAAATTAATGAATTTTATACTTATTGCGGATTTATTTATTGCAGATTGCTTTAAAGCGAAGTTCCTCAATGGCTACATATCCAATATGTTTTGCTCTTGTGGTTATTTTTCAAATGCTAGACACTACTAGATAAATATTCCAGATATTTTCTGCGCTCATAATCTTTTGCGATTTTCATCCTTGTGAAATTATATTTAAAGTTGCCATTACTAGTTACTAGGTCAGTAACATAGCATTGGGAACGTCAGTCATATTCAAGTACATTTTCACTTCCCTGGCTAAAGGAGTTTATACTGTCCAACGACCTTGAAATCTAACCTCCATCTGTAAGATTTCCAAGAGATTCGTAGGCCCTGTCTCGCAGAACGGAAAAGGTGATCTCTTACAAAAGAGGTCATCTGCTGCTTTGTTCTATATTTTCATATAAGTATATCAGCGCAACAATTTTTGTTTTTGTATGGAGTCAGACTTCGATCAGACATTCTGTCGAAAGATGTGCTATTGGAAATCAGCACGATCGGTCCATGTCCTTCGAGACAGCAGGCAAAACAGCACGTTATATTTGGAACAATGAGGTAATTCTAAGTAATTACAAAATAAAAAAAAAAAAAAAAAACATCAAGTGAAAAAATTGGCACTCGCCCATACTTTCTGAGTTATGGGCCTCTGAACTTTTCATAGAAAAGTGCGATTGTGCACCACATATTTTACGATATTAAAATGAGTATCATTTTAAAGCTTTTGAAGAGAACTTAAAGGAAATTCTAAATTTTTTTTAAAATACTTAATCCATTAAGAATCGATGGCATTTTTACGTAAAATAATATATATGTTTATAATAAGAATTATTTAAGAATTAAGAATTTGGTTACTTATTTTTTAAATCTCTTTCACCACAATATTTGCTTTTTTGATTGAAGTTACTTCACTAAACTCGATTTGCATAGATGTTGAACGGTATATAAGATTCGTCATAGGCGGAATATAGCACTTTCTTATAGTTCATCTTTACGCCCGCAAATATTACTTCATTTAGTGAGATGAAATATTGTTACGTTAGAACAAACGTACGGATTCTTTTGATTACAAATACTAATGTGATTCATTATAATATCTGTATTCTTTTACCTTATGGCTTTCTCTGGCTATACTTCTTAATGTTACCGGTCTTGTGAACCCTTGGTCTCGTAACACCTAAACATGCGTTATTACTACAATCGCAGCCACGCTACACTACTGTGTAACTACGGCGAGACATGAACTATGCCTTGTTTAGTAACCTTAACCATCCACAGACAACTTCACTACGCCTTTTAACCAAGCCAGTCATCCTCTTTAATCCAATAGCCACAACACACGTCTGCCATACACTGTTGTTATGTTGTACCACATCCCTGCGCAACTCTTATATTAAATTGGACGTCTCCACTAAATTATCTGCCATGGCTTCACACAATAATTGACTTTTGCCTCTCGGGAGGTTTGTACTGCTGTTTTTATTAATTTTAATTGAATTATAACAATTATAATTTTTTCGTTGCACGCATGTCCGAATGCGGTATGGAACTCGGACCCCCCGTTTTGTAGTACGCAGCTTTACCAACGCAGCCATTGAGGCTGCTCAGCTTTTGTTAGCTAATTGTGGTTTTTATTCTATACACACAGCATTTGTTGAATTAACTTATTCACTACGCTCATACGGATAACAACAACAGGGGTCGCCAGATGTTATATTCGTAACAACATTTATACCTTATCTTTGTATTCTTATGAAATTTTTTACCGACTGGTTAGTCAGTTTAATAAGAAAATTCTTTTATTGATCTAGTCTCTACAAAGGGCGATAATGTGCTTGCAATAGGCCGATAAACAGTATCAGTCGAATCCGTCCTGTTCTTTCAATCATATTTTATACATCTTTAAAAATGGTCATGCTACTTCCTTTACAACCGTTTTGATGAATTCAGAGCGATCCGCTTTATATTTAATTCTTCGAACACACTTCCCTTGCACATGATTTTTATGGACATGGCATATGTAATGTATGCAGTCACTGCTGCCATTTTTTTATAACAAAATCGACTCGTGGAATTATTAGTGCCTTTTTCATTGGTCGCATGGCTGTAAGGCATAAAGCAAAATAAGCATTCTGGCAAGCAATTATGTCCTATTTTTAACCGAAATTGAAATTTTTTTTATTTGAAAGGTGATGCTCACAGTTGGCCCCGTTTAAAAAAACAGTTCATAATCTTAAAAATTAAAGGATGTCCCCATACATTATATTTGTTTTTTACTTATATGTATTATGAAGCGTAAAGGGCACCACTATAAAATCAAAAAAAACTGTATCACTATAGCTCCCGATGGCAAAAAGTATTACAAAACTAAATCTAAAAAATAAAGGGTATCCCCATAAATGGCGTAAATTGGCCTATGTGGGTCTATATTCCTTTAAACTGTTATAGACAAATGCTTGAAAATTGCAAAAGATGCCGATTACTATGACCGTTATAATAACAACTATATAACTATAACAATTGTAGAGAGACGCTTGAAATTTACAACATCTGTATTGCTAGCTCCGATATAATAAGAAGTATAAAATTTGGATTTCGAAACAAAGGGGTGTCCCAATTGTTGATGTAATTTTGTACCGTTGTAAACAGACAGCTGAAACATACAAAGAATCTGTATTCCTAAGTCCGCTATAACAAGTTTAAAATAAGAATTTAGAAATTAAATTGTGTCCCTCAAATTAATGTAATTTGTCCTATATGCCCGTATCTTGCAACCGTTATATACAAACTAAAGACGTAACAAGTAAAACAGATACAAAAGAACGCATGAGTGTAGTTGATATTGTATGCTTTTGCTTGTGCGTACTCACACTATGCATATAAACACATACAGTTGTTTATGGTTTTGCATAGAGTGAGAAAATTATCAGTTTTTTACTCTCAAATATCTGTTGTACCATGAGTATTTGGATATATCTGTTTATGAAACAGATATTTTTGATACTTGTGTGCTGCTTATGATAGAGGCGAGAACTAATAAGCAGTATTTTAACTTCGTAGTAACAACCCGAATTGTAATTATTATTGTTTAGCTTTAGTAATTAGTTTATATGATTTTAAATGTAGAATTTAAATTTAAAGAATTTAAAATATTAATGATAATTTTATTTTATAAAAACAAATGGAAAATTAATAAATTGTTGTCTAGTTGGGCGTTGATTTATAAGGATAGAATTAATTCAATCAAGAAATTTTTTTGTATGTTTATTTAAAAATATTAATTCCTCTTTGATAAAAACTAGTAAATAGTGAAAATTAATATATAAAAAACGTTTATTACATACATCTGTGCAAACATATGTACATAAAAATAGAAGTTCCGAAAAATTTCAATAAAAAAAAAATTAGGGAAAACATTTACACTTCTAGAATAAACCTAGTAATAATATTGTCCCTTTTATATATGTACGTATTAAATAACGCAATTTTTATTTTCTATGCACTTATAAGGATATTATAGTTATGTTATTTATGCATTTTAAATTTCTAACATTTACTAAAAAAAACCTTAAATAAATAGAGAGTAAAATTTATTCGAAATTAAAAAATTATTAAAAAGTTTTAAAGAAAAAAATAAAAGAGTAAAATAGACAAGTTCGTTGTAACTGCTTACCAAAGGATAGTCAGCTTAAAAACCGTAAATATAAAATATAACAGTTTTATTCCTATCTCGTTTAAATTTAATAAATTATTTAAATTTTCGAATGCATATCCATCAACGAAAGGTTTAAGGTTGTAATTCCATTTCATTACCATTATTAAAACAATTATAATTAAAATAATATTATTAGCATGATATCGTAGTTATTTTTTTCCTATTTCATTATTTCAACTAATGCCAATGCAATTTTAATGGTAATGAAAAATTTATTTTTATTTTTGCTAAAAATATTTAAATATTCATACTTCATTTTAAAATTTTAAAAATAATTTGGATTCAAAAGGTTTAAACTAAACATAAAAATAATTTTTAATTGATTTCAAATTATCAGGCTTTTCGTCTCTCTAAATATAGAAACATGCATACATATATTTATTTAGTTATTGTATCCTTAGAACTGTTGTAATTGTTAGTAAAAGTTGTTAAAAAAAACAAAATAGTAATTTAAATACAATTATACGCATTAGATTCATAAATTTTTGTTAAAGAATTCAGTTTTGTATACATATTCAACTTCAATAAAACACAATAAATCTATTAAAAATATTGATCATGTTTAGAAACAATAATTTTATTTTTTAATTTTAATAAGCCAATGCATATGTACGTATGAATGGATATACTTATGGTACAACCATCAATATCTGTTTTTACCATGAATCAAGAAAACAAGATTGCGCATTCAGCCGTTCAAAAAATATTTCTACTGCGCATCTACGTCACAATAGACCTATAAAAATATAAGAGATTTTTGGCTCTCTTACTTTAACTTTCCATACAAATAGTCTATTTCTACGTCACACAAAAGAGACAACAAACTAACGGACCTGCGCAATGCGCAATCTTGTTTTCTTGATTCATGTGTTTTTACCCGTTTGTGCAAAACATAGGAGAACAGATATGTTACTCTCATTCTCTCTTTAAGGTACAATTATGCGAACGTCCACGTAAGCTAACCTAACGGCCGTTTGTTTTTAAATATACTAAAACAATGCAAACGCTTACCGAAATTAACTGTCACGTTTCCGGAACGCTTCAACCTGTATAAAATAGGTTTTGACGGCATTGTTACGTGACATTTGTAAGACAGTGCTGGAATTCTATGTGTTAAGTACCATTGCGGCACATTTGCCCGTTTTAGGTACTTTTGAAGTAATTGATAATAATTGTATCATTCATCAGTTTTTATCATTTTGCTTAATAAAAGTATAATAAATAAATAGTTATATTAAATACATAATAATATTTTTTAAAATAAATAACTAAATTAGTCAATACATTGCACATATTGCAATGTAAAATATCATTCGAAGCTAATTTAGTACTTTTTCCAAATTTACATGTTCGAAACAGTGGCCGCAACTATGCCACAAATCTCAACACTGTTCTGAACAGCTGCAGCAAATTGAAAATTGTGTTAGGTTTTGTAATTTATTATTTTAGCTTTTATAGTATTTTTTTGCAAAACAATTGTACTTATTTCTTTTCGGGTTTTTTAAATTAAAATTACAAACAAAATTATAATCACACGCGAACAAATTGTGCTGCACAATGTTTTATTTTTGTTTATTTTATTGACATGCGTCACATTTGTAAAGTTTCTATAAGTACATAAACGACCGTACGTTAAAATACGTTAAGTTTTTCTAACATCAACGTTCGCATAACGAGGCCTTTGCTCATTCGTATCCATCCAAAGAGAAAAAGTAACAATATCAACTTATATCAGAAACACAAAAGTACTTATCTATACGCACTCATAAGAGTAGACACACAAAAACTGATATAAACAGATATATCTGTGCACGTCTTTAATACAAACACTTGAAAATTAGACAGAATGCTCACTAATTTGTTTGGTATGAGAAGAAGTATAAATATTTTAAATTATAAACTATAAG
The DNA here is from genome assembly GCA_916610165.2 of Gymnosoma rotundatum. Lineage (NCBI taxonomy): Eukaryota > Metazoa > Arthropoda > Insecta > Diptera > Tachinidae > Gymnosoma > Gymnosoma rotundatum. The sequence goes on along the minus strand of OU744336.1, from coordinate 126,195,506 downwards.
GTGTTACCATAGTTGTTGTAATTTAATGAACATGGGTGCCCCAATAGTTGCTGTTATTTAGTGTATATTGCCAAACTGTTGAACAGTTTTAGACTGACGGTTGAAACTAACAAGGAGCTGTAGTGCCAAGTGTAAAGTTTTGAGATGGAATATGAGGGCCGGTTTTTTCGCAATAACTATTTATTATATATTTTTATATTATAGTTTGCATTGAGCGATTAAACCAGTTGGATTACATATATGGTTGAAAAAGAGTAAGGAAGGTCTTCTAAGTTATTGCTCTGTGATTTAATCAGTAAGGTTCTTGAGAACTATACTGCTTATTCATGCCTTTTCAGATTTGTCCTTTTCCTCACATTTTACTTCACTAGTTTTGTATTTTAATATTGTTATTGTTTGTTATATTCTCATTAAATAACTAATAAACCCACAATTTATTGAATATCGTCTTGCTTGTCGGTATTTACATTCATATATTCAAATAGTAAAATAAACAAGCATTTTACATACATGACAACTCATATTTATTATTTCCTCCCATACAAGTGTCACATAATGTATCGACAATGTATGTCATTTGATTGTAATAATGTAAATTAAACTATTCATAACTATACAAATAAAAACATGTAAATAATTTACTTTGTTTATTAATTTAATTTCTCAGTAAACAAATTTGAAGTGTGTACAATTCTTTGATTAATATTAGATTTATAATTTTACGTGATTAAAACAAGAAACTTGAATTCTTCACACAATTAGTGTGATACAAGAGTTCTTGGTGAATGATTATTATTAATATCAACACATTGCAGAAATATATATTATTATTATTTAATTTTAAATACATCCAATTTTAATTATTTATTCATCTATAGTGACAAATTTTAAATGAGTGGAAATGGAAAAATGTCATTGAATGCAACAGACTCTTGTTTATGTAAAATATTGTGGAGAAAAACTTATATGAAAACGCGGGGGAAATATGTGGCTGTGGTATAATTAAGGAAATCATATTTTGTTCCCTGCAACAATATATGGTTGCGCTAAAAAAATTATAATTATTTTTTACAATACTATTGCCACTGTAAACAAATTATTGTTAACGTGTGATCATTAAAATCTAGTCACGCGTAAAAAGAGCAAATAACCACCATTAAAAATTGTAAAGTTATTCCACAATAATATGGCATTTATAATCATAATAAATTATTGATAACACAACAAATGAATTAAATTATTTTCGGCTTGAGTATATTTTTATTTTAATTTCTAAAAATTTTAAGAAAAAAAATTTTATTTATAAATGTGCGTGGCTTATCCCGATGGTTGGCAGAAAACAGCGAAGAATGAGTTGTGTGTTCGCGTATTCTTATTTACATAATTACTTGGTCAAATAGGTGAAGTTTACAATGTAAATAAGTCAAGGTAGAAAGATGCGAAGAATGCTGATGGCGGTTATAGCGAATATGCTACATTTCATTCTGCAATTTTTTTTTGTTTTCTTTGAAAAACGGTTATCTTATTTTCAAATACAGTGAAAACTCTACTGGCGGACACCTCCCGCAAGCTGACACCTCTGCTGAGCGGACAATTTCTTCAGTCCCTTCGATGTCCGAGTATGCATTCAAATTTGTTTCACTTACATATCAATACATAATAGAATATTTAATAGCAGTGAATGCCGACCTCTCCACAACGGACAATTCTGCTCTGACGGTCGGTGTCTGCTCACGGGAGCTTTCACTGTAATTCTTTTTTCTTGAAATTTTTAAAAAATTAAATAAATTGAGTTTAAGTTGAAAGTAATTTAATAAATATTATTACTAATTAACAAAATATTCTAAGTTTGTATATTTGTGCTCAAAGTTGTATTTGTTTCATTGCAGCAAACAAATAAAATGTTTGGATTAGAAAATGCAATAAATTTAATTGAATATTAGGAACAATTCATGACAGAGACCTACAACTTGTGTGATCGAACCGTCTTGTTCACAGTAGTTGAATTTTAAAAACAACAGGAACAAGTATTATGTTATAGTTTAGTTTTTGAGGAAGAGGTTAGAAATTCTCACTACAATTGAAGACCTCAGAGCTTAGGGTTAGTACACATAGCGCAATGCAATAGAGTGGCTCCTTTTCTGCAGAAATCATTTAGTGTAATAGTTTTTATTAATCCTAAAAGCTGCAGCATTTAAAGTACAAATACAGGGCGCCCGCCGGGAAGCTATACTAATTTGTTTGTTTATAATTTTTGATTAGAAGAAAGAGAATGGATCTTATATTTTATTAAATGTCGGCAATTATATATGGAATAAAATATAAGATAAATTTCCGCCTCTGTTAGCCTCGCAAATTCTAGCCTTTGCATTACATTCTCACATATTTCACGCAGTATTTGAATAATTTTATTATGAATGTTTTGTTTGAGTTACTCAATTGTTTCTAGTTTGTTCGCATAAACCTTTTTCTAGACATACCTACAAAAATAAGTCCGGAGCAGTCAAATCAGGCCACCGCATTGGCTATTCTCTTTATTCATATATCTCTCTTAATGATTAGGATTTCTTCATGAAAATCGGGGTTATAATGGGCGAGCTATAACATCCTATTAGCGTATATTCGGAAGCGGAAATGGTCTTGTGGAGAAGCTCTTGTGTCATCTGAGTCTTAAAAGGAAATAAATGCATATCCTTTTTCAAAATTGTGGCCAAAGTTGTTCTTTGATGACCAAGTTCCTAAGCACGTCTTTAAATTGAGGTTGATGGATTGTTTTGAACACTTTCTTAAGCAGCAGAAATATTTTCAGTCGATCTTGCAGTACGGTGTACTCTATACTTGGACCTATCACATATCGAAGAAAGAGAGTCTCTTTCTTCGAAATCATTTACTATACGATAAATAGAGCGCTCTGTTGTTACGTTGTTTCTTCAAAAAATTTCACGACACTTTCTTATCGTCACACTATTCCACGATTGATTTTGATAAAATGTTTTTGCGGATAAAACACTTTAGTTTATCGCATATTTTTTTGTAATAAAATTGCCACATGTCTACTTTACGACTGTCAAATATAAACAGCTTCTCGGCGGACACCTTCCATTCGACTGCTGAAAAAGGCTTTTTCACAATACATAAATATATGTACATATTTTAGGCACTAGAAAATTATCTTAATGTTATTCAAAATGTGCAATCCTCGTCAAAAGAATGCGTATATTAACAAAAATCCCAGAAAGAAATGAGACACCCATTAAAAGCAACTTTATTGAAGTAAACTAAAGCTTTTTGTATAATAACTATATTCTGAATTACTCTATTAACAGATTATATTTTAGCTTCCATTTTTAGTTTTCGTACGGACAGACTTATAATAAATTTTTTCCAAAAATAACAAAAATAATGTGCGTATGTGTGAAACGGTACCAAAGTACTCTTATAAGTAACATTTTGACTGCTCTGAGGTGAATTAAATTTTATTAGCCCTGAGGACTAGTAGAATTTTTGAGAAAAGCATAGAAATTTTTGTCACAAAAAAATTTTAAAATTTTGCCGAAATGCAAAAAAAAAATAATCTTTAAAATGAATTAGTTACTTTAGAAAATTTAAAACATAGATTGTATAAAGGCTTGCTTCAAAAGTATTAAAATATATTCGTTTTTTCAAATAAAATTAAAGCAGAATCCCCCATAAAAAATATAAAAAAAATTTTGCTACTTTTTGAAAATTTAAACATTTCCTTTTATTATTCAAGCGACAAAATGTTATATTGTCAACAAAAATGTCAGTACACATTTGTATTTTTTTGAGTGCTGCTGCACATAATATCCAGAAAATGTAAATTTAATTAGTGTTTTCAGAGTGACAAGCTCCTTTACACATTTTTAATTTTGTTTTACTTAAACTAATCTCAAGTACGGTGGAAAAGGATCCTTAGAATTCGTATCAGTTTAGAATACAAATTATTCTTAAAGAAGAGAAGAGATTTTTCGTTGTAATATTAGGTATTTTTATATTGGGTTTTTTTTATCTTTGTTTTGTAATAATATTTTAAAAAGTTTTTTGGTTGTTTTCTTACTTCAAAAAAGAAACTTCTAAAAATAAACTTACCTCATTAAGTAATCAAATACATTTTTCTATTTACGTTTCATAATATTGACATTTGCCATGCCAAATAAATAAAAACACCAAAAAATAATATGTTTCTTAATAAAAAACTTAAAGTTTATTAACCCAGTACGTGTTTAGCTTTGTTAGCTTCTGCTACTGAATGCTACCAAAAGGCTAAATAATAAAGAAACCTTAATCTTAAGGAAATCTAGGTTTTAATTTCGTTTTATCTAAATTATTTAAAAAAAATTTAATGGACCGCCGTAAAGGAGATTTTAGAACAGAAACTTTAGTTAAAAGTTAAAAAAAGAAAATTATTCTTTTATCTCTGAATAGAAGTTTAATTATTTTATTTCGGTTACTTTGTTTATTCATTACCCATAACTTTGTATTTTAAACATGTATATAAGTATGCATGGGCAATGCCATTCAGTAGAAATTATTGCAAATGTGTAAGTGTAAAAATGTTTCGAATTTAATGATCCACCTTTCATTTTGGTTTTACCATTTATTATTTGGTGTCGAGAGTATAAGGTGTTTGTCTTAAAACGGTTAAAAAACAAAACGAAATACATCAAAATCTGATTTTTAATTAGAAATAAATACAAATTTAAAAATACTAACAGGGTGGGAAATATAGGACATTAAATAGAGAAGAAAAATTTAAATTTATGCATTTAAAATCAAAAGAACCAATGCATTTAAAAAGTAAATAATATTTGGAAAAAAAGAAACTTCATCCGTCTGTCAATAACGGTTTAAAAGTATGGCCACATGTATCAAATTACATCAACTATTGTAAAACCCTTATATTCCAACTTGAAACTCTATAATTTTTACAGCGGACTTTGCACTACAGCTCCTTGTTAATTTCTACAATTGTTCAACAGTTTGGCAAAATGAAAATTATATAAACTATTGGGGCATGCTCTAATTTATTATTTTAAATCGACATTCTGCCTAACTTGCAAGCGTTCAAAAGATATGCCCAAATATGTCATATTAGATAAATTAAAGCAACACTCTTTAATTTCTAAATCTAAATTATAAACTTGTTGTTATATCAGGCTTAGAAATACAAGCCCCATTTATAACGGTTCAAGAGTGTGGCCAAATACATCAAATCAAATCAACTATTTGGACACCCTTTCCTTTTCAAACACAATATTTATAATTGTTGCTATAGCGGAGTCATCATATTAAATGAACTAAGACGGGACCAATCTATAAACTTTACCTTTCAAATAAAGAAAAACGTTTAAAATCGGTTCAGAAATGACTGAGTTCTGCGGGAACAAACCGCAGAAGGACGTTATCAGTTCGTCCTTATGCGGTTTGGCCTTCTATTTTTGAATTCGGTTAGAAATTTTACTTTTACCTGTATAAATCGTTGAGCTAAGAGATGAAGAACAATTAATTCATTATATTTATGTCCATAAAATTAAGAAATGTCACTGCATATTGCAAGTAAAACAGATATTGAGAAATAAAAATCAAGAAAAAATGAAAGCTCGCTCTAGATACTGCTACACATATTCGTAAACTAAAGTGGTTAATTTTGAATTTACGTTCTACCATAAAATGGAAAATATTTAATGTTCCCTTATTAAAGCAATCATTTTATTTTTATTTTTATTGTTCATTTGTGATGTTGATTGTTTGTTGGTTTTACAAAAACATTATTTTCAAACAAAAGCATAAAGAAATACAAAGAAAAGATTATCATAAAAAACAGAATAAAACGCAAAGCAAAGTGGGTTGATATTTTGCCAATTACTGTCAGTTATATTACTTATGATAGAACGTACACACAAAAAATATATTTTCTTCTTCTTTATTTTTTTTTTCATTCATTCAAATTAAAACAAAAACAAATCAACTTCGGTTTTGAGTTGCTTTTCTTTAAAAGTTTAAAATTTAATTACATGATATCAAAAAAAAAAAAAAAATAATAATTTTAACAAAAAAATGTTTTTAATAAGCACCTTTGTACTGCTTTTATTCTTGCTCATACGTCATACGAGCAATCTCAATTTATTTGCATATGAATCATACGTCCCAGTCTCACCAATGCACACTGGGTAATTTAAGCTACTTTTAAAGCCAAAATTAATTTCAGCCAAGTTTTAGACTGATATGGCTGAAATTTGGATTTGAATTTTATAATAGCGTAGGTTTTAAGGGTTGCCACGATTGAATTAAAAAACTAAATATCTCTAAAACAATTGGTTACAGTTTTATTGAAACAACAATGATGAAACAACTAGTGTTTAAATTGCTTGCTTAAAAATAACAACAGCACTGAAATCTTTGCATTGCTTGCATGTTTCTCTGCAAATAAAAAAACTAAATGTCTTAGCATTTACAAAAAATTTCATTAAAAACGAAGCAACAAAAAAGATAAATAAACAAATTTGCTTCTGCTGACTATGTGTTTTTTATTCTACAGCAAAGCATTTATTTTGAAAACGGTTGCTGTTGCTTAACCAATAAATTGATGTTTATTTCTTCTTTTGCTGTTACTTTTTTAGAAAAAAATACCATTTGATGTTGTAATTAAACAACGTTTATATTTGTATTGTATGTAATTTCGTACGTACTGTAAGTAATAAATACATAAATGTGTTTCCAAAGTTAAAAGGAAAGGAAAGAGCAAAAGCGAAATTAAAAATGAAGAAAAACTGGTTGCTTAAGCAACAGCAAACAGTTTAAAAGTCATTCATTTGCTGATTGCTTTGCTTTTGCTGCACATTTTTCCACAGCAACAGTTAAGCAACTATATATGCATTGAAAATAGTCAAGCAATTTTTATTGCTGGAAACAACTTAGTTTCTAAAATGAAGGTACGTGGTCGCCAATTTAAGTTTAATTTTTACATTTTCATTCAGAAAATTGCATATTTTCGCAATCTAGTAAAAAGATATTTATCTGCTTTCTTTAAAATAAGGAATTTTAAAAGTTTTATAAAATTCAAAATTAAAAATAAATTGAATTTTTAAATGTTTGGTTTTGCAGGCCTTGTCACCTATTTCAAAACTGTAAAATAAAATCAGGAGATAGAATAAATTTTAAAAATTAGTTTTTTATTCATTTGTACAGAATTATGTCTTCTTTAACTGCAAACGTCATCTGACGTCAGAATCGGCTTAAAAAAAGTTTAAAATGTAGTGGTGGTTTTTCCTTTTTTTTACTGCAAGCTTTTTATGCATTATTTCTTTTACATTATAATAATATAATTCATTTTCTTATTTAAGCTAAATTGAAAACAATCTGCTTTTTTTTATTTTGTTATCTTTTACATACATGATTTAAAAATTGACGCAAGTAACTTTTAAATAAAATTAAAAAAATATAATAAAAAAGCGAGTGCGTTTTGATGTGATGTGTCAACGGTAATATACTCACGAACGACAAAAATGTGACACATATTAAAGAAAGACAAATACGAACACCAGTATACAATTTAAATAAATTAATTTATAAATTGCTTTTATTAAATCGCTGTATTTGAGTTATTGGAAAGTATTATTCAAAAATGTTGTTTTTCAAAGAAGCTCATTTATTATACCCAGGGTTAAAAATCCTGCACCACCAAAAATTTTTTTGACTGGCGACTGAACTGAAAATAGTTTCAATTTTTATTTTTAATAATTTGACTGCTTGAAATAGTTAAACTGAGCATACACAGAACTGAAACCAACTGAATTCAGTTTTCTATTTTTACACAGCGGCTGAGTTTTGAGTTTGCAAGTTAACAATAAGCAACTTAAAAGGCAGTTCGTGTGCGTTAAGCAGACGTAGTTATGTTTTTCAGTAACGCAACACAACAGAAAATGTGTGTGGATAATCTGACTGAATAGTTTGTTCGTGTATTTGTACACAGTTTTTGTTTTTCAACGAAAAAATATATTGCCATTGTTGTGTAGTAGGTATAAATAGAAAATACTTTCATTTCATATTCTTTGTATAAATGTTTGATTGCAAATGTATGTGTTAATAATTTTAAAAGAATAGGTTTTCTGGTATTTTTTTTTTAATTGTTTAAACATTTGCTGGTTATGTTTTAAAACTGGTTTAAAAAATAAAATGGTACTACACAATTATTTTTTGATTACATGATTTTGTTTTCAACTTGTAACTTTATTAATAATTATTATAAAACTTAGTAAATAACTAAATATTTTAAAAATATATATATTAGTTGGGTGGATTTTGTTTGTGGTTTTTACACCCACAAAATATAAAGATATGCAGATGAGCAGATTTAAATTTAATTAATTTAGATAATTTGTAAAGAAAAAATTAAATATAGTTACGAACATTTGTTCCTAATATCGAATTTAGCTGGAGGTACCCTCAATAACCTACAAACCAATCAAACAATTTTATAATCAATGTCTATCTTTTAATTAATAAATAAGATTATTACAAATTGGTGTTTTCGAGAAAACTTACACGAGTAAAGTTTACAACATACGTATGTGAGCTCTTAGTCCCTTTAAGTATATCAATTAATGAAATATTTACGTACCAAATGCCCGCAGGGGAATTATCAGTGATTTGTCAAAAAAGAACCCCCATATATAAAAAACTAATGGCAACCTTTTAATTTTGGGATTTTTTTTAACAACAGGTAGATTAATTTTGTATTGTTGTTGTTGTGTTTATACTTAATTATTTTTTAATTATTTTTTAAAAAGGACACAAGACAATTTATACATGCAACAGCAAAAAAGATTTCTTTTGTTTTGGAACAGCAAAAGGCCTATAAAAATTCCTAGAATCGTACGTACATTTGTATATGTTAAATGTCTCTTTTCTCGCAATAAGTACTTTCTTCATAAAATCGTGCAAATTTGCATTTGTTTTTAGGAGAAAATAATTTTTTTATTCATTGTAAATGTATTCAATCTCTTATTTTCACTTTGTTTAACTATCCTATTCACATTTTCAGTTTTGTTGCGATACTAAAAAAAACATAACTACGTTTGATAAACTTACAAACTCAAAACACAGTCGCTGTGTGTTCGTTTTGCTGCTGGAAACAGTAAACTGAATTAAGTTGGTTTTAGTTTTGTGTCTACTCAGTTTAGCTATTTTCAGTTGGTATAAAATAGAAAACTAAATTCATTTGCTTATTTTCAGTATGTAACTGAACTGGTTAGTAAAACGTGACTCTTAATACCAGTTTTTCGAAACTCTGGATCTATGTATATAATTTTGTAATTCCCCAATTGATCAGACATATTTCCAAAAAAGTTTTTATTGGAATTAAGCAATATTGGTTCGCGTCCTTTGAGGCAGTTGCTAATGCCTCTAATTTTTCAATATCTTTTTTTAAACTTTTGTTTGTATTCTGGATGGTGGTTGTCTCCATTATAAATAATTAATGAAAAAGCTAAAAAAATGAAAAAGTATTAAAAAAGCCTATTTATTTACAACAACAACTTATAATTAACGAAACAGATTTTTTTTTTGAAAACATAAACTTTATAGTAGAAAAAAATTTTTGTGTCGATTTTTATTTAAAATCGGAGGGTATATAAAATTCGGCATAGCCAATGATAGCACTCTTACTTATTTTAAAAACAGTTTATGTGACGAAAAGGATAACAGTATGAAAAAATAATAAAAATGCTTCGTTCGTTGCTAATAATAATAAATGTGTGCGACGATTAATAATGAGAACAACGAAAAATCTTTGTGCATTCTTGCTAACTTAATGGTGACTGAGTGTAAGTCATTCGTTTTATTCTAATATCTTCAGGTAGTTCGTTAAATATACGATGAGAACATACTTATTCTATGCTAGATAGATGAAAAGATTGCTGGCGCCAGTTATAGTTATCCAGAAAATGTTTCATTACATCCTGCTTGTAAATAATTTTCCTGTTTTCTTTTATTATTAACTACAACATTTATATTTGAATATTAATTTTTTACGAAATCAGTAATTAAACTGTAGATATTATAAAAAAAATTGTAAACTAAAATAAAAATAAAAAATGAACTTAAGCCGAAAATCAATTTTAATTCATGACGACATTTTAAAAATTTCTTTTTTTTTTTTAATTTAGGAATTAAAAACAAGAAACAAAACTCAAAAACGTAATAAAAATCGTATAGCGAAGCCGTGGTGTAGTGTGCGCTTCTTTTTCATTTCGTGTTACTCGATTCGTGGAACATAAGGAATATAATCCTCATCTCTTTCAATAGAATCAATTAAATATAAATGAGTATTTAATAATAAGTCTTTTACTAAAACCCTTTTAATAATTTTCAGAATACGGTGATTCCACGACAAATTAATAAAAAAGCATGTATTCAACTATTCAATAGAACGGTTCATTTAATATTAACAGATGAGAAAAATGACTTCAATTTGTAATAAAATATTAAATTATATTAAATATGTATTACATGTTTTATTGGTATTATTATTTCATGATTAAAGCTTTGGATTTTGCTGATTTTATTTTGATACTTCATTTTCCTTATTTAATGTTGTTAAGCAGTCCAGAAGCGAATTATTTAATAACAAACAAATTAAAAATATAAAAAAAAATTAAAACTTTAAAGTGAAAGCTTTAATAAAAAAGATTGTTAAATATATAAAAAATATTTTCAAAAAAAAAACTTCAAATTTGGATAATTGAATATTTTAAAGCAAATATTATGGCGGAAAGTAAAAACTTACTTTATGGGTTCGAAAGAAAATTATGTTTAGGTACCTACCATGCACCTAAATAAAAAAATTACGTACATCTCAAATAAAAATATATTCTTGAAATATCATAAATTTACCACATTAACTAGATTTACTTAAAAAAATAAGTTATTTATAAACTGCCTACGTAGTTATTTTGATACTATTTTTTGTGTGTAGTAAATTTAGAAGGGTACTCGTAGAATATCCTTTTAATTTTCTGTGCAATTTGTGTGAAAAGAATAAATTAAAATATCATCAGGTAATATCCATTTAATTAAATCAAATAAAATTTGTGCGCACAAATAAGAATTTATTGATATGAATTTTTATTTAAATTTTATTACACAAAAAAATATATACAAATGTCACTTATTGAATAATTCAACACACACACACGTTTTTTATATCACATCAATCAGCCCACCCTCTAATGACATATTTGGGAAAAATTATAAAACTTCCTATTGTTGTTGCATAACTTAATAAAACTCATAGAAAATTCCTTGAAAGATTTTGTAAATTTTTAATATAAAAAATGTTAAGCTAAAATAATATCCTGTGTGGTATTTTTGTGTATAAGAATTGGATTTTTAAAAAATTATATTTAATGGCGTGAATAATTTAAAATATGTAAGTGCTATTGTAACTTAAATTATAATTTTTTGGAAATTCGTATAAACCACATTTTCGCTTAACATTTTATTACGAAGAAATGCTTTTAAATTAGAATTTTTATAATTAGAATTTATCTTATCGCAAATCTTAATTTCTTACTTCTTATGACGGTGAAGTTCATTTTATTATAAATAATTAAGTGTGTCAACAAAATTTATCTTATTCAAAAATTGATGCTATACCACTCTAGTCACTGTGTCTTTCAAAATCCACAATTAATAAGAGCTGTCCATGGTCTCCGGAAAATTAAAAAATTATCAAATAAGTGACTTACGAATAGTAATTGTGCGTAACCATGAGTTGTATTTTTATTTATATTTAATTGAAATATAAAGGGAGTTCTTTAAACCCATAAAAATACGAAAGTGTTAACACCAAATGAACTGTCACACTGCGATCACTTTTTGATATCTACGATCAGAATGCTCCTGGAGATTATCATAAATAATTTGATGCTTGAGCACCGCTACCAAATTATACTGATTTAATTTGGAAATCTTGATTCATCATCATCAACAAATTAGTCGTCAATCAATTGCTGTGTGATGAAGTATATTTTTGGCTTTAAAGGAAAGCCGATTTACAACAGCCCGTACAGACTACCTTACATCCAGACTGGACTGAATGAATGCTGGTGACTTTATTTATTCAAAACTGAAGCCGGAGCTCGCGTGACGGTTGCTAGAGCTCGCTACACCAATACAATCTATGATTTTTTATAAAAAAAAAATGACATAAATCCAAGCGTTACATAGTTTCAACTGAAGTATGGTAAGTGCCATACGGTTGAGCTATTATCAACTCTTGAAATCAAAATTTGGCTACAAACTGATTTTAAGAAATGAACCTGACAATCTGCCGTCAAGGTCGTGCGATTTCACATCTTTCTTGTAGAGTTATGTAAAGTCACTGGCTTATGTTGAAAAACAGCAACAATTGAAGCCAAATATGTAAACTTATGGCCCAATTTTTAACCTCTTTACCTCAGTAAAAATAAGACATTTTGAAATGATAAGCTGGATTTGTGAAAGATTTTTATTACAAAGATCTAATGAAACATTAAGCTGTTGTCGGAGTTTTGTGTGAGTGTCTGTAATGATAGATTTGCCAATGTTAGTTATTTCTATTGAAAATATGGAAGGAAAAGTTTTTTAATTGCATTTTTCTCACAACAGTTTTAATTATAGTTTCATAACTTCTCTCACCTTTAAAAAATTCAAATGTACTTATAAAGAAAATTGAGAATTTTACCTTGCGAACAAAGAAGTAATCTAAAGAAAAGGACTCAAAGACTAAAAATAACACAAAAAAAGAACGAAAGGATATAATAAAATCAATTAAGAAGTTACGTGCTGATTACTATTGTTGTCTGTTATGTTAGATATTTCTATTTATTTTTTCTTTTGATCAGTTTCACGTAATATTTCGATTATAGCTTAAGAATAAAAAAAATTGGAATATAATTTTTATTTAAGGATTTTTTTTTTTTTTGCTTACAGTTAATAAAACAAATTTCAATTTTTGTGGAAATGTAAAGACTAAAGAGCAAGAATGTTTAATTTAGCTTTTTTTATTTAGTCACGTATATTTCTACACAAACGCAGATTTTATTTGAAGTATTTAGCATCACTTTTCTCTACTTAGTATTTCTACTTGGAGACAGGAATCATCAAATGTTTTTAAGATTATTGATGTTTCAAAAATATTATTGCGTTTAATTTTTCTAGAATATCTTGTTTAATGCGAAAAGTTCAGTAACTATTGAAAAATTTAAATTAAACGTCATCGGCTTTTAATGGGTTAAACATTTTTTAATTATATTATTTCCTAAAAGATATTTTTAAAAGCTTTTAAATGATACCCATATTGATATCTTAAGAATATGGTCCACAATCCTGCTTTTTTGCAAGAAGTTCAGAGGACCTTTACTCGGAATATATGGGTGAGGGTTAATATTTCACTTGATGTTTTTCTTATTTTTTAACTCTCTATCGCCCCATATATTTGTTTTTTGATTGGAGTCACTTCACTTTTTCGAATGGTATGGAAAAACTAAAGGCAGGCATGGTGTTTTTCCCGCTGCCTCGAAGGACATAGACCAACCTTGCTGACTTTCAATAGCTAGATTTTCGAAACTATGTCTGATCGATTGTCCTATTTAAATCTTTTCTAGCTCGTGCCTTGGCAAAGTTGATTTCAACCTAAACACGGACGGACAGACAGAAACGCTCAATCGACTTCGCTATGTATAAGAGCTCAGAATATATGTATCGAAAATAGATACTGTGGAAATTACAAGCGGAATGACAAACATAGATATATCCTATTTCTACCTTTGGCAAAGGGTATAAGAATATTTAAAAGAATAATTTTTACAAAGGAACAATAAAATATATAATTTTTGTTGCATTTGCACTGCACTCATTTTAAAAAAAGTTTTACGAGGCAAAAAATTCTATTTTTGGGATTTTTGTTGTATATTTTGGGAATTTTGGGTTGTTATTTTTTTGTAGTTCCGGCGAAAATAAGCATTTTTATTAACTTTTGAAGTATATTCCAGAAATCACATACAAAAGGAAATAAAACTTTTTAAAATTTTGTATAAAGTACGACTACGAAGATGACAACTGTGTAAAAAACTAAAGAAATTTCTAAATATGTTTTCCCTGGTCCTCCACGAAATCGACCTAGTTTTAAAAGACCTTATGTAACAATTCTAATATCAATCGACCTTGCCGTTTATTTATTACTTGTTTACTTTTAATTTTTTTTTTCTGTGTGCCATTAGTTTACATAAGTTTTTAGTTTATGCAATAAGTTAATTTTGGAAAAAATATATGTAAAATGTTTCTATGAATCGCAATATTTGCGAAACAGAATATTTTTTTTGTGGTACTTTATGCAAAAGATCCCTTTAATTTCGGCAACACATTTTGTGTTTTAAGCTGCTGTAGTCTTGTTTGTAAGCACGTTGACTACAAATCTGGCTGCTCTGGGTTCAACCCTTGCGGCAGTCAAAAAATAAAAAAAATGTTTTTTTCTGTTTAATGGTATAAATACATAATCAGAATTAACATAAAAACGTGCAGCCTGCTTCGTCGGTACTCCTCAAGGCGAATTAATACAGGTGACCGCACGGCTACAACAATCCAACAACACAAAAAACAACAGGTGATTTGTTGCTACAAAATTATGTATGTTGTCAAAAAAATATTGTGAAAAAACAAACAAAACAAAAAAATACATTTGATGAAAAAAAAGTGGTTGCAATTATCAGAATAAGAAAATTATAAAAATTAAGTTACATAAAAATAAAAATACAGGAAAAGTGACCAAAATTCTTTTGTACCACTAGTTTGCCCAAATCACATGCATCGTTCCATTCTCGCACGTTGACCATTTGAAGACTAACATAATCTTCCACAAAAAAACCAAGAAATTAAAATGTGTTAACAATAATTTCACTATCTTTTTACGCATATTTTGATTATACACATCAGGAACGGCAAATACGGTTCCATGTTGTGGTAGTTTTCTCTAGGAATTTCAATAGTTTGTTTTCTATTAGCAAACAAAAAAATTAAATTAAAAAAAATTTAACAAATTTTTTATTTTTGACAAATTTTTTTGACAACTGTAATTTATACAGCTGATGGGCTTTTTCGCCCGTGCGTTCACCTGTAAACATGTAACCGTATTTGCAGCTCCTGATGTGTATAATCAAAATATGCGTAAAAAGATAGTAAAATTATTATTAACGCATTTATAATTTTTTGGTTTTTTTGTGGAAGATTATGTATGTTAGTCTTCAAATGGTCAACGTGCAAGAATGGAACGATGCATGTGATTTGGGCAAACTATTGGTACAAAAGAATTTTGGTCACTTTTCCTGTATTTTCATTTTTATGTAACTTAATTTTTATAAATTTTTTATTCTGAAAATTACAACCACTTTTTTTCATCAAATATATTTTTTTATTTTGTTTGTTTTTTTACAATATTTTTTTGACAACATACATAATTTTGTAGCAACAAATTGCCTGTTGTTTTTTGTGTTGTTGGATTGTTGTAGCCGTGCGGTCACCTGTATTAATTCGCCTTGGCCATGGTACTCCTTCATAGCATATTCGCCGGCGAAGTAAAATAATTAAAAAAATGGCTATATCTATCTCTTTTCACCACCTGTCTTCTCTCTCATCTATCCCTTTCCTAAAGAATGTAGCACGGTTAAAAAACTAAGTAGGTATTAATGCCTGAAGTGCTACTTCTCTTTATAAAAAAAAATTGTCTTACAACATGTTCCACTTCACGTCTGTTGTAAATATATTTACTCGTAAAAATAAAAATAAATAATAGCAGTAAATTCTTAACAGTATTATAGCATTCTCTTTGGTGCTATAAAAGTTCCAGCAAATGAGAGCAGAAATAGTTCACTAATTCTCAACAGGTTGCTAAAGAGATTAGATGAATTAAATGTACATTGTAAAACATAACAGTATATTTGAAAAGCCATTTTAACTTAAAAACCAGTTGTCGGAAGGATGTTGCGATGTACGGAACAAATCTTTCTGTAATGTACTATAACTTTATCTACAGGTGAAGGATTCAGTTACTTAAAGTCAGCAATCAAAAAATTTCAATTAAAAAATAGATAAATCAAAATGTATTTAAAAATACTTAATGTGTGTAGTGTTAAATAAATAAGAATTTGAATGTTAACTAACAAAAAGCTAAAGTAATGCACTAAAGAAAACCAAATAGAAAAAGTAAAAAAAAATAATAATTGTTTATTGCGAAAAATTAAAATATAATAAAAAAGAATTTT
Organism: Gymnosoma rotundatum; assembly: GCA_916610165.2. NCBI lineage: Eukaryota > Metazoa > Arthropoda > Insecta > Diptera > Tachinidae > Gymnosoma > Gymnosoma rotundatum. The sequence continues at coordinate 126,179,187 of OU744336.1, read as the reverse complement.
TAAAACAAATCGAAATGGAAAAGGCAAAAAAAAACAATAATTTTTTATTGAGAAAAAATAAAATAAAAAAGTGTTTTTAAAGGAATCGAAATAGGAAAAGTAAAAAATAAAAAATAAATTTTTAAATATATTACACAGTTACTGTAAAGTTAAAAGAAAAAAATAACCAAAATTTGTTTAAAATCTTTCTGCGGAAATTTTGTTATTTTAATTAAAAATAATCCAGTGTCATATATTTTAAAAAATAAAATAGTTTTTTTTTCTAAGCAATTTAAGAGAATAAGTTAGTGGAACAAATATAATAATAATAATAATATATCAAACTAAAACTTGTTACACTATAGATCAAATTTATTAATTTTTCAAGCTTCATTATTAAAGTTCTTTCGAATTTAATTATCAGTATTAGTGTGGTTGAAAAGAAAATAATCAGGAAGATTTTTACTAAACTTTGTTGTAAAAATTATCTAAAATGGTCACCAGATTTCAACAAAATTTTAAAATGTTCTTTCTGTGGTGATTTTCTTAAGAGGAGTACAAATAATAAGAAAGTGCATCGTACTCCATTTTTGTTTCAATTTCGAATACAAGTATTCAAACATAAATCCAAGAATGCCATTAGAAGATAATTCTCATATGAAGGGTAACGAGTTAGAAACTGGGCGTCTGAAGGCTTTACGATACAGACTAATTGCTTGTTAAACCACCATCATTTTGATAGCGAACATTGTATTGCAACAATTGTAAAGAAATTATAAAGAAATTCGAAATTCTTTTAGTTACCAAAACTAAATTCAGTCTTCAGTAAATTTCCGCATTATAATATTAACACCCTTGACAATTTTTGATTATTATAAATTATGTGTAAATGTGTAGTTTAATCTAATTTCTTTATGACACCAAAATAACAACAAATTAATTCTAATGTGATTCTTTTATAATAAATGTTTTAAATTTGTGTAGTTGACGCAAAAAAGTAAATCAATTCAGGATAATGCGCCGGTAAAATGATATTTTATATGGAACCAAAAACCCACTTCCAAAAAAAAACTTAATTGTGTTTCTTGTAAAAAAAAAATATGCGATGAAAATTAGCAAAAAAAATCAATAAATGCGTTTTTGCGAAATTGTTATTTTTTATATAAAACTTAAATAAAGAGAAAATTTTTGTGTAAATATTTTCTAAAATTATTTACAGTGACTTGCGTCGATTATTCATATCTTACAAAGTAAATCCCAATTTTTTCAAGATCTTTTAAAAAATCTTTTATCAATTAAAATAAACTGATCATTAAATTTAAATTAAAAAGAAGTCGTTCGTTGGTAATCGCATACCTGCACCAATTTTTCTAATTTTTTTTTAACGTTCGTCATAATCCAACTTTTTTTAACAAAAGAAAGGTAACACTTCAGGCATTAATATCTACTTAGTTTGTAACCGTGCTACATTCTTTAGAAAAGGGATAGATGAGAGAGAAGACAGACTTACTTTTCTGTGGTTTGCACGCCCACTTTTAAAATTTATCCAAAATCGAAAAAATGCTTGACCGAATTGGTTACTTTTTGAAATCGGTGCACCTTAACCGATTTGGCTATATATTTATGAGTTTGTGATAGTCCATTAAAGTTTTGTATGGAAAGAAAAATTGCCCTCTTCCTCTTCTCCACCATCTTGTTAAGTCCATAGTTAACTTTATGTACAACTTCAACTGTCCATGCAAAATATGGAAAGAAAAATAAAAGTGTCACGTTAATTTCATTTATGTGAATTTAAATGATCATTGAAAAATAAGTTTTTTTAAATTTTTTTTTACACAAGACCGCACGGCTATAAAAACAAAATCGAATGTAATTTTGCAGAGTATTACGTTATTGTCAAAAGGAAGCAGGATATCTTCTATCATCAATTATGTTGTAGTATAAATGAAGATGTACCAGTTTTTTTTCTTTCTCCTGCATACGCAGCAATACTTCAATTTAATTTTTTGGTGTTGAAATTCAATCTTATAAAATTTTAAATTTTTTTCAAATTATTTTACAATATTTATTTTAAAATTTTGACAACAACTTTGTACAAATATATGTAAACAAGAAAATCAGCTGTGCTATTAAGATCACCTGTAAAGTAATTTGCCTTGACTCAGCTTGTGTTTAATTAAAAATATTTTTTCCCTTTTAGGGCTTTAGCCTCTGAAGTTTTAGCTTTATAGTAGCGAAAAATTTATTAAATTCTTAACAACTTTTGTTAAGATTTGTGGATTTTGATTGTTAGACTTTAATCTAAGAAACACTTTTAATCTGGCACTTAATCATAGTTTAAAGTAGAACCCGTAAAGAATAATAATTATCCTCACAAAATCAGAGTACTAACTATTGGTAACTTGTAATAATGATAGTTGATCTTTCAATTCATTCCCTGAATATTTCTGAATGTAGATTTCTTTAGACATTACTGAGCCCTTAAATTCCTAAGAGAAGTCCTAGGCGTCGATAGAAAAATTTAAAGCCTTTTTAACATTTAAATTCAACTAAAATTTTTCTCGACCTTCTTCCTCTTAAAGGAGTAAACAGTGAGGTCTTTTATGACATTCAAATTAAGTATGTGTCTACCAGTAGTCGTCAAACACTAGGTCAATCACACACAACCCTTGATACTTTATAATAATCATTACCGCTAACATTTAATCTTTATATAATTAACGTATTTCCTTCTTTTACAATTTCACTAAAAATTTTGTTTATATTTTTCTAAAATTCACGCCAAAAACTTTTTTCAACTCAAAAATTAAAATACAAAATATTATTGATAACTGTACAGATTGTGTCCTAAAAAACTTTTTTAATTATAAATCAAAATAAAGAAAATAAAAAATAAACATAAAGAAAATGTAAAACAACAAAAAAAAATGGAAGTTGCTTAATGTCTTTAAAAATAATATTTAAATTAAAAATGTATAAACATTTATAAAATTTCAGAAATAAAAAATAAAAATAACAACAACAAACCAGTATAAAAATTCAACAATCCAATTATGAAAGCTGCTTATAAAAGATTTATAAAACAAACCTGTAAAACAAAAAAGAATAGATTTGGAAAATAAAAATATAAATAATATTAAAGCGTAAATTGAAAAGTTTTTCTCTTTCTTTTCCTGTTTCCAATTTATTCCAATTGCTTGTCTGCTTTTTATATGTACATTCATATGTGTATTTATTAAGTCATCACTAAAATAAATTAAAATTAAAAAAAAAATACAATATTCAACGTTGGCTTTGTTAAGATGTCAGAAAATGTCGATACAGAATTGCTGGTGAACTGCACCATTTTGGCAGTCAAACGTTTTGAATTGTATTCGATTGTGAACACAAGTCAATTAAACAGTTTAAATCGTTCGGATATAATTAGACTTTTAACGGGCATCATTGACAACAAAGACAACTTGGAGAGCATTAATGATGCAAAGTGAGTAGAGAATTTTTTTCTTAATGTAGACAATTGTGCAAATTGGTAAATAAAAAATATTATATTTGCGTTTAATAAAAAAGTATTTATTTATTTAATTACCAGATTCTCTTTTAACATAAAAAAAGTACCGTTATAAGTTAAAAACATTTTTCTTTTTATTCTGAACTAGCGGATCCCGACGTGGTTCGGTACGCATGAATATTAACATTGAATCAAATCCATATACCGCATACGCTCATAGGAACCGAGGTATTTGTCGTTGTTTTTTTTTTTTTTTGGACAAAATCGCATATTGTCATGAAAAGCCGCAACTGACGTCGACCGATTTTGTGCAAACTTCTTAAAAGCCCTAAAAATTTAAATGAATTCGGTTTGACCGATCGTGAGTAATAAAGTCACAACACACTTGCAACAATTTTTTATATGCAGAGTCATTATAAATGACAAAACAAATTAATAAATTAATTGTAAATTATATTAAAAAAAAAGTATTAAACTTTTTATCTATACATACATATATATAACAAAACTATAACGGGGTCATTTCTGTAAATAAAATGTTTTTTGAAAATTTTGATGTTGGTGTAAGTAGTAATCGATATACAAATCACCTGTTTTAAAAATTTTTCTCTTTCTGTCTGTCTGTGTTCGCGTCACGTAAAAGCTGCTGGATGAATTTAGAACCTTGGTTCAAATATAAAATATTTTTTTGTAAATATATGCCATTTCGTAGAGAAACTAGAGATGCAAATGCGAAAGCACCCAATTTTACCGGTATAGTGGTACTAAAACAGTTATCGGTACTTTTTATTTGTGTATTTTTAACACATGCTACAGAACTCTGGAGTAAATTTTTAAAAAACACATTTTCTAAATTTGAATTTTAAGAAAATTAGAAAAAACACGCAGACGAAATCATGGGTGCAGCTAGTTTATATGAAGTATACGCGTAGTATGTCACTTTGGTTTCCTTTCTCTTTTCAAGCTTCTAGCGAACTTGATTTAAAGCTTAATTGAATAGATAAAATGATAAAATCAAAATAAACAAATTACGCCACATCTTATGAGGAAGAAAGAAACCCTATTTGGAGAATTCCTATGCTACGAATAGGAACAATTTAAATTAAAATATAATATTATGGTAATAAGCTTTTATCCCAAAGGAGCAAATATGAAAGTTATGCAAATAAAAATTAATAAGACAATTCGCTACCAGAAATATTGTTTTGTTAAACCCTTTCGGGACTACTGGGATAATACGTCCCAGCAATTTTCAAACTGTCTTTTTTCTTTATTTTCAACGCAATCGCCAGGGAGGTAGAACTGCCAAACGTCCAAAAACGGATAGCATCAATATTGGAGACCACTTGCCAGTAGAGCAAGAGAGAATCGTTGTCGCTCTGTCCGCTGTTCTTCACTTGGCATAGAAAAGCGAACAAAGATGATATGCTCAGATTGTAACAACGCCTTATGGTAAAAGTGTTTTGGGCCATTCCACAAATAAATACCTAATTACATTCCTAAAATGTTAAAAATAAATGTAAACTTTTATCTCAATCTAATAATATATATATTATAGTTGTCTTTTTAATTTCGAATCGCTCTTCGAGAACACTGATTGTGATTTTATGCCCGATGAAAACACTTGTTGGGATTATATGTCCCAGGATAAAAGGACGAATTTAAAATTTTTAAGTATGGAGAACATAATACTTTTATCATACCTTTTAGAATATGAAAAAAATTTTACCATACATAATTTGGTTTGCAAAATAAAACTCCGTCCCGAAAGGGTTAAAACTTCCATTTTAATAAAACAAAAATGTCTGCATGTAAATAAATGAACTACGTATAAAGTATGTTAATTTTACTAAAACATGAGGTAGGGGAAAAATAAATCTGCAAAGTGAAACCACACACGAGGGGTTTCGTATAATGTTTTTGGCACCCTTTAATTTTCTTTTATAAGCTTAATACAGCAGACAGTATGTGGTAATTATTTAGATAATTTTAAAATAAGGACTTCTAAAGATAACGACACTATCGGGACACCTTTTAATTTTTGGTTTCACAGCAAACTAGTAATACTTAGTCTATGTAAATTTAAGGCCTTATTCACAATCAATTTTTTTTTATAGTAGGTTTATAAAACAAAATTTCCATACAAAATTGGTTTATAAACTTGTAATGAATTTAAAAATTGATTGTGAATAAGGCCTTTAGAGCGTTGCTGTTTAAAAAAAGGCCCTGTGAAAATAACGCTACTGTTGGCACGCCCTTTTTTATATTATTTTTATTTTCCTTTTTTGTACTTGTTCTTATAGAAGAAATAGCATAGAACATACTGTATCTGTAACACTTAAAAAAGAACAGGCCGTATTCGTCAACATCGCAACCTCTAAAGAAACACCCTATAATATTTAAAATCATTATTTAAAATTATTTTCTAGCGCACTAGTTTTAAATACAGAGGGTATTTTTTACAACGGTTGAAAACTAAAGCACTAAAAGCATATTTCACGTCTCAATAGGAACACCCTTTACAATTTTAGTTTTATTTTTAATTATATTTTGCTTGCTCTTATATTAAACAAAAATATTTAAACTTGAATACGTAAGTGAAAATTACGTTGCTATTGGGACACTCTTTAATTTGAAAGTTTTTTCCTTCCTATTAATTTAACGCACATAATTTTACAGGCACTATGCAGAATTGAAGTGTCTGCGTTTAACAGTTTCAAAAATAACAAAATATTTATTAATATTACGTAACTTTCTGAACACCCTTTATTTTTTTATAGATAGATATTGTAGCGTGGTTACTGTTTCCTAACAAGAGTTAACAGATCACAAAAATGAATATACTAATTTAATTTTATTTTGCAAAAACAGAAATGCGACCTTGTGAACAGATTTTAAAACTTTGATAATATAGTGTGACTTGGTTGTGCTTAAGCAATGTGGCGAGATTTTTACTGGCTATGGCTTTACAAAAATCTAAATTTGGCGAAACAATAGGACTGTACTAACTTTTCCTGGAACATTGAATAAATTTGTTATTGTAGATGGAATAATTAATTATTATAGATGGAATAATTAACTGTATATTTCATTAGCATTGAATGACAAATAAAACTTATGATTTCTTATCATTATTATTTTCAATAATGCAAGTGGTTTTTAGTAGATAGTATGATAATTAACTCACAATTATTAAAAAAAACTCAATATCATCCACTAATGATTTAATGGATTCAAAGCATTGCCATTAATGAGCATCACTCCTTGTCTTTGTAGACTAATAAACACCTTAAAGTATTGTTACGTTTTTCCTTTTTGTAAAGAACAAACGTACGGATTCTTTTGATTGCAAATACCACTGTGGCTAAATTCTGTCCTCGAACTTTATGGCTTTCTCTGGCTATACTTCTTGATCCTACCGTTCTTGTGCACCCTATGGTCTTGTATTTACTAATCATGCGTTATCACCACAAACGCAGCCATCTACGCTACACTACTGTGTTACTCCGGCGAGACATGATATACTCGTTGCCTTGTTTAGTAACCTTATCCATCCACAGACAGCTCCACTTCTCCTTTTATCCAAGCCAGTCATCTCCTTTAATCCAGTAGCCACAACACACGTCTGCCATACACTGTTGTTATGCTGTTACACTTCCGCGCGCTAACCGCTACCGTTCTTACTTTTTATTATAAATTGGACGTCTCCACTTAATTATCTGCCATGGCTTCACACAATAATTGTCTTTTGCCTCTCGGGAGGTTTGTACTGCTGTTTATTAATTTTAATTGCATTATAAGAATTATTATTTTTTTTCGTTGCACGCATGTCCGAATGCGGTATCGAACTCAGGACCCTCTGTTTTGTATTACGCACCTCTACCAACGCAGCGATTGAGGCTGCTCAGCTTTTGTTCGCTAACTTGTGGTTTTGTTATTCTATAAACACACCATTAGTTGAATCAGCTTATTCACCACGCTCATACGGAAACAACTACAGGGGTTGCCAGATATTGTTATTCGTAACAGTATAATAGAGTATTAATAATAGAGTATCAAAACAATTAAAAATAAAATCATTAACTAAAGTAAACCACGAGAATAATTGAATTTAATTAATTAATTTTTTAAAATATCGTGCTATTTTTTTTTATTCTGACCAAATTTTCAACCGATGATTCTAAAAAAAATTAGGTCGGAATCAGTGTTTAAATTGCTTGCTTAAAAATAGCAACAGCACTAAATCTTTGGTTTGCTAACATGTTTTTCAGCAAATAAAAAAACTAAATGTCTCAGCATTTACAAAATATTTCATTATAAGCGAAGCAACACTAAATAGCAAATGCAAAAAAAGAGAACGAAACGCATTTGCTTCAGCTGACTATGTGTTTCTTTCTGCAGCAAAGCAATAAGCAAAGCATTTATTTTGAAAACGTTTTCTGTTATTTGTTTCTTTTTTTGGTGTTGCTTTAAAAAAAAACATCATTTAATGGTGTAATAAAGCCATGGTTTGTATTCAGCTGAAGCAATTGCGTTTTTTTTTTTCTTTTTTTTACTTTTGCTGCACATTTTTCAAGTGCAACAGTTAAGCAAATAAATATGCATTAAAAAAAAGTCAAGCGTTTTTAATCACTGGTCGGAATAAAAAAACACACGATATTTATAAAAATTAAAATATGGTGGTTAAATTTGTGGTCAGTGTCATTATTTCCAATAATGCCAATGAAATGTAGTGAAATAGTAGATGTTAAGCTATGACTGAACTATAACCTAGTAAAGGCTTTGACAAACGGACAGACACTGCTGCGCAAACAATAGGAATAAGAGGAATCACTTTTCATTGATTAAATACTTCTTTGGGCTTAATTGATCCAAAGACTCATTTATATTACGAGGGCTGCTGTATACATTTCTGGCCTGGCAACACTGAGTGCTGCCAAGTGCAATCTGACATTTCCATTGGAAAGTTTGTCATTTTAAGCATAATCGTACTCAAAACGTTTTGACGTACGACCATTATTTGTGTTGTTTACAGTGACTTGAAAAAATTAATATAGAAAAAAATGGAATTAACTCGTGAACATTTTTGTGCCATAATTTTTCACAACTATCGACGTGGATTATCACGACAAGAGTGCATTGATGAACTTAAATCTTTGTATGGCGATGAAGCACCATCCTATAGCACTGTGAAAAATTGGTATAATGAATTTAATCGTGGCCGAAGCTCGCTTAAAGACGAATTCCGTGAAGGTTGTCCGAAAACGGCTGTTGTACCAGAGAACATTGATGCCGCGCGTGAACTCATAATGCAAGATCAACATGCGACATACCGAGAGATAGAGACATCCTTGGACATTTCTTCCACCAGCACACATTCGATACTGCATGAACACCTGGCCGTAAAAAAGGTTTGTTCTCGTTGGATCCCGCACAATTTGAAAGTCGCTCAAAAAAGGCTCGTGTGGATTGGTGCAAAGAAATGTTGCAAAAATACGATTGCGGTGCTTCAAAAGACGTTTATAAGATCGTCACAGGTGACGAATCATGGATCTTTGCGTATGAGCCCGAAACGAAATAACAATCGACCGTGTGGGTCTTCAAAGACGAGCAAAATCCAACGAACGTTGTTCGTGAAAGAAGCACTTCGAAGCAAATGGTCGCCTGTTTCTTCTGCAAAACTGGTCATGTGGCGACTGTTCCGCTTGAGCAACGTAGGACGGTCACTTCTGAGTGGTATACTACAATTTGTTTGCCTGAAGTCATCGGAGAAATTCGAAAAACCCACAAGAGAAGACGAATCATTGTTCACCATGACAATGCGAGCTCTCACACATCGGCTTAAACCAGAGCGTTTTTGACCGGCCAAAACGTCGAATTAATGGGTCATCCGCCGTACAGCCCTGACTTGGCACCTAATGAATTCTTCTTGTTTTCGCACATCAAGAAAAAAATGCGTGGTCAACGATTTTCGTCGCCAGAAGAAGCTGTAGAAGTGTTCAAAATCCATGTTTTAGAGGTGTCTCAATCTGAGTGGAAAAAGTGCTTCGACAACTGGTTTGAGCGCATGCAAAAGTGTATAAATCATGCTGGAGAATACTTTGAAAAACAACAAAACCATTTTTGATTATAAATATTCGCATTTTCACTATTAGGCCAGAAATGTATAGAGCAGCCCTCGTATCCATTTTAAATTTTCCTTTTTTTTTTCTATTTGTAAGTTTCATCTCATTTTTTTAGTTATGTGATAACTCTAAGCAAGTTTTTGTAAAATCTATATCTAAGTCTTTTGCACCAAATTAAATCATTTCTGGACAAATTAAAGTGTGTTCTTCATTTCTTTATTGGTTTTCTTAGTAACTATTTTTAACAGTCGCCCTGAACGATATGCATAAGAATAATTTTTAAATAATTTTAAACTACATCTGAAGCATCCATAATTTCATTGAAAATTTTACAATTAAAGTTGGAGTGTTTTTACTTTTATGAAATTCATTCCAAGAACTCCTTGTGTGATTTTAAAGAAATATACTGGATTGCTCTCGAATAAGTTTGACTTTTAAAAATCACACAAATGGTAAACGTCTTACAAAACAATATTATCAACTACATATTTTCTTTTTGCAGTAAATATTCTACGTTTATTACATTTCTTTTGAAATTACTGTCTTTGTCAAAATTATAACTACAAAAGCGGTTTCTATGGAGAAAACAAATAAACAAAGAATCATTTTCAAAATCATTTTTATACAGATACTAACGTGTGTCTTACATAAAGAAAATTATCTTTTTTCCAAATTGGATAAAAGGTAAATCACCATTGAATCCTAAACTATATCTATTTGATATTATTAACTTCTTATTTGCCCTTTTACGTCAACTATTTCTATTACAAAAATAAAAACAAATAGCACGTATTTCATGCCTCCAGCCGTGCCTCTGCTTTATGATGTCCCTTATTGTTAAACAAAACTTTTTCCTTTAAGTTCTTCCATTGTCTTATAACGTTGTCGTTTAAAGTATTAAACACAAAAGTTTTGTGTTATCAAGTTTTGTGTTGGCCAACTTTCACACCTTAAGGAACTATTTTTACAATACACTTTATTGTTGCAATATGAGGCGCGAAACTTTTTGTGTTGAATAAGACTATAAGCAAAGTTATGATAGATTTTTAATGTTTAATATAAAAAGCCTTTTTTCTAAATAAATCAAGAAAACTAAATTATTTTATAAGTTGCGTTTTTTTCTGCCATTAGTTATGCAGCACGTTTCGTTAAGTTGGTTGATAAATACAAAAACTTTATTTTTCGCTATTATTTCTTAAGAAAATAATATTTTGAGTTTCGTGGAAAGAACTTTTCCACTCAATTTGCAACCTCACCTACTGATCTCACCAAATTTGGCACTCGCTGTTTCGCCAACAAGGGCGTACGTGCTATAATGTTAATCTTTTGGTCATACATTTATCTGGACGTCATAATCTCTGCATTCTCGATACCAGACTCGGATGTGCTAAGATAAGAATTAATTGTTTTATTTACCGTACGCAGAGAAAACAATTATTTTAATAAATTATTAATCAAAGCCAGCATAGATAATAAAAAAATATAAAATTGGATAATAGAGTAGAGTTCTTGGTAGCGTAGGTAAATAATTCGTTATCAACCAACACTTACACACTTAAACTAGCTGTTACCAGTACACTTCGCTATCCCGAATAATCGTATGACATCCTAACTTCCTCTGAAAAAAAGCAAATTTTTTAAATCCTCCGAATATATCCACTTAAAACGTATGTACTTGAATAAAAAATGTGTAAATTAATTGTTGCGGTTAGCCATGGAATTATCAAGCGCCGCAATGATGGAAACATATATTCAAGATGCAACACTATTTTACGCTAATATTTTGTGCAAAAAGTTAACACAAAACAATCGTCAACAACAGCCTTTGAAGAAAAAATAGATTTAAATTAAAAATAAAAAGCATTTAAAATTAAATTACTGGTATTTTAAATTAAATTTATTATCTTTAAAAACATTTGTGAGAAGTTTCCTGAAGAGCTAAGTAAGCGTTAGCGAAATGGATTTCGAGACGTGCTTTCACCTTCAATAATAATTTGTTCGGGATAATTAGCAAAATATTTTTAAAGGTAAAAAGCATTTTAATCTTTTAAAAATATCACATAAATTCGCAAATGTAGCCAATTAGCATATATTCCTCCTCTTTCATTGCGAAAATTAATAAAATTTACATAAAAAGTACAAATAAAAAATGTATATGTTTTACCCAAATTATTATTATTATTTAGCACCCAAAAATATTCGTTGCTAAAAATTTTATTTATTTTTTATTTAAAATTGCTTATATAAAATAGAAAATACAATAAGAAAATTTTAGCGATGACCATAAAGGCTAAAATAACGGCGAATTTGATTTTTAGACATCGCCAAATTAAGCAATATATATTACAGAAGAGATCTTTAAAAATATACCAAATTTTTTTTTTAAATGCTTAACCCAATATTTCCCTTTTTGGTTGGAGTTACTTCACTAAACTAGATTTACATAGATGGTGAAGGGTATAAAAGATTCGGAAAAACCGAATATTGCACTCTTATTTATTTCCTTAATGTAGTTTACACTTTGTCCAGATTTACACTATATAATTTTTTTTAAGGATTTTTTCTCAATTTTCTATTTAGCTTACAGCCTTATGCGTTATCTAAAAGTAAACATTAGCAACAGTATCATCCCCTCAAAACTCGAGCAATACCATACAAGTATTGCTTACTCCTCCTGCTGCACAAACAAACAAAAATTTTATGCTAGTTTCATGAAAAATTGCATTGTGTAAATGCCGTATATCTTATTTTTTTCATTTATTCTCTTCTTTTCTTGATTGTAATTAATTTTTGTTGATTGTTAGTGTAATGTGTTTTTTGATTGAAGTTCTTATTTTTGTCGTTTGTTTTTTTTTTTATTGAGTTCTATTGGACTATTTTTAGCTAATATTAGTTTTATTTCATGCCTTTTTTTAACTGTAGTTCTTTGTTTATTTAAATTTTTGTAAACTTATTTTTGTTTTACTTTATTGCATGGATTTCTTATGAAGAGGGTGATCAGATATTAAAAAGGTTTTTTTAAATTGTGAAATTTCACATTGACATCATGCTTTAAAAGATATTAAGAGATAAGTTTTCTAAACCATTAAGTATCATTTTATGCTGGTCAATCGTGTAAGAAATTTTAAATATTTAATATAAATTCCAGTAAAATTGTAAATAATTCAAGACATATTTGGTGCTGATTATTAAGAGGCAGATTTTACTTTACAGCAAAGAAAACATATGCACCGTAACGATTCGAATTAAAAAATTCTGAGATAAATAGATTAGACGCCATTCAGCCGGTAAAGAGCAGTGTTATCTGCTGGTAAAGCTCTTCAACATCGATGCGTCTGAACTACAGTTTCACAAAGACAATGGTAAATTCAAAACTAGAAATGTAACCACTATAAGTTGTGAAAGTAAAATTAAACGAACCTCCTCAATTATTTTCTCTTGTCCTACAGACTGTAGCTCATAGACTAAGGACCATATTAGAAGCCATCATTGCCGTGGTTTCTTAAAGTAGCACAGGGCTTTAACATATTTATTTCCTTTTTATTGTCCGCTGCAAGTGTTTCTATCTCGTTCAAGCTCTTGTTTTGGTTGGGCGCTTCAATTTCGATTTAGTGACCTCCTTATGAATTCTGTTCCATATCTTGTCTCGTCAACGGATTTTCGTAGGGTATGCCTTTGCCACCGGCATTTTATTTTCTGGATCTTGTTATGCGCGAGAACTTAAGGGGTAATGAAACCACATCATTGCATTAGATATTATAATGGCCTGAATATTACAAAAATACTACGGAGGCAGCGATTTATGAAAACCTGTAGCGAGCTAACATCCTTCTTCGCTGCCTTCCACGATTTACATTCATATAGAAGAGATGATTTCATGCAGGAGTTAAATGTATTTTGGTTGGTTCTTTTCGAGATATGCGCTGATAGCAATATGGGATTTGGAATGCCAACTAAATGTTTACCATCTTTTCAACAACGTGTACAGAACCACCTGTTATACTCAAAAGAATCCGAGATGGCAGAATGTTTATACATCTTTAGGATTCTTTTCTTCTATTGTGAATGCCCTGCAATTATTCTCATTGTTTTATGTAGAACAGCTTTCGCTCCATTTTTTTACTGCATAAATCAAAGCCTGCATGTCATTGAAGTTGTGAAATAGTAAATTGTAGTAAGTCGTCGGTATAGCCAAGATCTCCTGGTCTTCAATGTTATCCAAGTTTTTTCTTTGTATTCACATGACGCTCCACTTATGATGTTTTCCAGAATAACATTAAAAAGTATATACGACAAAACGCAATCTCCTCTTGCTTCAGTTTTAATTGTGAATGAGTTAATGCCGGCATTACACTGCATATTTTGAACCAAATTATCAAAAATAGATCATTCGCTTCTTCTTTAAGTCAAGTATACACCCCCCTCACCACTCTGACGACCACAGTGGAGGAAACCATGATTAACATTGTGATAAGATCACCTTTAAACATCGCTTTATTATAGATTATATAAATTACTAGCTTCTGCCTGTTACTTCGTAAAGATTAAGAAAATCGTTCTATTGTTTGTTTCTTATGAGCTGCGTTATTTTTGTATGTCTGACCGCAGAATTTATTCATTTTTTTTAAATGCATTAAAATTTATTCTATATATTAGCACATGTAAAATTCTATCTGTCACTAAAATACAAACTTTCACATTTATGTATAACATTAAAGATTTTTGTCTAAAAGTTAAAGTATAGACAAAAATCAAAGTTTAAGCAAAAACAACAATACCAACAATGATTCAATTTTTCTTTCTCCACTGTACATTTTGTTTTTTTTAAGCTTTTCTATTGGAAAATCAAATATTATCAAATTATCTTTAATACTCGTATGTATTGTTACCAAAAAAAACAACAATAAAAATACGACTTACACTAACAAAACATATCGTGATAAAAAGTTTTTTATTTTGGATTTTATTTTATTTTTCTCAAAGCAAATTAGGCAAATAAATTGGGAAAATTATACAAAATTGCGCACGCAATCAATTTTATCAAGTTTTCTTATTAATAAGCGCATGGCAGATTTTTATTCAGTTATTTCAAGAATGTTTTTCCTTATTCACAGCTTAACAAATTAATCATATTTTATGAAGTTTGAAACACACCTTTAATTTATTATGAAATTAGGAGTTAAACTGTGGATATTATAATCGAACTGAAATTGATTTTTGGTTTGAGTTTATTTTTTTAATTTCTAAAAAACTTTTTTTTGAAAGAAAACGCAAGGTACAGCGCATATACATTCAAGCTTAACTGATATCAATCAATATGATACTGTAAAGCTCCCATATGCGCCTATCTTTTGCATCGCTGTAGACAAACGCTTGAAAATTGGCCAGAATGTCGGTTACTTTGACCGTTATAATAACAAGTAGAAACATTTCAACTTAATAAATTTTTAACGGATGCCCCAGTAGTTCATTTAATGTGATGTATATGCAACTTATATTGCTAAGCCCGCAAGCAATTTTAAAATTTGGATTTGGAAATCAGAGGGTTCCCAAATACTTGAAAAGAAGACAGAATGTTTGCTAAAATAAGAACTATCTTTTGAACCGTTATATGCAACCATTTGGAAATTAGACAGTTAAATAATTAAAATAAATTAAAGGGTGTTCCAATAGTTGATGCAAAACATTGCGTGTGACCATACTTTTGAACCACAATAGACAGACAGCTAAAATCTGTTTTGAAGTCGGGTTCTTTACAATAATTATTGTACTTATTATAACAGACTTAGCAAACTCACGTCATTTTGTTTACACCCTTTACATTTTGCCTGCCTGCGTTACGTAGCGTTTTTATGCTTTATGTACGGAACCTTGAAAACGTCTTTTTTAATAAAGTCTTTCGGCTGCATCATTTTCTTTCATAAATCCTCAAGGAATATATTGCGTGACATTAAAATAAAAGTTTTAAAAATATTAAAGAATCGAGCATAAACAATTCTTTTGACCTTTAAGTTGCCTTACAATATAAAAATATTCCATTTAAATTTAAATCTCCATAAATATTCTTTATTCACTATCACTCATGTATCTGCTTTTTTTCGCTTTAACCAACTGTTTGCCATAGTTTGTTTTTATTTTATCTATGTAAGTATCGCATTTAATGTTGCAAAGTTCATTTATTATGCCCGGCTGTGTAATTTTTCTAACTTTGAAGGTTTCCTCGACCTCAACCCTTTTATCTTCAGCAGTCTTTTAATTATGTTAAAACATTTATCAAATACAGAAATTACGAAAATAGTTTTATATCCATTTGTCAGTTGCATTTACAAAATAGTGTTAAGAAAAATATTTATAAAAACGCTTTACATCAGATGTGAGTAAGTGTGTAAGTAAATGCAATTATCCTTTTTTGACGTGTATACTTAGAGCCAATCAATGTGATGGATGTGTAATAAATTTGTTAAATAGTAAAGCATTCACGCAAAATATCAATATTTGTTTTGAGTTCATGTGTGTAATTAACAATCTAATCATTCTTATTTACTTTAGAATTTACATAAATATTAACTCATAAATACTAGTTTCTATTTACTTAAATGGAGATAATATAAACAAGTAAAGTTGCTATGCTCGGCTATTTCGAGTCTTATATACCCTTCACCATTTAGTTTAGTGAAGTAACTCCGACCAAGAAATATTAGAGTGCATATATATATATATATATATATATATATATATATATATATATATATATATATATATATATATATATATATATATTCTTGTAAAATTACATATATTTGTATGTCGGCTCTTAATAGATTAAAAACTTTAAAAAAATTTTAATATTTCCTTAAAGATCTCCTCAAAAAGCTTCGAAATGATATCCATAGTGATATCTTAAGAAGCATGGTGCATGACCGTACTTTTCTATGTTAAGTTCTGAGGCCCATAACTCGGAAAATATGGGCGAGCGCCAATTTTTTTACTTAATGTTTTTTTATTTTTTAATTCTTTATTGCCCCATTATCTGTTTTTTAGATTGTAGTTACTTCACTTTACTAGATTTATTCCTGCTGCCCCGAAAGACATGGACTGATTCTTGCGTGTTTAAATTTTTTCTTGCTCACCTAGACCCCCAATCGACTTCGCTATGCATAAGGACTCAGAATATTCAGTTTATGGTGTCGCAAATGGAAATTACAACTGGAATGACAAACTTAGATATAACCATTCTCCACTTTGTGTGTTGTGGCAGATGTGACCGTGCCTTTGGTTATACCGGAAATCGCATGATGTTAAAAAAATCATTTGGAAAAGCAAAAAATCAAATTTTAATCGATAGACTGCAACATCTAAAATGGCAATTAAGGACTAGAGATATCGCTTCCTTGTTAGAAAAATGTTATAAACATCAGCAACAATTATAAAAAAAAAGTTTCTAATTCTATAATTTCTCGAGTGGTTGTCCGTAAAGTCCGCTTTACACTATACTACCTAGTATTAAAATTTGACAAGTACTTTTTATCATGTACCTGTCAAATAATATGATAGGATATTTGACATCCGTAATACAAATTCATTTTTGGAATTTTTCCTTCGAGGCAGCGGGCAAAACACTACGCTTACCTCTAATTTTTCCATATCATTTAGAGCAATGAAGTAACTCCAATCAAAACAACAAATATACGGAATGATAAAGCATTAAAAAATAAGAGAAAAACATCAAATGAAAATATTGGCGCTCGCCCATATTTTCCGAGTTATGGGCTTCAGAATTTTAAAAATTTGTTAACAATTTAAAAGCTTTTAAAGAGATATTTAAATATCGGTATCATTAAGAGCCGATGAAGTTTTTATGTAAAGTTTAATTAATTTTTTTTTTTAAATTCTCTGTCACCCCAATATTTGCTTTTTTGATTGGAGTTACTTTACTAAACTAGATTTGCTTAGATAATGATGGAGAAGATTCGGCATAGCCAAATACAGCACTTTTACTTGTTTTTCTAAATTTGATAGCGAAGCAGTGATCCGTAACTGAATTCCATACCATCATATATATTGCAAATTTAAAGTTGAACTTTTTTCCATAACAGCAGGACACTTATAATAAGAAAAAAAACATTAAATTCTTTAACAAATAAATTTAATTTAAAGTTTTTCAGCAAATCTGTTTCATATTTCAGCCGCTGTTTACAGATTATCCCTGCGTTATTCGTGACAAGAAAAATTATAAATAATAATTTTTGTACCTTTTTCTGTTTTGTGTTGTCAAAAATATTTAATTTTATTGACCTTGGCTTCTAATGTAAATTATAGCGTTACGAAAACTTTTCCCCTCCGAGCATACAAAAACTTTTATTTTCTTTACAAAATATACAAAGTTTAAAAATGTAAAAAAAACTCGTTTAGTTTGCACCTAAAACAAATGTTGTAAATCATTTTTATATAATTTACAATGTGTTTTACCTCCATCATCGCAAATATATGGTCATGTAAAAAGGTATTTTATGCTTTCCTCATGAGAGAATTCAATTTTTGGACTTTAGTATTTGACTATTTTATACACATTTTTAAGCCAAAAATTTAAATTTCAGCTAATTATTTAAATTATTTAAAGATTGAAGCAAACTACATCTAGTAATGTAAAAAAGTAAAAACAGTAGACTAAATTGTACATTTAAGCATTGCTTTTAGTAGGTGGTACAAAATTCAAGCGAGGTTTTTTTTCGCTGGAATCAAAAAAAAAAAGAATAATTTGACAAACTAAAGCTTAAACACAAACGACTCTTCAGGAAACTTCTCACAAAAATTTTAAATAAATTAAAGATTTTTGTCCAAACAATAAAGTAAAGGCACAAATCAAAGTTTAAGCAAAAAACAACAATAATTAACAGTGATTTAATTTCTTCTACTGTATGCTGCTCAATTTTAAACGGCACTTTTTACACTTAAAAGGTGATCAAAAATAAAAACAACAAATAAAATATCACACAATACTACGATTTTTAATTTTTGTTTTATGCACGGGCACATTATTTAATTAATTATGTCCGCTGTAAGAACAAGTGCATATAATTAAAAATTAAACTAAAATATAAAGGGTATTTCTATAGTGACATGACGTGTATTGTTAAGGCCTCGTTATGCGAACGTTGATGTAAGAAAAACTTAACGTATTTTAACGTACGGTCGTTTATGTACTTATAGAAACTTTACAAATGTGACGCATGTCAATAAAATAAACAAAAATAAAACATTGTGCAGTACAATTTGTTCGTGTGTGATTATAATTTTGTTTGTAATTTTAATTTTAAAAACCTGAAAAGAAATAAGTACAATTGTTTTGCGAAAAAAAAACTATAAAAGCTAAAATATTAAATTACAAAACCTAACACAATTTTCAATTTGCTGCAGCTGTTCAGAACAGTGTTGAGATTTGCGGCATAGTTGCGGGCACTGTTTCGTACATGTAAATTTGAAAAAAGTACTAAATCAGCTTCGAAAGATATTTTACATTACAATATGTGCAATGTATTGACTAATTTAATTATCTATTTTAAAAAATATTATAATGTATTTAATATAACTATTTATTTATTATACTTTTATTAAGCAAAATGATAAAAACTGATGAATGATCAATTATTATCAATTACTTCAAAAGTACTTAAAACGGGCAAATGTGCCGCAATGGTACTTAACACATAGAATTCCAGCACTGTCTTACGAATGTCACGTAACAATGCCGTCAAAACCTATTTTATACAGGTTGAAGCGTTCCGGAAACGTGACAGTTAATTTCGGTAAGCGTTTGCATTGTTTTAGTATATTTAAAAACAAACGGCCGTTAGGTTAGCTTAAGTAGACGTTCGCATAATTGTACCTTTAGTTTTATAACCACAGTAAGCAGAAAATTACAAT
Organism: Gymnosoma rotundatum; assembly: GCA_916610165.2. Lineage (NCBI taxonomy): Eukaryota > Metazoa > Arthropoda > Insecta > Diptera > Tachinidae > Gymnosoma > Gymnosoma rotundatum. The sequence continues at coordinate 126,159,651 of OU744336.1, read as the reverse complement.
TAACGCAGAGTATGTACTAATGCTATTTAAGTAAGTTTAAAAATTGAATTTAAAATTAAAGGGTCTTTCCAAAAAGCCGTGATTTTGACGCATATGGTGTTTTAATTTATAACATTATAGCCAGATGCTTGAAATCTGCATAGAGAGAATATACTGTTATATCTTCTATAAGGGCAGGGACAACGGGTATATCGAATGTGACTTTCACATTTGACGCCTCTTAATATATTTAAGTTGTGGCTGTCATTTGTCTTAATTTGTTGTTTTTTCAAACAGAACCCTATATAATATTTTCTGCAGCAAAAACAATATATCAGGTGATAAACGGAGAAAGATATAAATATTTTATTAATTATGTTACTTCGCCGGCAAATATGCTATGATTTAGTATTCTAATGTTAAAACTGAATATGTATTTATACCATTAAACAGAAAAACATTGTTATTTTTTGATTTCCGCAGGGGTTGAACCCTATCCAACTAGCTTTTTACTCAACGTATTTAACACCTTGACTACAGCAGCTTCACACGCTGATGAAGTCATGCGTTTTACTGGTAATTAATATAAAAGTAAGTCCCCCTTTTTTACTTGAGTATTTAATTACACAACTCTTTCTTCTGAAATGCGAGACGAAATTTGACCAGTAGATTAAGCGAAATGATTCAAGAAAGATTGGTAAAAATGTCTTACTTGTCGTCTCAAACTACCGGTCCATTAAGAAATCCAGCGCAATGTTATCTTGAATCTCACACAGTGTCGATAGAAAAAATAATTTTAAGTACATCGGCATCTTATGAATATTACAAATGACATCTCTAGCATACATAATGGCAACACAAATTTTGTGTGCAAAACAGTAGCCAATTGTTGATATTATTTTTTTATTTATTTTTTAAATGTTTTTTTTTTTTTAAATACCATTTTGCACCTGTGGCGAAGGGTATAAAAACAAGAACTTAAGTAAATTTTTACAAATTGTTAAAAAGAAATTAAAAGGAATTAATTTCAACAGAGAAGCCTGATACGTAATTTTATGTCAAGCATTGTTTTGATGATGTCGAGATTACATCAGTTAAAAACAATTTTAGTTGGTTTTAAAATTTTAAAAAAACCTTTATGTTTCTTTGGTACACAAGAAGTACACTTCAAAGACAACTGTACTTTAAAACTTGTTAAGTATACATTCTTAGCAAAATATTTTAGAAAAGGAAATTGAATGTGTAATTAATTAAATTAGGCGCATGGACTTGCAAACTCGTTTACGAACCTAATGATTTTAACATTGATAATTAATTACTGAGAATTGATTACATTGGTTATTGCAGGAAATAAGGATGATCATTAGAGTGCGTATTTTAAGGTATTATCTTTTAACTTAAAGAACTAGTTCAAATACTACGATCTTTTTTGCGAACAAATGTAATGTAATGTGTTTTGTAAGCGAGTAGCAAACTATTGCAAGCACAAAAGTCAAAAATCATTATATGGCAAGTAGTTTTTAAGGTACTTTCTAATTTTTTGCTGGTTTATTAACTATGACTATGACGATCGGAAAATATAATTAATTTATACTGTTATTTATTACTTTACTTCAACTTTGGAATATTTTTTTTTAATTTAAAGCTTATTAAACTCTTCACCACAGTAAGTGCAAAAAGGGTTTGTCATGCGTAATTACTACAACATCCATTTCCGACCCCATAAAGTGTATATATTCAGAGTTCTTATGCAAAGCGAAGTCGAGTGACAGATGTCCGTGTTAGTGTTGACATCAAAATTGCCTCAACAAACAAAAAATAAATATGTCAATCGATCAGATATAGTGTTGAAAGAGGTGATATTGGAAACCAGCATGATCGGTCTATGTCCTTCGAGGCAGCAGAAAAAACACCGCGCCTACCTCTAATTTTTTCATGTCATTTGGAACAAGCAAAGAAATAAATATATGTAGAAATAGAGAGTTAAAAAATAATAAAAAATAACATCAAGTACAGAAATTGGCGCTCGCCCATATTTTCCGAGTTACCGGGCTCTGAAATTTTCCAATTTTTTAAAATATCAATATGGGTATCATTTTAAAGCTTTTGAAGAGATCTTTAAGGAAATATTAACTAATACATTTTTTTAAATGATTAGCCCATTAAGAGCCGTTGTCATTTTCATGTAAAATTATCAAAATGCAGTACCAAACCTTTTTTTATTTTTTCATTCTCTGTCACCCCAATATTTGCTTTTTATTTTTTTATTGGAGTTATAAGATTCGGCATAGTCAAATATAGCACTCTTACTTGCTTTTACTAATTGATGTACTGATTTTCACTAAATAAGGTTGATTGTTGTCCCTTGCAGATCTTAAAAGATTTTTAAATAAAATTCCTTCTGTCATGATTTAAAAAAAAACTACGAATTGAAATATATAAAAAAACAGAAATTTATGTGATTATATTTTGTACATCTTCTTTATACACCACTAATCTTTATACATATTTTTTTTAATTTACCTTCTGTTAACTTCAAAAGCTGTCATAATCTGCGGTGCAATTGTTAATTTTTTATGTTTAAAATTGTTTATCATTGTTATTTTATTTATGAACCACAAAAAAAAGTTTGTCTCCCCACTTCTTATTTATTATCATTTATATACCACTGCACTATGATCCACAAACAAAGTACGGATTTATTATATTAAATGTTGGAATAAATCAAATTTATCTCGAAAATGTGCTTAAGCTAATTGTTAAATATAACAAGAAAATAGTGTCAGTTACAACTTTTATAGCTAAATTTGTTTTTTTTTAAGAGCAAATTTAGCTCTAAAACTGCTAAAAGACCACGTTGTTTTCTTGGGACAGATGTGTGAAGTGTTTCAAAAATTATAGTCCCAACAATATTAAAAAAAAGGTACATGGAAGCAATATACGAGGGCTGCTCTATATATTTCTGGCCTAATAGTGAAAATGCGAGTATTTATAATCAAAAATAGTTTTATTGTATTTAAAAGTATTCTCCAGCATGATTTATACACTTTTGCATGTGATCAAACCAGTTGTCGAAGCACTTTTTCCACTCCGATTGAGACACCTCTAAAACATGGTTTTTGAACACTTCAACAGCTTCTTCTGGCGACGAAAATCGTTGACCACGCATTTTTTTCTTGATGTGCGGAAACAAGAAGAAGTCATTAGGTGCCAAGTCAGGGCTGTACGGCGGATGACCCATTAATTCGACGTTTTGGCCGGTCAAAAACGCTCTGGTTTGAGCCGATGTGTGAGAGCTCGCATTGTCATGGTGAACAATGATTCGTCTTCTCTTGTGGGTTTTTCGAATTTCTCCGATGACTTCAGGCAAACAAATTGTAGTATACCACTCAGAAGTGACCTTCCTACGTTGCTCAAGCGGAACAGTCGCTACATGACCAGTTTTGCCGAAGAAACAGGCGACCATTTGCTTCGAAATGCTTCTTCCACGAACAACTTTCGTTGGATTTTGCTCGCCTTTGAAGACCCACACGGTCGATTGTTGTTTCGTTTCGGGCTCATACGCATAGATCCATGATTCGTCACCTGTGACGATCTTATAAACGTCTTTTGAAGCACCGCAATCGTATTTTTGCAACATTTCTTTGCACCAACCGACACGAGCCTTTTTTTGAGCGACTTTCAAATTGTGCGGGATCCAACGAGAACAAACCTTTTTTACGGCCAGGTATTCATGCAGTATCGAATGTATGCTGGTGGAAGAAATGTCCAAGGATGTCTCTATCTCTCAGTGCGTCGCATGTCGATCTTGCATTACGAGTACACGCACGGCATCAATGTTCTCTGGCACAACAGCCGTTTTTGGACGACCTTCAAGGAATTCGTCTTTGAGCGAGCTTCGGCCACGATTAAATTCATTATACCATTCATTCATCGCCATACAAAGATTTAAGTTCATCAATGCACTCTTGTCGTGATAATCCACGTCGAAAGTTGTGAAAAATGATGGCACGAAAATTTTCACGAGTTAATTACATTTTTTTTATATTAATTTTTTCAAGTCACTGTAAAAAACACAAATAATGGTCGTACGTCAAAACATTTTGAGTACGATTATGCTTAAAAATGACAAACTTTCCAATGGAAATGTCAGATTGCACTTGGCAGCACTCAGTGTTGCCAGGCGAGAAATATATATAGCAGCCCTCGTAAATTTTATATTTGGGTTAGTGAAAACTCCTTCAGTAATCCCAATGATGATATTACCTTAAAGTACTTAAGTTTGCAAAAACAGTTTCTTTTTTTCTCCTCACTCTACATGCAAAAAAAATGAAAAAACTATTATTGTTGCATTTTAAATAATCTTTTTAAGAAGTATACTTCAAAAACTTTTTTAGACGTATGTAACAATGTACGTAATTATTTATGCTTCGATTAGGCTTCTCGTTACAGCACAATTCTACCCAAATAACTGAAGACTTTACAGTTCTTTTTTTTATAGATAAAAATACTGTGTCGTTACTCCAGCAGTAGTGTGGAAGTGGTCGATGTATTTTATATGTTTTCAATTTTCACCCCACTGTGAATTATTCACACTTGTAAACAATTTGCTACCCTCTGTCTTGTTTGTTCATGCAAAATTAAAAATGAATTGTGATTTACATTTTTGGGCTCCCTTTAACACTATTTGTAATGATATTTTTTTCTTTTTTTTTTTTTGCTTTGTGAAAATGAAAAGATTTTTTTCAGTTATGGGTGAATGAAAAAAAATACAATTTACATAATCAGTTAAGAAAAGCCAAGAAATTTAAAATCATCTTTCTTTTCATATTTATATTGGAATTAACTTAAGCCCTCAAGCTTATAAAAAGCAAATTTTTAAAGAATAAACTTTTTAGTACCGTCTTTATTTATGTATAAATTTTTTCCTTTTGTCATATTAAAAAAGAAAAAACACTTCCTTATAATTCACATCTTAATAAAAAATGGAAATTTATGAAAAATAAAAAAAAAAAATTTTAAATTTTAATGTACTGAATTGTCAAAACAACATTCAACATGACTTTAGTATTAAAAATATTATCACTTAACTTTTTTCGGCCCTACAAGAATCTTAGAGGGAAAACTTTTTCTAATTTTGTAACTGAACTCTCTTTCGTAGGTTCCCTCACCTTTTAAAAATTTATACCAGGTGTCAAAACGCAAATTGCATTTTTAATCACGATCTTATAAAAATAAATATAATTGGCTAATGAAAGTAGGATTATTTTTAGTGCTTATAAGAATCAATGCTTCATGCTTTCACACAAAATTTATATGCTGCTTCATCTATTACTATGAACGAATAAAAAGTTTTTAACAAATCTGAACACATTTCTTCCGATTCTTAAAGCACCATTTAAATACGGTGCAATTAATAATTCCCCATCTGATATGATTACAAATTATACCACTTATATATCTGATCTAGACTGTAATGCAAATCCCAAGTAAGCCACAGTTTTTTAAAATCGATCTTAGAATTCATCGGTGATAGCAGGATATTTTTTTCTATTGAGTTTAAGGTGCATCGTAGCAATAAAAACAGTATTTTGCGGTTTCTTCGCTATAAGAATAGAGTTTGCTCTAATAAAATAAGGGAAGTCATTTCCTATTTACACTCGTTTCCTCTTCGTGGTCGATTCACTAGTGAATTACATAAGGTTTAACTCAGATAATATATATTAAAGCTAAGTCCATTTTGTTTACTTTTTACTTCGCCGATGGAAGAGTAAAATCGAGTCGGATTAGTTTACCTGATAGGTAATGTCGAAAACATTTCTTGAATCTTTTTAAATTACTTTAAAATTGAATGTTAAATTGATTATTATAACAGCCTTAAACACAGCTGGAAAAACATACATTTTAATTTAGTTAATGAATTAATTCCACTTCAAAACACAAATATATGGAGCGATAGAATCAAGTGAAAAAAGTGGAGCTCGCCAATATTTTCCGTGTTATTTATACGATTGTGCACCATATTTTTTTTAAGATATCAATATGGGTAACACTTAAAATCGTTTGAAAAGATCTTAAAGGAAATACTAAAATTTGTTAAAATTGCTTAACCCATTAAGAGCCGATGACCTTGTTATGTAAACTTAGTCATAGTACTTAACTTTTTTTTCTTATTCTGTCACCACAATACAATGTTTGTTTTTTAATTCGACTTAATTCACTAATCTAAATTTACATAGAAGTTGAAGGGTATGTAAGATTCAGCATAGCCGAATAAAGTACTCTTCCATGTTTTTTATAATATTTATTTGTAGAAAATTTAGGTGTTTGGCAATTTCGATTGATAAGTGAAATGTAAAAAGATGTAATCTGGATGTATGATATGTAATCTGACTCCTATTTCTATAATTGCTTGAATAGTGCGTAGATGTTTATGTGTGCGTCTATATCAGACCGAAAATATAATAAAATAATAATAATTAAACTTTAATAAACGGGACGGAACTTTTAAGACTTTTACGGAGTTATTCCACTGCGCACAGAAGAGAGCGTCGAGTTTGTATCTGTATTTAGGGTGTTCAGCTCTACTTACTCACATTTTCATTGTTTTGCCGTTACCATAACTAAATTCGCTAGAGAACTTGTTCCTAAAAACCGTACTTTCATATGCTCAACACGTTCTTCATCAAGAACGCATCCCTTACGGACGATTGGCCAGTGAATAGCACTACGTATTACAGAGAAAATATGTTTTTTAGCCGAAGACTTTATTTGTAGAATAAACTCCCTGAGAAGGCCTTTCGAGCCACTTTCAATGTGGAAATATTCAAAGGAATGTCCAAAAACATCACTCCCTCTTTACCTAATTCGTTGTATAAGAAGGGATCATCCCGTAATTGTTGTTGCCATTAAAAAATTATATATTATAGATTTTAATAAGGACGTTTATAACAAATTATAAATCATAACATTTTTATTCATTTTATAAATCTTCCTACTTAAGCAAAAAAAAAAATCACTTTAAATATACATCCATTATGTACGATACTTTTTCATTCAACATACAAAAAATTATTTTAATTTAATTGTCTATTTATTGCTTATTTTATTTCATTAGACCTGACAACAAGGTTCATTGATGCAAATAAATTACTTGATATTTTATTTAATAAAAATCATACGCTCAGTTGGCGCATTAAAAAATATGAAGAAAATTGTAAACTCTGTTTTTTCAAAACCTTTATTTCAGTAATTTTCCATATTTTTTATTTTTTATTATTCAATTCGCATTTGAAATAAAATAAGTAAGAGATAAATCTATTAATTTGGCATAAGTTCATAATTATTTTAATTTCTAAAATTTTGTTTATTCAGAAATAAAGAAGTATGAAAGAACAAAAAATTAAATTACATTCGTGACTAAACCGACGGTTGGCAGTAAGCAAGAAAAAATGTACGTAACGATTTGCAGTGAGAACAACGAACAAAAGCTTTAGGTTATGCGTGCACTTTGCCTTATTATATTAATATTAATTGAATATGAATATTTCTCGTATTTTTTGGTTACAAAATTAGTCGGTTCAATAGATGATGTTTACAATGTATACAACCTTAGTTGAATAATTGCGAAGAATGCTGATAATAGATGCAGCGATCGAGAAAATGCTGCATTTAACTCCGATGAAACAAACACTTAAAAGAATTTTCTTTGTTCATAAAAAATTTACAGAAAAAATAAAGGAAAGTAATCTCAAACAGTGTAGTTAGTAAATAAAAAATTTCCAAAATCGAAATAAATAACTTTTCCACTTTTTAAAAAGCATGTTGTTTTAGATACGTGATAGCAGTTTGGAGGCGCATTATCGTTAAAGAAAATACGAAATAAGCTTAACGGGCTTGTGTAGCTTTAGAAAATATTACCATAACTTTTAGGTAAATCCAATGCAGTCAAACAAAATAACTATTAACACAGTACCAAAAATAATCTAATATAATAAGAAGTTAACTTTAGCTTCTTCAGAATAACGCGGTAATCTTTTTTACGTTAAAGCCTGGAAGCCTAACACGCCAACATGTGAAGACTTTTTACGATAAAATAGACACAATTGTTAGAAGAATATCACTTTTTGGATATAAAGACGATTCTTTGCATTTTCTTTGGTTGCTTTTTAACTCAAATCAAAGCAAAAGACAGCAAAATATTAAAAAAAATTGCTGGAACTCATTCCTGCCGCCTGTGAGACATTAGATGCTGCAGTGACCTCTAATCGGTATTAAAATAAAAAAAAATAATAATAATTAAATTCGCTTACCTGCCAACAGCTGTTTTATTTATGAAATAAAACAGTATTTAAATTTTACAAACCCAATTTCTTGAATCAAGTCTATTTTAATTCATATTAAGTCAGCTATTCAATTAAATGTAAGAAAGTTAACAGAAACAATGGACATAATTCTCAGTGTATGCAAACAAGAGCAAAATAAGAGCGGAATTCACGTTTCAAATGTGAGCGATATTCTCTTTCGCATTGTAAAGAAATCGGAAAGCAAAAAACAACATGGCACTAAATATAAAAGCTGTTCCACACTTGTTCTTAAAAATGTAGGCATTTTGCTGCTGTCGTATTTTAAATTTATCAAGATATACCAAAGCTACGAAAATTTATTGCATAAATGTAAACCATTTTTACGAAAAATAAAAGAAAGCCATTACGTTCTCCTCGTATACTGCATTTGAAATAATTGATGCCGATCTCTTAGCCATATAAAGTATATTAAACATGAAATAAATCCTCTATTTTAAGTCATTTAAAATGTTTTCTATTCCCTTTTTATTTTATTTTAAGTAAATAAAAAATACACATTTTCAATAATTTGTTTAGAAATACAGAAAAATAAGAAGGATTAAAGTAGTTTTAAATAAAATAAATAAAAATATGTGAGGGTTTTAAAAGCTGACAGTCTTAATATTACACATATTTCTCTCATATTGCCAGTTTAGTTCGGCTTAAAAAAATATTCGTTTGGGCAATTTACTAAATAAAGAACAGTAGCAGAAACCTTTAATATTTTATAAATTAAAATTTGAAAAAAGGCAGAAGTACGCACTCATTTCAATATTACATAGAAATTTATTTTTAACAAATAAATTATATGGCTTAGTTTTGATTGAAATGGGTGTGTTTTTTTTTAATCTAATTAAATTCCAAGGGGAATTCTTTAAAAATCGCTAAATTGACATCACTGAAATACAATAAAATCATATTTTTAATATGTAGCTGCTGCATTCGAAATAATTATGTAGCTGCGTACAAGGCAACAAATGTTGCTACCGTCATTTGCTATCGTATGTTCATGTATCCTGCTGCGGCGAATGTATTAATGCTTTAGTTGCCCTTAATTTTTTAAAACGAACTCGGCAGTTCTTAACGAATCGCATTCTGGCCGCCTAATTTAAGGACACTCTATCGAGCATTGCTGGCCGCATGTCACGATTTACATAACCTCGAAGGCGTCGATTGTCACTGATTCAAGTGGCCCCATAGAAAAAAAAAACGATAGCTGTCTAATAGCACGGTTTTGGAGGACAATTGACAGATCTATTTCTCGCAATTATCTTATTGCCGAATTTTAATAAGTCGATGGTTGCAGTCCGCTAGTGGCACACAGCTGAAACCTTATATTGGACGGATTAATTTCACCCAGACTTAAACCAAGAAAAAAAACACTGATGGTGCCGCGTTACCGATCTTTATCGGCCGTCAGGAAAGCTATGGCTTCACTTTTAAGCGTAAAAAACACACCAGACGATGCATTTTTGGATCTGTTGGGGTTTCTAGGATCTGTTTTGGATTGAATACACTCCATATGTGGCAATTTTGTTTAATAGCAAAACTGTTAAGCCAAAAATAAAGGGGACATAATTTTGCGCTAAAACGGTTGTCTGTAGGTTTTGTTAAGTAATGACTGATTTTCAAATTAAATATGAATATTTTTATAGCAGCAATCTATTTAAGATGATTTGCAGGGTCGTAAGTTCTTTCGGACTTAAAAAACATACATTATGATGAGTAGTAAATTTATTGCAATACTGTTTCACACATTTTAATATTTATTTTCAAAAAATAGAAACAACCCACATGACAATATATTTTTACTAAAATATTTTAACTGTTAAGACATCTAAATATTTTTAATGAAGCCTTCTAAAATGCTTAATGAATCGAAGATTTTCGTATTCTCTTTACTAAACAATGAACTTCGGCTGCCAGTAGAAACCCCTTCATTGTTTGATTATACAAAATTAAATTTTATAATGATTTTTTTATAGTTGTGCAAAATATGCAAAACTTTTTACCGAATAAAACTTTCAATCTAAATGTTTGTATATTTCCTTGTTTTCCAAATTTATTTTTATTTGTCGTAAGAAAATGTAATAAATTAGCAAGAGAATTAAGTTGCTCCAACCACAGTACAAACTAAAATTTATTTCTCCTTGAACATTTTTCGCATTAAGCAACTAAGAAACGAAATCAAAAGTTAAAAGTTTTATTATAATTGCAAATTAAAAACGACAATATTAACTGCGCTGCAGCGTAGTTAATATTTTTTCAATTAGATACAAGATCACTTAAGAAAAAAATAAACAAAATGTTTTTATTTATTAAAAGAAAATGAGCTTATAATTTTTTATTTTCAAAATTAAATTTAAAAAGGAAATTAAATTATTAAAAACATATATAAAACAAAATAAATAATTAATTAAAAAAAAATATTACTCTTACCCCAAGCCATGCCAAACATTTCAAATTATTTGTTTCTAATGTGTAAGTCCGAGTTTAGACGGACGAACATTTGGAAGAAAAACATTTGAAATTCCCTTATGTGTTTTCATTCGCGTTCACAGAAAATGTCAACAAAGCAAACCCCTGAGTACCGAACACGAAAAACGATTCCCTCTTTCCCACCCGTAATTTGCTATCAAACTAAATGTTTCCTCGTCTAAACGGGGCTAATGCAAAAATCACAACTAAGACGAACGACGAACACGTCGTTGTGTAATTATGCCATATTAAACACAATAACGGAGAAAAAATATAGCTAATATAATTTCTGAAGTTTTTTACCTTTTTTTGTGAGCTGCTAAGGTGACGATCAAAAAGAAATAATATTTAAAAAGGTAAACATTAAGAAAATCGCAACAAAAAATTGTTTTATACTTAACTAATAAAATGTACACTTATTATAAATGCGGCAAAATAAAAATACATAAACTTTTAAAGTAAAATTACTTAATTTACCTAAATACTTTGAAACCGACGTAAGAAAAATAAATATATTGCATATGACGAATTTCGTCCGACGTTATGATTGTGTTTTTCATATAAAAACATAAATGTTTTTTATTTTGGCATCGAAATTTGCGACCAAAAGTTCGTTGTCCGTCTTAGCAAAATGTGTAATTGTATATTTTCGTTTACAAATTACAAGTAATTGCGTTTTTTTGTGTATGTAATTAATAATTTTTATTAAATTAGATATTTTAAAGGTAATTTTAAGTAGTTACATGTTATTTTTTAGTTATGTTATTTTTAAAATAACATTAAATGTGTAATAGAAAAAACTCAATTACAATTACATATAATTAAGTAGTTTCAATTGTAGTTAATTTAAAATTGTGATTGACATGCTCAATATATGATAACTCTGCCGATTTAACAAGTTTTTAAAATAATACTCTGCTACTTATTCTAGTATTCTGCATAGAAATCTTCCTTTAAACAAAAGTAAAAGGAATATAGAGATTTTACCACTTTGCTAGCATTTTATTTATCCAAATTGGACAAACTCTTTTCCAGCTATGATGAAATATATTAATGTGATCGCTTTATTATTTGTCACGCTTCTTGGAATCTGTATGTGGTACAAAAATACTAAAAGCAATTATATGCAAGACAACGAACATTCATGCTTTCTTCATAACAATCAGCATGATACTGAAACAGCATCTACTCTGATATGTTAAAAATTATGAACCTTTCTTGAGATCTATCGTTTTAAAAAAATATAATTTACTTTTCAACCTTAAAAACAAAATGCACCCTCATTTAGAAATCCTTTTTTTACAAAACCTTTAGAATTGCCAGCACATGAAAGTACAACTGTTTTGCCCTCAAGAATACAAATGGTTGCAAATTGAAATCTTTTGAAATTTTAAAGGATACACTCATTGTTCTCAATGTTCTTCTCAACGCCTGGGTTCGCTTAAAAAAGTTTAGGAATTTAAATTTGTTGTTTTTTTATTCTTCTTTGTTTACAATTATTTTTTTAATATAAAATTAAAGTCTGAAATAAGGAAAACGGTAGACATTTTCCTAAAATCATTTGCTAATAATATATGAGCCTTAAACTTAATATTTTTCCAACACTTTTGGGTGGCGTAAAGGGAAAGTAATTTTTTTTTTTTACCACTCACCTGAACAAATATTTATTCAGTTTATCTTTAATGTCAACTGATGCTACCACTTGATTCAAATGGTTTTTTTTATTGTTTTTTTTTGTTATGGTTTCAGCTTCTTTTTAATATAATAGAAATTTTAAAAATGTATTATATTTATGGTTAGCATTACACACATACAAAAGAATACATTCAAAGTCTATTTTATTCTTTTTAGTTAATTTTCTACAAAGAATACCACACAGCGTGAGGTACAGTCTCCGCTGTAGTTTTATAAACACAGGAAGAAATAAATTCCCTTAGACATTTGTAGTCAGGCAATCTTCCCATTCATATTATGGTATTCATGTTTATTATTTCTTTTCTTTTTCAAATAAAATTTAAGGTTTGCAAAACCAAAAAGTTGTAACAGATATGATTGTGCAACATGTTTTAATAGACTGTAAAACTTTTTTCAATAGATTTGTGATTACGCTGGCGCCTTAGTCCGTTAAGCTGTTGGTATTTTTTAATTAGCGAAACTTTATTAAAGAATAATAGGTCTCTAAAAACAGTTTCGGCATACGTAAGAAATACCCGTCAGATGATGATTGTTGTGTAATTTTTATTGATACCTCGATTTTACAGTTAAACTAGATTATTGTATCCGGCGTTGCCTGGGTCGAATTTTAGGTCCTTTATAGACACTGTAAAATATATCCAAAACTTCGTGATCTTTTTTCTCTTCTGTTTGTCAACCGACTTTGTTTTTTCTTTTACATAATCGTATATATTACTGAACCTTAGTGCACCTTCTGTAATGTATTTAAATCGGTTCAGTATTTAAGAAATAAATGTCCCCTTAAATTGTTACCACCAAACATTCAAAAAATATACACATATTCAAAACATCAGTGTGTAGAATAAACAAAAAGTGTTCAATAATAAACTTGGTCAAATTTTGACCACAAGGCAAATTCTAGTCTTATTACTAGTCTCAATAGAGTCGTCAACTATCAGATCAAAGCATTCGAGCCTGTCACCAAAGGTACTCAATTAAAAAAATTCGATTGGATTTGAACGTTCAAAAATAGTAACACGCTTTTTTATATTTTATAAAATTATTAGTTGATTTTTTTAATTAAATTTCTCGTCTGTCATTAAAACTGTAGTTTTTCTTTATCATAATTTTATTTTTTTTTATTCTTAATTACATTCGCTTTTTTTTACATACATATATCATTTTTTTTAAACTTAAACTTTTTGGTGTTTTATTTTTTTTTTCTTAAAATAATCTATTTATAATTTTGTGTAAATTATCAGACCGAATAAAACCGAACAAACTTCTTTTGCTTACTGTCATCTGCTACCGGTTGGAAATATATTTGTAGTAAATTATTTAATCGGTGATTTAAATAACAAATCGGGAAAATAGCACGAAAAAAAGAATTTTTTAAAAATTAATTAATATTTTTAGTAAAATTTTGTTAAATTTGAATTATCTTTAGTGACTAAGAGTTATTATAATTAATTTAATTCTATACTAGCTATACCCGGTGTGCTTCACTACCCCAATAGGAATTCTTGTATCACATCCCTGCTGCCAATTCAGCCAGTTCTTTTAGACACTACTTACTAGAAACCAATTACCATAATCTCAGGAATTTCCGGTTGCTAGTGCAGGCAACCAAACAAAAATATTTGTGTTTTGTGTATCTACTGGTTTTCCCGGTGCTATGCGCTACCCCAATAGGTATAATCATCCCACATCCAGTCCTTCAATCCATTCAGCTTTTTAATTGATTATTCACTATAATAAGAATTTCAACTCTCTGTTTGTTACAGTTTTTCAGCTACACGATGATAATTTTCCACTTATCTGAATTTTATCAGACTAAGAAAGCAACATCTGAGTTATTTGTATACTAGCTTTACCTGCCATAGTTCTCCAATTGAACGATAACAATTATTCTTTTTGTATTAAGAGTGCCACGCCTACTACTTCAATTCAGTCTGTGTTTCGCTAAACTTCGTATATTGATGTATGGGTTACTGGTGCAAAATTTCAATACGTTGCTTATTATAGATCTCTAGGTAAATTGTAAAAAAATGTTCATATTATATGGAAAGTGCCACGCCCATCATTCCAATCCAGACATTTTTTGCTACTTAATTTATACCAATAAGTGAATTATTTGAACAAAGTTCCAGGGTGCTACATATCACAGTTACCAAGTAACACTATGGTAAAAATTTAATTTGTATTGTACTTGCTACGCCCACGTGATGTATCAAAAAACTTAGTACCCTATTTTACCAGTTGTTAAGAACTCGTATATGAAAACAAACTGTAAAAATTTCACAAAATTTGGGCCGCTGCTGTAGGCAACTATAGCTTTTGACAGACAAACAAACAAACAAAACAACTGCAAAATATTTTGTGCTTTATATATGTACATACATAGATAAGATTATAGTTTTTTTTGTCCTTAAAAATGTTTCCAACTCTTTTTAAGCCTACACCATTGATAAACATGTCCAAGACACAATACAATGGAATAGATATGTATAAAAGAAATTTTCAATTAAAACAAAAAAGTCCTTAAGCTTAAATCAATAGATAAGAAAATTTATTATTATAAATTTTTGATACAATTTTATTTTATTGTTGTATTTTTTGTTTTTCTTTTTTGTCTCTGTTATTTCAAATGTCCTTTCGGATGTGACTTTGAAAGGTTTGAGCATTATTTATTTCTATTAAGGTTAAATATAAATAAAATCATAAGAAATTCTAACAGGGTGGTATAATGGATGTCCTCTATATTTATATTCTATTTTATTTATTTATTTATTTATGTTTTTTTTTGTTATATTGGTAAAACTCTTTGAGCATTTTAAACGGAAAATAGAATTTATAAAAAGAAAAGTGTAAGATAAAAAATACACTTTGATGCATTTTGATGTAATATGTTATATTTCCGTTGTAGATATTATTTAATGCTCTAAAAAAATAATAGAGACTATTATTTAAAAAATTTCCTTTAGGGAAAATTCGGTCATAATCATTTCTGTTTCATTATGTTAATAAAAAATAGTTACAAAATATTAAAAAATGTCTATAATATTTTCCAAAATTCTATAAAAGTTGAATGTTTTGTAACTCAAAAAAAAAAAAAAAAAAAAAAAAAAAATACAAAACATCACATCCATTAAATAAAACACTTGGCAATGAGGAATCAACAGTGAATCCCGTTTTGAAAATTAAATTCACTTAAGGCTATTCACTGGCATTTCAAAAAAGTGAAATACATTTTATTTAATGGCCTTCACGGCCAAAAAAATTGCATTTAAACCTTTCGTTTTAATAGTCATGTCACATTTGTTTCATTTAACTGTACTTAAGGCATTAAAGAAGGATTAAGAAGAGGAAACAAATATCAAAGGAGAAGTTAAATTGTCTTCCCAACGTCATTTAATGAGCACTGAAGATTTCAAACGAAGTTTGAAGAGGTTTTTAACATTTGCTTTTGAGGCAATTTTTAACATTTAAAAAAATAGAAAAATTTAATTCCATTCTGTCACGAAGCATTTATACTTCAAAGATGAAACATTCAAACAAAACAAAGAAGAGTTAGAAAATTTAGCTGAAAGTTATTTGATCCCATTTATCAGGGATCAACAAAAAGTTTTTTCAGGAATATCGGGCTCAATCTATAGTCATTTAGTCTAGATTAGTGATATCTTCCTTCTTCCGTTATTACTGCTGGCAGGTACTAACGCCATGTATTGGCACGATGTAC
Source organism: Gymnosoma rotundatum (assembly GCA_916610165.2). Classification (NCBI taxonomy): domain Eukaryota; kingdom Metazoa; phylum Arthropoda; class Insecta; order Diptera; family Tachinidae; genus Gymnosoma; species Gymnosoma rotundatum. Next base: position 126,143,436 of record OU744336.1, on the reverse strand, counting down.
CATAGCGTGCCGATTGTTCCTGAAAGACTATGTATTATTTTCCTTGATTTTCTTTTTAGCTAGATAAAATCTGAACTTGCTTTATAATGTTTACAAAAATAAAAATATTCAGCAAATACTACTCTTATTTCATTAAGTTTAAACAAAGCACACTGCAGTAAAGCCATAAATCCATTCCTTTATGTAACCTCTACAGACAGTTCTCCAATTTTTTCCAGTCCTTAACCAATTTTGGCACACTGCAGATTCGTGGCACTTGCTACGGCAATCGTACTTCACTGCGACGATTACTGTATGAAATGTTAAGATGAGTTAAATTTAGAAATAAAAGCCGATCTTCTCCGTTCCTTTCCCGTGCTCGAGAAACAGCGCCATCGGTTCTTAGGGGCTGAGCTCTTGCAACACTGTATAACAGACTTACTTTAAAAATTGCCAACTTAATATTTACTTCTTTTAATTGGGTTATTAAGCGTTTTATTTGTATTTAATTGCAAAACTTAAATAACTTTTTAATCACTCAGTATTTATATTTACAGTAACATTTAACTTGCAAAACTTCATGATAGTAAAAACAGACGTCAAAGAAAATATTTTCCACTTTAATTAAAAATTAATTTAGTAGAAAAAATAAACCAGATACATTTATAAGGAAAATAAAATTACAAAATTTTGCGGCAAACTAAAATCAAACAGAAATAAGAAATAAAAGTTTATATTTATTATAAAAAATTGGAGGGGTTTGCAAAATATAATTTTCAATATATTAGAAGACAATCAGTTTTAATTAAAAAATGGAAAACATTTTGACTTATTTTATGAGAAAAATCATCATAGGCGATATAGCACATTTTTACCTTAAAGCATTTTTGAATCATTAAAATATTTCAATATGAAGCATGCAGAACCCACATGTGATTATCGAAAAACAAATTCCTCACGGTTTAAGGCCAGGCTACATTATCATACACAATCATACCATTTAATCACACAAAAACCTGACAGAATTTTCTCATAATTTGGTTTATTTTGTTGTTTTTTTATAATCTTAAAAAAACAACTCTGATCGCAATAGAGAAAACTATTTTATGATTTAATTTAAAAGATTTCTTCTCAAATAACCTTTACTTTGAGAAGAGCTCACTGCCCAGATGTGTACCTGAACAACCAATTTATCCCCAACACTGATTCTATAAATTATCTTGGATTACAATTGCACAGAAGATTAACGTGGAAGAAACATATAAAAAGCAAGAAAAAACAACTCGATATCAAATTTAAGAAAATGCACTGGTTAATTGGACCAAGATCACAATTAAGTTTTGAAAACAAATTAATTTTGTATAAAGCCATCTTAAAGCCGATTTGGGCCTATGGCATACAACTTTGGGGAACTACAAGTTATTCAAACATTGAAATCCTTCAAAGATTTCAATCAAAAACACTAAGGGCTGTAGTGAATGCTCATGGCTTGTTGTGTTTAAGACGAAATCAACAAATTCAGTGGAAGATACGTTCAAAGGCTAAGCAACCACTCAAGTCCATTAGCAATATATGTAGAAAATAAAATAAAAAAAAAATATTTTATTTTAAAAACGATATTTTTGATCTGACCTCTACATTTATATGTATGTATATAGAGTATTGGCTCTACTGAGAGTCCATATCTTCTGTAATTTTTTCTGTTATTTTTAATATTTATAATTACATTTGCTTAGTATTTTAAGAATAGATTGCAAAGAAAACGAATTAATAAAAAAAATAATTTAAATGATTATAAAATCGTACAGATCTATCGAAAAGTCTGTCACACATATAATCTTTTAACTTACACTGTCATACTTTTTGAACACACATGCAATTCTTAACAGATCGTGTGGAGTTCCCCGTAAACACCACCATTTTCAATTTTCTTAAGTTTTCATAATTGCAATTGACATTCAGGTTCACATAACAGATGTTAAACTATTGGAATGATTATGAACTATTTCGAGAGAAAAGTGGTCATGCGCCGATAAAAAACTATGCAAAATACTCTTCAGTGCACTTTATGCGTGAATAAAATCAAACAGTTTTGTTTACCTAATCCAAATGTTAGAAAATAACTGTTAATGATTTTTTTCACACGCCTTATAATGGAGGTAGAGTACCATTTAAAAAACATGCTGTGTAAATTTAAAAATTTTCATTGCAGAAGTTGTACACATCGTGTGAAAGATTACTTCTGTAAAACTCATGAATTTAAATTATTATAAATTTTTCCTTATTCCAACTAATTTTATGGTTTTTTGCCATACAAAACAAATATCAGACTCTCCCAAGAAATGCCTGTGTACGAAAGATAGCAACAGTAAATTTTGATTCAATAAACAAATGCTGCTGAAGGCCCTTATAATCATGTGGGCAGCTGCTAAACTATTTAAAAAAAAATTATAGATTGAGCAGCTGTGCAGTGGTGCAATTTTGCTCATACAACAAGTCCTGTTTATGTGAGCCTCTCAGACAAAAAACCCTAAAAATCTTGTTGGCCACGCTTAATATGGCGTGGGTGGATCTGCAAAGATTAAAATATTATTGATATGTCTTCTGTGTAAACTTTACTCAAGATAATAAAGCTTATAAAGCTTCAATTGCTTGTTTTGAATCGATGTGTATAACATTAAAACAAATATATTTGTTTATATAAAATCTCTTGATGTAACGTGCAATACTTATTTAGCTACAAAATATATGAAGCAAACCACAACAGCGCGGCGTCAAAGCTTAGAAAATCCGATTTTGCCAGTGCGTTAGGAAATGACGTTGGTTGCTTCTTGGTTTGTTTTGCTTTTCAGTGTTAAAAATTAATGACAATTAGTTATATTCAGGACAACCTAACGGTTTTATCCTTTTTTAATTTATATACAATGGGTTTTATAAACCAAAATAAGTTAACATTACTGTTCAAGACACAAAGTTATTTATTATTTAGTTTTTTAGATATGACATATCAGTGAACAAGCCATGTGCTAGACTGCGTTACACTTTAAGCGTTAGTTTAGGTTTGGCTGTAACAGCTAAATTCTTTTATCAAACAATATAACAACTTATTTAAAAAACTTTAAAGCTGCTAACAAAAAATAATTCAGGCTTTCAGACAAACTTGTATTAACATAATCAAGGCAGACAGAACATACAATTTTTTTTCCTCTACTAAATGGGTTCTAAATAAAAACTTTTTTTTTATAAAAAAGAGATAATCTCTAACTGAACTAAACTCCTTTGTATATGCTGAACAAATTAATTAAATCTTTTTGCTGACATCTGCATTTAATACGGAAGAATGTGAATACAATGATAAAACACAACTTCTTGTTCTACAACGTTTTCTGTTTTCAATAGAAAAGAAAAGAATGAAAAAAAAAAGAAATTGAAAATAAAACAAAAAGTGCCATATGACAAAAAAGGGATAAAAAAGGGTAAAATACATTAAGAAGTGTCATATTTAGCTCTTTTTTAAAAGGGACACCAAAAAGTCAAGCGGTCGAAAAAGTAGCAATTTGCTACGTTAGTAGCAACAACGGACACGCCGCTGACATAGATATACTTTGGATGAACCATTAAAGGCCAGGATTAAATATCATACTTATTCGTGCGGTATGTTAAAAATTACGTATGTGCTCAAAAAGTATGATAGTGTGGATTAAAAGTGTATGTGTGTAACAGACTTTTTGACAGATCTGTACGATTTTATAATCTTTTGAAATAATTCATAAAATACTTTTCATCATGCGATCAGGGTTGATTTGTTTAAGACGATGAGGAGAAAATACAACAAAATATTAAAACCATATGTGTTTGCATCTGTTTTGTATAATATAGTGTGACCTGCGACGCCATTTTGATTTTTAAAGTAGAACAGTATCAAAGCATATTGAACCAGGTGGCAGCGCTACAACAGCTAAAATTTTTTGCTACACTTTTTGCAGGGCATATTGATACAGGTGGCAGCGGTACGGCAGCTGACTTTGTTTTGCTTCACTTTTTGTTTATGTACTCAAATGTCAAAAGTATTTGTTTTGCTTACAAAAAATAAAAAAACGTGTATAATTTATAGTGGTGTTTTTGTGGAAAAGTTTTTTAAAACTTTAATTAATCCAAAATATTTTGCATAATTTGTGTTAAAAGTGCGGTTTAATACAGTGTTAAACAAAAATTTTCATAAATAAATATAAATATTGCTACAAATTGCATAAAAAAAATTATTTTTTAACTAAACAAATATAAAATGCGCTGTGTTTTGTATCCAACAAAGTGTGTTCCTGAAAGTGGTACTTTATTTGGCATTCCACAAGATACAAATCAAATTAAATATATTCATTACAGGGATTAGTGCACCGTTGTGCAGGATGTTCCAATATCACAGGAATAAAGAAAATGGTTCCTGATACTAAACTACACTGAAAATAAATCAATCGGTCCTTTTCAGGACCACTAATAATATTTTAAAAAGAGATTTTTATTTTCAAATAATTAAATTTTTTAATATTTAATTATTTTTTTAATATTATAATTAAATTATTTTTACGAAATGTAAAGAGAATTAAAACATTAAAAATTCTATTTAATTTCCTTAGAATTTGATAAAACGCGCATACTTATATTAAAAAACCATATTTTCCTTAGTTACTTAGATTGAAGCTGAAACAAATCTTGATCACGACTTTCATTTAAATCAACACTCGTTTCTAAAAAAGGAAAAATGTTTTCAATTCCAAAGGAATTAGTTCATAAAATATAATCTTACCGGCAGTTGTTCCAATTGATTCAAAACTTTGTATTTGAGTTGAAGGCGTATATTGTACAATCACAACTTTATCTTTATTGCTTTTTGTACACGCAGAAAAAAAACATGGTTGTTATATGGTCACAATAACCATATTATGTTCTTTGTAACAATGTATAGTTGCGGAGAACAAATTATAGTTGTTTTCACCAAAACTTTAGTCACGATAAACATTTTTTGTTAACTTTTAACGATTATATGGTTGCTGTGCTCAAAAAATGCAACATGGTTGGTTTTAACTTAAAAAAATTTCAACCACAACCAAAGTTTTATAACTTATTAAAAATAATATAAAATATTTAATCATAATATATTATTGTTAATCAAAGTATGTTTAAAAGCAACAGAATAATGTTTACGCTTAAAAATATTTTGTTCTCGTACTTGACAGTTTAGTAATTTTTTTGATAGCTAAAATTTGAAATTGTTTTTTATTGTTAAAGAAATTAAAAAAAATAAAAATTGTGTACAAAATAAATAATTAAAAATAATATGCAAAAGATGATAAGAAATAAAAAGGGAACCAAAACATTTAAAAAAAGTTAAAGTAAATATGTATGTATTGTAAGCATATAAACCTTTACTTTTGTGTTTGAAGCATAATTGTGAAATCGTTTATTTGTTATTTTAAGCAAATAATTGATTTTTTATGAATTTATGTTTTTAAATAATTTTTATGACAAATCGTTAATAAATAAAACAATAATCAGTTTTTTATATCAGAAAAATTTTGCACTTACGAGACTATATTATAATTCAATTATATAAGGTGACATTTTCAGCCATATTTTTATATTTTAATTTAACCATTTAATGTTTAAATTGAACATAATTATGTTTATACTTTAGACAACAATATGGTTGCAAATGTAACAATACTATGTTTTGTTAGCAATCATATAATGCAACCATATTATGTTGCTCTTAGATTATGGTTACCTCAACCATATTTTTTCTTTGCGTGTACAACCGTGTTGATATCTTTGGATCATCACAAGGTGAATGTCTTATCGCTGTTGTTACCTAATAGTTATCATTTGAGCTACTATTTATACCGTTCAGTGGTATTTCCGCATTTGAACGGGACAACGTTGGTGGTGTTGCAAATGTAACTTTTAAATTTTCTTAGGTGTGGCATATTTAGAAAATTCTATTATATTGTTACTCTCATACATCCTAAGCTCTTTATTAATCGGGGATGAACATTTTATTTTTTTTTTTACATATGAGTTTCCTAGAATAGTAACAACAAATCTTATTTTGATTAAAAAAATTTTTAAAATTAAGGAAATATCTTCACTCTGTCATCGCTGGCCCAATCGTAAGCGAAGTAACGTGCTTCGCCGTATAAAGCTTGAGAGCGAAGCATGTTATTTTAGATGATTCATGTTAAATCTACTTGCAAAGAATGAAAAATTTCTGCCTTTCTTCCTAATTTTTTTCGCTAGGTTATCTGAACTAGCTGTATATAAATGTAAACAAAAAAAGTAAAACAATGTTAAAAGTTGTGTGTGAATATGTGTTAATATAAAAACAAAAAATTTAATCATGGTTTAAAATTTTATAAATTACAAACACAAAAAGTGAAACAAACAACGAAATTTTATAACAGAAGTAAAAGCGAAACATGTAGTATGTGTCGTGGAGACGGTATGCTTCGCAATCATGATTCAGAGAGTGAAGCAAGTGCTTCATTTTGCCATGTAAACATGCTATAAAGTTTATTTTTGTACGTGTGTATAATTAAAGAACTCTGCACTGCAGAGTCTGCAGAGCTCTTCTTCAGTTTTTATTGCAGTTCAGTTACAAAATTGTCAAAAGCAATAAATTTAAAGTAGAAATTGTGTAAAATATATTACGTTTATACGCAAGCAATTTGCAAATAAACATTATTTTTAATTATTTAACTCACTCTAGTTGTACGCTAGAAAATTTACGATATTTAGTGGTACCGGATAGTAATTTAAAACGTAATTTAAACTTTTTCACTTGAAAGAATATTTCAATATAACATAAAAAACAATTTGTATTTAAATTGTTTTGAATTTTAGGATTAACTTTACATTCAGAATTTTTTTCTTTTTATAGAACCCAAGCAAAAATCATTCCTCTGACAACAATCCATTCCGATATTAAAAATTAATTTTTATTTTTTCGAAATTAATAGTTAACTGTTTTTGTTTTTATAACAAATAAATAAATTAGTTTGGCTTTAGTTGTTATACCCTTCACCACAAAAAGTGGGAACAGTTTGTCATTCCGTGTGTAATTTTTACAATATCTATTTCCGACCTCATAAATTCTTAGTTCTTATGCATAGCGAAGTCGATTAAGCTATGTCCGTCTGTCCGTCCGTGTTATTGTTAAAATCAAGTTTGACGAGGCACAAAAAAAATAAATATGTCAATCGATCAGATATAGTGTCGAAAGAGGTGCTATTGCAAATCAGCATGATCGGTCGATGCCCTTCGAGACAGTAGGCAAAACACCCCGCTTACCTCTAATTTTTTACGCAGCATAGAAAATTGCATTTTTCATTTGCAATCTACAGCAACGTTTTTTAAAATATTTAATACTTATATGCATCAGTAAAGCCGATCACACATCACCCAAGTTTAGTACTCAAGTCTGGCACTGCGTAAAAAAAACAGGGAACACGTATACGAGGGCTGCTCTATATATTTCTGGCCTTATAGTGAAAATGCGAATATTTATAATCAAAAATGGTTTTATTGTTTTTCAAAGTATTCTCCAGCATGATTTATATACTTTTGCATGCGCTCAAACCAGTTGTCGAAGCACTTTTTCCAATCCGATTGAGACACCTCTAAAACATGGTTTTTGAACACTTCAACAGCTTCTTCTGGCGACAAAAATCGTTGACCACGCATATTTTTCTTGATGTGCGGAAACAAGAAGAAGTCATTAGGTGCCAAGTCAGGGCTGTACGGCGGATGACCCATTAATTCAACGTTTTGGCCGGTAAAAAACGCTCTGTTTGAACCGATGTGTGAGAGCTCGCATTGTCATGGTGAACAATGATTCGTCTTCTCTTGTTGGTTTTTCGAATTTCTCCGATGACTTCAGGCAAACAAATTGTAGTGTACCACTCAAAAGTGTCCGTCCTACGTTGCTCAAGCGGAACAGTCGCCACATGACCAGCTTTGTTGAAGAAACAGGCGACTATTTGCTTCGAAGTGCTTCTTCCACCAACAACTTTCGTTGGATTTTGCTCGTCTTTGAAGACCCACACGGTCGATTGTTGTTTCGTTTCGGGCTCATACGCATAGATCCATGATTCGCAACCTGTGACGATCTTATAAACGTCTTTTGAAGCACCACAATCGCAACATTTCTTTGCACCAATCGACACGAGCCCTTTTTTGAGCCACTTTCAAATTGTGCGGGATCCAACGAGAACAAACCTTTTTTACGGCCAGGTGTTCATGCAGTATCGAATGTATGCTGGTGGAAGAAATGTCCAAGGATGTCTCTATCTCTCGCTATGTCGCATGTCGATCTTGCATTATGAGTTCACGCACGGCATCAATGTTCTCTGGCACAACAGCCGTTTTTGGACGACCTTCACGGAATTCGTCTTTGAGCGAGCTTCGGCCACGATTAAGTTCATTATACCAATTTTTCACAGTGCTATAGGATGGTGCTTCATCGCCATACAAAGATTTAAGTTCATCAATGCACTCTTGTCGTGATAATCCACGTCGAAAGTTTTGAAAAATGATGGCATGAAAATGTTCACGAGTTAATTCCATTTTTTTCTATATTAATTTTTTCAAGTCACTGTAAACAACACAAATAATGGTCGTACGTCAAAACGTTTTGAGTACGATTATGCTTAAAATGACAAACTTTCCAATGGAAATATCAGATTGCACTTGGCACTACTCAGTGTTGCCAGGCCAGAAATATGTATAGCAGCCCTCGTATATACTGTTATTTCCTGCTATAGCAATAAAAAAAACAAAGAAAAAAAGACGATTATAGCTTAAAAAGTGTTACAGGAATTGTGACAATTTAGGACAAGGAGAAATATTTAAAGAGTTCTAGTTTTAAAAACTTAGTCAAGAAAATTATTTGTGCTCTTATTTGTCGTTTCTAATTCTTTTAAAACTGTGACACAATCGATTGTTTCCACGTACAGTTAACAAGTTCGCTGTAAAGTTTTACAAACTTAAGCAATTATCAAAGTCGATTCGATTTTTACTTAGTTCATTCCATTAATACCACAAACACCGTCATGTACTGCACAAACGCATTGCTAAGTGCTAGACTTAAGCACTGCATATGTGTAATGTAGGGCATGCATAAGACTGCATAAGCAAGTTCTTTTAATTAAGGATAATTAAACCATGATTAGTCGCCAGCTCAAAAGTTGTTCATTCTAATACTACATTTTAATCAATAACAATAAAATACTTATTCAAGATATAGGACAATGTTCTTCTGTGTATATACTTTGATGTCATATATAAAATAGAGGTTGTCCTTTATACAAAATTTTACAATTTTTAAAAATAATCATTTAGTCATGTTCGCATGTTTCACAATTTTGTCCCATTTTTCTTCTATAATATAAGTCTACAAGAACACTGGGGAATCAGGGAAATTAATCTTTCGTCATCATGTAAGGTCACATTGTCTAATCTACTTTAAAATTCTCCAGTCTTTACCGTTACATTTTTAATCCGCAGTAATCTTCTTTAGTATGCAATTATATATTTGCACAACTTCTTCGAAAAGGGCGATAATGCATGAACGAATAGGTCTTAACAGATAATTCTCTTTGTGGATCTTAGGAAGACCATGTATTCTTGGAGCTATAGCTGTATCAGTTTTTAGTCTTTTCTTCTCCATTTCACTTACAACCCTAATCTTGACTTTTTCTTTCTAACGTATTTAGTACAAATCTATCCCTGGGTTCCATCCTAATTTTATTCATATCCCACCTGTTTTTGTTTACCCGCTTGAATTTGAGTACAATCCTCAAACTTATTAGCAGCTAAGAGAATTAATTTTAAGACTGAAACTCAGAACTGCACTCAAAATTATAGACATTTAGTCAACACGGGGAAAGGTCAAACTACAATAAATAATAAGATGTTTTAGTAAATATTAATGTAAAGTTTTATAATCTGTGTATTTTAATCGTTTTTTAAAAATTATTTGTTTACGTTTATTCCGACTGCTAATTATTTTATTTTTTTTTTTTTTTTGTTTTACTTAAGATGTTAATTTCTTGTTTTTTTTTGGTAATAAAATTGTTTCAGAAAAAATCTCTGAAGATGATAATCGAAAAATATCGAAATATAGGGGAATAAAAATAATATTTACATAACAAAAACATTGTCCTATAGGTTGAACGATTATTTTATTTTTATTGGTTAATAACAAAAAGGTCAAGAATAATTTAGAATATTCAATAAATTCTAAATCCTAATTTTAAAACTCAATTTGATCCTAAACTATAGACGATGCTTAAGCTAGATTTTAATTTCGGAAAAATAAAAATTGGTAACACTTTAACTTTATTTTCATACGCCCATGATAATGGAATGAGCAGTGGTTAAGAGGTAAATGAGTAACGAAAAGGGGATGTAGAATCATGCAGCGCCATTTTATTTCAATGCTATTTTACTTTATATTATTTTAAAATTTTCTTTTAATTATAATAATATAATTCTAAAAAAATATACTAAATACTATGTAACACTTACACAAACAACATTGCGTAAAAATATGAACAAAACTTATAAATGAATATAAAATTTATAAAAGATGAAAAGTGACTTTTTAAAATAAGAATGAAGCTTTTTCGACCTAGATATAATAGTGAACGAATATTGTTGCTGTTTCGTACATACATATTTGACAAGACATTACCCAGACTCTTAAGTGCTGTGCACATGTTATTTACTCAATATGTTAATTTTATTATTCAAAACTTAAAATTTACAAATTTTATTATAGGCTAACCATGGCGAAATATTACAGGTGATCTCGATGGCGAATTTATTAATTTCGCCGTAAACGCTAAATGTCAAACTCCATTTATAAAAGATATGTATAATTTTTATTATATGGTGTTCGACATGGCGAAAATATACCAGGTGGTCGCAATAGCGAGTTCATAATTTTCGCCGCAAACGTGAAATGTCAAACACCATATAAAAAAATATATATACACATTTTTTTATGTATGGAGTTTAACATTTAGCGTTTACGGCAAAATTGATAAATTCGCAATCGAGACCACCTGTATTATTTCGCCATGGTGTTCGACATTTATCGTTCACGGCGTAAATTCGCCATCAAGACCACCTGTTTTACTTCACCATGGGCATATATAAAACTGCATTGAAAGCATACATATTAAAAAACATGTATGCAAAACAAAAAAATACGCAATATGCCTTTTTCACAACAGAATTTAAAAAATTAAATTGTAGAAAACAGAAGTAACATTTTTCAACTCGCCTTTTAAACAAGTCTGAAAATTCTTTTTACGCTAATGCATTTAAAAATAAAATAATTAAAACCAGTAAGAGTGCTATATTCAGATATGCCGAATCTTATATAGCCTTCACTATCTCTGTAAATCTAGTTTAGTGAAGTAACTCAATCAAAAATCAAATATTGCGTTAAGAGCGTGTTTTGCCTGCTGCCTCGAAAGAAATGAACCGATCATGCTGATTTCCTCTTTCGACATTATATCTAATCGATTGACATATTTGTTTTTTTTTGTGAATAAAAAGATTTCGAGTTGAAAATATAGCGCGAAATAAGTTGATAAAATAAAAATGCAGGTTTATCAATACTAAATATGTAAATTATTTTGACTCTATCTTAACTATTAACCTTGTATCTCTTTATTCTTATAAATAGAGGTCGTCGTAATAATTCATACATTCGCTCTTTTAACATAGAAAGCAACTTATCCCTTAATGTTTTTTGCACAAAAATTAAATTAAATAAAAAATTAGACTTCTGTCAAATCGGTAATTTCAGTGCGCGATCATTTTCGTTCAAGTATCAATAGTAAAATCGTACGTTCGTTCATTTTCTGTTAAGCGAACAAGTAAAAAGCAAACAAAATCTTTTAGAGGAAAAGGAATCAAAATGTAAATTTCTGTGAAAGAATATTGAATATTTTTTGGTTTCAATTGAAAAAAAGATAAGTCTTTATTGTTGGGCAACTTTTAACTTTTGACGAACGTTAATTACTTTACAGCTACCATTTGCTGCTTCTTCGTTTTTTGTTTTCGCTCTTGCTGTGTTTTAATATTCTTTTGTCCGTCAACAAAGTACTCATTGTGTCAACCTCATCCGTCGTTACTTTGTTTTCAATTAAATAGGTTAAAGTATATCGTTCGACGGCTTCGATGTTCCCCGGCCTTAGGGAGCGTAAAGCGGTCAGCAAAGTGACCGGATTATTTCATTCAGTAGTGTGATTCATTCAATTGTACTCATTAGTTCATGAAGGACACAGCTTACATCGTTATCCAGAGAGAGTGGTTGAAATGAGAAAGTGATCCTGTTTTTGCAGCAAAAAATTATCTGCGTTACAATTATAATTAGTTATAACATTAAATTGTCAAAATATAATATTCGTATAATATGATAATGATTGAGTTACTGAATAGTTAATTGCGTGCTTTTATGATTGTTAGAGTCATATTACATTAATAAATAGTAACAAATGTGTATCCAATGATTGTTTTAAAATATTTAAAGCGTACTTATTTCTTTGAAAAATTCTTTTGGGGCTGTGCGAAAGCACATGGATGATACCCTTAATCGCGACCTTTTGGTAATCTCCGAATGGGGCCTTGCGAATAGGGTTCAATTTAACGCTCATAAAACCCAGTGCTGTGTGCTTTCGCAAAGGCGTACGGCTGAATATGCTACCTCATCTGTAATTATGGGTGATATATATATTAAGGAATCAGAAGCTCTCGATGTTCTTGGCATGAAAATTCAATGTGATGTTCGTTGGAACCAGCATATTTTTCATGTCGCAAAAGAAGCATTCAAGTGCCTAGGTTTTTTGAAACGGTGTAAGAAATACTTCACTCCATCTGACCTCCTTACTATCTATGTCACCTTTATCAGACCGAAAATGGAATACAACTCTCATGTGTGGGCCGGTGCTTCAAAGTCTATTTTGGAGTTACTCGACCGCGTGCAGGAGAGAGCGAAGAAGCTCATCGGTGACAGTAGGGTATCCAGCTCTATTGACTCACTGGAGCATCGACGCAATGTGGGGTGTGTTTCACTGTTTTATCGTTACTACAACGGAATGTGCTCTTATGAAATCAGGGAACTTGTTCCTGAAAATCGTAATTTCGTACGCGCAACGCGTTCTGCATCAAGAGCGCATTCCTTTGTGGTCGATTGGCCAGTGAATCGCACTACGCATTACAGAGAGAATTCGTTTTTTAGCCGAACAGTTCGTATGTGGAATAAACTCCCCGCAGAGGTCTTTCCTGCCATTTTCAATGTGCAGAGATTCAAATCAAATGTCCACAAGCACTACTCCCTTTATCCCCCTTCCCACAACCTAATTTCCTAGTTCTGGCACAATGCATTGCATAAGTAGGGGTCATCCCCTGAGTGCTGGTCCTAATTAAAAAAAAAAAAAAAAAAAAAAAAAAAAAGAATATTTTTTATTGAAGTTACACATAATAAAGTTTTATTCTCGTTAACTTGCTTTTGTAAAAAATATTGCGTGTTAACAATAGAATTTATTGAACTAATAATTTTGTTAATGCAAATAATAATTCTAACAATAAATTTTTGAATTAATCATTTGAGAAACTAAATCTAAGAATATACTTTTGCCAACAGGCACACAGACAATTCAATTCTAAGCCATTTGATCTTTGATAGCGCCTGTTTTAAAATAAGGCCAATCAGCTCTTTTCCTGTATCTGCTTTTCAGTCGTTTACATAAAATGTATATAGAAATCAAATATATATTTCTTTGGCTTCTATTACATAAAATAAATATTAAATTAACTGTAAAAGTTAATTATTTAATTTTAATTGTTTTTAGCATGAAAAGCAAAAATTACTTGTTTCACCATTATAACAGCCATCCATGTAATTGTTATTATTCTTTCTACATTATTTTGACATTATTATTTTTTCGTCTTCATTCTCATTTCATGTATTTTATTTAGTTTATTAATTGTTTGCTTATGGTGGATTCATTAACACGGAAAGAAAGAAAAAGATTTACTTCTGATTTTTGTGCGATTGAAGAACATACATAATTATGTGTGTTCAAATGTACAACACCCCGACAAACATTATAAATCTAGTTTAGAGAGAATAAAAAAAAATAAAATTGACATCGGCTCTTAATGGGTTAAAATGTTTAAAAAATTTTATTATAAAAATTGTATTATAAAAATTTTAGTATAATAATACACAACATTTGCAAATCGTAAAGAAAACGGAGGCAATTTCATTTTTTTTTAATAAGATATCTCCATTTATTGGCCGAAGTTACTATTTTGATATCTTTCAAAACTGTGTCCGAGAGGTTGGCAGGCTGAAATTTTCTTGAGCAGTTTTGGCGCCTTGGATAAACTGATTGCAGATTGACAGAAGTCGTTAAATGGACTTTCCCATGCCTAAGAATCGAGAATATATAAACCATATCATTTAAATTTTGTGTAACTGCAGGAACCTGTATCTGAAAGTTTATAAAGTCCCATTAAGAGATTTGGTATCCTTTTTGGCCCCTAAAACAATATATTTTTTTTATCTTTCTATCTGTGTGTAGAATAAGTAAAAAAATGGGCCTGTTGCTACCCCTTTTATTGCGGAAATCCATAAAGAGTTAAATATCTAATTCCTTACAGAATAGAGAAATATAATTTAAATTTCGTTTCATTTTAGCCGTTTTTTATCAATTAGCGAAGTGTAAATATCAAAATAAATAAACAACCAAGAACTTGTTGGCTGGCAGCAGGATCAGGTTTAAGTTCTATTTTAAATGGAAAATATATTTGTGGTTATTTGCAGATGGTAAACGAGCATGAAATCAATATTGACGCTCAAATATGCCAAAAGCTTATCAGGTGTGTCTCCACAAATAAGGTAACATATATGGATAAAAGTTAATATCACCATCGCCAAGCAGAAGATGCTCTTGGGAAAAGGGTATCAATTTATACGTTTTGAACATAAGAATTCATAATAGCTTTGTGCGATATTAGACGAAAATTAATATTGTGAAATACTTGAAGCCTGCTATTCCTGTAGGACAACCAATTCAATAAAATTCTATAATTTCGACAAGTGACAAATATCCGATCAAATTCTCAAGGCGCTTGTATATTTTAACAAGAAAATCATTGCCAAAACTTCTATGAAAC
Organism: Gymnosoma rotundatum; assembly: GCA_916610165.2. Taxonomy (NCBI): domain Eukaryota; kingdom Metazoa; phylum Arthropoda; class Insecta; order Diptera; family Tachinidae; genus Gymnosoma; species Gymnosoma rotundatum. The sequence goes on along the minus strand of OU744336.1, from coordinate 126,128,211 downwards.
TTTAGGAAGCGAGGAAAGTTACAACGTGACATTAGTGCTGGGTTATCCTGGATCAGTTTGTTGAACAACATGGTCTTGTGGTCTGCGCTAGTTCAAGTCTTGCTAGAGTCGCTAAATATTTATGAATGTATCGATGACTGCACGCAAAAGTTCGTTAAAGTTCATAAACATAAACTCGTAAAAACATCCCTCGCCAGAGCCATAGAAAGTAACAAGGCAGTTAATAACACAAAAAGCTTAATGTCAAACAATTAAATATGACTCAGTTGTCATAAAAGATTCACTATCTTTTATTCAACAAAATAAACTCGTGTAACAAAATAGCTCATTGAGGTCCATGAACTGACAACAGGTAAATCTTTTTAGAATGTTAATAGTTTAAGTATCACTTAATGAATCGTCGAATGTTTGTTGTCTTGACAGTATCTGTCTGAAATAAGTCTTTGGCAATAAACCGCTTATTTATTTTTGCTACAGAAATATAAAAAAAGTAGAAATGACAAGAAAGACGTTTATTACTAAACGAACTGCAAGTTATGGAAAAATATACTGCCGATAAATTAGTTTTAATAAAATTTAACTTCAATTATTAATAAAATTCAACTTAAAATAAAAACATCAAAAATAATAATAAAATAATTAAAATACATTAAAAATGTTTTAAATGTTTATTTAAGCCATTTTCTTTGAAAGTAGTGTAAGTCTCTTTTGGTAAAAAAAAACAATATCTAATGGTGAAAATTAATTAAATTTACAATAAAGTATCAAAAAAAGTGTTGCAAAATTAGTATGGAAAATTTTTGTTCTAAAGATCGATTAACGGTTAATTTAGTCTTATCAATTAAGGACGTTTAATAGCTATCACATAAAGAGTATTCTCGCCAATCAGTAACAACAGGCTCTTTAATAGCTCGTTTGAATTGTGAATTGTGTTTTCTCAAATGTATCGGTGGTATAGATATCATGAGAAATGGCTTTGGTCACTAGACTCTGTGTGATTGTGTCTGTGTTTGTCTGCCTGCTGTAATAGTTTTTCATACATACAAAAGCAAAAAAGAAAAAACTGACGAAATCGATACAAACAACGCGTCCACAATCTTAACTTGGGGCTTATAAACTCCTTATTGTTTTTAAAGGTAACAAGCTATTCATTGCTTAAGAGTTTGTAAGTCGCTCCTGATTCCATCTATCATACTTATACATTTTATTCATTCTTTAATCCTTTTTTTAGCTAATACTGAGTAGAACGAAATTATTCACACACACACACACATCAACTTACGAGTAATACTTAATCTTCCATGTTTTTAAATTAATAACTTTCTAACAAAATAATTTTTTAACATGTCTTTTATTCAAAAATAAAAAAACTTGTTATCACTGTTGCCAGTTTTTTTCAAGCTTTCTTGCCAAATGGCCTGTCGAGTATTACCAAATAACGCCAGTAAATAAAAATATGTATAACCCTGGAGTTAATGTCGACGTCGTTGACGGCGTTTCAACGCCGAAAAAGTTGAAACAGATTGAACTTTTACGACGTTGCAACGCGTTGAGATTAACTGCCCTCATACAATTTTATACGATTCAACTTTTTTTTTGACATTTGACGCCGTCAACGACGTCGACATTAACTCTAGGGTTATACGTTAGAAAAACATTTTTATATAATTTTTAATTCTTTTATTATTTTTTTATTTATTTTATTTATTCATTATATTATTCTATGGAAAAAACAGATTGAAAGATGGTTTTTTATAATTTAAAACCTTAGATTACATTAAATATAAAATTACAATTAAATTAAGTTTTTAGAAACAAAATTGTTTGGGTTTTATAATGTTTACATTTAAAGAAAAATCAATTAAACTATAAAAATTGTTAAATTTCCAACAAATTCTTCTTAAGGGGTCATCGTTGGCATAATTTAAGCGAGCAAATTAAATGAATATTTATGGTTGAACGTACAGGAATTATTAAAACAAATGAGTATACCTTCCCGGCGGATACCCTGTATAGGTAAACAAATTTTTAGTGCTATTTTCTTCATTAACAAAACCCTTCATGTGTGATTTAAATAAGAAAATTTGTTATAATTTGTATAAACCTTTAAAGGTTTAGTTTATTATTTATTATAAATATTTCTGTTCTTTTCTGTTAATAATTACTTTCAATTTTTCTTTACTTCTAACAGAGATGGTAAGCAGAATTATCAAAATCAATTTTTCTGTTAATTTACATTGATTAAAAAAAAACAACAAATCAATTTGTGATAATTTCTGTTGTATTTTTTACAGACTGTCAACTTTCAAAAAAGTTAACAACAGGTTTTAAAATTTAAGTTGTGTCCTAAGGGAATCGGCTTTAGTGTGTGAGCCACTAAGTTTATATTTTTATAATTATAATAAATATATGAAAACTCTGCACTTTACTTACTAACTTAATCTAAATGTGTCAGTGAGTAACATGTTACAAGATGTTTGTTTTAAATTAAAATTGTAAACTCGTAAACATGCAAAGTCCTTAATAAACTATCAGTAAGTTTAAGAATAGAATTTACATACAGTCACGAGGATTTATTAAATAGTTTCTAGTGCACTTGACGTACAGTGGAGATAATGTTTTAATTAAAACACAATATGGTTTTCCGGTGTTGTTCTTGTTTGTTACATTTTGCAAAAACTGTTGCATTGGCCGAACTGAGATTAAGTGATTTTCTATTTAGTAAGGAGGGAAGTAAATAAAATTGTTTCCAATTAATATCAATTCAGGTTTGATTAGTATATTAATTTAATTTTTCTCTATAATATTTTTTTATGTCTATATATATCTACGTTGAGGCTTCTGAATTAAAAATTTTTAAGCAAAATCTCATGAAAGAAATGTGCTAAACATGAAACCGAGTTCTACAATTCTCGCCAATGAAACACAATAACACAGTAGCGACGCTGTCTGCGTAAGTTCGTGAAAATGCATATTTAATAAATTACAGATTTTGGAAAGAAGTCTGCACATATGCAAGAGATAATGAAAACCAAGGAATACTGATATTGCCACAAAAGATTAAAATATCCTGGAATTTGCAAGGAAAGCAACCCAATCGATTGAAGTGGGATAAACTTAGCAACACCATGCATAAAATATAAAGCCATTTCACAACGAAGTGTTACATTGTTATTATTAAAATTTATTCTTTCCTTCATCTCTGCTGTCAATATAAATTTACAAATTTTATACAAAATAATTCAAGAGTTAAAAAAAATGATTAAATTTATATTTTAATACATTTTTAATAAGTTTGTTAATACAGTACAGTATGTAATTTATAGTTAAATATTTAAATTGCTCCCAAAAGTATGCTTTACGTTTATTATTAAAGTTTAGTTGCTGGTCATGTTGCGTATACTTAATGTAATTAGAAGTTGAAAATATTCATCGTAAGCTTTGGTTGCAACATTAGTGAGTGACAAACATTAATATATGTGAGTAGCTTCCAAAATAAAATTGATATAATAAGAAAATTTATTATTTGAAATGTTTTTATATTAATTTACTTTAACAGTGCTTGATTCCTTTAAATATAAAAATTTCATGCTATTTTCATGAAATATTTATTATTAAAAACTAAAAAATTAAATGTATTATTGCGGGGCAAGCATGTCTATATGTCCATTTCGCTGCTGCTCCCGCAGTAATACATTTATTTCATTTTTATGATATTTTCATAAAATATTTATAGTGAAATGAATCAGGCACAATTAAAGTAAATTAAAATGTATTTAGTTGTTTTCAAGTAATATTTGTTAAGATGCTTTTAACACGCGGAAAAATGTATATGCAACTTTAACGAATTTTCATTTTTCTCGCTTTATTCTACCGATTTTTTTTTAAAGCAATTAAAAACGAATTTTTAAAATGGTGTTTACTTTTTCCTAATTAATATTAACTCATATCAAATCAAGAAGCAGCCACACAAAACTTAAGACTAAAAAGGAAAAGAAAGCTTAAAAACAGACTGAAAGAATACAGAATTCAAAGAAATTCCTCCTCATAAAGACAAATTCCAAAAAAAAAAAAATTTTTTTTTTCTGGTAGCTAAAATCTGAAATTGTTTTTTGTTGTTAAAGAAAGTGAAAAAAATAAAAATTTAAATAATAAGGGAACCAAACCATTTAAAGAAACTTGAAGTAAATATGAATGCATTGTAAGCATATAAATCTTAATTTTGGTGTTTGACGCAGAGATCATTTATTTGTTATTTTAAGCAAAATAGTGATTTTTTATGAATTTATTTTTTTAAGTCATTTTTATGACAAATCGTTAATAAATAAAACAATAATCAGTTTTTTATATCAGGAATATTTTGCACTTACGAGACTATAATATAATTCAATTATATAACATAACGTTTTCCGCAATATTATAATATTTTAATTTAACCATTTAATGTTTATATTTGAACATAATTAGGTTTAAACTTTAGACAACAATATGGTTGCAAATGTATGTTGCTCTTAGATTATGGTTACCTCAACCATGTTTTGTCTTTGCGTGAAATTACTGAATTTATCTTTATTATAAAAGAAACTTTAAAGTCATGGTATAAAAATTACATCAAACAAGGTAGTCGGGCAGACAGTCATAGAATTTTATATATGTTGCACCTTTTCAATTTAGATTTAGATTTTGTTTAAACAATAATTTTTAAACAAACTGTTCTTGTAAATTTTGTGTTAAAACAGTTTTTAAATCTAGATAATTTTTTATGAATACGACAGAAAGTGTCTGGCTATTGACGTTTAAAAACACGCCTCTGTAGAAACACTCTGTGCTGTTTTAAGTGACTTTTTTATGCTTTTTATGCATGTTTTTATTTAAAGCCAACGCGGCACAAATTCTTTAAAAATATTGCTTGAAAAGAATATAAAAACAATTGTGTTGAATGGTTTTAAACATTAATAAATTTATATTATATTTAAAAACGTTTCTGTAATTCAAACCTTGTTTTCTCTTTTTCCAACACTCAAGTTTTAGTGTGTCTTCGCTAAACAATCCTTTAGAAAAAAGGGCACTTGCAATTCTAACAAAGAAGGTTTTTAATTTCCTTATTTAATAAACATAAATTGTCTATAAACTGTTTTACATTTTCGTTGCCAATTAAATGTTCTAAGAACGTAAATGGTCTTGATCCTGATTAAACTTGCTAATCATGTCAAACGCACATGTAAAATTTGTAGGCATAAACCTTAAATAAGTTGTATTTTGTACTTGTGTGAACATAAGTAAGTTTGACATTTTGTCAATTTACCAAACTAAACAACATTAAGACGTGTGTTAAGTGAAGAGTGTATTCTTTTAATACGCGCTTGTCAGCATAACAAATAAAAAAATTATTTTGAAGGAATAAATTTATTTGGCATATGATTTAGTGTGTCAAAGAAACAGTCCGCAATCAGCATTAAGTTTAATAAATTTTTATTATTTATTTACTAATGTTTGACAAAGAGTGATCTTGTATTTAGGTGAGTTTTGTGTTTAGACCAGAATATTTAATATTTGTTAATGCCTAAGTTTACCAATATGATATTTGTAATGCGGGAACTAAAATGGGTTTGTTGCCAACGTATTTAAAAGAGCAGAATAAAACATTAAAAATAATAATAAATAAATCTTAAATAGTATAATTTAATTTAAAGCTGTAAATCAATTGCAATTCATTTAAATAGTTTAAATTAAGACATATGAAGTGTGTTTCGTATATTATGGTATTTTTTGTGCAAATAGCAACTTTTAATTTTAAAAACTATCTCCTCTATAAATTGTAGTTGCTTTTATTAATAAATTGGTACGTATTTCGAATATTAATTTTCAAAATAATTAAATAAAATTTTCACAAAATTCTTTTTAAAATGCTGAATATTCTTCTATAAATTCAATAAAATTTTACCACAAAATCGTAAAATATATTTGCAGATTTCCAAACTAAACAACATTTCTTTTACGTTGAGCGGAGTTTTGTTTATTCTTTGTGCCAGAATAATGATTAGTATTGTAAGAATTTTAAAAATATTCTTTTAATTTTAAAATTCCAAGTTTCAATTTAAAATTTTTTTTTTACTTTATTTAGTTTTATCACAATAAATTCAATTTCGACTGAAAGTGGTTACAATTTTGCAAAATGTTTTTTTTTTTTAGAACATTAGAAAAAACGAATGTCCTCCGTATCCAACCACTTTTTTTTGAAATTTTGTTATTTGCGGTTTATAAATTTACATTAATTATGTGTCTTTACCTAGAAAAACCTTTGGTGTGCGCATTATTGTCACATTAAAACCATAAAAAATGCGTAACATTATAACCTTTAATACTTTTTTTTATTAATATATATTTGCTGTAATAAAAAGAAACGAAATTTTGTAATTTTTTAATGTGACGGTTAATACATCTTATTTTATTAACCAACTTCAAAAAAAGAAGGAGTTTATCAATTCGACTCAATATTGCTTTTTTAAATTTGTGCCTCCATAGCCCAGTCATTTCTGAATCGATTTAAACATTTCTTTTTTATTCGAAAGGTGATGCTTAAAGATTGGCCCTGTTTTAAAAACATTTGATAATCTTAAAAATTAAAGGGTGTCAACATACAGCATACATGTTTTTACGTGTATTACATAAAGGGCACCACTTTATCATTAAAAAAAAATTGTTTGTCACTATAGCTCCCAATGGCAAAAATGTATTAAAAAATAAATCTAAAAAGTAAAGGGTGTCCCCAAAGGTGTCCTAAATTGACTCGCATGGGCCTATCTTTTAAACCGTCGTAGACAAACGTGTGCAAATTAGACAGGATGTCGATTGCCTTGACCGTTATAGTAACAGAATTAATATTCAAGACAAAAAATTAAAGGATGCCTCAGAAGTTCATTTAATTTATTGTATTTAGATATGTTTCTAAAAAATGGTTTACAGTCGCTTGAAATGTACAACGAACCTGTATTGCTAACTTCGCCATAGTAATAAGTATATAATTTTGATTTGGAATTAAAGGGTGTCCTAATAGTTGATGTAATTTGATATGTGTGGCCAAACTTTTAATCCGTTATAGACACACAGCCAAAACTTATAAGGGCCTGTATTGCTAAGCTCGCTATATGAGCAGCTTTATAATTTGAATTAAGAAATTAAAGGGTTTTTTTTCAAAATTAGTGTAATTCGAACTACATAACCATATATTATAAAACGTTTTATACAAACACTTAAAAATTAGAAAGAATTTTCACTACTACGTTTGGTGTAATAAGAAGTATAAATATTTTAAACTATAAGTTAAAGGGTATTACAATAGTTAATGTGATCTGATGTATATAGCCAAACTGTTGAACCGTTGTAGACAGAGTGTTGAAATTTACAAAGAAGCTGATTGCTTAGTCTACTAAAACAGCAAATTTATACTTGAAAATTAAAGGGTGCTCCTATAGTTGCTGAATTTGATGTATTTGGCCGAACTGTTGTTGCCATACGGAATATGGAATATGAGGGTGTCCCAATATCTAAAGTAATTTGATATATGTGGCCACTTTTGAACTGTTATAGACATATAGATGAAATCTGTTTCGAAGTAGTCTTTGATTTGCAAGAATTCTCTTATTTAATTTTAAACCAAGTTATTAATAATAGAATTTTCATGATTTTTTTGTAATGAGTTCAAAAATTATTAATTAACTAAAATAAATAAGCTTATTAAAAAGACATTATAGAAAACAAGTCCAAGAGATGCAATGAAAATACATAGGATTTTTAAACTACTTCATTTTTTTTTTGTTAGGTATTGATGGAAAAAAATTTTGTTGCAAACTAAAAAATACAGTGAAGGTTATAAACCAACTGCTGTTTAATAAGTGCCTCTTCTTAAATTAAAATGATAAATTTAAGTAAATAAAATATTATTTTGACATAACACTTTTTAAGAATTCTTACAATTCGGATACCTCTTGCTCTGCGGTAACACTTTTCATCTTTACTGTTGTTTAGCATATTTTATTGGGTTGAAGATAGCTTGGTAGCAGCACAAAAAGTGGTAATAAACTGTAAAAAAATTATTTTATGCAGCTTTAGGTATTCACTTCAATTCTGTTCTCTACATTCTTTCTTCCAATTCTCTGCTACATTTTAAAAGCTAAATAAAAATTGACTCTTTTTAATATTTAATTAACAAGTTGTGGAACTAAAGTAAATAACATTGACAGTTAAACTTACTCAAGGTAAACTTAAATATTTAACGATGTTAATTAAAAGGTGCCTTAATAATTTCTAATCTCTAAAAAGCGAAATTTTATTATATTTTTTATTATTATTTTTGTGAAGTAAATGGTTATTATAGTCTAATTAAGCGATTGTGCATTATTCAGATTAAAGACCAGAATTTTTTAAAAGACAATTTCAATAATAATGCTATATAATTCTTGAAAAAAAAACAAACTTCAAAACAGATTTCAGCTATCTGTCTATAACGGTTCAAAAGTTTTACATATTTTACACATACAACAAAGTACATTTTCTATTGACAAACCCTTTATTTTCCAAATCCAAATTTTAAACTTGTTGTTATAGCGGAATTAGCAAATTTTTGTCGAATTTTCTAGTGTTTGTATATAACGATTTAAGCAATTGGACCGTTTGGTCAAGTTACATTAATTATGGAAACACCCTTTTATTTCTTAATTCAAATTGCAAATTTGTTGGTACAGTTTGACTATCTTTAGCCAAATATTAAAAAAACATTATTCAGACGAGTTAATAACCTCCTTCTTCTTCTGAAGTCGGTTAAAAATCAGATAAAAAAAATATAAAGATGCATTAAATTTCGAATCGTTTTGACTATTTTACTCCTTCTCTCTGTAGATTAACGTATTATTTTTATTTAGCAATTCTTGCAAACAATCCCATCTTCTGGATAGAACTGGCCGTGAAGTCAAGGGTAAAAAATTAAATCGGACCAATAGGTAAACGCAAGTTTAAAAAAGGTTGTAGCAGCCACAGTAACGCATACTTTTTAAAAAATTAAAAATTCTGCCTCGGTGGGTTCAAAATAAAATTCCATAAAATTGAAAGGACATCCTATAAACTTAAGTCTTACGTTTTTATTTTTTGTTTAAAATTTAAAACAAAAATGTTATTTTCTCTTTTATTTATCATATAATGCTCTTCTATCATGTTTAAAACGATAAAAAAAAATATTTCTTAAATTAACGTGCCCATAATTTCGGGGTTTGTATGCTGTCTTTTCTATAAATCGCCAACGCGAGGAACTTTTTATGTTAATTTGTTCCGTCTGCATTTTACACTTTAACAGGTACGTTAAACACTCGTTTGTTGTATGGGAGTACCATTTATTTTCAAGTCTTTTTAATGTTTTACCATAAGGTTTTACATGCAAATATAATCTTTTCAATAAAGATATATATTTTAAATTGGTCCACAAATGAAGAAGTTCTAAACTAACAAATATATTATTAAAAAAAAGAAATACAGACAAATGGATTATCTTCCATAAAACAAATTCTTAATAATTTTTATACCAGTTCGCAGGCAGTTTTCTGTTTTCTTCTCCGTTTTTATTTGTTGCTTCTCTTTTTCAAGAAAATATATATATTTTTTTTTTGTGTTTCATAAGAAACATTTTTTTATTAGATTGCTTAGATTTTGGAAGTAAAAGTAATATATAAATATTTTTTTACAAGGTTACTTGGCCAAATACTTATCTGTGGGCGTAAATTATAACAACTATTGCTATAGTGATGCTTTGAAAAAGTTATTTTAATTGTAAAAATCTCAATTTACATTCTTGTGAAGAAATATAATAAATACAAATATGAATGAAGCTACATCTGTGTAAACATGTTTTTGTATGAAGCTAAAACTAGAACTAACAAGTAAGAGTGCTATATTCGGCTACGTTGATTCTTATACACACTTCACTGTTAATGTAAATCCAGTTTAGTAAAGTAACTCAATAACAAAAAAAAAAAAAAGGTCAAATATTGGGGTGACAGGGAATCACAAAACAAAAATTAAGCACTATATCGACCCCTTTGCGCGAAATTATCGTATGTTACAAAAACCAAATTTTACAGGACAGCCATTTTTCTACTTTTCTCTGCTTTCGCTTGCAATAACAAAATGAAAATTTACATGTGCTTAGATAATTAACTAATATAACTACAACTAAAAGTATTCCGGTGAAAAAGTTCAAGTTTTCCGAGAAAAACGTATTTTTTGACATATACGATAATTTCGCTCACAACATTTTGTAGATACGTGTGTAGAAAATGGCACATACGATATCATTTTTTAATGTTAGAAATAAATTAAAACAAAGATTTTCTTTGTGTTTTTATGGATTTTTTCATTTTTTTTAACTTAGAATGGTACAAAGTTATAAAAAATTTAATCAATATTTAACAGAAGCATGAATTCATTAAAAAAAAAAAAAAAAAAAAAAAAAAAAAAAAACAATAATAATAATAATAATAATAGAGTTAATCTTCTTCGTCGCTTTCATTTAACACGTCTTTTTCGCGTACAGAATATTTTAAATTTAAATACTCATTGTGGTACTTTGGCGGTATGCTATTTTTTAAACATAGATTTTTCAAATCATTGAATTTTTGCAAAGAGATACACAAAGGTGAATTGTACAACTTTTGTAACTTAAAGGTAAAATTAAAAATATTTATAGTTTTTTTAGTCGAATTTTCGGAATATCCGTAAATGAGTTCAATTGATTTTGATTTTTTGTCTAATAAAGCTATGCGAACTTTATTTATATTTAGTTTAACTTTGTTTGATAGTAACAGATCTGCAAAGGACTTCCAGTTTTCAAACTCTGAGTGGCCTATTTCAATACAGTTGTATCCCGATGGATTAGTTCGTGAATTGCGAATAATTGTGGGCCATTCACTTGGTGCCCAAATGGTACGCCTGCGTACAAATGATTCAATTGTGCTATGCATAGAATCAACTGGCATCATTGTATGGCCGGGAAGTAAATATGTTATTTTAATTTTTTCAATGAAGTTTGAAAAATTTAAAAAATGTGTCAACATAGCTAATACAGCCTTGTTGCGGTTTTGACCAGTGCAACTATCGCAATATAGGGCTATGTCTTTAACACTCTTTCTTTGGTCTACGATTATTAAATATTTGTTAAGGGCTGTGCAAATTTCATTGCAGCCTCGCTTACCATCACGCTCACCCCACAAATAACAATAGCCATTTCTAGTCCCGTTTTCGTAAACGCTGAAATTGTAGTAGGCGTACTTGCGTGAGTAAAAAAGGGTTATATTATTTCCGAACGGAGTATTCAAAACTTTTTGCAAATCAAAGCTGGCGCAAACAAAACTAGAAACCTTTTTGCTTTTAGTTTGATCTCTTAAAAAATTAGCCTTGGCCTCATCTTTGTCTCTTATATGCATCCTATACTCATCGGAATTCTCCAAACGATTTTTTTCCTCTTCATCAAGATATTTAATATTTTCGCACTTAGTGCACTTATCTTTTTTTGGCAAATGAAAACCTATATTAAAATCTTTTTGAAAAATCTGTCTGAAAACCCAATTCGACACAATGCAGTTGCTGAGGTTCTTATCGTTCATATATTGAGTGTAGCACCTGTAAAGGGTTTGCTTGTTTCGAAATTCCTGTGGTAAATAAACTTTCGTACTCTTGGCTCTACAATAATGTGACGGCACAGCTGGAAGATTTTCAAGATATTGTTTTAGAAGCTTTATGTTTTGCTCATCTGTTTTATTATGAGGCCGAATCTTAGCTTTTGGATGAGCATAATTATTTTCCTTTAAAAGATATCTAAACATCATTTGAGAAATATTCAAAGTTGCCAACATGAATTTTTGACAAACTTTAAAAACGACCCCTTTGTGAGTAAAATTATATTGAAAAGAATTGTTTCGTCTACAATCTCCTCCTGTGACAGCAGCTCTCCTTCGTTGAATTTGTTTATGTTTTATACAGGAAAGCAGCCACATTCTTCTTTTTGCTTTTGACATTCCCCAATAATGTTCATTTAAATGTTCACGATATGTCTCGGAGAGACGACAACATTCACTGTGGCACATCTTATTAAGGCACGGATTAGGTAAAACTTTCTTTTTAATTTCTTCCCTTGATTTAACAGACCGAAGTTTTTTGTAGCCCCGTTTTCCGACACAGTTTTCATTTTCAAATAAGCATGAGTCATCACTCTCACTATCGCTGTATGGCACTAACGAAACTTGAGAAACCTGCATAAAACGTGTTTTGTATTACTTTTAATTATTTTTTTTTAAATAAAACACAATTTAATAGACATTAAACAACCAAAGCATCACCACATAATCGTAATTACACATTAACAATATCCTCATTAAATTACTTTTAAATTATACTATTTACTTACGGTTTTGGAAACTGATAGCATTATTAAGGATTTATTTATTAATTTGTTTGTAGACAATGTTTTACTTGGAGCGGTTCACAATAACTGATTACCTTAAACACATGATTTGAAAAAGAATGCATGCTAAATACTTGTCTTCAACTTTAATATAGCCTTTTATGATAAATTAACGGTAAAACGAATAGAGGCACAAAACAAAATAAAGCGAGCAATTCGCTTTACCTTCTAATTCTACCTTAGGCAAAAATAATATTTCATATTATGTCGTAAAAACAACTATGCAAAATATTCTTCATTGGCAGATACGATAAAATCGCTCACAAGAAAAAATGGAGTGTAACATACGATAAAGTATTCAGTAAATTTTTGGAGCAACGAACTGAAATTCGCCTACAATATTTTGTCAGGTGACGTGTCTTTGAATGTAGAACAAAATTGCATCAAAAACTCAATTTCGAAAAAATTGGCATATACGATAATTTCGCGCAAAAGGGTCGATATATTATTTAACATAAAAATGTCATGAGCTCTTAATGGGTTAAGCATTTTTAAACAATTTCTCATAGATCCCTTCAAAGGCTTTTAAATGATATCCATATTGATATCTTAAAAATGTGGTTCATAGTCGTACTTTTCTATAAAAATTTTGGAGTCTCATAACTCAAAAAATATGGGCGACCACCAATTTTTTCACTTGTTTTTTTCTGATTTTTTAATTCTCTTTTCCCCCAGATATTTGTTTTTTTTTAATTGGAGTTACTTCACTAAACTAGATTTGTTACAAATTATATGGAAAAACTGAAGGCGGGTGGTGTTTTGCCAGCTGCCTGGAAGGACATGGATCGCTCTTAGTGATTTTCAATAACAAACTATGTCTGATCGATTGGCGTATTAAAATTTTCTCTATCTCATGTAGTGACATGACAAAGTTAATTTCAACCTGAATACGAACAAACAGACGAAAAGGCGAACTTCGTTCAATCGACTTCACTTTGCTTAAGAATTCAGAATATATATAATTTAAATGGATGGAAATGAATATTGGAGAAATTATCAACGGAATGATAAACTTTGATATACCTTTTTTCACTTTTTGTTGTAAAGTGTATAGAAATAGATTTAAACATCTATTTTTTCGTAGCTCAAAGAATGTTGACAGCAGAGACTTAGCAAATGAAATGCATCATGTTGCGTTAATAAATTATTATTGAGAGCTCAACAAAATTCTTTCGTATTGTTACGTTTTTTCCTTTTCGTTGCAAGTACCAGCACGTCAAAATTTTTGTTTTAATCTTTTATGGCATTTAATTTATTTCTGTATTTCTTGTTTAAAAATATGTACTTTTAACACTTTTTGCATCTATCATCCGCAAGTTCTGTGACTCCAACGAGATAAGAACTACTCGATGTCTTGCTAAGCAGACATACATGTTTAACCCGAACAGTTTTCCAAGCCACAATACGCTGTGGCTCCTACGATACTTGAACTCTTGATATCTTCTTTAATGACTAGGCCCTTTCAAAAAGCCAGTCCCAATTGCCACAAATAGTTAGCGTGTCCGTTAGCAAAACTTTTCAGCATTTTGTACCATGTTGAGAAATATTTGGAGTCCAACAACTTACTAAGTGACCATCAGTATGGCTTCTGTAGGGGACGCTCTAAAGGTGACTTACTAGCCTTTCGGAAAACTGGTATCAAATTTTTTACCATTCCGGCGAAAATATTTCTAAGGCGCTTGATAAAGTTAGTTGTTGGTGTTGGTGATAGCTTCTCTAGATTTATATCGAGTTTTTTAAGAGATCGCACTATACGAGTTGTTATAGATGGGATCTCATCAAACGAGTTCAAGGTAAATTCAGGGGTACCGCAAGGTTCCCTTGTTTCCCCTACCTTATTTCTTATTTTTCTCAATGACATTCTACGTCAGACTGCCAGCCCTATCTATTCTTTCGCAGATAACAGTAGCATATGCCATTCATATTCATTGAAAGTATCCTGAATCGCGACCTTTTTGCAATCTCCGAATGGAGCCTTGCAAACGGAGTGCAATTTAACGATCGTATAACCTAATGCTGTGTGCTTTTGCACAGGCGTACTGCTGTTCGATCTATTTCATCTGAAATTATGGGTGATGTAGGCATTAAGGAAGCAGAAGCTCAATGTGACTATTTTTGGTATACTCGAACGCGTGCTAGAGAGATCGAAGAAGCTCATCGGTGACAGTAGAGTATCATGCTCTAGTGATTCACTGGAGCGTCGATGAAATGTGTGTGTGTGTGTGCGTGTTTTATCATTACTGCAACGGAATGTGCTATTATGAAATCAGTGAGCTAGTTTCGAAAAATTGTAATTTTGTACGCGCAACGCGGTCTGCATCAAGACTGCATCCCTTTGTGGTCAATTGGCCAGTTCGTATGTAGAATAAAACCCCGGCGGAGGTCTTATCTGTCATTTAAAGTGTGCAAAGATTCAAAGAAAATGTCTACAAGCACTACTCCCTCTATCCTCTTTCCCATAATCGTAGTTCTGGCACAATGCATTGCATGATTAGGTTTTATCCCCTGAGTGCTGGACCTAATAGAAAATGTCATTACTTTCCTTTATAACTAAGGCTTTTTTTAACGCTTGGACCCTGCTCGCTACCTTGTTTCGCTTTACAGGCACCTTAGTTATCCTATTTGCTGTTCTACCATAAAGGCTTTCCTTTTTATGCTGAAGTCTCCGATGAGATTTAATGATCCCTGGTTTTGCTGTATAGACGCCTTAAGTTAACTTAGGTGATTTTTCTAATGTTTTTCATTAACTTGCTGTTTAAACTATATTTAAAAAAAATTCGGTTTTTTTTTTTCTTCTCAAGGCTTTATTAGATTTGAACTCAAGATATTTTTTTTAACAAATAAGCAGACACCTGAGCCCAGTTACTGGGGATTAGTTAAATTATTTCACTTTAATATTTTACTACACATACACCACACTTGCTTGTGTTGGATGGTAACAACTTGTTCAGCTCTATATAATTAAATATTTTGTAAAGTACAACAACAATATTTGTGTTATTATTTGTATTATTATCGTAAGAATATTCTCAATCTTGTTTTACAATTTCCTGAATAACTGTCAATTTTTTTTTATTAATATCAGAGATAACGCCAATAAGAAAATAGTAGATATACCTTCCCACAAACTTCAAAGAATTTTCCTTTATTGTTACCTTTTTCTTTTAGCCTAAAAAAATCTTCATTTAATGAGCAAAGTTCTTTATAAAAAAGACATCATTTCTTAAATTGCTCTTTTATTTTGTCTACAGATTTTAAAGTGCTTCCTTGAAATGTGTACAAATAAAAAAAAACATATGCATGCCAGATATATTCGAAAATAAAAATCTTGTGAAAACAATAGAGTTGCACTGTGAGAAATGTTGAGTAATTTGAAACAACAGTTATTCGCTTTTATAGTACTATAAATGTTCTAAAAAATAATTGTAGTACAAAAGTGAAAAAATTTTCTATAAAATTAAATTTGGAAGTTTTGTATAGTGTCATAATGCAAAAGCAAAAAAAAAATTAAGTTGTCAAATTTTATCACACACAATATAATTTTAAATAATTAATGAAGTTTTCTTTTCTAAATTAAATATGTTATGCATATAATGTTTTGTATAATTGTTAAGCTGAGTATAACTTATGCAAATGTTATATTTTCATTATTACAAAACAACATCATTTTTAGTATGATTAATATATTTACGTACTTTTTACACAAAATTGCAAAGTGGCCATCATTGGTTTAAACAGCTGTGTGTTTTTATTTATTTGTATACTGAAATAAAGAAAAAAAAATAATGGACAACAAAAAATTAATGATTCTTGTTCAGGCGAATGAATGAATGAAACATTCTCTAGGATGTAAGAATCCAGAAAAATTGACGATAGTTAATAAACGCAAGAAGTTTAAACTAATAAACAAATCTTCGATTTCCATTCTAATTTAAAAGCAAACACAAAATAAAAAATAAGACAAAACACAACACAGTTTTATTTTATTTTTTGCTTATGTCAAAAATACATGAAACGTTTTTACACATTCTATAAGCTACATTTACGTTACATTTACGATTTCAACGGTCGGCTAAATGTACCTTTAGAGCAGTAGTGATATGGCCATATGGATATGCTTTCCCCGCAGTAATATATTCAATTTGTAGTTTTAAATAAAAAATATATCATGAGAATATCATTAATCAAGCACGAATAAAGTAAACTAAAATATGCAATAAATATAATTAAAAAAAAAAATACGCTCTAAATTTAATTTAAAACGTATACAATGAAAATCTTCTCGTGTATGATAATTTACGACTAAACAATGGTATTATAGATAGACATCAATGGTACAAGATATGTAAGTAAAAATAAATAAATTTGTTAAGCACTAATCAAAAACATGTGTAAAAATTATCTAAAAATGTAACATTTTAAGATTCTTTACTTCCTTTCTGAAATAAATTTCAATTGCATGTTTTATTGGTGGAGACGTTTAAATGAAACATTTATTCTTTTGCACAATGTTATTGAAAATAATGAAGATGACAGAATATTGTATGTAACTATAGTGAAAATAGTAAATAGGAAATGTATATCTGTTCAAGGTTAAAAATAGAAAAAATTATACAGCAATTTTGGGGTGTGTGGAAAATATAAAAAAGAAAAGAAAATTTTTTTATAACATCATGTTATTTCTTATCCCGGCTTAATTTTTAAATCAGCGATATTAATTACTGAGGGCGAAAGCACATCTCGATGACCATTTCGCTACCGCTTATTTAGCTCTTCAGCAAACTTTTCACAAATATTTTTAATAAGCTTAAGATTTTTGTCTAAACATAAAGAGTAAAGACAAAAATCAAAGTTTAAGCAATATCGATGATTTAATAACTTAATCGGGATACAAATATCAGGATATTTAAAAAAATAATTAATTATTTAGTTGATATTCTCCCGGTTGAATTTAATTTTATAATATCCAAAGTGCTCGTACATAGAAAAAAAAAATAATTTTCATAGTGTTGATTGCGTTAATGTTTTTTATAAGCTAATTTTAATAGTGTTTTGCGATATTTTATTTTCCATCATCTTTTAACTGTATAAAGAATCCGAAAAAAATCAGCTGATTATTTTTGATTTTTGCTTAGCTTTGGTTTTGTTTTTACTTTATTGTTTATTTAAAATACTTGTGAGAACTTCCCTAAAGACCTAAGTAAGCGGTAGCCAAATGGTCATCGAGACGTGCTTACACCCATAATAATCAATATCAGAGATTTAATAATTTAGTCCGGACAATAAAAAGCACGATATTCAGGATCATTTAATGAAGACGATTGAAATTATTATTCAAATATCGCATTCTTCGCAAGAAGAAAATGACAACATGTCATTGTACTTCGTTACATAATAATTGCCGCACACTCTTAAATTTAGCAATATGTCAACCTACTTCTAAATACATCGCATTTAACAACATAAAATCATTATTATCACATAGCAACAGAACTACTAGCTTTATGTGATAAACCAATGCAACCCTTTTATATTAACATATTGGAATATAGGAAACAAAATTGGCAACACAATTCAAAATTAATCCAGCTTGCCGAAGTTGTACTTGCTGTACCTGCAACGAAGGTATCTGTAGAACGTGCTACAGTCTTGATCAAGTTAAGATCTAAGTAATCAAAACAGACTATTTCTAGTATATTAACAACAAAATTAAACTTTGACTTGCTCGACTGCTCAAACCGTAAAATAGAAAACTGTGAGTAACAATAGTTTAATTTATCCAAAAAGATAAATTCATAAACGTATTTTGTTTATAAACTAACTTGTTCGCATTTTAATATTGTATAACTATTAATAGATTACTACAATCAGTAAAATATTATATATAATAATAAATAAATCTGGAATATGTAAGAGTAGCTTAAGTCGACTTAAGAGGGAATTGAGTATAAATATTCAGACTTCTTATCTCGAAGTCGATTGAGCGATGTTCGTTTATCCGTCAGTGTTAGCGTTGAAATCATTGTTCCAAGTGACAATAAAAAATTAAAGGTAGTGGTTTTTTGCCTGTCGCCTCGAAGAACATGGACCGCTCATGCTGAGTGCCAATAGCACTTCTTTCGACACTATATCTGATCGATTGACATATTTATTTTTTTTTTTGTCAAGTTTACCTCGGCTAACACGGACGGTCAGACGGATATCGCTCAATCGACTTCCCTATGCACAAGAAGTCAGAATATATATTCTTTATGGGGTCGGAAATGAATATTGTAGGAATTACACAAGGGTGCCCCCATAATTGGTGTAAATTTACTTACAGTAGCTCCAAGCGAAACTCGTACACCTATGAAAACAAATTTCGTTATGTTATATGTCTAAAACTAATAAGGCTAATAAAATAAATTTACTTAATTTTAGTACAAAACTACGTACTTAATTAAATATCAGAAACGAAATTTTGAATATATCTTTATTTATTAAAATACAGATAAATATTTTAAAAGTGGCAACTTTCGACGCCAAAGCAAAACTCGTACAGTCTTATTTAATTTGGCAGCATTCTTTCAATTTGCATCTAACTTCGGGATATTTCGTAAAAATAATTAAAAAATAGGGACTTTCCCCACTATCGCCTTTTTTAATTGCATTTATTTGAGTTTTTGTTTGAAAGATTTACAAGAGAGAACAAAATGGGTGGACAGAGAGGACAAACTTCTGTCGAAGTAAGAAAATGTATAATTCAACATCATAATAATAATAAATCGCTGCGAGAAATATCTGAGATAGTTGATAGAAGCCGATCAACAGTGCAATGTATTATAAAATGGTATAAAATGGAAGAGAGGATTGCGAACAAGAAGAAAAGTGCAAATAACAAAATTTTCTCTGCTGGAAACGAGCAATTAATTTTACGTCAAATAAGAAAGAACCCGTTTTTAAGTGCTCCGAAACTCGTAGAAATTGTTGAAAAAAAATAAGGAAAAAAATGTTGCCCGCAGACTATAAGAAACATATTAAAAAGGGCTAATTTCAATGGTAGAAGGAAAACAGTTAAACCTGTGATTAATAAGAGAAATCAAAAGGTAAGGTTAC
The DNA here is from genome assembly GCA_916610165.2 of Gymnosoma rotundatum. Lineage (NCBI taxonomy): Eukaryota > Metazoa > Arthropoda > Insecta > Diptera > Tachinidae > Gymnosoma > Gymnosoma rotundatum. The sequence continues at coordinate 126,108,608 of OU744336.1, read as the reverse complement.
GATTCGCCAAGGAACATGAAACAAATGATTTTTAATTTTGAAAGTAGGTATTATTCACAGATGAAAGTAAATTCAACTTGTTTGGTTCAGATGGAAGACCTTATGTATGGAGAAAATCCAATGAAGAGTTGCTTGCCTAAAACATGAAACCAGCAGTTAAGCACGGTGATGGGTCAGTAATGGTTTGGGGATAACTTTCTGCATCTGGGCTCGGTGTTTTACACTTTATCGATGGTACCATGGATCAGCATATGTATCTGAACATTTTAAAAGAAAGTTTGCCAGTTTGTAAGCAGAAACTTTGTCTTGGTGAAAACTTTTATTTTTACCAAGACAACGAACCTAAGCATAAGGCTTATAATGTGCGATCATGGCTACTTTATATTTGTCCACATGTTATGTATACACCAGCCCAGAGTCCAGACATAAACCCAATCGTAAATTTGTGGGGCTATCCCGATCGTAATATTCGTAGTCATACAATAAGTTCTAAGGATGACTTGAAAAGAGCACTTCAGGACGAATAGGGCAAAATTGAACCAAGTTTTTGCGTAAACCTTGTTCGCAGTATGCCAAATAGATTAAAAATGGTAATAAAAAATAAAGGCATGCACACCAAATATTAATATTTAAAAACAACATAATAATATTTGATTAAAGTATGGTGTACGAGTTTGGCTTTGTCACAGAAATTACTATTACTCGTATTTTATATTTTTATTAAAAAAATTTTTTTATTGAATAATAATTTTACGTTTTGTTAAATTTGTTATAAAATGAACTAATAAAATAAATACAGTTTTATTTGTTAAGAGCTTCTTACTTAAAGTTATAAGATAGTTTAAAAATTAGTCTAAAGTGTACGAGTTTCGCTTGGAGCTACTATCTTTCGAACCGTTATAGACATACGCTTGCAAATTGGACAGAATTTCATTTAATTTGGTATATGGCCATATTTTTAAACAGTTGTAGACAGAAGATTCAAATTTACAGAGAATCTGTATTACTAACTTCGCTATAACAACAAGTACAGAATTTGGATTTGGCAATAAGCGGGTTTCCCAATAGTTGATGCAATTTGGTGTATATTGTCCAACTTCTGAACCGTTATAGACAGACAGCTGAAATTTACAAGGGACCTGTTTTGCTAAGTCCTCTAAAACAAGAACCTTAGAATTTAAATTTAAAAAAAAGGGTGTTCCCAAAATTATTGTAGTTTGTTTTTGACCCGTTATTTACATACACCTGAATTTTAGAGAGAATATCCACTACTTTGTTTGGTATAATAAGAAGTATAAAAGTTTTAAATTATAAATTAAAGGGTTTTACAATAGCTGATATAATCTGACGTATATGACCGAATCGTTGAACCGTTATATACAGACCGTTGAAATTTACATAGAACTTAATTGCTACTACAACAGCAAGTATACGAGTATAATTTGAATTTGTAAAATGAAGGGTGACCCTATAGTTGCTGTAATTTGATGTATATTGACAAACTATTGAACAGTTGAACAAGTATAAAGTTTGAAGATATAAGGGTGTCCCAGTAGTTAATGTAATTTAATTACTGATGCCATACGCTTGAACCGTTATAGGCAGACAGATGAAATCTGTTTTGAAGTCGGTTTTTTTTGGAAAAAAATTATAAATAATTTTTTGACGGCGCAAAGCCAATCTTGCCGGAATGTAAAATGTAAAAATTTATGTACGCAGCTTGACAGATAACAAAATGCTGCATCGTGAATTTTCAAGGCATTTGCTTGAGATTTGTCGTTTTGGGACACTGTTACAGTCAGGAAAGTTGGATAAATCGCATACGATTTTATAGATTTTATACGATTTTGAGAGGTTTGCAATATATTTTTTGTCGCTAAAAGAATGAGATTTTTGTGTATTTTTTTCTATAAAATAAGTATTTTAAGGAAATTGCCAAAAAAATTAAACACAAAATTTTTTTACAGGGACATTTTTGGGGGAAGGATTGTAGGGCTATCTCCCTCTGCCAATATAAATTAATTTCTAAAGTTATAAGACGTATGTAATCCATTTCTTTTAATAATTACATTCTTTAAGTAAATAATATTTTATTTTACAGCCCACAAAAAGGGGCTGTGCTAAAATGGCATTTTAGCATCTCTTGAGTCCGACTGTAAGTTTTTTAACATTCTTTGACTTTAAAAATTGTAACTGCTAAATAGTCACTAAATTTTTAGAGCCAACATAAGCTAAAAAAGTGTTGTCTGGCTAGATTGGCAAAATACCAAAATGTGCGGCATTGCTGTTGTAGGAGTTTTGGTAAAATATTGGAATAAATTATTTCTAGTAAAATAAATCTAATTTTTATTTTATGTTTACAGATATTTGTTGTAGAAAGTAACAATATCAACACTTTTTGATGCAGATATAACTTTCAATAATTTTTTATTTTTATTTTGTCTTTAAGAATACGTACATATTTCATTATTTCTGTCAACAATTGCAATCCTAGAAGATTATTTTTAACATCTTAAAACTTGACATTCCACCTTATTCCTGTATTTCAGCTTACGATATTAAAATAAGCAGATTTTATTTAAAAATAAACGGTTTAAAAACACGTTTTCATTTAGAAGTTCAATTATGATTATAATGAAGTCATTGCTGCATTAAAGACTGTCTTCATAAATTTTATATTCAACATAGCGGTAACAAGTGTTTAAAGTGATAAAACCTCACACGTAAAAAACTCATTATTATATACATACATTTATTTTTTCATGTAAATAATTTTAATGTTCAAAAAATTTGATTAAAGTTTGTTTTTAAAAGTCATTCATAAAAACATTTCTTAGACAATAGTAAAGAACTGCTGGCGAACTGGTTTAACGATGTTCTGTTTTTTTTTGGGTGGATTATTAATACAATAAGTTATCTTAACCCAACAGATTTCTTTTAGCACATTAACATACCTTGTTTTAAGATACACTGGTAACAATAATGCAAAATTTATTATGTTTGGGACGAAACATTACATTGTTATCAGATTTTATGAATTTTTATTAAAAGTTTTATGAACGAAGTATAAAAATAACTTGTTCCTTGTTAAGCACTAACATAAACATTTGTTCAAAAAGTTATAAAACGAAAGTTAAATAAAATTGAGAGAAAGTTTAAAGCTACACAGTGCACAAAGAACTTAAGTTATCGTTTAAAAACATGATGGCCTCAATTCTTAACGCTTCTTGTTGTTTTAAGAGTTATTTATTTTATGTCAGCCAAGCATAAAGTTATTCTTGATGGAGTAGTGCGACAGCTGCTGTAAAGTTTATAATCTTTTGTATAAAAGTAATGACATTATTTGCACAGTGCGTCCAAATTTTAAAATTTCCATTTTATGTTAATATTTATCAAACCATTGGAAAGATTAAAAAATTTTATTTGACTACAAAAGTTGCAATCCATAATTTTAAAAATTAAGCTGTGTCCTCATACAACATATATGTTTTTTTAATGCTATGATGAACCGTAAAGGGCACCACAATAAAATTTAAGAAAACTTAGTATCACTATAGCTTCCAATAGCACAAAGTAATACAAAAATCAATCTGAAAGTTAAAGGGTGTCCCTATAGGTGAAACAATTCGTCATATCTTTTGAACGTTTATTGACAAACGCTTGAAAATTTTACAAACTTCCAATACCTATGACCGTTATAATAAAAAGTATACATTTTCAAAATTATAAATTAAAGGGTGAATCAATAGTTCAAATAATTTTATGTATATAGCCATACAGTTGTAGACAGACTGTTGAAATTTATATTGAACCTGTGTTGCTAAGTCTGCTATAACAACAAGTATAAAATTTGAATTTTGAAACGAAAAGGTGCCACTATAGTTATTGTAATTTAATGTATATTGCCAAGCCGCGGAACAGTTGTAGACCGACGGTAGAAATTTAATAAGAAACTGTATTGCTAAGTCCTATATAACAAGTATAAAATTTGGATTGGGAAATTAAAGGGTGTCCCAACAGTTAATGAACTTTAATATATAATATATGTGACTAAACTTTTGAACCGTTACAGACAGAGCGCTAAAATTTGCAAGAAACCTGTGTTGCTAAGTCTGATATAAAAAATATTACAAGATAAAAGTGTTCCAATAATTGATGGTATTTGATGTATGTGACCAAACTTATGATGTTTTTTGCTTATTTCTTAATTCTCTATCGCCCCATGACATAAAAAAATTGGAGTTAGGCGGGGTGTTTTGTCTACTGCCTCAAACGATAATTAACAATAGCACTCCTTTCGACACTATGTATGATCGATTGACGTATTTAATTTTTCTCTAGCTGATCTAGTGCATCGACAAACTTGATTTCAACACTTACACGGACGGACCAACAGAAATTACGCAATCGACTTCGCCAGGCGTAAGAAGTCAGAATATATGGATATCATGGGGTCGGAAATGGATATTGTAGAAATTACAAATGGAATCCCAAACTAAGTTATACCTTTTTTCACTTTTTGTGGTGAAGGGCATAAACATATATGCTTCTGTTTCATCGTATGCATATTTCAAATGTAAAAATAGGATCTTCCAAAGAGAAATCTTGGAGCGCTCTTTTGCGAGTAATGGATTACTCCATAAAACTCCGAACCTCATTGGATTTTTAACATAACATGTCCGCAGACACCAGTACTCCTTTTAAGCTCTTTTTGATCTTGAAAGTGACAACAGAGGGAGTAATTGTTTTTTGTCTCCTAACAGAACATAAGTGGAGTAAACATTCATATAAATTTCTTATTTTGTTATTTTAAACAAAAACAAGAAAATATTCATTTATTTTTGAAATTTTTTTTTAAGGGTTGCCATTTTTTTTTTTTTTGTTGCATGCGACGAGGTCGTAGTTTTTGAAAAGTTTGTCTGTTGGCAAACAGTTGCTTTACATTTACGAAATGCCACCTTGAAAGATTTTTCATATACGTGTCTTTAAGTGCTTCTGCAAGAAAATTAAAGAAAAAATGACACGTAATATATTACTTAAGACATGATATTAAAAATTCAGCTATTACCGAAATAAAAAAAGTTAAACAATTTGTATTTGTTTAAGGCTATCATATTTTTTGATCCTCCCCGATTTAATTTGGGCAACATATTTTCGCCAATCATTTTGCGTAGTGCTTTTTCAATTTTAATTTTGTAAAACCTCAGTTTAATGTACGAAATCTGAAATAAATTAAAATAAAAAGCAAAGAATTTTGAATAGTTGTTTAACTGATTGCATTAAAAAAAAAACTCAGTCTTACCACTTCTGAATCAGGCTGGTTTTAATCAGCTGTTCTGCGAATTTAAAATTTTTACTGATATTGTTTGCATTGATATCATAATGAAAGTCAAAGTTTTCCGTTTGGCTATCTTCATTTGATAATTTACTGACTTTGTTAGGTGCTGATGCCTCTTGTACACTTTAAGTCACCTGATTACAATTTGAGAATTTTTCAATTTCTTTTTTAACTAGTTGTTTTAAATGACGCTTAGAGACTAAATTTTCACAAACTTATTACTATACCCGTACCTTTTCGCTTGTGTTAAAAGCACGACTTTCACTTTTTAAAACTAAACTGACTAAATAGAAACATCAACAATTAACAGTTATGTAAAAGAAGAAAAAACAGAAAAAGAACTGATACATCCCCCATTGATTCATTTGGAGTATTAAGCGAGGCAGTCATGCTTTAATCGAAGCAAACAATTTGAAAACATTGGAAGCAAAAACCAATAGACTGATCTTTGGCCAGCACGGTTAATTTTGGTTCTGGTTAACCAGATTACGGATAGTCGAAGCCCGACTGTAATGCATTTTAATTTAAATAGTTATAATTGTACGAAGGTAAAGAAAATTATTGGGGATTTATTTTAAGTCTTTTCTTTTCGTTTTTATTTTTTAATCTTAAGATGCTCCCTAGAATAATGTGCCTGCTAAAAAAAATAAATTAATGTGGTTCTAGTTATCTGCTCGAGGTTGTACAGGCCTCTATTGAACTAAAAATACAATAGTTTTATTTGCACTCCCAGCAATAACAAACAACCTGCAACTTTAATATTTAATATTTTTCTTGAAAATCTTATTGGTCCAATAAAACTGTTAAAAAACTACGTTTTAAAAGTTCACTTTTTTATATGTGTATAATTTGTTCACAAAGAATTACTGCCTGGCCCACGATGTCGATTGATAACTAAAGCGAGCGACAACAAGTCACTCGTTATCGTTCTAGTACGGGCCCCACTATCTTTCGACTTGTCGGTCGCCAGGAATTACGTTTTTAACGTAATCAATTTACTTATTGTCAGTTGATGATATTGCCACAATAACTATTTCAGACGTTAAACGCTTGTTTGAAAATAAAAATCGGTAAAACAAGTAAATTAGGCAATAAAAATGCAAAATTTTAGCACCAGTAAAATTTTATTTTATAAAAAATGGTAACATTTACATATATTTTTTTAAAAATTGTTGTAGATATTTTTGGCTGTGTTCTACGAACAATTGGGCGCAGCTAATTTACACAGTTCCTTACCTTTTTCCACTCAACAACGCTACGCATTGGTGGCCAATGCGAATTCAGTTTCTTGGTGGCTTTTACCCACTGCTCTTCCATTGAGAGTTTGTTGCTTCCATAAACAGCAGATCCTCTTGCGAACTCTGGATTTGCTTCTACAAGAACCTGCAGCTGCTTCAAACTTGATTTTTTATGCTAAACAAATAATTTTTGTTAGTTTAAATTGTATAATATTATTACTAATTTTATAATTACCATTTATTTTCCATTATAAAATTTTTACCATAAACAATAAACTATTTTTTGGTTTCTCTTGTTAAATTTTTATCTTTTTGTGTCTGTCGACAACCACAACACAAGTGACTGATTTTGACATTTATGATCGCATAACATTTCATATTGGGGCGCAAAATTGTATGAAAATGATTACGTTTTTGTACGCATTTGTTGTCGATCGACTTGTCGTGTTGAAAACTTTAAGTGGGGCGCAAATCAGCTGTTTGTCGTTGAAAATCCATGCGAACGATAGCAATCGATATCGTGGGCCAGGCAGTTAATAGAATTTTATTATTTTCTATAAATAAGAATTGACAAAATTATTTGGACACCATTTTGATTTTGCCCTATTGTGCACTGAAAGTACTTTTGTAAATGTGAGGCCTCTTCGTTATCAAGCTTAAATTATGGAAATATTATTAAATTAAATTGCAAATGTAATTTTTAAGAAAATTTGGCCTTTTGAAATGTAAATCTTAAATTGGCAGGAATGTTGATTTTACGACTTTTTTGCATTGACTATTCACTTATAAATAATTATATAAACATATCGGCAAGCCTCATTTCCACCTTACATCAACAATGTATTTTATTATATCGCTATTTTTATATTAAGGCAGAGAATTACTATTTTTAAATTGCATTTATTTCTTTGTATGGAAGTAAAATTTTATCACTGAATTTTTGCTCTGTTGAATTACTTCCAGTTTTGGTATCGAATAATTTTATTATGAATTCCCTATAGCCATACCTAAGTAAAAGCGGAAAGCGGAACATTTTCTTCCGCATAGTTCGTATGCCGAAGTGGCATACCTAAACTAAAGAGCCAACCCCACGTCAAAATGATAAAAACAGGGTTATTAAAAAACAAGCTATGCCGAATCTTATATACCCTTCACCATATATGTGAATCTAGTTAAGGGGAGTAACTACAATCAAAAAGCGAATATTGGGGCGACAGAGAATTAAAAAATTAGAGAAAAATAATTTTACATAAAAATGTTATCGGCTCTTAATAGTGTAAGCATTTTTAAATAATTTTACTTTTTCTTTAAAGATATCTTCGAAAGCGTTTAAATGATACACATATTGAAAGGCCCGGATAATACGTGCGAGTGCCAATTTTTTTCACTTGATGTTTTTTTTTTATTTTTTTTTTTGTTTTTGATTGGAGATGCTTTATTGTACAAATGATATGGAAAAATTAGAGGCCCGTTGCCTCGAAGAACATGGACCGATCTTTTATATACGCCGATTGGCGTGCCTTTGCAAATTTAATTTCAACATTACCACGGTCAGTAACACAGTGCAGCGAATTCGATAATTTCTTTAGTCATGAAGGTAAAAATTTCTTTTTTTATACTTAAATTTTTTGGCATCCATTATTTAAAAGTTGTAAGACCAAAACAACTCGTTGCTTTGTCGTGTAACGCTGTGAAAGGGTTGCAACTATTTTACAGCACAAGTGTTGTAAATTTTAATACCCCTATTACGAATTACAACTCTACATTTCTTCAGTTGAAAAATTGCAGTTTGGTATTATCAATTACAACTTAACCTGTCAAAAAATTTTGTTGCCATTATAATGTGTTTCAACTTTGTTGTGGATTTACCGTTTACAAACTCTTTCTTAATGCGGTTGACAAAAGCATCAAAAATTACAATTCATCAGTAGTAGTTGTTTCAAATTAAATTAATTCATAAAATAAAAAGCAGGTCAAGTTTCTTAATAAGTTTTTAAATACTTTATTATTAAGAGATTTCGAGAAAATATTCAGAAAAAATAAAGCTACAACAAAACAACAGTTTGAAAAACTTGTAGAACTGATGATACTGTCACAAAAACCATTTTATTTTAAGCCGAAAACACACGAAAAAACTATGAAAATCCAAGTTAAAAAAAAACAAGAGACGAAAGACAAAAAATAGACTGTTAGGTCATTTGGTTCCGTTAACATTATAAAAGTAAAGCTGTAAAATCATGAAAGTAAAAGCCGAAAATTCACAAACAGGCAAACAGAAAATTATTACAATTTTTCTTTCCAAAATTCGTCAATTTTCATATCCAGTCCCAAAAATTATATCAAATCTTGATCCCTATTTTTTAGAGAAGTCGTTTTAGCGCTGTAGTACTAAGGACCTTACAGAGGTACAATAAAATAAAACACGCAAACATATTCAGCAAAAAAATATATATATTTTAAGAAAATAATTTGTCACAGCCTTTTTTACTAACAGAAAAGTTTCAGATTGCGTACAGAATTCTTCCCTCATATTTTCTGTTAAACTGTTTATTTTTTCACTTTTTTGACAAAATAACTTTCATTTAAATTTACAAGTGTTTTAATGCTGCAAATAAATTTTCAATTATACCATAGAGACTTAATCATAATAATATTTTAACGAAGTCTACCCTTCCAATTAATGACAAATAAATTGTTTGTACAAAAATATTTTGGAAGTGAGTGTGGTGTAGAACTGATATTAATTTGAAATTAGAAATATTCAAACGCAACAACTAGAGTGATTAAATACCAATTTGCAATACTGGAAATAAGTATTGTAATTAAGTAACACCTGTCGGCAATTCTTTTCAAGTAGAAACTGTGTCAGCTTCTCCGTGATTCGCTAAAAATTTTTTAAAATACTTTTTTGTGTAACGAAGTTTAATTTATTATTTTACAATTTGCTAATAATGTTATTTAAATTATATACGCACTATAGAGTTTAAAATTACCTAGCGGAGCTGTTGCAGAAAACTTTAATTCAAATCAAATTCATCATATATTGATTTATTTTATGAAGAGGAGTCCGAGGATGCTAATGTAGATGCTTTACGAATAAGGAGTAGAATTCGTGACGAGTGCAATCCTCTTGAGGCAAGGTAAGAGTTTAAAATGAGTAAGAACTACAAAAATTAAAAAATTTTTATAAAATATTAGTTATTTTCAATTTAGCGTTTTGATATTTACTGAATGCTATAAATGACAATTTAAAGAAATCTACGCATGTGGCAACTATACCACTGATAATGAAATTGCTGTACTTAGATTTTTTGTTTATTGGAGCTACCAAAATGCAGTGCAGTTATAAAGCCAATTCCTCCTATAATTTTATCGTTTTATTTTTGCTAGATCCTTTTTTAGTGAAATTTCGATTAATAATATTTTTAGCAAGATTTTAAATTATTAAAATTTTTCAATAATTTTTCCTACGCATTTTGGGGTTTTAACGAATTTTCAATTCTTTGATTGCAAGTACATTTTTTTGGAAAATTGAATTTAAAAAAAAATCTTTTTGGTGAAAGTTTTAATATTCTTAACTGACTTCAAGAATGGAAGAAAGTTACCAATTCGTGTGCATGTTGCTTTTTTAATATTTGTGCCTGTCCTTAAAATTAAAAAAGAAACAAATTGCATATCACTATGCCTTCCAATGGTACAAAAATAATTCTAAAATTTAAAGAGCGATCTCATAGGTGACGTAAATTAACCTATATGGTCCTCTCTTTTGAACCGTACAAAACGCATTCCAATTCGACAAAACGTCGGTTACTATGACCGTTATAATAAGATGCATAAATATCCAAAATTTTCAATTAAAGGGTCCCCAATAGTCCACTTAACTTGATGTATGTGGCCATACAATTAAAAAGTTGTAGCAGACGATTAAAATTAACAAAGAAAATGTACTGCTAAATATGCTATAGCAACAAGTATAAAATTTGTTATAGACAGATAATTGAAATCTGTTTTGAAGTCGATTTCTTGCAAGAATTGACAGATTGGTGGATTTCTGCGGCCTAGAAAACAACTGTAGCTTTAAAAAGTCTGACTAACTCCATCTCTTAAGATTTTCGAGGTTTGAGATAAAAGCAATCAACAGTTTAGTATCACATTTGTTACCACTTATCTTGTGAAAGTACCCACATATTTCATTTTTCTCTATAATTGGGAGTTATTTAATTTATCATTTCCTGCAATAATCAATGTAATCAGTTCTCAGTAATTGATTATAAAATTCTCATGCCTTGTTAAAATCATTAGGTTGGGAATTAAGTCCTTCCGCTTTCGATTACCTTTTATAAAATTTTCTGCTGGGTAAAGGTTTTTTACTAAACTTATTTTAAGGTGATGTTTAGTCAACTTCAGCAGTTTAAAAAGTACGAATCAAATTATTATAAACTTCAAGAGTATTAACTGCCAAGAAAATTAGTAAAGTTTTAAACCTGGTAAAAATTTCGGACTCATTACAGTTTAATATATCGTTCGTCCCATGTAAAAAAGCAGAGCAGTTTCATTTAACATATTATATTTTTATAATTACAAAATCTAATATTTGTTGAGTTACTGCATTTCTAAATGACACAAACGATATGTACACATTTATTATCTATAATCAATTATCTAAACTAATTAATTAATAATAAAATTATATATAAATTAACTTAAAGCTAAAACTCTTTGCCGTCATTGCTTTTAACTTTTTAAGGCTGTTTACAGCCTTTCATTTTATTTAAAAATAAACTCCTTATATATAAATAATAAAAAAACTTATTTTTGTTTTGATTTTATGACGTCATTTTTAGCTCGCAGTCTACAGGAAACGTTTTTAATTTTTTAAAAGTTTGCTATTTTTTTGCCTTTCTAATTTGATTATTATGCCTTTCGAAACAATTAAATCCACCAACTTTTTGTTTTTTCTCTTTTTCATAATTAAATAAGGTTATATTGCAACTCTAAACTTTCCTTTTACCAACCAGACTTATTGACGTCTTATAATTTCTGTTAAAAAGCTTTTATAGTGATTGAGTGAAAATTTAATTTGTTTAATTGCTGGCAATTAAAAGGTGTTAAAAGTGTTTTTTTTTTATTATTTTAAGAACTTACAAATTTGCATAAGCTTATTATGTAAAATATCGGCGATACCGATATAAATTGTAAATTTAAATAAGAGTTGATTTTTTAAACTATAATTAAAATAATCAATTAAAAGTTGAATACAAGAAAGTCTGTTCAAATTTAGCTTCCGTGAGTAAAGTAAAATTAAGTTAAATTATCAAGAAATATTCAGACGAATTAATAACCTCCTTCTTTTTTTTAAAGTCCGCTAAAAATAAATATAAAAAATTGTAAACAATTTTTACAAAGAATCGACGCACTTATGCAAATACATCAATAGGAAAAATTTGTAAATTGGAATTTTAATACATTTCATTTCTTAGTTTTTAAATAATAAATATTTCATGAGAATATAATGAAATATTTATATTTGAAGGAATCAAGCACAATTAAAATAAATTAATATAATTGATACAAATTTTTCAATTCAAATTATAAATTTTTGTGAAAACTGATAAAAATATGAATTTACAGATAACGCGACACGATGTATGTACATATTTATAGAAAAGTTTATTTATTAAATAACAAAAAAGTTTTTGAGATTCATGTCAAACAGACTCATTCTTTAAAGTTATTTATTCTAAAATTAAAATTTTTTACATAATTGCCGGCTTTGTTCAAATTTCAAGCATTGTATAATTTATAAATGATATGATACGACGACTATTGCAGACTTTAAAAAAAGTCTAAGGAGGTCAAAATCATAAAATTAAAAACTTAACTTTTCACTTCAACAAGAATACACATGTTTGTAACAATCAGTTATTTTCATGCTGTATTTAAAGGAACAACTGTATTTCTATTACAATAAGGCCAAGTTCAAAGAATTTTGAGAAAATAAAGCCTTCACTTTTTGGTAAATGTAATCGAAGCAATTAAAATGGAATAAATCAGAATTGTTAAAAGACTCTAAGAACTTAAAAATAAAATCTTGATCAAGCGAATAATTTTAACAGTGTATAAAGTTGTATTTATTTTCAAGTAATTTTTTCAAAATTTTAATACCCTTCACCACAAAAAAAAAGTGAAAAAATGGTATAATTAAGTTTGTCCTTCCATGTGTAATTTCTACAATATCCATTTCTGACCCCATTAAGTATATATTTTCTGACTTCGTAGGCATAGCGAAGTCGATTGAACGATGTCCGTCTGTCAGTCCGTGTTAGTTTTGAAATCATATTTTACAAATTTAAAAATAAATAAATAAATAAATAAATATGTCAATCGAGCAGATATAGTGTCGAAAGAAGTGCAATGCGAAACCAGTATGATCGGTCCATGTCCTTCGAGACAGCAAGCTAAACACCACGCCTACCTCTAATTTTTTCACGTCATTAAAAACAAGAAAAATTAACAAGTGAAATTGGCGCTCGCCTATATTTTTCCAAGTTACGGGGCTCTGAAATTTTCTAATGTTTTTAAATATCAATATGGGTATCATTTTAAAGCTTTGAAGAGATCTTAAAAGAAATATTTAAATTTGTTAAAAATGATTAACCCATTAATAGCCGATGTCATTTTTATGTAAAATTATAAATATATTTTTATGTAAAATTATAAATATCTCCCCAATATTTGCTTTTTTGATTGGAGTCACTTTACTAAACTAGATTTACATAGATGATGAAGCGTATATAAGATTCGGCATATATTGCACTCGAATATAGCACTCTTACTTGTAAGGTTTAGAACAATATTTTTGTGATTGCTTAGAAGGAAAGTAAGGTCCTTCTCTATTTGAATTAATTACATATTCGCTAAGTTAAAAGTGCTTTCTTAATTTTGAACTGAATGTTACCTAGATCATGTGTTTTTCTATTTTTTAGACAAAACAAATGTTGCTTAAAAAGTTTTCCGGGAGATTTGAAAATTGCAGGTTTTAGAGATATTGACGTGCTTTTTCCGAATTTCAACTTTGCCAACTCGATCATAAGTTGAAGAGTGTCCGAAATTCTTTTTATGATTCCGTAATATTAGACTGATATATTTATTATTTGTTCGGATAGGTATGCTCGATGTTTATATATCGCACTTGATCAACAATAGGGTATTAACTCAAAATTTTTGTAATATCACTTTTTTCAAGAAATCAGCTAACAACATCAATATCTATCTACTGTAAAAATTTCAACGTATTCCGTTTACTCTTTCATCTCGAAAACCACTTTTGAGACCATATTCATGATAATGTAGCGATTACCTTTATTTCAACAAAAAGGTATTATTTCGAGTTAATACAAAAGTTGAAATAGGTATGAATCGTATATTTTCATAAAAAAGGTATTATTGTGAGTTGAGTCTCTTTTCAATTTGGTTTTATTTTGAGTTGATACTGTCTTGTTGATAAAATTTGTTTCATTTATGATCGAAAAATGTCAGAAAAATGATATTAACTCAAAAAATAGATTTTTTTGCAATACTTGCACAGATTTCTAGGAAAAACGATGTAAATATATTTTTAAATGGAATTTGCTTCCTATGGTGTATTTGAATTTTTTAATTCTGTTAAAATGTGGCCACAAACAGTTTTTTGGCTCTACTGAAAATTTTAAAATTTTGAGTTAATACCCGCTTGTTTATCAAGTGCGATATGTTCACTTGTTTAAAATCGCATGCAAATTTACTGTATATTAAATCTTTTGGTATAATCACAGTACACTTATCATTTTACTTTGTTGCGTATTTTCGTAAATGACAGTTGTCGCACATGAGACTTGCATTAAAAAAAGTTGGAAAAAGTGCAATATAAAAAATTTCGTAGAACAAAATATTAACAACATCAATTTTTCAATGTTCATCAACTTCTGTGGACAGCACCTTTTTAGCGCTGTAAAGCGGTGTTTCACGAAAGATATCAAATTACAACTTGAAGTCGCAGCTAAAAATTAAAAAAAAAGTTAAGCTGCTCCTACCTGCTGCTTTCCGAAAAAACACAGTAAAAAAAGTGATAAAGTAACAAAACATGAATTTTCGTTGAAGCATGTTGTTTTTGCCATAATATTTAACTGTTTAAAATTATTACAAATATAATATAGATAAATACTAATCAATAGTGTTAATTGTTATGTATTTCATTGTTAAAAAAAAGCTTTAATTGAATTTGAATTGTTGTTCACTAATACAGTTTGATAACAACAATAGAAGATCAAGTACGATTATATGCGATAGACTGTTAGGTATTGTATTATCATTCATTTATTATGATGTTGCATGCAATAACAACTATACATTATCTCTTGCTCCCTTTATTGCAATAAATATTTTCCGTTAGAGCTTAATAAGACATACATAGTAAGAACCAGCAATAATATGCAGTTTCTGATTTAAATATCTGCATTTGGGTAAAAATTTTTAAATATTACTGATATGCTAATCTAGATTACATTGGCAAGTGCAGTGATAAAAGGTGTGTTATAAATTGATTTAAATTGATTTTTTGTGTTAGGTATGCTGTCCGAGGAAGCTGTTAAAGCGGGAAATAGATTAAATCATTTGCTAAGAATTGGACGTATAGCCACTAATAAAGACTTAATGTATAATATTTAATTGTCTTCAGACCCATTTATAAAGAGATTTCGCTGAAAGCTGCAAATCAAAAAATTGAAGTACGATAATAATGTTAAAAAATTATTAAAAGACTACGCTTAAATTACTAATTCATTTTGTTCTAATTGTTTTCTCTATGGGAGAGAGGCGTTAAAGTAGGCGGATCAGGTATATATATATTCAGGAGCCAATTCTAAAATTATAATATTTATTTTTTGTGAAAATTAAGTTAACGCATTTAAAATCTAGGGAATTATGAAAGTGGGCGGATATTTTCCGAATTTCACACAAATGATTCTGAGTATCTAAAAATACAATGTGCCAAAAAACAATGCTGTAGGTCAAAATTTAATTTTCACTTTGTGTGGGAGGTGTGCGTTAAAGTTCATTTTATTTTTTCCATTATTTTCTTGACTCAAACAAAAAATAATTATGTGCCAAGTTTCATTGCTCTTCGAAAACTTCTATTTTTAGCCGCTCTTTGTAGCTCGAGCCGATATATAAAAAATGGCGCCTAAAAACATTTACAAAAGCATTTCCATACAAAATAATTGTAGAGAAAATTTCCTTCAATTTATGCCATAATCTTTTTCCTTAAAGTCAACAGTTTGGGCGTTCGAGCACCGTAAACCAGTACAAATTTTATTGAAAATGGCATGGGACTGTCTTTTTTTCTAAAAACAAATCATATTAAAAAGATTAATATACAAAAACAAAGATAATTTCAAGGAAATTTCATAAATCTTAAATGAGCACTTGTCAACTGGCACTGACATTGACATTTACGAAAATACTTACAAGCCAAATGCTAATTTGGCGCTTCACGTGACACGTTCTTTGCATTTTTTTTCTATTGCATTCAATGTAAATATGACTGTCATATAAAAAGTTTACAAAAACATTTAAAAACTTCTTGGCATAATAAAAAAAAAATTAAGATAAAATTTTGCTTTCATTTTTAAATCCAGAACCAAAGGAAAAAAAAACAAAAAAAAATATATATATACATATGTATGTACAATAGAACAAGAACTGCAAATAATTTGCTCACAACAAATTTTTTTTTATCTCTAGAGAGATAAATTATGCAAAAGTTTAAATAGCATTGTAATGATTAATGTGTCTTACCATATTTAAGACTAAATTGGTTATAAAATGATTTCAAGCAGAAAAACAATTGCATTTATTTTGAAAAAGAAAAATGAATTTAATCGTTCAGATAGAATAAAAAAATTAAAGAGTGGGAATAAATACATACATACATATATCATTTGAAGCTTATGTAATTTTGTGCTTTTTCTCTATGTGGATATTAAAACTCGGTTATTTGCTGCAGTTGAAAAAAGTGGAATTAATTACATGAGATAAAATTTAATCAAGCTCTTAAATTAAAAAAAAAATTAAATGAAATAATCAGCCCAATTATGAATATTCTCACGGAATTTCTTTCCCACGGAAAAAATTTTTCTCGAGAAAAAATTCCTCCAATTATGAATTCCGTGGGAATAATATTATAAAAAAGTGGCATCATCGTTATTTGAAGGGAGTTTTTTTTAGTTTATTTTCATATAATTTTTATTTTATAATTTATAATACCTCCTTTTTTCCCCCGATTTTTTTTATTTTTCGCAATCAATCAAAATGGGGAAAAATTTATAATTGGAGAAAAGAGAAAATTGAAAAAACTCTCACGGAATTTTTGTTTATAATTGGGCTGAATAACTTTTTCCCGAACTCTATAGTTTGACTTTTTATATCGAAATTGGCCAAATGAAATTTTATAGAAGAAATTTCTTCTTATTTTTGTTCCTTTTATAACCCTTTTTATGGAGATTGGTCATGCCCATCATCTTATGTCTAATTGATAATTTACGACAACCATACTTGCTTTGAGTCTTATGCTGTCATCTCTTTTTAATCTAGACTGTCTTGATTTTATACGCTTAGCTGCTTATTGACGATTTTTTTTTTCATTTATAGCTCCTAAGTCCATTTGTCTGAGCCATAGGTCGATTTCTTATAGCATCGACACAATGTGAGATACCGTCTCAGTTACTTTCAAGTCTCAGAGTGTATCCAACTGACTTCTTCTTTGATTTTAATCTTTTTCAAATGCCATTAATCTGCTTATACAACCTTAAGCACATTTTTGGAAATCCTGTCAAGAGGTGACTAAAACAGGGTTGCCTTTTTAGGTTTAACAATACAAACGTACTGTTATCTGTATCCTGTCTAGAAACCCAGGGGTTTTTTGAACTAACTACTTCAATCCTCTCCAAGGTGTTATTTAAATCTGAAAGAGAGTGACACTAAATGTAATTATTTTTGTTTACCAGGATTATAATGTGTAAATGTAGAACATATACGCCTCTGACCAATCCCAACTGCTCTTGTAATTTAAACTGGCGCCTTGAGCGAACATCATCTCTATAACATTTTCATTGGAGCTTTTCAATAATAAATTAATAACCATCAAAAACGTCATGACTTGGAAAAAGTTTTCCTTTGCTTTGATATTCTTATTAAATACTAAAAATCTGACAACCAAATTCTTACAGCCATTTTTCTTTATCGTTCTATTAAACCAGTTCTGTCTAGTTGACTTTACAAATAGAAGCCAGCTTCAGTATTTTATTTGCGGTCACTAGAAACTGATAGTTTATGAAAATAAATTATATTAAGGCAATAAGTACCTGAATTTTTTTTTTTTCATTTTCACTTGATATCAAATTACTTCTATAACAAACAAAATACTAATTCTTTTATTGCTAAAATTAAATAATTTTTCAAATTATTCTCTTTTCTGATTGATGCTACTCTTCTTTATTATCACGTTTCTTACTTAATTCCCAGGTAACGTAGCTGAATACTTTTAATTGCACCCATGTGAATAGTAATCTATCAGCCTCATATAATATTTTATATATTCAACAAAATAGTTATAAGTTGTTAAAAAAAAAGCTATATTTTAATTTCAATGACTACTTCAACTTACACCTGATTTTAAATAGCGAAAAAGAAAAAAAAATGATAATCAACAAAAACAAAGAGAGAATATGCGGGCATGAAGTGCTTTACTTTGAAATTTATACTCTAGAGACTTAAAGGCAATTTGTGATGCGTGTTACTGATGTTATTTTTTTTTTTTTTTTTTTTGTGATAAATTTTATTAATCGATGTCAATGTTTTCTTTATTAATTCTTCTGGAGAAGCAGGATTTAAAACAACTCAATAAACTTTTTACATGTTCTTTTAAAACATTTTATTCAATTTCAATACTCGAAAGCAATATGCCACTTATTGTCTTTAGTATTGCTGCAAAAGAAAAACTTTTAACACGTAAAACATTTATCTTTTAAACAGTTATATTCAATAATATTTTATATAAAATAACATTATTGGTTACTGATGTTGCGAAATGAACAGAAAATTATAATGGCATCAATTTTATATTAAACTAGGGGATTCCAGCGTGCTTTACTACGCATGAATGTTAACATTGTATCAAATCCATATACAGCGTATGCGGTATATTTATATGAAAAAAATCACATGTTGTCATAAATCACGAACTTTAGATAAGCAATTTAGGTTTTTTCCAAAAATTTAAAAAGAACATTATTTTTATACCCTTCCCAACAAAAAGTGGAAGAACGCGATAACTAAGTTTGTCACTCCTTGTGTAATTTCCACAATATCCATTTCCAATCCCAAAAAGTATATATATTCTGAGTTCTTATGCATGCCCGTCTGTCCGTCTGTCTGTCTGTCTATCCGTTCGTGTTAGTGTTTGCCGTGGCAAACTTGATTTCACAAAAAATAAATGTGTCAATCGATCAGATCGAAAGAGGTGCTATTGGAAATCAGGGTTATCAGTCCATGTCCTTCGAGGCAACAGCAAAACACCTCTTATTTGGGACAATAAATAAACTCCAATCAAAAAAATAAATATATGGGACAATAGAGTATTAAAAAATGAGAAGAAAACATCAAGTGAAAAAATTGGCGCTCGCCCACATTTTTCGAGTTACGGGGCTCTGTAATTTTCAAATTTTTTAAAATACCAATAATGGTTTCTTCTAAAAGCTTTTGAAGAGAACTTTAAGGAAATACTTAAATATTTTAAAAATGCTTAACCCATTAAGAGCCGATGTCATTTTTATGTAAAATTATGTATATGCAGTACCAAAATTTTTTTTATTTTTTATTTCTCGGTCACCCCTATAATTGCTTTTTTGATTAAAGTTACTTAACTTAACTAGATTTACATAGATGGTAAAGGGTATATAAGATTCGGCATAGCCAAATATAGCACTATTACTTGTTATATGACGAGTTAAGAAACATTGTGATATTTAAAGCCAACAAAAAAATTTCTTATAAATTTGATTTGAAAAGCTAACGATGCATTTTTGTGATCAAAACTAAGAATTTTTTTTAATTATTTAAATTGTACTTTAACCATTTAATTTTATCAAAATACAGTGCGGTGTAATATTATAAATGCGATTAGTTTCAAGAGATTCCTTACATTACGTACACCAGCTGAATGAGCATTGAGAAAACAACAGAAATAAGAATTTTTATTTAGTTTTATTTTATATTTTAATGTGGGTGCATTATTATTGCCGCACTTGCGTATGTATGTTTGTATACATATTTATGAAAGAGTTTTAAAGCTAAATATTAAAATAGCTTTTATAAGTTTGCTTGACCGGATATCGTGCTCCATGCTTATAAGAACACAGCTTTAAAGTCATTAGTAATGTCCTATTGACTATTCGTAGATTCTGATTAACAAAACTGCCCAGTCATTCTTATTAAGGACTATTTTGTGAGAATAAGTTTTATCTTGCTAGAAAAACAACTTTTCTTGCAGTTTCTCTAGAAAAAGGTTTGAAATTTGTCTGGAGTAGAGCTGAACACTTATTCGATTTTATTTTAGGGATCCTCAACATCAATTCTAGCATACAATTTAAGCAAACAATAAGAAAGTCATCCCTAAAATTTCCCTCGAGTTGTGCCCATCTGCATCATCTAAATTAAATTTCAGATGGCATGAGCAGATATTTCGTAATTTCCGCGTGAATACTCGTATAAGAAATCACCAATGAATCAATAAGGTTACAATATTTTAAAAAATGAGAACTTTAAGGAAATACTTAAATATTTTAAAAATGCTTAACCCATTAAGAGCCGATGTCATTTTTATGTAAAATTATGTATATGCAGTACCAAAATTTTTTTTATTTTTTATTTCTCGGTCACCCCTATAATTGCTTTTTTGATTAAAGTTACTTAACTTAACTAGATTTACATAGATGGTAAAGGGTATATAAGATTCGGCATAGCCAAATATAGCACTATTACTTGTTATATGACGAGTTAAGAAACATTGTGATATTTAAAGCCAACAAAAAAATTTCTTATAAATTTGATTTGAAAAGCTAACGATGCATTTTTGTGATCAAAACTAAGAATTTTTTTTAATTATTTAAATTGTACTTTAACCATTTAATTTTATCAAAATACAGTGCGGTGTAATATTATAAATGCGATTAGTTTCAGGAGATTCCTTACATTACGTACACCAGCTGAATGAGCATTGAGAAAACAACAGAAATAAGAATTTTTATTTAGTTTTATTTTATATTTTAATGTGGGTGCATTATTATTGCCGCACTTGCGTATGTATGTTTGTATACATATTTATGAAAGAGTTTTAAAGCTAAATATTAAAATAGCTTTTATAAGTTTGCTTGACCGGATATCGTGCTCCATGCTTATAAGAACACAGCTTTAAAGTCATTAGTAATGTCCTATTGACTATTCGTAGATTCTGATTAACAAAACTGGCCAGTCATTCTTATTAAGGACTATTTTGTGAGAATAAGTTTTATCTTGCTAGAAAAACAACTTTTCTTGCAGTTTCTCTAGAAAAAGGTTTGAAATTTGTCTGGAGTAGAGCTGAACACTTATTCGATTTTATTTTAGGGATCCTCAACATCAATTCTAGCATACAATTTAAGCAAACAATAAGAAAGTCATCCCTAAAATTTCCCTCGAGTTGTGCCCATCTGCATCATCTAAATTAAATTTCAGATGGCATGAGCAGATATTTCGTAATTTCCGCGTGAATACTCGTATAAGAAATCACCAATGAATCAATAAGGTTACAATATTTTAAAAAATGAGAACTTTAAGGAAATACTTAAATATTTTAAAAATGCTTAACCCATTAAGAGCCGATGTCATTTTTATGTAAAATTATGTATATGCAGTACCAAAATTTTTTTTATTTTTTATTTCTCGGTCACCCCTATAATTGCTTTTTTGATTAAAGTTACTTAACTTAACTAGATTTACATAGATGGTAAAGGGTATATAAGATTCGGCATAGCCAAATATAGCACTATTACTTGTTATATGACGAGTTAAGAAACATTGTGATATTTAAAGCCAACAAAAAAATTTCTTATAAATTTGATTTGAAAAGCTAACGATGCATTTTTGTGATCAAAACTAAGAATTTTTTTTAATTATTTAAATTGTACTTTAACCATTTAATTTTATCAAAATACAGTGCGGTGTAATATTATAAATGCGATTAGTTTCAAGAGATTCCTTACATTACGTACACCAGCTGAATGAGCATTGAGAAAACAACAGAAATAAGAATTTTTATTTAGTTTTATTTTATATTTTAATGTGGGTGCATTATTATTGCCGCACTTGCGTATGTATGTTTGTATACATATTTATGAAAGAGTTTTAAAGCTAAATATTAAAATAGCTTTTATAAGTTTGCTTGACCGGATATCGTGCTCCATGCTTATAAGAACACAGCTTTAAAGTCATTAGTAATGTCCTATTGACTATTCGTAGATTCTGATTAACAAAACTGGCCAGTCATTCTTATTAAGGACTATTTTGTGAGAATAAGTTTTATCTTGCTAGAAAAACAACTTTTCTTGCAGTTTCTCTAGAAAAAGGTTTGAAATTTGTCTGGAGTAGAGCTGAACACTTATTCGATTTTATTTTAGGGATCCTCAACATCAATTCTAGCATACAATTTAAGCAAACAATAAGAAAGTCATCCCTAAAATTTCCCTCGAGTTGTGCCCATCTGCATCATCTAAATTAAATTTCAGATGGCATGAGCAGATATTTCGTAATTTCCGCGTGAATACTCGTATAAGAAATCACCAATGAATCAATAAGGTTACAATATTGCACTACAGTGTATGTTGAGCATAGATTATGTTTATTTCTATCATGCTTTTGTTCCTGCGTGTACGCTTCATAAAGCGTTTCTCAAAATTTATAATGAGATTTCCTTAAAATATCCTTTTGTCGCAAAAATGGGCTCCACATTTTTAATGTTCCATACAGGGCTGCCGTTTTTGGTTATTTCTAACCAAAAGTGGTTATTTTTTCTTTAATGTGGAGATGTGAATATTTTTCTCATTTTGGTTATTTTTTCTCCAAAATAATAATACACATGACCATATTTTTTATGTTATACTTTTTAATTTTATATTCTTCAATTTTTCGAATTGCTACCAAGCCAACTGAAAATAACAGCTGTGACTAAAATCGCTACTGCAGCCACCTGTTATGAATTCGCCTTTATTGCTACTCATTTGCTTATAATACTTTTCTTTTGCAACACTGTCAACAGCTTTTAATTTTTCAAAATGCAATGAACTTTTAATAAGTAAATCTGTTGTGTTAAACTATTATACTGTGAACTGCAAGTTTTGTTTAATTTGTTTTAAACAAACTTTTATTTTTTTAAAACATACGTGTACAATCGTTACTTATTCCATACAAACATATGTAGGTAAAAGAATTTTATTTTTGTTATTATTATTATTAATGAATTTAAATCACATAAGTTACATTATAAATATGTATCCATTTTAAGTTTTATTGAATAAAAATACTACATATTGAAATTTGGTTATTTTTTTTCTCATTTGGTAACTTTTAAAGCAAATTTTGGTTGTAAAAATTTTTTGGTTGTGGCAGCACTGGTTCCATACACAAAGTGTAAAACATTACCCCATTGTTTTTGCTATAATATCTCTCCGTCTGTCACAGCCCGCTTTCTCTAAAATAAGTAAATTTTAGTCATTTAAGCTGTATTTTTATCATCGTTATTATTTAGAATAAAATATTTGGAAGTTATCTACTGGAAGTAAACAAAAATCTTCTACAGTATGAACTTTGTTTTTTTTAAATTATATATTAAATTTTTTTGGACTGTTCATAGATTTCATCTTCATCATCTAATGAAGTTAAATAGACCTGAGGCTGGCAAACAATTATTTTTATTAAGGAAGACTTTTGTCTTTTATGTTACAACATGTGCTTAATGTTTTTTGCTGCAATCCGTTTTAGTTATTGAAGAAAAGATAAGAATATGTTTGCACATTTTTTCTACCATTTCATGTCATTTCTAAACACAGTTCGCGCTATTATTAAAAAAGCCATTTCATTTTATGTTTCAACATTTGTTATTTTTGTCTATCGTAGTTACAAGAACAAATTACCTTAGAGCAGAAAATAAAATCAAAAATGTATGTCAGGTAAAGTGGAAATGCTATTGAAAAGAAAATACAGACGTTTATTACTTAAAGAAAAATAAATATAAAGGGAACTTATATGTTTTCGACGATGTTATTTATAATAGGCAATTGTCTAAAGGAACAGACAGAAGATGGAAAGTGACAATTCCAAAAGATTTTCAAGTTAGCGGTAGTGATAATTTTTCATTTTTTAAAACTTTTCAAGGCTACACGTAACTTGTATAATTTTGTTATATTTTTGTTGATTTTTTAGTATTTTCTTAAGGATCTCTTCAAAAGCTTTTAAATGATACCCATATTAATATTTCAAAAGATTTTAAAATTTCAGTGGCCCATAACTCAGAAAGTATGGTCGAGTGCAAATTTTCTCACTTGATGTTTTTTTCTTATTCTCTATTGCCCCATATATATATATATATATATTGTTACGAATAATAAAATCTGGCAACCCCTGTAGTTGTTTCCGTATGAAGGTGGTGAATAAGCTAATTCAACTAATGGTGTGTTTATAGAATAACAAAACCACAAGTTAGCTAACAAAAGCTGAGCAGCCTCAATGGCTGCGTTGGTAGAGGTGCGTGCTGCAAAACACAGGGTCCTGAGTTCGATTCCGCATTCGGACAGCGTGCAAAGAAAAAATAATAATTCTTGTAATGCAAATAAAATTAATACACAGCAGTACAAACTTCCCGAGAGGCAAGAGACAATTATTGTGTGAAACCATGGCTGATAATTTAGTGAAGACGTCCAATTTAATAGAAGAGCAACAGATAATTGTCAAGAAGCCCTGTATAATAAAAAAATAAGAGCAAAAGCGGTTAGCGCGGGGAAGTGTAACAGCATAACAACAGTGTATGGCAGACGTGGGTTGTGGCTACTGGATTAAAAGGAGAAGACTGGCTTGGATAAAAGGAGAAGTGGAGATGTCTGTGGATGGTTAAGGTTACTAAACAAGGCATCGAGTAGTTCATGTCTCGCTGGAGTAACAGTAGTGTAGAGTGGATGGTTGCGTTTGTAGTAATAACGCATGTTTAGTAAATACGAGACCAAGGGTTCACAAGTCTGGGAGGATCAAGAAGTATAGCCAGAGAAAGCTATATAAAGTTCGAAGACAGAATTTAGCCACAGTGGTATTTGCAATCAAAAGAATCCGTACATTTGTTCTGCTAAAAAGGTAAAAACGTAACAATATATATGTTGCGCATAGTTTGAGGGCAGTTTTTCAATCCATCGCATATTTTGAGGATATTTGCATACTTTGAGGACAGTCCTCAAAGTTTTTATATATATATCGCATACTTTGGGGACATGATTGCTATTGCAATTCTCCATTTCACTTTGCTAGATCTTATATGTCCTTTGCGCCATAAATTCTTCTTAAATATTAAAATTTTTTAAATAATTTTAGTTTAATAATGATTATTTGACCCTTTTTTATTAAATTATTTTCTATTTTATTAAGCTTTGGGTCCTTATATTTTTTTATTAATATTTTATTTAAATATTTCGGTACTTTCTGCGTACCTTCTTCAAGAATATTAATTTTGTTTTATTTTTTAAATAAATTTCAGATTTTTGCATGCTAAGTTGCCATATTATATTTTGATTTTACGCGCCAAGAATTTTACACTTAGACAATTTTTTGCGTTAACGCCGTTCAATTAAAATAATTTGGTAGGCTTTGATCTATAAAAGGAAATTAGTAAACAAAAAAACTTTTACAAAGCGTGACATCTACCAATTTTTGCAAAATCTAAGGAGCACCATTTCTAAGGCGTGTGTTTTATAAAAGCTCGGGCTAAATCTGGAATCTTTGAAGAAAGATTATCAGGTATTGTTAATAATAATTGTTATTCATTAATTAGTAATGTTTGCGTATGCTCGGTGAGTACCATAAGAAGATAAGACAGCTGCTAATACAGAACCTGTTAGAAAATCGTTTGCATGGGCAAAACCACGCAAGGATAACTGCGGCAAAGGAGTAATGCAGCTGTAAATGCAAGTTTATGAGAGTTTAAAAACCCTTGAACAAAATAAGCAGTGCTCACGACTTCGTCTTGCAGTCATTTCCAATTTTCTTAAAATATAAATTTTGAAAAATGTGTTTTTAAATATTTATTTAAAAGTTCTGCAGATTGTGTCAAAAATTATCCATTTACAAAAATAAAATGTATATACAACTGTTTTAGTACCATTATACTGGCAAAATTGGGTGCTTTTTCACTTGTATCTATATTTTCTCTGAAATTTTATTTTTACGAAAAAATATATATCAAGGTTCTAAGGCACCTCCTCCCAAAATGTTCAAATCCATCTAGTAGTTATTACGTGATATGAACACACACAGGCAAAAATTCCAATTCCAAAACAATTGTTTCGTATTCCATATCGTTTACTATCTACACCAGCATTAAATTTTATTTGGGGCTGATGCTTAGATTCGGGCATATATCAAATATATTTATATATCAAGCAAGGACCAAGAAAGTTTTTTTTTATATAAACTACCTATGTATGTACATTAAATAAATTAAGTTTAGCGGCAAACTACACAAAAAAGATTTAGCCTCTTAATTCCGGCACAAAATTAAATTAAAAATGAAATATTGACAGATCATCCAGCATGTGTACATGAAAGCATCCTGTACACGTAACTGACTTTGACATCCAGCATTTTGACGGTTCTATTTTGTACAATCGTTTGCCAGATCTAGCTTCATGTTGGACAATGTAAAATAGCCTTTAGCGAAATTTAATACATTAGATCACAATAGAAAAAAGTATAGTATTGTTACCAATTTACACGAACACTAATTTTTTACCTTTCTTTTTAAGGGCCTAAATTGTCTTTTCCTTTATATCCATACGATCAAAAGGCTGAATATCAAAGTTGGTTACGTTTGCTGGATGCTCTGACGTACACATGTTGGATGAATATATATATATAATTCTACTTTTACCTCTGGTTTATTTGAAAACAGCATTGAAGAAAAAGATGTTTCATCAGGTTTCATTTTGTGCGACGCTTCTGATCCTATAAAAACTGGCAAAGTTTTCGATGCCAAAGTAGTTATTTTAGAGCATGAATCAATTAATTTGTGCTGGTTATTTAGCTGTTATGCACATACATTGTGCATCTGAAGAAGTCACCGTTATGGAAAGAATATGTACATATAATATATTCACAGAAGCTACAAATTTCCATTGACAAGTTTAATATTTTTTCCTTTTCAAAAAATTTATTCGTGCCCAATTTATTATTCTCAGTTTTCATTCATTAATTTTAATTTTTTATAGCTCCTGTCAAATTGCGATTTCAATAGGTAAACAATCAGATTAATTCCTAAAAAGAATGGTACTGATTATTTACTTTTATTTTCAAAGTGAATCAAAATAGTCCCCAACCTAAGACCAGTAACTCTTATTTTTTTTATATTATTATATACATATTTACAATTTAGTAAAAACGTAACAAAACAAAATTGCACCTAAGCTGACGTTTTAAGTTAATATGTTTTTTCGTTGCAAAATTAAAGCCCAAATAAAAAAATACCAAAATGGTCCAAACCTAACAGCAGGGTTAAGATTTCCATCCAAGTAATGAACCACCTTTCAATTTGGTATACACCCAAGCAATATAATTAAGCAATATGAAAGAATTGAAATTATATTACTTGTGTGTGGCTCACTTTATATATTTCACATATCGCACTTGATCAACAATAGGGTATTAACTCCAAATTTTATCACATAATAGGGAGATTGAAATTCAATGAAATGTAACGGAGACCATATTCATGATAATGTAGTGATTACCTTTATTTCAACAAAAAGGTATTATTTCGAGTTCATAAAAGAGGTATAATTTTGAGTTGAGTCTCTTTTCAATTTGGTTTTATTTTGAGTTTATATTGTCTTGTTGATAAAATTTGTTTCATTTATGATCGAAAAATTTATTTTTTTTTGCAATACTTGCACAGATTTCTAGAAAAAACGATGTAAATATATTTTTAAATGGAATTTGCTTCCTATGGTGTATTTGAATTTTTAAATTCTGTTAAAATGTGGCCACAAACAGTTTTTTGTTGATCAATTGCGATATGTATATTTAATCAAAAGCTTTTACAGGTGTGGTAATCTTCTAACTGGCAATATTATTTAAAAACTATTAAGGCGAATTTAGAATCGGCGAGAAGAAAACAAACTTTTTGGCAAACTTTTTTCAGAGTTGCATGGAGCGTACTTTTTCCGTATACGTGTGAGCACGTGTACTTTTTTTGAGAGTGTATGGGTACAACGTGCTCTATAAAAACAAATTATGAACAAATATGTACATAATTTAACATTAATTTTCACAGTAATTTGTTAATGCTTTTTAAAATAAAAAATTGAATTAGATGCGTCTAAAGTGCCAAAATCAAATTTAACGGTTGTCACTTAATCATATATAAGCTATATGGTAGACAAATTATTACTTAGTTAAAATTTCCTGATACACTTTTTTGCTAATAACTCCAAAACTATTTCGCGCGCACATATCCCACTACCCGGAATCAATAGAGGACAATAACACGAACAAAACGTGATATAACTTATTTTCTAAAAAACTTGCTGAAAAAAGTTATTAAACAGCAAACTTTCGAAAATTACGAAAAATCTTCAAAATATATTAAACTAGTATTTTGTTCATTACTCCAAAACGGGTTCGCGCGCACATATCCCACTACCCGGAATCAATAGAGGACAGAAATACGAACAAAACGTGCCATAACTTATTTTTTAAAAACTTTCTGAAAAAAGTTATTAAACAGCAAACTTTCGAAAATTACGAAAAAATGTCAGAATATATGAAATTAGTATTATATTCATTACTCCAAAACGGTTTTTCGCGCACTTATCCAACTACCCAGAATGGATAAGGGACAAAAATTCGAATAAAACATGGTACAAGTTATTTTCCGAAAAACAAACTGAAAAATTAGAAATATATTAAATTAGATTTTCATACATTTTATACCACAGATAACACACGAAAAATTCAGTGTGGCCAGATTTCAGCTTTCGATAAAAGGAATTATTCATCTGTGTTTTATACATTCAAACATAATATTTACCAAATATGTACCAAATTGCTGTTTAAATGTTCGTATTAATAAAAATATCAATGCATTGGAAATGAAAATATATAAAAGGAAAAAGAAGTATTGCTTCCCATATGAAATATTCAAAGGTATGGACATAATTAATGTTTTAAATAGTTTCTTTGATTTAATCTTTTGAAAGTAGAAATTTTATATGCCATTATAATTATTTGTTTTTATAGTTTATGGTGAGTTCGTTGTTTCAATTCCATTCATTAATTCCGTTTAGGTCTGGCAACGCAAAATAAGTTTACAAATCTGATGCATGGCAAATAACAGAAGAAAACGCATTTTATTTCTTTATCTCGGTGATCTGCGGGCGAGCAGATTTTTCTTAAAAAAAGTGGGGTTACAATCAAAAACGCATTGCTAATTCATATTCTTATTTATTATTTGTCGAAACTGAGCTTGAAAATTTGTTGGAACGGTATCTTCTTCTATTGTTATTCAATTCACTTGATCACATGAAAGATGTTGTAATTTTTCTTTACCGTTACGGTAAAATAAATACCCTCTATCAGTATCAATTTTTGCATCGATTTGTCTCAAAAAATCGTAACGTATAATACCATCAAACGCCTTTAAGCTTGAAAGAAGAAAAAAAGTTGAGGTATTGTCTAATACATTAATAAGGCATTTTTTGTTTATAAGATTTTTACCATTAATTGACTTCAAATAGAAAGATTTTTCCAAAGACTTAATTCCTTGAAGAAACGAAAAATGCTTTATATAATTTTTTGACGTCCGTGTCAATTAAAATACGAAGCTCCTGACCGTTTTTGAACTTTTTCGTAATAAACGGCAGGAGCGATTTCAGTTTAAAAAATTAATTTCGTCACTACCGCTACAACATCATCATTATAGTTATGATTATCATTTTGAGGACTTTCGTAATAATATTCATTTTCAAAAACAATATTCTGATTGAGGTTTGGCTCTTCATTGGAGAAAGTTTCTAATTCTTCCGGCATGTAATTTACCCTTTGTAGCTTTTGAAAAGGGGAACGATCGGAATGTAACTGTTCACGACTCCGCTTATATGCTACTGGCAAATTAGAATTTAAATGCTGCGGCTTAGGAGTGTAATTAGGTAAATTAGGCTGAATTGGATTTTTAATATGTTGTTGCTGTGGAGTGGGTAAATTCACAAAATTATTACGTTGCCTGTAATAACTTGTATTGTTATCAACTTCCATTGGAGTTGGCCTATTGTAAACATTTTGATTGAAACGCGTACTCGTATGCGGTTGGTTATTGCGCTCTATTTGTTTGTATTGAGACATTATTGGTCTATTGAGTTTAAAAGTATTTCCTACCGCAAAGGCTTCTGCAAAATCGTAACGTTTATGATTGGTTTGAAGCTCTTGCGCAACTGCGAGAGCAGTTGGAAGATCTTTGGGTCTGGCAGAAAAAAGTATATCGCACAAGGGGCGACGAAGTCCTGAGATAAAAACGCGTAAAGCGGTCTCCCTAGCGCGTTCATTTAAAGCGTCGGTTATATCTCGATTTCCGCTATATGTCATAATATGTTTATTTATTATAAGGCATAGCTTTTTGTCTACCCTATTGTAGTATTCGGTAATAGAAAGAGTATCTTGCCTGAGAATACTTAGCTCATTTTCAAGTACATACAACGGCGTTTTATCGGAATATTCTTGATCTAACCTAGCTATTACTGCCCTAAAATTAAGCACTGTATTATAAGAAGCAAGTGTGGCATTTGCAGAACCTATAATTTTGTTTCGAAATATGCCCATTGCAATATAATATTTTTCTGAACCCTCAGTATAATAGTTAATGGCGAATTCAGCGGCGTTTCGCCATGCTGGATAAGAAACAGAATCACCACTGAATTCAGGAAGGGACTTTATTAAGTCTAAACTTGAATTGTTTTCTCCAATTAATGGGTTAATGGAAACAGGCAAATATTGTTCAACGCCACGCGGTTGCAACTGATTAATCGCAAAGGTCAAGCGATTTAGCTGTTCGGATATTTGCTGCCTTGTATTTTCATTAGCTTCATTAACGATTTGCACTACCTCCTCTTTTTTAAGAAACATTTTGTGAAAATATAATTTATTCTAACGAAAAGTTTTGGAATTGAAAACTTTATAAGGTTGTTAATAAAGAAAATAATTTTTACTCTTCGCACTTTACTTACACGGCCAAATACAATCGTCGTTTTAGAAAATAAACCTTTTTCTGTTTAAAAAATTTTATTATTTTGTTTAGTTCAGCGAAAATATACTAAATAATCTAAAAAGTTTGTAAGTAGCTCTATTTCGAAGACACGTTAATGTATTGCTTCCAAATTAATAACTTTTTATATTGAGAATTTAAAAAAAGTTATGGAGAGACTGTACTTTTTTAATCAGTTTTTAAAAAATGTTTCTTAATTCTACTTGAATCGAAAAACAAAATAGCATACTGGATTTTAACTTTACTATTTTTAAATAAAGTAAGATATAACACGTATTTCTAACAATTTGATTTTGAAATAATATCCACTTTGAAAATTTTTTAAATGATCACTTACACTTTTTTTAATTTAA
This sequence comes from Gymnosoma rotundatum, assembly GCA_916610165.2. NCBI lineage: Eukaryota > Metazoa > Arthropoda > Insecta > Diptera > Tachinidae > Gymnosoma > Gymnosoma rotundatum. The sequence continues at coordinate 126,077,042 of OU744336.1, read as the reverse complement.
TTTTATTAAAGACGAAGGCAGTCAGTGTTCCTTTTTCATTACAGGATTCGCATGTCCTTTCAGTAGTTGTAGGTCCTTAATCCTTTAAGTTGGGCGCCAGTTAAATATTTTATTTAATTTTATTTTATTTAATATTGTTTTATTTTATTTAATATTGATTTATTTGATATACTTTTCTATGACGATCTTACTCGCTTCATATCTACTTTACAATTGCTGTAATAATTTCTTAACTTAAGCCAAAGCACAACCGCAAAGCAAACTGCATGCCCATGCGTTGTTACTGTATCATTGTTGCGCTTGTATCATCTAATTCGCTTTGATAATTGTCCGTAGCTATGTAACAACAATTATATAAATTATAGAGAGTTCTAACAAAAGTTAAATGCTGGCTGTTGCTATGTGCCTTTATGAAAATAAGAGTGATGGTATATAGATATAGGTACGTATGTTTGTAGCAAGCATTAAATCAAAGACAGCTAAGGGAAAAATTTTAGTAACAAATTTTATTAGCAGATCATCCCAATACTAACTTATACAAAAGGTAAGTCAATAAAACTAAAATTTTGTGTTGATATTCTTTTAATGTAATTTTAACGATGGCAATTGAAACAAAGCCACGAATAACGTTGTAAAAGACAAATTTTGCAAAACCTGTTTTTTTTGCAGATTACCGTTAATTTTACTCTCTTACATTTGTTCCAACAACAAAACATTAAAATTATGCATTTTATCACCGTCAAAACGCAATTGCAATGAGTCAGTCAGTTTTTTTGCTCTCCTGAAAAATTATTATTTTGTCATTTGCAACGTTATTCGCGGCGATCCTTCAATCGTTAAACTGTGTAGTGAAGTAAATTGTTAAACTGTGTAGTGAAGTAAATCCAATCAAAAAATATATATGTATATGAAACAATAAGAAAAAATGAAATAAAAAAATTATCGCTCGCCCACATTTTTCGAGTTATGGGCCTCTGAACTTTTCATAGAAAACTGTGATTTTGCACTATGTCTTTATTGTAATTTGACCTACATATATAGCCCTGTCTTTTAAACCCTTATATAAGAAAAACTTAGAAATTAAAGGGTGTTCCCATAGTTGATGTAAAAATTTGGATTTCGAAGTTGAAGGGTGTCCCAATAGTTAATGTAAGTTGATGTATGTGGCCATATTTTTTAATCTTTATAGACAGACGGATTAAATCGGTTTCTGGTTATTTATTTTGGCTTTTAACACAAAGATAAACTTATATATAGTTTTATTCTAGATTTTATTCCTTTAAATATTTACTGCCAATAAAAATAAAATAAGTTTGAAATTATGACAATATTTTTATACAAATTTTTTTTAAATGTATTTCAATTTTATTTTTAAATTTTATGAATATGGCAGTTAATATTTAATGTACTTAAAAATTTGGTTGGGGGAGTTTCTTAAATTTGGTTTAGGTTTGTTAATTTTCTACATAGTTTTTTTGAAGCTTCTGCAATTCTGAACTAGTTTTTCATAAAAACAATTGCTTCTCCCAAAATAAAACTTTTATAGGTAAATATTAATTAAATTTAAATGCGGTCGTTTTAATTTATTTTAGTAAAATGCGTAACCTTTTAAAGTTAAAGGATATAATAGAACACGAGCTTAAAAAAGGCTTAAATTATAAAAATATGAATGACAAGATGTACCAATTAATCATAGAAAAGTACAACGAAAATATGCCGGTATGTACAAGAGCGCAATATACCTAGGAATAGGAAAATTATTTTAGGTCATGTAAGAAGTTGGAATTAACGCAAGTTAATAACAGTTAGTGAACTATTTTATAAATTTTAGGTAATGCGTTGGTCGAAAAAACTTAAACAACAAAAAGATTCTACTAATTTATCTAAAAACGTTAATAAGATAGAAAGTACTAAAGAATCGACATCCTTGATGATTGCTGAAGGCAGAATACTGAATGATGCTGAGCAAAGTACTTTACATGTTTTAATAAATATGGAAAGTCTTGTTTTGGATGAAATACTGAAATTAGATACCGCAAATTTTAGTGCTGAAGAAATCTGGGATGCAGAAATTCTTAAAAATGTAACTTTTGATAATGATATATGTAAGGAAGAAAATCTTGCTAAAGGAACAGAAAATATACTCCCCGAAAAAGTGGATTTAAGTGGTCTTAAAGAATCGAGCAACTGAGATGCATTCGAAAGCATTTTACTGCCTTTAGAAAATGAATTTCTCAGCTCGGATGAAATTTGCGCTTTAGATACATTAATTAACTTGTGCGATCCACAATTCGAGGCATGTGACATACTTAATTTTAGAAAGGATTGCAAAGCTATACTCCCCGAAAAAGCAGATTTAAGTGAATTTAAAGAGACGAGCAACTTAGATGCACTCGAAAGCATTTTAACACCTCTAGAAAATGGATTTTTAAGCTATGATGAAATTTGCGCTCTAGATGCATTAATTAGCTTGTGCGATCCACAATTCGGGGCAGATGACCTATTTAATTTTAAAAAAGATTTCAAAACTGACAATGGTGCGTTTCTCATGCTCACCATTTAAAGAGTATATTTGTAAATACTATAAAAATATTAATATTGAATACATATATATGTGTGTAAATGTTTTTTGATGTCTTATGTCTTCTTTTATAAATGCATAGATTAAAAGTTTTAAATTTTGCAAATATATCGATTAAAACTTTTAAATTATTTATTTCTTTTAAAACAGAAACAAAAAAAGAGTGTGGAATGCAAACTAATATTGAAAACAGTAAGAGTAATGTTTGCCTATAAACTTCTACAAAAATTAAAAAACCTTTTGTTTTATGTTATCGACTTTAACATGTACATTTCTTCTTTTTACAGTTCATCAATGTTGGAAGCATGAAGAAATAAATCACAGATGTGAAATATATACTGAAAAACTAGAGGGTATTCTCAAGAATTTTGTAAATGATTTAGCGGGTATGCTTAAAAATCTTATTAACAAGTTTACATGTAACGATACTAACAATTTAAAAAATAATGCTAACTTCAATTCAGAAATTAAAGAAAGTTATAATGACAATGATAACTTAAAAAAAAGTGAAACAAATTTAAATGAAGGCTCTGCGAATATATTAAACATTAGCAATATAATTCCTAGCACTTCCGTGAACATTTCAGTAAAAAACGACACAAGTATAAGAAATAGTTCTGAAAGTATCGTATTTTATATTTATATTTGTAAAGATTTTACATCTTTTATATAAAAATACACACACCTCCTTAATCTACTTAAACAAAAATGCCAGAAGCAACCATGGTTTTAAAATGTATTATTTTGCCGTTAACAATTGTAACGGTAAAATCATGAGAATTTGTATTTCGATATATTTCAGCTACTTCCTCGTCCCTTAAATTAATTTTATGTATTTAAAAGCAGTGGTTATATATAATTAACGAAAAATTAATGAATGTATGAATGATCTTAGTTATGAAATGGTAATAAACTTACAGCAATCTTTTTTTTTTAAATACTGTTACGCTATAGATTTATAGCGTAACACTACTATACAAACATGAATCTTTTAGTATTGTATTTTTACGGCCACATTTCAGACAGGACAGATGTGACGTTTGCCAAAGCTTTCGCTTTTAATAATGTACATAACGAAATGATTTTCAACACGCATAATACTTGTGTGGCCTCTCCTCTATCTCTCTCTCTACTATGCATATGTTTTTGGGACTCCACTTCGACTTTGTTGATTGTTTTGGGGTTATTAAATTTTAACACCAGCGTTACATTTAAATAAAAATTGATGGATATCATTCTCGTCTAGAATAGTAGTAGAGAGCGGAATCTCAGAAAAGTTGTTCGAGATAGAAATCTTGTTGCTGTTAAAAAAGTACTTGCTGTTTGTTTTACAACAAGCTATATGGGTAGGTTGTCAGGTGAAAACTTCCAAGGGCACTACGGCATCTGCAACTGATCGTGTCTTTTTTGTTTCGCGTAACGAATATTTACTCTCGATGAGATGATTGAGAAAATGCTTTCTCAAAGTAATTTAACCAGTACCTCGTTTCTGTATTTCTCGCATCGTAAAAGTTTTCGCATGAAACAAGTGAATTTTTAGGAAAACGATGTAAACTGAAACAAAAACTGGGTTTTCTCACACAAGTGTTTCTTTCTGTATCTTTAAAATGCGAGAACTATATGTCATTGAAGTTATTTTCCAACAGTTATTGGAAGTATGCGAGAAAAAGTGTTTCTGTAACAATATTATGTGAAAAGTTTTACGCAAGAACTGTCAAAACAACTCACATTTTAAAACAGCGCGAAAACAAAAAAGATTAAAAATATATTTTTAAATTTGTGTAAACATGGAGCCTAAATCAGCCGAAAAGGTAAAAAGCAAATTAACTTTATAATAAAAAAGTATAATCAATAAGTATTTATGCATTTATTTATGTTTATGTTTTTATTTAGAAAATAGAAAGAATTTCCAAACAGCAAAAGCAGAAGCTAATTGATTACATGTCCTCCAACTTGGAATTCGCTAGAGGCCAATTTGGCGGGATAAATTCAAATTGCAGATACAAAGAACAATGGGAGTCGCTTAGAGTTTCTTTGAACTCGTTAGGTGGGAGTGAAAAATCGGTAGATCAATGAAAAAAGGTAAAAAAAAATTTATACATACATTCTTAAAATGTAGGTAACTTTGTTCTTTTTTTTAGTGCTGGATAGATCTAAAATCAGGCGTTAAAAAGACCATTAATGCAAGACGAAAATTTATGAATAAAACCGGTGGTGGGAGCTGGGCGGACGCACCACGAGACTTAAGTCCGCAAGAAGAACAAATTCTTCAAATCATGACTGTGGATGCTGTTGATGGTGACTCATGCACTCCAGAATCGGGAATTAAATTGGAAGAATCAGTTGAGGTACTTATTTATAATTTAATAATGTGACATTCCGTTATAAATTTTTTTTTAGGATTTCGAATCCGTAGAATATTTAGAATGCGACGATATGTGTGCCCCGCCAGCTAAAAAAGCATTGCTACAACCCACTTCATCAAACTCCTTGAAATTGAGAAAACGACCGCCATCACCGACACCAAAGCCTTCATCAAAATACGTTGATGCTTTGGATGAAGCTAGGAGAATGCAAAAGGCTGTGGTAGATCAATTAAATAGAATTGAAAATCAAAATAAGGAAATATTACAAAAGCTTGACAAACTTTTAGGTGCGAATACTACTCTTTCCTAAATATTACTTACATTTTTTTATTATTATTTTAAGTGTTGAATTGATTTTTTTTTTTCTTAATTAATAATTTTTAAATTACTACACTGTACCCTGAAGACCATTTTGTTAAAATTGAAATTAATTTGTTTTGTTATACTGTATTAAATTTATTTTATTTATGTATGTATATAACAATAAATACATATGTTGTTAAACTGTATTGAAAAGTTCTTTTTTTTTAATAAAAAATACGTCAATAAAATACATTTAAAACTAGCTACAAATTCTAACTTTTAGTCTATCGCGAAGGCGATAAGCTTCACGTAGAGGTGCTTCAATCTCATCATCATTATTAATGATATTTTCATCTACTTGTGGAACTATTACAAAGTCTTCTCTTACTAAACCATGCTCCCTCCTAAAATTATGGAGTACTGTGCAACTATTAATGATTTTTCCTGCCATTTGTGGTGTGGTGTGCAATCCAACCTGTAAACATCTGAAAACGCCCTTTAACACACCATTTAGACGTTCCACACAATTTCTGGCTTTAGCATGGACTGCGTTAAATCGCCTTTCATCCTCATTTGAGGACCTATATGGTGTTATTAGCCATGGGCGCAAAGGATAGCCGGAATCGCCTGATTGAATGGATACAAAATTATAAATTGTTTGTAAAAATAAAAGTTAAAACTTAAACTTTAATTATTCTATTCGTGAATAATTAAAAAAGTTATCTTATAAAATAATTTGTTAACGGAATTAATCACGAATAGAGCAATTAAAGTAAAAAATAGATTCCGAATAACTTTTTTAGTTAAAACTTAAATTTAATAAAAATAATAAAATTAACTTTAATTTTTAACTGAAATAACAAAAAATATTTACATATGTATGCATGTAGATTTGTACTTACCTAGCAGCCAAGAATGATTGCTTCTGTCGCTTTCATACCGCTGTTGCAACAAAACGTTAATGCGCGAAGCTTCCCAAATATAAGAATCGTGCGCAGCTCCTCCAAACCTCGCAAAACCCCCAAGAATTTTTAAATTGTAGTCGCAAATCTAAAAATATGTGTTTTTGATATAATTCTTACAGAAATAATAATGTCTACAATAAACTTACTAGCTGAACATTTTTCGAGTGATAGCCTTTTCTATTTAAATAGCAACCCTCAACCTCTTGTTTTGGCTTTTTAATACGCACATGTGTACAGTCTATGGCCCCTATCACTCCGGGAAAACCAGTCTCTTCATAAAATCTGGAAATTGATTGAATTAAATTGTTTACATTTTATTTACAATATGTATGTATGTAAAAACTACTTACTTTTGTTTTATAGATTCATATTCGGAAACTTCTGGAAACCTAATCCATTTAGCCATCAGTTTTCGTTCCAAAATATCAGATACTTCATGAACGCATCGACAGACAACACTTTTGCTTATAGAAGCAGTAAAGTCCTGTCCAATGTCTCTGTAAAAAGAACCAGTCGCAAAATAATGCAAGGCTGTACACATTCGGAGGGGTTGGGGTATAAATGTTTTTTCACACCCTTTGACATATACGGACTTATTTCATTGAATAGGACAAGAGCTGCGTCCCTACTCAAACGATACAGATCCCTGAATCGCTGCTCCGGAATACTGAAAGGGTTAGTTGTATCCCTTAACTGTCGACGATAAAGCCGCAACATATTTCGCCGATCATTTTGCTCAGCTGTTATTAAGGCCGCACTATACATTTTTTTCGCTTTTTTATTAAAAACTTATTTTATTTATTAACTTTTTTCTACACTTTCACTATTTTTCTATGTATATTGTTTGATAATTTATTTCTTTATTTTGACGTTTTGTTTTTGACACTAGTACTGGAATTATTCCAGTAAAAACAGAATCAGTGTTGTCTGTTTTCGCATTAAGAACCAGAAACACTTTTTACTCGCAAATCGAGAAACGATGAAATTTTTTGTTTCACACTTGATGTGAAAATACAGAAACGAGGTACAGAAAAGAAAAATCTTATAAATTTTAGTTTTTTGGCTTGCTGTTGATTTTCAGTTTATTATTTTTGGGCATTGCGTTTTTGATTATAACGCCACTTTTTTAAAGAAAAATGTGCTCGCCCGCAGATCGCCGAGTATGCTTAGTGCCGCAGATGTTCTCATTTCGAGGTAAAGAAATAAAATGCGTTTTCTTCTGTTGTTTGCTATGCATCAGATTTGTAAACTTTTTTTGTGTTGCCAGACCTAAATGGAATTAATGAATGGAATTAAAACAACGAACTCACCATACACTATAAAAATAAATAATTATAATGGCATATAAAATTTTTACTTTCAAATGATTAAATTAAAGAAACTAATTATTTAAAACATTAATTATATCCATCCTTTGGATATTTCATATGGGAAGCAATACTTCTTTTTCCTTTTACATATTTTCACTTCCAATGCATTGATATTTTTATTAATACGAACATTTAAACAGTAGTTTGGTAAATATTTTGTTTGAATGTATAAAATGTATGAAAATCTAATTTAATATATTTCTATTTTTTCAGTTTGCAACTTTTTTCAGAAAGTTTTTCGGACAATAACTTGTACCATGTTTTATTCGCGTTTTTGTCCCTTATATATTTAGTGGGCTATGTGCGCGTGAATTCGCTTTGGAGTAATGAACAAAATACTAATTCACTATATATGTTAGGTCAACGTATAAATACTATTCAATTTATTTATTGTTTATTTACTTAAATTTGCTTTATTCTTTTAATTAAAGTTCATTACATTTTTCTTATTTTGTACCACTGTATTTTTATCATATTTTATTACAAAGTGGCTCACTGTTCATATTCTTTTATATATCCCGTTAGTTTTTATACTTGTTTGTTACTTAAATTCTTAAATTAGTATGTTTTGTTGTTGTTAAAAAGAATGCATTTACTTGAATTGTATACTAATATGCATACATATTAATATTGTTTTTGTAATTTAAATATAAATCAGAAAAGAAGTTGAATAAGTACATTGGAAGTAAGAAACAAAATAATAACAACAACAGTGGCCCTTTGTTAAAGAATGTGTGTAAATTTGCTAAAATACATAGGTAATGTTATTTTAAGTAAAAAAGAATACTTTTAATATTAATAAAACAGTGTTAATCTCGAAGTGAAACAAATCGGGTGTTTTTTTATTTTACACGGTCGCAATTTCTATATAAACCATTAAGTTTTTGTAGTGCCTCAGAATTTAAGTTTAGTAGCGTATAGATAACAACTTAAAATTACCAAGTTGCTCTATATTGCTGCCGGTAAGGAAAACGCTCCTTATCGTACATTTTGGCGCCCAACGTGGGGCACGATTCTAGTTGTTTTTATAATTTTTCGTTGTGCGGTCCGTAATAATAAAATACAAAATAACAAGTGGACAAATAAACTTTAAATATTCGTGAAAAAAAAGTAATAAATTAAGTTCGACAATACTAAATAAAATTAAAAAAAAAGGAAACAATAAGTGACTCAATTGTGACATAATAATATAATAATAGAAACAATATTTTTCTGTTCGGGACACAAATATTAAAAATTAAATTAAGACAGTTTTTGTGCGCTATTTGTGGTACAACAAAAATATAAAATAAATTTTATTGGTTCTATTAAATCCGTAAATGTCTTTGGAGGAAGTTAAGCAACAACGGGCTAATACAAAGAAGAGTATTAGCGGCATAAAAAATCAAATTGAGGCCAATGGTAGGGGTGAAGGACGAACGCTGTCTCCTGCTGAACTTAAATGTCGCTTGGGAATTTTGGAGTCCTACTTTAAGCAGATTTTAACTTTTCAAACCCAGATAGAGAAATATGATCCAGAAGCCGGTGGTCGGCCCGAAATTGAGGATTTGTACATAGCAGCTAAATTGAGTATTCAGGCACAGCTTGGTGAAGATGTTCAAAATACAACAATGTCAGACTCCACAATTTGTTTCCCTGTTTCCAACCATAAATTGCCCCAGCTTAAATTGCCCACATTTAGTGGTAAGTACAGTGAGTACAAAAATTTTATAACGTCGTTCAGCCAAGTTATTGATCGTGAGTTTGGTCTGTCAAATATTGAAAAATTTAACCATTTGCTAAATTGCCTTCATGGCCAAGCTCTCGAAACGGTCAAAGCGTTCCAAATTACAAATGAGAATTACCCAAAGGCCCTGGAACGACTTAAGACGCGTTATGATAATAGTTCACTAATTTTTATGGAAAATATCACAACGCTTTTCGAACTTCCTGCCATGTCCAAATATAATTACGTAGTCTTGTTGATAACGTTTCCGCTTTGTATAGTTCCCTGCAATCTTTGGGCTCACCAAATGACATCGCTAACTCTATGCTTATCTACATTGTAATGGAGAAGGTGGATGAGGATACCCGTAAAAATGGAAAGATTCTTTGGATTTCACTAAACTACCCTCATGGGACGATTGCTCTAAGGTCCTGGAAAGGCGTTGTCAATATTTGGAGTCGATTGATAGCAGCCACACCCATTCAGAAGCCCGTAAGAATGATGTTCAAGCTGGTAAGCCTAAGTCTAAAAATTCTAAACCTGGATACACTTTTTCGGTCTCAAAACACTTTTGTCCACTTTGCTCAAAACCCGATCATACCATTAATCGTTGTTCTCGCTTCAAGGAAATGGATGTAGTTTCTCGGTTCGAAAATATTAAACGTCTTGGTTTTTGTATAAATTGCTTGTCGAAAGGGCATCAAGTTAATAGCTGTTCATCCTCATTTAAATGCAAAATTTGTTCTCGGTCTCATCATAGTTTACTTCATCGCTCCCAGCCGCCAGGGCCCTCGTCTCCTGCCGCTGAACCAGCCCCTAGTACTTCTCGCTCTGCCGTGAACGAAATTCCTGCCTCGGTCCACAGCCATATGGAAAAATCCTCACCTGAACAGGTATTGCTTGCTACTGCCATGGTTTTAGTTCGCGATTCTACTGGTCGTTATCAATTGGGACGCGCTTTGTTGGCTTCTTGCTCCCAATTGAATTTCATTACTAATGAATTTTCTCAAAAGTTGCATCTGCCTAGTACCAAACAAACTACTGAAGTCGCTGGTATAGGAAACAGTTTCACTAAAACCAAATACAAGTCGTCCACAAATAGGCTTGCCAGATCCAATTTGCCAAAAAGCTTGACATTGCCCAAAAAAACACTTGATTTTGAAAAAAAAACTTGACAAATAAAAACACTCATACTATTGGTTTTTATTTAATTTTTTTTTATTATTTTTTCATAAAAATTATTAGAATAAAAACAAAAATATCGTTAAAAGTAAAAATAACAGAAATAATGTGAAAGAAACAAAAAACAATATAAGAATAAAAATTCAGTCGTTATATATTTTAGAGAAAACTTAGGCGTTATTTAAAAAAAATATAGGTACTATCTTAAGAAATATAGATAGTAAAAATATGCTCTTTCGATGTGTTTTTTAGAAATATAAACTTAATTTTTTAAGTATTATTACATATGTAGCTAGAATAAATTTGAGAAAAAAAAAATTAACTTACAAAAAACATTGACAAATCACTTTTTCACTTGACACTTGACGCGCATTAAAAAACTTGACAATCAGGCCAAATCAGGCCCGTCTGGCAACCCTATCCACAAATGTAAAATCTCGTTGCACTGAATTTGACGTCTCGCTCTCGTTTTGCATTACTCCTCACATTTCGTATCAACCCGATCCCGAACTTGATATCTCATCCTGGAATTTGCCACCGAACACCCAGCTCGCAGATGAAGAGTTCTTTAAATCCAAACGGATTGATTTGCTCATTGGTACAGAAACCTTTTTTGATATATTGTCTGTAGGTCAAATTAAACTTGGTCCTAATTTACCCAGATTGCAGAAAACAGTATTTGGATGGATTGTTGCTGGTAGATACAACTCGAATCAACCTAAGACGTTTGGCTCCTGTATGCTGTCACTAGAAGAAGAAATTGATGTTAAACTTCAGCGTTTGTAGGAAATTGAAGAAGTTGATAATGGCTCAACCGTTCTAACACAAGAACAATCCGATGTGTGAAACGTTTTTCGATGATACCGTGTACCGTGAATCTACTGGTAGGATTGTTGTTAAGCTACCCTTTAAAGATGCTCCCGACTCTTAAGGTTTATCGAAAAATATGGCTCTTAAAAGATTTGCTTCTCAAGAAAGAAGATTTGCTCGCAACAACGATTTGAAGAAGCAATACGTGGCTTTAATGAAAGAGTATGAAAAATGTGGTCACATGAGTTTAGTTCGCAACCCACGGTTACATGAGCCCCATTATTTCATCCCTCACCATTGTGTCTTCAAGCTCAATAGCACTTCAACAAAGTTAAGTGTGGTATTTGACGCTTCATGTGCAACATCGTCCTATAAATCGCTTAATGATATTTTAATGATTGGCCCAACAATACAGGATGAGTTGTACAACATACTGCTTCGGTTTCGTTTCTATCGTTTCGCAATCACGGCTGATATTGTTAAAATGTACCGTCAGGTTCTTATCGCTCCATGTGACAGAAAGTTTCAATATATTTTGTGGAGAAATTCTGAAGAAGAGGAAGTTCAAGTATACCAGCTCAATACTGTTACTTATGGAATGTCAGCTGCACCTTATCTCGCCTTTAGAAGTCTTCATTACCTCGCAGATCAATATTCAGAAGAATTTGAACTTGGCTCTAGAACCATAAAATCATCGTTTTATGTAGATGATTTTTTGGGTGGCGCAGATACTTTGAAGGAACTAACTCAGATGAAAAATGAAGTTACTGAAGTGTTATCTCGAGGCTGTTTTCAGCTTGATAAGTGGCACTCTAACCATCAAAATTTTCGAAATGACTCAACTGTTAAAGATTTAAATATTGATGAATCATCCATAACAAATGCTCTTGGTATCACTTGGGATCAAAATAAAGATATTTTTCTCTTTTCGTTTTTACCTAAGTCTCAACTGAATGACAAAATCAAAAAACGATCAATTCTTTCGCTTTCATCATCGCTCTTTGCTCCGCTTGGACTCTTGGCTCCGCTCATTATCAAAGCAAAAATAATTATGCAGGAATTGTGGATTTTAAAAATTGGTTGGGATGAATCTATTCCTCAAGAAATACATACAGCCTGTCAAAACTTTGTCTCAGCTCTTCAACTGTTGTCTTCACTTAAAATTCCTCGCTATTGCCTTGCTGCCTCTGCTCAATCTATACAACTCGACTCATCAATTCGCGCTTATGGTTGTTGTTTTTACCTTCGTGTCACCGATTCTTTTCGAAATATTTCTGTTCACCTTCTCACCGCAAAATCTAGAGTTGCTCCTACAAGACGAAAATCTTTGCCCAAATTAGAATTGTGTGGAGCTCAACTTCTTGCGAAGCTATATTCAAAAATTAGAAGACTTTTCGTTTCCAAAGCTCCCGTGGTAATTCTCTGGACAGATTCGCAAATTGTTCTTCATTGGCTCAAGCAGCACTCATCAACCTTATCCGTTTTTGTTGGCAACAGAGTATCTGAAATTCAAGATCTAAGGAATGGATGTATTTGGCGACATGTACCGACGCATTGTAATCCAGCAGATATCGTTTCTCGCGGCTCAACAGTACAAGAACTTGCTTCATCTATCTGGTTCATTGGCCCTTCGTTTCTCTCTTTGAATTCGTCCCAATGGCCAGCTAATAAGTTTACTGAAGTTTCAAAAGAAGCTCAAGACGAAATAAATAAGGAGAAACGTAAAACGGCACTGTGTCTAGAGGTTAAATCTAATTACATCTTAAAGTCAATTGAAAAATACAGTTCATATTTGAAAATTATTCGTGTTGTTGCGTGGATGCTTCGTTTTTCACAAAAATATAAAACTAATCTTTTAAATACTGACTCTTTACAACCCCAAGAACTCCAAGATGCCCTACTTCGCATAGTTTTCAACATACAGCAGCTCTATTTTAAAGATGACATAACACGAGCCGTAAAGAAAAAAGATCCGCAAGGTGCTCTTAAGTGTCTCAACCCCTTTATAGACGCTTCAAGTGGCTTTAATTTGCTCAAAGTTGGCGGTCGATTAGAGTATGCTGCAATTTCTGAAGGTCAAACACCCTATAATACTGCCTGCCAAAAATCATTTCGTCAATTGCTATATACGTCATATCCATATTAGTAACTATCATGCTGGACCAAAGGCTCTAATGTCGCTTATTCGTCAACAATTTTGGATCATTAATTCCCGAAACCTTTGTCGTCAAATTGTCACCTCATGCGTCCAATGCATTCGTTATAGGCCAAAATTGCTTCAACAAATGATGGAAAACTTACCAGTGGAACGGCTCAATCCTGGTAGACCATTCGCCCGATGTGCCGTAGATTTTTGTGGTCCAGTCAACCCATATTATCGTATACGAGGGAAGATTCCATATAAAACCTACATTGCCGTTTTTGTTTGTCTTGCAACCAAGGCAGTACACATTGAAGTGGTTTCGGATCTGTTAACAGATGCCTTTATTGCTGCTCTCAAAAGGCTAGTTGGTCGAAGAGGTCTGCCCACAGATATTTTCTGCGACAACGCAACAAATTTTGTCGGCGCAAACTCGAAGTTGGCAGAATTAAAATCGTTTTTATTTAATCCCATCAACACAAATGCCATTATGAACTTTTGTTGTAATGAATTTATTAATTTTCGTTTTACTCCCCCCAGAGCTCCTTATTTTGGTGGATTGTGGGAAGCAGCTGTTAAATCAGCAAAGAGTCACCTCTCGAAAACACTGGCCAACACACGGCTCACTTACGAAGAGCTCGCAATAGCAATGGTTGACATTGAAGCTATCCTGAACTCGAGGCCCATTTCACCGTTATCATCCGATCCAAGTGACTTTGAGGCTCTCACACCTGGCCATTTCCTCATTGGGTCAGCTCTCCGTGCATTGCCAAAACGAGATGTTTCATCAAAGCCAATCGACCATTTAGAGCATTGGGCTCGAATAAGTGCCATCAAGCAACGATTTTGGAAGAAGTGGTCCCATGACTATATAAATGACCTTCAGACCCGAAATAAGTGGACAGTCTCTAATAAAAACATCACTACTGGTGCGCTGGTTCTCATTTATGAAGATAACTTACCTCCATAGAAATGGCTCATGGGCAAGATCATCAACGTGGTACATGGCAGAGATGAACGTGTCAGAGTGGTAGACATCAAAACGGCTAAAGGAGTTATACGTCGCCCTATCCACAAACTGGCTCTATTAATTTCATCTTGAAAGTGTCCTTTCAATGGGGCCGGCATGTTAGGTCAACGTATAAATACTATTCAATTTATTTATTGTTTATTTACTTAAATTTGCTTTATTCTTTTAATTAAAGTTCATTACATTTTTCTTATTTTGTACCACTGTATTTTTATCATATTTTATTACAAAGTGGCTCACTTTTCGTATTCTTTTATATATCCCGTTAGTTTTTATACTTGTTTGTTACTTATTTTCTTTAATTAGTATGTTTTGTTGTTGTTAAAAAGAATGCATTTACTTGAATTGTATACTAATATGCATACATATTAATATTGTTTTTGTAATTTAAATATAAATCAGAAAAGAAGTTGAATAAGTACATTGGAAGTAAGAAACAAAATAATAACAACAACAGTGGCCCTTTGTTAACGAATGTGTGTAAATTTGCTAAAATACATAGGTAATGTTATTTTAAGTAAAAAAGAATACTTTTAATATTAATAAAACAGTGTTAATCTCGAAGTGAAACAAATCGGGTGTTTTTTTATTTTACACGGTCGCAATTTCTATAGAAACCATTAAGTTTTTGTAGTGCCTCAGAATTTAAGTTTAGTAGCGTATAGATAACAACTTAAAATTACCAAGTTGCTCTATATTGCTGCCGGTAAGGAAAACGCTCCTTATCGTACAATATATAAACGTGTTTTTTATAATTTTCCAAAGTTTGCTACCCTACAACTTTTTTCAGAAAGTTTTTTAGAAAACAACCCAGAAAACGTTTGATTCGTATATTTGTCCTCTATCGATTGCAGGTAGCGCGATGTGTGCGCGCGAATTCGTTTTGGAGTAATGAACAAAATACTAATTCTATATATATATAAACAAGTTTTTTATAATTTTCAAAAGTTTGCTACCCTATAACTTTTTCTAGAAAGTTTTTTAGAAAACAACCAAGACCACGTTTGATTCGTATTTTTGTCCTCTATCGACTACAATTAGCGCGATATGTGCACGCTAAATGATTTTCGAGAAATGAATGAAAAACTAATTTTATACATTTTACAATTTTTTTCTTCTAATTTGTTTTCCCTAAAATATTTTTTCAGAAAGTTTTTTAGAAAAAAATTGGGACCGCGTTTGATGCGTATTTTTAGGCTTTATCGATTGGCATCAGTTGTTTCGATGTACGGATCTTAGTTTGGATTTTATAACTAAAAATCTATTCCATTTAATGACTAAATGTCTTAGGCGTAGCTCATTTATTTCTCAAATGGTGAAAGTGACAACCGGAAAATCAGATTCTACAAGCTTTAAGCTTCTTAATTCAATTTTTTATTTTACAATGCATTAAAATTAGAGGAATTGTGACCGCATTTAATTACGCTTATTTTTTGTAAAATTTTGTTTACATTTTTGTTAAGAATAACAAAAATACTCCGTTTTTTGCAACTCAGTGAAAAAAGTTTGCCGTTTCTCAGAGTTTGATTTCTTCTCATGCGTGAATTTAAAATCGGCGTGAAGAAATCATACTTTTGTCGAGGAGAAGATAACAAACTTTTTGGCAACCTTTCTTTTGTTTTGGCAAACTTGTTTCAGAGTTGCATGGAAGGTACTTTTTCCTATGCGTGTAAACATGTTGTTATTTTTTTGTAGGTGTATTACTGCCACGTGCTTTATGTTATACATAAAAAAATTTAAACAAACTAAGACAAAAGATAGCATTTTTCAACTCGATCGCAATTCGTTAATTTATTATTTATTTTAATACAAAAAAACAAAACTAAAAGCCTACAGATCATAGAATCAAATTTTGCAACTGTCACTTTTGATAATTAAGAAATAAAGGTGCTGCACATCCAGCTATTTAGAGTAATTTTTTATTCATAACTCGAAAACTGTTCAGCGTGCACATATACCACTATATACAATCGATAGAGGATTGAAATAGGAATCGATCGAGGTATAGTTTATTTTCTGAAAGCGGCAAACTTTTCAAATTTGAAAAAATCGCTCAAAAATATAAGTTTAGTTTTTTGCTTATATTTCGGAAACTATTCTGCGAGCACATATTCCGCTGTATACTATCGATAGATAATAAAAATACGCATCGATTTGTTTTCTGAAAGTTATTAAGCGGTAAACTTTTCAAAATTAAAAAAATCGCTGAAATTAATAAGTTTAGTTTTTTGCTTATATCTCGGAAACTATTCCGCGTGCACACATACTGCTATATACGATCGAAACAGAATAAAAATACGAATCGATCGTGTAGTTTGTTTTCTGAAAGGCTGTACGAAAAAAATTATTAAGCGGAAAACTTCAAATTTGAAAAAATCGCTCAAAAATATAAGTTTAGTTTTTGGCCTACATCTCGAAAACTATTCCGCGTGCACATATACCCCTATATATGATCGATAGAGGATAAAAGTACAAATCGATCGTGATATAGTTTTTTTCTGAAAGACTGTAAGAAAAAAGTCATTAAGCGGTAAATTTTCAAAATTAAAAAAATCGCTGAAATTACTTTTTTTTTTATTTGTTTATTAACTCCAAAATTTTTATACTAATATAACTATAATAAACAATAGTTGATTAGATGTTTTTAAAATACACTGTCCCGAAATCGAGCACTCTAGTATTATGAATATTAATATAATTTATATTTGTTTTTTACATCTGATTATATTTACAAATGAATTACGTATAATTGAAATTTTATTCTTTGTTGCAATGAAAACTAAAGGGAAAAACATTGCTTATTTATCATATAGCGAGGAATGGTCAAAAGTTAAAAAAAGAAAAAGGAAATCGCTGAAATTACTAAGTTTAGTTTTTTTGCTTATATCTCAGAAACTGTTTCGCGTGCAGACACACTACTATATACGACCGAAAGAGGATAAAAATACGAATCGATCGTGGTATAGTTTGTTTTCTGAAAGACTGTACAAAAAAAGTTATTAAGCGGCAAACTTTTAAAATTTAAAAAAAATCGCTGAAATTATTTTAGTTTTTCCATATACTTTAGATCAAATTGTTCATAAAAAATTCATTTTAAAATAAACCTGAAATCAACATTAATTTGCATATTGTTAAAGATATTTTAAGCCATATTAAAACAAAAATTAAAATATAATTTAAGTATTTGAAAATCAAATTCAATTTTAAAAAATAATAACTTTGGTTTACTTTGCGGACAAATAACGGAATTGGTTTAAGGTTAAAATCTAAAAAAAAGGAGAAAATAAAAACTACCGCTTAACCATTGTTACCACTACAGCTACATAAAAATTGTTTAATATCTAATCCGTGTGTAATATCCCTTTGTACTTCTAAATTAGTTTTAATCTCAATTGTGCGATAATAAAAACCTATTTCCTAAAAGTGTTCAACTAGTTGATTAATCCACTCTAGAATTTTCGGATATAAATGGGTTTTAAAAAGTGTCACCTCAATTAGTTAGCAAATGTTTTTAGACTATAAAATCAGTTAAAACCTATATTATTAAAAATAGTTCTAATTATATTTTACTTCTTTTTCGCTTTTTTTTAATCACAAAAGTTTAAATCTAAAAATCAAAATTAATAGAAAGATATAAATGATATAAATAAATACATATATACATATAAATACTACATATATACATATATATATATAAATATATATATATAAGGTAAAAAACTAAAAAATAAAAAAATGTGAGAAAATTAAAACTACCGCCTTATAATTGTTGCCATTCTAGAAATTTGTCAAAAAAATACTTTTAAGTATATTAGAAAAATATATTTTACAACTAAACTACTATATTAAAGGGTTTTATATAATTTTAGCTCAAACAAATAAATGGTACATTAAAAAAATGCTTTTAATTTAGCTGTGAAACTCTTTAGTAAGAAAACCTGTAACGATTATTTAGAAAAGCAAAAAAAAAATTAATTGATGTAAGTGGTATTAAATTTTTTCATTGATTTCCAAGTGTGACTGCTACTAATGGGGTTGCAAAGAACAAGAATAAATATAAAAAACCTGATATGATAAATGAATGTCAAGACATTTGCACAGACCCCCATGTGGTAAATAAAATTAAAAACGAAATAAATAATATAAATTTAATTTAACAGTTAATATCTATCATTATTAAATAAAAATAATTAAAATTGTTATTAAACTATTTAAGTAACTTTCTGTTTGTTTTATTGCCAACAGATTTTTTACTTGTCTGGTTGGGCCCTGTTAGTTTCAGTTGATTGAGCTGGTTCAAACGAGGAACAAAATCTAAAATGGTATCATTTAATACACCACAACGAAAAAATGTGCGCATACTTATAGTGGGTGATCCGGGTTTGCTAAAACTTCCGATACTTTCTTTAGTAAGTGAAGAATTTCCAGAAGATGTTCCTCCCAAGCGAGAAGAGATAACCATACCTGCCATTGTTACACCAGAACAAGTACCAACAAATATAGTCCATTATTCAAGTACGTCAACATTAATGCATAAAACTATGTTATATAAATATATTTAGTCTTTACTGCAGGTGCTGAGCAAAGTGATGAAGCATTAAATGAAGAAATCCTTAAATCTCATATTGTCTGTATTGTGTATGCTGTCGACGAAGATGATACTTTGGATCGTATAACAACTCACTGGCGTCCGTAAACTAGATTCAAGCTAATGATATTTGCATACCAATAATTATTTTTTAATATTAATAAAAACAAAAAAAAAAATACTATGCTGCTACAATTTGAAACATTTATTATAAAATTTATATAAATAAAACTACAAAACCAGTAATCAGCCTTATTACGGTTGTCGTTCTCGTGTCGAAAATCCTACGTTTTTTTTAAATGGTATTACGCACGTCGTTATCGTTAAATATGTTACTCGAAAAACAAATCTATTTCAAATATCGGTATAACGTTTGTCACATTCGAATGATAATTTGTTCAAATATTGTCGTTGAAATTTATGTACACGTTTTTTTTTTCGTAAATATTTAAAACGAACGTAAATAAAAGATAAGTTTACTTTTGAATTTTACATTATGCTTATTTTAATTTATTTTTTGCCTGCTGTTTTTATACCACCACAAAAAGTGGAAAAATGGTAAGTTTGTCATTCTGGGTGTAATTTGTACAATATCCATTTCTGACCCCATAAAGTATATATGTATATTCTGACTTCTTATGCATAGCGAAGTCAATTGAGCGATGTCCGTCTGTGTTGGTGTTAAAATCAAGTTTGAAAAAAAAAATAAATATGTCAATGGATCAGATATAAAGTCGAAAGAGCTACTAAATCGCCATGATAGGTCCATGTACTTCGAGGCAGCAGGCAAAACACCACGCCTACATCTAATTTTTTCATGTCATTTTGAATAATAAAGTAACTCCAACCAAAAAAATAAATATATAAGGAGATAGCGAATTAAAAAATAAGAAAAAAAGACATCATTTAAAAAATTGGGGCTCGCCCATATTTTCTGAGTTACGGGACTCTGAAATTTTAAAATATCAATATGGATATCATTTAAAAGCTTTTGAAGACGTGTTTAAGGAAATACAAACATTTTTTAAAAATGCTTAACCCATTAAGAGCCGATGGTATTTTTATGTAAAATTATAAATATGCAGAACCACTTTTTTTAAATCTCTGTCACCCTAATATTTGCTTTTTTGATTGGAGTAACTTCACTAAACTAGATTTACATAAATGGTGAAGGGTATATAAGCCGAACTCTTTTTTGTTCATTTTAAGTATAAAAATAACAATCGTAAGCAGTTCAATCTGCTGGTTGAGCTTATGGAGGAACATCAGACTTAGCTAGAGGCCTAAGTTTTAAATGTCAATAAAATTGAAGCTAAAGAAGAGTAAAAAATTTAGCAAGAAAATTAAGCATTCAAACAGAACAGATTTAATAGAAAAAGATACATATCAAAGGAAGAAACTTAAAAAAAGAAAAGCATAAAAAACGTCATCTAAAACCTACGTCCGATGAAATCGAATAAAAACGTAAAATTGAATTAGAAGAATTGGAAGGCAGAGTACGTTTTATTCTACACTAACTTCAAGTTTTTTCTTAATTTTACAAAATTCAAGTTTTTTCTAAACCTATACATATAATAAAACTGTAACGGAGTCATTTCTGTACATGAAATATTTTTTAAAACATTTTGATATTGGTTTATATAGTAATCGCTATATCAAATACAAAACACCTATTTTTGGAATTTTTTGTGTCTGTGTTTACATCATGTAAAAACTGCTGTATGGATTTGCACAAAATTTTGTAAGGAGGTCCCTTAGAACCTTCCAATATAGAATACATTTTTTTCATAAAAATAAGATATTTTATATAGCAAAAAGAGATACAAGTGTAAGAGCACCCAATTTTACCTGTATAATCGTATTAAAACTGTTGTCTGCACATTTTATTTTTGTAAATAGAAAATTTTTTTATTTAAAAACACATCTGTCTAAATTTGAATTTTAAGAAGAATTTTAAGGTGGAGCGTCAGCAGCATATGGTGGTGTAGCGGCTGCAACAGCCACTGCTGGTGGACCATCAGCTACAATTGGAGGTGAAGCGGCTGCAACAGCTACTAATGGTGAAGCATCAGCAGCAATCGGTGGTTGAACAGCAGCAACAGCCATTGGTGGTGGAGCGTCAGCAGCAATTGGTGGTGGAGCGTCAACAACCGGGGAGGAACCACAGATTTTGATGTGGCAGAAACTGGCAGTGGTGGAGCATGAAATTGCTGCCAATGTGGCGCTTGCTGGCCATATGCCAATTGTTGTTGCTGCCAGTTGTTGTCAAGTTGTTGCTACCAATTGTATTGTTGCGGTTGTTGCTGCCAGTTAATTTGATAACCGTATTGTGGTTGCTGCCAATTGCCAAATTGTTGTTGCTGCCAACTGTTTTGCTGTTGCTGCCAACTGCTTTGCGGTTGCTGCCAATTGATATATTGTTGTTGCTGCTAAATGGAAATAAAATATATTATATTTAACTACATATATATTACCAAGGACCCCATTTTTTAGAATGCACCGATGAGCGCATACAAACTTTTAAAGAATAAAACCCTTAACACTTTTAATTATATTTACCCGTCTTCCTCTGGTTAACCTCCTACCTCCTCGCCGCACCTTCTTATTTTTGGAGGACTTGTTTAAAAGTCGTAAAAATTCCTGAAAGTAAAAAATTTTAATTAATTTAAAACTAAGAATAAGCGCTTAATACTAACAACCGCAACCTTTTGGTCCATGTTTAAAATTGAAATGGTGGTTGAATTACAAGAAATGATCAACAAAAGTTTTTCACCACTGCGTAAAACGGTAGAAACAATTGAATGGAACAAAATGTATAACTGTTAACTGTTTTTTATAAAGAATAAGTTTGAAAGAGAACTAAAAATTTTAAATATTTGTGTTTATGTGCAAATCTAAAAATATTTTTAAAAGTGAATGTGTAAAATATAATATTAATAAATAAACAAATTATAAAAAAGTGAATTGTCGGCAAACTTGCAAAAGATATTTTAAAACTAAAATATAACATATTTAAAAAAGAACAACAAAAAGGGGGTTAAACAAGTGAAATTGTAAAATATAGTATTTATGTGTACACATACAGTGGCCGAATAAAGTATACATACAGTGTAATCAAATTATCTCTTTTCAAGAAGAATACAATTTCACAGATTAAAAGTTATCACAAAGTGTATATAAGGTGCAATAAAAAACTACATTAATAAAGTAAAAATCAACATATATATACATATATATTGGTAAGTGCAGCTTCTATGTTTTTACCTTCTTTTCCAAAGTTACAATTATGTGAGTTAGGGTCGTACTACATGAAATGAATGATATATTCAATAAACTGATTTTATTTAAAATTTCATTTTTTTAAATAAAATGCGAGACACTACAAAATTACGAAAAATTATAATGGAGCTGGTTTTAAGTGGATTAGATCCAAAAAATATTGATAGAAAAACATACCAATATATAATGGAAAAATATAATGCAAGTAAGCCTGTGTTTTGCAAAATTCGTGACAACCATAAAAATAGGAAAATGATTTTAAGCAATGTAAGTAACTGCGACTGAACACAATCACATTTTAGTAAGTGAATTGTTTTAATATTGTAGGTAAAACGTTGTTTCAAAAAACTTGAAAAAACACACTGCACCAAATTCTCAAAAACTTATTGAGAGTATTCAGGTAAAAAATTTAACGGCTTAAGTTATGCGTAGATATAAAATTATAATTATTTTAGATAAAAGAATCTATTTCATTAAAAAATAGAGTTCTTAGTAGTGATGAAAACAATGCATAAGATGTCTTAATAAATTTGGAAAGCAATATTTTGGATGAACTTTCAACCTTTGAAAGGAAGCATTTAAGCATAGACAATATATTCGACTTAAAATCGGTTAAAACATTGCCCCAATCGAAAATAATGATGAAACTAGTGTTGATCCAAATTTCACAGACCTATGTCTTTTAGAGGATTTCCAAGACATTCGAATAGAAGAGTTTTTGCTCTCTGAAAACGTTTTATTAAGCGCGGATGAGATGTGTGCTTTAAATACGTTAATCAGCCTATGTGAGATGAATCAAAAAATAGACAGTGAGCTCTTTCATCCAGATATCGAATATTTAACGGCGGATAAAATATATCTTATGGAAGCATTAATGAGTCTGCGTGAAAGAAATCAGGAAGTGAATTTCCGAAGAATCAAGGATATTTTGGCCAATTATGTTGATCAGTTAAAGGATGTGTTTGAAAGCTTATTTGATAATATTTTATTACAAAATAATAATATAAAACATGTAGAAAATAAACTTGAAAATACTCACAATGAATGTGATAATGAAGATGATAAATGCACTAAGGAAGTTTTAGATAGAGATTCCACTTTAATAAAAAGTGATGATAATTTTAATGAAATCTCCAAAAATATTAACAGCGGCAATATAGACTTAGGTTCTTTCCATATCGTTTCAATGAAAAACGAGGAAAGTTTAAATAAAAGCTCAAAAGATATTTTTAATGACAGTAACGTAACGTTAGGACCTTTCGAAATATTAGATACAAGTTTGAAAGTGTCCAAATTTGAAAAATATAGGAAGGCTCCCAACCAAAAAGAAAAACTAAATAAAGATGTCCTACGTGTTAAGGGAATGGCAACAAAACAATCCAGAAAATTTAAAAAGAACATTTTTGACTCCAAATTTGAAGTAAGTGCCGATTTAATTTTTGAAGTCAAAGATGAAAAACGGCTAAAATTAACTAAAAATAAATTGGTACTTGACGTTATTCGACAGGAATACCTAAAAATCAACAATGCTTGCATTATATCCCTTTATAGCACAAAAAAATAAGATCTGGTTTATTACTGTATGGATATTGCAATTGCAAGGATTGCTCTAAATATAGATTTCGAATTAATTTTGATGGAAAAGTTTCAGTTATTAGATCTGGAGAAATTGTTCATGCTGAAGGAGAAAAAAAGAGTAGCTCAAATGCGAGGTGTAGCCCGTAAAATTGTGAAAGAAGCATTAGAAGGAAAAAGTGCCTATCTTTTTAGAAAAGATCAAATTCTTAAAGCAGCTGATGACATTTCAAAGAATGGAAATTTGCAAAATGTTCAAAACCTTAAGACCCTACAGAAATGTAAATCTCAAGGAATTTCTGATAAATGGCTACATCCAGATCCCTTTTTTGAAGCAACAGGGAATGTATAAAGATTATATACAACACGTCGCATCCCCATTAACAATATATTGTTGGGGAAAGGCAACTTGTTTAACATTTGCTATTAATACTGAAATACTGAAAGATGCGTGTTACACACTCCATTTCGATGTATCTGGACAAAGCGTACGCCAAATTAAATGTGCCGGGAAACGGGTACTGATATACAAAATGGTAATAAAAATTAAAAATGATTATTCCTGTTGCAACTGCCATTCTTTCGAGGCATACGCTTTATGATATATTTGCTATTCTGGAAAAAATGAAAGCCTATTGTACTGAAAATAAATTCAAGTGGCCATTTTTCAAAGGGTTTGTACAGATGTTAGTTATGCCTTATTTGGAGCAGTTTTAAAATGTTGTAACAATGAGAATATTTCAGAGTATTTAACTAACTGCTACCGCTATTTAGAAAACCAGGGTATTACTAAGAGACAATGGTGTAAAGCCCACTATATACAAATTATCGGCAAGGATTTAAGCAATAAAATCGGCAAAAGACATATTTTGTGCCATTTCATTAAGCATGTCTTAATAATTGCTTTTGATATAAAAACGCTACAAGAGTGCAAATTTTGGTTTAATCATTTATTTGTTGTTTTGCTGTTTCCCAAAAAAAAATTTACATTTAAAAATAGCTGGAATATTTTGCGAAAAAATATTTTAGAAGTCAATGAAACGGATTTTAAAAACTCAAATATTATAGAATATGATACTATGAACAATTTAGAGTCCATTGCTTCCAGAAGCCCTTTCAAAAAAATATTTTTAGAGATATATGATGGCATAATTAATGATGTTAAAAAAAAAATTACTATAAAAGATGAAGAGAACGAATGTAAAAATTAAATTTATTCTAATGTGGACAAATATAATGAAAATTTTAATAGATCCTTCGGGAGATCATCTAAGTAACGCTCTAATTGAATGTATTTTTTTATTGCAAAAGCACATTCTTTTAAAACAAAAGTCAATGCGGCCTAAAGATTTTATAAGAATTGATCGAAAGGACAACATAAGTTCTTTAAAGGACATTAGACATCGATACAACATGTTTGAAGATAGACATGTTGAAGACTTAGAGCGTACTAAAATAGATTTAAGCCAGCAAGGGGAAATGTTATCTCCTGCTATTGTTTGCGAAGATCATTGCTATTCAAAGTTGACAAAATATCAGGAAATTAGATTAATACAAGATGTTTAACCGGAAGAAAAATGGAATAAGAAAGATCCAAGAAAAAGAAAAGCAATAAATCCAAAACACTTAATAAATACTAAAAGAACTAAAAAATTTATAAAACAAACTGAAAACATTCAGGACATTATTAAAGTCGATGTAGATGATCTTTCAATTACATCGCGTATAAAAAAGGAAAACGGTTAGTGTGACCCAAGTTCTTGGCCGCAACCAAATAAGCAACAAAAAATTAATTAATATTTGCTTAGATATAATGACCTATTTACTAAAATTTACCCACAACTGACACAATTTGAAGTCGGGTTCTTTAACTTCTTAGACCGAGAAGATTTGGAATCATTAAAAGAAAATAATCTTTTGACAAATTTGGTTTTGGATTGCGCAATTATGACAGTTATAACAGAACATTCGAAAAATGTTTTAAGCTTGCCATGTCAAGTAGCAGAAGTAAGTTTTAAAAAGTTAAATAAGCTACTTTCATTTGGGCCTGAAATGCTTTTTGTACCAATTTTACGAAACAAACATTTCAGTCTTTGTGTTTTAAAACCAGAAACAAAAGAATTTGTTTTTATCTACTCATTTAATGATAATAACGGCGAGTCTTATTTCAAACACTTTGCACGAAACATCTTTAAAAATGAGACTTGGAAACTTGTAAGTATTACGCTAAGCACGAAGCAAAAAGATTTTGTGAGCTGCGGCATTTTCGTAATTATGTACATACAAAATATGTTAACAGAAGAGCCAATGACTTACCTTCACCTAATCAGTTCAGAAATGTAATCAAATCAATGTTCAAACTTTTGTTGCCATTGTGGGAATTCTAAAAAACCGAAAACTAAATGTTCCAACTGCATTTATAATGTTTGTAAAGATTGCATAAAAGATATACATATACAATAATTAGTTCAAAGAATTTAAAATATTCATGTTTTATATTAAAGAAGTGTGTTACAAATGCCAACACAGCCTTAAAAAAAATTATGTATGTAGGTATTTATTTTATCATTCTTATTATATTTTATAAAACTTTTTAATTTATAATTAAGATTTATTTAGTGATAAAAATTAGTGAAAAAAAGCGCACACACTTCTAAGAATCACACTCATCAAATGACGGCTCAAACAATTAAATCGTCATACAATTTATTTATGTATATATTTATTTCTATAATAAACATACGTGAATAATGGTTTAGGCCTACTGGGGAAGTCAGCAATTAAAAAGAATTGACAACACACTAAAGGCCCAACTATAATGTGCATAAACTAGCTTATGCCAACTTATACAACTGTGCAAATACATTAAATTATATGTGGTTAACTATAATGTGATTAAGATAACTTTTCGTCAAGTTTCGTTAAATTTCATTTCTTTATGCAAGGTACGAAACTGATCGCACTTTCCGTACGGAAACAGCTGATTGTGCTTTGGTTTATACATTAATAAAGAAATTTTCTAATTAAGACCTAAATTGTTAAATTTTTTAGTTTTAAATTCAATAAAAAATGTAGAAAAAACAACATATTTCTTTATGGCCAATTTTTTACAATTATAATATATTTAAATTAAATTTGTATTTATACACACATATGTATACCATATAAACGATGAACATTGTTGCATTTTTTAGTACGGTTGGCCACAAACACAAAACAGAAAATAATTTGCAAAAATTTTTTTTTACATTTTCTTAGAACATAAACCAAAATATGTAAATGTGTTTGTGAATGTTATTAAATATATAAAATATTTTCCTTAAAGCCTTTTAGTTTCAAAATTTTGTTGATTTATATAGAAATTATTTTTGGCAAAAGTACGAAATAAACATAAATGTGCAACTGTAGCAAATAAGTTACTAAATTTATATAAGTACATTATAGCCACATAAATTTCTCTGATAAGTTTCCTAAGCATTTGACAGGCTTTTCGTTGAATTTTTGACATAAGCTTAAGCTAGCTTATGCACATTATAGTTGGGCCTTTTAGTGTAGTACCTCAATGGTAGTGTGGAAATCTACACATTTGTTATATCTTGTATATGTGAACATAAATATATTAAAAAAGATTAAGTTTGGATTTTTTTTAAATTATCAGATGCAATCGAAAGTTATCGTTAAAGAAAGGTGAATTACTTTTTGAATCTCGTCCACATTTCGATGAAATTATTAATGTCGTCGATGCACGGATTTTACTTTTAGAGAATAGTCATTAAAATAATTATGTCTTTATAGTCACCATACCATACCGCAGACCAGAAACAAAACACATCCAATTAATTCAAATATATATTTGTTTTTTATTAATGTAAAGAATAAAAATTTATAAAAACTAAGAGTAATAAACAAATAATTTTTGTACTTTTGCTCCAATGATAAGGAATATTAAAAAAAAAAATCATTAATCAGGTATGTGATGAAAAATGATTGTTTTGAAAAGTAAAATTATTTTAGAAAAGCATAACGAATTTTGAAAAATGTTAAGCGAAAAATTTTGGACTACCCGTTGGACATTCGCCGTTACGGATCTGAAAAGCTTGTATGTATATATCGAGGCAATTGACCTGTTACCTTAAGCCTTGTTAAGAAGAATGTCACTTAAAATTTTATTTACCAATTTTACCCTAAAATTAATTTTTACATACCTAAAACTTCTTATTAGATGAAAAATACTTACTTATTTATGAATTCCACTACAAGATTAAAGTGAATAAAACGCGAAAAAATTCCACATTTCACGCAAAAAAACATTCATGAGGGAATTTTATTTTCAATGAAATGTGAAAAAATTTCACCTGGAAAATAATTCGCGATAGGGGTGAATAAGTTGATGTTTGTTTTTTATCTTGCTGTT
Source organism: Gymnosoma rotundatum (assembly GCA_916610165.2). Taxonomy (NCBI): domain Eukaryota; kingdom Metazoa; phylum Arthropoda; class Insecta; order Diptera; family Tachinidae; genus Gymnosoma; species Gymnosoma rotundatum. The sequence goes on along the minus strand of OU744336.1, from coordinate 126,048,734 downwards.
GCTTTTTAATAAAAAAAAAACACCATTTAATAGTGTAATAAAAACAACGTATGTATTTCCTTACGTATTGTATGTAATAAATACATAAGTTTTTAATGTTAAAAGGGATGAAAAGCAGCGAGTTACAGCAAGAAAGAGCAATCGTAGTCAACCACAACTTCAAACAAAAAAATAAAAATAATAATCGTTGTTAACGTTGCCTTATAAAAAAATCCTTGATATTGTTTGGCCTTTAAATTCCTAATTAGTTTGTAATTAATATGTACATCCAGATTGAACAAAGATAAAGATGATATTTTTCTAGGGTATATAAGTATGTCTAAAGAACAACATTAGCTTAAAGGTGCGGTTAAATTGGGAGCACTATTTGACCACAAAAGCCACAACAGTTTATTAACATTTATCACTGACATAAAAAATTAAAGATTTATGATGTTTTCCTAAACTTTTACAACATTTTTCTTGAGTACTTGTAAAATAAAAATTTTGCAGAGAAAACGAAAATATGGGGTCACGCAAACATTCGTTTTATATAATGCGCTCAAAGTAACCGTAACTTTAAAAGGCCTACAAAGATGAGCAGATCGCGTTGTGTCTGAGATCTTCAATGTATTATCACCAAAATGTCTCATTTGATTTCCAAAAATTGTTTCTTTATTAATTTCAGCCTAAGGAGATACTAAAGAAAAGATAAAGAATGCCATCTAAATAAATCTAGTTTACTGAAGTAACTCCAATAAAAAAAGCAAATATTGGGATGACAGAGAATTAAAATATGAGAAAAAAATGGCAATGCAATTTACACTATTGAGTAAAAATTGTAGAGTTAAGCAAAAATAAAACTAATTGCTCAAGCAACAGCATAGGTTTTTAAATTAAGCGCTTTGCTGCAGAAAGGAACACAGTCAGCTGAAGCAAATGCGTCTTTTTGCATTGGCTTTTGCTTCATTTTTCCACAGCAACGTCAATGTCAAAAAAAATTTGGCGTGACCCTACCTTAATAATAGCGTCGGGAGGAGGCAAAAAGATCCTGCTACCCCGAGTCCCTCAATATACTCATTGGGATGGGTCATTGCTGGATTGGAGAAACTACCTCCGACCCAAGTCCCGGTTAAGTTTATTTAAAATTTTATGTTAACGGTCCACCTTGCCCTTGCGGTCGGCCTACCGCAGTGGAACCATGATGTAGCCGGTACTTTTATTTGGCGGCTGAGCGACACCGTGTATTATTAACGCTCATTTTAAACCTGAAAATAAAAAAAAAATACATTAAAATCATGTTTAAAACAAGAAGGAACGATACACTACCCATCACGCATGCAAAATCCCGCAAAATAACCTGTAAAGAAATCAAAAAAAAATATTTAAGAAAATTCAATAAAAAACAATATATTTTGTCTTCATACTTACCTCACGCTTTCCTTTCTGTATTTTAAAACCACTCTTGTTTGTTTACAAAAATAAATTCCATTTATTACAGTGTTGCCAACGAAAAAATTTTAAATTTCAAATGACGGGCTCATTAATTACACATCTGAAAAAAGTTAAATGTGATCTTTTTTATATATATTTAAACCACAACTACAAAATATCTATATATATAGTGAAAACTCCCGTGGGCGGACACCGACTGTCAGAGCAGATTTGTCCGTCTACGGGAGAGTTGATTAGAAATGGTCAACATTCACTGCTATTAAATATTCTACTTTGTATTTATATGTAAGTGAAACAAATTTGAATGCATACTCGGACATCGAAGGGACTGAAGAAATTGTCCGCTTGCGGGAGGTGTCCTCAAGTACAGTTTTCACTCTATATATATATATATATATATATATATATATATATATATATATATTTATATTATATTATTTATATCTTCTATAATTTTGATTTTTAGGAAATTTCAATAAACGATTTAAACTTTTGTGATTAATAAAAAGCGGAAAAATCAAAAAAATAAAATATAATTAGAACTATTTGTAATAATATAGGTTTTAACTGATTTTATAGTCTAAAAACATTTGCTAACTAATTGAGGTGACATTTTTTAAAACCCAGTTTTATATCCGAAAATTCCAGAGTGGATTAATCAACTAGTTGAACACTTTTAGGAAAAAGGTTTTTATTATCGCACAATTGAGATTAAAACTAATTTAGAAGTACAAAGGGATATTACGCACGGATTAGATATTAAACAAAGTACACATTTTTTATATAGGTGGAATGGTAACACTGATTAAGCGGTAGTTTTTATTTTCTCCCATTTTTTAGTTTTTTACCTTAAACCAATTCCGTTATTCGTCCGCAAAGAAAACCTAAGTTATGCTGCCAGACCAAGTAAATAGGATGAATGGAATTGAAACAAAATATTTCATCATTTTCAACTACTTAAAATATATTTTAATTTTTGTTTTAATATGGCTTAAATATTTTTAATAATATACAGATTAATGTTGATTTCAGGTTTATTTTAAAATGAATTTTTTATGAACAATTTGTTCTAAAGTATATGGAAAAAATAAAATAATTTCAGCGATTTTTTTAAATTTGAAAAGTTTGCCGCTTAATAACTTTTTTTGTACAGTCCTTCAGAAAACAAACTATACCACGATCGATTCGTACTTTTAGTTTTGGGAGTATAAGCGAGAAACTAAACTTATATTTTTGAGAGATTTTTTCAAATTTCAAAAGTTTGCCGCTTAATAACTTTTTCCGTACAGTCTTTCAGAAAACAAACTATACCACGATCGATTCATATTTTTATTCTCTCTCAAGCGTATATAGCAGTATATGTTCACGCGGAACAGTTTCCGAGATATAAGCAAAAAACTAAACTTATTAATTTCAGCGATTTTTTTAAGTTTAAAAAGTTTGCCGCTCAATAACTTTTTTCGTACAGTCTTTTAGAAAACAAACTATACCACGATCGGTTCATATTTTATATGTGCACCCGGAATAGTTTTCGAGATATAAGCGAGAAACTTAACTTAAGTTTTTGAGCGATTTTTTTTTACAATTTAAAAGTTTGCTGGCTTATAACTTTTTTCGTACAGTCTTGCAAGAAACGAGATATACCACGATCGATTTGTATTTTAAGCCTCTATCGATTGTCGTCAGTCGCTATGATGCGCGGCTTTTAGTTTTTTTTATAACTAAAAAACCATCACAATTAATGACTACATGTTTTGGGTGCAGCTCCTTCATTTTTAAAATGGCGAAAGTGACAACCAGAAAATCTGATTCTGCAAGCTTAGAGCTTTTTATTTCTAATTTTTATTTTAAAATCTATTGAAAATTGACCAATTGTGACCGTTTCTAAAAGGTCGTATTTTTTGTCAAATTTTGTTAACATTTTTGTTATGAACAACAATAATACTCTTTTTTTTACAACTCTGTAAAAAAAGTTTGCCATTTTTCTCAGTTTGTTATTTTCTTCTACGTCATAATTTTGCAGCATATTTTTTACAGAGTTACATAAAATAGGAACTTCGTACTAAGCAAAAAGAAGTTAAAAAAAGGAATAGTTATTGTTTTTTTTTCACGTATTCCTATCAAGAAAGGAGGAATAGATGAAAAATGAAAATAAATAGCATACTGTTTACTGAGCTGCCAGATTGACATTTTCAAAAAAATCGTCAAAGTTATTTAAGTTTTTTTATATAATAGTTTGTTTAGTTTTAATTTTCCTTAAAAGCAAATTTATATTAGAAATTGCATTAACAAAATTCAGTTGTTATCCATTCGTCCTACTTTATGGTAGCGGTTGGCTAGCTTACTTTACTAAGAACTTCTACAGGCCATTAGTAAAGATTTCTTTGAAACCGAAATTTTCATGTAGCTATTTACAAATAGATTAAAAGAATTTGATTAATAATTTTCAGAAGTAATAAATTAAAAGATAAGTTTGAATTATATGGTTAAGTCATTGATAGAAGGTGTATTATTTTCCATATTCGATAAAGTTTGAAGTTATAAGTAAAACTCTCAAAAGTGCTTACGAGAGAGCGATTTGCTGTAGAATATTCCAAAATCTGCAGTAAAACTGAGTTTATTTGTGTAATTTTGGAATAATATAGTATCTTATATATTTTTGGTTTCTTTTTATATTTATAATTATATTTAGTTTAAAACTATTTTACTACAATGCATTACTAATACTTATTTTTCAAGAACTTAAAAGTGAATGTCTCTTTATATAGTGTTTAAAAAAAGTTAGTGGAATCATAGGAATTTGGATTTTATTTTTGTTAAAAGAAAATCTCTTGTGACATTTTGTTAAACCCAAATATATTTGATCATTATATTTCTGCCTGGGCATAGGAATTAAATTTATTTATTTTTTTTTTTTAATTTTCTTTACTTTTTTGTAACTATATTATTACTATTCTGTCGTTTATAATATATACGAGGGCTGCTCTATATATTTCTGGCCTAATAGTAAAAATGCGAATATTTATAATCAAAAATGGTTTTATTGTTTTTCAAAGTATTCTCCAGCATGATTTATACACTTTTGCATGCGCTCAAACCAGTTGTCGAAGCACTTTTTCCACTCCGATTGAGACACCTCTAAAACATGGTTTTTGAACACTTCAGCAGCTTCTTCTGGCGACGAAAATCGTTGACCACGCATTTTTTCTTGATGTACGGAAACAAGAAGAAGTCATTAGGTGCCAAGTCAGGGCTGTACGGCGGATGACCCATTAATTCGACGTTTTGGCCGGTCAAAACCCTCTGGTTTGAGCCGATGTGTGAGAGCTCGCATTGTCATGGTGAACAATGATTGGTCTTCTCTGGTTGGTTTTTCGAATTTCTTCGATGACTTCAGGCAAAAAAATTGTAGTGTACCACTCAGAAGTGACCGTCCTACGTTGCTCAAGCGGAACAGTCGCCACATGACCAGTTTTGCCGAAGAAACAGGCGACGATTTGCTTCGAAGTGCTTCTTCCACGAACAACTTTCGTTGGATTTTGCTCGTCTTTGAAGACCCACACGGTCGATTGTTGTTTCGTTTCGGGCTCATACGTATAGATCCATGATTTGTCACCTGTAACGATCTTATAAACGTCTTTTGAAGCACCGCAATCGTATTTTTGCAACATTTCTTTGCACCAATCGACACGAGCCTTTTTTTGAGCGACTTTCAAATTGTGCGGGATCCAACGAGAACAAACCTTTTTTACGGCCAGGTATCGAATGTATGCTGGTGGAAGAAATGTCCAAGGATGTCTCTATCTCTCGGTATGTCGCATGTCGATCTTGCATTATGAGTTCACGCACGGCATCAATGTTCTCTGGCACAACAGCCGTTTTTGGACGACCTTCACGGAATTCAATTTTGAGCGAGCTTCGGCCACGATTAAATTCATTATACCAATTTTTCACAGTGCTATAGGATGGTGCTTCATCGCAATATAAAGATTTAAGTTCATCAATGCACTATTGTCGTGATAATCCACGTCGAAAGTTGTGAAAAATGATGGCACGAAAACGTTCACGAGTTAATTCCATTTTTTCTATATTAATTTTTTCAAGTCACTGTAAACAACACAAATAATCGTCGTACGTCAAAACGTTTTGAGCACGATTATGCCTAAAAATGACAAACTTTCCAATGGAAATGTCAGATTGCACTTGGCAGCACTCAGTGTTGCCAGACCAGAAATATATATAGCAGCCCTTGTATTTTATTCACCTATTGGGGGAAATAGTTTATTAAAATAACATAGAAATCAACTGCACAAATTTAGATAATTTAATAACGAATAAAGTAGAGTTAGTATTATTTTCAAATAAATAATGCAATGTTTTTTATAGTACTGACTTTAAAAAAATAAGTTTAGAGTTAACCTGATCAAATTGTTTTCATTATCCCTTTTTTTAATTTATGTCTTTTATAAAAATTTTTTGCTTTTGAAAATTCAATTATAACATAATTGTTGTAACAACAGTTTGTAAAATGTATGTCTTTTTTGAAAAAATTTAAAATAAATTTATTTTCTTTATAAAAACCTCCAATGCTAATGGATAGCACAGAATTGAATTTCAATATCTCTGAAAAAAAAATTTTGCGAACACAAGACCAGTTCGACATGTTTAAGAGGTTTGGTGATATATAAAATTAATGGGAGCAGAAGTACAAAACTGAACGATTTCCTTAAAACAATATTTTATCACGAAAGTATATCAGTGTAAACATTCATTAGACTTTTTGTTATAGTTCAAGATTTTTATAAAGATTTCTGTCACTTAATATTTATTCTTAAATTTTTACATAAACGTATAAAAATTCATTATTGTCAAACAGCGTGTGTATTATAAGCTATTCGTAAAGTAAAAAGTAAAAGTAAAGGTGTTACAGCAAAAATGATGTTCAAATATTGGCTTTTATTAGTGTTGAATTACATAAGAATTGATCTGATAAATAAAAAGGTCATATATAGTTATTTCTTGTGTAAAAAAATTATAATTTTTTAATTGTTAAAAAGCATTCACTAACTAAATTATAAAAAAAAAATTATTTTCTCCGTGTACTAGCCAAAGAGTTTCATTTTTTATTTATTTCATTCCCAATTCAAGGAAAATTTCAACATTGTGATGAATAATGTGGCGCCATTTTAGTGCTGTCAGCAATTTTATATGCTTCAAACTAATGCTGGAAACACAATTGGGACGAACGACGAATTATTCGTTGCGAATATTCGCTGTCAAAAATAAAACACATTGGTGCTATGAAAATTAACACAACACCGCCGCGGCGCGCCGTCGACGAAATTCGTCGTGCGTGACGAACTCTCCGATAGATTTATTTCTATTTCTTACGCCGACGAACAAGCTATTACAGGGTTGTCGAACAAACTAGTACAGGGTTGTTGTTTCTCTGAAGTTTTTTAAATATATTTGTAAATAAAGTAATTTTTGCCTGAATTAAAGTTTATTTCTTAATATACATCATTAAGTTAAACATCTACAATTATTTTCCTTAAAATTGCCTTCTAATGGCTTTTTCTTAATGTTTAATTTTTTGTATAACTATTTTATTTTTTTATTGTATTCTATGGTAAGACTAACAACTGTCATATGCAAAACAAAACAAATTTAAATATGGACAAAAGTGAACACGATGTTCATTTTAATAATTTTCACAAATCTCAAAATTGTTTGCCTTAATTTTTTAAATGTGAAAATTTTTGAGGATATAGAAGATACTCTAACTCATGAAAATAAAATTGTTTTGGAGGAAACGGATAATCACGAAGAAACTAAAGAGGTAGCAGATTTATTTGGGCAAATTTCTGAAATTGACGCGCAATTATTAAAAACTAAAGAAATACATATTGCAAGTACAAACTTTGGAGGCCCGTAACTCGGAAACCAAGGGTCAGCACCAAATTTGTCACTTAACATTTTTACGTATGAAAACTCCCGTGGGCGGACACCGACTGTCAGAGCAGATTTGTCCGTCTACGGGAGAGGTGATTAGAAATGGTCAACATTCACTGCTATTAAATATTCTACTTTGTATTTATATGTAAGTGAAACAAATTTGCATACTCGGTCATCGAAGGGACTGAAGAAATTGTCCGCTCAGTAGAGGTGTCCGCTTGCGGGAGGTGTCCTCAAGTACAGTTTTCACTCTATATATATATATATATATATATATATATATATATATATATATATATATATATTATATATATATATATTTATTTATTTATATTATATTATTTATATCTTCTATAATTTTGATTTTTAGGAAATTTCAATAAACGATTTAAACTTTTGTGATTAATAAAAAGCGGAAAAATCAAAAAAATAAAATATAATTAGAACTATTTGTAATAATATAGGTTTTAACTGATTTTATAGTCTAAAAACATTTGCTAACTACTTGAGGTGACATTTTTTAAAACCCTTTTTATATCCGAAAATTCTAGAGTGGGTTAATCAACTAGTTCAACACTTTTAGGAAATAGGTTTTTATTATCGCACAATTGAGATTAAAACTAATTTAGAAGTACAAAGGGATATTACACACGGATTAGATATTAAACAAAGTACACATTTTTTATATAGGTTGAATGGTAACACTGATTAAGCGGTAGTTTTTATTTTCTCCCATTTTTTAGTTTTTTACCTTAAACCAATTCCGTTATTCGTCCGCAAAGAAAACCTTAGTTATGCTGCCAGACCAAGTAAATAGGATGAATGGAATTGAAAAATATTTCACCATTTTCAAATACTTAAAATATATTTTAATTTTTGTTTTAATATGGCTTAATATATTTTTAATAATATACAGATTAATGTTGATTTCAGGTTTATTTTAAAATGAATTTTTTATGAACAATTTGTTCTAAAGTATATGGAAAAAATAAAATAATTTCAGCGATTTTTTTAAATATGAAAAGTTTAATAACTTTTTTCGTACAGTCATTCAGAATAAAACCTATACCTCGATTGATCCCTATTTTAATCTCCTATCGATCGTATATAGCAGTATATGTGCACGCGGAATAGATTCCAAGATATAAGCAAATAAATAAACTTGTTAATTTAAAAATTTTTTTTTATTTTGAAAAGCTTGCCGCTTTATAACTTTTTTCGTACAGTCTTTGAGAAAACAAAATATACCACGATCGATTCGTACTTTTATCCTCTTACGATCGTATATAGCGGTATATGTGCACGCGGAATAGTTTTCGAGATATAAGCGAGAAACTAAACTTATATTTTTGAGCGATTTTTTCAAGTTTTAAAAGTTTGCCGCTTAATAACTTTTTTCGTGCAGTCTGTCAGAAAACAAACTATACCACGATCGATTCATATATTTATCCTCTCTCAATCGTATATAGCAGTATATGTTCACGCGGAACAGTTTCCGAGATATAAGCAAAAAACTAAACTTATTAATTTCAGCGATTTTTTTAATTTTAGAAAGTTTGCCGCTCAATAATTTTTTTCGTACAGTCTTTTAGAAAACAAACTATACCACGATCGATTCGTTTTTTATATGTGCACGCGGAATAGTTTTCGAGATATAAGCGAGAAACTTAACTTATATTTTTGAGCGATTTTTTTTTACAATTTAAAAGTTTGCTGGTTGATAACTTTTTTCGTGCAGTCTTGCAAGAAACGAGATATACCACGATCGATTCGTATTTTAAACCTCTATCGATTGTCGTCAGTCGGCATGATGCGCGGCTTTTAGTTTTGTTTTTATAACTAAAAAACCATCACAATTAATGACTACATGTTTTGGGTGCAGCTCCTTCATTCTTAAAATGGCGAAAGTAAAACCAGAAAATCTGATTCTGCAAGCTAAGAGATTTTTATTTCTGATTTTTATTTAAAAAGCTATTAAAAATTGACCAATTGTGACCGTTTCTAAAAGGTCTTATTTTTTGTCAAATTTTGTTTACATTTTTGTTATGAACAACAATAATACTCCTTTTTTTACAACTCTGTAAAAAAGGTAAACGTTTTTCTCAGTTTGTTATCTTCTCCTACGTCATACTTTTGCAGCATATTTTTACAGAGTTGCATAAAATAGGAACTTCGTACTAAGCAAAAAGAAGTTAAAAAAGGAATAATTATTGTTTTTTTTCACACATTCCTATCAAGAAAGGAGGAATAGATTAAAAATGAAATAAATAGCATACTGTTTACTGAGCTGCCAGATTGACATTTTCAAAAAAATCGTCAAAGTTATTTAAATTTTTTTATATAATAGTTTTAATTTTCCTTAAAAGCAAATTTATATTAGAAATTGCATTAACAAAATTTAGTTGTTATCTATTCGCCCTACTTTTTGGTAGCGGTTGGCTAGCTTACTTTACTAAGAACTTCTACAGCCCATTAGTAAAGATTTCTTTGGAACCAAAATTTTCATGTAGCTATTAAAAAAAAATGACAAGAATTTGAGTAATAATTTTCAGAAGTAATGAAATTGAGAGATAAGTTTGAATTATATGGTTAAGGCATTAATAAAAGTTGTATTATTTTCCATATTCGATAAAGTTTGAAGCTATAAGTAAAACTCTCAAAAGTGCTTACGAGAGAGCGATTTGCTGTAGAATATTCCAAAATCTGCAGTAAAACTGAGTTTATTTGTGTAATTTTGTAATAATATAGTATCTTATATATTTTTGGTTTCTTTTTATATTTATAATTATATTTAGTTAAAAACTATTTTTACTACAATGCATTACTAATACTTATTTTTCAAGAACTTAAAAGTTAATGCCACTGTATAAAGTGATTAAAACAAGTTAGTGGAATCATATCATAGGAATTTGGATTTTATTTTTGTTAAAAGAAAATCTCTTGTGGCATTTTGTTAAACCCAAATATATTTGATCATTATATTTCTACCTGGGCATAGGAATTAAATTTATTTATTTATTTTATTTTTTTTAATTACCTGTACTTTTTTGTTACTATATTATTTACTATTCTGTCGTTTATAATGTATATTTTATTGACCAGGGCCCCACTGTGTATTAATGAATTGAAATAAATAAAATCTATATGCACTAATTAAGTACTAGCAAAGCCATATTGATATTTTTTTTTGCAGCAATCTACTTCAACTTCCTTTTTTGGAAATAGTTTATTAAAATAACAGAGAAATCAACTGCACAAATTTAGATAATTTAATAACGAATAAAGTAGAGTTAGTATTAATTTCAAATAAATAATGCAATGTTTTTTATAGTACTGACTTTAAAAAAATAAGTTTAGAGTTAACCTGATCAAATTGTTTTCATTATCCCTTTTTTTAATTTATGTTTTTTATAAAAATTTTTTGCTTTTGAAAAATCAAATATAACATAATTGTTGTAACAACAGTTTGACATACATTTGTCTTTTTTGAAAAAATGTAAAATAAATTTATTTCCTTTATAAAAACCTCCAATGCTAATGGATAGCACAGAATTGAATTTCAATATCTCTGAAAAAAAAATTTTGCGAACACAAGACCAGTTCGACATGTTTAAGAGGTTTGGTGAAATATAAAATTAATGGGAGCAGAAGTACAAAACTGGACGATTTCCTTAAAACAATATTTTATCACGAAAGTATATCAGTGTAAACATTCATTAGACTTTTTGTTATAGTTCAAGATTTTTATAAAGATTTCTGTCACTTAATATTTATTCTTAAATTTTTACATAAACGTATAAAAATTCATTATTGTCAAACAGCGTGTGTATTATAAGCTATTCGTAAAGTAAAAAGTAAAAGTAAAGGTGTTACAGCAAAAATGATGTTCAAATATTGGCTTTTATTAGTGTTGAATTACATAAGAATTGATCTGATAAATAAAAAGGTAATATATAGTTATTTCTTGTGTAAAAAAATTATAATTTTTTAATTGTTAAAAAGCATTCACTAACTAAATTATAAAAAAAAAAAATTATTTTCTCCGTGTACTAGCCAAAGAGTTTCATTTTTTATTTATTTCATTCCCAATTCAAGCAAAGTTTCAACATTGTGATGAATAATGTGGCGCCATTTTAGTGCTGTCAGCAATTTTATATGCTTCAAACTAATGCTGGGGACACAATTGGGACGAACGACGAATTATTCGTTGCGAATATTCGCTGTCAAAAATAAAACACATTGGTGCTATGAGAATTAACACAACACCGCCGCGGCGCGCCGTCGACGAAATTCGTCGTGCGTGACGAACTCTCCGATAGATTTATTTCTATTTCTTACGCCGACGAACGACGAACAAACTATTACAGGGTTGTCGAACAAACTAGTACAGGGTTGTTGTTTCTCTGAAGTTTTTTAAATATATTTGTAAATAAAGTAATTTTTGCCTGAATTAAAGTTTATTTCTTAATATACATCATTAAGTTAAACATCTACAATTATTTTCCTTAAAATTACCTTCTAATGGCTTTTTCTTAATGTTTAATTTTTTGTATAACTATTTTATTTTTTTATTGTATTCTATGGTAAGACTAACAACTGTCATATGCAAAACAAAACAAATTTAAATATGGACAAAAGTGAACACGATGTTCATTTCAATAATTTTCACAAATCTCAAAATTGTTTGCCTTAATTTTTTAAATGTGAAAATTTTTGAGGATATAGAAGATACTCTAACTCGTGAAAATAAAATTGTTTTGGAGAAACGGATAATCATGAAGAAAATAAAGAAGTACCAGATTTATTTGAGCAAATTTATGAAATTGACGCGCAATTATTAAAAACTGAAGAAATACATATTGCAAGTACAAACTTTGGAGGCCCGTAACTCGGAAACCAAGGGTCAGCCCTAAATTTTTCACAACATTTTTAGCTTAAAATTAAATTTTACACCCGTATGCAACTTTTTTTAAATTTTTAAGCTGCGCCCGTAAACTAGATTTGTTCCAAAAGCGAAGCTGGTGTTGGTCATACCACAGAGGAAAAATATATTCGTTTAAATGAGAAAAATCGTTTTTTGGTCTTCAGCAGATTTTTTTATTTTATTTACCTTTTTCCTGTTTATTTAGATAGCCGCTTAAATAACCTTTCCAGTGATATCCATATTGTCCCATTCTGCCATCAAATATTCGATAAATGCCATATTGAACATGAAAACTTCTGAGGCCCATAGCTCCGGAACTAAGGGTTGGCGCCAAATTTTTCACTTGACATTTTTTGCTTAAAATTGCATTTTACACCCCGTAGGAAATTTTTTTTTCTTTTGAAGTGGTGCCTGTAAAATGGATTTAAGCCAAACATTGTAAGAACGGCCGACTTCCTAAACGCCTGTTGCAATGCATAATTTTAAAAAATGCGTATGCAATGCTAAACAATTTTTGAACGCAAACTTGCGTTGCAGAGACATTTTTTGCATTTTATCGGCATTTAGGAACGTCGCTATGCATACGTAAAGCAAATGTCAAAAATAAAAAATTTAATAATTTTTTTGGAAAAATAGAGCTTACACAAAATTATTTATCCATTTTGTTGGCAAGTGCTGAGAAATTATCTCAGGTCAAATCTTCCAAAAAATATTGATTTGCTATAGAAACCTATTAAAAAGAAAAAAAGAGGAGACAACTTTATTAAGGACAATAAAAATCCCGGAAACAAGTGATCAAAAATAAATATTTTTTATTATTCACATTTCATTTTAAAAATAACATTTTTAAAATGTTTGCATACAAAATAAAAATGATGCGTGATTTTGACTTCTGATACTCATTAAAGTGAGTTGCAAGCGATTAGGAACATTGTACGTTGTCAAAAAGTTTAGATATGCGTTTACGAAGTGTATGCATTGTAAATATGCATTGCAACTTGCGTTTAGGAAGTCGGCCTACCTATATTTATAACATAAATTAAAATATTTGTATATATTTTCTACAGGTTCTTTTAAGGAACGGTTGTTTATTAAATGCTAATCACCAATCTGTGCTCGAATTGCTAAATGGTGGAATGAGACAATTCTTTTACAACTGCGCCGTGATTTAAATATATTGAATTATTGAAATCAACTATGCCAAATTTAAATACGCAGTCGATCAGACATAGTATCAAAAATTTTGGTATTGAAAATCAGCAAGATCCATCCATATCCTTCGAGGAAGCGGGCAAAACCCCTTGCCTGCCAGAGTTGTAAACGAATCTTTCATTTTTTAACTAATTCTCGTTTCTTCATGCACTGAATTGGTAAAATTTTGAATTAATTCTTTTCGTCAAAAAATGAATTGAATGAAAATTTGAATCAATTCATTTGAATTTAGCAAACATGAATTGCAATTAATTTTTAATTCAAATGAATTGGAAATCAATTCCAATTTATTTGAGCAGATTTTGCATTAATCAAAATTAATTTAACATGAAAGTTTTAAGTAACTTTGAATTTCAACATATAATTGCTGTTTTTATGCAAAAATAACAAATGTGTGATTTCGTAATCAATTCAAATGAATTGGAAATGAATTGCAATTCATTGTTTTTAACTCATTTGAATTAATTCAAAGTCAATTCAATTCAAATGAAGTGGAAATGTATTCCAAATTATATTACCAATTCATTTTTGCAAATTTTTTTGAATTGATTCAAATTTCATTCAATTCTTTTTTTTTTTTTTTGTGAAAAGAATTAATTCAAAATTTAGCTAATTCGTAATGAATATAAATAAAAAAAGAATGATTCATTTACAACTCTGCCGCCTGCCTCTATTTTTTCCATATCATTTGGAACAATGAAATAACTCTAATAAAAAAAATAAAAAATACATATATAACGGGCAATAGAGAATTAAAAAATAAGGAAAAAAATTAAAGGGAAAATATTGGCGCTCATACATATTTTCCGAGTTATGGGCATCTGAACTTTTCACAGAAAAGTACGATTGTGCACCATATTTTTTGAAATATCAATTTGAATTTAAAAAATGCTTAACCCATTAAGAGCCGATTACATTTTTATGTAAAATGATATATAGTACTTATTTTTTTTTTTTATTGGTTTTACTTCACTAGACTAGATTTATATTAATGGTGATGGGTTTATAAGAATCGACATAGCCGAGTAAAGCGTTGTTGCTTGTTGAATTCTTTTCTTATTTTTTAACCATCAGGCATGTTCTGAAATCCACACGAAATTTTTACTTTCGTATTTTTCAAGGCATTGCTTTTGTAAAAAATAATTTTGTAGCAACAATGCTCTGATAAATTTGAAGTGAAAATTTCACGTGGAATTCAAAACATGCCTGTATATGTAAATGCATATGTGTCTTTTTAACCGACTTCAAAAAAAGACGGAGGTTATACAATTCGACTGAATGTTGCCGTTTTTATGTTTGTGCCTGCAGAACTCAGACATTTCTGAACCGATTTTGAAAATTTTTGGTAATATGATTAGATATTATAGATTACAGATTGGTCCCGTTTAAAAAACAGTTCGTAAACTTAAAAATTTAAGGGTTTCCCCAAACAACATACATATTTTTTACGTGTATGAATGCGTATGAGTATAGCTCCCAATAACAAAAAGTTATACAAGAATAAATCTAAAAATTAAAGGGTGCTCCTATAATTGATGTTAGCTTACTTACAGACAAACGATTGAAAATTGTACAATATGTCGATTGCTATAGCCGTTATAGTAACAAGTATTAATATTAAAAAATATATATTAAAGGGTGCGCCAATAGTTTATTTAATTTGATGTATATGGCCATACTTTTTAACAGTTGTCGACAGACGCTTGAAATTTACAACGAACCTGTATTGCTAAGTCCGCTATAACAACAAGTATAAAACTTAGATTTGGAAATAAAAGGGGGTCCCAATAGTTGGTGTAATTTCAAGTATGTGACCAAACTCTGAAACCGTTATAGGCAGAACGCTAAAACTTAAAAGAGACCTGTATTGCTAAGCCCGCTATATGAACGAGTATATAAATTGAATTTAGAGTTTACAGGGTGTCCCATAATTGATGTAGATTTACTTCTATGGACTTATCTTTTGAACCATTATAGACAAATTCTTCCAAATTGGGCAGAATGTTGATTGATATGGCCGTTCCAGTAACAAGTATTAATATTTATATTATAAATAAAAGGGTGCCCCAATAGTTCATTTAATTTGATGTATATGGCCATGTTTTTAAACAGTTGTAGACAGACGATTGAAATTTACAAAGAACCTGTATTGCTAAGTCCGCTATAACAACCAGTATAAAATTTGGATTTGAAAGTTAAAGGGTGTCCAAGTAGTTGATGTAATTACAAATTTTTGACCAAACTCTTGATCCGCTACAAATAGAATGCTGAAACTTAAAAGAGACCTTTTAAGTTTTTAAGCCCGCTATATCATCGAGTTTATAATTTGAATTCAGAAATTAAAGGGTGTTCCTATAGTTGTTGTAATTTGATGTATTTTGCCAAACTATTGAACAGTCTAACAAGTATAAAGTTTGGAGATATAAGGGTGTCCCAATATTTAATGTAATCTATTTTATGATGCCATACTAATGAAGCGTTATTGGCAGAACGATGAAATCTGTTTTGAAGTCAGTTTGTTTTTGCAAGAATTATTTTAGTATCGTAACAAAACTGGAAATGTGACTGTATAATGTGAATGGGGTGGTTAAACAAAGTGGAAACTAAGCGTTCGTATAGAATTTTATGTGCAGCAGATTAACGAAAAAAAAGTGCATGCATTGTAGCTTAGTGGTGTTAGTCGAAAAAACCTTCAATTTATATTTTTTGAATATTCGAGTTATAAAATGTGTATCTAATTTCATTATAACAATTGATACGAAAATTATAAATTATCAATATTTAAATGAAAATATAAATAAAATAACTTTGAAATGTGTTTGATGACAAATTTTCCATAGAAATATTAACATTTGGGTTTTATTTAACTACCTATTAATTAGAAAATGTAATTCATAAATTGTGAATGGAACTAAAATGTGAATGTGTTTATAATTATAAAAAATATTTATTGCAGTCATTTCACCAAAAATTAATTAAAATCGAAATGCATTCAGTTCATAAAAAAAATGAAATGAGATTGAATACATCTACAATAAATAAATTCATTTTTCCTAAAAATAAATTTTAATTTTTAATTTTTATTAAGGAAGTTCCCATTGAAAGGTAAGACACATTTAACATATAAAAACGTACATACAATTCTAGGAATTTTATAGGCCTTTTGCTATTTAAAAAAAAATCCTCTTTTTGCTGTATAAATTGTCCGGTGTCCTTTTTCAAGAAGCTGCAGCTTTTAAAAAGTAATTAATACACAGAGAAAATAAATTCGTTATAAGAACCGAATTTGTTGCCAATCGAATGTGGTCGGTTGTGTGTATTATCTTGAATTCGGTTGTAATAACTGAATGAATAAGCACTCACAACTATTTACAAAAATTATTTTTGGGTAACTATAAAATATTATTGTGAATTAAATAAAATATTTTAATATTTACTTTTATTTTAAAAATAAATTATATGAAGAGATTATACATCATAAATTTCATGTTACGACCCTTCGAATTCAGCCTACTTTTTTCTTTACACCATGATTATTCTTTTCCACATAGTTTCTTCAACTTTTCATCCCATACCACTAACAACATATCTTTATATTTTTAAACTGAAAATTTGATGGTTTATTTTTTTTTTATTTGTACAAATTTATTTTTATTATGTCAACCATTTTCGATTTTAGAAGACACAATCGATTTTTATGATTTTAACTACCAAAATATGATTTTCAGTAACAATATGCTGAATAAGTTTAGTTGCATTTTCCATTTAATAGAATTAATTTTAGCAAAGACATAAATCGGTCAGAACAACTTTTTAAGAGGTATTACAACCAATATTTGGACGAAAATATCATTTGTTAGCTTTTAATATTAAAAATAAATCAAAATTATGATGTATTTATATTAAAAATAAAAAAATTATATTAGTAATTAAATTTTGAACATATCAATTGAATTTTTACCAATATTTTTTTCTGTGTGTATATAAACACAACAACATCAATAAAACAAACAAAATACACTCAAAATAAAAGCACTGTGTTATTGATTAATTCGCAATCAATATACGTCCAACAAAAAGTTTTGTCAATATTATCAAAACGTTGTTAAAATAACAAAACCACTTTGTTATTTTGATAATGCAATTATCAATATGCAATTTGTAAAAATGATCATTAATTTTGTTGATTTGATAGAATTTTAACAGTATTTTTTGTTGAAGTGATAAAATTTTGAATCAATATGAACGAAAAGATTATCACATGACAAATATTTGTCAAATTAATAAAAAAATTTTGTTGTTTTGATAGAAAATTTTATTATACTTATAATGTTTTTGTTAACTATGTTGCTTTGTTCAGCTTTTTGATAAATATTGTTAAATTCATATACCTATATATATACCATACATATACCTATATATACACCATACATACCTATATATATATATAAAGAATCTCTCCATTATTTGAAACTTATTTTTTTTTTTGATAATTTTTGTTTTTAGTTTTATCATTTCTTTTAACATTCCATGAAGAAAAGAATTAAAGAGTTATAAAAATTCATGTTCTATTTTTAAGTTAACTAAAGCATACAAATTAAGTTTACAGAAAAGAAATAAAAATAAAGAAATAATTTGTTTAAAAAATTGTATATAAAAAAAAAAATATTTGTGTTATTTATATTTATTGTTATATAATTTCATCCACCTGCTGTAAAAAATCCTAAATTCCGTTAGTCTTGTGCACATATATTTTAGTTTCAGTTCTGTCTGCGATCAGTTTAACTATTTTATGCAGTAAAATTGTTGAAAATAAAAACTGAAACTATTTTCAGTTCAGTCGCCAGTCAAAAAAATTTTTAGTGGTGCTGAATTTTAAACCCTGTCATTTATTTCCTTAATACTGAACCGTTTACAATGAGATAAAGTCTGTGCACTAAATCCGACAATATCTACAAATATATGAAATAATAAACCAAATCGTTTGGCAAATATATTTGTGCCGACTTAGCCCAAATTTTATTTTATTAAATTTAAACCTTTTTTTTTTACTTTTAGACTGAATGAATAGATTACGATCTAGTCATTTAGCCACAGCTTAAAGCTTTATAAATGCATTAAAAATACTCTTTTAAGTTTAATTTTAAAACATATATCAATTATTAACACAAAGTGCTGCAAAGAAATATATTGTTTTCACTTTAATTTTTCCTTTCAGGCACAGGGTTGTGTCACTTAAAACATCAACCAAAAATTATTTGATTGTTTCAGGAGCGTGATCTATTATATGAAATATATGCTGATGAAAATACTTTGCCCCTTAATTTAGAAACAAGGCATCACAATCAAACCCATAAAAAAGGGCAAGACACGACAACAAACCAAAGGGTTTCAAGTAAGTAAGAGATAAGATAAAATTATTCAAATAATTTCCCAACATACCAAACGGCTTGTGAAAAATATTTAAAAAAGCTTACAAATATAAGCCTTAAGCTCGAAAAAGTAATATAATGAAAAATGCTATCGTAGCAATTGTAGAAAAATCAAAACGGAACCCCTATGAAAATATTATATGTACATGATTAATATAAGCTTATCTTTGTAATTGTAGAATAAGCTTACAGAAACAATATTTGATTAATTTTGGTATAGAAAACCTTCATTCTTTCAATATTTTTATAAGCTTCTTAACATAATTGTAGAATTAACTTAATAAATAACGTACACATACATGTTTTTTAATATTAAATATTTTTGTTTTTTGCAGTATAATTATTATTTATTTATTTTTTTACAATTAATAAACTTTTTAATATCAAATTAATTACAAAGTACCGATTATGTACGAGGGCTGCTCTATATATTTCTGGCCTAATAGTGAAAATGCGTATATTTATAATCAAAAATGGTTTTATTGTTTTTCAAAGTATTCTCCAGCATGATTTATACACTTTTGGATGCGCTCAAACCAGTTGTCGAAGCACTTTTTCCACTCCGATTGAGACACCTCTAAAACATGGTTTTTGAACACTTCAACAGCTTCTTCTGGCGACAAAAATTGTTGACCACGCATTTTTTTCTTGATGTGCGGAAACAAGAAGAAGTCATTAGGTGCCAAGTCAGGGCTGTACGGCGGATGACCCATTAATTCGACGTTTTAGCCGGTCAAAAATGCTCTGGTTTGAGCCGATGTGTGAGAGCTCGCATTGTCATGGTGAACAATGATTCGTCTTCTCTTGTTGGTTTTTCGAATTTCTCCGATGACTTCAGGCAAACAAATTGTAGTATACCACTCAGAAGTGACCGTCCTACGTTGCTCAAGCGAAACAGTCGCCACATGACCAGTTTTGCCGAAGAAACAGGCGACCATTTGCTTCGAAGTGCTTCTTCCACGAACTCGTCTTTGAAGACCCACACGGTTGATTGTTGTTTCGTTTCGGGCTCATACGCATAGATCCATGATTCGTCACCTGTGACGATCTTATAAACGTCTTTTGAAGCACCGCAATCGTATTTTTGCAACATTTCTTTGCACCAATCGACACGAGCCTTTTTTTGAGCGACTTTCAAATTGTGCGGAATCCAACGAGAACAGACCTTTTTTACGGCCAGGTGTTCATGCAGTATCGAATGTTTGCTGGTGGAAGAAATGTCCAAGGATGTCTCTATCTCTCGGTATGTCGCATGTTGATCTTGCATTATGAGTTCACGCACGGCATCAATGTTCTCTGGCACAACAGCCGTTTTTGGACGACCTTCACGGAATTCGTCTTTGAGCGAGCTTCGGCAACGATTAAATTTATTATACCAATTTTTCACAGTGCTATAGGATGGTGCTTCATCGCCATACAAAGATTTAAGTTCATCAATGCACTCTTGTCGTGATAATCCGCGTCGAAAGTTGTGAAAAATTATGGCACGAAAATGTTCACGAGTTAATTCTATTTTTTTCTATATTAATTTTTTCAAGTCACTGTTAACAACACAAATAATGGTCGTACGTCAAAACGTTTTGAGTACGATTATGCTTAAACAACAAACTTTCCAATGGAAATGTCAGATTGCACTTGGCAGCACTCAGTGTTGCCAGGCCAGAAATATATATAGCAGCCCTCGTAGTTCTTAATGTACAAATTATAACAATATAGATTGAGAACTATTATTGTTAATAAAATAGATTGAGAATTATTTATTACTTCTTTGGTTGATACCAAAATAACGATTAACATATTATATTTGAATTTACTTAAAACTAAACTTAATGATATTAAATAATGCTAAGGTCATCATATTCATTTTCTTAATTTACAATTGGGAACAAGTTAATAACTTTTGCTTATTTGCAATAAACATTTATTTAGAAATTGGAACAAGTCAATAACTTTTGCTTATTTGCAATAAGAAAATGACTTGTGTTAATTTAGTGGTAAATAAGAAAAAATAGGAAAAAGGTCAACAACTTTTGTGTCATTAACTTACACATGCTTTAGAGTCCTTAAAAGGACCTTCCTTTTATTTAAAAGTATCTGTAAGTAAATAGTAGTGCCTAATGTGTGTTCATTAGTTTAAATAAAAATTGACAGTTCCTAAAAATGTCAACAAATATTTTTATTTATTTTGTGACTGTCATCAGACATTTTGCTTATGTTGGTAGTAACTCGGTTTTTTGAATTACCATAGATTTGAGTTTACAGAAACACTTGATAAAATTGTGCCTATTCGATTTTTGGCTAGTGATGTCCATAACATATTGTGACATATTACCTTGTGGCTTATCCCTTTCAGACCTGAAGCAAAAAGACCGGGAATTTTTTTTATAATTTTTCGAACATGTGGTCTCTACAGCATATGAAAATATAATCAATGATTAGGTTTTATCATTTTTATAACCTTTTATTAAAATATGAAAAGCAAATATAAAAAACAATCAGCACAATCGATGCATGCCAGTCTATTTCACATTAGGCAAACAGAAGTAAAAATATTGAGACCGAAAACCCACCCGCACAATCGATGCATCACGGTCTGAAAGGGTTATGGGTAATCTTTAGTAAGCAAAGCCGGTGTGTAGATTTCCACACCACCGTTGAGGTACTACACAGGGCGCATTGCCAGTTATTTTAAATGGTTGGCTTACCCTATAGGCCTGCACCATTTTAGTCAAGGCGAGTCAATAAGAAGGTAATATATAAAAAATTCAGTAAATTTTTTATATTTAGCTTGATTTTTTGGGCCATGGTAAAAATTAATGATTTTACTTAACTGTATAGTAATGGTATTTATATACTTATTTATTTTTGAAAATGCCTAACTTTTAAAATTTTTGTTTGTGTTCAGAAATTGTTTAAGATATACTTAATGCCATAATTCGATTTTTTTTAATCTTTTACGAAATTTTCTTTTATTAAATGATTCATTAAATAAATAGTTTTTGTATTACAAACAAAATGCTATGCATTCGATTTTTGTTGTTGTTTTACATGCGAAATAGAAACACGAACTTGTAAAATTCAGTTCGTTACTTTTAAAAATAGATTTTGTGATGTGGTTTGTACTACTTAATATTTTTAACTAATATGTTCATGCTAAACTACGTTACTAATTTCAAAATATTTTTTTTTTTCATTTATATGGAATTGGCATATGAACACATACATATCAGAATTGTATAAAAATTTTATGCAAGTAAAAATAACTTTATTATATTCATTCTTTTAAATTTAGTAAAATTTGCTTAATGTTGTAATATATGTATATTATATATGTACATAGATATATGCGTATTGACTTTTTGCAAATTGTATCAATTTTAAAGTTTTTAAAAGGTTTACATAAAAATGTTATCAGTACATATCCTGTATGCGTTAAAATAGTTGCTGTATATTTTTATAATACATTCTTTACAAACTGTATATTGGCAGGATTTGCATTTAGTTTTAAGTCGTTTAACATTTCCACAATGACAACAAAATTGAAAGCATATAGTTTCTCTAAACTTGTTAGGATGTGGTAATTTTGAAAGGGATTTTCTACTCAAATCATGTAAAACATACATTATTATCAATACCCCACAGCTAACACCATCGCTTTGTTGACTTCTTTCAGAGATTTTAAGAAATTTCCATTCTTTGTCTTTACAAATATTTGTAGAAAAACTTTCCCAATGCTCTTGACTTGAATCTATAAAAATAAATTCTCGATGTAATAAATTTAAAATACAAAGGTTGAAATGATAAGTTTTTAATATTTGAATAATTATATAATTTTGCTTATATAATATTAGTTTATTAAGTTTTGAAAAACAAATTTAATCAAGTTGACAAGGTAGATTTAAGACATTATGAAATTTTCTTTTATTATGCTGAGAATAGCACAATCCACAACAAAATTGGTTAACAGCAGCCTTATTCTGTAAGTTGCTAAAGCTAAAACTCCATCGCTCAAAATCTAAAAAATCCATTTAGCGATTTTTAGCTGTAAAGGCAATTCTGTAATGTATATTGCTTAATATGGCGATGTCTAAAAATCCAATTCGCCGTAAATTTATCGTCATCGCTAAAATTTTCTAAAATTGTATTCTCTATTTTAAATAAGCGATTTTAAATAAAAAATAAATAAAATTTTTAGCAACGAATTTTTTTGAGTGCTAAAATTTGGGTAAAACATATACATTTTCTATTTGTGTTTTTTATGTAAATTTTATTAATTTTAGCAATGAAAGAGCAGGAATATATGCTAATTCACTATATTTGCCAATTTAAATAATCAAAATCGATGCTTTAAATAATTTGTTCGGGATATTTAGCACAATTTTTTTAAAGGTAATAAATTTAATTTAAAATACCCGTAATTTAATTTTAAATAGTTATTATTTTTAATTTAAATCTGGTTTTTCTTCAAATTCTGTTGTATACGATTGTTTTGTGTTAACTTTTTGCACAAAATATTAGTGTACAATACTGTTGCATCTTGAAAATATGTTTCCATCATTGCGGCGGTTAATAATTCCATGGCTAACCGCAACATTTAATTTTGACATTTTTTTATTCAAATACATACGTTTTAAGTGTGTATATTCGGAGGATTTAAAAAATTTTCTATACAATTTAAAATAATTTTTATAAATACATCATATACATATATTGAAAACTTTTTGTGGGTAAACGTTAATCATTGTAAGGAAAGCGAATCATAAAGTAAGGTAACTCTAATACGAAGCTGTCATAATATATTTGTCTCTTTTTGACAGCAGTTTATCAAAGTAGAGTAAAGGGATAATTATAGTAATAGAAAATTAATGTCAAAAGGTACCACATTATATTTGTCTCTTTTTTACAGCAATTTACAAAAGTAGAGGGAAAGGATAATTATAGTTTTAGCAAATTAGCTACGGCGAAAATATAAAATTTTATCTAAGCGATTATAGATACAGAATACAAATTTGGAGATATAGCTAACATATTTGCCGTAATTTATTTTTAGATTTTTAGCGATCGAGAATTAAATTTAGCTACGAGAATTACAGAACAAGGCTGCTGCTTTCCTATCTTTAACAACTTCCAGTCTTTAGTATCCAATATGTTGTAGAAGCTAATATCAGATTGCTTTAAATTTGGATATATTTTTTTAACTAAGCTATTGTATCTAAAGAGATACAAATTGACGTTTATTTGCTTCGTATGGCTTAATTTCTCAAATTTCATTGGATCAAAGTATGTGTGCTCTTTTTTAATTCTTGTCACCTCATTTATAGTATCAAGTGATATGATATTTTCAATGCTTTTAGGCGTTGAAAACAACTTCTTTACTTTTTTTGCATTCAACAAATGTTTAGGCCTAATAGCTTTTTGTTTTTTTTAGACTTTTCTTTTTCCATGTTTTTTCTGGCTCTAACAGTTCTATTAATTCATAGTCATGCTCTTTAGCAATTTGTTATAAATCATGTTTTTCGTTTTTAGAGCAATTGTCTCCTTTTCGTCATTTTCCTCTACATCGAACATTTCGTATTGATATCGAAGTTCTTTTAAGGAATTCATACTGTCTTTTCTGTCAATTTTTATGAAGTCACCTGGCCGAACAGATCTATTGTTTAGAAGGATATTCTTTTGCAAATAAAAATTAAATTCCACTGGAGCGTTACTTATGTGATCGCCTGATGGATCTATCACGATCCCCATTATGTTTCCCACATAGGTAGAAATTAGCAATATTTTTTGACAATAAATCTACACAAATCTTCATTTTAATATTCATTTATGTCATATTTTATTATTTGATCGTTAAAACTGTCGCATATATTATTACATATATTTTCAAAAACTTTCTTAAAAGGACTACAAGAAGCAATATATTCCAAATTACTTAATTGCTCTTCATCAAAAGAAATCAAATTTTTGTAATTATTTTCGTTTATATCTATAATTTTTTTTTTGTAATTTCAAACCTGTTCTTAAAATCATGGTTTTTCTGTGGCCTTAAAAGAGCAACGAATTTATGGTTAAACCAGAATTTTCATTCGTCCATTGTTTTTAGATCAAAAGCTAAAGTTAAAACACTTTTTAGTAAATGACTTAGTTTATGTTTTTTCCTGATTTTAATATTTAAGTTTTTACAAATAATATGAATGTAGTGAGCTTTGCACCACTGCACAATAAATCTAGAGGCCTCGTTATGCGAACGTTGATGTAAGAAAAACTTAACGTATTTTAACGTACGGTCGTTTATGTACTTATAGAAACTTTACAAATGTGACGAATGTCAATAAAATAAACAAAAACAAAACATTGTGCAGCACAATGTGTTTGTAATATTAATTTCAAAAGCCCGAAAAGAATTTAAAAATGGATCTTGAGGATTAATTTACTGATGTCCATGAAATAAGTACAATTGTTTTGCAAAAAAAAAAAAAAACTATAAAGCCAAAATATTAAATTACAAAACCTAACACAATTTTCAATTTGCTGCAGCTGTTCAGAACAGTGTTGAGATTTGTGGCATAGTTACGGGCACTGTTCCGTACATGTAAATTTAGAAAAAGTACTAATTTCGCTTCGAAAAATATTTTACATTGCAATATGTGCAATGTATTGACAAATTTAACTATCTGTTTTAAAAAATATTATTATGTATTTAATGTAACTATTTATTTATTATACTTTTATTAAGCAAAATAATAAAAACTGATGAATGATACAATTATTATCATTACTTAAAAAGTACCTAAAAAGGGCAAATGTGCCGCAGTGGTACTTATCACATATAATTCCAGCACTATCTTACGAATGTCACGTAACAATGCCGTCAAAACCTATTTTATACAGGTTGAAGCGTTCCGGAAACGTGACAGTTAATTTCGGTAAGCGTTTGCATTGTTTTAGTATATTTAAAAACAAACGGCCGTTAAGTTAGCTTACGTGGACGTTCGCATAATTGTACCTTAAGTCTTGAACTTAAACTTTTGTTTTCTAGGTATTTAAGACATTCGGCAACATTTTGATTATTACAACATTTTAATATACCTCCAAATAAAGCGTAGCTTACATCAGTACAAACTCTTTAAAAAAATGGGCATTTATATTTGTGCTCTTTGCGAGACAATATGGCTGTTAAAACTGGAATAATCATTTTTAGTTTCTTTATTCTTATGACTATTTTATTAAAACTCGCTTTTCTGCGCATTCAATTTGTCATAAACTTTGCTCTGTTGCATCAAAATGTATTGTTTAATTTGCGTCTTTTAATATTTGTGGGTTTTAACAAAAAGGGTCGAAGGTTTTGCCTGCCCAGCAATGTATTGCTAATGGTGACGCTATATATTGTATATATTCTAGATAATATCCTTGTTGAATACGATAAACGTCAATAAAAGGGTTGGGATCACAAAAATGATCAAGATTATATTCAGATTTGCATTTACGCAGCGTTGGTAGTTTTTGAATATTTTGAAAGTTTCCACTTGCGCTATTTCATCAGAGGCTTCGAGAATCTTTTCTTTACGGTATAGGTAAGCACTTTTATTTTGGAGATTTTTCTTCGCAATAGCTTGTGTTACACTACGAATTTGTGCAACAAGTTTTTGTCAAATTGCATGAACAATTTCATCTGTTCTATAAACAAAAACAGTTCCGTCTATATGTAAATGTTTCTTTGACCTTTTTAAATAATTTTTCTTTTCTAATTTATTAAGCACTAGGTCAGTTTTATAAATTATAAAAATTTTTTATTTATATTTTCAATATTTCGCCACACCTTTGGGTGGCATCATCAGGAAACAGGAAACAAAAAATTAAATTTTCTTTTTTCAAAAATAACAAAAATTAAAATGAAATTATTTTTTCAAACAAAAACAGAAAAATTAAAAATCAAACGACAAAAAACTCAAATATTTAAACATTTACATTTTTATAAATTTAAAACTCAAAAAACATTCAAGTAAAATAACTCAATAATTTTAAACATTTACATTCTTATAAAAATTTTAAAAACAGAAAACATTCAAATTACTTTAAAATTTTAAAAAACTTAATACAAATACATTAACATAAACTTTCACGATAGAAATGTTACAAGCAATCATATACTCTCAAACGTTAATTAATTTTTATGCACTAAATGTCTATAACATTGCGCAACATTATCAGTATCAGCCTTAAAGTTTATTCTTTTTGTTGCTGGTACTTTAATTATTTGTAACATCTCTAACATATACCGACGCTTATAATTATTTTCTATATTTAAAACAGATGCATCTTCAAAGTTAGGATAATGATTAAATCTGGCACAATGGGAAGATAATGCAGTTTTTTGTGAATTATTAACAAAGATCCAACAACAAAATTGCAGAGGATTAATAATGTGTTGGTTGAAGAACTTTTTAAACAAAAAGTTATTACAATTTTAGAGAAAAACAAGCTTAAAACCAATGTTTCTACAGCTCCAAGATTGTATGGGTTACCTAAAATTCACAAGGAGGATTTTCCTTTAAGACCGATTTGTTCTTTTATAAATTCTCCATCTTATGAGTTATGTAAATATATTACAATGATTTTAAAAAAGATTACAGAAAATTCAAAATATAATGTTAAAAATTCGCTTGAATTTAAAGAGAGGATAAGGAACATAAGTGTTCTGAATGATGAAAAATTAGTATCTTTTGATGTAGTCTCTTTATTTCCAAGTATACCTGTTGATTTGGCATTGAATATTATTGAAGAAAAATGGAACGTAATACAGGAATATACTAGGATGGAAAAATGTTTATTTTTACGAATTTTAAAATTCTGTATTGAAGATAACAGATACTTTCAATATAATGGTAACATATATTTGCAACAAAAAGGGCTTCCAATGGGATCTCCAGCTTCCCCTGTTGTGGCAGATATTATTATGGAAAAATTATTAGACACGTGCATTAATGAAGTTAATATAAAACCAAGAATAATGACAAAATATGTTGATGATTTGTTTTGTATTATTTCTGCATCTGGTATTGAAAATATGTTAGAAACATTAAATAATTTCAATAGTTGTATAAAATTTACAATAGAAATAGAAAATAATTTTAAATTGCCCTATTTAGATACGTTAGTAGTAAGGAGAGGGAATAAACTAAAAATGGATTGGTATCAAAAGCCAACAGCTTCCGGGAGAATTATTAATTATTATTCAAAGCATAATAAAAGAATAATTATTAATACGGGAAAAAATTTGATAGAAAAAGTACTTAAGCTAAGTGATAAGGAATTTCACAAAAGCAATAAAGATAAAGTTAAAAAGATATTAATTGATAATAATTTTCCAATGAGAGTGATAAATAGTTTGTTTAAACAGTTAAGGTTTAGAAGAGCAAATAATACAAGAGATGTTACAGAAACTAAAGTTTACAAGTCTTTAATTTATGTACCAGAAATAGCAGAAAGGATTGAAAAATCAAAAATTTTTGATGGGAATAAATATAAAATGGCATACAAAACTTATAATACTTTAAATAGATTATTTAGTAAAACAAAAGATAAGATTAAAAAAATGGGACATGTCAAATGTAGTTTACAAAATACCTTGTAATGGTAATGATAGTGAGAATTGTAATAAGGAATATGTAGGTACGACAAAAAATAAACTAAAAACTAGAATAGCTGGACATAAGTCTGATCAAAGATACAGGGACGTTAATAATTCACAAAAAACTGCATTATCTTCCCATTGTGCCAGATTTAATCATTATCCTAACTTTGAAGATGCATCTGTTTTAAATATAGAAAATAATTATAAGCGTCGGTATATGTTAGAGATGTTACAAATAATTAAAATACCAACAACAAAAAGAATAAACTTTAAGGCTGATACTGATAATGTTGCGCAATGTTATAGACATTTAGTGCATAAAAATTAATTAACGTTTGAGAGTATATGATTGCTTGTAACATTTCTATCGTGAAAGTTTATGTTAATGTATTTGTATTAAGTTTTTTAAAATTTTAAAGTAATTTGAATGTTTTCTGTTTTTAAAATTTTTATAAGAATGTAAATGTTTAAAATTATTGAGTTATTTTACTTGAATGTTTTTTGAGTTTTAAATTTATAAAAATGTAAATGTTTAAATATTTGAGTTTTTTGTCGTTTGATTTTTAATTTTTCTGTTTTTGTTTGAAAAAATAATTTCATTTTAATTTTTGTTATTTTTGAAAAAAGAAAATTTAATTTTTTGTTCCGTCTATATTTACTTTAAAACGGTATTTGCTACAGTCGGCAAAAGAAGAGTAACCATATGCCAACAACCCGAAACTAGGTACATTATGTTAAAAAAACGAAATAATGCATGCTTTATTTATTTTCAAGTACTCCTATCTTAGCACATCAATTATTAGTTTCTTTTTATTTAACTTGAGATTCTGAAAATCGTTTGCTTCGAAAAGGAAATCGGGGTTTATTTTAAAATTGCAATCTGCCACTTTTGGTTTAAAAAGGTACGCGAAAAACACGCTTATTAATTTTTTCTTATATCTGAGCTACACTCTTCGGTTTCAAAGTGACGTAGGGTCTTATTACATTTTTCTAATAGTTTTTCGGTACATTTGCTATCGGTACTGCTTTCTTTAAAAGGCTTTTTATTATTGGTGTCTTTATTAAGACTTTTACAGTTTTTATTTGTTTTATTACAATAAGAAAACTTATCTAAAGCACGACTTAATATAAATTTTTCTTCTTTGAGAAAGCCTTTTAAAATATATTCTATTTCCTTTGAGCCTCTTTTATTCTAAAAAGAAAAAAATGTATTATTATTAATATTAGCGAAACTGTACAGAGTAGTAAATTATAATTCCTTACTATTTCATTATCAAAATTTCCTGACATTTCTTTAGTAGTCTTCTCTTTAAAAACACTTCGTTCATATTTCGTTATTTTTTTTGATGTGGTGGAGCGGAATCTAGAAATAATTATTTATAGAAGAAAGTTGCGGAAAATTTAAATGTACATACGTTTTTGTGTTCCTTGAGGCAAATAAGGGAATCTAATGCATATTTCTCATGCTCGGTCAAATTTTTACCTCCTACTTCATTCGGAAAGTCTTTAGTAATATTTAAATTTTGAAGTAGATCCTAAATAAGCTTGTTCTTAGGGGAATGCTGTAAAAAAAATGGTAAATATACATACGCGTTTGCCTTCTTTTAGGCAAACAAGGGCATCTAATACACATATCTCTAGTTCCGTCAGATTTTTCCCACCTACTTCATTGGGAAAGTCTTCATTAATATTTAAATTTTTAAGTGGATCCTAAAAAAACTTGTTCTAAGAGGAATGCTGTAAAAGATGTTAAATGTACATACGTGTTTGCCTTCTTTTAGGCAAATAAGAGATTCTAATGTACATTTCTCAAGTTCGGTCAGATTTCTACCACCTACATTATTCGAAAACTCTTCGGTAATGTTATATATTTTATTATCAACATCACTTTTTTGTCATAAAAAATATAGTATGTATGTATATAGATAGTATATCTTCATTTAAATTATATAATTGCAACAAACCTTGTTTTTTCAACGTTATGAAAACGATAACCGTATCCTTTAGAGTTAGCAAGCAATGACCGAATCTGTAATCAAGCAATAATCATTTTTGTACTTATTTTATGTTGCGATCGTCATACCCTTTTTAGAATAATTTTCCGATTTTTTTAATTACATGCTAGTGTATAACATAACGGCTGGTGTTTGTTGTAATCGGAAAATATTTTTGTATAAACAGAAGTATTTTGATAATACTTAAGATTTTTAACATTTAAACCTCCATTTATTTCCATCATCAAAATTGTCATTAGTTTTTCTTTATTTAAAACCATTTTCTATTAATTTAAAAAAAAAACTATAAATTAAAAAACAACATAAGACTGCTGAACGAACAGTTTTTGTTTCTGTAATTTTTTTATTCTCTTATAAAATTCGTGTCCACACATTAAAATTTTGTTTGGTATTGATTGCTTAGACGAATAATAAAACAAAAGAGAATTGCATGTACATGAGACAGTGTGCACGTTTCTACTCGTCTTTCCTCTCTCTCCAACAAACTCTAGAATTGCGCGACAAAAACTGCAAAGTGTGAACGAGGACTTATTGGTTAAAAATGGCAAGATATATATTAATCCTCATTAAATCACATATTTTTAATTTAATTTGTTTTAATTTTCAGAACTGTAAATTTCTTACATTTCATTACTATTCTTACATTACTACTATTCTTACTCTTCTCATTATTACTATTATTGGTACTTTTAGAATATCAAGGTCAAGTGGAATATTTTAAAACATTTGTGTTTTTAACCAATTTTTATAATATCAGGCATGTTACAAATTCCGATCGGAATGGTGTTAATTCCGTATTAATAATTCCGATCGATTTTATTTTACCCTCTTCAGATTCCGATCGATTTTGCTTATTTCTAAAAAATGCCTAATCTCCCCCTCACCAAAGTAAACAACAAAGCTAATTTAAATAAGGACACATATTAAAAGTTAATAAGAAAACCGCAAATAACAAAATTTCAAAGAAATTAAATTTCAAAGAAATAAATAAAATCTGGCAACGCCATGGCAAGCGAATAAATAAAATAATAATCTGTGCGCCGAATTTCCATTTTTATAAAAAATTCCATCGAGATAAATTTATTAAAAGCTACAATACTGCAAAAACTATAAGTTAACATAAGACTATACATTAATATTAACGTTTGATCCTTAATTAAAAATATAATTAATTGTGCATTACTGTGTAGGTGTGTATAACCTTAAAAACACATTTTGTGTTCTTTAATGAAGAAAACTCAAGTAAAAGGAGGTAACAAAATGACAATCAATTGTGGCTTTTGCAAGGCGGAATGTAAAAAAACGGATTCCATGATGTGTGCTTTGTGTAATACATACCATCATTACAATTGTCTTATTAAACAGAATCCGGCAATGAATCAAAATACAATTGACAGTATAATGAAAACAAAGCCTGGAATAACCTACGGATGTGCCGTATGTGTAGAAAATTCACAAATAAATCCATTTACAAATAAGTTTGATATGGTTGAAAAACAGCTTAAAGACCTAACTAGTTACATTAAAGATGGCATTGCATCACAATTGAGTGACATTAAAACTGACCTAGCTAAATCGTTAGTTCGAACCAATAATTTTGAGAAAGAAACTGTGTCTAAAATAAGCAAATTGGAAAACGAAAACAACATTCTTAAGAAGCAATTGAATCGTCAGGATATAATTGTGACTGGGCTTCCAACTGAAAATGTTCAAACTGATGATTTATATAAAATTGCTATTGCTGTGGGCAAGGCCTGTAATGTATTGCTTTCCGAATACGATGTTAACTTTTGTACATGGATAAGGAAAAAAACTGCTGTTTTGATTAAGTTTAACAGCGCACTAAAAAGGGATAAAATTATGCTGAACTATCGCCTTCATTATAATCTGAAACTAAGAGATATCATTGAAACAGATTCTGACAATCGAATATACTTAAATGATCATCACATTCCAATTATTGCGAAGCTTCATTATATTTGTCGCAAAAAAATCAAGGGAAATGAAATCAAACGTTATCAAATTGTAAACTCTGATCAAATTAAAGTTAAATTCACTTATAAAAATAACAAAGTTGTTGATGTTAACTACTTGGATGTCATCAATGAAGGCATTAATCATAAAAGCTCGGAGTCTGGATATAATGCCGTAAATATTTAAATATAATAGGAGTAATCAAAATAGTTTAAGAGCTTATTAATTTGTATTTTTATCAGTTATTTCTATAAAGGCTTAAAAATATGATTTGGAATTAATTTGTTGGATTTTTTTAATATTAAAAAATAAGCCTTTTTGTACATACATTCATAAGTAGTTACAAATGTGATTGCCATTATCATTTATTTACTTTTTATAATCTGGTTTCAAGGTGCATTATTTTAATAGGTAGTGTCATCTGCCCAGCTGATTATGAGTTGAAAATGTTTAAAGTTGTTTGTATTTAACAACGTTTGCTTATGAAATTAAAAATAACAGCAACAAGCTATTGGACAAAATTTTGTATTGAGAGCAATTATAATTTATCCTCTTTCTACTCTTGTCATTTTCAACGGACAAAGCAACTATAAAAATCTATGCTGTTCTTGCATTATTGTTTTTGTTGTTGATCAGCTACTACCTATTCAGATTAATGTACTTTGTAGTCACACTTTATTTTTGTTTTCATCTGTAAATACATACATATACGTATGTATTTATATATATAAACGTAAGTTTGTTTAGTCTTCTTTTATGGGGTTTGACAATGACATTTTTTTATAAAAACTTTTTTTTCTCTCCTTTAACCTCTTTTCCTAATTGTTTTTAACTATTTTCTTTTGATCATCTTTTTGTTTGGGTTTTTCATTATTTCTCCTGCTAATATTTAAAGTTTATTTATTTACTTAGTCCACCTGATTTCGTTGTTGCTATTTTTATGCTTTGAAATACCAACAGTTTATGAGTGGTTTTACATTGAGGGCATTGTAGCTGACTCTTTTATTGTTTTATATTTTGGAGCATCTCTGTAAGTCATGAAGCGTTTACATTACATTACATTACATTACATTATGACTCTTTTGTAGCAAGTGAGAGAATTTTATGATGTTTTATCAATCAATTTTTCAAGTGTTGCCATAAACTAAATGCATAAATTTCTCAACAGTTTTTGAACAATATAGAAAAAAACAGCTCTTTGGTAACACCGCTTAAGCATAGAACTCAGCGTTGCCGCTTTGGTCCAATCGGACCAAACTTGGTAGTTTTTCGTTTTTAAAAAACAGTTTGGTAGTTTGGTTGGTTTGTTGCATTTTTTTAAATTTTTGGTAGGTTTTCCTCCTGTAGCAATTTTTTAGCAATAGTAAATTTTTCACCTTATAAATTCAGAAGATAAAATAAAAAAATGTAACTTTGAATTAAATAAACAATTAAATAAAGTGTTTTAAAAAACTGTTTTAGGTGTAATAGAAAACATCTCTGCTTTTTTGCACAGAGATGATTAAGAAACGCGAACAATATTATGAAATTGAAATTAACAATATTTTTGAGTGAAGGTTTATTTTCAAGTCTATGTATTAAAAAAATTAAACAAAATGGAAAAGTAAAATACTTTTTTAATTGTAAATACATATGTACTTATTAATTACATAAATATTTACTAATATTGCATGCATTTTTTTCAGATTTTAATCAAAAACTCCAAAATTAAATGAAAATAATATAACTTTAGAAGACGATATTCCCTCAACTATGTTTTTGTTTTAAAACATTTTTAAATAATATAATACTTTTAGTGAACATTGTAAAGAAACAGTCAAAAGAAAATTTAGAACAGAACATGGTTGAGCGAATTTGATTAGCTCCAGGAAAGGGATGGGTGTTCATTCTGCATACGAGTAGTATGCTCTAAAACTATTTTAAATCATAACACCCATCTTAAAAATCACCAAAAGACAAACTTCCATCTCTACAATTACAGAAAAAAAAACAAGTGAGTATAACAGGGTTTATGTGCTAGAAATGCATTTCTAAATTTTTGGTAGGCTGTGAACGATTTTGGTAGGATTTTTGAAAATTATTGGTAGGAAGTCAATTTCTTGTGTGGCAACGCTGATAGAACTGCAAAAAACGAAAGAGAGAAACAGGAATGAGAGAAAAATGAAAGAAAAAAACTGAAAAGAGTCATGAATATTAATTTCGTGCTACTTTTGCTACCCCGTAAGCTTCTCTACACCTCTTGCCTACAAACTTCTGTATCATGACTTTTGTAGCTGATACAATGCCCATAATGTAAACTCCCTCTATGCTGCACAATTAAAATTTGCCTATTAGGCTGGTATTCATTAATTGTGTATGGGCACAGGTTGTAATGTAATGTTTTATCCAAATAATAATTAAATAAAAAAATATGTTAATGAAACATAGATTTTTTATTCAAGTGATGAGGGTAAGGTGGAGAATATCCATTAATAACAATTATTTATATGTACATAATGCTGTTATGTGTCAAGCTTCATATTAGTTGCTTTCTTATTTTAAGGCTTCATTAGTCTTTCAGTTCATTTGCGAATCTGTGAGGATTCGAGCTGTTACACAATTTCTGCAGTTATCGTTTTCGTATGAATATTGTATGTATTTGGGCTTATAACCAAAATATTTATAATTGAATCAAGGCGAATTGATTTATAGGTTGCGCTTATATATGTTTCTGTT
The DNA here is from genome assembly GCA_916610165.2 of Gymnosoma rotundatum. NCBI lineage: Eukaryota > Metazoa > Arthropoda > Insecta > Diptera > Tachinidae > Gymnosoma > Gymnosoma rotundatum. The sequence goes on along the minus strand of OU744336.1, from coordinate 126,013,442 downwards.
CAATCTTTTCATTGATTTTAAGACTAATAAAAATTTTCAAATGATTGCAAAAGTATTAACGGGTGAAAGTTTTTATAATTACATTTCAAATCTAAAACAAATTTAGATATGAAGTATTGCTGCACATGCAGTAGAAAGAAACCAACTGGTACAACCTCATTTACAGTACCAAATGATGATAGAAGGATAAATTGAAATCGGCTTCCTTTTATTCACTAAGCTATTTTTTGACATTGCGTTATTATGAATTGGTGGTGTGGACACCTAATATTTGATTCGCCTTGATTTGAATAATACAAATAAATCTTTTTTTTTTTTTTTTTACTTTTCTATAATTTTGTTTTTTTACACTTATTCATACGAGCAGAACGGAACAGTAAGACCAGTACACAAACTTTTTTCCAATAATACGTACTTAACTCAGTTATTTATTATGAAAAGTAAAGACTGGTTTTGCCTTTTAACACATCTACTTATATAACTGGACTTTGTGAATAATGTTATTTTAGGATACATATTTACCCATGTTAGAAATTAAGTGCTGATGTGTAAATTGTTACCTTTTAATGTGTCATATGCAGTATTTTACTAAGTACTTATTTTTTACTATTTTTTACGCACAGTTTTAAGGATGTATTATTTTGTAATGTTAATTATTTATATATATTGTATCTATAATGGGGTTATTTTTTGCACAAATGTTGAAGGTTTTTTCTTTGGTTATGACCATGTTTGACAATTTAGGACCGGTAGTTGTTGACAGCACATATCTTAACTCTAACTTAAGCATGAATGACCTACATGTCTGTCACTTCAATGCTCAAAGTTTGGTTCCTAGAGAACGATCAACTAAGTTTGATGAGATCAAAGATCTTTTTGATGATAGTCTTTTTCATGTTGTTGGCGTGACGGAAACGTGGTTGACAAAATATGTGTCTGATAATGCTGTGTTAATAAATGGGTATAAAATTTATAGAAATGATAGATGCTGGAAAAGAGGTGGGGGTGTCGCCCTATATGTTTCTAATAAATTTAAGAGTAGAATAGTGTGTGATTATATGGACGAAGGTAATGTTGAATCTTTATTTGTTGAAATTTCCCTAAGTAATACGGAAAACATATTAATTGGCATTTTTTACTTACCTAACGGTAATTTTAGGGATTGTGAGGATCTTTTAATTGACCAGTCTAGTAAGTATTCAAATACAATTATAATGGGAGATTTCAATAATGATTTATTTACGTACTCTGCTTCTATTAGAAACTTCTGTTGTCGGTCTTGTTTATCAGTTATACATAACTGCTTGCCCACTCACTATGACAAAGTACATGGTAGATCATCTTTACTTGATTATTTTTTTGTTTCAGATTCGAACCGCGTTTCCCGAAAAAGTCAATACCAAATTCCCTCATTGAATTCTGGTCACGCATTAGTCGCCTTATCTTATCGTGTTGTTATGGAAACAATTTCAAAGGACTATTTTTATAGAGATTATAACAATGTAAATTTAGAATCTTGCCTTCAACAGCTAAATTCAATGGGATTTTCGGAAATTTTTAACAAATCATGTGTAAATGAACAAACGCGAATTTTTGAGACTTGCATTACAAGTGCCTTTGAAAGCATAGTTCCATTACGAAAGTATTCTCACAATAAAAATTCTAGTTGGATGAATAATTCAGAAATAAGGGCTGCTAGGGCTCGTAGAAATTTAGCTTGGCGTCATTATTGTGAAGACGTATCGGCTGAAACTCGTAGAAATTTTTGCAGATGTCGTAATAAACTTAAATCTGTAATAAGGCGTATTAGAAGACACGAGTGTGTAGAATATTTTCGCGATTGCACTCCTGCTCAGATGTGGCGTAAACTTAAATCTGAAGGAGTTACAAGTGATACATCTAGTGATAATGAAATTGATGTAGAGGAATTTAATAAATTTTCGATTCTTCCTCCTGTAGATAACAATTCGTTTATTCCTCCAGCAACTTTAGGTAACAGTCTTAATTTTACTTTTCGTAACGTCAGTGAAAATGAAATTTTTAACGCTATGGGGATCATTAAAACAAATTCTAGTGGACCTAACGGAATTCCTTTAAAATTTTTGAAAATAATTTTTCCCATTATATCCCGGCAATTGTGCTTCATTTTTAATACGATTATAACCTCCTCTAAGTTTCCTGAAAACTGGAAAGTTGGAAGGATAATTCCTATTCCCAAAATTAAGTCACCTCGTTGTCTTTCTGATTATCGTCCTATTACAATTTTAAACGCCAGTTCAAAAATTCTAGAGATGATATTAAAAGACCAACTATTGGAACATCTTTCATCAGGCAACTACTTAAGTCAATTTCAATCGGGTTTTAGAAAGCGTCACAGTACTACTAGTTTAATGTTAGATTGTGTTGAAAATGTGAGAAGTAATCTTGACCAAAAATTAAGTTCAGTACTCATATTTCTTGACTTGAGCAAGGCTTTCGATTCTTTATCCCATCGTAGACTTTGTCATAAATTGATTTCACAATTTGACTTGGGATCATCTGCCTGCAATTTAGTTTGGTCTTTTCTTAATAACAGATGCCAATATGTACATCTTGGGCCAAATATCTCTTCAACTTTAAGAATCCATAGAGGTGTGCCTCAGGGTTCTATTTTGGGACCGCTTCTATTTATGATTTATATGAATGATTTATATCAGCAGCTTAAATTTTGTAGGTGTTATACATATGCAGACGATGTCCAGTTATTAGCTGATGATAAGGGGCATGGATTAGAATTTTTGGAGCATAATGTTAACAGCGACTTGAAACTTATTATGAAATGGTCAGGGGATAATTTTCTCAACTTAAACCCCATAAAGACTCGATGTATGTGGTTTTCCCACTTAAATGTTCTACCAAACTTGATTTTAGGTAGTGGGAATATTGAGTTTGTATCTCATTACAAGGTTTTAGGGATTTACTTGGATAACAACCTGAGTTTTGATTTTCATGTAAACTTTGTTATATCTAAGATTAGTTTTGTTTTGAGAAAATTGTACAATATAGGATTGTTTTTACCGAGAAAAGTTAAGAGATCGGTTGCTATGTCTTTATGTCTTCCTATTTTTTTGTATGGCTTGGAAATTTATTCAGGAACATCACATGCCATTCTTAATAGATTAAAACAGTGCTTCAACAGAATAGCTCGCTACATCTTTGGACTAAAGTATAGATCATATACGCATATGACTTCGTTCACTATTAAACTTCTGCAATGTGACTTTGAGAGCTTCATTAATCTAAGACTGATGCTTCAATTTTATAAGGTTGTAAAATATGGAAAGCCTGAGTACCTTATGAATAGATTTATTTTTGGCCACTCTATAAGGACTAATGTTTTACTTGTGCCTCGGCACGTTTCTCTTATAATGACTAGATCATTTGTCGTCAGGACTTCAAGGTTGTGGAATTCTTCTGTACCATGTGATCAACGAAAGTTTTCAAATTCCGTCTCAATGTTTAGAAAATTATTAATAAAAAATTTATAATAATTGATCGTGTGTATTTAGCTGCAACAGGACCGCATTAAATTGTCATAGAAAAAAAACCAAAAAAAAAAAAAAATTTCTTTTCTTTGCTTTCTAAATATTATTCAACATTTGTGCAGTTGGGGGGTTTTATCTTATTACTTTTAATATAAATTAAAATTTTTTTTGATGTATTTATTTTTTATGTATTGCCACATAAATTAACTGGATTAATTTGGCCCTAAGGGCTTACAATCTATATTGAATAAATAAATAAAATAAATAAATAAAAGTGGTTTCCTTCCGAAGAAATTTTTAAATTTAGCGTATCCCATTTCTTGTAAATGGTTTATAAATAGGCGAATTTAAAATTGTAGGCAGATATGAAGAATGCTGACGATGGTTGTAGCAAAGCAGAAATTGCATTTCATTCTGCTGATATCGATTTTTATTGCCCTCTTTATACTTAATCACAGATATGACGAACATAAGCTTATCTAAACAATTTAGTAATAATACATATGGGCATTTCTCTCAGAAGGTCTTTTTTTGTCTCGTACGACAGTCTTTGTTTTTTGCAATTATCTGTAAAACTTCAAATTGGTTATATTTTGATTAAGCACCATAAATAGAGCTAGTCAGGGGCCATAACTTAGAATATTAATAAAAAAATCTATTTTATTTTCTTCTCTTTTCCAGTTTCAAGGCATACGATGTACAACAGTATGTACAACAGTATGTAATTGCCCATATGTATATGAATATAATTATTATAACAGTTTATTTTGCTTACTTTTTAAATAAGCGGTTATTATATAGCATAGTGGTTTTAAACGATTTTTAAATTCGGTATCTCATGAACCATTTAAGATATCGTAATTAAATTTTACATAGGTTAAGAAGAGGTGTTTCTTAGTGAACCTGCCAACAGCCGGATATCTATGGTAAGCGGGGGCTTCCGGGTAGGCCACCAATGTTGGGTACTTCGGGCCCAAATTTTTTGGTAGTCATAAAAATATTGTTTTTAACTTAAATGTTGTCCTAAATGGCTCATAAAAATTTAGTGTTATTTGTTTAAATTGATTTTATTATATTATTTTTTATGCTTATGTAAAAGATGTTGCATTAATCTTACTGTAGTGCTTTATTTCGTTAAGTTTTACCGTTTTTCTTAATGCGTTATACACAAGTAGTTGTTCATAAGAACATTTGTAAAGTCTGTAAGGTAGAAGCACTGCGGTAAGTTGTGAGTTTTATTTGTATTTCTTTTTATTAAAAACTGTTTATTTTTTGTAGAAATAAACGCACCATTTTTATATAAGACTGGCGATGCCGCCAGCAACAAATGTTAAAATATTTTTATATTCTATTAGACCTTAAAAATATATAAAAAAATGTGCTTACATGTGTAGATTATCTATTTTAGTTTGGGACTAAATTGGCCTAAACTTTTTGATTTTAATTTTGGCCGGCCTTAACTTAGTATTTTAGGCGTAGTGTACTTTATAATTTTTAGTAAAATGAGGAGGCGATAAAAATTTCATCAAAAGCTTTTAAATGATACCCATATTGATATTTTAAAACATAGTACTTTTCTATGAAAAGTTCATATATTATATATATATATACATATATATATATATATATATATATATATATTAGAGTTCGTTTGGCGACCAGGTCACCTGATTTGTTTTTCGGTTATCATCATTTTTTTTAAGGGTTTTACCTAAATAAAAATAATGGCGGTCTTTTTTTGGGAAAATTTTCACTCCTTGGGGTGGTTCAACCCACCTTAAAACGCGGATTTTAAGCTCATTTTTCCGCAGAGCAAAAACGGTTAAATATAAGTCAAATCTAATTTCACCAGCCGAATCTGCAGCAAAAATTGTTACAATGAACGTTTTTTGAATCCTAAAAAAAGTTCAAAAACCCACAACAGAGGGCGCAAATGTCATTTAACAAAATAGGTTTTCATAAGCATGCATGATGAAAAGGCATTTAAAACTTAGCAAAACGGTACCAATATTTTATTTTTATCACAACGCCTTAAAAAGTTATATGCCTTTTAACATTTTTTGCTAAGGCTAAATAATAAGTTGTTAGAAAAATTTTAAAAAAAATAAACTTTTTTTTAACAATTAATTGTTTTTTGTTATGAAATAATTTTGAAGTCTCATAACTTTTTAACGGGTTGTGATAAAAATATTATATTGGTACCATTTTGCTAGTTTAAAATGCCTCTTCTTCGTGCATGTTTACAAAAACCTAAAAAAAATATAATCATCATAAAAAAAAATTTTGTTAATGACATTTACGCCCTCTGTTGAGGGTTTTTGGAACTGTTTTGAGGATTCAAAAAACATTTATTGTAATAATTTTTGCTGCAGAATCGGTTGCTGAAATCAGATTTGACATATATTAAACCGTTTTTGCTCTGCTGAAAAACGAGCTCAAATTCCGCGTTTTTGGGTGGGTTGAATCACCCCAAGGAGTGAAAATTTTCCCAAAAAAAGACTGCCATTATTTTTATTTGTCCAAAAACCTTCAAAAAATTGATGATATCCGCAAATCAAATTTTTAAAATTTACTCTAATATATATATATATATATATATATATATATATATATATATATATATATATTATGTATACATATATATAATATATATGTATATATATATATATATATATACATGTATACATATATATTATATATATACGGGCACCGCTCCACAAGAAAAAAAAATCATATGGATATCAGTGGAAAGGTAATTTAAGCGGATATCTAATTAAACAGGAAAAAAGATCTGCTAAAGACCAAAAAATTAATTTTTTCACTTAAACGTAAATATTTGCTCCTCTATGGTATGACCAACACCGGCTTCGCTTTTCAAAGATTTCCTGCGTAGCCAGCCTTCGGACGGGAGTAAAGATTTTTTCTTCCATGGTTTGTCCAACACAGGCTTTGCTTTCTAAAAATTTCCTGCATAGTCGATATACCTGTCACATAATACGTAAAAAATTTGGAGGTGCGTAACTCAGAAACAAAGGGGTTTCCCGAAAATTATCACTTAATATTTTTTGTTTAAAATTACATTTTACACACTTTGTGTAATTTTTTTAAGTTAAGTAAAATTACGTTTAAATAAAAAAATCGTATTTTGGTCTCTAGCCGATCTTTTATATTATATTTATAATTTTTTAACTTTTTTCCTGTTTAATAGATAGCCGCTTACATTACCTTTCCAATTATATCCATATTGTCCCATTCTGCCATCAAATATTCGATCTATGTCATATTGAACATGAAAACTTCAGCGGCCAGTAACTCCGGAACTAAGGGTTGGCGCCAAATTTTTCACTTAACATTTTTTTGTTAGAATTGCATTTTACACCCCGTAGACAACTTTTTTTTTCTTTTGAAGCGGTGCCCGTTAACTGGATTTAAGCCAAATCTAGTTTGGCTTTGCAAACTTGATTTCAACAAAAAGAAACATTTGTCCCCAGAACACAATTGTCACAAATTCACTTATATTAAACTTTATTTTTTCTACTCACCTGCGTCTTATAATAATACGTATTGAAAATTATTGAAACTATTTTGAAAATTGCCAGTTATAATTTTAAATGCACTTTTTTAGGAATGAAAACCTTTTTCCTTTTCCTCAATTGTTTCGTTATCGAATGTAGATTTTATTTGACGTTTTTGAATTAATGCCGTTATTTCTATTTCATTCGTTCCCTTTGTAGTTACCACACTTTTATATACATGCAACTGCGTGATTATACACCAGAAAAAATTTTTGTATGTTTCTGTATTGCAAATATTTTCATGTTGTTTATAATTAAAATAAAAGCTTTTATTTTAGATAATTTTTATTAATTTATAATATTATGTTTCATAGGCAACACAAATTTATATATATGGGCAAATCCTGCGTTACGAACGCTACATTCGTACGCGTTTTCGGATTGAAATATAACAATTTTTGGTCTTGCAAAAAACATGCCTTCAAGTTATGCACAGTGTTTAGTGGGATTTAAGTGTACTTTCAAATCTCATCAAAATATTTTTTTTAGCAGGAATAAGTTGCAAAAATTTGATCTCAAAGTATTGTTACGCACGCTACAAAAAATGGAAGTAACTTTAAAGGTTGGGGTATGTTTTTGTGATTTTTAGAAAATTTTGCATAATAAAACAGAAAATTTACTACTTAAAAGAAAGATGAAAGTAAGAAAATTATAAAATAACTTACTTTCAGCCAAAATGTGTTGTTGTTTTTTACAAAAGCCGTGAACCCAGCGTTACGCACGCTACGTTACGCACGCTACATTTTTTCCAGTAGTATATAAATAAAAATAATTGTATTTTATTTAGCAAAAGAATTCATCTTCTTTTTTAATATCATTATTTAATTCATATTTCATGTTAATAAATTAATTTAATTATGTATATGTTTAAATTTACATTCTTTTTGCATTTTTGAAACGTTCTATTTGTGTTAAGTTATCATTTGATTGTATTTTTTGCGATATTTTCGAATACGCTCTGCACACGTCTTCACTTTTCGAACTCTTATTAATAAAAATTATACTGCAAGCAAACAATTTTGTATCGTATCAATATGCCCATAATCTAAACTGACACTAAAAGGCAATTGCAGATTAATGAAACGAAACCAAAGGCGAGACCACATGAAATTTACCGTTTGCGCCTATCGTACCAACAAAGTAAGCTAAATTGTTGTTGCTCTGCTTATTCTGTAGGCTAAGAATAGATTTAAGAAGGGAAGTAATAAGAAAAAAAATAAAAATATGCAAAGGTTTTTATTGTAATATTTGGGAGAACTCAAATCGTTACGCACGCTACAAAAATTAATATGCTGTAATTTTTTGGTTTTTAATTGTAGAATTATAATTTTTTTTCTTAAAAGCAGGATATTAATTTAAAATTAAAATTATAGATGATTTGTAAAGCAAAAAATTTTTTTTACTCACAATACAAAAAAAGCCTTATTTTCCGTTACGCACGCTACAACGCATTTATCTGTCCTTTCATACCAAATTTTGCTGTTTCCAAAAAAGTGAGCAACATTTTTTTTTACAAAAATTAAAGAGAATTGAGTGAATAACAATATCGCTATCGATTAAAACATCTATGTTAATACTAAAGCAATGATATCAACACGTAAATAATTTCACTTTTTTTGTATAACATTAAAAAACCTGAGGTAGGGTAGGATTTTGTAATAATTTTTGTATTAATCATCATCGAAATAAACTTTTTTTTATAAATTTATGAAATTAGATATATATTCCATGCTCCATTAAAAAAAAAAACTAAGTTGGATTAAGTTAAAAAATTTTTGACTGGTAGACTGTTTCTGGGATATGCCCATATGCCATTACTTTAATTTTATTTAAAGTCTTGCATCTGTTATATATTTAAAATGTGGCAACAAAGACAAATCGTGGCATGCTATGCGACGGGGATTTTTTTAAACAGTGTATATTTTAATAGAAGATGGACAGAGAAACAACACAGGTGAGTCGGAAATAATTTAATAATTTATTTTGAAATTTGGCTAAAGTCTAGTTTAGTGAAGTGTTATTGAATTAAAAAAAAAAAAAATTGTAGGTTGTCTTTTTTTTCCGAGTTATGGGCCTCTAAACTTTTAATACTTAAAAAAATGGTGATCGTGCACTACATTTTCCAAGAAATTGTGTCAATATGGGTAACATTTTAATGCTTTAGCGAATCTGATGTTAATCCAAAAGCTTTATAATGATACCCGTATTGAACCAATTTGTAAAAAAATATAGTGCACATCCTACTTTTCTGTGAAAAGTTCAGAGGCCAATAACTCGGAAGAAAATGGCGACCGCAAATTCTTTTATTTAACATTTTCTTACTATTTTTTGATTATCTATCACCCTGTATAATTAACTTTTTGATTGGTGAAGCTTCACTAAACTAGACTTGTTCCATAGCCATAGCCGAATATATATTTTTTTTTTCCATTTTTATTATATAATGAATGTATGAACATGTATATATTTTTTAGAAACACATTCAATATTTATTGGAGCAATCTAGTGGTGGCACAAGAGGTGGTGGCAGCAGTGGAATCAGAGGTGGCGGCAGAGGTGATAGCAGCCGTGGCAACAGACGTGATAGCAGCCGTGGCAACAGAGGTGGTGGCAGACGTGGCAACAGAGATGGCGGGCGCGGTAGATACCGCAGTAATATCCACCAGATCTTTTACATGGTAGGATTTATTTTTATTTAAAGAATTGTTTTTAACAATTTTACATTTCCAGAATCCAGAAGTTCCTATGGGTTATGTAATACCTGAATTAATATATCCCACATTCCGGTTGATAAAACCGATATACTCCACCACCGATATACGCCACCAAGTCCGCCTAACTAATAGGCAATCAGTAGTTGCTAATGGGAGTTCAACAGTGACTACTGCTTGTCCAGTTGGTGCTACTGGCCTTCCAGTAGTCATTACTGGGGGCTTATTCTGAATTGCGATGCGAAAATCAATGCGATGCGCAAATGAAATGCGATGGGAAAGAAAATTGGTATTCTGTTAGACTTTCGCAATTGCATTCGCAATTTATTTCAAATCGTTGGCAACGCTGCTCAAATAAACATCAGTATCAACAAACGTCAAATTAAAAATAAATAAATTTTTTGTGCTTCGCTGTGAAAATTGTTTCTAAAATTTATTTAATAGGTCCAAACCTATTAAAATTTAAGTCAAATATTTTTGAAATTCTCTAATAGGTGGTCCATTAATATTTAGTTCTTCAGTTAACGTTTGCCACAAAGTATTTGCAGACTAACGTGCATTTGGTGTTTTTAAATGGCCTCTTGCCAAATGGCTGTGCTTATTCATAAATTCTATTTTTATTTAAAGTTGACGCGGTTTGTAGGTTTTATTGTTTACTTCCCTGAATTAAATAATAAATATATGATGAATACATAAATAAAATATTGTTTTTTACTTACATGTTTGTACTTTGCGAATGCTACTTTGTTGTCGAATAAATTTTGCGAATTTGACATGTGTTTTCGCAATTTAGAATACCGATTTACCACCTTTTCGCATTTCAAATGCAATTAAAATAGAACTTTGCGAATATCGCAATACAGAATAGCAATTGTTCGCATTTATGTATTTTCGCATCGCATTGACTTTCGCATCGCAATTCAGAATAAGCCCCCTGGTCAAGCAGTTGGTACTGCTGAACACCGAGTAGCAACTACTGAGCATCCTGTGGTGGCTGCTGAAGGCCTTGTGGACACAGAACGCCCTATGGTGGCAGATGAATGAATATAAATTTATATGTACATTTTGTTTTTTAAACTAATATACTTAACTTTAAAATTAATTTAATTTACACCAATAACTTTTAAAAATAAAGTCATTCGCTTTTAAAAATAAAGTCATTATCTAAAATTTAACAACAATTAGTTCTTACTTAAAAGTTTTAATAGTAGGGTATTTATTTATTAAAATGAGTTTTGGTTTTTTTGGCACCTTTTCATTTATCGGTTTTAGGAATGAAAATATATATATTCATTTATATGGGAAAGTTGCACACTTAGAGGGGTATACCCTATAAATGGCTAATTTTTCGCATTCGTAGCGCATTTATTTACTAAAGTGCGTTTTGCTTTTTTTCGCACCTTTTCATTAATCGGTTTTAGGAATGAAAATATATATATTCATTTATATGGGAAAGTTGCACACTAAGAGGGGTATACCCTATAAACTGCTAATTTTTCGCAAATGACAGTCGTACAGTTAGATTCGTAGGGCATTTATTTACTAAAGTGCGTTTTGCTTTTTTTGGCTCCTTTTCATTTATCGGTTTTAGGATTGAAAATATATACATACGTATGGGTATCTTTATTTACCTAATGTTTTACATGCAATTAATTTTGATTTTTTTTACTTGGATATTATTACATCCATAAACATTTTTTATTGTAATACATTTTTGATTACACTTATAATGTTTTATCAATACATTAAAATCTTATATTTAACTCCTTTTAGTAAAATAACGTCTTAACATGAGATCGTTGGTAATTTTCATTTTGTTCACATATCGGTTGGCTGAAAACAAAGTGGAATTGAAATAAATTGCTTGCTACTACGATTTTTGGTTGAAAAATTATGTATATTAATACTTTTTCTCATACCTACCAAATTTATCAACCATGTGCAAAAGTATGTTATTTTTGGTTTTTCTCGGTATGATTTCTTCACTTGCGTGAGAAAAAGAGGTACACCGTAGAAAGCTTAAGAATACAACAAAAAATAAACAAAACAATGAACTTTAAGGAGGACACAGACAATTTAGGCGCCAGTTATAAACTCGAATTAATTTAAGCAACAGTTTAAATTAAATTTTTGTGTTTGTAAATTCATATTTAATATTGTTTTTATTGTTATTTTCATCAAAAATCTTTAATTTATTAACGTAAACTGTACTGTCATACTGTAAGTTAACATTTTTTTGTACATTTTCGCGGTAATTGTTTTTAATTGCAACTGTATTAAATTTTCTTCTTTTTAATTAGACGACCCCTTGAGAAAGTGAAGAAAAAATACACGAAACGTTGGGGAAATATGTAATAAAAATTTGTTTTTTATTTACATGGATAAATTCAGGCCTCTTTAGCTTAAAATATAAGATTATACATACAGGAATAGAAATTTGGTGGCCAAAAATAACAACAATAATAGAAACAATAAGAGTTCCAGACAGATGCAAATCCAAGAAGCATTTTTGTATGTACTGAAAACTTTGCAATCTAAATTAGGAAGACATATGCTGCTAAGACACAAATCAGAAAAAGAGATTAAAGCAATATCAAAACTACCGGAATGAGATATTTAATAAATTCAGAAAAGAAGGTGATTTTTTACACAATACGACAAAATCGCTCAACACAGGTGTACTTATTGTAAGTAGACAACAGCAGACAATAAAAAGAAATAACGCAGAGGATTACGTTTGTTGCAAAAATTGCAAAGCGCTCTTTCTCAGAGAAAACTTAAAGAATTCATTTACGAAAATGTGGAAATTCCAAAAAAAAAATGAGAGAACAAATTTAATATATAGTAGAAGAATAACCCAATACATACATGAGGAGGCAAATGAAATCCTCAAAACCAAAATTTTTCCAGTGTTGAATAATGATAAAGTTGCTTTTGCGATTCGGTATGATGAACTTAAAATAAAATTTGGAAATAAACTTGCAGAAAAATATAGCTCAACCCACCAACACGAGATGGTTCGATCACAGTTACGTTTGCTAGGTCATTTTAAAATAGCCATTATGGAGTTGTGTACTGACATAACTGAACTTAAGCAAATTTAAAACCTCAAATGTTTAATGACTGTGTTGTAGCTCTTAGAAAATTGGCAGGCTAGAATATTTCTTTATCGTGGTTTAAAACATCCGCTGTAGCTAGGGTTGCCAGACGGGCCTGATTTGGCCTGATTGTCAAGTTTTTTAATGCGCGTCAAGTGTCAAGTGAAAAAGTGATTTGTCAATGTTTTTTGTAAGTTAACTTTTTTTTCTCAAATTTATTCTAGCTATGTATGTAATAATACTTAAAAAAGTAAGTTTATATTTCTAAAAAACACATCGATAGAGCATATTTTTACTATCTATATTTCTTAAGATAGTACCTATAATTTTTTTAAATAACGCCTAAGTTTTCTCTAAAATATATAACGACTGAATTTTTATTCTTATATTGTTTTTTGTTTCTTTCACATTGTTTCTGTTATTTTTACTTTTAACGATATTTTTGTTTTTATTCTAATAATTTTTATGAAAAAAATAATAAAAAAAATTAAATAAAAACCAATAGTATGAGCGTTTTTATTTGTCAAGTTTTTTTTTTTTCAAAATCAAGTTTTTTTTTGGGCAATGTCAAGCTTTTTGGCAAATTGGATCTGGCAAGCCTAGCTGTAGCACAGAATTTAACTTCGCTTATAAAGAAATGTGGAAACAAGCAGAGGACAGAATTTATCAAAATACAAGAGGAAGGTATAAAAAATTATTTAGAAGATTTTTTACTTTTGTGGAAAAAAAGTTGTACTGCCTTCAAAAGACGACATTAAAAAATTGTTACTATATTTGAAAAATAAAATGATTAAAGAAATAAGAATTTTGCAACGTAAATTTTGAGATGAGTCATGGGTGGAATTAAAAAAAAGCAACTCTCATTTTTATTCAAATATCTAAAAGAAGAAGAGCCGGCGAAATAGAAAGGCTTAAACTTACGAACTTTCAAAATAAGCAAATAATAACAGATAATAAAAAAAATTATGTTTTAAAACGCATATCTAAAGAATCTTAAGCATTTGCTATGAATTCAGAGGAAAACTGGGCAGAACTGTCAGTTTGTTATTAAATCCTATTTGCATAACTGCTATCGATTTAATCATTAAACACAGAGATACGGCAGGAGTACCAAAAACAAATGAGTACATATTTAGTAAAAATGTTAATTCTTCTAGTATTTTGAAGGAATATTATAGAGCTTGCACTCTCCTAAAACAATTTGCTGCAGAATGTGGTGCCAGGATCCTAGAAAGCTTAAGAGGAAGTAAAATAATTAATAAAATGGCTATATCTATCTCCTTTCACTACCTGTTTTCTCTCTCATCTATCCCTTTCCTAAAGAATGTAGCACGGTTACAAACTAAGTAGGTATTAATGCCTAAAGTGCTACTTCTCTTTCAAAAACAGAGGAACAACTCTTCGCAAGCATATAGCAACATACACATCTCTCCTTAACATCGAAGAGGCAGCAGTGGACAAACTAGCCAATTTTATGGGTCATCACAAAGACATTCATAAAAGTTTTTATTGAATGCCAGTTCCAGTTGCAGAAGTCACATGCGTATCGCGGTTGTTAACGAATGCAATTGTGGATGCAGACAAAGAAAATAATAAAATGTATGAAGACGAGGTGGCGGAAGAGGAAGAAAGAAATGAGTTAAATTCGACAACAAAACAAAACAGTTTTTTGGAAGAAATACCTAAGAAAAAAAAAAAAAAGAATCAGTGAGTATATTAGTATGTAGAAACAGAACAAACTTAAAAATATTTTTAAAAACATGTATTCTTATAAGAAGTTTTAAACTATGTTTAGTTTCAAGACTTTGTTTTAGCATCACCTTTTGGAAAAATTAAACGTTCGCGGTGGACCCAACAAAAAAGGGATGCAATTTATTCTCATTTGGGTACTTAAAGGAAATAGAGAATTTCCCAAGCCTTAGAGAGTGTATTGATGCCATCAACAAATTTTCTGAGCTTAAAAAAAGAACTCTAACACAGGTTAAAACTTGGACCGACAATCAAAGGAGATACAAATAAAGTGTAAGAATGTGTATATTTTTCATATTGTTATAAATATTTAATATTATTTTATAATATAGCACTGCAGCACACCAAAAAAATAAAACTTTAAAAACCACTTGTCCAACGTATCCACCCACTTTCACAAATTTTAATTAATGAAAAAACACCGCTCAGCAAAAATTCTTGGCTCTCCTTCGGCTATTTCATATTCATTTCATTTTTATAAATTTGAGAGAAAAACCGTATAAAAATAGTTTAAAAGTTAATATATGCTTTAAGCATTTTTCCTTTTTTATGTTGCAACTTTAATATATATGTATATATAATAAAAGTTCGAAACCATGGGTCTAAAATCAAAATCGAGGGTCCGATTTTAAAGAGAAAGTTTTATTTATTTTTTTTTTAATAAGCTTAAGTTAAGGTAAGCAAGTAAGAGTCGTATACTCAGCTGTACCAAATGTACTATACCCTTTGTAAAGTGAGATTAAATTGAAAATAAAAAAATGGCGGGCATGTGAGAAGATATTTTTTCCTTCAAAAAAGTTTCAAATGTCTCCAATATTTTGTTTATGTTTTTGAAAGTCTTACTATTTGTATCATTTTGTATATAAAGCAAATTTTTTTTCAAAACGATCCAAAAATTGGAAGACCTTGTATTTTAAGTTATGTTACCTGTCCCCGCATTAAAGTTAAAATTAACAATTTCGCGATGTTTTGAAAATATCACACTTTTTTGATTCCAACATTACTTATTTTTAAGGTATTTCTTGCTATCAATCTTAGGTGTTACGTTTCGACTTTTACCTGTGACGATTTTTTTTAATAGTTCGACGTGTGAGTATAGTCAGTAGTTGCACATACCGTTCGATTCCTTGGATGTGTAGAGGAATTTGTGGAGCCGGAAGCGATGGATCGTCAACTTGTATGTAATTGAGCAAGTTTAAGCATATGCGTTTCTTTCTCTTTTTTATTTTGGGATTTGCTTTTGCTGCACATTTTTCCACAACAACAGTTAAATTAGAAATAGTCAAGCTTTTTTAATCACTGGTTAAGACATAATCATTAAAAATATATTTCTGTGTGTAAAAGAAAAGTAAGAATTATGCTATAATGTCTACCAATTTCTTGTTCTTCTTATGTCATGGTAAGGAGTAGAGGAGCTAGGTTGTTTACAAGAGTGACTGATGAAACGCTGCATTTTTTAAGATTCAATAATTATACGTTGTATCTGTTTTAGAATACTATTGGTACTTAGTATTAGAAGTAGAGATCTATAGCTTTTAAATTAATTTTGTTTTATATTTGATTCGCCATTTTTTAATAAAATTTATAATGAAAAAAAAAATAAATTGTTGAATTTTTTGCTACAAACTTAGAAATCAAGGCACATTAATTTTACAGGTAATAGCAGTTCTAAAACAACTACAACAATAAGTAAACAACATGTATTTTTTTTTTTTGTAAAATATATTTTCAGATGTCAAATCAACTGACGCACAGTGGTTTGAAAACAATTTTTTTTTCTTGGACTAATTTCGGTATCTTATGAAGCGCTCAATATATCTCAACGAAATTTTACAGAGCCAGCGCAGAGGTGTTTCTCAGTAAATCTACAGACGGTCAGGATTCTGGATAGGGCCCCAAATTTAGGTACCTTGGAAAGTCATAAAAAGTTTATTTTTAACTCAAATGCTAAGATTTTTTAAATTTAATCAGACCTTGAAAATATCTATAAAAAATGTGCTGGAGAAAATTTGCTGGCATTTTTTTGTTTTGTTAATTTTGACCAACCTTAACTTAGTATTTTTGGCTAAGTGCGCTTAATAATATCGGATTATTACTTTAAGACATTTGATATATTCTTAATAAAGTTTATAATAAACAAGTTTAAAGTTTTGTTCTGATAGCGCTTTTCGTTAAAAAGTTACAACCCCCTGAATTAAGAAAATGTTAAAAATATCGTTTTTAAGGATTTTACCCAAAAAGGTGGTACATATTCTTTTTTTTTTGCTTATGTAATTCAAATTTACTTCAGTACTAGCAAATTTGTTTAAATTATTTTAAAGACAAACTATAGCAAATGCGAATAAAAGCAAAATTAAGTCAACAATTATAACGGTCCTCCAGCCCTTTTCAAAAATTATTGTAAAGTTCCTCGGAGTGCAAAGCACCGATTAAAAAAAGGTAAACGATAAGTCCCCAAATTTTTGCTACATACTCCAAAAAGTATTTGACAGCCCTGTGATTAAAACAAAAAATTTAAATTTTATTTCACCATTTGGTTAAAAATTCTTTTAGCTATATCACTTCAAAATTTTGTTAAACCCAGTTTTAAAAAGTGTGTTTTATGAAAATTTTAAATATATTTCCACAACACCACTGTAAGAAAAAAATTTTTGTAGGAAAAAAAATAATAAGTTTAAACAAAATTTGACATCTGAAAACGTAAACAAGAAAGCCTACTGATCCACTGCCACTACCTAGTATATTAATCTGCCTTGCTTAGAAATATTAAAAAAATTCAAATCGTTACACTAAAGAGAATTGATTTATTTTTAATGCAATAACTTAAAGCAAATATATTTTTTATTTAAATTAAAATCTATTTGAAAAGAAAGATTAGCAAATTGTATTTGCGTATTTAAACATTATAGTTATACTTATGTAAACAATGGCAATTCAAAAATAGGTAACAGAAAAATTTTGGCTGGAACATTTCTTCTTTTCCTCGGCCATAAATAAATCAAAAGAAAAAAGTTAATGTTTAAACAGAAAACCATTTAAAATATTTACAATTAAAACATTTACATGAAACATTAAAGCTATTGAAAAACATTAATAATTTAAACGTAAAACTTTTTTTGTAAAGGATTGCATTGGTGGGTAAATATAGATAAAGTTTTGTAAGTGGCAACGAATTGAATTTGATCTCTTTTTAAATTATTTCGAAGATGTTTAAGAAATAATGCTCTAAGCGAAGTGAACAATTAATTAAAGGAATTTCTCAACAAATTTTTTTTTGAGAAAATTAAAATTAAGAGAATTTGTTATTCGGAATCCTTTTTGTACAAAAGATATTTCAGTTTGCTTCATTGATTCAATGAAGTTCTCATTTAATCAATTTTGCTTGTGAGTCTTTATAGTGTTATCTATACAAAATTTGGGTAGAGTCCACTGATGAGCTATATGAGTGGTAGCGAAATGTCCATATTGATAAGCTCTCCCCGCAGTAATATATTTTATTTTTAAATAATAAATATTTCAGGAGAATATGAAACATTTATATCTGAAACAGTGCTTGCAGGGAAAGACAGGAAAAAATTTTTTTTGCATTAAAATTTACTTTTAAAATTTTCCTTAAAAAAATAGTAAGTTAACGTAATTAATATAAAATATAGTTAAGAGTTTTATCAAAGTGAAAATTTATTATTCGGAATCTTTTAAAATTTAATTAATTTACTTTATTCGTGCTTGATACCTTCAAATATAAATATTTCATGATATTCTCATGAAATATTTATTATTTATTTAATTTTTAAGGAAAAATCAAAATTTTTCCTGTATTTCCCTGGCAATACTGAACCTAATACTAATATTACGGGATGGAAAAGTGCACGCTCGCGCCATTTAATAAAACTAGTTAAACTAGGATTTTTTAAATAAATCCGTTGTACCTTTTTCTTTCAAAGATAGGGCTTCGATAGAGTTTGCTACTTTGATTAAAGACAATTTTGAGCAGTGTTGTCAGAGGATATATTTTGCCCTCTCTGATTTTTTGTGGATTTTTTTATATTATTTTTTGGTTATTGTAATTTTACTATTATTAAATAAATTTTACTTTTTACTTACAAGTTTACTATTATGGTAACAAAAACATTGTTAAAAATTGAGACAGGTCTCACCATAAATTTAAGAAATCAATTCGCATTTTCTTTCTTAATGAACTTAATGAAATCCAAAATTAGATATAAAATGCAATACGAGCTGAGCGAATCTTTATCGAGAATTAATAAAAATTTTAAAATTATTACAATTTGTTAGACACTTTTGTTCCCATCTTCAGAAATGCTTCAAATGTTTAACTCCAAAAAATGTTCCAATAAATTGCTTAAGACAACGAAATAGAACGTTTTTATTCAGAACCTATAGCTTGTGAAAATGTTAATACTTATTAAATTGAATTTAAAAATAAGTAGTTTTATTTTTACTGGGGATTATTGGGGATGGTTGAAATTGTTTTTTGGGGTATTTTGGGGATAAAATTTATGTAACCGGGGATACGATTCGAAAAAATCTGGGAACCCTGATTCTGAGCTCTATTTGTTTAAAACTTCAAAATAGATAACTGACATTTTGTCCGTAATATAATCCAGCACGTTTTCAAGAAAATTAAAATACAATTCTCTTTTAAATCGAGGTATTGGTATGGTACCCCTAGCAAGATGTGCAATTTTTAAAGTGGAATAACTAAAGTTGCTAATAATATTCCCAAGTTTGAACAGCATATTTAGTTTTCCTGAAGAAATTTAGCTCATATTATTTTAATTGGGAAAATTAATGACAACAACATTTCGCTGTGTCTAAACATGACGCAAAAAACATTTCGTTATTTCTCACTAATAATACAGAGTACAACTTCAGCAACGTTATTTGTTGTTTATTTCAAACTAATTTCTTATGTGGGATTTTGGTAGCATTTGCAAGTAACCTTTGTTATTAAAATCAAATTGATAGCTAAAGAGTGTTGCTTGCATTAAACACGTACCTTTTCAGTGTCTATACCAAAAGTTACACAAATTTGTCCAAATATAACAAAATTAAATACGCAACGTGGAGCCTTCAAAAGTTAAAAAAATATAAAAAACGCAACCAAACGACAACACTGATCTGAAGGAATCAAGCCCAACTAAGGTAAATTAACATAAAAATTAACAAGTAAGAGTGCTATATTCGGTTATGTAGAATCTTATATGCCCTTCACCATCTATGTAAATGTAGCTTATGCCCGTAATTTCAACGACTGGATATCTATAAGTGCATAGATATCATCCGTGTATTTAAAATTTGGTAATTTTAACTCGTCGGTAGCCTTACCGATCAGATAAACGGTAGTGTATTTTACACCGAGCATTTCAGCTGGTTAATCGTCAGGTAAACTTTTTTGTGTCAAAATATATCTATTTTCTTCGAAGAAGAAAATTAAACAATAAGATAAAATATAAAATTAAAATAACAAAATATGAATTCGGACCTTCAAGAGCTAAGAACCTTGAGGAACATGATTAGAAGAAATACCGAAAGAGCAAGACACAAATTCAGAAAAAGAATCGAGCACTTTAAAATTTGGAATGATTTGGAATTTATAAGAAGATTTCGCCTTTCCAAGAAAAGTGCAACAATGATATTGGAAAAAATTGAATCTAAGCTATCACATCGAGTAGAAAAGTAAGTTTTTGGAGCCATAACCTTAATTTTAAATAATGATTACAATTTACTTCTTCCTTAGGAAAAATAATATTTCACCAAGTCTTCAATTGTTAATTGCCCTCAGGTTTTACGCGTCTGGAAGCTTCCAAATAATTGTAGGTGATTTTGGAGGCATTCACCAAACTACCGCAAGTAAAATTATTCAGAAAGTTTCTGCAGCAATAAATTCATTGTATGATTTATATATAAAACATCCATCAACAGAGGAAGAAATTTTGAATACACAATCACAATTCTATAAAATTGCAAAATTTCCAAGATGCGTTGGTGCTTTGGACTGCACCCATGTTAGAATTATGTCACCAGGTAATTTTATTTTTATATTTCAGTAATCCACACATAAAGCCTTTTTATTATAACATGTAGGAGGCGAATATGCAGAACTTTTTCGCAATAGAAAAAGATATTTTTCTTTGAACGTTCAAGCCGTGTGTGATGCAGATTTGCTCTTTATAGATGTTGTAACTCGATGGCCTGGGTCAACTCACGACAGTACAATATTTAACAATAGCAGACTAAAGTGCATCTTCAAATCCGGATCAAGAGAGGACCAACTCATGCTTGGAGACGGCGGGTACGCTGGATACAGTTCATCAAAGTATCTAATGATACCATTGGACAACCCTAAAACAAATGCAGAAAAATTATATAACGAATCTCAGATTCGTACACGGAATACGATTGAAAGGTGTTTTGGGACTTGGAAGCGTCGGTTTCCAATTCTTTCAATGGGTTTAAGAGTTAATTTATCAACGGCGCAAGATATTATTATTTCAACTGCGATCTTGCATAACATATGTCGTAATAACTCTGATGAGATTCCTATATTTGAAAGCATTGAACAACAAAATTCTTACGAAATAAGTGTGACTAGAATGACACGGGAATACGTTTTTAACCAGAACCACATAAACACAACCAAAAATTCATTAATAAACTATTTTAGTTTATTGTAAATTATTTTTATTTATTTAAAAATAACGTGGCCGCAAATCCACAAGGCCATGGAATAAATATTTATTCTATGCTCAAGGCCAAAACTAAAAACATTTTTTTAAAAATGAAGAGATCATAAGTAATATTTAAAAAAGATACACATAGCTAATTTACATGAATAATTATTGGTATAAAAGTATATATGTCTTCTTTCAGTCTATAATTGAGATGTTTAATTTTTTAATATTTTCAATTTAAGTTCAATTTCCTCTTTTTGAATTTTTTTTATTTCAATTTCCATTTCAAAAAGAAGTTGTTCTCTTTGATTTTTGTCAGTGTAATACTTTGTTTGTTCTGCCAGTAAAAGTTTTCGTTCATTTTTAAGATCTTCATATTGCTCTATCAAATCATCGAGTTTTTCCTCATTGCGTTTTCTGGTTTTTGGCTTTTCATAACACTCAAGGTTAGGAAAGAATTTTTTAGTGTTAATATTTTCTTCACCACTCTGGGCTTTATCCGAAGCTAGAACTTTTTGTATAGGACGCTTCAAAATATTTACAGTATCGCTTGGACGGCATTTTAGCTCATCATTTTGATTTTCTCAAATAAAACTTCTATTTCAGACTTCAAAAACTCTACAGATTCATCCATATCTTCTTTCCAGTCTTTACACAATGTTTTTGTTGAGTTTTCACTCTAAATGTATTCAAATTGTAATAATTTAAAATTAAGTACAACTTAAATTTTTCATAAATGTGATCTTACACTTGAAGCAAATTCTTTATCGCCTCCGCCACGATCTTTTAAACCAAATGTAGATGATCCTATTAATGATAAAAGCAACTCCTCATCAGATGACAAATGTAATGTTGGTGCTGGTCCTCCGCCTGTTTTGTACATTTCCCTTTGGTTGTTTCCCATTTTTTTTTTCGAAGATTTTTCTTTAAGTCGTCATACTTCGATCTCAAATTCGAAGCATCCCTCGGAGATCTTCCACTTGCAGCATTAAACTTTTCAGCTAATTTGGCCCACACCTCATTTTTTTTCTGGTTAGTAGCTGCATCGGTTTTTTTGGTTTCCAAAACATTTTTATACTGATACACTAATTGTATCAGTGTTGTTTTTTCTCCCTCCGAGAAATTAGCGCTTCTTTTATTATTAGACATTTCTAACGAAAACTGCAATTACTGACAAAAATAAATCTTTGAAAGCATAAAAAATGTGTAAAGCCTGCAGTACATGGCATGTAAAAAGCCCCATTCACATGTGGCTCTGACGTCATGACAACTCTCAGCTTTTTGTTTACATTTGTTAAATATGTAACAGTAGATACATGTTTAAAAATTTTGATATTACACGAAATGTAGTTTTGTCCCAAAATTTAAATGTGACAAATGTAGCCGAAGCGTACGCATATGCAATGGCAGCACATGTGTACATTTTTGAATGGCTACATATTTGTTATCAGTACACGGCATGTAACATGTGTGTACATTTCATATGTCAACATTTGCGCCAATCATATGTTTTTATAAAATATTTTTGTAAATTTTTAAAAATGTCAAAGAGAAAGTGGGCTGCTATTTCCATTTTGGCCACATGTATTTTAAATGAAGACGACGAAGTAAAAAACAAGAAGAGGGTGCGCAGTGTGTGGATGAGAGAATGGTTGAAGAAACGGGAGAAGGAAGGGTATTGCGCAAAACTGATGCACGAATTACGTGCTGAAGAGCCTAATTTATATCGAGAATTCGTGCGTATGACTGCAGATCAATTTGACCATTTGTTGCAATTGGTTACACCCCACATAAAGAAAAAGGATACAAATATGCGATTGAGTATTTCACCAGCAACTCGTTTGACGTTGGCGCTGCGCTACTTGGCAACAGGCGAAAATTTTACGTCTTTGCAATACATATTTCGCATTCCGCAGACAACGATCTCTCGGATTATACCAGAGGTTCTTGATGCAATATACAATGTACTTGTCCAGGACTACATTAAAGTGAGCTTCGGATTTGCAAATTCATGACACTTGTTATTTTTCTCTTATTTACAGTTACCAAAAAATGAAGACGAATGGGAAAAAGTATCCCAAGAATTCAATGCAAAGTGGAATTTCCCAAATTGTATTGGTGCCATTGACGGCAAACATATAGTAATGATCGCTCCGGCCAACTCTGGAAGTGTATTTTATAATTATAAAGGTTTGTAAATACGTATGCAAATCTTTGTATCGACTAATTTTTTTATGTACATAGGGTCACACAGTATTGTGCTTATGGCAATAGCAGATGCCGAATATAAATTATTATATATCGATGTTGGTTGTAATGGGCGACAGTCAGATGGTGGCATCTTTAATCGTTGCTCTTTTGCTCAAGCACTGGACACAGGCAAGTTGCACTTGCCTCAACCAAGAGCATTGCCTGGAAGAATAGTGCCCGTCCCGTATATACTGGTAGCGGACGATGCATTCGCCCTCAGAAAAAACATAATGAAACCATATTCTCAGCGTGGATTATCAACAATGCAGCGCATTTTTAACTTCAGGTTGAGTCATGTACGCCGAATAATTGAAAATGTGTTTGGCATCATGTCGGCACGTTTCCGTGTGCTACGAAAACCAATTTATTTGGACTCTGAAAAAACTAAAAAAGTTGTACTTGCTGTCTGTGCACTCCACAATTACCTAATTACTACAAATAAAGCAAAGTACGCTCCTAGTAATTCTTTCGACCAATACGATGACGAGGGAAATTTAAGAAGTGCTGGCGAATGGCGCTCAGAGGATCGGACTCAACAAACATGGTTCCCCTTCCATAGCCAAAGATATTGCACAGACGATGCAAAAGAAATTCAGACTGAATTTGCCACCTATTTCGTTGATGAAGGTGATGTTGCATGGCAATATGATCGCATATGATATAATGTTTCCATATCCTTGCTTAGTAAAATTAAAAAATTAAATTAATTAAATACTGTTTTTTTTTATTGGAATTAAAAAAACAAAAATAAACAAACACATATTTTTCATTAAAAGTAGATATTACATAAGGAGATCACTTCAGTTTGTGTTTGCAAAATAAAAATTAAGAAATATATAATTTCAATTAAAAATAATGTCGCTGCTGAGCAGTTCATCAGGGTCTTGCCCATTTTGGACTAATTGTGGGAGTGGTGAGGTTGGAGTTTGCTGGTGATTTGCTTCCATGAAGTCCATCATCATCAAGCGTGAAATTTTATAACGCAACTCTCGTGATCTTGCATCTGAAAGTGTTCTCAATTCAGCCAAAAGATGATCGCAGAAAGCTGAATTCGTGTCAGATGAATGCAACGCAGCCACGGCAGTGTTCAGAATTGAAATTGCACTTGATTTGGGAGACTCTTTGGATGGTGAGGATGTTACCGGTCGTGAACGCTTACGTATACTGCAGAATGTTGATTCAGATTGTGATGGGGGCATGTACTCCGCCAGTAGCGACAGATTACTGTCGTCAGATTCCTGAAACCAGTGTTATGTGCATGTAAATATAAATAAGTACATATTGTGATTTTAAAAAATTGATGAATTAGCAAATAATACCCATAAGTATATACATATTTGCATATGTTTGTACCTACCAGATTTAGCGTTGATGTTGAAGAAGTTGAATGTTGTAAATTATTACTTTCAAGAAACATCAACGCCTTGAAAAATTTCCATGTGACAACATAGGATTCATTTGCTCCTTGTCCGGACTTTTTTTTTCTCAATTTTGCCAAATTGACCATGTAAGTAGTGCGCAGAGATGACCATTTAACTTTTGCCTCGTTAGCATCAACTCCTTCAATTCCTAGCTCATCTGCAACACTTTGCCATCCATTCAGCCTTGTAAGTTTATACTCTGGTGAAGCGTAGTTCCAAAGCCCACGACGGTGTTTCTCCACGGAAGAAATTAAACTAATAATTTCATCGTCGGTCCATACGTGTTGAATTTTTCTGTCTCCTGCTGTAGATTTTCTTTGCCTACGTGGCTTAACTTCTTCAAAAACATGGGAATCATCGACCACGACTTCACACATATTAAACACTTTTTATAATATGAAATAATAGTTTAAAATTGAAATATATAATTCCACATAAAAAAGAAATCAAACCCGAAACAAATTGCATACAGCTGTTTTGAATATCAATACTGCCACTGCTTAAAAATGACCAAAGTCCGAAACACCAGGAAAAAAATTCCATAAAGAAGAATTAAAAAAAGTGTAGAACGGCATTACACATAACAAAAAACGTTTTTATTTTTTATTATTATAAATATATATACATACATATTTATTATTATAAATACATATGTGTTTTTTGCCAGCTAGCCTCAATAATGCCCAAGTGGCGCTGAGGCGATTATTGGATTGTTGTATGAAAAATTTTTTTGAAAAAGGTAAAAAAAGCATCTCTGCTATCTTCTCCTCAGCCGATGTCTATTCGTGATGAATTAATACCATGATGAATGTTGACTTCGCCTTGATAAAATACCAAAAAAAAAAAATATACCACTTGTAATTTTACAAAGTCAAGTCAAATAGTTTATGATTTGACTAAAATATTAAAAAATTGATTTACAATTAGACTAGAATGAATTGACAGCAGTAAAATTTTTTTGACAAGTTGGTACTAACAGCTGGTTAAAGAAATAAATAATTTTTCTCTCAATCTAAAATATAATAAATTATTGAACGTTCTATCCGGCCTTAAGTTTTTCCCGTCATATATTTCTATTAATAATAAACAATGGCAACACCGCCATTGCATACATGCGAATAAAAAATGTTGTGTCAAAAATTATTGCTGCTACATATTTGTGACGGCTGCATGCGCATGTAAAAATATCTCAAATGTCAGAATTCACATGTAGCAAGGAAGTACACAGCATGCGAAAAAAACACATGTGTGCATGTTTCTACAAAGCAGCATGCAAACACATGTGAATGTGTACTGCATGTGATTGTCACAAAAATTAATAGTACACGACATGTTGCCAATGAAGCTTCATGGTGACGTCAAAATTACGTCAGACCCACATGTGAATGTGGCTTTTTACATGCCATGTACTGCAGGCTTAAGATAAACGTCAAATACCAGTGTTACCACTTTTTTTATCAAATGCAGTCGGTAGATACACGTAGGTTAAAAAAACGATAAAATTACCAAATTCATTTTATCGTCTAGGTAAAAATAACTAATATCAGTTGAAATTACGGGCATTAGTGAGGTAACTCTAATCAAAAAAGCAAATATTGGGGTGACAGAGGATTGAAAGACAAAAAAAAAATATCGTACTGCGTATTTATTATTTTCCATAAAAATACCAGCGGCACTTCATGGGTTAATCATTATTTAACTAAATTTTAGCATTTCCTTAAAGATCTCTTCGAAAGCTTTTAAGTGATACCTATATTGATATTAAAAAAAAAATTTAAACTCCACACATTATGTCTGATCAACAGATTACGCTATGCATAAGGAGTCAGAATATATGTACTTAATGGGTTCGAAAATGGATATTGTAGAACTTACAAACGGTATGACAAACTAAAATCAATTATAAAACTTGTGTAAATAAATGTGTACTACACTCAATTAAGGCAATTGTATCAAGAAAAACACTTCTTGTTATGATGCTAATTGTGCATAATGGCAAAATATAGCCGCTACATTCTACGATCAGCTTAACCCTTGATTGGTATTAGAGGCTTTTTTGTCATTAAATATTTAGTTTTTCTGATCATAAAAATTTCACAACACTGCTCTACATCTTCTGCAAAAGCTGTCGGTACGTTTAAAGTTTATGTTAATTTTAATAACCAAATTGCAGCCAAACCAAAATTAGCGCGTAACGCGCAATCTATCTGTCAAAAAATCCCATGAACATAAAAAATGTATGAAGCAAACCATAGTAGCACGGTTTCAAAGCTCAACAATTTAAAAATCCGATATTGACAGTGCGTTTGGAAGTGAAGTTGGCTGCTTCTTAGTTCGTTTTGTTTTTTTTTTATTGTTATATATTACTGACAATTTAGTTATTTATTTAGGGCACTCTAACGGTTTTATATTTTTTTATTTCTATACAATGGGTCTTATAAAATCAAATCATTTAACTTTACTGTTCAAGACAGTTGCGTTGCGCTTTACGCGCTAAATTAATTTTGATAGTTAGAGGACACACTTCGTCGAAGCATTTAAAAACTTATTTAGCTAAAGTTTACGTATTTGATAACGAAAAAAAAACTAAAATCTTGTTAAGTATACCCAACAAATCGACCTGAAGCATTGAAAATATTATATTATGGGGTTTTCCATTACTCCATTCCAATTTCCACTTCATAGTTCGACCGAAAATGTGTCAAGTCACTGCGGAGAAAATGCAATCTGAAACCAATGGAAGAGAAGACGAGATGTGAAATGAGTGTGAGTATGTATAGTGTGAATATACGAAGAGTGTGGGGAAAAGGGTAAAAAAAAGTCCGAAAATTTTACCAAATAATTAAATATCAGACTTAAGGTTTTGGTGTACAGATTTCCTTTTGCAAGGTTCTTGAAAGAAATCCAGTTATTATTGATAGAGAAAGCTTACAGTGTGTTTAGAAAAAAATCTTGACTATCTTGATTGAAATATTAATAATAGAACCGACAAAAAATAAATAACCTACAGAGCATTTTAAGCTGGATGGATAATACACCAAATCTTCAAAGTGACATACAAAAAGAAAAAAATCGATACCTCCTACCCGTTCTGTACGTTTATGTGAATAAAGGTACAATTATTCGAACGTCCACGTAAGCTAACCTAACGGCCGTTTGTTTTTAAATATACTAAATCAATGCAAACGCTTACCGAAATTAACTGTCACGTTTCCGTAACGCTTCAACCTGTATAAAATAGGTTTTGACGGCATTGTTACGTGACATTCGTAAGATAGTGCTGGAATTATATGTGATAAGTACCATTGCGGCACATTTGCCCGTTTCAGGTACTTTTGAAGTATTGACAGTAATTGTATCATTCATCGGTTTTTATTATTTTGCTTAATAAAAGTATAATAAATAAATAGTTACATTAAATACATAATAATATTTTTTAAAACAGATAATTAAATCTGTCAATACATTGCACATATTGCAATGTAAATTATCTTTCGAAGCGACATTGGTACTTTTTCTAAATTAACATGTACGGAACAGTGCCCGTAACTATGCCACAAATCTCAACACTGTTCTGAACAGCTGCAGCAAATTGAAAATTGTGTTAGGTTTTGTAATTTAATATTTTGGCTTTATAGTTTTTTTTTTGCAAAACAATTGTAGTTATTTTATGGACATCAGCAAATAAATCCTCAATATCCATTTTTAAATTCTTTTCGGGCTTTTGAAATTAAAATTACAAACAAATTGTGCTGCACAATGTTTTGTTTTTGTTTATTTTATTGACATGCGTCACATTTGTAAAGTTTCTATAAGTACATAAACGACCGTACGTTAAAATACGTTAAGTTTTTCTTACATCAACGTTCGCATAACGAGGCCTTAAGTTAAGCTGACACGGAACCGTTAATCGAAATTGAAAAGAACTCCTCAAAGCCGTTTAAAACAAAATGAGGTTTCATTTAAAATGACTATCGACCGTATGTTACAGAAAATTCTGTCAGACTTAAGGAAACATTTGCTTCTCGACTATGTTAACTACGTTGAATAAATGGGTCTAAAGCAGCGATAAGCCTTTGCTGCAAAAGTTGAAAAACTGTCAGTAAAAGTGTGACTGGCATAAAACTAAGTTAAAAATAATGTCGAATCCGCAATACTTGGATAATGTATAAAAGTTGGTGAAGGCAGCAAAGCAAAAATTCTGAGATAAAATAAATTCAAGTAGTTTTTAAAAACAAAAAAAAAAAATACAATTTGTTTTGCTTAATAGGTCTTCATTGATAATTGCTACGCCAACATCTTTTCTAAGAAATACGGACATCTGATACCGAAGGTTCAAAATCCTTGGATTGCCGCTAGTACATTTACTGAAGCTTGAAGTCGTCTAATAAGTAGCAACTTTGCTGGTTCACATAGCCATTCGGCAAAAAATTAATCTTGTTATTATGGATGATATCTAATTCTAAGCAACACTAGATTTGATAACACAACTTTAAACTTATGCTAAATAATAGTGTTTATTTTCAATGTATATTTTGATCAGCGATTGAATGGCAACGCCCCTATTACTCTCTGGTGCTATGCGAATGAAAAATGGTACGTAATCGAACAATTGTACCCTTTGTTGCGTTTTCGTATTTTCCTTTCGTGTATAATTTTTTTCTCTTTCGCAAATATCCGAAACTCAGTAATACGAAAGCTTTAACCAAAATAGTTTGTTGTACACAAATGTCTCGCGGTAACAAAATATCAAAAGGAACAGTAACGAATCACGTCAGTATAATTATATTTTATTTATATTTTTTGAGGGACAGGCTGAAAAAGTTACTCAGCAACGGCAGTTCGAAATTTAATTGTTTATATGGGGCAAGACAGTAGTCTTGCCCAGGGACAATTGCTGTGCGGAAACGCCGAACACCGCGCCGAAAATTTGTAGGCCAAGCTGGCGGACGACCTCAATTCCAATGAACCTCCTGTAAGGGATGAAGCTGGTTAGAAAAAAGTAATGTATTTTGATATTATGTTCGTTTGTATACAAAATGTAGAACTAACACAGTATAAATATTTATGTATGCGAAAGAATAAAAAGAGAATATCTAGCACGGGTCATGGTGTCTCCCATTATTGCCCGCTTTGCTTTGTGGAGAAGAAGATAATAAAACTTCTTCATATAGAAGAAGTCATCAACGGGCTGCTAACATCAAAATGCTTTAGCACAGGTAGCTATGCTACTCATGATGTTACAGCCATCAAGGAGCCTGTAGAAGTTTTGTTATCTCTGCAAAATGAAAATAACATTTTAAATGTTATGCTCAATTTTTGCCTCCATCCTACTTGATTTATAAAAAAAAAAAAACGAAAAAAAAACACAGACCGAAAAGTTTGCTTAAATGTTTTTGTTTACAAATTTTGATATTTCATTTTGTCATTCTTCCCTAATGATTATTTTGTTGTGCCAGTGTAGCTTAAATTATTTTGCGAATTCAAACTTACCTATCGCATCGAACTTGCTATGGCATTGCAATAGACAGTAATTTCTAAAGTAACATTAATGTGGATAAAAGTGTACATCACTATAGGTGTGTTCATTTACTAAAAATTTGTACAAATTTGTAACAATTGTTACTAGAAAGCGTTTATTAACCCAAAAAATTTGCAACGAAAGAGCGTAAAAAATTGAGAGACAGACAAATTCTTGCAAGTTTTTACAAGTAAAATTTTTACTCGCAATAATTATTCAAACAGCTGTTTTGCGTTTGTGTTTACAAAAAAATATTTCAAAATTAAGTTGAAAATAAAAATATTTTGGAAAATTTAAGAAATTGTAAGTAAATGTAAACTTTTAAAACCATAAAAAGTATTAAAAAGATAAAGTTAGTTTTGTGTAACTACAACAGAAGCAAAATAAGATGTCTAATGAAATTGAAATAACCAACACAGTATCTAGTACATCAGTGGCAAAGGATGTTCCGGCAAACAATCTTAGTGTTGTAAATATTATGAGTAGGTAGCTACTCGGTAATTTACACTAAGCAGGCAAATAATTCAATTAGTTCAAATATATATTGGGAAATAAATTTAAATTAACACATAATTTATTAAATTACTTTTTTACTGCTTTTGATATTTTATTTTGGATAAAGCTTTTTATTTCAATAAAAATTAAAATTGCTCTAATTTGTTTTCTTTAAAAAATATATTTAACCCGTTTTTCGCCGGCTGTTTATTATTATAGTTTGCAAACGATTGCAAAGGCGGAGCATTAACGTTAGACAATAGCGAACAAAAATTCTCAATAATAATATCTATTAACGCATGCTTATTCTACCACGTATTAAAAACACCATTTTATGAAAATCGCTTGGAAAATAAATCACAAAGTTGGACAAAAACATTTCTGCGACCTTATTCTGTCGTTGTTTCCGATATTTGAAATAAAAATTTTTCAAAAGTACTACATCAGGTACTAGATTAAATAAAATTGCAAAACTTTTCATTATTCTATTACAAGCCGTACTCGAAAAACGCCAGTTACGACAATGCTAAATATAAATGACCATAATCACATCATTTTTATAATAATATACATATATATATAATTTTTCCAAAAATTATAGGAGTAGTTATTGAGTACTCATATGTACCTATACATTACAACACTACTTTAACTTGCAAATTTTAGCTAGTAAAGTGTTTATTGACTTTTTAACATTTTTGAGAGTAATTTTGGAAAATTTCTTGTAACTCTCTCGTTGCTAATTTTTACTAGCAAAGTAAATGAACACACCTTATCACAAAGCAGCAGTCGCTCTTGGGAAAAGGGTGTCAATTTCTATGTTTTGAACGTCAGAACGCATAAAAGCTTTTTGCGATAGGATGTTGCAAACTAAAGTCTGAGAATTAGAACAATTCTAATATCAAATTGTATCCTTATCATATTAACCTTTCGCATCGATCTTGCTTTAGCATCGCAATAGAGAGTAACCCCCACTATAACTCACAGTTGCTATAAATTTAACAAAGACGCCATAGGATGCTCCAATTAAAAAATTCATTAACATCACGACAGCAATTAATAACGAAAAGATTGTGGTAAAATATTGACTAAAATAAAAACCTGTGAAAAAACAACCGCAATTAAAACGTTTTTAGTTTAAACAATTTCAAACCATTATTTATGAAGCAGTTTCCTTGGATATTATCAATTTACTTCCAAGATTAATTACTTTTAACAAGCAAAATGAAAAACACAAAAAAAAAACAAAATAATCTGCACATTATTTATTTATGACAAATTATTAAAGAAAGAATTCAGTAAGAAAACCTCTTTCTTGGTGACTTTTAACCCTGTTCAGATGAGTATTAAATGCTTGTCTTGATACGGGCAATAAATAATTTAGCTCATTTTATTTTTAATGAGTAGATAAACAAAATACCACAAAGAGACTTAACTATTTAAATTAAAAATAAAAAATATCAGATAACAAGTTACTGGATGTTTGGAGTCAAGTTGATGATACTTCAAAAATAGATTTAAAATATAAATAACTAGATGACCCGTGCGAATATTTCGCACCGTTAGTTGTCATTTTTGTAAGATAAAATGAAAAAAAATAAATAGAAATTTTAGTAACTTCAATACATTTTATTAAAAGTATCAGCCCAATTATAAATATTCCCCGGGAAATGAGTTCCCTGGGAGTTCATTTTCCCCGGGAACAAATTCTCCTATTCTAAACACACGGGGAGAATGTTATTGCGGGAAAGGGAATATCGAATTTTCGTAGTCAGTTGCTTTGCTTTCAGCTGTTGTTGTTTTGACTTAAAACTTGCAATTCATTTTTATTAAAAACAAGTGTCAAGTGGAAAAATAAAATTTTAAATAAAATAAAATGTTTAGTGTAGCATTTCGTGTAGTAGCTGAAGCAGCAGAAGCTGAAGAAGAGCAATATTTAAGAAATGAGCAAAGAATTGCAAGGAGACAGCTGCGTAATGACGCAAATCCACTTGAGCTGCCACAAACGTTGTAAGTATAAAAAGATGTTATTGTATATATTTATTTGTTTATTTTAATTATGATTATGCAATACAGATTCGAAAAATATTATAGGGTAAATAAGCCAGCCTTTAAATATCTGCTAGACGAGTTAACGTCGCACAGTCAGCCACGAATGAAGTCGTTCGCAATATCCCCACTTGTGAAACTAAGTGCAGCTTTACGTTTCTTTGCCGAAGGTGGCTACCAAACAGGTATAGGGAAAGATTGCGACGTATCCCTGGCCCAATGCAGTTTGAGCAAAGTTTTAGCAGAAGTCATAGACATATTTCAGGAGCACCTTTGCACTAAATGGATTACTTTCCCTAGAACACAGGACGAAAAGCGGAAAATTGCTTTGGCAATGTATGTTAAGCATGGCATTCCTAGTGTTATAGGATGTGTAGACGGGACTCATGTCCGTATTATTGCTCCCTGTAATAACAAACATTTATATTATAACAGAAAGGGGTACTACAGTTTAAATGTTATGTTGGTAAGTACTTTCAGAAACATCACTTGCTAATATTAAGTAAAAAAATTGCAAATATTTACAGGTCTGCGATCATGAGCTCAGGATTAAATACGTTGATGCTTCCCATCCTGGTGCGTGCCATGATTCATTTATTTGGAACTCCAGCGATTTGCGAACACATCTTGAGCAGCAATATATTAATGGGTGCAGCAATTATTGGCTCCTCGGTAAAGTTTAAGTGATAGCAAATTGTATTCATAGCTTAACTACTTATACATAATTATTATTAGGCGATGCAGGATACCCTTTGGAACCGTGGCTTATGACCCCCCACAGAACTCCAGAGGAGGGTTCGGTCGAAATGAGATTTAATGAGATTCATTCAAAATGCCGCAATGTGATTGAACGAACAAATGGCGTCATCAAAAATAGATGGAGATGCATTCTTGGAGCTAGAGAACTGCACTACGCTCCAAAAAAGGCAGCGAAGATAGTTAATGTTTGTTGTGCTTTACATAACATCTGCATTTATTTTAAATGCAATAGTAATGTAAATAATGTCGAAAATTTGGATACTTTTCCTATACAGGAGAGTGATGTGGTGGCTTTAGCATCTCATCAGTATTTGTCTGCTGCCCAAGTTATTAGAACTAACATTGGAAATAATTTATAATAAGGTTTTTGTTTCTAAATCGATTCGCGCCACTCAAGTTATATTTTATGCAATGAAATAAACCCACATTTGTTATGTTTAGAATTATTTTATTAAAAATAAAACTAACAATTTCAAAAACAAAGATTTTTATATTTATAGGTCACAGTTCAGTTCCGGTTTGTATATTTGACAAAAACAAACTTAAAGTTATTTAAAAGTAAAAAACACAACTTAAAAAACTCCAATTCATATACACAGCTATAGTTCAGCTTCAGTCCACTTTATCACATTTGTTTGTTATATATAAATGAAATTTACATGTATTTTAAGTTTTCTAACTCTAACAGTTTTCGGTTTGTTTCAATTTTGTCTTCCACTTCTCTAAGCCTTAATTTTTCCATCACTAGATTGTGCCGCTTTTGCTCTTTTATTTCTTCTTTCTTGGAATCACAAAGCCGGTCTATGGAACGGTATATTTTTTTGGAGTTTTGGTTCTGCTCCCTCATAACTTCTAACATATCCTTCTGAACACAGATTTCCTCTGCAAGAATATCGGTAGAGGAAACCCGAGCTGGCTGCTCAGTTGGAGCCCTTTTGAATTTTTTAGCTGGTGGCTGAGATAGACACTCCTTAAAGTTTTCACTTGAAGTAATTGCATCGTTGGTCACTATAATCTCCTGCAATATATCTTCGATATTCTCTTCTGCTTGTTTGCTAGCATTTGAAGAAGAACTGCCTAATCCAAATGTGCTTGCTACTCCTTCTATAGACTCCTTCATCCCTATTAAGTTATAAATGGCCTGTTCCATTGCAGAAAACTTCTGCTCCATATTCGGGCCACCGCCCGTTCCTTTACAGGATTTAAGATTTTGGGCAGCCTTGTGCCGGACATATTTTTTTTGATCAGACCACACCTGTAGCATATTTTTCACTTTTATTATTCATGTATATAATAAAAATATCATCAAGCATACCTTTTTCCACTCGGAAATATTTTTTGTTGGTGGTCCTATTGAATTTAATTCCGACTCCAAATTATTCCAAAATCGAGTTAATTCCTCCTTGCTTCCTTTGTGCATTCCACGGGCAATGCCTGGGTGAGTTTGCATTTCATTTAAAAGCATCTCCAACTGCTTCTTATTAGTTACTTTGCTCCTAAAAATACGGAAGATTTTTTTAATATTTATTTTATAAAGGAAAAATTAAAATACTTACATTTTTAGCACAACTCCCTTTCAATTTTTTAACGGAATAATTCTACAAATTTGCCCTCACATTCTCCCTTTAACTGACATTCATAATACCTACTTTTTCTCCCGGGGAAGAGTTTCCCATTTTCGAAATTCGTTTAGAATAAGGGAAAAGGGAGAAGAGAAAACTTTCCCGGGGAGAATTTGTTTAGAATAGGTGAACAGGGAATAGGGAAAATATTCCCAGGGAATTGCTTTTCAGAATCGGGCTGTATAAAAATATTAGAAATCATAATATATCATACATATTTACATACATACATACGTTTAAATGCTTTTATAATACTTCTTTCAATACAATGTTAGAGATAATGACATGATCATCGTTAACTTTTTGTCCGTAGGTATCCTTAATACAAACATTATATTATATTATATTATATACTGTATTATGTAGATCTGCATTACTATTTAGCGACCCTGTATTACCACACTTGAACAAAAACATATAATCACTGTATTATCATGCAGTTCTATATAAAATATAATTTTTATCAATGAAAATATTAATTTTTCAATTTCTAATTATTTTTCGTCATTAGTGTTAGAAATAAGCTTTAAAATGAGATATCATTCATTACATTTGATGGGGTGGTATGGGAGATATTTGCAACCGACAAAAAAAGTGCTTTAGAAATAATACATATGATGATATGTATATAACAACTTTGTATATAATTTTTACAAATATATTTAGGCAAACGTCATTATTGTTTACATATTTATCCATTAGCTGCAATGATAAAATTTTTAGGTTTAGATTATTAATTTACGATAAAATTGTTTCAAATTGGTAGATATGTTTAATAAATTTTCAAAAGAAGTTGAAATATTAGGTCAAGCCACTAAATCAAATCTTATTTTGATTAAAAAATATTTAAAATTAAGGTAAAATCTTCATTCTGATATCGCTGCTTCGATCAGAATGGTTTTAATTCGGTTTCGTTCCGAATAAATTTTTCATCTTCTGAAGAACCAATTTGCACAGTTGAAACCACTTTCGATTGGAATTAAGTTTTCTAACATGACTAAATGTAATTATAAAAATAGTTTTAAAGCTTTTACGGTGTTTGATTTTTTTAATGATTCCCTCAGAATGCCATTTGACAATTAACGATATAAGTTTAGTATAAAATCCGTCAAGTAATGGATACCGTACTATTTATTCTTACATCCTTAAAATTATAATTTTTTTTTTTTTTTGGGATATCGTAACCAAAAGGTCAAAAATGTCACTGCCCTTTGCATATAAAATCGAAAAATATGGACTCTTATAATTTTCATAGAAGATGTATTTCTAAAGCTGCTCTAGCAAAAGTTAAAAATTAATGAGTGTTCTGAAAGTCACGTGATAGTGTAATATCTTAAACAGTGATTGACAGATACGTTAAATTTGCACAGTGTCTGTAAAATTATGTGCTCTATAGCAACAAGTAAAAAATCAAATTTTAAATAAAAGAGGGTTGTAGTATTGACATGATATTTATTTATATGGCTTTAGTTTTTTAATCGTGGTAGGCAAATACTTAGAATTCACACATTGTATAGACGAATATGTCCGCTATAAAAATAAATTTAGAAAATAATGCGTATTTCCATAAGATCGTCAATATGACGAACATGGCCTTATCTTTTTGACAGTTGTATGCAGACGCTTGAAATATAAATAGGGGATATAATGCTGCAAGAATAAGAACATACAAATTAATTAAAGTTTGTTTTACTATGTCCGCTGCACTAAATTTAAAAAATAAAATTAAAAAAAATGGTGACTGATACGAGGTAGGGAATCCTTCGTACTTATGTTTATCAAAATCACACTTGGCGGATTTATAATATTAGTTGTTGTGTACGTATGAGAATTATGTCTATAACACAAGTTAAAAGAAGATGATAATATTTAAGTCTAAGATAATGGGGCTGCAAACGGTACCCTTGCCGTAATCCCTAAAAAACTTTAAAACAAGGTCTAGCATGGGTAATATGCTCAGTATTTGGATCCGTATTTGATGATTTTTATACAAGCTGTGAATATTAAAATGAGAAGAATAGTTTAGAGCACTTCTTATGTCACTGTTTTCAATAATGAAAGCAAAATGCTGTCTAACGTGTCTGCTTTTATCTGCATTCTATCAGATGTCACAGAATTTGAACCTGGGTGCATTTTTTTCTAATTGGCTTTAGTTGTTTTTAGGCCGGAGATACTGTATAATTAAGACTTTTGAGTTCTAGCATCTTCATCTTCCTATTTCTTTTATACCTTTTATTATGAACATTCAACAACTGATAAGAGTAGCAGCATGGCTTATTTATTTGTTGTGGTAAATATTTAAAAATAGCATTTTTGGTCCATTTGTGCAACAAAATTAAATTTCTGTTCAATTTTTAATATTGGAATGTAATAACCAAACCTACTTATATCCTGGATATATGTACATATAAAAAGTCGCTAAAGAACAAAAATACGTAAAAGGTTAAATTAATACCCTGTATTAATGGTAATAAAATAGAAAAATTGTACTCTATATCATGCAGTCAATTGGTAATCCATTTTTTTGTGTATTATCCCACAGTTTTAACTGAACTTTAGAATATTTCATAACTCTCCAACCCCCATGCTTTTATTATAAGCATGCCTTCACAAGCAAGCTTTTAATGTAACTTTTTGTTTTGTCTAAAAATATTTTCAAAATTACGTTTAATAAGTTTAATTCTTAAAACTCACTTGTTTACAAAAACTTGATTGTGACCTCAAATAACAGGATGTTGAAGAACTCATGACATTTTTATGTTAATTGTTCTATTATTGCTTCAAAGCATTTGACGTTTCCATTTGCATTGTTTTGTTGTTTCCGCTTACTGTTGTCATTTTGATTTTTGTTGACGTCAACAATTGGATACTAAAAGCCAAAGTAGAAACTTTTAAATTTAAATTTTGCTATAACTCTGGTATTTTATATTTTCTTTTTTATTCGTAAATAGGAAATATCGCTACTGCTAAAATGTTAACAATGGTTTTCGTCTACATTTAGCAAAAAGATTTTTCAAAGGATTATGTTCGTAGCTTAGCAGATTCGCTGTTTATATTACTGGCGAATTTAAGTCAGATATACGATTTAGTTTAAAAACACACACCAGCGTATTTGTTTTTGCTTCGGATAATCGGAATGCAATTTTTTTTCTATCAAACAAAAGACAACTTAAGTAAGATAACAACTGTCGCAAACTACGCTTGTTATGTAGTGTCCTTGGATCTTTTTGATTTATGGAATACAAATGAAATATTGCAAAGCAAAAACAGTTTATTTTTGGAATAATTAGTGCGGAATTAAATCAATTTTGATAGAATTTGTGAAATTAGTGACAATTTTAGCTAAAAGATTAATTAAAAATTACATTTACTTATATGCAGCAATTGTTACTACTGTCCAGAGATGAAAATGAGTTGTTTCGCTTAAAAGGATATTTAAGATATTGTTCAGTTGTGAAAATCTTGTACAGACCGTAACTGTTAACTGTCGGGTAAAAGACGTTTATTTGTGAAATATTAAAATCTTGAAATAAATTATTTAAGCAAGTTAAATTTGTTGTTATTGTCAGCTCTCATAAGCAAAGGAAAAAGTTCATTGCTCATAAAAGAAATAAAGATGAGACTCCTTCGTAAAATTAATCCAAAATATATTGAAATCAGAATAAAATTACTAAATTTAAAACTAAAACTTTTTTTGAATTTGGTACTTAACTCAAAAACCACTAATGGCAATGTCTTAAAAATGAATTACATTTTCATAATAGAGACTAAAATTACAAATATGAAGGAAAAATTATATTATTAACCATCAAGATGGATGTTAGTAAAAGTCACTAAGACTCAAAAAATACAAAAATTTCCCTGATATTTTAATAAAAGATGTTTGAACTTTTTCCTTACAATTATTTTTGGCGGCACTTCCACGGAAAAAATGTACATGGACATTATGCCACAGTACGATGCGACATAACGTCTATCAACGTAGTCATAACGTCCATGGATATTATAAGTATGTTTTATGGTATTTTATGTAAGAAAGATGAAAAGTTTTTAGAAAAGTTTTGGTAAACAAAGCAGGTGTTGCTTACACCAAATAAAATGTTGTTTCTTCCCTACGTAGAATGCCATACAAATCCCTATAATATCCATGCATGCTACGACTCTACTTTATTGAAATTTATGTCACTTTCTGGTGCGATGTAATGTCAATGAACATTATGTCCGTTGACATTATATCCGTGGACTTTATGACATGGTACCAAATAAAAAATAATAAAGACAATTAATACTGAAATCTTCTTTTGTCCATTTTGCTTTCAATGGCTGCAATTGAGCACGTTATTAAAGGAGTTAGAATAATTTTTTATACAGGCACATGGGCAAGAAGCAGAAATTATAAATTCTTCAAAATATGTATTTAAATTTGCGAAGTATTTTTATTTCAACAAACAAATTTTTGAAACGGCTGATCAAAACCAGAAAAAAATATATAAAAAAAAAACAAATTGAAGGCTTTTATTTTGCAAAAATTTAACATTGAAAATGCTCTTTCGCTTATATTTACTTGTTAGAAAAGTTAAAAAGTTAATTAAATATATAAAATATAACGGGATATGTGTGGACTTCGTCCAACTGAAATAATATTGATTGAATTAGTTGGTTAAGTAGATGGATGTTTACAATGTAAACAATCTAAGGTAGATAGATCCGAAGAATGCTTATAAAGGATATAGCCATCCAGTAATACGTCCGCATACATTTGTAAATAATTTTTCTTTCTAACAATTTTTAGAATTTTAAAATGTAACACTATAACTTAGACATTATACCACATTTTAATTTTAAAATCTGTCTTTTTTAAATAGCACTACACACTTGTGGCAAAATAATATTCTCTAATTTCAGTAAAAATATAAATAAAATTTTTAATGTTAACCGTGTAAAAGCTTTTCAATGTTATTTTTTAATAAGGAAAGCAGAATGCTTTCTAATGTGTCTACTTTTATCGGCATTCTATCGGATGTCACTGACTTTGGGCCCGGGTACATTATTATACCCTTCACATAAAAAGTGGAAAATGGTTTGTCATTCCGTGTATAATTGATACAATATCCATTTCCGACCCCATAAAGTATAAATATTCTGACTTTTTATGTTTAGCGAAGTCGATTGAACGATGTCCGTCTATCCGTCCGCGATAGCGTTGAAATCAAGTTTGTCTCGGCAAACTTGATTTTACAAAAAAATAACTATGTTAATGGATCAGACATAGTGTAGAAAGAGGTGCTATTGGAAATCAGCATGATCGGTCCTTGTCCTTCGAAGCAGCAGGCAAAACACGTCGCCGACCTTCAATTTTTTATGTCATTTGGAACAATAAAGTATATCCAAATAAAAAAAATTAATATCTGGAGCGATAGACAATTAGACAAGAAAAAAAAACTATTAAGTGAAAAAATGGGCGGTGCTCTGAAATTTAAAAAATTTTTTAAATATCAATATGGGTATCATTTAAAAGCTTTTGAAGAGGTTTTTTAGGAAATGCCAAAATTTTTAAAAATACTTAACCCATTAGGAGCCAATGTCATTTTTACATTAAATTATTTATATGTTTGCGTACCAAATTTTTTTTATTTTTCAATTCTCTGTCACCCAAATATTTGCCTTTTTGATTGGAGCTACTTCACTAAACTAGATTTATTAGATTCGGCATAGCCAAATATAGAATTCTTGCTTGTTTTTTCTAATCGGCTGTGGTTGTTTTTAGGCCGAATATTCTGCATAATTAAGAGTTCTGCCTACTCACCTATGAATTCTGGCAGCTTCGTCTTCCTGTCTTTTATACCTTTTATCATTCAACAACAGCTGACAGAAGCAGAACGGCTTATGTATTTCTTTTATGTCTTGTTAGTAAAAAAATTTAAAACAAAATTGATTTGTTGTAGTAAATATTATAAAGAACATTTTTGGTCTTTTAGTGCATAGAAGTTAAATCTGTGTTCAATTTTTAATATTGGAATGTAATATATATAAATTAAATAGATTAAATTCAAATATTGATAAAATTCCTCTTCATCCATATTTTACTTATAAAGACATTGTAGGATTCATAATTATATTAATAATATAAACTTTATTAACAAAATACATATTTAACAATTACAGAAGAAAGAATATAAAAGCTGTGGTATTCGCGTTTTTAAAGTTTTTCATAAGGTAAGATTTTTTTTTCCCAAATATAGACAATTTTTAAAATATAACTATTTTTTTAGCAACCAATAACCCTTCAGTCAGCTGATTGAGCGAGGTAAGTTATTCCATTCAAGTTTTTTGAAGTTTGTATACTATATTCATCCAACTTCTTCGGGGGGTGTTTTTTTGCATTGCACATAATACTTTCGTTGCATTAAAACATAAATACACATGTGTTTTTATACGCGTTTCAGATAACACAAGTATACATGGTTTTGGATCTAGGCAACAGAAAGCTGTTTCTAAAGTTATTTGGATCGCTGAATCCGAATCTGCACTTCGTTTTTATTGGTTCTGATTTTCGAGATAATGAGCATTTTATGTTTTTGCTACAAACCTTGTTTTTGGAATAGTTTGTTATATAGTGTGCTGAAATATCTTCAATATTCTTAAGGTTTCCTAATCTCCAGAAGTTGTGCTTTCTTTAGGTATAACAACCATTTTCTATCTATATGGATACTGTTGGAATTCAGCATCAAACACAAAATTTCTCATTTCTCAGTTTTGACCGCAAAGTCTCCACAACA
Organism: Gymnosoma rotundatum; assembly: GCA_916610165.2. Classification (NCBI taxonomy): domain Eukaryota; kingdom Metazoa; phylum Arthropoda; class Insecta; order Diptera; family Tachinidae; genus Gymnosoma; species Gymnosoma rotundatum. Next base: position 125,971,194 of record OU744336.1, on the reverse strand, counting down.
ATAACTTGATTTAACTTTTAGTTTGTAAAGCGTAAACTAGACACTTTAGTAGTTAAAATAAGCTATTAAAGTTCTAAACACTTGACCACTTCCAGAAATATAAAAAAAATATTCGAAATTTTTAATAAAAATTTTATTAATTTTTATATGAAATAATTACAAAAGTATACATGGTTTTTAGAAATGAAGAGCAGTCGAACTGAGTCGCTTGTACTTTTTGGGATCTGTTTCACGCATTATAGTCCAACAGTAGTCGCTCTCCATGCTCGTCGCTTGTATCACCCAAGTTTTCAGGAAAAAAATCGAGATGAGAATGCAGAAAATGTATTCTGAAAAATATTCGAGCTCCAATCTTGCAATAATTTTGCAACAAACTGTCGATTTTTTGCTTGAAATCCGGGGATTTACGGTTGCCGAGAAAGTTATGAACAACATCTTGAAATGATGCCCATGCTGCTGCTTCATTGGGCGTTAAACATTTTGTAAAGTTTAACGAATATCGAATATCAGGTCCGACAAATATTCCGTCTTTGAATTTGGCGACCGACAATTTGGGAAACAACTTGGCCAAGTACTCAAAAGCCGGTCCAGGAACAGCAGACTAGAACCAATTTGGAAAAAAAACCCGGATTTGAATTTAGCGCCTCAAATATCAATAATCAAGATTAGTTCACGTCTTTTCTGATCCAAAAGTTCACCTGGATTTGTAAACTTTTGTAATTAGTTACACCAATTTTAACAACAAATTAGATTATGCGAAAAATGGAAAGAGACTGTCGAATACCGTTTGAACGAAATACTTAACTGCAGAGACAGTAATATAAAAAATATTGCTGATAGTTGGCCGGCATTAGGCTTGCCAGATCCAATTTGCCAAAAAGCTTGACATTGCCCAAAAAAAAACTTGATTTTGAAAAAAAAACTTGACAAATAAAAACGCTCATACTATTGGTTTTTATTTAATTTTTTTTATTATTTTTTATAACAGAAACAATGTGAAAGAAACAAAAAACAATATAAGAATAAAAATTCAGTCGTTATATATTTTAGAGAAAACTTAGGCGTTATTTAAAAAAAATATAGGTACTATCTTAAGAAATATAGATAGTAAAAATATGCTCTTTCGATGTGTTTTTTAGAAATATAAACTTACTTTTTTAAGTATTATTACATATGTAGCTAGAATAAATTTGAGAAAAAAAAATTAACTTACAAAAAACAATGACAAATCACTTTTTCACTTGACACTTGACGCGCATTAAAAAACTTGACAATCAGGCCAAATCAGGCCCGTCTGGCAACCCTAGCCGGCATACAGACAGTATTTAGCTCCAGAACTTGTAGGCATATTTTTCACATATTAAAATATTTTGAAGAGATTTATGATTTCTTTTATTTTTAAGATTTCCATAGATTTTGAAATACTTTATCCATTAAAAATTACTAACTTCTTTTTAAATTGGACTAAACTCAATGAAATTTTGCCAATTTATATAAACCTTAATTTAAAAGACTCACGACTTAAAGCACTTTGGGATGAAGCTAAGGAAAAATGGATCAATTTAGATCAAAGTAATTATTCACACATGCTATAATAATATCATATACATTTTTATTTCAATTTTCTTTAATCGTGCTTGATTCCTTTATATATTAATATTTCATGATATTCTCATGAAATATTTTTTATTTAAAACTACAAATTGAAATGTATATCAATATCCATATGGCTGTTTCACTACTGTTCATATAGCTCATCAGTGGATTTTATCCAAATTTTGTATAAAAAACTTGAAAGTCTTATATCAGAAGCCAATTGTTGAATTGAAGTTTTTTATACAAAATTTGGGTAAATATTTATATTTAAAGCAATCAAGCACGATTAAAGTAAATTAAAATCAAAAAGATTCCGAATAATAAATTTTCATGTTGGCATTTTTATTTCATTTTCAGATTCAAAAGATGCTATTTTTTATATATTATACATAGAGTTTTAAAACCAGATAAAATGCAGAAATGTTTAGGGAGGCCAACGATAGCAGATTCGCAAACTTTTGTTATAAAAGTTGTTGAAGAAGATATTGAAGTGGATTTTTATAGTGGCGAACCACCATGTAGCAAACATAGAGGTCTGCATTCTTGAAGACTTCCAAAAGGTCAAGATTTTATTGGAGAAGGAAAAGGTGCACTTTTACACCTATACCCCTAAGAGTCTGCGTCCATATACGTTGGTGATTAAGGGTCTTCCCGACTCTTTTGAAGAGAGGGAAATACTAGAGAATTTGAACGGTCTCCAAATTAATGTCAACATCGTTGATTTGGTTCGACTTGGAGGTGACAAATGGGTTGTTAGATTGACGAGAGACTCGGACATCGAGAAGTTTTATGCTGTCCGATATGTACTCCGGTGTAAAATACACATAAGGAAGTGTAGACGAACACGTATTACGCAGTGCTTCAACTGCCAACGGTATGGACACGTTTCCTCAAACTGCCGTATGCCTTATTGGTGTGTTAAGTGTGCTGGCTCTCATGGCCCTGGTAAGTGTGAAGTGCCTCCTCGTGACCAGAATGTGCGGGAGACTTTGGTGACCAATCCAGTTACTGGGCAGGTGTCAAAGAGGATTGGGCTCCCTGTCAAATGCTGCAATTGTGGAAACGAGGGACATGCAGCTAGCTCACGGGAGTGCCCATGCAGGCTAGAACTGCTTCGCAGGCAGGAAGAAAGGAAGCTTACCAGGGCTGGACCCAGTACACGTGTTACGCATGCTACTGAGAGTAAGGTTAAGTTTGGGGTTTCTAATGCCGCTGCACTTGGGGCAGCGTAAAGTACCTGCGTCAGTACCCAGGACCAACACGACCAAACAAACACATTCCGGTAAATCAGAAATTTCTTTGGAAGTCGCTATGGCTCAGTACGATTTGATCGACAAAGACTGTAAACGCTGTTTTGGCGGTGGACTTTTGAACTGCCTCAGCAAAATTGGTGGTTTTACAGTTAAGTACCGTGACTTGGACAATGACGAGGACAGATCCCGTGCATTGCTTGGTATGCTTCTGACACGTAGACACGATGGATAACTCATTCAAAATTATATTTATTAATGTCAACTCAATTGCCTCAAGACACAAGAGGCACATTTTGAGTTTATTTCTGACACGACAAAAACCGGGCGTTCTACTTATAGCTGAGCACCGTCTTAGTGCTCCACATAAGTTTCACATGACTGGATATAGAGTTTTTAGGCGTGACCGACAGAATGGAAGAGGAGGAGGGACGGCTGTCCTCGTTAGGGATGATTTGCATTGCAAGGAATAGTACTGCGTACTGGTTCGGTTGAGAATACGGCTGTCCGTATTCAAAGGCTGAATAGTGTGGATTTGATTGCCATTTCAATGTACCTTAAACCCAGTGACACTTTCATGCTTTGATGAAATACAGCCATTGGTACGTAATTGTAGTGTGGTAATTGGTGCAGACCTTAATGCAAAGCATCCCTACTGGGGAGATCCGCTTATAAACACAAGTGGACGCAACCTCCGGAAATATTTATTCTCGAGTCCTGACATACGACAAACTGATGGACCGACAAGAATTAATAACGTTTCCTCTTCCTTCATTGACTTTTTCCTGACATCTGTGGACAACACTACGACAAGTACGCACTACCTTAGGACCTTGGACTATGAATCGGACCACAAGGCTGTAGTGAAAGAAATCATGACCAGTGACTTTATAATACGAGAACGCCCCACTAAGTATGACTATGATCAAATGGACAGACGACGATTTACTAGCAGACTGGCTCTAAATTTGGGGACGTGTGGACTGCCTTTAGACAGAAACGTGACAGAGACGGAAATTGATGAATGTGTTGTAGCGATGGAGAGGGCCTTCCAAGAAGCTATGGAGCATTCCATACCGAAAGTCTCCGCAGGAGCTAAAGGTTTGAGGAAGCTGTCACGACACATTCTTCATTTCATTAACGAGAAGAAACGACTAAGACGAATATTGCATAGATGCGAAGATCCAAGTAGACGGAATATTTTAAAAGCAGACGTTCGAAATTTGGACAGAATTATACAAGGAGCCATAGCTACTTTTGAGCGTGACCACTGGACTGACTTTCTTCAAAAAATTTGACTTAACGACAGGACATTTAGAAACAAAAAGTGGGCGGCGGGACTCTGCAATCGACCCGTAATCCGAAACTTGGTGGATGCTGATGGTACGATTGTTTCTGACAGTACTGGAATCGCTAATCTGTTGGGAAGCCGATTCTTTCAGGTTGGCCATTCAGTTCAGAGTGCCCATTCAGGCTCATTCAGTACGAATGTGCGGGCGGTTGTCTCGTCTTTGGACAGGACGACACCTTTTACAGTTTTCGGCAGGACTCATACAGCTGACGGAGGACTGATTGATTTAAATGCTAACGTAGACAGGTTAGGTTTCATTGACTCTGCATCTGTAGGCAATGTGTTGAGGCTTAGATCAAATAAAAGGTCCTGCGGTGTGGGCGGGATATCTGATATTGTTTTATAGTTTTTAACCATTGCTATAACATTGGTTATTTTCTGAAAGCGTGGAGATCGGCCCTCGTCGTTTTTATTCTGAAACCCAGATCAGATCCTGGTGCATACGGAAGCTATAGGCCCATTTCTGTCTCCCTTCGGTAAGCTGTTTGAGTTCTTTCTCCTGGCAAAGATAAATGACGTGATAATTGACAAGGACATATTGAAAGATTTTCAATTTGGATTTAGAAGCGGACTTTCGACACCGCACGCTCTGACGGTACTGACGGACTTTGTTGATAGGGCTCTGAATAGAAGGTGTCCAACAATAGCTGTTAGCCTGGATTTTGCTAAGGCTTTTGATACGGTTTGGCATGATGGCCTTGTATTTAAAATGACAAGCATGGGATTTGGTGTCGGCATTTGCCGTATAGTGGATAATTTTCTAAGGGACCGATCTTTCAGAGTACGTGTGGGTGACGTAAGGTCCGACGAGGGCTTGATTTCTAGTGGAGTGCCACAGGACTCGTTATTGGGCTCTGTGCTATACAATATCTTTGTCTCTGACATACCGCAACCGCCGTTTTTAAAATGAAAAAGTAGTTGTCAAAAGTGATTTTTCATTTAAATTTACCTACATAATATTTTGAGTGTCGTTACATTTTAAGAGAATTGAAAAATTCGTCTACGTCAAAGTAAGCAAACTCAAGTAGAAAATATATGTAAATTGTTTTACCTTGAAGCCTGTGGAAGTATTGCAAAAAAATATCAATTTTTTAAGTTAATACTATTTTTCTCAAATTTTTCAATCATAAATAAAACCAAATTTGAATAAAACAATTTGATTATTTTTATTTTGAAAAAAGGCTCAACTCATGCATTAACTCAAAATAATACTTTTTTGTTAATATGAAAGTCACTACATAATCACAAAAATGGTGTCAAATGTTGTTTTAGAGATGAAAGAGTTATCAGAATACGTTGAAATTCTTACACTAAATAGATACTGATGTTGTTAGTGGATTTCTTTCAAAAAGTGAAATTTTAAACATTTTGAGTTAATACCCTCTTGTTGATCAAGTGCGATATAGAATACCGCTAAAGAACAAAAACACGTACAAGGTGAATTTTACCCTGTATATGTATGTGGTAATAAAATAGAAATATTTGACTCAATATTATAGATATCAGTCTACGCCGTGGTCAGCAGTAATTAAATCTTCATGAAGTCAACTGCTACTCTAATTTTTGTGCTCTCCCAAAGTTTTAACTGATTTTTAAAATGTTTCTTTCATCTCCAACCCCTATGCTTTTAGTATACACACGCCTTAAAATATATGCTTATAATGTAATTGTATGTTTTTTCTAAAAATATTTTCAAAATTAGTTCGATAAGTTTTAGCCTTAAAACTCATTTGTTTATAAAAATTTGATTGTGAGCACAAAAAACAGGATGTTGTTTGCTAAACATCAAGAACTTATGACATTTTTATGTTGATTGTTCTATTATTGCTTCAAAGCATTAGACGTTTCCATATGCATTGTTTTAGTGTTTCCGCTTACTGTTGTAATTTTGATTTTTGTTGACGTCAGCAATTGGATACAAAAAGCCAAAGTAGCAACTTTTAAATTTAATTTTTTCTATAATTCTGGTGTTTTATATTTTTTTTTATTCGTAAATAGGAAATATCGCTACTGCTAAAATATTAACAATGGTTTTCGTCTACATTTAGCAAAAAGATTTTTCAAAGCATTATGTTCGTAGCTTAACAGATTCGCTGTTTATATTACTGACGAATTTAAGTCAGATATACGATTTAGTTTAAAAACACACACCAGCGTATTTGTTTTTGCTTCATATAATCCATGGTTAGCAAATAATGTAATTTTTTTCTATAATAGAAAAGACAACTTAGGTGAGATAAAAACTCTCGTAAATTTCGTATGCTGTATTAGTGTCCTTGGTTCTTTTTGATTTATTGAATACAAATAAAATCTGGCCAAGCAAAAGCAGTTTATTTAGGAAAAATAAATATGGAATTAAATAAATTTTTACAGAGTTTATGACATGCGTGAAAATTTTAGCTAAAAGATTGATTAAAAAATACATCTACTTGATTGCAGCAATTGTTACTACTATCCAGAGATGAAAATGAGATGTTTCACTTAGTAGGATATTTGAGATATTGTTCAATTGTGAAAACCATCCTTTCTTATGTACAGATCATAACTTTCAACTGTCCGGTAAAATACGTTTATTTGCGAAATATTCAAATCTTGAAGTAAAGTAAAGTATTCAAGCAAGTTAAATTTGTTGTTATTGCCAGCCTTCACTGCCTTCGTTGCTCATAAAAGAAATAGACTCCTTCTCAAAATGAATCCAAAAATATATTAAAAGTAGAATAAAATTACTGCATTCTCTGATTCTCTGATATTAACATAGAACCTGATTGAACTTTTATCGTCACAATTTTCTTGGCGGCATGTCATAACGTCCGCGGACAAAATAAACATAGACATCATGTCACAGTACGATGCGACATAATGTCATAGTACGATGTGACATAATGTCTATCAACGTAGATTCATAATGTCCATGAATGTTTTAAGTATGTTTTGTGGTATTCTATGTAAGAAATGTTAATATTTTTCCTGATGATGCTACACGAAGGAGTAGCGAAATATTGAAAAAAATAAAAAGACCTTGTGCTTGATAAATAAATTAAAATTAAATTTTTTTAATAACCTTAAAACTAAATTGATAATATCCAATGCTTATTAAATAATTGTTTGAAATTGTTTAAACTAAAAACGTTTTAATTGCTGTTATTTTTTCACAGTAGTTACACCAATTTTAACAACAAATTAGATTATGCGAAAAATGGAAAGAGACTGTCGAATACCGTTTGAACGAAATACTTAACTGCAGAGACAGTAATATAAAAAATATTGTTGATAGTTGGCCGGCATACAGACAGTATTTAGCTCCAGAACTTGTAGGCATATTTTTCACATATTAAAATATTTTGAAGAGATTTATGATTTATTTTATTTTTAAGATTTCCATAGATTTTGAAATACTTTATCCATTAAAAATTACTAACTTCTTTTTAAATTGGACTAAACTCAATGAAATTTTGCCAATTTATATAAACCTTAATTTAAAAGACTCACGACTTAAAGCACTTTGGGATGAAGCTAAGGAAAAATGGATCAATTTAGATCAAAGTAATTATTCACACATGCTATAATAATATCATATACATTTTTATTTCAATTTTCTTTAATCGTGCTTGATTCCTTTATATATTAATATTTCATGATATTCTCATGAAATATTTTTTATTTAAAACTACAAATTGAAATGTATATCAATATCCATATGGCTGTTTCACTACTGTTCATATAGCTCATCAGTGGATTTTATCCAAATTTTGTATAAAAAACTTGAAAGTCTTATATCAGAAGCCAATTGTTGAATTGAAGTTTTTTATACAAAATTTGGGTAAAATCTACTGATGAGCTTTATAAGCAGCAGTGGAATGGCCACATGGATATAAAATTCAATTTGTAGTTTTAAATAAAATAGTGATATTCTCAAAAAATATTTATATTTAAAGCAATCAAGCACGATTAAAGTAAATTAAAATCAAAAAGATTCCGAATAATAAATTTTCATGTTGGCATTTTTATTTCATTTTCAGATTCAAAAGATGCTATTTTTTGTATATTATACATAGAGTTTTAAAACCAGATAAAATGCAGAAATGTTTAGGGAGGCCAACGATAGCAGATTCGCAAACTTTTGTTATAAAAGTTGTTGAAGAAGATATTGAAGTGGATTTTTATAGTGGCGAACCACCATGTAGCAAACATAGAGGTCTGCATTCTTGAAGACTTCCAAAAGGTCAAGATTTTATTGGAGAAGGAAAAGGTGCACTTTTACACCTATACCCCTAAGAGTCTGCGTCCATATACGTTGGTGATTAAGGGTCTTCCCGACTCTTTTGAAGAGAGGGAAATACTAGAGAATTTGAACGGTCTCCAAATTAATGTCAACATCGTTGATTTGGTTCGACTTGGAGGTGACAAATGGGTTGTTAGATTGACGAGAGACTCGGACATCGAGAAGTTTTATGCTGTCCGATATGTACTCCGGTGTAAAATACACATAAGGAAGTGTAGACGAACACGTATTACGCAGTGCTTCAACTGCCAACGGTATGGACACGTTTCCTCAAACTGCCGTATGCCTTATTGGTGTGTTAAGTGTGCTGGCTCTCATGGCCCTGGTAAGTGTGAAGTGCCTCCTCGTGACCAGAATGTGCGGGAGACTTTGGTGACCAATCCAGTTACTGGGCAGGTGTCAAAGAGGATTGGGCTCCCTGTCAAATGCTGCAATTGTGGAAACGAGGGACATGCAGCTAGCTCACGGGAGTGCCCATGCAGGCTAGAACTGCTTCGCAGGCAGGAAGAAAGGAAGCTTACCAGGGCTGGACCCAGTACACGTGTTACGCATGCTACTGAGAGTAAGGTTAAGTTTGGGGTTTCTAATGCCGCTGCACTTGGGGCAGCGTAAAGTACCTGCGTCAGTACCCAGGACCAACACGACCAAACAAACACATTCCGGTAAATCAGAAATTTCTTTGGAAGTCGCTATGGCTCAGTACGATTTGATCGACAAAGACTGTAAACGCTGTTTTGGCGGTGGACTTTTGAACTGCCTCAGCAAAATTGGTGGTTTTACAGTTAAGTACCGTGACTTGGACAATGACGAGGACAGATCCCGTGCATTGCTTGGTATGCTTCTGACACGTAGACACGATGGATAACTCATTCAAAATTATATTTATTAATGTCAACTCAATTGCCTCAAGACACAAGAGGCACATTTTGAGTTTATTTCTGACACGACAAAAACCGGGCGTTCTACTTATAGCTGAGCACCGTCTTAGTGCTCCACATAAGTTTCACATGACTGGATATAGAGTTTTTAGGCGTGACCGACAGAATGGAAGAGGAGGAGGGACGGCTGTCCTCGTTAGGGATGATTTGCATTGCAAGGAATTGTACTGCGTACTGGTTCGGTTGAGAATACGGCTGTCCGTATTCAAAGGCTGAATAGTGTGGATTTGATTGCCATTTCAATGTACCTTAAACCCAGTGACACTTTCATGCTTTGATGAAATACAGCCATTGGTACGTAATTGTAGTGTGGTAATTGGTGCAGACCTTAATGCAAAGCATCCCTACTGGGGAGATCCGCTTATAAACACAAGTGGACGCAACCTCCGGAAATATTTATTCTCGAGTCCTGACATACGACAAACTGATGGACCGACAAGAATTAATAACGTTTCCTCTTCCTTCATTGACTTTTTCCTGACATCTGTGGACAACACTACGACAAGTACGCACTACCTTAGGACCTTGGACTATGAATCGGACCACAAGGCTGTAGTGAAAGAAATCATGACTAGTGACTTTATAATACGAGAACGCCCCACTAAGTATGACTATGATCAAATGGACAGACGACGATTTACTAGCAGACTGGCTCTAAATTTGGGGACGTGTGGACTGCCTTTAGACAGAAACGTGACAGAGACGGAAATTGATGAATGTGTTGTAGCGATGGAGAGGGCCTTCCAAGAAGCTATGGAGCATTCCATACCGAAAGTCTCCGCAGGAGCTAAAGGTTTGAGGAAGCTGTCACGACACATTCTTCATTTCATTAACGAGAAGAAACGACTAAGACGAATATTGCATAGATGCGAAGATCCAAGTAGACGGAATATTTTAAAAGCAGACGTTCGAAATTTGGACAGAATTATACAAGGAGCCATAGCTACTTTTGAGCGTGACCACTGGACTGACTTTCTTCAAAAAATTTGACTTAACGACAGGACATTTAGAAACAAAAAGTGGGCGGCGGGACTCTGCAATCGACCCGTAATCCGAAACTTGGTGGATGCTGATGGTACGATTGTTTCTGACAGTACTGGAATCGCTAATCTGTTGGGAAGCCGATTCTTTCAGGTTGGCCATTCAGTTCAGAGTGCCCATTCAGGCTCATTCAGTACGAATGTGCGGGCGGTTGTCTCGTCTTTGGACAGGACGACACCTTTTACAGTTTTCGGCAGGACTCATACAGCTGACGGAGGACTGATTGATTTAAATGCTAACGTAGACAGGTTAGGTTTCATTGACTCTGCATCTGTAGGCAATGTGTTGAGGCTTAGATCAAATAAAAGGTCCTGCGGTGTGGGCGGGATATCTGATATTGTTTTATAGTTTTTAACCATTGCTATAACATTGGTTATTTTCTGAAAGCGTGGAGATCGGCCCTCGTCGTTTTTATTCTGAAACCCAGATCAGATCCTGGTGCATACGGAAGCTATAGGCCCATTTCTGTCTCCCTTCGGTAAGCTGTTTGAGTTCTTTCTCCTGGCAAAGATAAATGACGTGATAATTGACAAGGACATATTGAAAGATTTTCAATTTGGATTTAGAAGCGGACTTTCGACACCGCACGCTCTGACGGTACTGACGGACTTTGTTGATAGGGCTCTGAATAGAAGGTGTCCAACAATAGCTGTTAGCCTGGATTTTGCTAAGGCTTTTGATACGGTTTGGCATGATGGCCTTGTATTTAAAATGACAATCATGGGATTTGGTGTCGGCATTTGCCGTATAGTGGATAATTTTCTAAGGGACCGATCTTTCAGAGTACGTGTGGGTGACGTAAGGTCCGACGAGGGCTTGATTTCTAGTGGAGTGCCACAGGACTCGTTATTGGGCTCTGTGCTATACAATATCTTTGTCTCTGACATACCGCAACCGCCACGGGAGGTTCTTTTCTTATGTACGCCGATGATATTCTGATTGCCTCATCAGGTGCAAGAGCAAGAAGTACTAATGATAGACTGAACCGATACTTGACGGCACTGACGGACTATTTTACAAAATGGAGTCTTACCTTGAACGTTGCGAAGACCGTGGCCGTAATGTTTAAGGGAAGACGGAAATATATTTACCCAAATTGTAGACAATACATACCAAGTTTGACTATCGGACGAGAACTGATTGGGACATCGGACAGGCTAAAATACCTAGGTGTCACCTTCCACGAGAATTTCGAGAGCTATCGGCACATTGACGATATTCTCGAAAGAGCCAAGCGCATCTACTCCTCATATCAGAGTATTTTGAAGCGTAGGGGAGTCATCGCCTATGCCTTTCCGGCTTGGTTTGGTATTTCTTCTCACCAGATGGAGAGGCTTAGGCGATGGGAGAGAATGATTTTGGTTGCTTGCCTCGGCTTGAGGCCCTATTTAGGACCAAATGGGGTGATTCGCAGGCCATTAAGAAAATTATGTCTCGCTATATTCTATTCGTGATCGGCTGTGTGCCAGCCAAAAGTTATTCATCGTCTAAACAAAATTTTTGCAAAATTTATTCAAAGTCTACACATAGTCAAGTCATTATAAAATTGTTTACAATCTTATTTTTAAATTACTATTTATTTTTGGTAATACGTTTATTGTGGCTTAATTAAATTCCACTAATTAAATTTAAAAAATTGTGTAGGTTACGTTTTTTATAAATTAAATTCAACTTGTACTAAGAATATTATCCAACCACTATTCCTTTGTTCTTCTTTTTATTTTGTAGGAAGTCGCATAAGTTTTTCACCAGTTACCAGGTGGGTGTGCATTTAGTTCTCAAAGAGTTTGAATCTTCTGCTCTTAAATTATTTTTCATGACAAAATACAATACCTTTGCTTCACGCTTGAAGATGGAAAGCAACATATTTTTTTGCCTTTTTCTTAGTACAAAAAATACACAAGATTTTTTTTTTTTGTACTTTACAAAAAATAATACCTGTCCTTAAGAGTTCTACTTAACGATTTAAAATTTTTGGTTGTGTCTGAGAAAACTTTTTAATGGCTTTGAGACAGTGAGTGAGTTTGAGAGGACGAATCAAAATAAAAGATATAGGACAAATATTCAACAACCGGAAACAGATGGAATGAATTGTTAAGAGAAAAACGCGTACATAGAATTATCGCTGTAAGCAACACACCATTATTAAAATGTCAATCAAAGTTTCCAAGTTTATGGTTTTTCTTTAATTTCAATAAAATATTACAGAAGTAGCTTTCATTTAACTACAATTATAGCTCTGTAAATAAAGAACAAATTAAAGGTTTTAATTGCAAAATTCATCACAAGGTTTTAATTAACATTTAAATGGAACGTGACTTAAAATGCAAGTGTAAAGAAAAGTGGCAACACATAAAAGAATTTTTCATTTTTACTTTTACAAATTTTCTAAGAATTTTGAAGTTACACCAAAATAAAATATATCCATCTTCTCTCGTTTCAAGATCAGTTTTTTAAGGTTTATGCAACCATCAGAGAATGTAATGAATTTAATTTTTAAAGTAATATAATTAATTAATGATTGTTCCATTTGTTTTCCACTTTATTATGTTTTTATAATAAATGTAAAATATTAAATTATGTTTCAATCTAAAATTGTAGTTAAATGAATAATTAAAATTTTTGTTAAATTTTTTACTTTAAAGTGCGTTAACCTTGAAGTTTAGAATACCTTTGCTATGACCCTGAAGAATTTAATTTTCTTGTTTTTTGTTTTTAACCCTTCGACTGCTGTGGAGTAAATAGACAAGAAAAGATGCCTAAGAAGCTTAAATTGTTGTTTTTGTTAAATGCCAATCAAAAATATATATTAGACATAACAATCTCAGATGAATAATATTTAATTTTTAGAAAATTATTTTTGGGTTATTAACGAAATTTTTTGTTTGTTATATTTATAAAATTAAATACATCAATACTTTACGAGACCTAATTTAAGAAATAGATAATCATTACTTTTGACAGTAGCGTGGAAGATGTTGAAAATGAAATAAGTTCACATTTGCAAAAAATTTAGTAAAATGTTACTCTTTGTTATTAAAGACCAAAAGAAGTTATTTTGTCTTATGCAGAATTAGCTGAAGTTATGCTAGAGGACGAAGAAATCTATATGCTGTATATTGCGAATCCACCTCTGGACATTTGTATGTGAAATAAATTTAAATAGTTTATACAAATTTAATTAAAAAATTATTATGCATGACCTTAGAATCATTACACGTTTGGCCACTTAAAGGCCAGGTCTAGTCGCATAGGGAAGGACTTAGATAACAACTCTAAATTCAACAGCAGAATTATCATAAAACTTCAATGCCATTAGTAAAAATAGTTATATTCAAAATTATTAGCATTAAATGGAAGTTAAATTTCTTTCACTGTCATTATTTCGAACAATGCCAATGAAATTTCAATGGTAATTAAAACATCGCAATTATTGCCTCTATATTACACATTTTCCAATAATGGAGACTAAACTTTTATTTACTAGTGACCGCAGAAAAAATATAGAAACTACCTTCTACTTTTTCCAACTGATGCCTTTTTTGTTAGTTTAAATGAACGAGTTTCAATACCTACATAGAGAAAAAACAAAAAATTACATTAGCACCAAATGATTTATTTATTCGTACTGATAGGATCCCATAAAGTGTATATATTCTGAGTTCTTATGCATAGCGAAGTCTATTGAGCGATGTCCGTCAAAATTTCAAATACACTAATCGATCAGACATATTGTTGAGAGGTGCTACTGAAAACCAGCGAGATCGGCCTATATCTTCTTCTAGTTTTTCCATATTATTCGGAACAATGAAGTATAGGGAATTAAAAAATAAAAAAAAAAAACATCAAGGGAAAAAAGCGAGTAACGGGTCTCTGAAACTTTTTTTTAATTATCAATATGGGTATAATTTAAAAGCTTTTAATGAGATCTTTAAGGAAATACTAAAAGTTTTTAAAAATACTTTACCCATTAACGGCTGATGTTATTTTATGTAAAATTATATATTAAAAATTATATATTTATACGTAGTACTTAATTTTTCTTTCTTTTTTAATTTTATGTCACCCCAGTATTTGCTTTTTTGATTGGAGTAACTTTACTAAACTAGATTTACATAGATGGTGAAGTGTATATAAGATCCGGCATAACCGATTATAGCACTCGCACTTGTTTTTTGTTATTTTAGTTTTGTTTTGTAATTGAATTTGTTGCCCTGTTATTTGAACTGAAATATGGAGTAAAATTGTTTACTATATTTTGTATAAATTACATTCGATTACTTTTTATTAAATGAAAATTTTGAAATGTTTCTTTCAATCACAATTACTAACTATCCGTTTGCGAGAAAAAAAAATTAACGAAGAAGATCAAAACAAAGCTACCGTAACACGAAGTTTTATTTTGCAACAGTTGCAAGGACGATACAAAAATTGAAGTTTAAAATGCGGTCCGCTTTCTTTGCTGTCAAACTCTATATATACATGGTGGTGGGATTTACTTATTTTAAAAAATTCTTTAATTTCGATAAATTTATTGTTTAAGATCCCAGCAAAAAAATTTAGAAAAGGTAATCGAGTGTGGAATTAAGCATTTTTGGCGGAAGAACTTCCCAACTAGATTACCTACCTAATGATTTAAACGAAGCATTAGACTTTTGTAATCAATAACTTAGAGTCGCTCACATTAATTACACTGTTCTGCATGAAAATCCTCCTTGAAACCAAAATATGCTTTCTTTTGTTGTAATTTTCGGTAATAACCGTCGTCACTGGCTGTGTACTTTGGATGTTCGGCGAGCGCTTTCGATGTGATAACATCATTTTCAAGCCGCGTTTTTATTAAAACTGAAGAGATAGTGTTAAAAATAGATAGTGTTAACAATAAAAGGTGGTGAGTTTAGGTAATTTTTGTCCGTTTAAATAGTATTATGCAGGTAGATTCCCTGATATCTGTCTTGTTTATTGGGGTAAATAGTTAATATTTGGGTCTTTTATTATTGGATAGGTAAGTGTGACCGTCTGTGGGTGTTTTTCGTTTGTAAGAGTGTTTTAGTAATTTTAGATATACATTGATGATTTATTTCAATGTGATTTATTTCAATGTAATATATGCTAATAAACTCACATATTTGCAGATAATGTTCAGCTATTAATTTCTTACTGGAGGGAAGATACAAATATATGTCGAAAGTTCTATATGGTTTGGGAATTTTTAGTGGTACATCTTATGCTGGTACTGATAAACATAGAATCTGTTTAAATAGAACTATTAGATTTGTCGATAGCTTAGACAGGTTTTAACCGATTTGCTATTATGTGTCTATATTCTTACCTGACTATCGTGATTTTATTAAATTTCTTGTATTTTTTTCACGAATTATGATATGATAGGCCAGTATATTTAGTTGAAAAATTTCAATTTTGAAACTTATCCCAAATGCAGTGCAAAGATTATTTTAAGCTCGCTTTATAAAAATGTGAAATTGTGTGATGCTCTATAAAAAAAATTCTCTTATAATAAAAAGCTGTGCTGTGCACGCAGAAAAGAAACATGGTTGTGATATGGTCATAATTTATTTAATATTTTGTTTTTTGTAAAAATATATAGTTGCGGAGAACCAATTATAGTTGTTTACAACAAAACTTTAGTCACGATATACATTTTTAGTTAAATTTTAACGATTATATGGTTACAGTGCACCAAAAATGCAACATGGTTGGTTTTATCTTAAAAAAATTTCAAACACAACCAAAGTTTTATAATTTATTAAAAATAATATAAAATATTTAACCATAATATATTATCATTAATCAAAGTATGGTTTAGTAATTTTTCTGCGATAAAATTTCACATTGTATCTTATTGTTAGAAAATATAATAAAATAAAAATTTATGTACAAAATAAATAAATTAAAAAAATATGCAAAAGATGAAAACAAACAAAAAGGGAACCAAAGCATTTAAAAAAAGCTGAAATGAATATATTTGTATGTATTGTAAGCACCCAGTAAAAAATATATGGATTAATCCATAATCGAGCAATAAAGGAGTAATGACTTGTTCATCCGTTTGGAGTAATAAGCGAGCTATCGAAACTATTTTTTTTAACAACGGGATTTTTTTTAATAATATTAATTAATTCTCAAATTTCAAAAAAAATTCTTTTTTTCATGCTATTCTCCCGATTTATTATTTAAATCACCGATATTGATTATTGAAGGTCAAAGCACGTCTCGATGGCCATTTCGCTATCGCTTACTTAACTCGTCAGGAGACTTCTGACAAATATTTTAAATAAACTAAAGATTTTTGTCAAAACAATAAAGCAAAGACAAAAATCAAAGTTTAAGCAAAAACAACAATAACCAAATGTAATTCTATTTTTCTTTCTCTGCTGTATAAGGCAGAGTTTTTTTCTGCTCTTTTATACAGTTGAAAGAGGATGAAAAAAAAATATCACAAAACACTACGATAATTTATTTTATGCACAGGCACTTTGCAAATATTAAACATTTTATAAGCAAATAATTATTTTTTTTTCAGAATTTATGTTTCTAAATAATTTTTATGAGAAAACGTTAATAAATAAAACAATAATAACTAAGTCTTTTATATCTAAAAAATTTTAACCATTTAATGCTTATATTTGAACATAATTATGTTTACAATGTTTTTTTTTGCAATACAACAATATGGTTCCAAATGTAACAATACTATGTTTTGTTAGCAGCCATATAATAATCTTTGCGTGTAGAGTATTACTGAACAACATAAAAATATTTATTTTAAAATTTTTCCCAATCAGGAATTGAACCATCGATCTAAAAAATGAATGAAAATTGACTTATTTTTGGCTTTTTGGTTAATTTTTAATTTAACTTCTAAACATTTTTAGAAAGAAAAATTATTTACAAATGTGTGAGGACGTTTTCCTAAGAAAACAAGAAAAATTAGACGCTAGCAGAATGAAATGCAGCATTTTCTGGATCGTTTGAAAAACCTTTGGCACAGTTTTCTATCTTTAGATATCTAATCTCTAGGTCATGTTGAAAGTAATCAGTGTATAGGAGTATCTTACGATGATGAATTAACACCTTTCATATTTACTCTTTTCCAAGAATGTTCATTTAAGCCACATCCTTCATCAGCATTCTTCGCATCTATTTACATGAGACGAAGCGCACACACAACTAAAAGCATTTATATTTTGTTCTCCTTGTTACTCGTCTGATATATTTCTTGTTGCTTTTTGCACTTACCTTCGGTATAACCACGAAATTCAACTTTTATTTTAGTCAAGACATGTTGAACAAGTGAATGCATTAGCTCATGCGGTCAACATATTAAAGAAACACAATTTATGTTTTTCTTTTTATAAAAAAGTATTTTATTTCAAAAACTAAATTGACTGACAAAAATCAATTTTACTACTCCACTCCATTATTTTTTACCAAATTTTCGTAAACAAAAATCATTGCAATTGCGATTAAAAAATTATCAAATTATGTAAAGTAAAAAAATTAAATTTTGTCAAGTAGAATCGCCACAAATACTCCCTTCCAGTTTCAGCATCCACTGAAACGAACTTTCTTAATAACCCGTTCCTTATTTTGATTATTATTTTGTGTACTATCTGAAAGATCGGTATCTAGAAGATTTGTTAACATTTTGGCTGGTTTAACACGATCTGCTGATACGACTCTTTCTGAATTATTAATTTTGATTGTAAAATTTTTATCCGTTCGATGTATGACGAGATAAGGTCCGCTATATGGTTGTTGCAAGGGTTTAAGGACAGCATCATTTCTTAAAAAAACATGTGTACACGATTTCAGATTTTGTGGAATATATATTGGCTTAGTTCCATGTCTTTTAATCTCCGGGGCATTAATGCTTTTCATATGTTCACAAAAATTTGCTACCCATTCGTTGCTAGCATCATATGATTTTTCCGTAAAAAACTGACCAGGAATACTTAAGTACTACCTTAAGGTAAGTTCTGCAGGTGAGTAACCAATATCAGGATTAATAGAATATCGCAATCCCAGCAAAACTAATGGTAAAACTTCTACCCACTTTGTATCGGTGTGGCATTTAATAGCATTTTGCATGAAACGATGCCATCTTTCAATTTGTCCGTTAGCTTGCGGATGATAAGAGGTAGTATGAATAACTTTAGAACCGATTGCTTTGGCAAATTCTCGAAACAGTGATGCCTCAAATTGTCTCCCTTGGTCTGTAGTGATTTGATGCGGAACACCAAATCTTGAGACCCATCCAAACAGAAAAGCAGTTGCTACGGTTGAGGCTCTTATGTCTTCAATGGGTATTGCCTCAGTCCACCTAGTAAATCTATCAATACACGTTAAACAATAGCGAAAACCTTTTGAAACAGGCAAAGGTCCGACAATGTCAATGCTTACGAACTGAAAACGGTCCTCCGGAACAGGAAAATTTCCAATCTCCGTTTTAGTATGCCTAGAAATTTTTGATTTCTGGCATGTCAAACAATTTTTGGCCCAAGATGATATATCCGCTTTCATCGACGGCCATACAAAGCGTTTAGTTATTAACTTTACTGATGATTTTGATCCAGGATGAGACATGTTATGCACCATATTAAAGACCTCTTTTCGAAAGTTTTTGGTAACAAATGGTCGTACCAGTGCTGTCGAACAATCACAATACAACTCCAGCTTTGAACCTGGTATTTTAAATTTCTTTAAAACTAAACTATGGTATGAAGATGAAAGCAAGTGTCGTATCTCCTCATCGTCATGCTGAGACGTAGCTAAGTCCTCATAGTTGATTACTGATGGCATTTGTATTGTTTTGAGTCTTGATAAAATATCAGCAGTTATATTTTCTTGGCCTTTAACGTATTTCAATTGAGTAGTGTGTTGACCAATATAATCCAATTGACGGAGCGGTCGAGGTGAAGCTTTTTCGGGACGTTGTGAAAACGCAAATGTTAAAGGCTTGTGATCAGTATAAATAATAAAGTTCTGGCCTTCAAGAAAATACTGAAAATATTTTAAACTAGAATAAGCTGCTTGAAGTTCGCGATCATAAGTACTGTAACGGCGTTGAGTTTCTGTAAACTTTTTTGAGTAAAACCCTAATGGAACCCAACGACAGTAAACGAATTGCTGAAGTACTGCACCCATTCCAAAATCTGAAGCGTCAACATACAGAGAAAGTGGAGCATTTTTAACAGGATATGTTAACAAGCAAGCATTTGATAACTGATCCTTACATGTCTTAAAAGCATTCTTAAGTTCATCTGTCCATATAATCCTTCGCTTGTCCTTTTTCTTTAGACCTTTTTTTAGATTATGCAGAACTGCTTGTGCTTCAGCAGCTTTCGGAATAAATCGTCGGTAAAAGTTTATCATACCAAGGAACTTACTTAGCTCATGAATTGTATTTGGAAGCTTGTAATTTTTAATTGCCTCTACACGTTGAGGGTTAGGAGTAAGTCCGTTTGGTGTAACTAAGTAACCAAGGAAACAAAGTTCAGACTTTCCAAAAACACATTTGCTAACGTTAATAGTTAAGCCAAAAGAACGCAGTCTATCAAATAATTTCCGAAGATGAATTTTATGTTCTTCCAAATCTTTTGAAGCAATCAGCACATCATCAATATATGCATAGCAAAAATCTAGTCCACTTATAACTTCGTTAATAAACCTTTGAAAAGTCTGTGCAGCATTGCACAAACCAAATGTCATTCGGGTGAACTCAAAAAGTCCTATCGGTGTTGTAATTGCTGTCTTCGGGATATCTGATTCTTCCACGGGAATTTGAAAATAACCCTTAACCATATCTATTTTTCAAAATATATTCTTACCGTGAAGGTTGTACGCAAAGTCGTGTATATGGGGCGCAGGATATCTATCCGGAATAGTTATCTTGTTTAAAGATCTGTAGTCACCGCAAGGTCTCCATTCACCGTCAGGTTTTGCTACTAAGTGGAGAGGACTTGACCAACTACTCTTCGAGGGCCGACAAATTCCCAATTGCATCATGTATTCAAACTCCTTCTTTACAATTTCAAGATTTTCAGGGGGCAACCTTCTTGGTTTGCAATGAACCGGTGGACCTTTGGTTGTTATGTGATGAGTTACTGAATGTTTTACCACTGGCAATTTGTTTGAAGGTTTTGTAATATCCTTGAACTCTGTTAGGAGTGAATAAAAAGGAGAGTCTTGCGAAATAGCACTACATTTAATTGAAGTGGTTGCATCCGATTTCACAGGTAAGCCTGTTGTAGATATATTGGTCTTTTTGTCAATCAGCCGGCGCCTCTTTACGTCAACAAGCAATTCATAATGATCCAGTAAATCGAAACCTAATAGTGCTTGTGGGACATGCGCAATTATAAACTTCCACACAAAATTACGTCTTAATCCAAGATTCAAACAGAGGATTTTTTCACCGAAAGTGGGAATGTTAGTATTATTAGCAGCATGAAGTACCAGGGATCCAGGTTTATTGCGTTTCTGTTGAATTGTTGCGGGAAATACGGATACATCAGCGCCTGTGTCAACTAAAAATTCATGTTTAGAGGTGTTGTCTCTTAAAAATAGGCGACTTATCTTTACATCTCCAGCATCCGTCACCGTAGATGAAGGAGTTTTTAGTTTTCCGATTGATACGCGCATGGTGGGCGACATTTTGGGCTCTTGAGCCAAAAGTAAAATGATACCAACATAAATTCTTTGATAAAACGCGGCTTCTGCTATTGCTTTTTCTTTCTTTGCGAGTACGGCTTCTACCACGGCATTGATCAGATACGACTATAGCATCAATCCTTTGCAAAAGTTCATCTATTTGATTTTCAAGACGTTCAATACGAGAAGTATCAGAACTATTAACTTGGCAAAGCGAAGAAAAACCTAACTGTTCATTAATTTTATCGGCCATGACTGAAAGTTTATCCAAACTATCAGAACTTATAGATAGAACAGCTTTTAAAGTTACCGGTAAACGTTGAAACCATAAGGATTTAAGGATGTCGTCAGAAATTTTACCGGATGATAATTGCCTTATTTCGCGTAACAATGTGGATGAAGGTTTATCCCCTAATTGCACGTTATCCAGTAACTTCTGCAAACTCCTTTCCTCAGAATCTTCAAATTCAGTAAGCAAAGCTGTTTTTAGAGTTTGATACATGTTCTGTGTAGGGGGATCAGCGATAACATGACTTACAGCATTTAGAATATCGGTATCTACAGAGCCAACAAGCGTATGATATTTCGTAACATCTTGAGAAATTCCAGCATTAAAAAACTGGCTTTCGATTTGGCTAAACCATAATTTTGGATTTTATTTTCCAAAATGGTGGAATTTTTACGGATACCCGGGAAATTTCGGGGGTTAAAGATGATGGTGGCGAGAAAAATTCCTCTTCTGTTGACGACATATCCAAGGCAGCACAAAAATGTCGGGGTCACCAATAAAGAAACACAATTTATGTTTTTCTTTTTATAAAAAATTATTTTATTTCAAAAACTAAATTGACTGACAAAAATCAATTTTACTACTCCACTCCATTATTTTTTATCAAATTTTCGTAAACAAAAATCATTGCAATTGCGATTAAAAAATTATCAAATTATGTAAAGTAAAAAAATTAAATTTTGTCAAGTAGAATCGCCACAATATGTTTGCCGTTTTCCTTGGCGAGTAGTCAAAATTGTTGCTGTTTTTCTTATTGTAAGTGTATATAGTGAATTGTGTGTGCATGTGTACTATATGTGTGTGTTCAATTGCTTGCTTATTTTTCACAAACACATATACACATATTGCCAAACATTTTTAACAGCTCAACAAAATTTTACAAAAACAAAACACACACAAAAGCTAATGCAGTTACCTGTATTAATGTGCCTTGATTTTTATTTTTCATACTTGTTTGCTCACAACATTATAGATGCTGTTCCAGTATCATATTGACTGTTATGAGCACTAAGCATAGTTATGAGTTAAGTATGAATGTAAATACGCGCTGCCTAGCGTTTGTTTTAAAATTTTTTCCAATCAGGATTTGAACCATTGATCTTATAAATGAATGAAAATTGGCTTATTTTCGGTTTTTTGGTTCATTTTTAATTTAATTTCTAAACCTTTTTAGAAAAAAAATTATTAATATCACTTCAATAAATTTTTCCAAGTTATAACTTGCGATTATTTTTGAGCAACTTGTATTATTGGCTTAAAAAAAAAGCCTGGTCGTGATGGCTTAAAATATTTTGCGTGTATTATTATTTAAGATACAAATGACCATATCGGTCATGAAAATCGATTTTAAAATTCACTTTCAGTTCATTTTACGAATGCAGAACAAGGGAGATAAAACATTTTGTTTTGTTTTTTATGTTTTGCTTTTTATAAATATTAATATACTGTGAGCGTCAAAATAAAGTGTACACAAACATTTCTTTAAATTAGTTTTTATTTCAGTCTTTAAAAATACTATTTTATTTAACATTTTATGTTTTTTTAAATTGTCATTCAGTTCTCTACTTAAACTTAAAAAAACAACAAAAAAAATTTACAACAACAAAAGTTATAAAACAAAATCTATTCCCTATTTTACGCGTCAAAATTAAGTGTACACTTATAATTCATTATAAAAATTAGTATGATTTAGTATTTGGTTACTTTTCCCTTAGCTTTATTAACGGCACATAGTCTTCGGGGCATCAATTCAACTAGTTCTTTGGTTATGACAGATGAAATTTTCTGCCACTCTTCCATTATAAGGGATTTAAGCGTATCCTTGTTAGTAATTGTCCTCTTTCGTATTTGCCGGTCAATATGCTCCCACAAGTGCTCAATAGGGTTAAGGTCCGGTGATTGGAGAGGATGATCTAATGTTTTAGGAGTATGATAAAGGAGCCATTCTTTTACTATCTTTGCCGTATGTTCGGGGTCATTTTCTTGTTGAAAGATCCAAGGTCACTTTAAGCCCAATTTCTCCACACTACGTGGCAAATTGTTTTTCAAAATGTTTAAGTAGTCCGTTTTATTCATGGTATCTTCAATAAAAACCAAGCTTTTCACTCCACTTGCCGCAATGCATCCCCACACCATCACCGAACCACCACTATGCTTAACCGTAGATATTAGATTATGTTCAGCATACTCTGTATTTTTTGTACGCCATTCTTTTACAGTTTTTTTCTGGCCAAATATCTCAAATTTACTCTCATCGCTAAATAAAAAGTTATTCCAGAAAGAACCATCTTAGTTTCGTACTTTTTTGCATACTCAATACGTTTTTTCTGATCTACTAACGATATAAGTGGCTTTTTTGGCGTGTTGTGTTGGCGCTAACGTTGGTATTTTTTGTTGCTTAAACTTCCTCCGATATTTTAATAGCACTTTTAAATGTATTTTTCTTCACATCACTCAAAATAGACTTTATTTCAGACTCACTTCAAGCTCTTGGTCGGCCTGCACCTGGACGATTTTCTACTTTGCCGAATTTTTCGTGCTTATCAACTATTTTCTTTGCTGTATTATGGCTTCTGTTTATAATAGACCCGATTTCACGAAAAGTTTTACCGTCTTTTCAAAGTTTTATCACAAGTTCCCTGACATCTATGGACGTTTGTCTACCCATAACAAATTTCTTTCTGCAAAGAAGTTATAGTCCGAAAATTGCGTCTGTCTACTATAAAATAGTAATAGTGATTTAAAAGAATGCAACAAAGTAAATAAACAACAAAACATAACGGTATTTTATGCGGTTCTACTTCGCTAAAATGCTACAAAATAAGATGTACACTTTATTTTGACGCGTAAAATATGTAATAGATTTTGTTTTTGTTTTATAACTTTTGTTGTGGTAAATTTTTTTTTTGTTTTTTTTAAGTTTAAGTAGAGAACTGCATAACAATTAAAAAAGCATTAAATGTTAAATAAAATAGTATTTTTAAAGACTGAAATAAAAACTAATTTAAAGAAAATGTTTGTGTACACTTTATTTTGACGCTCACAGTATGTATATACTTTAATTTACTCGTTAAATAAATACTTTTGGTTTTTAACTAAAAAGATTTGTTTATTTGAACTTGCAATAAAGTTGGTTAAGTTTTTTAGACATAATTAACCTCATCATCATCTAAAAAGAAACGACACTTATCTTCATTATTTTAAAATAATTTTAAATATGTGCCTGTAATTGTTTTATTTTTGACAGTTTTCCATATGAAGAGATGCAATTTTAAGTTTATTGTTTGCTGCAATAAAAAACAACCCTGTGACGTATTCAACATGAAGATGTTGTAAACCATAATCGAAACAAATATAAATATTGTGTTGTAGCTGAGACAACACAACATTTAAGTGTTGTGAACCATTATCGGGGCCGAAATGAGCCAGATATTTAACCGGCTCCTTTCGTTCACTAGTGTACGGTATATAATATGGTGTACGGATTACTTTCGTTCATTTGTTTCTTCTCTTTTTTTGTGTCATGTTCTTTTATTTCAGTTGATTTTTTGTGTATTAAAAGGAGTTGCTGTATATGTATATATACGGCTGCACGTACATATTTCATTTTTGTTTGAATTAACAGTCTTAAGAAAAATCTTTTGATAGTGTTTTTTTTCTAATGGAAAATTGGTAATATTTAAATTAAAAAAGTGTTTTTTAAGTAAACTAAAGAAATAGCACAAAGAAAAAGAAGAATTATAAAGCAATTGAATAGTTAAATTCTTTATTTTTACGAGTAATAATAATTTCTTTGTGGAAAAGAAAATTTTTGTGCTTTCTTCTTAGATATCTAGTTTTTGTTTTGTTTTTTTTCCTTCTTCATAATTAAAAAAAAAAACACCATATTAGAACCTACAGAAGACCTGATATTTTCTATGCCAAGGGTTTCACCTCTCTATCAAACCCACAATATGACTGTATTTAGACACGCAAATTTTACATTGACAAAGTTTTTTTAATATTTTTTTAAACTTTGGTTAGTGTTTAGAGACAATAAGTTTGCTTTACAAATTTTGTTTCCTTCTGTTTGACCGTTCCTACTTTTTGGACATTTTGTATGTGTATGTACATATATACAGCTGTGTATAAGCAACGAAATAAAAACATGGCAACTTTGCGAGTACATCAAAGTTTGTACTGTCCATCATTCTTTCTTCCTCTCTCTCTCACATAAAATTAAATCCTTACAAAGTAAAATTTGCGTGTCTAAATTGGGTGTTTGATAAAAAGACAAGAAAATAACATACAATAAGGATTCGCACAATCGTTCAAATTGACCGATTGAACGAACGAATCAGTCTTTGATAACTGACCGAAAAAGATCGGTCACTGAAACGAACGACCGGGCACATGTCTATTATGTACTCCTTTTTTCAAATGCTGTAAACTGACAACAAACTGCTCATTTTTGTGATTGTATTCAAAAGCATACAATAACGCATTCAAACCGTTCTCTGTTATGGTTGCTTCAAAAATAGATTAAATTTAAGTTAAAAATTAATGGGTGTCTCCATATGGATGTGAATTTCATCTATATGACCATTTTATTTAGCCACAGTAGATAGCAATTTATATCGATTTATGATATAAAAAAAATTTAGACAACGATATCAGTTCCTATTTTCTGTACCTTTAAAAGTTGCAAAAGTAGTTCAACGTCGCATTCTAAAATTGTATAGCATTCCTAAACATTGACTTAAAAACATTTCCTTCAACATGAAATTAAAAATTGCCTCCTACTTGTTTTTAACTTTCCACAAAAAAAAGAAAAAGGCTACATCTAAGTTTGTCATTCCGTATGTAATTTCTACAACATCTATTTCCGACCGCATAAGTATATATATTCTGACTTCTAATGCATAGCGAAGTCGATTGAACGATGTCTGAAACAATACAGTAACTTTAATCAAAGAAATAATTATATGGGTGGATAGATATTTTAAAAATAAGAAAATTAAAAAATAGAAGAATTAAAAAATTTTTAAAAATCAATTTTAATTCGGGTATCATTTTAAAGCTTTCGAAGAGATATTTAAGGAAATACTAAATTGTTTACAAATGCTTAACCCATTAAGGGCCGATGTCATTTTTATGTAAAATTACATACAGTGGCTCAAAGCTTATTTTATGCACTGCATAATTTTATCCTTTAAGTCCTATAACAATAATACCAGTAGGAATTAAAAAAAGAAATTGGTATCAATAAATAGAGAAAAGGGTCTAGTTTAACAAGAAAACTTTATTTATTTAGAAAATTAATATTAACATAATTAAAAAACAAGAAATGTAAAATATACAGCTTTTTTCATCTCACAGCTTGTTTTATGCATTTACTTCTTTTGGTAACGATACTTTCAGAATGCGTTGTCTAGCGGAAATTTATTTTTAATTCTACCCTATTGTACTTTTCGATATGATTGGCACTTAATTAATGGTCTTATTTTGTCAATAATTTGGTTAATTTCGGGAAATTTAAAATGGGTGCACGCACAACATTAGTACAGAAAGAATTGGTAGTAAATCATTTTAAAAACGGTCACTCGCAGCGGAAAATAGTTGAAATGATGAATAAAAAAACTTAGACGTCGCAACAAATTATCGAGTGCTTCGTTCGTGAAAACCGTTAAATTAACAAATGTAGATAAGCACCAAATAAAATTTTTAATAAACATGATGAGCGTTATATTGTCAAAAAATTTTAAGCAAATACAGGGCTCTCAGCTCCCAAACTGACTTTCGATATTCAATATGACATAGGCAAACATTGCTGCGTTGAAACTTTTCAGTGTGTTCTTCGTCACCATGATTTTAATGGTCGAGTTGCACGTAAGAAGCCTTCCATTAGCGAAAAAATCAAAATATGCAGTCTCAACTTCACTGTAGAACACGATTCCAAAGACGCATCGATTTGGAATGCAGTTATCTTAACCGATAAATCCAAATTTAATAAATTCCGCTCCGATGATAAGTCCTACGTATGGAAAAAAC
This sequence comes from Gymnosoma rotundatum, assembly GCA_916610165.2. Classification (NCBI taxonomy): domain Eukaryota; kingdom Metazoa; phylum Arthropoda; class Insecta; order Diptera; family Tachinidae; genus Gymnosoma; species Gymnosoma rotundatum. Next base: position 125,943,743 of record OU744336.1, on the reverse strand, counting down.
CTAACACCGAGCTTAATAAAGAATATTTAAAGGCAACAGGTAAGCATGGTGGTGGCAGCGTCATGATTTGGGCCTGTATGTCGACTGTTGGTACTGAGAGTTTAGAGTTTATTGAAACAACCATTGACAAAATAAGTATCTTCAAATTTTAAAGGACAATTTGTTGCAAAATGCAAAGAATCTGGGTATAAGATCAAATTTTCGATTTTATCAGGATAACGATCCGATACATAAATCGGGAATTGTAAAGTTTTGGTCAATTTATAACTACCCTTACTTGATGATTACGCTACCTCAGCCACCAAGCCTCAATGTCATTAAAAATCTATGGTCCATTTTGGAAGAAACATAAGGCAACACGAGTTTTTAAGCAAAAATAGCCTAAAAGAATTGGAGTGATAAAATATTTCGCCCAATTCATCGCGAAAACTAGTTGCACCTATACCAAACCGTCTTAAGCCTGTTATAGACAATAAAGTGTATCAGACAAAGTATTAAAAATATAAATTAGCAAACACAACTTGAAAGTTTTCAATACTTAAGGTTACCGCATAAAATAAGCTGTGATATGGAAAAAGCTGTATTTTTTATTTGTTTAACTTTTAGGATAATTAAATCTTAATTTCTTAAAAATTGAAGTTTTCTTGTTAAATTAAGCCCTTTTATCTATTAAATGATACCAATTTCTTTTTTTAATTCTTACTGGTTTTATTGTTACAGGACTTAAAAAATTAAAATAAGGAGTGCATAAAATAAGCTGTGAGCCACTGTATATGTAGTTCTTAATTTTTTCTTTTTTTCTAATTCTCTGTCACCCCAATATTTGCTTTTTTAATTGGAGTTACTTCAGTAAAATATGTTTACATAGATGGTGAAGGGTATATAAGATTGGGCATAGCCCAATATATCACTCTTAGTTGTTTTTATTTAACGTCGGCCAACGATATCATCTATTAAACATATTCAATTTAAGGGTTCATTAACTTCCCTTTAGTTTATGTTAAGACACGTTTACTTAAATTACATTTCGTTTTAAAAGTTTTTTATGAAAGTTTAACTTGAAAAATTAATATTATTAAAATTTATTATATTTTTTGATAACCCATATGTAAAAATATTTTTTATGACTTTAATTTGAATTATTGTGGGACTCGTATCAATGTTCAAACAAAATTTATTATGCTAAGGTTTAAAACGACACATTCGTTTTATGACCAAGTGATAAAATATCGTTTGCATTATTTTTTAGATGCAAAAAGTCGAAAAATTTAAAAGCTATTTGCCAGATGATCCATTTATTTTAAGAAATATTAAAAATAGAAAAAGGAGCACGAAAAAAAGATTTTTCTTTTTTTGAAATATTTATTTGTTTTTGGTTTGCAGTAAATCCTGTTTATTTTTTGGATGTAATTTTTCCATTTAATAACATTTTGTATGTTATCTGTGTTTTTTTTTTTTGATGTTCATTTTTTTTTTTTTTGGTTTTTTTGTTTTTCTTTTTTTTTTTTTGTATTCTTAAGCTTTCTAATAGAAAGTTTCTTTGTCCTTTGCTTTGCTGTGTTTTCTCTGGATTTGGTAAACTACATTGTTTTGCTATAGTTTTGTTATTGGTGTTTTTGTAAATATTGCATTTAATGTTTTATTTGGCTTGTATGCAAAGCTTATGTCAATTTTATTATTGTTGCTTTATACTGTTCTTGGTTAGGACAGGTATCTACATATTTTACACTGTAAAATTTTTTTGTCTATATTAGTGTTACCATTGTTGCTATTTTGAATTGGTTTGTATGCTGTTATTAGAGACTAATAATTTAAGGGGGAAGCTATTATTGATTTGTGGATGGAATATATTGTTGATGTCCAGTATTCATTGTATAAGGTTTTTGGCCGTGTTAATTATATGGGATTTTGGTTGAGTTGTATTGAAATTGATGATCCTGCCTGATGATATTTCTTTGATACCAGTAGAGTAAAAATTAAGATATTAGATATTTTTTGTGCGAATAAAAACAGTTAATAAATGGCCAGATCACACCGATCAGAAAAAGCTCTATATTACAAGATACGGTAAGTTGTCAACTGCTTCTTCCTTTTGGTTCTTTCTAGTCATATGAAGACGTCATTAAATTATTTTAATTTTATAAATAAATTCTTATTGTTTTGGCTCTAACTGATTTATTCTTGATATTACACAGTGCGAACTTTTACAAAATAAGTAGTAATACGTTTGGACCTTCTACACTTCTAACAGGACTTATTTGAAACAGGGAACGTCAGCCTTTATTAGCCCTATCTTGGTATTCTTTTATCTTAAGAACAGACGAAGTTACAGTGGGCCAAACTTTACAATCATCGGTTTCAAAAGTTTCAATTGTTTGGTGTTTCGCTAGAAAACATAACGAAAACTACACTCAAAATAACATGTAGGTAAATTTAAGTGAAAAAACACTTTTAACAACTACTTTTTCATTTAAAAAACGGTTCACTTACTTTTCATTTAAATTAAGTATATTTTTCAATTGTTTTTGAATGTTGATTTTATAACTAACAGAATATGTAAAAATAAATAATTTTTTTGTTATTCCAAAGCACGAAAATTAACCTATCAGAACAGTAAAAGATACTGTTTTTTCATTTATTTCAACTAACAATATTTAACCTACTAAAACATTAATAATAATAGTTTCTGTATTTATTTTAATTTATAAAATTTAACCTACTAAAACAGTAAAATTAACTGCTTTTTTCTTTTATTCCAACCCTCTAAAAATAACCTACCATAACAATAAAAACTACAGCTTTCTTATTTTAAAAATCAAAAGGTTTTAATTTATTTATTGATTATTTATTCTATTCTGATACACAAATTCTTCTTATTCTTTATTTGCTCAATATTTTTGTTCTTCCTTGAAAAGCAAAGGATTTTAGGATTGTTCTATGCTGAAAAAATAATGTAATTTTAAAAAATTGTTTATATTTTTGCAACCAATAATTAAAGTACATATCGCTCATTTAGAAATAGAACGCTTTAACTAAAAAAATCATTTCAAAATAATCACAGTTAAAGTTTTTAACTTGTAAAATGATTCAGAAATAAAAAATAAATTCAATAAAACTTGCATCAAATTTATATTAAAGAGGATGTTTTAAACAAACAAAGTTAAATTTTTCAATTATAACGTTATTGCTGTAAAAATACATCCATTACTGTGCCATAAACAAAAATGTATCGTTATTTATAAAAAGAAAAACCGATTTTCACTTTATTTGTAAAAGGTCGATACATTTTAAAAAGATCGCCTTTTCAAATGTGTGTACAGTCACAAAACGAAATATGACGATGTTTTAAATAGCGATATGATCTTCACGTAATAAAAAATTTTATTTTTTGGATTATAACATTGTATTACTAAATGAGCGATATATTTGTAATTCAAAAATTTAAATAACATACCTTTGTTTGGGAGGGACCAATCAATGGAACCAAGTGGGCTGTGGCAACATGGCTGCCTGCCTAAAGACTACAGAATTTAGAAGAGAATACCTGTAAAAAACATAATGCAAATTTTAAATACTATGTAAGAAACTTACCAATATTTTTTTTATGTTTTTCTTCCATAAATTATTTTGTTCTAAATATATTTTTTATAACTGACATACATATTTTCCAACAGTTTATTTTTTTTCATTTTATATTTTAAAGCTATTGTAAAATAATACTTTTCTACTGACGAACTTTTTTTTAATCAAGTATTTCATTTTTACTGAAAGACGGTAAAAATTAATTGATAATTTTGACTACAACGAAAATCAGTATTTTTTTGTTTGTTTGTTTGATTTTTAGGTTACTCCACTAACAGTATAAGAACCACTAGTGAAGGATTATTTGGCCACGAAGTCTTCATATCGCCATCACAAATACCGCAAAAGCCCGTTGAATACAAAAATTGTTTCTTCTAATTTGACATACTATTTATATTTTAATTTTTTATTAAAAAATATATTGATTCAAAACTCTTAGCTAACTAAGAACACGTCCGTACTCTTTGAATGCCGAAAAGGCACTGTCAGTATTTTTTGTCGTTTGTTTTTCTAACAACAGACAAATAAAGTTAAATAAAAATTTTCTTCCTAAAACAACCACATTTTCATTTATTTTTAACTTTGCTGAAAACTTCCTAAATAAACGTCAAACAGTTAATGTTAAAATTTTTTGAGTGTATTTATGCATTTTAAGGTTTATAAAAATTATTATCTTTTATAACATAAATACTTCCAGTAATTATGTTAAAACTTAGTGACTTAAATATGAATCTGTAAAACAATTTTAATTTCTCAAATTGTCATTTTTTTATGTATAATTTTACATTTACTTCACCACGCATAAAAAACATACTTAAATATCTTCTACTGATCGCGGGATATTTTAGTTGTAGTGGTTTGCAATTCAATTATTTCTTTCCTTTTGTTCACAAAATAGCTGTTTAAAACTGTAATAATTTCTAAAAATCTATATTTATCTTAACACTAAACATACCATATCGGGTCAAATGACCCATTTTGAACTTTTGCCTTGAAAATGCACGTATAATTTTATTGCGTTTGCACTTTTGACTTCATGACTTTTTCTAAGTAATTAATGTACAGTTATAAAAATATTTTTGTTTTGTTTTTTTGTTGTTTATTCTGAGTAATCCTTGTTGTATACCGATTTCTACCACAACGGGTCATTTGACCCGGAGAGAATTTTTCTGTTTTATGAGATTATCGAGTCATATTTGTAGTCAGTAAGTTGCACATTCTTTCAAAGACTGTTGCGTAAAGTATTTCAACGAAAATATCTCAGAATAATTTCAAGAAAATATTTAGATTGAAAATAGCTTTTTAGTGTAAGAAAAAGTGCAAAACTTGAAAGTCTTGGTAAGTACCTAGCTTATATTTTATTTTGATAGCTATAGTAATACAGATAATTTTTTACCCAGAAAAATGTCGAAGCAAACAAAACAGTACAAGTTCTTAGAAGATATAAATAATATTGGCGAAGAGTTTTCAGAAATTAGTGAAGATGAATTTTCTGAAAATGAAGATATATTGGTTGCAAATAAAAATGAGTTTGATTCTTCAGATACTGACGATGAAGAGGAAAATATTGTGAATGTATGTAGTGGCCGAAAAAGAATAAGATTACTCTCAAATTCGGAAGAAAGTGAAGTAGAAATAAATGAACAAAATGTTGCGAATGATGGATCTGTTTGGCAACAAATGCAAGTAGGTGGCACACCTGGAAGAGCACCACTTCATAACATTTTTTGTACAAGCAAACGACAGGAGAAAATATCTCGAGACAAGATTTTTTACTCAAGCTAGCAGAAGAACTTGGCGCCGATTTTCGAGAAGCCCGTGAACAACCAAAACAAGAAACAAATACGAAAGGATCGTTGCCTACGTCTACTGCAGATGCTTATAAACGTATAAGATGTCAAATAGGATACTGTAAAGAAAATAAACAAAATTTGCTCTAAATGTAAAAAATATGTTTGCGGAAAATGTACAATGGAAACACTTATATGTAAAAAATGCGATGAACTATGAATTCAAAATTTTTTAATTTTTTGTTTTTGTAATAGAAATGCTCAACATACTATTTTGTTTAATTATAATAAATTTAATTTTTATTTTTATTTCCTTCCTAACATCCATATTTCATACATTCAAGCATTAAACATAAAGTCGGGTCATTTGACCCGCTATGGTAGAAATAGGTATATATTAAGTCTTGATATGATTAGTGTTAAAGCTAAAACAAAACTACACTTATATTTTAATACCATACGCTTAAGAGAGGCTTTGTATTTGATATAAGAGCACTTCGTAGTTTATAACAACTAGTATGTCACAAATGACAAAACATTTTTGCAACATAGATATTTCTAGAAAAACACAAAGCAATTTACATTTTTGAAATCGGATAATATTTAAGAAAATTACAAGACTCATAAATTATTTTGAACTCGAGTTTTTCATTTTGGCTCAGTGATACTGGAATACACTTTATTAAGCCTGGCTCTTCCCCCACACACGTTCCAAATCGCAGGTAATTCCAATCAGTTGTTTAGAGGTTTCTGATTTATTACCATTTATTTTTCAAATGACCACTCTGTGCATTGTTATTGTTTTATTTTTATGATGAAGTTTAGTCGACTGAATTATTGTGTCGCATCTTAACTGAAAATCTCAATAAATTGTGTAGTTTTGAAAGGTAAAACAAATTTATGTTTCTACATGTACAACATGGTCTCGATGGCGAAAATTAATAAATTCGCATCGCGACCATCTAGTATTATTTCGCCATGGTCTAGAGTCTATCATAAGTCATACCTTTCTACATGAACTAATTCGTTTCAGATTGTTTCGTTTTAACTGCAAAAGGTTTTTTTTTCGATACACACAGAAAAAAGATTGGTAATAATTAGATTGATGTCTTCAAAATTTAATTACTAATATAATTATTTGATTTTTAATATAAATAAATTATAGTTTTAAATTACTTTTAATATTAAAAGCTAACAAATGATATTATCGTCCAAATGTTGGTTGTAACACCTCTCAAAAAAGTTATCCTGACTGACTTGTGTCTTTATTAAAATCTATTCTATTAAATGGATGATGCAACTAAACTTAGTAGTAATGTGCTGAATGCACATTAATAATAAAAACCAAATTTTGGTAGTAATAGTCATAAAAATCGATTATGTCTTCTAACATCAAAAAATGTTTGACATAATAAAAATAAATTTGTACACATTACAAAAAAAAATTTGTTTTCAATATTTGAGTTTAAAAATACAAAGATATATTGTTAGTGGTGAAAAGTTCTCCAATGTTGTTGAAAGGTAAGTACAAAATCAATCTCAGAAAAACGTTTGTAAATAAAAAAAATATAAAATGTTTAATACACTTCGCAGCAGCAAAACGTGAGTTATGGAATGGAAAGTTAAAGAAGCTATGTGGAAAAGAAGAATCATGATGAAAAGAAAGGAGTAGGCTAAATTTGATGGGTCGAAATGTGAAACTTATAATGTAGAATCGTATTTCTATAAATAATTTTTAAAATAAAAGCAAATATTATAATAAATTAATCTTTTATTTAATTCACAATAATACTTTATAGTCACCTAAGAATAATTTTTTTTAAATAGTTTTTCTTAATAGTTATTAGAACCGAATACAAGATAATAATCACAACCGACGAAATTCGATTGGAAACAAATTCGGTTCTTATAAGGAATTTCTTTTCTCTGTGTAGCATTAATTGTTAAGAATAGTTTTTTGTGTTTTGAAAATAAAAGAAACCACAAGTGACCATTAGATAATTTATCTTTTTAACAGAGCTTAGGTTAAGGCGCTTATCCCTTTTATTGTTTACTTTTAAAGCAACTTTGGAATTTTACCTTTGACTACACATTTGCGTTTTCTATTTCCTGTTTTAATTGACTTCATTTTAGTTGGACATTTATTGTGAGAAAAAAAATTATTACTGTCCTTTTGCTAGTCACTTACTTTCTTTGCCACTTGGCTTAATATTTTCTTTCCTGTTTAAATTGATTTTATTTCTGCTGTACTTGTCATCTTTCGTTGTTGGTCATTCTATAATTGTAGTTGCAGGAACTTTTTATTCTAATTAAAACACACACAGAAAAAAGATTGATAAAAATTCAGTTGATATAATTAAAATTTAATTACTAATATAATTATTTGATTTTTAATATAAATAAATTATAATTTTGACTTATTTTTAACACTAAAAGCTAACAAATGATATTTGCGTCCAAATGTTGGTTGTAAAAGCTCTTAAAAAAGTTATCGTTACCGATTTGTGTATTTGCTAAAATCTATTGTATTAAATGGAAGATGCAACTAATCTTATTCAGCACATTACTACTGCATACCAAATTTTGGTAGTTAGAATCATAAAAATTAATTGTGTCTTTCAAAATCGAAAAATGTTTGACATATTAAAAATAAATTTGTACACATTACACAAAAAAATAATCAATATTTCAGTGTAAAAATACAAAGATATATATACTGTTAAAGGTGAAAAGTTCTCCGATATTGTAGAAAGGTAAGTCCAAAATCAATCTCACAAAGACATTTGTAAATTAAAAAATTCTGAAATGTTAAATACACTTCGCAGCAGCAAAACTGGCGGTATGGGATGAAAATTTGAAGAAACTACATATACATATATGTCGTAAAGAAGGATTATGATGGAAGGCTCTAAACATGAAATTTATAAAGTGTAATATTATTCCTGTACTCGTAATTTATTTTTAAAATAAAAGTAAATATAAACATATTTTATTGTTTTATTACATTCACAATAATACTTTATAGTCACCCAAGAATCATTTTTTTTAAATAGTTGTGCGTGCAACATTCATTCAGTTATTACAACCGAATTCAATATAATACACACAACCGACAAAATTCGATTGGCAACGAATTCGGTTCTCAGAACGAATTTCGGTTCTCTGTGCAAGTTAAATTTAAATAATACAAATTAATATTTTGCGATTAAGGTATATAAATATTTATATCAATATAAAATGTGAAAATAATTGCGTTGAATAATTCGGTACCATCGTTTTTTAGTTTTCACTCAATAAAAAGTTACAAAAACAACAATAACCAACAAAGATTTTATTTTTCTTTGTCCACTGTTACGGCTGACTTTTTATACAGCTGAAAGAGAATGAAAAATAAGATGTCTTTTTAAAATTAAAATTAAATTAAATTAAGTTAAAACACGGGGAACAAATAAATTAATTTTCAAAAAATTGTTTGTTGGTTATTGTTGTTTTTGCTTAAACTTTGATTTTTGTCTTTACTTTATTGTTTGGACAAAAATCTTTAGTTTTTTATTTTTATTTCGTCAGAAGTTTCCTGAAGAGCTAAGTAAGCGGTAGAGAAATGGCCATCAAGACTCTCAAAAATCAATACCAGTGATTTGTTAAAAAAAATTAGGATAATATAAAAAATGGCACAATAATTTTTTGAAAATTAATTAATTTATTTTCCCGTGTTTAAATTTAATTAAAACAAATTTTTTTCTTAAAAAGGCTTCTATTAAAAAATTAATAACAGAAGAAGGCCGGTGAAGTGTACAAGAAAATAGCAAGAAAAAAAACCCTGCACCTAATTGCTCCTTTTTCAACAATTGTTATTTGAGTGATGAGTCTTACGCTCAAATTTCACAGAAAATCATGTTGATCTAATTGCATAAGGAGTTGTTCATGCTTTTTTCGGGTAAATATTACTTATAGCAATTTTATATAGTAATCGCGATAGAATACACAGAATAAAAATTTGGAGATACAGCTAAAATATTTGTGTAATTAATATTTAGCTTTTAAGCGATCGAGAGTAAGATTTAACTACTAGAATTACAGAATAACGCTGCTGCAGGCACAAACAATTAAAAATAAACAACATTCACAGGAATTGATGATAACCTTTTTCTTTTGTAAAAAATTGATAATAAATGATTAATTTCTTGGCGACTTTACATTTTAAATAATTTTTAAAATAAATCACTAATAAATAAAATAATCAGTAAGGTTTTTATTTTTCAAAAAATTTTTGCACTTACAATACCATATTATGATTCAATTGCATTACATGACATTTTTATCAACCCTATTGATTTAACCATTAAAGGCTTATAATTGAATATCATATTATTTACTTTCTTCTTTAGATGTTCAAATTTATATTATATTTATATTAATACTTTAGCGAGACAACAATATAGTTCCAAAACAAAAAACTTTTGCAACCATATAATGCAACTATAATATGTTGCTCTTAGGTTATGGCTACCTCAACAAAGTTTTTTTTGTGTGTTATGGAAATAAGAAAGAAGAACTCGTTAATTGCTGCCCGCGTAAAATATAAAACTTAACTCGGCTAAATAAAAAGTCAGCAACTATGATTGAAACCTCATATACATAAACTTACGCATACATAGACGTTAAATAGGCTAGGGCTATGCGAAATCGTAGACTATAAAGTTCAAAGAGGCTGCTCAAGTTTAAACTAATAACAACGCAACATCACACAAGTGCCTGGCCAGAATTGTATGGAACTAATGATAAAAGAATATTTCTTAAGTATGACAGAGTTTACTACGCTCCAACAAAGTAGCTTACCAATGACTTTAGAGAAAAACACAAATCTCTAGCATTAATTTCCTTTAAAAACATGCTGCTTTCGATATTATCGTAGTGTTCTGTCTTTTGTCCCGTCCGCACGCGTTTTTGTTTCGTCATTGTGTATTAATATTATAGAGTGTTAATTGTTAACTAAATGTGCCAAAATTAAATAAAACAGAATATGTTGAGCTATTCGCCGCGCACAACCACCTCGTGCAATTAATTAATGAACCAAAACATATTTCGTGTGTTGAAGGGCAACAACACAATACTCTCGACCTCTTTCTTACTTCACACCCTGATAAGAATGCTTACTTTATTCTTGCGCCTCTCGGTATCTCGGATCACTGCACCATATCCGCCTACTTTTCGGTCGCTGAACTTCACAACGTTTAGCAAATAGACACGAAACTTTTAAAATATATATACGAAAAGGCTCGTTGGGCTGAGCTTAACGATTTTTTTTCGTCATTTTAATTGAAAACTTTGTTTTCTGGACAATAGGGTCGATGCCATTGCGGAAATGATTGTGAACATTATTTTGCTTGGTTTGAAAACCTTCATTCTATCTAAGCAAATTCGCATTAAGCCAAGAAAAAATTCTTGGTTTAATCAGACGTGCAAAAATGCAGTCAGATCCAGAGAGGAAGCATTTAGTATATGGCGGTGTAATAAAAACGCGGATACTGATTCGCTTCGCAAAAAGTCGAGATCTTCGTGTGCCAAAGTACTTAGGCGCGAAAAAGCTCTATACGAGCAGCGCCTTCGTGCTAAAGTTCTTGCTACTCCTTAGGGTAACAAGAGCTTTTGGTTATTCGTTAAAAGAGTGAAGGATAATGCTAGTTCCTCAATTCCGCCTCTTTTAAGGGATGATCAAATATTTAACGACCCGGTTGATAAAGCAAACCTCTTGGCTGAAATCTTTGCAAGTAATTCTTACTTGCCGGAAAGCAATCAACCACTGCCCGCACTGGAAAGAGTATCAGTAACTATGCCGGATATATTCTTTCGACCACGTGCAGTTAAAAGGGTTTTAGCGGATCTCAACATAAACAAGTCCCCTGGTCCGGATGGAATTCCATTAGCAAAACTTTTCAACATTTTATACCATGTTGGTGAGTTTCCATCATGTTGGAAGATTGCTAATGTAACACCAGTCCCCAAAAAGGGAGAGGCTAGCAACCCTGAAAACTACCGCCCAATCGCAATTTGCTCTGCACTCTCCAAAGTTATGGAGAGTATGCTCAATTTTCATCTTGTGAGGTATCTGGAGTCCAACAACTTACTTAGTGACCGGCAGTACGGCTTCCGTAGGGGACGCTCTACGGATGACTTACTGGCCTTCCTTTCGGAAAAGTGGTGTCAATCCATTCACCATTTCGGCGAAAGTAAGGTGGTGGCTCTAGATATTTCTAAGGCGTTTGATAGAGTGTGGCATGGTGCGCTCATATCAAAACTGATTGCTTTTGGTGTCGGAAATAGTTTCTCTCGACTTATATCGAGCTTTCTCAGGGATCGCACTATACGAGTTGTTATAGATGGGATCGCATCAAACGAGTTCAAGGTAAATTCAGGGGTACCGCAAGTCTCCGTTCTTTCCCCTACCCTGTTTCTTATTTTTCTTAATGATTTTCTACATCAGACTTCCAACCCTATCTATTCTTTCGCAGATGACAGTAGCATATGCCATTCATTTTCTTTTCGCAATAGACCAAGCCTTCGGGAAATTGGGGCTATGCGAAAGCACATGGATGATAGCCTTAATCGCGACCTTTTGGTAATCTCCGAATGGGACCTTGCGGATAGGGTTCAATTTAACGCTCATAAAACCCAGTGCTGTGTGCTTTCGCACAGGCGTATGGCTGAATATGCTACCTCATCTGTAATTATGGGTGATATATATATATATTAAGGAATCAGAAGCTCTCGATGTTCTTGGAATGAAAATTCAATGGGATGTTCGTTGGAACCAGCATATTTTTCATGTCGCAAAAGAAGCATTCAAGTGCCTAGATTTTTTGAAACGGTGTAAGAAATACTTCACTCCATCTGATCTCCTTACTATCTATGTCACCTTTATCAGACCGAGAATAGAATACAACTCTCATGTGTAGGCCGGTGCTTCAAAGTCTATTTTGGAGTTACTCGACCGCGTGCAGGAGGGAGCGAAGAAGCTCATCGGTGACAGTAGGGTATCCAGCTCTACTGACTCACTGGAGCATCGACGCAATGTGTGGTGTGTTTCACTGTTTTATCGTTACTACAACGGAATGTGCTCTTATGAAATCAGGGAACTTGTTCCTGAAAACCGTAATTTCGTACACACAACACGTTCTGCATCAAGAGCGCATTCCTTTGTGGTCGATAGGCCATTGAATCGCACTACGCATTACAGAGAGAATTCGTTTTTTAGCCGAACAGCTCGTATGTGGAATAAACTTCCCGCAGAGGTCTTTCCTGCCACTTTCAATGTGCAAAGATTCAAATCAAATGTCCACAGGCACTACTCCCTTTATCCCCCTTCCCACAACCTAATTTTCTAGTTCTGGTACAATGCATTGCATAAGTAGGGGTCATCCCCTGAGTGCTATTAAAAAAAAAAATTATCGTAAAGAAGAAAATAACTCAAATTTTATTTTTAATTAAATAGTAAACAAAACGCGAGTAGAAAGAATGAGAAGTTTCGCTGGAAGTCAGAAAACGAAAAAATTTTTAAAGACAAATTAAGATTTAACATTGAGAATATTTGGGTAGCGTATTTTTAAAGATTCATTTAATAAAGTCTATAAAAATTTAAGCATGTTTAACGAATAACATCAATATAATTAAATTAAATTCTCTACTTTCTATAAAAAACATACCAGCAATATGTCTTCTGCTGAGGTCATAAAAGTGTTGACATCAAAAATAAATATTTATTACTTTTAACTTGGGCATTCCATAGAAACTCACAGCACATAACTTATGGAAAAAAGAAAATATTTTTAGCAAATGTTGCTGTTGTATGATTTTCGCACTTATTTGAAAGGGAAACATTCTTCAATATGTAGATAAATGATAAGGGTGGATATAAAATTTAAATATTTATTAGAAAACTATTTATTTTTTTTAATGTATTTGCAGTAAGAGAACCAAAAAAAAAAACACTTTGATGAATAAATTCTTTTATTTCCAATATAACTTTTATTAAATAAGTCTTTCAACGATTTTTAATAGCTTCAGTTCCCTTTTTAAAGTAAAATTCATTGAGTTGCTTAAAAAAAGCCAGCAATTCCAATTTTTGAACTGTGACCTTTCTTTAGTTTAAAAAAGCTGGAATTATTTACAAGTCACACAAAAGATATCTGGACTGTCAAAAATTTGTGTCAATTGAAAGACCAGAATAGAATAGAATGGAATAGTGTATTGAATAGAGTGGAACGAACATTCATTTGTAAAAACGAACAGCAAAAACGAATAGAATTTTAACATCTTTTCATAAATAAATAATTGATTTATGACTGTGATGTGCGTTAATGTTAAGTTTTATTCGAATTGAAATTCTTTCGATCCAGTCTGATTATTGACCTCCTCCTCCTTTTATTACATAAAATACGAGCTTGTATGCGCATTATACGAAACATAAGTAATTCAAATACCGTTTATGTTTTCCATTTGATCACCCTTCAAAACTAGACAACTCAGTAATTTACGTAAAAATACTAACATTTAAGATTGACTAACTTTAGAGTGCGCTCTGTAATTTAAATAATGGTGATTTTTTTGAAAGGAGTTCAGTTCATTTTTTCAAATGTCAAAGAAAAATGACATTTGCAAGTGCCTTTTAGATGTTGAAATATTGCTTATTGCTAAATATTCTGAAAAAGGCTCCAATATTTTTTCTTAACAGGAAACAGGCAACGATTTAGTCTTTACTGGTCAGCTATTTTTATATTGTATTGCCAACTACTCAAACAAAACTAAATGAATTATTACTTTACACTACTAAAAAGTACGCAGCGTTTTTGTGTCCGATAAAACCGAATAAAAGGAAACTTAACTAAGAAAAGTTGGTGCTCACTAGTTTCCTTAAAGGAAGATTATGAGTTCAAATTCGAACGCAATCCTAGTGTATGAGATATTTGCAGGTAAAAAATAAAAATTGAATAGTTTCACGACTGAAAAAAGAAAAATCAGTTTTGCATCTCCGCAGTAATTGAGTTGCAGTAGTGTCTGTATATTGGAACAGCAGATGAAAGTGGTTAAATATAAAAAACAAGAAATGTAAACGTCAATATTTGTTTTTTTTCTTGTCTTGTGTTTACTTAACACACAATTGAATAAACTTCGGTGTTAGTTTGTTCAATTGTGTGTTCACAATGATCTGTGAATGTCGCGTTGTTCAAAACCACGCTATCTTCTTTTGCAAACGCAATTTTGATTTGAATTCATAATTTTATTTTACTTTCAAATCACAAAATTGTACACACAGAAAAAAGATTGGTAAAAATTCAGTTGATATGCTTAAAATTTAATTACTAATATAATTATTTGATTTTTAATATAAATAAATTATAATTTTGACTAATATTTAATACTAAAAGCTAACATATAATATTTGCGTCCAAATGTTGGTTGTAAAAGCTCTTAAAAAAGTAATCGTTACCGATTTATGTATTTACTAAAATCTATTGTATTAATTGGAAGATACAACTAAATTTATTCAGCACATTACTACTGCGTACCAAATTTTGGTAGTTAGAATCATAAAAATCAATTGTGTCTTTTAAAATCGAAAAATGTTTGACATAATAAAAATGAATTTGTACATATTATACAAATAAATAATCAATATTTCAGTTAAAAAATACAAAGATACATATACTGTTTGTGGTGAAAAGTTCTCCAATATTGTAGAAAGGTAAGTCAAAAATCAATCCTACAAAGACTTTTTTGTAAACTAAAAAAATTCTGAAATGTTACACTTCGCAGCAGCAAAACTGGCGGAATGAAAACTTGAAGAAACTACATACATATGTCGTAAAGAAGGATCAGAGGTAAAGGAAGGCTCTAAACATGAAATTTATAAAGTGTAATATAATTCCTGTAATTTATTTTTATAATAAGAGTAAATATTAACATATTTTATTGTTTTATTTCATTCACAATAATACTTTATAGTTACCCAAGAATCATTAGTACAACCGAATTCAATATAATACACACAACCGACAAAATTCGATTGGCAACGAATTCGGTTCTCAGAACGAATTTCTGTCCTCTGTGTATTATAAAAATGTTTTTTTTCTTTTTTTTGGGTAGCATGTCAGATGGTATCTACAAGTAACTTAGATCAGCAAGAAACTTTACCAACTGTTTGCCAAAATCAATAAGAATGAAATTTGGAAAGAAAATGCTCTTTTGTAGTGGCAGTTGTGAAAAAAAACATTTGAAGCCAAATTTCAAGTGACCCGATAGTTGGTGGCGCTGATATGCTGGCGTTTGCCACGGCTATATCTCGCAATCTTGGACTGGTTCTTGCCAACTGTTCTGCCTTGTTTACCACACAAAAAAAAATTCATGCCAGACTTAAAATAAAAATAAATATTATGGAGCCCAAAGCAAGTCTGAATCCTGCTTGTTCACACATCTGTGTCACCTTCTGGCTGGTGCTATAGCCAGGTAATAACCCTCCCCACTAGAGATAATAAAACGTCAACGTGACTTCTCTAAGTACATTGAGACGTACCTGGAAAACTCTCTGGCAACTCGTTACCCTACTTACCACGTGACAATCAGCTTAAATAAAAGATTTTATTTTCATATTAAAAATGGGTTTATTTTAGGGATTTATTAAATATGAAATTATAAATAAATGTGGTCGACAATATTCCATGAATTAAATGGGGAAATTAATTTCATTAAGTTCAAAAAATAAATAAATATAAATTTAAACATAATTGCATAATTAAAAAAAACAAACTTTGAGAGAAATGCAAAATTTAAAATAAAAGCAAGATTAAAAATGATGGCGGCCTCTTGCCCGGAATTCAATTCTGGCCGGAACAGCGGCTCCACAGAAATGCCTGCCCGTTCATTGTTGGTCGTTCTTCGACAATCGGTTATATAGTGTAAGAACACTTAAATGTTGTTGATTTTATCTTTATTTTTGTATTTCACTTTGGTTTTCTTTTTCAAGGTTAATGAAGACATGTTTTATTATGGGCAACTATTCTCTACCGCGATTTCGCAAGAACAGGCCTGAGCTCAACGCACTCAGAATCACTGAAAGGACTGATTTTTCTTGATGGTTGAAGGTAAACAAATGTTTTCCCTAATGACCAAGATAAATATATATATATATATATATATATATATATATATATATATATATATATATATATATATATATATATATACTAATTTAACGTTTGTAATATACCCAGCTGTGGTCTGTAAGGTCTGTCAAAGGTCAGTAGCAAAATACCTGGCGCTGCCGGGTGGCAATGCGTGATGATCCTGTTGGAGAAGATGTTCCCTCGATGGATGTGACGGGCGGAGATGGCGTGGCGATTACTTTCAAATTATTTTGTTTTAAGTGTAGGTTTTTCTTTTCATTGTTTAATGTTTCTTAATTCCGAGTAAATTGGTACTTTAGTAATTTACCACTTTAAATTTTAACTCCTCAGCATACTATTTCTGAATATTTATTTTCTTTAAAACTTTGAACTGTATATACTTAAAATTGTATCTTATTCACAGTTTTAATTTACTATTTTTAAACAATTTAGCTTTAATTTATTATGAAATGTTTTTTTTAGTTTTTATTTGATCTTATTTAAGATGACACGATTTTTTGCAGGTAAATTGGCATGTACATATATAGGTACACCAAGTTAAAATTCTTCGAAGGCCATACGTCACACCTTTGTTTCCTCCAGCTTCCAAAATCAAATAGGATCGACATTTTGTACTTGCCTTCGCAGCAAGCCTCGGTTACGCTATCCATTTCTAAGAAAAAAGTTTCCGGGCCGCTTGTCAGCAATATACTAACAAATTTTTAGTTTTGTTTACAAATGACTACATTTAGTCATCTTTGTTTTATTCCACAGCTGTTTACACTTCCTTGCCCTTTAATAACCAAATCTGCACAGGGTGTATATGACACTTACATCTATAAGTTTTTACTTTTTTGTTTTTATTTATTTCTTTAATGCATGTTATTTCCGAATGTACGCGTGCAGGGTAACAGTATATATCTTCTTTACATATTTACATATTCAAAATACATACATACATAAATTCAAATGTTTGTATATAAAATAAATTTTATTGAATATTATACCATTTTAAATAATTCACTAAAAATACCATACGATTACGACATTAGAGGAATGCGAGGTTAAACCACATGTCAATTAAAGAAAAGCTATTAATGTTAACGTGAGCGGGGCACGTGTTTAATCTTCGGCATGTGAAAAAATAAAAAATAAATGTACATTTGTATATTAAATTGACAGTAACACAATCGATACATTGCAATAATACTTGCAAAAAGAAACAAAAATTAAAAAAAGACGGGCAGGTAGTCATCGAATATGAAATAACAATTTTAACACACATTTTGTTTAAGCCAATATACAACAGATTGCATCACCTACAGGAAAATCCTTTATTTTTCAAACTTCTTGTTTACACTTATTTTAAAATCAGACATATTTGTACATACCCTGTATAAACTCCAAATGCCTGACGAATATAATAAGGAACACCTTTATATGGTTTTTTTATTTGGTCTTATAACGGACATTAAAATTCTTACACTTAAAGTGTCTGTCTACTTTCATTAAAAAAAAAAGGCCACGAGCGTGACAGGGACACCCTTCAAATTAAAGTTTTACTTTGTTTCTAGTTACTATGGCGCACGTAGTTTTGCTGTCACTGTGCAGGCTTATGTGGCTGACTATCACAGTTCAAAAAGTAGCTACATTTTTATGACTATCACGTTACTTTCCGAACACCCTTTACTTTTTACTATTTGTTGTAATAGCGGCTAACTTCAAGAGTTAAACTTTGACGTCAATTGATTTTTGACGGTGAGTAGGACATTCCAAGAAATATATTTTTTTGTATATAACCATAAGGCTTCAGTTTTTACGCAAATTGGATTTTGTGAAAATCTAGACACAAATCTTAAAC
Organism: Gymnosoma rotundatum; assembly: GCA_916610165.2. Classification (NCBI taxonomy): domain Eukaryota; kingdom Metazoa; phylum Arthropoda; class Insecta; order Diptera; family Tachinidae; genus Gymnosoma; species Gymnosoma rotundatum. The sequence goes on along the minus strand of OU744336.1, from coordinate 125,925,351 downwards.
ACCCTCAGATTGAAATTTTAATTCTCTCTTCCACGATGCTCAACAGCATCTGCATTTTATCCGTTCTACTTAAAAAACTTCTGTGACGTGAAGTATATAAATCCAAATTATTTCGCGGAAATAAAAATGTAAAAAAGTGTGTAAGAAAAAATTTGCATAAGCTCTGCAGCATTTTTATGAATAATTATTTGTTTTTTTATTCTTGTCTTGTGTTTACATAATACGCGCTCAAGAACAATGCTCTGTTGCTGCTGCGGCACTAGAAATTACGCTATTTTGTTTAGCAAACATGAAGCTACACTGTGGCACCGGTTTAATTTGAATTCACAATTTTATTTTACTTACAAGTCATATAATTTTAAAAATAATATAATATACATATATTATTTTTTTATATATTTTTGCTGTAGATTATTTCAGAATGCCAGACTAAAAATGTATTAAAAATTTGAAATATTTCAAACTATTTTGATTTAATTTTTACATTATATTTATTAATACTAATGTTTGTACATACAAAATATTCCCATAACACATACAAAGTATCAAAATAAACCACATGTCAACTAAAAAAAAGCTATAAATGCTAACGAGAGTGAAGTACGTGTTTAATCTTCGGCATGGTATAAAATGATAAAAATTTTATGTACATTTGACTGGTTTGATTTTAATAAAACAATCCAAAAGGTTATCGAGTGTACAATTAATCCTTTTTGGCGGAAGGACTTCCCAACTAGAAATTACCTACCTAATGATTTTAACAAGGCATGACAATAGTAAAAATTGATTACATTAATTATTGCATGAAACAAAGATGATCGTTAGAGTTCGTATTTTAAGGTATTCTCTTTTAACAAAGAAGTATGTTGTTCAATTACTTCTTTTTTTTTTGCGACCTAATGTAATATGTTTTGTAAGCGAGTAACAAAATATGGTAAGAAGTAAGACATTATAAGGCAAGTACTTTTAAAGCTAATGTCTAATTTTTTGCTGCGAAGCTTTTAATACCTGTTAGTATAGAGATTTGTGATTTCTTTGTCTCTAAATTTATAATGTCAACGGAACTGTAGAATATTTAAAACAACGTAACATTAGAAAAATAACTATTTTATCTTTAATCTTTTTGCGAATTTCGAATATTCAGGGAAATTTTGTTTTTGTGCCGGGTATATTTTTAGATTTTGTGTGATTTGCGTTTTTTTTTCGAATTGACTTTTACTTCTCGATAAACGTTTTAAGCAAATTTTAAATTATCGATTTTTACTCCAGTGAAATAAAATTTTTAAAATTACTTTTATTTATAACACTTCGCTTGCAGGGTTCACTTTGGTCTTACAGCGTAAAAGACAATTTGTTTATTTCGTGTTGATTTTTTATGATATTATCTATTTGAGAACTATTGCCATTGTCACTTGAAAATTGTGGATGCGTTCCAATAATAAGAATACTACATCCCAGCAAAATATTTTCCAAAAGCTAATCAAGTGCGAAATTAAGCATTTTTGACAAAAGGACTTCCCAACTAGATTCCCAACCTAATTATTTTAACAAGGCATGAGACTTTTATAATAAATTACTGAGAATCGATTACATTAATTATTGTAGGAAATAATGAGTACCATTAGTATGGTAGTCTCTTTTAACATAAAGAACTAGTTCGATTACTACTTTCTTTTTTGGAAACTAATGTAATGTGTTTTGTAAGCGAGTAACAAAATATGGCAATCACGAAAGTAAGTCATTATATGGCAAGTACTTTTTAAGGTAATGCCTAATTTTTTGCTGGGATATGGCCTCATTTTTGTAGTGGTTTAAAAATTTTAAAATGAGTAGCTGGTAGCGCGATTCACTACTGTTTTTTACCGACAAAATTGTCGGTTTTGTTATTCAGTAACACTTTTAACGATATCGGCCGCTGCTTAAAACAAGCTCTAAGCACCGCATAAAATATCGAGTGCACTATCGTATCGGATAATATTTTGATACGCGTAGAATAAACAAACCATCGCACACGATATGTTATTTTAAAGAAAATGTTATAGGTTGATAACATATGTTGTAACAAATTCATTTAAGAATAAATAACTCAAAACTTGATTCCTCGAATTACGATACTATTTTTTCAATATCGAGTTCCATGATACTAAAATAAAATATTACGGAAGGTTTAACTCGTATGAATTACGTTAATTAGACCCCTGAATAAATTTCTTGTTAAAAATAAAAAAATGAACATAAACATATGTTTTGACCATATTTTGGAAAAGGTAAAAGCAACCCTCTAATCAAAACTATTGTTTTGCTTTTCTTATTGTCATACTCTACGCATGCATATTAAAAAATACGTATTCGCATATTTTTACTCTTATCTTTTGTATTTTTCGTTTATTTTTTGTCAGAAATACCACTCAATTTCAAAGATGTCTATTATCGTTAAGTTAAAGTAAGAGAGAGACTTTTTCGTTACTGCAAACAACAGAAAATGTTGACAAATATAACGATTGTCGTATTGTTTAAAGTTAGTGAATCGCACCACGGATCTGAATTTTATTTAACTTATTTTAAACATAATAAAAAAATATTTATTATATAGTTAAACATTTTTCAAAATATATGTTATAAAAGCTTAGTTAATGCGTTAATCAAATAGAAACTCAAAAAATTCAAAACATATTTTTTAATTTCCTTTCGTTAAAAATCACAATTTTTGTTTAGCATAAAAAAATTGTATCGTACTTTAAACAACTTTTTGTTTTATGCACATTTCTTAATAGGGCCAAAATGGCATATGACCACTAAAATTCCAGTTAGTCTTTAAAATGCCATCAATTGAAGATTATATGTCAAAACAAACGGAGTGTCGGGTTACCAAAAACATTTTATTAATATACAGATTTTCACATCTTACAAATATAAATTTGTGCATTAAGAAGCTAAACAACTGTGCATTAAAAATACGAGCGTACTAAAACATTCACAAAAAATGTTTTTGCACCAATTAATTGGCTCTATTTTACATTCAAAATAATATTAATTGAATCAGTTATATCCCAATAAGCACAAATTTTTGGAGAATTCCAATGTTGGAATTCCAGTGTGAATTCAAGCTTGAATAACATTTGAAATCTATTCTCTTTCCAGTCTGTTTGAAGTTTGTAAAAAAGCAACAAATTTGTTTTTAGCATATTTTATCTGTTGTGAAAAAATTGTTTTTATTTATATTGAATTATATTTACATTACATACATCATTCAGGCGATTGCATACGAAATACTGCCACCTAAAGAATATTGCTGAAAAACAACGTCGGCATCAAATCGAGTCAGTTATGTACTCTATATGTCAATCATAAAATATTAATGGTGAACAATTTTACAACGCGAAAGTCCCAAAGTTTTAAAAGTGAAAATAAAGAAATAAAAGTGAAAATAATCAAAAAGAAAATAAAGAATAGAAAATAAAGCAATATAAAGAAATTTTGAATAAATAAATATAAAGGTATGTATTCAAAGGAAAAAGCAGATGCTCGTAAATTTTTTGCACTGCTTACCCAGAATCAGCATATTCGGGGAAATGAACAACCAATGGGAATGGCTTCCAACGATGTCCACGATCTCCACGTTGCTTTGAACAATGAACCGTACAAGAGGAAATGGGGTAAAAAATGTGGCAGATAATGGTTTGAAAATTATTGTTAAAATAATGTTATAACACTATTTATATACTGTTGTAACATGCTTGAATTCAACGGTAAAAACAGGTTCGGTTCGAATTGAATTCCACTGCAATTCCATGTTTGACTTCAAGTGTAAAAACAGGTTCGGTTCAACTTGAATCACACTGTTATTCAAGGCTGGAATTACACTGTAAAGGTACTGTTTTTTCGACTGTAATTCAATGGTTAATTTTGCTGGATTCGCTATTGAAATCAACTGTGATTCAACTGTAATTCAACACTGGAAATTGGAAATTGTGACTGGATTTCAAATGTAATTCCACTTGAATTCCAGCCAAAATGCTTATTGGGATATTTAGTATATTCTTTACTGAAAAATATGAAAGGAATTTCTATTAAAATATATATTTGATTTAATTAAAAATTAAATTAAATTTCTATCTGAAATCAAATAGAAGCATTCTGTGTTAATATTTTTTAATGAAAAATATGATAAAATGTAACAATTAATTACTATCTTGTAGTTGTATACAATGTTATATTTACCAACTTAATCAGAATAAAGAACAAATTTATATTTTTATGCTGAGTAACATATTCAAAGAAATCTAGTTTTGTTATTTGTAGTCCTGAGTTTATATGTAAATTTAACGCAATTCTTTAACGAGAACATCTTGAAACTTACATGTCTCGTCCACATCGCTCAATAGCATCTGCATTTTATCGATCCTTCTTTGAAAAATCTGCATAAGTATGAACATATAAATTATTCCAAGCAGAATGGATTTATAAAACATTTTGAAAATATTTTTTGTGTTTTTGTATATTTAGAAGAATTTAAATTTGACTTCTTTTGTTAAATCATGTTTGGGTAAGTTTTGCGCTGCTTAACTTTAAGTCTAATATTTATTTATTTTCATAGCTGTTGTCGTCTTATGTTGGCGAGTTTTATTCATCTTCTTATTATTTTTAATACTTAAGATATCATCAACGTTTTTTTTTTTTGTAATCAGATTAGGAAAAATATGTTTAGTTTATTTTATATAATTGATTGAAAGAAAACTGTTGATTATAAACCACTTCATTCATATTATAAAAATCTTCTTTATAATAAAAAATACATTAAGGACATTAATCATTCGATATTCACTTATTCCACTTACTTTTAGTAATAAAATTATATTGTTAATGTTTCAAAGAAGTAAGGTCCAATGATTCCTCCAGACCAAATTGCAAACCAGACTGTCACTTTTAATAGATGTAAAGGTGAATAAATTGAGGGTTTCGAGTGCGCAGAACCGACTTTTCTGTATATTTACATATTCATCTAAATTAAAATGTGCCTCGTCACTCATTATGACTTTTTTATGTATACTTTCTTGAGCAATAGTAGTCGTACTAGTAGTGCTTGGGTCTATCACCTACAGACGCTCCTTCTTTGAAATCTTTCCCTAAACGATAAGTAGTGCAGTTTGTTGGCACGTTGTTTCTCACAACAATTTCACGATGATTGAGTTTGATAAAATATTTTAACGATTAAAACACGTTGGTTTATTTTCCCATAATAAATTTGCTACGTATCTGCTTCACGACTGCCAAAGATAAACTGTCAAGACTAATGTTTACCAAAATGGCGGCAAAACAAAATAGTATATCTTTCCGGCTGAAGCCCCGTATTACAGAGTTGAAAAGTTTTCATTAACATTTATTGTTGTAATTAGATGGAATTAAGTTTTTTAAGTTTGTTATTGGGACGATTATTTTAACACCATGTATGTAAATCTAGTCTAGTGAAGTAACTACAATAAAAAGAACAAATATTGGGATGACAGAGAATAAAAATTAAAGAAAAAAAAAATTTTAAGTACTCTATAAAATTTTACATAAAAGTGTCATCAGCTCTTAATGGGTTAATCCTTAAAAAAAATTAGTATTTCCTGAGTGATCTCTTCAAAGCTTTTAAATGATACCTATTGTTCGGAATATGTGCGAGTGCCAATTTTTTCCCTGAGGATTTTTCTTATTTTATATAAAATAAATTTTTAATAATAAAAATAAAATAAATAAAATTTTTCTCTACATCATCTACTGCCCTGGCAAAGTTGATTTCAACCCGAACAAAGACGGACAGAAGGACATCGCTCAATCAACATCGCTATGAATACAAACTCAGAATGGATATTCTAGAAATTACAAACGAAATGACAAACGTGGATATACTCTTTTTCTAATTTTTGCGGTGAAGGGTATAGATGAAAGTGGTTAAATATAAAAAACAAGAAATGTAAACGTCAATATTTGTTTTTTTTCTTGTCTTGTGTTTACTTAACACACAATTGAATAAACTTCGGTGTTAGTTTGTTCAATTGTGTGTTCACAATGATCTGTGAATGTCGCGTTGTTCAAAACCACGCTATCTTCTTTTGCAAACGCAATTTTGATTTGAATTCATAATTTTATTTTACTTTCAAATCACAAAATTGTACACACAGAAAAAAGATTGGTAAAAATTCAGTTGATATGCTTAAAATTTAATTACTAATATAATTATTTGATTTTTAATATAAATAAATTATAATTTTGACTAATATTTAATACTAAAAGCTAACATATAATATTTGCGTCCAAATGTTGGTTGTAAAAGCTCTTAAAAAAGTAATCGTTACCGATTTATGTATTTACTAAAATCTATTGTATTAATTGGAAGATACAACTAAATTTATTCAGCACATTACTACTGCGTACCAAATTTTGGTAGTTAGAATCATAAAAATCAATTGTGTCTTTTAAAATCGAAAAATGTTTGACATAATAAAAATGAATTTGTACATATTATACAAATAAATAATCAATATTTCAGTTAAAAAATACAAAGATACATATACTGTTTGTGGTGAAAAGTTCTCCAATATTGTAGAAAGGTAAGTCAAAAATCAATCCTACAAAGACTTTTTTGTAAACTAAAAAAATTCTGAAATGTTACACTTCGCAGCAGCAAAACTGGCGGAATGAAAACTTGAAGAAACTACATACATATGTCGTAAAGAAGGATCAGAGGTAAAGGAAGGCTCTAAACATGAAATTTATAAAGTGTAATATAATTCCTGTAATTTATTTTTATAATAAGAGTAAATATTAACATATTTTATTGTTTTATTTCATTCACAATAATACTTTATAGTTACCCAAGAATCATTAGTACAACCGAATTCAATATAATACACACAACCGACAAAATTCGATTGGCAACGAATTCGGTTCTCAGAACGAATTTCTGTCCTCTGTGTATTATAAAAATGTTTTTTTTTCTTTTTTTTGGGTAGCATGTCAGATGGTATCTACAAGTAACTTAGATCAGCAAGAAACTTTACCAACTGTTTGCCAAAATCAATAAGAATGAAATTTGGAAAGAAAATGCTCTTTTGTAGTGGCAGTTGTGAAAAAAAACATTTGAAGCCAAATTTCAAGTGACCCGATAGTTGGTGGCGCTGATATGCTGGCGTTTGCCACGGCTATATCTCGCAATCTTGGACTGGTTCTTGCCAACTGTTCTGCCTTGTTTACCACACAAAAAAAAATTCATGCCAGACTTAAAATAAAAATAAATATTATGGAGCCCAAAGCAAGTCTGAATCCTGCTTGTTCACACATCTGTGTCACCTTCTGGCTGGTGCTATAGCCAGGTAATAACCCTCCCCACTAGAGATAATAAAACGTCAACGTGACTTCTCTAAGTACATTGAGACGTACCTGGAAAACTCTCTGGCAACTCGTTACCCTACTTACCACGTGACAATCAGCTTAAATAAAAGATTTTATTTTCATATTAAAAATGGGTTTATTTTAGGGATTTATTAAATATGAAATTATAAATAAATGTGGTCGACAATATTCCATGAATTAAATGGGGAAATTAATTTCATTAAGTTCAAAAAATAAATAAATATAAATTTAAACATAATTGCATAATTAAAAAAAACAAACTTTGAGAGAAATGCAAAATTTAAAATAAAAGCAAGATTAAAAATGATGGCGGCCTCTTGCCCGGAATTCAATTCTGGCCGGAACAGCGGCTCCACAGAAATGCCTGCCCGTTCATTGTTGGTCGTTCTTCGACAATCGGTTATATAGTGTAAGAACACTTAAATGTTGTTGATTTTATCTTTATTTTTGTATTTCACTTTGGTTTTCTTTTTCAAGGTTAATGAAGACATGTTTTATTATGGGCAACTATTCTCTACCGCGATTTCGCAAGAACAGGCCTGAGCTCAACGCACTCAGAATCACTGAAAGGACTGATTTTTCTTGATGGTTGAAGGTAAACAAATGTTTTCCCTAATGACCAAGATAAATATATATATATATATATATATATATATATATATATATATATATATATATATATATATATATATATACTAATTTAACGTTTGTAATATACCCAGCTGTGGTCTGTAAGGTCTGTCAAAGGTCAGTAGCAAAATACCTGGCGCTGCCGGGTGGCAATGCGTGATGATCCTGTTGGAGAAGATGTTCCCTCGATGGATGTGACGGGCGGAGATGGCGTGGCGATTACTTTCAAATTATTTTGTTTTAAGTGTAGGTTTTTCTTTTCATTGTTTAATGTTTCTTAATTCCGAGTAAATTGGTACTTTAGTAATTTACCACTTTAAATTTTAACTCCTCAGCATACTATTTCTGAATATTTATTTTCTTTAAAACTTTGAACTGTATATACTTAAAATTGTATCTTATTCACAGTTTTAATTTACTATTTTTAAACAATTTAGCTTTAATTTATTATGAAATGTTTTTTTTAGTTTTTATTTGATCTTATTTAAGATGACACGATTTTTTGCAGGTAAATTGGCATGTACATATATAGGTACACCAAGTTAAAATTCTTCGAAGGCCATACGTCACACCTTTGTTTCCTCCAGCTTCCAAAATCAAATAGGATCGACATTTTGTACTTGCCTTCGCAGCAAGCCTCGGTTACGCTATCCATTTCTAAGAAAAAAGTTTCCGGGCCGCTTGTCAGCAATATACTAACAAATTTTTAGTTTTGTTTACAAATGACTACATTTAGTCATCTTTGTTTTATTCCACAGCTGTTTACACTTCCTTGCCCTTTAATAACCAAATCTGCACAGGGTGTATATGACACTTACATCTATAAGTTTTTACTTTTTTGTTTTTATTTATTTCTTTAATGCATGTTATTTCCGAATGTACGCGTGCAGGGTAACAGTATATATCTTCTTTACATATTTACATATTCAAAATACATACATACATAAATTCAAATGTTTGTATATAAAATAAATTTTATTGAATATTATACCATTTTAAATAATTCACTAAAAATACCATACGATTACGACATTAGAGGAATGCGAGGTTAAACCACATGTCAATTAAAGAAAAGCTATTAATGTTAACGTGAGCGGGGCACGTGTTTAATCTTCGGCATGTGAAAAAATAAAAAATAAATGTACATTTGTATATTAAATTGACAGTAACACAATCGATACATTGCAATAATACTTGCAAAAAGAAACAAAAATTAAAAAAAGACGGGCAGGTAGTCATCGAATATGAAATAACAATTTTAACACACATTTTGTTTAAGCCAATATACAACAGATTGCATCACCTACAGGAAAATCCTTTATTTTTCAAACTTCTTGTTTACACTTATTTTAAAATCAGACATATTTGTACATACCCTGTATAAACTCCAAATGCCTGACGAATATAATAAGGAACACCTTTATATGGTTTTTTTATTTGGTCTTATAACGGACATTAAAATTCTTACACTTAAAGTGTCTGTCTACTTTCATTAAAAAAAAAAGGCCACGAGCGTGACAGGGACACCCTTCAAATTAAAGTTTTACTTTGTTTCTAGTTACTATGGCGCACGTAGTTTTGCTGTCACTGTGCAGGCTTATGTGGCTGACTATCACAGTTCAAAAAGTAGCTACATTTTTATGACTATCACGTTACTTTCCGAACACCCTTTACTTTTTACTATTTGTTGTAATAGCGGCTAACTTCAAGAGTTAAACTTTGACGTCAATTGATTTTTGACGGTGAGTAGGACATTCCAAGAAATATATTTTTTTGTATATAACCATAAGGCTTCAGTTTTTACGCAAATTGGATTTTGTGAAAATCTAGACACAAATCTTAAACACCCTCAGATTGAAATTTTAATTCTCTCTTCCACGATGCTCAACAGCATCTGCATTTTATCCGTTCTACTTAAAAAACTTCTGTGACGTGAAGTATATAAATCCAAATTATTTCGCGGAAATAAAAATGTAAAAAAGTGTGTAAGAAAAAATTTGCATAAGCTCTGCAGCATTTTTATGAATAATTATTTGTTTTTTTATTCTTGTCTTGTGTTTACATAATACGCGCTCAAGAACAATGCTCTGTTGCTGCTGCGGCACTAGAAATTACGCTATTTTGTTTAGCAAACATGAAGCTACACTGTGGCACCGGTTTAATTTGAATTCACAATTTTATTTTACTTACAAGTCATATAATTTTAAAAATAATATAATATACATATATTATTTTTTTATATATTTTTGCTGTAGATTATTTCAGAATGCCAGACTAAAAATGTATTAAAAATTTGAAATATTTCAAACTATTTTGATTTAATTTTTACATTATATTTATTAATACTAATGTTTGTACATACAAAATATTCCCATAACACATACAAAGTATCAAAATAAACCACATGTCAACTAAAAAAAAGCTATAAATGCTAACGAGAGTGAAGTACGTGTTTAATCTTCGGCATGGTATAAAATGATAAAAATTTTATGTACATTTGACTGGTTTGATTTTAATAAAACAATCCAAAAGGTTATCGAGTGTACAATTAATCCTTTTTGGCGGAAGGACTTCCCAACTAGAAATTACCTACCTAATGATTTTAACAAGGCATGACAATAGTAAAAATTGATTACATTAATTATTGCATGAAACAAAGATGATCGTTAGAGTTCGTATTTTAAGGTATTCTCTTTTAACAAAGAAGTATGTTGTTCAATTACTTCTTTTTTTTTTGCGACCTAATGTAATATGTTTTGTAAGCGAGTAACAAAATATGGTAATCACAGAAGTAAGACATTATAAGGCAAGTACTTTTAAAGCTAATGTCTAATTTTTTGCTGCGAAGCTTTTAATACCTGTTAGTATAGAGATTTGTGATTTCTTTGTCTCTAAATTTATAATGTCAACGGAACTGTAGAATATTTAAAACAACGTAACATTAGAAAAATAACTATTTTATCTTTAATCTTTTTGCGAATTTCGAATATTCAGGGAAATTTTGTTTTTGTGCCGGGTATATTTTTAGATTTTGTGTGATTTGCGTTTTTTTTTTCGAATTGACTTTTACTTCTCGATAAACGTTTTAAGCAAATTTTAAATTATCGATTTTTACTCCAGTGAAATAAAATTTTTAAAATTACTTTTATTTATAACACTTCGCTTGCAGGGTTCACTTTGGTCTTACAGCGTAAAAGACAATGTGTTTATTTCGTGTTGATTTTTTATGATATTATCTATTTGAGAACTATTGCCATTGTCACTTGAAAATCGTGGATGCGTTCCAATAATAAGAATACTACATCCCAGCAAAATATTTTCCAAAAGCTAATCAAGTGCGAAATTAAGCATTTTTGACAAAAGGACTTCCCAACTAGATTCCCAACCTAATTATTTTAACAAGGCATGAGACTTTTATAATAAATTACTGAGAATCGATTACATTAATTATTGTAGGAAATAATGAGTACCATTAGTATGGTAGTCTCTTTTAACATAAAGAACTAGTTCGATTACTACTTTCTTTTTTGGAAACTAATGTAATGTGTTTTGTAAGCGAGTAACAAAATATGGCAATCACGAAAGTAAGTCATTATATGGCAAGTACTTTTTAAGGTAATGCCTAATTTTTTGCTGGGATATGGCCTCATTTTTGTAGTGGTTTAAAAATTTTAAAATGAGTAGCTGGTAGCGCGATTCACTACTGTTTTTTAACGACAAAATTGTCGGTTTTGTTATTCAGTAACACTTTTAACGATATCGGCCGCTGCTTAAAACAAGCTCTAAGCACCGCATAAAATATCGAGTGCACTATCGTATCGGATAATATTTTGATACGCGTAGAATAAACAAACCATCGCACACGATATGTTATTTTAAAGAAAATGTTATAGGTTGATAACATATGTTGTAACAAATTCATTTAAGAATAAATAACTCAAAACTTGATTCCTCGAATTACGATACTATTTTTTCAATATCGAGTTCCATGATACTAAAATAAAATATTACGGAAGGTTTAACTCGTATGAATTACGTTAATTAGACCCCTGAATAAATTTCTTGTTAAAAATAAAAAAATGAACATAAACATATGTTTTGACCATATTTTGGAAAAGGTAAAAGCAACCCTCTAATCAAAACTATTGTTTTGCTTTTCTTATTGTCATACTCTACGCATGCATATTAAAAAATACGTATTCGCATATTTTTACTCTTATCTTTTGTATTTTTCGTTTATTTTTTGTCAGAAATACCACTCAATTTCAAAGATGTCTATTATCGTTAAGTTAAAGTAAGAGAGAGACTTTTTCGTTACTGCAAACAACAGAAAATGTTGACAAATATAACGATTGTCGTATTGTTTAAAGTTAGTGAATCGCACCACGGATCTGAATTTTATTTAACTTATTTTAAACATAATAAAAAAATATTTATTATATAGTTAAACATTTTTCAAAATATATGTTATAAAAGCTTAGTTAATGCGTTAATCAAATAGAAACTCAAAAAATTCAAAACATATTTTTTAATTTCCTTTCGTTAAAAATCACAATTTTTGTTTAGCATAAAAAAATTGTATCGTACTTTAAACAACTTTTTGTTTTATGCACATTTCTTAATAGGGCCAAAATGGCATATGACCACTAAAATTCCAGTTAGTCTTTAAAATGCCATCAATTGAAGATTATATGTCAAAACAAACGGAGTGTCGGGTTACCAAAAACATTTTATTAATATACAGATTTTCACATCTTACAAATATAAATTTGTGCATTAAGAAGCTAAACAACTGTGCATTAAAAATACGAGCGTACTAAAACATTCACAAAAAATGTTTTTGCACCAATTAATTGGCTCTATTTTACATTCAAAATAATATTAATTGAATCAGTTATATCCCAATAAGCACAAATTTTTGGAGAATTCCAATGTTGGAATTCCAGTGTGAATTCAAGCTTGAATAACATTTGAAATCTATTCTCTTTCCAGTCTGTTTGAAGTTTGTAAAAAAGCAACAAATTTGTTTTTAGCATATTTTATCTGTTGTGAAAAAATTGTTTTTATTTATATTGAATTATATTTACATTACATACATCATTCAGGCGATTGCATACGAAATACTGCCACCTAAAGAATATTGCTGAAAAACAACGTCGGCATCAAATCGAGTCAGTTATGTACTCTATATGTCAATCATAAAATATTAATGGTGAACAATTTTACAACGCGAAAGTCCCAAAGTTTTAAAAGTGAAAATAAAGAAATAAAAGTGAAAATAATCAAAAAGAAAATAAAGAATAGAAAATAAAGCAATATAAAGAAATTTTGAATAAATAAATATAAAGGTATGTATTCAAAGGAAAAAGCAGATGCTCGTAAATTTTTTGCACTGCTTACCCAGAATCAGCATATTCGGGGAAATGAACAACCAATGGGAATGGCTTCCAACGATGTCCACGATCTCCACGTTGCTTTGAACAATGAACCGTACAAGAGGAAATGGGGTAAAAAATGTGGCAGATAATGGTTTGAAAATTATTGTTAAAATAATGTTATAACACTATTTATATACTGTTGTAACATGCTTGAATTCAACGGTAAAAACAGGTTCGGTTCGAATTGAATTCCACTGCAATTCCATGTTTGACTTCAAGTGTAAAAACAGGTTCGGTTCAACTTGAATCACACTGTTATTCAAGGCTGGAATTACACTGTAAAGGTACTGTTTTTTCGACTGTAATTCAATGGTTAATTTTGCTGGATTCGCTATTGAAATCAACTGTGATTCAACTGTAATTCAACACTGGAAATTGGAAATTGTGACTGGATTTCAAATGTAATTCCACTTGAATTCCAGCCAAAATGCTTATTGGGATATTTAGTATATTCTTTACTGAAAAATATGAAAGGAATTTCTATTAAAATATATATTTGATTTAATTAAAAATTAAATTAAATTTCTATCTGAAATCAAATAGAAGCATTCTGTGTTAATATTTTTTAATGAAAAATATGATAAAATGTAACAATTAATTACTATCTTGTAGTTGTATACAATGTTATATTTACCAACTTAATCAGAATAAAGAACAAATTTATATTTTTATGCTGAGTAACATATTCAAAGAAATCTAGTTTTGTTATTTGTAGTCCTGAGTTTATATGTAAATTTAACGCAATTCTTTAACGAGAACATCTTGAAACTTACATGTCTCGTCCACATCGCTCAATAGCATCTGCATTTTATCGATCCTTCTTTGAAAAATCTGCATAAGTATGAACATATAAATTATTCCAAGCAGAATGGATTTATAAAACATTTTGAAAATATTTTTTGTGTTTTTGTATATTTAGAAGAATTTAAATTTGACTTCTTTTGTTAAATCATGTTTGGGTAAGTTTTGCGCTGCTTAACTTTAAGTCTAATATTTATTTATTTTCATAGCTGTTGTCGTCTTATGTTGGCGAGTTTTATTCATCTTCTTATTATTTTTAATACTTAAGATATCATCAACGTTTTTTTTTTTTGTAATCAGATTAGGAAAAATATGTTTAGTTTATTTTATATAATTGATTGAAAGAAAACTGTTGATTATAAACCACTTCATTCATATTATAAAAATCTTCTTTATAATAAAAAATACATTAAGGACATTAATCATTCGATATTCACTTATTCCACTTACTTTTAGTAATAAAATTATATTGTTAATGTTTCAAAGAAGTAAGGTCCAATGATTCCTCCTGACCAAATTGCAAACCAGACTGTCACTTTTAATAGATGTAAAGGTGAATAAATTGAGGGTTTCGAGTGCGCAGAACCGACTTTTCTGTATATTTACATATTCATCTAAATTAAAATGTGCCTCGTCACTCATTATGACTTTTTTATGTATACTTTCTTGAGCAATAGTAGTCGTACTAGTAGTGCTTGGGTCTATCACCTACAGACGCTCCTTCTTTGAAATCTTTCCCTAAACGATAAGTAGTGCAGTTTGTTGGCACGTTGTTTCTCACAACAATTTCACGATGATTGAGTTTGATAAAATATTTTAACGATTAAAACACGTTGGTTTATTTTCCCATAATAAATTTGCTACGTATCTGCTTCACGACTGCCAAAGATAAACTGTCAAGACTAATGTTTACCAAAATGGCGGCAAAACAAAATAGTATATCTTTCCGGCTGAAGCCCCGTATTACAGAGTTGAAAAGTTTTCATTAACATTTATTGTTGTAATTAGATGGAATTAAGTTTTTTAAGTTTGTTATTGGGACGATTATTTTAACACCATGTATGTAAATCTAGTCTAGTGAAGTAACTACAATAAAAAGAACAAATATTGGGATGACAGAGAATAAAAATTAAAGAAAAAAAAAATTTTAAGTACTCTATAAAATTTTACATAAAAGTGTCATCAGCTCTTAATGGGTTAATCCTTAAAAAAAATTAGTATTTCCTGAGTGATCTCTTCAAAGCTTTTAAATGATACCTATTGTTCGGAATATGTGCGAGTGCCAATTTTTTCCCTGAGGATTTTTCTTATTTTATATAAAATAAATTTTTAATAATAAAAATAAAATAAATAAAATTTTTCTCTACATCATCTACTGCCCTGGCAAAGTTGATTTCAACCCGAACAAAGACGGACAGAAGGACATCGCTCAATCAACATCGCTATGAATACAAACTCAGAATGGATATTCTAGAAATTACAAACGAAATGACAAACGTGGATATACTCTTTTTCTAATTTTTGCGCTGAAGGGTATAGAAACGGAGATTTAATGACATTAATGTCTGTTTGTAAACTGATATAAAGCACACTAACGATGCTTCATTAATTACAAACACAACATTCTGATGATATTGCTGGCATTAATTTAACACTTGTGTTAGTTGTTCATTTATTTTACCATTTCCACGAAATGTGAAAACTGTAATAATTTTTATATGGACAAGAGTGTTAATTATTGTCAGTATTGATTTGAAAATTCTTCAAATAAATAAAAACACTTCAAGAAGCGAAACCAAGTACAAAGAAAATTCTTTTCTTATAATTTAAGATGTTTTTAGTATAATGTTTAGTATAATGTCATCATAATTGCTCTTGCTTAGATTTATAGAAAAGGGTCTGTTTCTAAACCGACTTTTAACTTTGATTTATTATTTATTTTAAAAATCATTAATTGTCACATGTCACACTCATAATTTTTAGTCCTGTTCAGTAGCTGTTTTTAATACAAATATACTTACTTTTCTTTTACCATAAAAGCCGAAATGTCAATAAAGTGTCTTACAGTTACAACAGAACTAAATTCACTATTTTGGTTTTTGTTTTTCCTTTTTTATCATTTAAATTATGTTTGGTTTAACATTTACCATTTACAACTTTCTATACACGGTATTTATTATCTCTCATATTCATAAAATATAAAATAACTTTGATATGCGCTTTTTGATAAATTTTGGTCTAAAATAAATTTCAAATCTATTTTACTATTTTGTTGTTGTCACTGTTAGCGGAAAATTTGCTGCTGTCCCCTGGTAGCTATTTTTAGATTATAAACGAAGAGTTTTGCTTGCTATATTCAATTGACAATTTATTTCCATAAAATTAATTACAATTCACAAATGTATATTATTTTAACTCTTGTTAAAATTCTTTTTGGTACAGTTACCAAGAGAAGTTTTGTTTCTGTCCCTTCGACAATTAAGGTGGCGGTTTTTATACTCGAGAAACCGCATAAAAAATTTCCCTATTCGATAAAAAAAAAAAACATTTTTCTATGTACATAGTAAATTCACGTGTGTGGATAAAATTTGACATCTACCAACGTTGTGCTAAAACGTAATGTAAACAAATAAACAATGTTGCTAATAGTGGCGGTAACACCCCTCCTCAGTAAGGCGAAAGGCTGCTTGAAGTCTTACTCCTAATTCTAAGCCACGTTTAGGACTGCTAGTTTTGCCGCAGGCCTCTCTAAAATTCCGCAAGTCGTCATAATCTTCGCTTTACGCACCTGGCCATCTTCCGACTGGTGAACCTCAATAATTTTGCCTTTAGGCCACACATTCCTGGGGCTTGCAGGGTCAACCACGACCACTATGTCCCCAACTGCTATAGGCTTAGCTTTCTCGAACCACTTTGTTCTACACGTTAGTGTTGGTAAATATTCTGCCACCCAGGGCTTCCAAAATTTATCTGCATATTGCTGACAACGTAACCAACATTCTTTCAACACCGCACCTTCATCATTGTATAAAGCAAGAGGCTTAATACCGTTTGAACTTCCTACGAGAAAATGATTGGGTGTTATTGCTTCCTCATTTTCGCTTTCTACTGGAACATACGTAAGCGGCCTAGAATTTATGATGTTTTCAACTTCTGTCAACATACTTCTTAATGTTTCTTCATCTGGATATCTTTCTTGTTTTATTGAATAAAAGACTGTTTTCACAGAGCGCACTAAGCGCTCCCACACACCTCCCATATGTGGTGCAGCTGGTGGGTTGAAATTCCATTTTGTAGACGAATTTGTAAAATGCCGAATTAATTCATTTTTGTCTACTTGTTCAATCGCCTCACGCAGTTCACGGTCAGCACCCACAAAATTCGTAGCGTTATCACTAAAATATTCTCTTGGCTGTCCTCGTCGACCTGTGAAATTGCGAATCGCCATAATACAAGAGCTAGCGCTTAAGCTATGAACTATCTCGATATGAACAGCTCTAACTGTCAGGCAGGTAAATAAGGCACCATACCTTTTCTCTCTGTGCCGATTTACTGTGACAAAAAGTGGTCCGAAGAAATCGAGACCTGTAAAGGTAAAAGGCGACTGAAACGTAGCAAGGCGTGCTCTCGGTAATTTAGCCATCTGTGGAAAATTAGGCAGAAGTTTTTTGATCTTGCACATTTGGCATTGTTTTACAAAATACTTGCACACAACTCTTAGTTTTGGAATGTAGTATCTTTGTCGGACTTCATTTACTAGGGTTTCATGGTTAAGATGGTGGTATAAGTTATGATAGTGTAAAATTAGTAGTTTTGTGGTTCTGCAATATTTGGGCAAAATTGCTGGATGTTTAAACTCATCTGCTATATTTGCATTTTCAATACGCCCACCCACACGAAGCAACCCCGCGCTGTCCATAAAAGGCGACAATTTGTATAGCGCACTGGATTTTGGTAAACTTTCATTTCTTTTAATACAGTTGATGTCATGTAAAAACGTTTCTTGCTGGGCTTGCTTCAATAAAACTATTTCAGCTTGAAGTATTTCCTCTTGTGTCAGCTCAACTTGACTTTGATAAAGATTTTTGTTCCTTAAAATATTGTAGAAGCGTATGATATAGGCAGTTGTTCTCAAAAGTCTACACCAGCGTGAAAAACGTTCTGTGTTTATAACTGACTCAACATTTTGAATTACTAAATTATGGTGTTTTATCTCTAAATCTGTTTGCGGTGGGTTTAATATTTTGACTTGCCAATCTTTCTCAGACAGCTTAAGGAATCCTGGTCTATTAATCCAGCGACTGTAACCTGATATATCCGGTTTTTTTACCCATTTTGTTGCTTCATCGGCAACATTATTTTTCCCAGCTATCCATAACCATTCATTTATCTCAGAAATGTCTAGAATTTCGCTTATTCGTACGGCAACAAATTGGTGATATTTACGGTGGTCCGAGCGGATCCAGCTTAGGACAGTCTGTGAGTCTGACCAAAATACTTTACGCTTAATATTGATAGAATGTGTTTCTAAAATGGTTTTTGCAAAGCGTGCTCCTATCAGGGCTGCCATTAATTTCAACCTTGGAATGGAGGCTACTTTTAGCGGCGCCACTCTAGTTTTGGATCCAATTAACGACACGATGACTTTATTACCATCATAAATTCTAAAATATGACACTGCTGCGTAGCCATTCTCGCTCGCGTCAACGAAAGTATGCAACTGTACATCACAATTATCGTAATTTTGAAAAACTTGAAGGTAGCAACGAGGTATCTTAAGCTTTTCAACGTGCGATAAAAAAGACAACCAATTTTTCCATTTTGTTAGTTGTTGTTCTAAAATAGGCTCATCCCAGTCTACGCCACTCCTCCAGATTTCCTGTAGAACTATTTTTAAATACATAAGAAAATTCCCAATGAGGCCTAGGGGTCATAAATACTCATTAAAATTTTTAACACTTCGCGCTTTGTTGGCTCTTTTTTTCCGAGAAATATTTCATTATTTTTAATTGAAGGCGAAATCTTAAAAGTGGTATCGTCCTTTGCTGGGATCCAAAAGACTCCGAGCACTTTTTCTGTCTCTAGCCCGTCACTAATATTTAAGCACATATCATTCTTTGACTTATTAGCATTCAGGTCTTGTAGTACATCATTATCATTTGAGCACCAATTTCGAATATTGAATCCCGCCCGACTATGAATGTATTTGACTTCTTTGGCTAATTTGCTGGCTTGTTCCCGGCTGTCGGTAGAAATAAGAAAATCGTCGACATAGTGATTATTTTTGATGGCAGCTGCTGCTTCAGGATATTCGTTTTCATATTTAGATGCGTTTAAGTTTTTTACGTATTGAGATATACAAGGTGCGCAGGTTGCTCCAAAAATTAAAACATTCATAACGTAGACATCGGGTTTCTTATTTTCATTACAAGAACGCCACAAGAAACGCTGTACATTGCGATCTTCTTCACGTACATAGATTTGGTGAAACATCTGTTCTATATCGCCACATACAGCAACTCTTCGTTCGCGGAATTGAAAGAGAATAGAAGGAAGTGACGCTAACATATCTGGCCCTTTCAAGAGCATACAATTTAGTGAGACACCTTTTGACTTGGCGGCTGCGTCCCATACTATCCTTGTTTTATTGGGCTTATTTTTATTATAGACGGGGAAAATTGGTAGGTACCATATATTTTGCGATATATTGTCGGCACTTTTACTTCCATTTAATTTTGTTATATACCCTTTGTTTAAATATTCATCAATCGTTTTTTCGAAAATATCAATTAGTTGTTGATTAGATTTTATAGACCTTTCAAGACATGTTAATCTTTTCATCGCCATATCAAAGCTTTGCGGCAATTGGATGTTGTCAAAACGCCATAGTAATGCTGTCTCATAGTGACCGTTGTTTATTTGTTTGGTATATTTTTCTAAATAGTTAACTGCTCTCTTATCATCATTTCCCATTAAAGGCTTTGTGCAGTTTATACCTGCCATCTCGAGTGAATAAAATTTTTTTACCAAATCATTAAGATTGCCATCGTTAGAGCGGTCGCACTCACAAATATGAAAGTTCTGTTCAAATTTATTTGTTTGTTTCGCCACTGAGTTACCATATAGAAGCCACCCTAGGCGGGTTCTAATAGCTATGGGCTCATTGGACCTTTTTTCTTTAACTCGTGTTGGAATGCAAAGTTTCATATTATTTATGCCTATAAGCACGGCTGGAACTGCGTCTTTATAATCGCTTATTGGTAACCCTTTCAAATGTGGGTACTGAGAACATAAATTTTTATAGTTAATAGATTGACTTGGCAAAGATAGCTGTCGAACCGTACGCACTTGTAAGTGGTGTTTTATTTTATTCGGCCCTGACATAATTAGATTTACCTTTTTAGAATTTTCTTCACTTCGACCCATATTTCCGGTCCATTTTAAACATAGAGGCTCAGGTTCGCCTGTTAAGTGTAAATCATTAAATATTTTTTCATCTATAAGGCTAATTGATGAACCTTCATCAATAAATGCAAATGTTTCTACACGGATATTTTTTTCGCCATAAATAACTATTGGTATAATTTTAAATAGTATTTTGTCGCTATCGTTACCACTGTGTGCAGCATGTGTGCTGATGTTATTATTTTTGTTTTCATTCGCATTTTCGTTTAATGTATTTATTTGGTTTTGATCATCTGTAGATTTATGTAAGAGTGTGTTGTGTTTGCGTTTACATTCTTTATGTCTACAAAAAATGTTACTATTACATACACCGTAGTGTCGACGCAAGCAAAGTTTACAGAGATTGTTTTTTCTAATTAAATCCCATCTCTCATTTCTGTTAGCTGCTAAGAATTTTTTACATTTTTCAACACTGTAACACTGTTCATAACATATGAGACATTTTCTTTTATTGCGTTCTTCGTGTGTATTTACATAGGCATTTCTTGTTTTGTTTGGCTCTGTTGACGTTCTGCTGCTGCTGCTTTCAACATTTATAACGCTTGCTGATAATCCAACGTCGTAAATCCAGTTTGCGAATTCTGTTAAATTTACTTTCTTGTTATTCTTTAATAATTCTGTTTTGTAAGTGCCCCAATTTAACTGGAAATATGATGGAAGTTTGAGAGTTAATTCCTGTAACAGAGACGAATTATTGAGTTCATCTGTCAAACCACAAGCTTTAATTGTTGTTTCTAAACCTTTTACTTCGACGGCAAACATGGTAATTGTATGTAATTTGTTGGTGTTAATCGAAGGTTATACTTTTATTCTATTTTTTAGCGAACTTAATATTTTCTCCGGCTGACCGTAAAGCAGTTTTAATGTTTCCATGGCGGCAGATACACAGGTGGGGTGTATTAATATATGCTGTACAGATCTCAAAGCCTCTCCACGTAATGCTTTTTGCAACCGGACTAGATTTTCTACGTCTGTTAAGCCGCATATTTTTGTGGACCAATCGTAAGTGGAGCTGAAGAGCGGCCACTCCGCAGGCATGCCGGAAAATATTGGTAGTTCTTTGGGCACTGCTTGACGGGCGTTAATTTGTTGATGTGTAATGTTATTGTTGCTGTTTACATTTGGTGCTAATGTTGATGATGGGTGTGCATAAAACGATGGCTCGCAATAAGGAAAATTTAGCGGTGGTGCTAGTAGTGTTGACTGATTTGTTGTGGCGTAATGGGATGGATTATTACTTGGTCGTGATTGCTGGTTAAACGTTAGACCGCTACATGAAAATTTTGGTGGTTGCGGCTCGCAGGCTCGTGTGTTTGTTGCGGTGTCTTTGTTACAGTTTAAGTTGCTACTTACGTTTTGTGTTACTACAGGCGCATAGTTTTCGGGAACATTATTAATAAATGTTGAATAATTTTGATTGTTGTTTTGTGTGCTAGTTATATTTTGCGTTGTTAAATTTTTACTTGTACTTACATGTGTGAATGGATATATGTTTGAAGTTGTTACTACGGTGTTTTGTGGGCATGTGTAGTATATGGCGTCGTTGTTCAGCGTTTGACCATTCTGATGGGTGGCAGTAAAAGTCATTAGTTCTTCGACAGTGTCCTGTGGCTTGGCTGCATCTAGTTGATTATTTAGCCATTCCTCTACAGAAGTAATTTCTGAATTGGTTTCGCTTTCTCCATCATTTGCTTGTTCGAGAATTTGATATTTTTTGCGAATAAATTCTCTTTCTAGTTTAGTTTCTTCATGTAGACGTTGCAACTCTAGAATGTGTTTTCGGGAACGTGAGGTGTTTGAAGCATTGCTATGAACGGAGCGAGTTGAAGCTGTTGGTTTTTGTTGTTGTGCAGATTTGGTGCACTTTAGACAAGTCCATGTTTCTTGGGAATTGTTCTCGTCAACGTTGACACATTGTAAGTGAAAGGCTGATTTACATACGCTGCAGGGCATGATGCTGTTGTAGTCGGATTTTTGGCAGATTCCACATGTGCTTAATTTAGCACTTAGCTTTTCTGTTTGATCTTGAGTGGTTGTGGTGGTATTTGCTGGTTGACCCTGTAAAGAAGATGAAGAATCCATTTTTTTTTTTTTTGTGTTGGGACTTACAGTATATCGGCCAGATGGGTTTCCTCAGTAGTCCAAACGAATAGTGGGCACCAACTTACACGTAATAGACAAAAAGAATTTTAAATTTGTTAGCGGAAAATTTGCTGCTGTCCCCTGGTAGCTATTTTTAGATTATAAACGAAGAGTTTTGCTTGCTATATTCAATTGACAATTTATTTCCATAAAATTAATTACAATTCACAAATGTATATTATTTTAACTCTTGTTAAAATTCTTTTTGGTACAGTTACCAAGAGAAGTTTTGTTTCTGTCCCTTCGACAATTAAGGTGGCGGTTTTTATACTCGAGAAACCGCGTAAAAAATTTCCCTATTCGATAAAAAAAAAAACATTTTTCTATGTACATAGTAAATTCACGTGTGTGGATAAAATTTGACATCTACCAACGTTGTGCTAAAACGTAATGTAAACAAATAAACAATGTTGCTAATAGTGGCGGTAACAGTCACTTATTTGACAATTTTCGTTTTGTTGTTTTAATGAGGTCTTTTTTTTGCGACTGTTAAATATTTCGCATTTAGTCTTTAAGGCTAACAGTTAGCACGAATATACGAAAATAGAGCAACATATTGAAACAGTATATACAAATATGTATCAACTGTCCCGTTGTCACTTAAACGCTATTTTTTCCACTAAACTTTAATAATTTGATAATAAGTTTCCAAATAAAATTTTCATAGTAACATTCAATTGTTTCTTATTTATAACAAAATATATAGTTTATTATTATTAAATAAAAATACAACAATTCATTAAAGTCACTAAAGCGGAAAACTAGTATTAAAACTTTTTAAATATATCTTATATAAATACATAATAAAAATAAAATATATCCATAAACAATATAAATATTTATAGTTACGTATTACATTGTAAATAAAATTTCTAAACTAAAATGATTGGGCGATAAAAATCCATTTATTGTATTTTATTAATTTTCATTTATTTTGATCTTTTAATATTTTTCCCTCTCATTTAATAGAACGTTTATAATAAAATCAAAAGAAATTGCAATAAATTTTGCAAGAAACGTAAAAAAAATATAACTTTTGTTATTGAAGAAACTGTTGTCAAAGATTTTTATGGATCTTATTAAATAAGAAATATTTTTATGTTAAATATAATTGTAGTTTCAGATAACTAAACTAAATAATCAACTGAACAATCAGATAAAGGACCACATGCTCAAAGTTTATATTTTTAAATCAAAATAAACTTTTAATTTTTGTTTTAAATTATTGGTGTTTTCTTTTCTGACAAAAATGTGGCATGAGTTCAACATTTTTATACCTTTGTGTTCTTTTCCAAAAAAAAAAAAAAATCAAATATATAAATTAAAAGTATGTTCTGTTGAAAACATGACGCACGAAAAAGTCTAAAATATGATGCATATTATAATTCTTACTGCAGATAAGTGAAGATTAGTTTTGTTGCTGAACGTAGTGTTATAGGGCTTAATTTTTAAAACTCTAATTAAACATTACTGAATCAGTGATTGGCAATAAGTCGTTTTTTCGCTATTCATAATCACTTACAAAATTTTAAATTCAAGTGAGTATACATCATTCAGATTTTACTACTCAGATTTGTTCGCACTCACTATAAGAGTGATTCATAAAGACAAGTTGTATGATTATGAGTCCTATGTCGACTTCGAACTCATATATGTATGATTCGTGAAGTATGTCGTTTAGATTTATAATTTTAGAAAAATACTCTGAATACTTACGACTCATTTAACTCATTCAAGCCACTTAAGAAAAATTTACGGTTCTATTCTTTAGTACTTTACAAAAGGACGGCGATTCTTGCATTCAAATATAGGGACGAAAATAAAAATATACAAAAACGCAAAAACGTAAGTTTATAAAGAAACATTTTAGGAAAATTAAGAAATTTTTTACACAAGCCAACAAAATTTTGCGACACAAACTTTGTTAATGTTAAGTTTAAAACGCAGCAAAAACGTAATTTTTTTCTATAGTAGTTTTATTTTCATAATTTTTAGCAGGTTGCAAAAATGGATGACAATGGTGAAATTGAAGAAAAAATCAATTCTGGGGTTTATCAATTAGTTCAAAAACGTAAGGCCAAAAGTCAAGTAAGGACAATTTTTGCACAAATTTTAAAGGATGACGAAAAAATCTAGATGGTTTTGTGTGTTGTCGCATCTGCAAAAGAATATTAAAATATAATGGAAAACAGTCGTCTAATCTTAATCGCCATAAGTGCTTCAATTTGACCTTGCCAAGTACATCTGCCAAGAAGGTAAGTGAAGAGGATAAGTAAGAAGCTACTGATGCCTGTACAATATGGGTAGTTGAGGACTGTCGTCCTTTTAGTGCTATCGAAGGAACAGGATTTCGAAAAATGGTTTTTTTTTTAAAGATTGGTGAACGTTATGGTACAAATATTGAACTTAATGATTTGCTTCCTGATCCAACCACACTTTCGCGCCGAATTACAAAAACAGCGCAAGAGAAAAAAAATGAAATTAAACACAAAGTTTCAAAATTAGTAAATAATGGTGAAGCTTCTGTAACCATTGACCTGTAGCAAGATAATTATATCAAGAGAAATTTTCTTTGCACCACTTTACATTTTCAAAAGAATTTTGACTTTGTTGATATTGTCTTGGGAATGAATTCCATGGATTTTATGCGCTCTAGTGGTCAAAATATGCATTTTAAATTGGAAAATTTACTTTCTGAATTTGGTATAAAAAATATGGAAAAAATTGTTTTTGTAACAGACAAAGGAAGCAATGTTAAAAAAGCTTTAGAAAACTACACAAGACTGAGTTGTTCAAGTCATTTATTTTCCAATGTTCTTGATTCTGCATTTGAAAGTAGAGGGGAACTTACGGAAATTATTACGTCATGTAAAAAAATTGTGAAGTATTTTAAAAAAGCAAGTCTCCAACATCTGCTGCAAACGTCACTCAAAAGCAATTGCCCTACGCGTTGGAACTCTCATTATACTATGTTTAAATCAATCTCGGACAACTGGATACAAATTAAAGAAATTCTAGGCAATAATTCGGAAACAGAGAGGATTTCAAGTATAAATATTTTAATCTTGCAGTGCTTAGTTGATTTGTGTGCCTGCTTTGACGTAATTTTCAAAAAACTCCAAGGATGTAGTTACCCCTCTATATGTTATATTATTCCATCAATTAACCGACCTAAGGAAAATTGCGAAGTTATGGAAAATGAAAATGCTTTAAAAGCAAACGTTTTACAAAAGTTAGACGAGACTTGGGTTTCTAATTTAAGTACATGGCAGAAGCTGTTTTTTTCTTGTATCCACTAGCAATTTCTGAGCAAGGCAGTAAATTGGATGAAATAAAAGAGTTCTGCATAAATGAAATCAAAAATTATGAACAAAATGATTCCCCATCAATTCTAGTATTACCAAGTGCAACGAAAGATTCTACATTCAACCTAACACTTTTATCAAACCGTCGTCACCGAATTTATCCTCCAGAATTTCTCCGTTACCTTTACCGATTTTACAGATATCCCACAGTAATTGCTCAATTGAAAATTGTTCACCTAATTCAAGTACTCCAGTGAATAAAGAGTTACGATTTTTTTTTCCCAAAATTATTAAGACGCTCTATAATGTCAACATCAGAAAGTGCAAGGGAAGAAGTATTACTGTACTGTACAGAAAACGTATTAATAGATGATGATTTTGATGTACTGCAATAGTGGAAAACCAACTCTGCAAAATATCCAAGATTATCAAAATTAGCATTGCGCATTTTATTCATTCCAGCCAGCAGTGCTGCATCGGAACGAGTCGTTTCTTTGGCTGGGAATATTATTGGTATAAAGCGTAACAGATTAGCCTCCAAAACAGTTGATAATATATTATTCCTTAATTCTTTTTATAAAATTGTATCTTTTCAATCATAAAACCATTTCTGATAACTATTTTCTTAAGTATACATTTTAAAATTAATAAATCTACAATTTTTTTTATCAATATAGAAGTGTATAATTTTCAATTAAATTTTCTCGAAAATTAATTTTCCCATAGAAATGTTTTCGAAATAGAAGAAATTTTCTTCAAAGCAGCTTTTGTTTTTCAAGCAGTTTTTAAACGTAAAAATCTTTTTGGTTGAATTATATATGCAAAAGTTAAAAAGGTTCTACTTCGAAGCATTGTGAAAGTAATAAACATCCCTCTAAACATTATTCTAAAAACCTTTAAAGTTACTAAAATAATAAAAAAAGCATTCCACACACCACTGTGAAACCGTCTACAGAGAATTTTATTTCCCGTTAGCGAATCATACTTATTTTGTATTGACTGCATATAATGAGTTAGTGACAGTCGAAATCATTAACATAATACATGTTGTTAACTATGAATACTCAGAGTAGTTCAAACCTTTGAGATGTTTGGTGTTTAGTGAGTCAGAAAAATGTATGAATGCATATAAGTACAAAAAAATAAGAGTCATGATTCAACTCCACTTGTTTCTCCACTACTCATAACCGATCACTGTTACTGATATACATATATATAAAAAATTAAACAATGCAATTACAGGCTGTACTATCTGTAGCAACTTTTCAGGATTTAAAACATTTATCTTTAGATAATTCATTTAAAAAACCGACAACAAAACAGATGTCAGCCATCTGTCAACAACGGTTCAAACATTTAGCCGCATGCATCAAGTTACATTTACTACTGGGACACCGCTTGAATTTCCAAATCTAAATTTTATACTTATTGTTACAGCGGACTTAACAATACAGTTTCTCTGTAAATTTTAACCCTCTGTCTGCAACTGTTCAACAGTTTTGGCATATACAGCAAACTACATTATTTTTCAAATAAAATTGTATACTTGGTGTAATAACGGACAAAGCAATACACCTTCTTTATAAATTTCAGCTGTCTACATATATAACGGTTCAAAAGTTTGGCACGTACATCAAATGACATCAACATCTTCAATTTCCAAATCCAAATTTTTACTTGTTGTTATAGCGGACGAAGCAAGACAGGTTCTTTGTATTCAATAATATGGCCATATACATACCCTTTAATTTACAATTTTTTATATTCATACTTGTTATTATAACGACTGATATAGTCGACATCCTGTCCAATTTTCGAGCGTTTGTCTATAAAAGTTCACAAGATACGCCCATATACGTCACCTATGGGGACATCCTTTAATTTTTTGGATTTATTTCTATATTTCTTTGTGCTATTGGGAGCTATAGTGATACGCAGGTTTTTTAATTATAAATTGCCGCCGTCTGCGGTTCATGATACACTCAAGAAATATGTTTGTTCTATGGGTACGCCCTTTAATTTTTAAGAAATTAATCTCTGAGCATAACCTTTTAAATTACAAAAAAAAATTCAACATCGGTTAGGAAATGATTGAGTTCTGCAGGCACAAACATTAAAAAACAACATTTAGACGAATTAATAACCTTCTTTCTTTTAAGTCGGTTAAAAAAACGCCATAAGTCTCATCGCAACTTATTTAAATAATATATTTATGTCTTTTAGATTGAATATATAAATTTTTTTGGAGATATAAAAAACTAAATAACTAAGTTAACGATCGTAACTTTTGTAGCTGTTAAATTTTAATGAATTCTAAAAAATAGTATTTTTTATTTTATTAAGCAACAAAAAACTTTCATTTCATGATGTGACGATTAAAAGTCAATAGAGTATAAATTTATGGCAAAAAATTTATGGTGTAAAAAGTGAATAAATTAAACATTTGAAATATAAAGACTTGATATTTAATTAAAAATTTTTATACGAATTTTTATATCAAAATCGGCGACAAAAACTAATTAAATATATAAATATTGTACATTTATACTAACTGTATTCATTAGATATTAAAATGGGTTTGAAATGTATCTTAGGACAAATTTGTAATGAAAGTTTGTCATAAAACACATTTCAAATTTATTTTATTTTTTATGAAGACCACAGTTAAGGTTTTATTTAATACCCATAAAACATATTGTAGAGCTTCTATAAAAGTATCAGCGACAAAAATATAAAATCTTTCTTTGAAATTGACTAAACGATTTATAAAGCTTTTCAAAACAAAATTAATATTCACTGACTTAAATATTCTTTAATCTAATTCTTAATAAAAAACATAATATTGAAGGCTTGTTCCCTTTTTAATTCGTAACAGATGAACTACCTCTTGCTGACAGCAAACCTATTGAATTTTTAAATGGACTAGAAACCACAAGCCATACCAATAACCTAAAAAATAAAATTAATTACACCAAATGGACGATGGACGATGGACAATGGATTTGTAGTTAGGCTTAAGTTTACATTTCCTTGTGGGTATGAGTATCGGGATTGATCCATAATCAGAAAAATGTTTCAACAACACTTAAGAGAAACTTTTTGCGTTGTAATTTAGATTTGTTTTTATGTGTGCGTTATTGTAAAACACTATAAAATATATTTTTGCAGCTGTGTAAGTCCAATAAATCTTTCACCGTAACAATATGTTTCGATATATATTTAAAGTTTTTGTCATAAGCATAAGTCAGCTTGGTTCCTTTAAAATATTAACACTCTAACAGCGAAAATTCATAACATTCTCACAACATATACATCACACATTTTCTATTAATAATATTTTGTAAATAGTTGTTCGTTCTTAAATAATTTAGAAATTAATGTATGCTTGAACTCAAACCGAATTAAGACTATTTATTTTTTATTTCCTATTTATTTAAAAAAATTGGTTTATTAAAGTGTTATATAAACATTTTTTTTTTTTGAAAATTTATTTCATAAACCTTTGATAAATCATAGTTTTTTTTAACCGACTTAAAAAAGAAGAAGGTTATCAATTCGTCGGAATGTTGGTTTTTTAATATTCGTGCCTCAGGACTCAGTCACTTGTGAACCGATAATCATAATCATAATCTTAAAAATTAAAGGGAGTCCCCAGACAACGTGAATATTTTTCACGTATACTATAAAATATAAATGATTTAAAATGACTGCGTATTACTGTAGCTCTCAATATCAAAAAGTAATACAAAAATATATCTAGAAATTAAGGGTGCCCCCATAGGTGACGTAAATTGACCTATATGGGCCAAACTTTTGAACCGTTACATAGAAACGTTTAAAAATTGGACAGAATGTTGATTACTATGAACCTTACAATAACAAGTATAAACTTTTGAAATTACAAATTAAGGGGTGTCTCAATAGTTAATGAAATATGATTTTTGGCCAATTTTTTGAACCGTTGTAGACAGGCAGCTGAAACTTACAAGGGACCTGTATTGCTATGTGCACTATATCAACAAGTTTATAATTTATATTTAGAAATTAAAGGGTGTTCCCATAATTATGGGACCCATATTGGCCTATTTCTTAAATCCTTATAGATAAATGCTTACAAATTGGACAGTATGTCGACTGCTATGATCGTTATAGTAACAAGTAATTATATTCATAAATAAATTAGAGGGTGCCGCAATAGTTTATTTTGTTTGATGTATATGTCCTTACTTTTGGTCAGTTGTAGATAGACGGTTGAAATTTACAAAGAACTTGATGGCTATGTCTACTATAACAGCAACCATAAAATTTGAATTTGGAAATTAAAGGGTGCCTTCTAGTTGCCGAATTTTGATGTATACTGCCAAACTGTTGAACAGTTGTAGACAGACGATTGAAATGGAAAGGAGCTGAAGAGCTAAGTCTGCTTTAACAGGTATAAAGTTTGGAGATGGAATATAAGGGTGTTCCAATAGGTATTGTAATTTGAAGTATGTGGCCTCACTTTTGAACCGTTAAATACAGACAGATGAAATTAGTTTTGAAGTCTTTTTTTTACCAGAATTATTATGAAATAGATCCCTAAAGAAAAAAATTTTTTTTCATTTTTTTGGATTTGTTTACTTCTCATGAAACAAAGAATAAAAAAAATGAAAAAAGTAAGATCATCGAACAACCTCTTATTTAATTAAGGGCCCAAATCGTCGCATTCGTGGTCGAATGTTTTTGATCGAAATTTTACATTTTGGGATCGCCGTAATCGATATCGAATAGCTTGCATCGAAATTTGAGATCATGGCATTCGATAACGAGTAGTCGATCGAATAACTTCAATCAAAATCTTTTACATTTTTAAACAAATTGCGAGTCGAACGCTATCGAATGCCGCAATCCGGTTATTCGATACGTCACGAAATTTTGCTCGATACGAAACCTCACTCGATCACGAATGCGACGATTTGGGCCCAGTGTTTTGTTATAGCAAGGAAACTTATGTCACATTCATGGTAGTCCTCTAAAAAGTTAATAATAATGACACATAAACGGTTATCCACAATAGTTGTATTAACGACAAGACATATTCATTAACTTCCTGTGGCACAAAAATTAAGCAACATGGATGTTAACAATGCGCCATTACAACGGCACGTCTCTTCTCTAATTTTAGAACTTCGAGGGTATTAATATAACAGTTCCAAGTTAAATCGACCATAAAGCAGAATATAAAATATATGTTGGTTTTACGTCCACTAGAACCATATTATGTTCCTTGCAAAAATTTATGATTCCTTTAATTATAAAAATTTTATGTATGATATTCTAATAAAATATTTATTATTTAAAACTAAAACTATGAAATATGAAACTATGGAGGCAGCGTATCCATATGGCCATACTGCTCTTGTAGCTCATCAGTGCATTAAATGTGAACTGTGAAGTGAACAAAAAAACAAAAATACTACAAAATCCAAATACCTTAGATAAAAAGAGTAACGATTGAAAACTATTTTTATTTTTATACCCTTCACCATAAAAAGGGCAAAAAGGGTATATCAGAGTTTGTTATCCCTTATTTTTAATATTATGAAATGTTTTAAAAAAGGCTCAATCTGTAAGCATCACCTTTTAAATAAATGAATGAGTTATGAATGCACAAACATAAAAAAACAACATTCAGTCGATGTGATAACCTCCTGCTTCTTTTGAAGTCGGTTAAAAAGAACTGGTATTTTTAAGCCAAATTGAAGACAAAACAAAATTGAAATAACAAAGTTTTTTTTATCCAAGCATTAGCACAATATTGTGAAAATTTTACTAACCACATATATTTTAATTTCGTGAAAAGCATAATTTCTTTTTTGTTTTGTTTTTCAACATTTCACCGCACTTGAGTTTAAAGTTTTGTTGATTTGGCTTAATTTGTTCTTTCTTCTTTTTGGTTTTGTTTGTGTTCCTTATGTTATTTTTTCCCTTCTTAGGAAAAACTTTTTATCAAAGAAGTTTTTGGGTTTTGTAAATTCTTTTATATTTTTAAATGAGGTTTAAATACTCGTTTTAATATTCCTAAAAGGAAACAAGGAATTTTAAATTGTTAAGAAATAACTATTTAAACTACTTTAAAATAGATAGATTTTGGTGAAAATGTTTTTAACAAAAACAAAAATATCGTAAAAAGTGTTAATATGATGAAATGAATTTAGAAGTAGACTAAGAATTTTAATTGTTTATTAGCATAAAATATTTTTTACTATTTGTACCCTGAGTTCTTTTCTGGAGCTTTGAAACAAATATTAAACATTAATTTTATGAACTAAATTTTCATTCAAAATTATGACAGAAAAGTATAATTTTTCATTCAACACCAAAATTTAAATTTGTCAACATTGGCAGCAACGTTGTGTTCAATGTGTCTTATTAAAACTTGTGCTATTAAAAGCAAGATTTAATAAATTTACTATATTAATATAGAATTGCAACTGGTGGTAGTAAGAAATCAAAAATGCAAGGCAGCAGAAAATTAGCATCTCTCCTTATATATATTTATATATAATACACAATTTTAGTCACAATAACAAATGTACACCAACAAATTTTATTCAAAAAATCTAAAAAAAAAACTTTAACCATTAGCTTGTAATACAAATTCTAAGATTAAAAATCAGGAACACGAAAGACTAAAAAATTTCCATACTTCCCAAAAAAAAAGGAAATTCCACCAGGAAACCGAAATTTTGTTTATCAAAACTATAAAACAAACGAAAGTTGACCAAAAATCTAGCATTATTTTCTACTAATGGGATTTCTCAGCAAAAAATTAGACATTGCTTTTAAAAGTACCTGCCTTATAATGTCTCAATTCTGTTTTGTATTAGGTCGCAAATAAAGAAAGTATTAATTGAACTAGTTCTTTAAGTTAAAAGAGAATACCTTAAAATACGTTCTAATGATCATCATTATTTCTTACAATAATCAATGTTATCAATTTTCAGTAATTGATTATGAAAGTCTCATGCCTTAATAAAATCATTAGGTTATTTATCTTGTTGGAAGGTCTTTCCGCCGAAATGATTAACTCTACACTCGATTACATTTTCTAAAATTTGTTTGCTGGGTTGTCCTTATGTTACTTTTGTAGGGTTCATCGCAAACTACACTGATGTGTTGTACAAAATTTGCCCAATTTTTATTTTCAAAAAAAAAAAAATTTAAGCCATGAACTTAAGCCGAATTAAACTTATTCATTTAAACAATGTAACGTAAACTTTTTACAGTTTGTAATATTCTAATAGTCCACCACTTAGAATTCTCTGCTTGTATTATTTAAAAAAAAATATCTTATTTTACATAAGTTTTCAAAAATTGAATCAATGCTTGGTAAAATTCTTATTTGTTATTTTCATAAATACTCGTATGTATTCTCTTATGTATATTTTGTTAGCGCGTCATATAAAATGCCAAAATTATTTTAAAAATTATCCTTAAAGATTACAGTTTTTATCAGTCATTCTTGTTTTCATTTTAAACGACTTCCTCGCCTGTTTTGTCTTCTTTTTTACTTTAATTATAATTATAAATTTGAACTAAGTATTAACGACTCTCTGAAGCGTAATTAGTTGAACAAAAGACAAGAGTTCTAATTAAAAACTTAACACAATTAAGTAAAATTATTTAATAAAATTTAGTATAAAAAATCTAATACTAAATGTGCATTATATCATCATAATACGCTAAAAATTTAATGAAATGTTTTCAAGAAGATTTAAAAGTGATATTTAAGATACTTGTAACTTTGAGAAATATTAATAAAATTTATTATCCTTAATAAATTTAATTTATTTAATGAAAACGTCCCCTTTAAAAATGGGTCCATAATATAATTTTTTTCTGTTAAAGTTTAAAGAGTTCTTTGTTATTTTTTGTGTCGCAGACAAACGTGGCAAGCTAAGAATGCCATTTAAGAAGAAATGATATAAAAGGCTGCTACAAGGTGTGACTTGAACGTACATAAATTGTTTATTTGATTTGCGCCATGTACCCATCGAACACTTTATAGTTCGCAAATTGCCTACTAAAACGTAATAGGCAGACACTAAGTTTTCAACAAATTTAAGCGACGGTCTTCACATTGCATCGTACTGATCGTGTGAAATTAATGAATTTAATACTTATTGCAGATTTATTTATTGCAGATTGCTTTAAAGCGAAGTTCCTCAATGGCTACATATCCAATATGTTTTGCTCTTGTGGTTATTTTTCAAATGCTAGACACTACTAGATAAATATTCCAGATATTTTGTGCGCTCATAATCTTTTGTCATTTTCATCCTTGTAAAATTATATTTAAAGTTGCCGTTACCAGTTACTAGGTCAGTAACATAGTAACATAGCATTGGGAACGTCAGTCATATTCAAGTACATTTTCACTTCCCTGGCTAAAGGAGTTTATACTGTCCAACGACCTTGAAACCTAACCTCCATCTGTAAGATTTCCAAGAGATTCGTAGGCCCTGCCTCGCAGAACGGAAAAGGTGATCTCTTACAAAAGAGGTCATCTGCTGCTTTGTTCTATATTTTCATATTAGTATATCAGCGCAACAATTTTTTTTTTATGGAGTCAGACTTCGATCAGACATTCTGTCGAAAGATGTGCTATTGGAAATCAGCACGATCGGTCCATGTCCTTTGAGACAGCAGGCAAAACAGCACGTCCACCTCTAATTTTTTCATATATTATATCATTATATTTGGAACAATGAAGTAATTCTAATGAAAAAAAATTTATATGTGGGGCGATAAAGGGTTACAAAATAAAAAAAAAAAAACAAGTGAAAAAATTGGCACTCGCCCATACTTTCTGAGTTATGGGCCTCTGAACTTTTCATAGAAAAGTGCGATTGTGCACCACATATTTTACGATATTAAAATGAGTATCATTTTAAAGCTTTTGAAGAGAACTTAAAGGAAATTCTAAAATTTTTTTAAAATACTTAATCCATTAAGAATCGATGGCATTTTTACGTAAAATAATATATATGTTTATAATAAGAATTATTTAAGAATGAAGAATTTGGTTACTTACTTTTTAATGTCTTTCATCACAATATCTGCTTTTTTGATTGCAGTTACTTCACTAAAGTAGATTTACATAGATGGTGAACGGTATATAAGATTCATCATAGGCGAATATAGCACTTTCTTATAGTTCATCTTTACGCCCGCAAAGATTACCTCATTTAGTGAGATAAAATATTGTTACGCTAGAACAAACGTACGGATTTTTTTGATTACAAATACCAATGTGGTTCATTATAATATCTGTATTCTTTTACCTTATGGATTTCTCTGGCTATACTTCTTAATCCTACCGGTCTTGTGAACCCTTAGTGTCGTATTTTTTATTGTAAAGGGCTTCTTGACAATTATCTGTTACTCTTATATTAAATTGGACGTCTCCACTAAATTATCTGCCATGGCTTCACACAATAATTGCCTTTTGCCTCTCGGGAGGTTTATACTGCTGTTTTTATTAATTTTAATTGAATTATATCAATTATTATTTTTTCGTTGCACGCATGTCCGAATGCGGTATCGAACTCGGACCCCCTGTTTTGTAGTACGCACCTCTACCAACGCAGCCATTGAGGCTTTTTGTTAGCTAATTGTGGTTTTTATTCTATACACACACCATTAGTTGAATTAACTTATTCACCACGCTCATACGGATAACAACAACAGGGGTCGCCAGATGTTATATTCGTAACAATATTTATGCCTTATCTTTGTATTCATATGAAAATTTTTCAATAAGAAAATTCTTTTATTGATCTAGTCTCTATAAAGGGCGCAAATGTGCCTGCAACAGGCCGACAAACAGTATCAGTCGAATCTGTCCTGTTCTTTCAATCATATTTTATACATCTTTTAAAATGTTCATGCTACTTCCTTTACAACCGTTTTGATGAATTCAGAGCGATCCTCATTATATTTAATTTTTCAAACACACTTCCCCTGCTCATGATTTTTATGGACACGGCATTTCTACTAACGCATGCAGTCACTGCTGCCATTTTTGTATAACTAAATCGACTCGTGGAATTATTAGTGCCTTTTTCATTGGTCGCATGGCTGTAGGGCATAAAGCAAAATATGTATTCTGGCAAGCAATTATGTCCTATTTTTAACCGAAATTGAAATTTTTTTTATTTGAAAGGTGATGCTCACAGATTGGCCCCGTTTACAAAAAACAGTTCATAATCATAAAAATTAAAGGATGTCCCCATACATTATATTTGTTTTTTACTTATATGTATTATGAAGCGTAAAGGGCATCACTATAAAATCAAAAAAAAACTGTATCACTATAGCTCCCGATGGCAAAAAGTATTACAAAAATAAATCTAAAAAATGAAGGGTATCCCCATAGATGGCGTAAATTGGCCTATGTGGGTCTATATTCCTTTAAACCGTTATAGGAAAATGCTTAAAAATTGCAAAAGGTGCCGATTACTATGACCGTTATAATAACAACTATATAACTATAACAATTGTAGAAAGACGCTTGAAATTTACAACATCTGTATTGCTAGCTTCGATATAGTAAGAAGTATAAAATTTGGATTTTGAAACAAAGGGGTGTCCCAATTGTTGATGTAATTTTATACCGTTCTAGACAGACAGCTGAAACATACAAAGAATCTGTCTTCCTAAGTCCGCTATAACAAGTTTAAAATAAGAATTTAGAAATTAAATTGTGTCCCACAAATTAATGTAATTTGACCTATATGCTCGTATCTTTCAACCGTTATATACAACAGTATGGCAAAAACAGATATATCATATACATAACAAGTAAAACAGATACAAAAGAACCCATGAGTGTAGTTGATATTGTATGCTTTTGCTTGTGCGTACTCACACTATGCATATAAACACATACAGTTGTTTATGGTTTTGCATAGAGTGAGAAAATTATCAGTTTTTTACTCTCAAATATCTGTTGTACCATGAGTATTTGGATATATCTGTTTATGAAACAGATATTTTTGATACTTGTGTGCTGCTTGTAATAAAGGCAAGAACTAGTAAGCAGTATTTTAACTTCGTAGTAATAACCCGAATTGTAATTGTTATTGTTTAGCTTTAGTAATTAGTTTATATGATTTTAAATGTAGAATTAGCAATATTTATAATATTTATGATAATTGTATTTTATAAAAACAAATGGAAAATTAATAAATTGTTGTCTAGTTGCGTGTTGAGTTATAAGGATAGAATTAATTCAATTAAGAAATTTTATTGTATGTTTATTTAAAAATATTAATTCCTCTTTGTTAAAAACTAGTAAATAGTGAAAATTAATATATAAAAAACGTTTATTACATACATCTGTACAAACATATGTACATAAAAATAGAAGTTCCGACAAATTTCAATAAAAAAAAAAATTAGGGAAAACATTTACACTTCTAGAATAAACCCAGTAATAATATTGTCCCTTTTATATATGTACGTATTAAATAACGCAATTTCTATTTTCTATGCACTTAGAAGGATATTATAGTTATGTTATTTGTGCACTCAAAATTTCTAAAAAAAACTTATATAAATAGAGAGTAAAATTTATTCGAAATTAGAAAATTGTTAAAAAGTTTTAAAGAAAAAAATAAAAGAGTAAAATGGACAAGCTCGTTGTAACTGCTTACCAAAGGATAGTCAGCTTAAAAACCGTAAATATAAAATATAACAGTTTTATTCCTATCTCGTTTAAATTTAATAAATTATTTAAATTTTCGAATGCATATCCATCAACGAAAGGTTTAAGGTTGTAATTCCATTTCATTACCATTATTAAAACAATTATAATTAAAATAAAATTATTAGCATGATATCGTAGTTATTTTTTCCTATTTCATTATTTCAACTAACGCCAATGCAATTTTAATGGTAATAAAAATTTATTTTTATTTTTGCTAAAAATATTTAAATATTCATACTTCATTTAAAAATTTAAAAAATAATTTGGATTCAAAAGGTTTAAACTAAACATAAAAATAATTTTTAATTGATTTCAAATTATCAGGCTTTTCGTCTCTCTAAATATAGAAACATGCATACATATATTTATTTAGTTATTGTATCCTTAGAACTGTTGTAATTGTTAGTAAAAGTTGTTAAAAAAAAAAACAAAATAGTAATTTTAATACAATTATATGCATTAGATTCATAAATTTTTGTTAAAGAATTCAATTTTGTATATTCAACTTCAATAAAACACAATAAAACAATTAAAAATATTGATTATGTTTAGAAACAATAATTTTATTTTTTAATTTTAATAAGCCAATGCATATGTACGTATGAATGGATATACTTATGGTACAACCATCAATATCTGTTTTTACCCGTTTGTGCAAAACATAGGAGAACAGATATGTTACTCTCATTCTCTCTTTACTCATTCGTATCCATCCAAAGAGAAAAAGTAACAATATCAACTTATATCAGAAACACAAAAGTACTTATCTATACGCACTCATAAGAGTAGACACACAAAAACTGATATAAACAGATATATCTGTGCACGTCTTTAACCTTAATCATACTGACATAAAAACTTACAAATCTTACTAACATGTGTCTCATATAAAAAAACTTGCAAAAAAATTATTAAACTTTTTTTATTTTTTATTGATTACATTCTTTACATAAAAGAACTTTCACAGCATGTGCATTGCAGAAATTACTATTATACATTTTGTTAGTTGAAATAAATGAAAAAACAG
Organism: Gymnosoma rotundatum; assembly: GCA_916610165.2. NCBI lineage: Eukaryota > Metazoa > Arthropoda > Insecta > Diptera > Tachinidae > Gymnosoma > Gymnosoma rotundatum. The sequence continues at coordinate 125,886,393 of OU744336.1, read as the reverse complement.
TACTTTTTACTTTTCTGGTATGTTGTTTTTTCGTTCGTTGGAATAAAAGAAAAATTACTTGTTTTTACATATTTTGTTAGTTATAAAATCAACATTCAAAAACAATTGTAAATTACATTTAATTTAAATGAAATGTGAGTGGATCGTTTTTTAAATGAAAAAGTAGTTGTTAAAAGTGTTTTTTCATTTAAATTTACCTACATAATATTTTGAGTGTAGAAAAAAATATATTCTTAAAACTGTAAATATAGTTTATATTGGGTTGAGTAGCCTTTATTTTTTGTGACTGCAGTATATCTCCGAAGCATGAAGTTAACAAGATGTTAACAACGATCTAAGGAGATTTGTAGCCACGCATCTCGTGCAATATATCACAACTTAGTTGAGTTTAACGGCCTCTTCTCTTAAACGCTTTTTTTAAGGACCTTATATAGGTTTTAGGTCAGGATACGACATAACATCAATCTGTTTGTTTTTAATATATTTATTTCGCCTTGATTATGGCTAAAATAAAATTTGTTTTTTTTTTTAATTTTGAATAATAATTTTAATAGATTTTTTCAACAACTTCACATCATTTAAGAGTCTGGGTAATGTCTTGTCATATACGAAACAGCAACAATATTCGTTACTAGTGTAAAACTATTAGATCTAGGTCGACAAAGCTTTATTATTTTTTTTAAAGAGCACTTTTTATCTATTATAAGTTATATATTCACTTATAACATTAAATTTTTTCATTCTTTTACACAATGCTGTTTGTGTTAGTGTCACATACGTAACAAAAGAATGGCCGATTGTCTATAATAAATTTTTAAGAATAATATTATTTTAATTAAACGAAAATTTTAAAATAAAATAAAGTAAAATAGCATTGAAATTGATTTTACATCCCCTTAACGTTACTCAATTAACTCTTAAGCACTGCTGCAAATTGAAGGTGTCGGTAAGCAATTTGGCCAAAAAATGTTTATAAATTTTTAGTTTCTAAGTAGCTAGCATGATTGCATGAAAATCTAGGGAGATTTATACGTCTAAAAAAAAGTAGTTGAGCTTAACTTTTTAATACGGATCATATTGTATTTTACAGAGATGGCAGTTTATTATTTTATAGGATATCTTGGGCGTATAAAAATAAACCTTAAATGTTACCAACTTTTATTTTATCCGAAATTAAAATCCTTAGAATATGGCTATAGCATTAGTCAAGCTCTACAGTTAACACTATATACAGGTTATCGTCTATCATATAGTTTAGGATAAACTTAATATTGTTATTGTTTGTTATATTCTCATTAAATAACTAATAAACCCACAATTTATTGACGATCGTCTTGTTTGTCGGTATATACATTCACATATTCAAATAGTAAAATAAACAAGCATTCTACATACATGACAACTCATATTTATTATTTCCTCCCATATAAGTGTCACATAACGTATCGACAATGTATGTCATTTGAATGTAATAATGTAAATTAAACTATTCATAACTATACAAATACACACATGTAAATAATTTACTTTGTTTATTAATTTAATTTCTCTGTAAACAAGTTTGAAGTGTGTGCAATCAATGCTTTGATTAATATTAGATTTACAATTTTACGTGATTAAAACAAGAAACTTGAATTCTTCACACAATTAGTGTGATACAAGAATTCTTGATGAATGATTATTATTAATATCAACACATTGCAGAAATATATTTTATTATTCAATTTTAAATACATCCAATTTTAATTATTTATTCATCTATAGTGACAAATTTTAAATGAGTGGAAATGGAAAAATGTCATTGAATGCAACAGACTCTTGTTTATGTAAAATATTGTGGAGAAAAACTTATATGAAAACGCGGGGGAAATATATGGCTGTGGTGTAATTAAGGAAATCATATTTTGTTCCCTGCGACAATATATGGTTGCGCTGAAAAAATTATAATTATTTTTTGCAATACTCTTGCCACTGTAAACAAATTATTGTTAACGTGTGATCATTAAAATCTAGTTACGCGTAAAAAGAGCAAATAACCACCATTAAAAATTGTAAAGTTATTCCACAATAATATGGCATTTATAATCATAATAAATTATTGATAACACAACAAGTGAATTAAATTATTTTCGGCTTGAGCATATTTTTATTTTAATTTCTAAAAATTTTAAGAAAAAAATTTTATTTATAAATGTGCGTGGCTCATCCCGATGGTTGGCAGAAAACAGCGAAGAATGAGTTGTGTGTTCGCGTATTCTTATTTACATAATTACTTAGTTAAATAGGTGAAGGTTATAATGTAAATAACTCAAAGTAGAAAGATGCGAAGAATGCTGATGGCGGTTATAGCGAATATGCTACATTTCATTCTGCATTTTTTTTTTTGTTTTCTTTGAAAAACGGTTATCATATTTGCAAATACAGTGAAAACACTACTGGCGGACACCTCCCGCAAGCTGACACCTCTGCTGAGCGGACAATTTCTTCAGTCCCTTCGATGTCCGAGTATGCATTCAAATTTGTTTCACTTACATATCAATACATAATAGAATATTTAATAGCAGTGAATGCCGAACTCTCTACAACGGAAAAATCTGCTCTGACGGTCGGTGTCCGCTCACTGTAATTCTTTTTTCTTGAAATTTTTAAAAAATTAAATAAATTGAGTTTAAGCAGAAATTAATTTAATAAATATTATTACTAATTAACAAAATATTCTAAGTTTGTATATTTGTGCTCAAAGTTGTATTTGTTTCATTGCAGCAAACAAATAAAATGTTTGGACTAGAAAATGCAATAAATTTAATTGAATATTAGGAACAATTCAGGACAGAGACCTACAACTTGTGTGATAGAACCGTCTTGTTCACAGTAGTTGAATTTTAAAAACAACAGGAACAAGTATTATGTTATAGTTTAGTTTTTGAGGAAGAGGTTAGAAATTCTTAGTACAATTGAAGACTTCAGAGCTTAGGGTTAGTACACATAGGGCATGGCAATGGAGTGTCTACTTTTCTGCAGAAATCATTTAGTGTAATAGTTTTTATTAATCCTAAAATCTGCAGCATTTAAAGTACAAATACAGGGTGCCCGCCGGGAAGCTATACTAATTTGTTTGTTTATAATTTTTGATTAAAAGAAAGAGAATGGATCTTATATTTTATTAAATGTCGGCAATTATGTATGGAATAAAATATTAGATAAATGTCCGCCTCTGTTAACCTCGCAAATTCGAGCCTTCTTGAACACATTTTGCATTACATTCTCACACATTTCACGCAGTATTTCAATAATTTTATTTTGAATGTTTTGTTTGAGTTGCTCAATTGTTTCTAGTTTGTTCGCATAAATCTTTTTCTAGACATACCTACAAAAATAAGTCCGGAGCAGTCCAATCAGGCGACCGCATTGGCTATTCTCTTTATTCATATATCTCTCTTAATGATTAGGATTTCTTCATGAAAATCGGGGTTATAATGGGCGAGCTATAACATCCTATTAGCATATATTGGGGAGCGGAAATGGTCTTGTGGAGAAGCTCTTGTGTCATCTGAGTCTTAAATGTATAAAGTCATTTTTGTGTAATATGGAAAAATGCTTTATTAAAAAAATACTTAATTACTAATTTTAATTACACGTCAGGAATATACTTGTGTCGCGGTTGGTGGTTGAATATCGACTGACTTCTTCTTATTGAGAGCGGTATTTACGTACTGATTCCTTTTGTTGCGTTCGGTACTCTTACAGTCGGCCATCCTATTATTCAATCGTCCTCGATTGGTAGGGAGCCATCGTCTTCATCATCATTTTCGTCTTCACTGGTTGAGTGTTCGACATCAAAGACTGGTAGACACCACCATAGTTTTATCTTGTCTGCAGCATATGTTGACTTGTAGTGGCGCTGCTTCCGACTAGACCCCGGCAGATCTTCGACGATATATCTGTCCTTGTCGAGAACCTTTGTTACTATAAATGGGCCCTTGTAGCGAGGCTCTAATTTACGGGAGCTACCGGTAGACGCTGGTTCGTTTTCTACTAGTACTAAGTTTCCTTCGTCGTAGTATTTCGGATGTGAATGCTGTTGATCGTAGCGTTGCTTTGCTTTACGTCTTTGCAGATCTATCTTTTCAGCTGTAGTAGTACGCAGAGTTTGCAAATCTGCATTGCTTAAAACGTCACTGTTGTGAAGGATAAGGACAAGCTTGTTTTGTAGGATGTCCCTTGGCTCGAAACCAAAGAGCAATTGCTGTGGAGTTTTGCCAGTCGTGCTATTCTGCATACTGTTGATTGACCACTGAATTCGGCGTAGTTGTTCGTCCCATCGCTTGTCTTCTTTTGTGGATGGTAGAAGCATATTTAAAATAGTTCGATTTGTCCGCTCCGCATGACCGTTGGCTCGTGGTGTACGGACGGCATTTAGAATATGTTGGACATCATTGTTGCGACAATATTTCTCAAACTCGTGTGATGTGAATGAGGAACCACGATCGGTAACAATTCGTGTTGGCATTCCCAAATATTCGCTGACTTCATTAAGCACGTTGATAACATGTTTGGTTGCTGTATTTTTAACGGGTTTTATTATGGTAAATTTGGTGAACGCGTCGACTATGACCAGAATGTGCTCATTACGTTTTGAAGATTTTGGAAACGGACCTAGGTGATCGATATGCACAGTATGAAACGGTATCGGGGTCATATTATCGTAGTGGTATTCACCTTCGCGTTTACCACCTGGAACCTTGTTAAATGCGCATTCGATACATGATTTTATATATGATTTTACGGAGTTTCGCATTCGCGGGAACCAAAAATGTTTCTTAATTCCTGTTAACGTTTTTTCAACCCCTAAATGGCCAGCGTTGTCATGTTGTTGCTGAATAATACGCCATCGGAGATTCTTGGGGACGACCCATAAATAATTATCACCCACTTTTCGGAAAAGTCTTTCGTTCTTTAGGATGAAGTGTTGACAAGTTTCCCTGTCACCACTTTTCAACTTTTCTATCATTTGGCGCGTTGCATCATCTTGAAGCTGCATTGAAAATAGCCAGTCATCTTCAGTAACCGTTGTTTTGGAAATTTTTAGCGATGCGGATTCGAGTGTTCGAGATTTCTCGTATGGTGCGCGGCTTAAGGCATCGACATGTTGCATGTGTTGACCCGATCGATGCTCAACTGTCATGTCAAAATCCTGAATGCGTAACCACCATCTTGCGATTCGTGGTATGAGGTCCTTTTTCTGCATAGTGGTCTTTATAGCATTACAGTCAGTGACGACGGTAACATTTTTACCATAAACATAATAACGGAAGCGTTCCAGGGTTTCAACCACCGCTAGAGTTTCTAATTCATAGCTATGGTAATTACGTTCCTCGCTTGATGTTGATCTGCTGTAGAATGCGACAGGATTCCACGATTCACTTTCCTTTTGCAACAAGACGCCGGCGAGGCCTATCGTACTTGCGTCCGTGTGGATCTGATGTTGAGCGGTAGTTTTATAGCCTACTATTACTGGGCTTGTTGTCAGACTCGTTTTTAATGACAAGAAGGCTTCGTTTTGCTCGTTACCCCATTCGAAGTTTGCATCTTTTTTAATTAAATTACGTAGTGGAGCTGACACAATCGCATATGCTGGTACAAATTTTCTAAAATATCCGCTCAGCCCTAAAAATTGTCTTACCTCACGTCCGTTCGTTGGAGTCGGAAATTCTAAAATTGCGTTCGTTTTGACGGTTCCGGGACTCATACTGCCACTATGAATTCTATGTCCCAAAAACTCGATGGTATGCTTGAAAAACTCGCATTTGTTAACGCTAATGGTTAAGTTAAGATTACGTAGGGCCTGAAAAGCACGTCGTAATTTTTGAAGCATTTCGTCTATTGTGTTGCTTCCAACAACAATATCGTCCATGTAATGAATGACGTCATCCTTTTGGGTGTCTTCACGTATGCGCGCCATTAACCGCTGAAATACAGCCGGTGCGTTTTTGAGCACGAACGGCATTCGTTTGAATTCATACACTCCGTCGGGTGTTACGAAGGCAGTATATTTTTGGCTGTTCGTTTCAATCGGGACCTGGTAATAGCCACTATTAAGATCTAATACCGTAAAAATCTTAAATTTCATAATTTCTTGTAAGCGTTCTTCGATGTTGGGAGTTGGAAAATTTTCCTTCATCGTGTGTTGGTTTATTCGACGGTAGTCTACACATAACCGGTCGTTGCCGTTTTTCTTTTTAACAAGAACGATTGGGCTCGCATATTCGGAAGTAGATTTTTTTATTATATCGTTTGACAAAAGTTCATTAATAAGTTGTCTTACCGATTCTTTTTTCGTCTCAGGCAGTCTGTATGGCTTTGACACTATCGGTTCATTTGTCGTAAGTTTAATCTGCATCTCTACTGCATCTGTTAAGCCAATTTCGTTAAATTCGTTACCGAACACATTGCTATATTCGGTTATTAGATTGTTCAAATTGAAACGCGTTTCTTGATCTATTTCGCCGCATTTAATATCTTTTATTATATCTCCCGCGCGATCAGTCACTTTTGCTTGTAAAACGTTATGATATTCAAAATGTTGACCGTTATCATTACAAATCAACCGAATGTCCTGGTTGGAAAATACGTCAATACCTATAATAACATCGGACGAAAATGTATCATCGTCCGCTACGTATAAGTCTATCTTAAGTTCGATATTATCAATATTTAATTTAGCGTTTATTTTCTCGTTTAGCACTGTTGTACCACCACATACCCCACTAATTCGTATGCTAGATCTACATCTATTTCCCCCAATTTTAGCTGCTTTTGATCTTTTGATAAGACTGCATTCGCTGCCCGTGTCAATTAGTGCAAACATTACGACACCGTTGACGGTTACTTCTTTTTCAGCTAAAATTTTCTTAACGTTGTTCATATTACGTACAATCGGTTGTCCACAGTTTACTGGAGTACCCTTCGGATGAACACGCTGACAGTCTTTACACCTTGGCTTTCGCTGGGGCTTAGGACAAGCGCTTGATATGTGGCCAGTTTCAGAACAGTTAAAACAGATAATCGGTTTCCGTTCAGGTTGAGCTTTCGCATTATTATCGTTAAGTTTACTATCGCTTTTTTTGTTAGCGTAGTCATTGCGTTTATATGATGGTGCGCTTTTTGCGTTGTAGGAGGAGCTTGCCATGTTTGAAAAATACTCATCTATAGTAGCTCGCATTTCCTTCATCGATTTAAATCGGACCGTAGCAATGGCAATTTGAAGCTCTCGGTGTTTAAGTCCCTCTCGTGTGTATTTAATAATAGCTGATTCGCTCAAATAATTTCTTTTTCCCAGAGCGCTCATGCGAAAACAATATTCGTTTATGGACTCACCTGGTTTCCGAGTTGCATTTGACATTTTGAAATGAATTTCGGCTTCGTCTGGCTCGACACCAAATTCTTCTCGTAACGCTGCGGCTAAATCACTCCACCTAACATACAGCTCGGCGGACGCGTCCAACCATAATTTCGCAGGACCTTTAAATTTGGTAAAAAGTGCAAGCATCAAACACTTCTCGTCCCAGTTATACGCTTCAATCGATTTTTCGACTCGCTCAATAAATTGATCAACACTAAAAATTTGATCCTTTGTTGGATCGTAATCGGGTAACGTATCGGCAATTTCTTTAACACTATATGTATTACGCGGTCGCGGTTCTCTGTAATTTAATAGCAACGGTTCACTTATCGGTTCGTCTACGTGATTGTGCGTTGTATTTGGTACGTTATCGCGTACTTCATTTTCTACGTTGTTACGCGCCTGATTTTGTTGCGTTAAATTATTGTGCGCTTGTTGCTGCATTACCGATATGACGTTCGCAAGCATACCACGCAATTCACTTATTTGCGACTGCAAATTTTCATTTGTGTCAATTTCATCGTCTTCGATTGTCTCTGACCCGACGTCTGTTATTAACCGATTCACGAGCTCTGCCTTAGTACCGACCGTTGATAGATTTCTTTCCCGAAGAAGGTCTTTTAATGTCACAACTTTTAATGATGAAATTAAAGGCATTTTGCTTTTTTTTCACCGTCTTCTTCTTTAATTACACGTTCGTTATTCTTCCACGCACAGTTTTTTAAAAATTCACACTCGTTTACTAAAAATCACGTTTTCTTTTCGTTTTATTGCGTTTGTGATTTCTTTATTTTATTAAATTTTTAATTCTCTTATAATTCTGTATTTGCTCTTTTGTATAAACTTCACTTTACTATTTTTGTTTTACGTTTATTGGTCAACTACGTTTACGTTTATCGTTTTTGTGTCCCGTTTATTTGTTTTTCATTTAACTGATTCGTTTACCACTTATTCAACATATAAATATTCGTTTTGCCGTTATTCGTATGTATGATAAACCAAAAAACTTATTTTTGTTCTTCTTGTTTTCAATCATGTACGTCTATATATGCAAGTACCGTTCGCTTGTTTTTTCACTGGAAGATTTCTTATGTATTTTTCACGTACATTGTTTTTTTATATCAGACGCTAAATTCAGCGTGTTTACTTTTTCTTGACACCCGTATATATTTACTTGTGTACACATTTTTTTATAAACACATTATTTAATCATGCTTTTTATTGTATGTATATGATCACTTCTAAATCGTTTCTTTTATTTCTCACAGGCCGTTGTATGTTTCATAATATGTGTGATGGTATTGGCGCACAAGCAAAGCTAATTATGAAGTTAGGATGGTCGTCGTACTTAGTTTTTATCTTCGTGTGCTTGTGTTCATTCCATTTTGTTTCTGTTCAGACAATTTACGATTAGCCTCTTCTCACTGTTTTTTTTTCTTTTGTTTCGTTGTGCACAAGCAAGTTAATATTAAACTTAGCACTCACACACATACATGCGTTTTTTCAATTTTTTTCATACAGACTTTGTTCACACTGCTTTTTTAACATATTTTATATGTATGTACATTCTTTACTACTCCGTATTTAAATACTGATATAGTACATATTTTCACTGGCGTCACTTCTATTAACTAATTAAAAACATTTTTCTTTGAGACTTGGATTTCAATCCCACTTCTGAACTATAAAGTCATTTTTGTGTAATATGGAAAAATGCTTTATTAAAAAAATACTTAATTACTAATTTTAATTACACGTCAGGAATGTACTTGTGTCGCGGTTGGTGGTTGAATATCGACTGACTTCTTCTTATTGAGAGCGGTATTTACGTACTGATTCCTTTTGTTGCGTTCGGTACTCTTACAAATGGAAATAAATGCAAATCCTTTTGCAAAATTGTGGCCAAAGTTGTTCTTTGAAGACCAAGTTCCTAAGCACGGCGTCGAATTGAGGTTTATGGATTCTTTTCAACACTTCTTGAGCAGCACTAATATTTTCAGTCGATCTTGCAATACGTTATGGTCAATGCTTGGACCTACCACCTACAGACCCCCTTTCCACGAAATCATTTACTATACTATAAATAGTACGCTTTGTTGTTACGTTGTTTCTTTAAACAATTTCACTTAACTTTCTCATCGTCACACTAATCGATGACTGATTTTGATAAAATGTTTTAGCGGATAAATTTGCCACATGTCTACTTCACGACTATTAAATATAAACTGTCAAGACTAATGTGACTGCTGAAAAATGTTTTATCACAATGTATTTTAGGCATTAGAAAATTATCTTGTTATTCAAAATGTTTAAGTCTCGTCAAAAGAATTCCTACATATTAACAAATAGCTCATTTTGCTTCTTGATAAGCATCCCTACGCTTTGCGATTTATGATTTAGTAAAAAAACAGCAATCGGCAGAAAGAAATAAGACACCCTTTAAAAGCAACTTTCTTGAAGTAAACTAAAGCTTTTTTTTATAATAACTATAATCTGAATTACTCTATTAACAGATTAAATTTTAGCTTCCATTTCTTCCCCCAAAAATAACTAAAATACTGGTCGTGTGTGTGAAACGGTAGCAAAGTACTCTTATAGAAAAAATTTTGACAGTTATAAGATGAATTAAATTACATTAGCCCTGGACAAGGCGAATATATTATAAGGTGGTAGCGATGGAGAATTGGTTACTTTTCGCCGTAAGCCCGAACGTCAAACTACATATAAAAAAAATTGTATACAGATTTTTTATATATAGAGTTTGACAGTTAGACTACAGGTGAAAATCAATGAATTCGCCATCGCTACCACCTTATAATAGATTCGCCATGGCCCTGAATGCTAGTAAAATTTTTGAAACAAAGGGTTCTGTTATTTTATATTATAACATTAACATCGCGCGGAAAAGGGGATGCAAAAATTAATCCTGCTTTTAACTTTCTCAATGCTTGCGTTTATATCAATATTTTTATATTCAATTACTAATTTTTCAAATACTGCTGCTTTTATAATTTTATTTTTATATTTATCACTTTATACATCCCATTTTGTTCTTTCCTAATAACTTAGATGTTTACAGCTTGCTTGTTGTCAATGTATTAAACACATAAAATAATGAAACAGCGATACAAACAATGCAATCGCTCAAAAAAAGGCTGGTGTCGATTGGTGCAAAGAAATGTTGCAAAAATACGATTGCGGTGCTTCAAAAGACGTTTATAAGAACGTCACAGGTGACGAATCATGAATCTATGCGTATGAGCCCGAAACGAAACAACAATCGACCGTGTGGGTCTTCAAAGACGAGCAAAATCCAACGAAAGTTGTTCGTGGAAGAAGCACTTCGAAGTAAATGGTCGCCTGTTTCTTTGGCAAAACTGGCCATGTTGCGACTCTTCCGCTTGAGCAACGTAGGACGGTCACTTCTGAGTGGTACACTACAATTTGTTTGCCTGAAGTCATCGGAGAAATTCGAAAAACCAACAAGAGAAGAAGAATCGTTGTTCACCATGACAATGCGAGCTCTCACACATCGGCTCAAACCACAGCGTTTTTGACGGGCCAAAACGTCGAATTAATGGGTTATCCGCCGTACAGCCCTGACTTGGCACCTAATGACTTCTTCTTGTTTCCGCACATAAAAAAAAAAAATGCGTGGACAACGATTTTCGTCGCCAGAAGAAGCTGTTGAAGTGTTCAAAAACCATGTTTTAGAGGTGTCTCAATCGGAGTGGAAAAAGTGCTTCGACAACTGGTTTGAGCGCATGCAAAAGTGTATAAATCATGCTGGAGAATACTTTGAAAAACAATAAAACCATTTTTGATTATAAATATTCGCATTTTCACTATTAGGCGGGAAATATATAGAGCAGCCCTCGTAAAATTGAAAAATATTTAGTGTTCCCTTTTTAAAGCATTCGCTTTTCTTTTAATTTTTATTTCTATTTTTCATTTCATTTTTATTGTTCATTTGTGATGTTGATTGTTTGGTGGTTTTACAAAAGCGTTATTTTCAAAACAAGAGCATAAAAAAATACAAACAAAAGATTATCGTAAAAAACAGAATAAAATGCAAAGCAAAGTGGGTTGATATATTGCCAATTACTTTCAGTTATAATACTTATGATAGAACGTAAAAACAAAAAATATATTTTTTTCTTCTTTGTCTCTTTTTCATTCATTTAAATTAAAACAAAAAACGAATCAACTTCAGTTTTGAGTTGTCTTTCTTCAAAAGTTTAAAAACTTATCTACATGATATCAACCAAAAAAAAAAAATAATAAATTTAATTGTAAAAAATCCGCTAATCAAATTATTTAAATTAACAAAAAAAAAGATGCTTTTAATAAGCGCCTTTATACTGCTTTTATTCTGGGTCATGTGTCATATGAGCAATTCAATTTAATTATTTGCATATGAATCATACGCCCAAGTCTCACCAGTGCACACTGGGTAATTTCAGCCAAAGTTTTACACTGATATGGCTGATATTTGGAATTGAGTTTTATAATAGTATAGGATTTTAAGGTTGCCACGATTAAATTAAAAAAAAAAAACTAAATATCTCGAGAACAAACGGATACAGGTTTTCTTAAACATGATAAAACAAATTAGTTTCTAAAATGAAGGTACGTGGTTGCCAATTTTGGTTTTGTTTGGAAAAATCCTTAATTTTGGTATGGGCCTCAACAATAAATTTTTTAAAAAAGTTTGAACTTTTTGCTTGAAAGAAGACAAATCTTGTTTTTTCAGAATTCTTTTCTTAACGCTTTTCATCAAGAAAAAAAAACGGAACTTTATCAAAAGCTAAGGTGAAGTTATATATATATATATATATATATATATATATATATATATATATATACTTATGCACAGCGCATAGTTTGGGGACACAAAAAATTTTAACTTTTTTTGATGAAATTACTTAAAATGTATAATAATATAAACATATATACCGATATTTCCGCATAATTCCAAATAAAATCGGAATAATATAGTTTTTACTACGCTGCGCATATTTTGAGGACATAAATATATGTTGCGTTTACATCAGGGACATGTCCCCAAAGTGTTGGGAATATATATGAAAATCATTATTACCAGATGTTCAGTATTTTGGCGTTTTTTCTTATGACGCCGTCGTAAATTGTAATTAGCAAAGGAGTGTATGTCAGTGCTGCTAAAATATTTTTTTTACCAAAATCGCTTATAATTGTAACACAATATTTACAAATATATAAATATGTTTTTAAAATGTATTATATTTTTGTCCTATATTTATCACTACTATTTTAAATAAACCTGAGTATATAAATGATATTACATTTGAGAAAACGTGTTTCTTTAAAGGAAAAAAGAAAATAATTACATTTTTAAATTACATGGTTATTTTATCTCTAATATACATATTGTCACAGATATATATTATAAGTAATCTTTTGATTTTCTTTTCTACGAAAAAAAGTTAAAAAGCAGCTTTTGTTAGATGAATGTACTGATTAAAATAAACTGTCTTAAGGATTTTAACGATCCGTATGCAAATTGTGGTAGAAGATTATATTATAATTATTATATTTCTCTACTCCTCGCTTAATCGGTTAGAGATGTTATTAAATAATTTGTGTCTAACCTTTATATCATAACGCTGGTGTGGAAAAGACTTCTAGTAAAATTAAAAAGGCAAATTGAGGTCTTTGGATAAACAATATTATACCCTGCTGTTAGGGAATACCAAATATGTATTGACTTTCTGTTGAAGTGATGCTGCCTTAAAATTGGCGACGATGTTGCAAACGCCAAACAGAATAAGGGTTAAAATGTCAATCGATCAGATATAGTGTCGAAAGAGGTGCTATTGAAAATCAGCGTGATAGGTCCATGTTCTCCTCTAATTTGTTCATGTAATTTGGAGCAATAAATCAACTCCAATTAAAAAAATAAATATAAAAACATCAAGTAAAAAAATTAGTGCTCTCCCATATTTTCCGAGCTACGGGGCTCTGAAATTTTAAAAAATATCAATGTGGTTATCATATTAAAGCTTTTGAAGGGTTCTTTCAGGAAATACTAAAGTTTTTTAAAAATGCTTAACCCATTAAGAGCCGATGTCATTTTTATGTCAAATTATATTGGATTGGAAACTGTTGTCGAATCTAGGTAAAATTAACATAAGAAAAAAATAACACAAAAACCTTTCTAAGTCATATGCCTTTTTTAATTACGGACTTTCTTTTATTTAATTATTTGTAAACAAGATATACTAATAATTGTGTTACAATGCTTTATAAAATAAAAAAACAGTTAAATACTTTTATTAGATAATAATTAAATAGATAATAATAAATAGTAAAATAATAAAAATAGATAATAATAATAATTAATAAATAATAATATTAATAGTTACAAATTTTTGTTTGTTTAAAAAGAAATTTTAAAGCGTGTTGATATAATATGTTTAATGCTAAACTTGTATGAAAAATATGTGTATATAATTCCGAAAAAAAAAATTATAGATTGTCATCACTGTTTGTGTAAAGAAAATTAATATGTATGCAAGGCGAATTGATAACAGGTGGCCGTAACAATCCATGTGACTATTTTTTGCGCTTGGAATTTTTTGTTCTCCGAATTTCAAAAGTTAAAGTCTCCTATAAACATTCTTTGCTTTTGGCAGCCAAAGACGATTTGTACAAAAACAAAATGTATATATTTGGTTGCAGAAAATTTTGCTGAAAAAATGTAAAATTTATTTGTAATCTAAATTTAAAAAAAAGCTCTAGATTATAAAAAAATTTGAATTTTACAAAAAACTAAAAAAAATCGGCTAATTTGTTTCCATTGCTTCGAAATGGAGGTTACCTCAATTGTATTCGTTTTTTCCAGTGTGTATTGTGCTTTATGCATTTATATATGTATACAAAACCATGTCAAGAGGCACAAGAAGCCAGGAAGCTTTTGGCAGACACCAAACCAATAAGAACAACCCAAGTATCAAAACATCTCCAAAAACATTGACACAATATTAAAAATATGCTTCGGAAAAAAATATATGTAACATACATATGACAAATAATACAACAATTATTTTGGTATATAAAAATCGTCACCGAATATATAAGTCTTAAGCGGTTTTTACATGATCATAATATGTATAATATAATATAGTATATGTTATACAAACGATAGTGGATAAAAAATCATAAATTTAAATTTTTGGTATGTTGGATTTCACACTTGGATGCGTGTATTGTGGGTGTCATTCAAGCACGTCAGAAATTTTCATTTAAAACGAGATCATAAGTTGTGCGGTTGTATAAAATGTCGAAAGAAAGAAAAGGAATGAAAGAAATCAAATATATAGAAGTTTACCAGTCGTTGCACTCAGTTTTGGACATAATGACCGTCATTTAAAAAAAAAATAATATGCAATTTTATTAGAATGCTACAAATAAAAAACAACGTCCAGAAGATTAAAATGAAAAATCATTTTTAATACTCTTTCATTCAAAAACTTTTTCTGTAACTTTTATTTTCTCTCTCTTTGTTTTGTAAATAATAGCTATGATTGTTTTTTTATACGTATAATGTTAGAGCCATTTTTGCAATATTGAAAACGCGATGTTGGTACCACAAAACCAATGCGTGAAGCACACGTACACAACTTTGACGTTCAGCACTTTGATCGTGTATAGACCGCTTTTTTTTAGTTAATTTGGACTGATTTGAAGAGTGTTTCATTCTTACCTCTAATTTAACAAGCCAATCTTTATTCAGTTCAGCACAAGTGATACAGATTCTAATATCATTTTATGGAAACTAAAGTACATGCATACATATGTCAAATAATTTGTCTTCAAAAATATAGAAATTGTGCACAATATCAACATTTTATATAGTTTTCTCTTTGTTTTGGCACAAAAATGTTATCTTTTCGAAACCCATTAATGTTAAATAAGGCATATTTTCTTAATGAACCTTTAAGTGTGGTAATAGCGGCAACATATTCATTATGAGCCAGTTTACTGGCTGTTCTGTTAGAGCACCTCCGTAAGTCATTCCGCTTTTACATTGTTACTTATTACTGTAAGAGTGGGAGACATTTTTTATGTTTTTCATACATAAAATTGCAAAAAATAGAAAGATAAATGCAAGAGAAATGGGAGACAAAAAATATCCAACGAGTCGTTAGTATTCTTATCGTGCTCCTCTTATTACCACGTAAGATTCTCTACAAATACAAAATAAATCTTTTAAGCCCTCCATACGCCTGAAATATAATTATACAATTTTTAGATTGTCACATAAATTGCCACTACTTATCATATTGAAAGTAAACATAATCCGATTTTGCAAATCAGAATACGAGGTTTTTTAAAAATCAATCAATATAAACCTAGTTAGACGAAATCCATATACAAAATAATGATTTCCTTAAACAACGATCGCAATATGTATTTTCAATAATTTTTCTTTCTTATTAAAAAATTTACAAATTCAAATAATTAAGCATTTAAGCCGAATTAACTAATTCAATTATTGTAAAAACTAAACAGCTCAACTTATTTATAAAATATTAAACAAGATTTGATATGCATTTTATGACAAATTTGTATGAAAAACTAGTAAGATTATAATAAATTACAGCACAAGAAATGGTACTCTTTAACTATTGGTTTCTTGTTTCTTGAAAACATGAAATAAAATTATCTAAAGAAATGTAGAATTTTATATAAATAATTTCTATTGTCATGCAACTAAAAGTGTGGTAGCATTCAAAAACATGCTAATCTGGCAATATTATGTAGAACATGATCAAGGCGAATTCATTTTGAGCGTTGGTATACATACCAATTGAAAAGCAAAGTTAGTTTAGATAATGAAGGCCTCCTATTCGTAAGCATGGTAAGTTTTGTAATTTGTTTTTAAAAAAACTAATTAACTATATTTTAATTTTCAGGAGGTCTTTAAGCCTCTTTTCGTCCATGGCGGAAGGCAGGATATTTAGCAGGTGGAAAACTTTTATAATGTTCGTGACGTACTTTTTTGGGATGCTTAATGTATATACATACATATGTAAGTAATATAGTATTATTCATATGTATGTACTTAAGTATATATAATTTAACATAAAAATGCCCACGGCTGGCTCTTAATGAATTACGCGTTTAAAAAAAAATCGTACTACCTTAAAGACCTCTACAAAATCATTAAAATGATACCCATATTGATATTATAAAAAGTTGGAAAACTTCGGAGCCCCGTAATTTGAAAAATATGGGCAATAAGTAGCAATATGGGTATCCTTTTAAAGCTTTTGAAGAGGTCTTTAAGGATATACCAAATTTTTATGTAAAATTATATTATTCAGTACCAAATCTCTTTTTATTTTTTAATTCTCTGCCACCCCAATAACTGCCATTTTTGATTGGAGTTATTTCACTAAAGTAGATTTATAATACTAGTGGCTATGCCGAATCTTATATACACTTCACCATCTATGTAAATCTAGATTATTAAAGTAACTTCAATCAAAAAAAGCAAATATTGGGTTGACTGAGACTAAAAAAAAAACAAATTAAGTACTACATATATAAAATTTTACATAAAAATGCCAACGGCTCTTAATGGGTTAAGCATTTTAAAAAAAATATTTAGAATTTCCTTTACGATCTTGATATTATAAATAGTTCTTGAAAAAAAAACCGACTTCAAAACAGATTTTATCTGTCTGCCTATAACCGTTCAGGGGTATGGCATCATAAATTAGATTACCTTAACTATTGGGACACCCTTATATCTCCAAAATATGCCGGTTCAATAGTTTGGCAATATACATCAAATTATAAAAACTATATTCCGGCTACGCTGAAAACCTTTAGAAAGCGAAGCCGCTGTGGTTATACTATAGATGATAAAGTACTTTCGCCCGGCCGAAGACCGTCTTCGCAGGAAACCTTTAGAAAGCGAAGCCGCTGTTAGATACCATAGAGGAGAAAAGTCTTTCGTTCTTGAGTAAAGTTATGTTTATATGGAAAAAATGTTTTTTGGATACATTAACTTTTTTTATTTTGGAGCGGTGCTCGTAAATAAATTTTATGCTTAGCGAAGTCGATTGAGCGATGTCCGAGTTAACGTTAAAATGTTTGCCGAGGCAAACTTGATTTCACAAAAAAAAAAATATGCCAATCGATCAGATATAGTTTCAAAAGAGGTGCTATTGGAAATCAGCATGATCGGTCCATGTTCTTCGAGGCAGCAGGCAAAACACCACGCCTACCTCTAAATTTGCATGACTTTTGGAACAATAAATTAACTCTAATCAAAAAAATAATTATATGGGGAAATCGAGAATTAAAAGTTAAGAATAAATATTAGTAATAAATCGGAGCTCGACTATATTTTCTGAGTTATGGAATATGGATATCATTTTAACGCTCTTGAAGAGATCTTTAAGTAAATTTCAAAATTTTTTAAAATTATTTAACCCTTTAAGAGCCGATAAAATTCTTATGTACAATTTTATTATGCCGTTCTAAATCTTTTTTTTATTTTTTAATTCCCTGCCGCCTTAAGATCTGCCTTTTTTGATTAAAGCTATTTCCCTAAACTAGATGGTGGTATATAAGATTCGGCATAGCCGAATATAGCTTTAGCTTGTTTTTTAAGTTTGTGCCTGCACAACTCTCATTTCTAACCCAATTTTGAAATTTTTTTGTAACTTGATAGACTGCTTTTATATAGCCGCATGTAACACAATTGTTTTTAACCGACTTCAAAAAAAGAATTTGGCTGAATGTTGTTTTTTTTTATTGCGCCTCCAGAACTCAGTCATTTCTGATCCGATTTTAACAATATTTGTTAATATGATACATTATGCTTACAGATTGGTCCCTTTTAAAAAACAGTTCATACTCTCAAAAATTAAAGGGTGTCCCCATACAACATACATATTTTTACGTGTACAATGACTTGTAAAGGTCAATTCTGTAAAATTAAAAATGATTGCGTATTACTATAGCTCCCAATAACAAAAATTTATACAAAAATAAATCTAAAAATTAAATAATGCCCCCATAATTAATGTAAATTTACTTATATGGTCCTATCTTTTGAACCGTTATAGACAAACGCTTGCAAATTGGGCAGAATGTCGATTGCTATGGCCGTTATAGTAAGTAATAATGCAAATTATAAATTAAATAGTGCGCCAATAGTTAATTAAATTTGATGTATATGGCCATACTTTTGAGCGGTTGTAGGCAGACGCTTGGAATTTACACAAATCTATATACATATACATCAAATTAAATGAACTATTGGCGCACCCTTTAATTTATAATTCTTAGTATTAATACTTGTTACTATAACGGCCATAGCAATCGACATTGCGTCAAATTTATAAGCGCTTGTGTATAACGGTTCAAAAGGCAGGCCTATATAAGTAAATCTGCAGTAATTATGGGAAACCCTTTAATTTCTAAATTCACATTATAGACTCGTTAATATGGCGGACTTAGATATACAGGTCCCTTTTAAGTTTCAGCGTTCTGTCTATAACGGTTCAAAAGTACGGCGACACACTTGAAATTACATCAACTATTGGAACACCCTTTAACTTCTAAATCCATATTTTATACTTGTTGTTATATCGGACTTACTAATACAGTTTCGTTGTAAATTCCAAACGTCTGTCAATAACTGTTAAGAAGTATCGCAATATACATCAAATTAAATGAACTATTGGCGCACCCTTTAATTTATAATTCTTAATATTAAGGGCCAGTTTTTGACTTCGTATTTAAATGTCATTTAAATTTAAGTTCTATTTAAATACAAAATTCAGTTTTTCAATGCACACTTAAATGAAACTTAAATGACCAATCTTGCGCATTTAAAGTCCATTTAAATAATACAATTTTACCATATGGTTAATGCATTTTTTGTTGTTGTTTCGCAAAACTAAACAAAAGTAAACAAACATTTTAGCCATTGATAGAACAATATTTTATGTTTTGCATACATTTCTTAATGAAAATATTAATTAAAAAGTTAAATCAATAAATAAAATAAGTTTAGGTGGTGAATACATGAGTATCGCGCACATTTTTTTATATATTTAAAATATTTTTCACAAAATTTGCAATTCATTGTGTTTGTTAGCAGCTGTTTTTCATAAACAATGGAGATTTATTTTTATATTTCGTAATGCTACCATATTTTTGTGATATTTAAATGAGAACTTAAATAAGAACTGAAAAAATGAAACTGCATTTAAATACAACTTAAATTTAAATGAAAATTAACTAAATGCGTATTTAAATACGAACTCAAAAATTGGCCCTAATACTTGTTACTATAATGGCCATAGCAGTCGACATTCTGTCCAATTTGCAAGCGTTTGTCTATAATGGTTCAAAAGATAGGACCATATAAGTAAATTTACATTAATTATGGGGGCATTCTTTAATTTTTAGATTTATTTTTGTATACATTTTTGTTATTGGGAGCTATAGTAATACGCAATCATTTTAAATTTTCAAGAATTGCCCTTTACGATTCATAGTACATGTAAAAAATATGTATGTTGTATGGGGACACCCTTTCATTTTTGAGATTATGAACTGTTTTTAAAACGGGACCAATCTGTGAGCACAATCTATCATATTACCAAAAATTTTTAAAATCGGATCAGAAATGGCTGAGTTCTGGAGGCACAAATATAAAAAAGCAACATTCAGCCGAATTGTATAACCTCCTTTTTTGAAGTCTGTTGAAAAATTATGTAATTTTACATAAAAATGCCATCGTCTTTTAATGGGTTAAGTATTTAAAAAAAAAATTGGAATTTCCTTAAAGATCTTTTCAAAATCATTAAAATGATACTAAATTTTTTTAAATGCTTACCCCATTAAGAGCCAATGGCATTTTTATTTTAAATTGTATATATGTTGTACTTAATTGTCTTTAGCTAACAAACAATTTTAGAAACAGTAATGAAGGCCAGCCCTTTTTTTCCTGTCTTCTTTAGCAAAATTGACGAAGAAGGTTTTTATTGTAACAGGAAACACATTTTAATCAAGGACTCTTCCCACTTATTTTGTCAAATTGTCGAAGACGGAATATATTGTAAAAGAAAATACGGTAAGTTTGTTCCTTAATTTTTATAAAACGACTAACACATTTTTTTTTTTAAGGAAGGCATCCTCTTCCCTTCTTATTTGTTTAAATGGGCGAAGACGGATTACGTTGTAATAGGAATTACGGCAAGTTTGATCCTTAATTTTTGTTAAAACGGCTAACCCATTTTTTCATTTTAATTAAGGCATCTTCTTTCCATCTTATTTATGAAATGGGCGAAGACGGATTAAGTTTTAATAGGAGATACGGTAAGTTTGATCCTTAATTTTTATAAAAACTACTTACCTCACCATCTTTTCTCAATTTATTAAATACTTCTATCCGGTCTTTATGTTTTTTTGGTAGTTTTGCTATTGCTTTAATCTCTTTTTCTGATTTGTGTCTTAGTAGCATATGTCTTCCTAATTTTGATTGCAAAGTTTTGCAGTAGATGCAAAAATGCTTCTTGGATTTGCTGCTGTCTGGAACACTTATTGTTTCTATATTTAAAGGCGATTTAATTTCTTTAACACTTTGCTCAATTACTTCTGTTGTATTATTTGAATATAAACTGTCTTTGGCATTTGTTAAAACAGGGTTATATTCCGATAAGCTCTCGTTTGTTATGAAAGTATTTTCTACAGAAACATTGCTTAAAAAAATTCGAAAAAAATTGCTGTTTTTGTTTTATTTGGCACGTTTGAGGTTTTATTTTTCCACTTTGATGAAACCACTGCATTATCAGTTCTTGTAGAGTTTGGTAGTTCTTTAGAGAAGCAACTTATTTCAGTACTATTGTTTGGATATTTTTCGAAATTGAAATCTTTTGTGAATGAGAGGTCTGAAGCAATGACGTTTTCAGTATTGGCGGGCGGAAGTTTATTTTGATCAGTGTTTAACAAAGAAAACGATAAATTGGTTGAAGTCAATGTTAAAGAGACATTTTCAGAGTTCTTTTCTTGGTTTCTTGGTTTTCTTAAATTTTGAGACAAAAAAGATGGATTTGTGTTTGTTTTATTTGACACGTTTGGGGTTTTCTTTTTTCGCTCTGATGAAATCATCGCATTATTAGTTGTTGTAGGGTTTGGTAATTCTTGAGTGGAGCAACTTATTTCAGTACTATTGTTTGGATATTTTTCAAAATTAAAATCTTTTGTAAATGAATGGTTTGAGGCAATGACGGTTAAAGAAGAATTAGTTAAAGAAACATTTGAGTTTTTTTTGTGTAGGTTTTCTTGAAATTTTTTCTATTTTATTTGTAACATTTGAGATTTTGTTTGTTCGCTCTGATGAAATCACTGCATTATTAAAATAAATATTATAAATATTAAAGACTAACCGTCTAATTCATAAGAATTTCCTATTTTAGGTTTAAAGTTTACAATAGTTATTGAACACTTTTCGTTAAATAAACCATTTATAAAAAACACACAATAACAGTTTTATAACTAATCTACACTTTAAGCAATCTAACGTTTTTACCTGGCAACTCCTATTAATATTTTATACTTAGTGCTTTTAAAAACCAATTCTCAATTAACCCGAAAACCGAATATGGTTTTCTCTTTATATTTTTTTACATCAAAAAGGAACCTTATTAGTATAAATATATGTTCTGGTTACTGCAAAATATACGAACAAGAAACGTAAAATTTAAATTTATAAATAAATATGTTTTTGTTTATTTTGTTCTCAGGTAAAATGAAAAGTACTCGAATAACGAGATCTATAACGAATTGTTTACATTTTATTTACTTCACTATTCAAATAAATTATTTTTAATTTATTTTTATTCTATATATTATAATTATATATATTATAATTAATTTTCTTTCAATATATATATATATATATATATATATATATTGAAAGAAAATTAATTTGAAGTTAAAAAAATAATTGAAAAATAATAGAAAATCAGAAACATGCACCAAAATAATTAGGTTGTTTTATTATTTACTGTTCTCTCTCTTCACCGTCTAATGATCGATTTACCTATTTTTTAACTGATAAAAACGTTGCTTGCAAATGTCAACTTCGAGTGCTTATAAATTTTAGAATTTAGTTTTTACAAAAATAAAATATCCAGTTGTTTGTTTTGATATATTTTTCAAAGAACGTTATTAGCAGAAACATTATTTTGGTAAGTGCAAAAAACATTTTTTGGCCAAGATTTTTTTGGCCAAGTGCCTACTGTGCATTGTAAATTCAATTACATTCTATTAAAATATTTGTGAAAGGAAATTTAACATTTAATTTTATATAAATAAAATATCTCTTGTTTTCTTTCATAAATAATATTAATTATAAAAATTAAACCTCAGAGACTTTGTCGTGCAGATAAATTTGCAAAACAAATTCCCGCTATTTATTTATTTTATTTTAAGTTAACATTATTTTTTTAGTGTTGTTGTTACAGCATTATTTTAATTAATGAGTGAGTTTCCTATATTCATCTATGCTGAATCTTATGTACCTTTCACCATATACATATGTAAATTTAGTTTAGTGAAGAAACTCCAAACGAAACATCTCTTTAAAAGCCTGTAAGTGATATGGAATAAATGTGGTGCATAAGCGCAATTTTCTATAAAAAGTCCGGGGGCCAAATAATGACCAATTTATTCACTAGATGTTCTCGTCACCTGGTCCATATAAGCAGGTGGACTCTATATTAAAGCTAAAAGTTGTCAGGCGTAAAGAGAGTTGACTCGACAGAATTTAATCCTGGAGAAGAAAAGACCTACTAAAAGCCTGTTAACGAGCATAATCATAAGGAAATGTATGTCAAACTCCTGATAGTAAGCTAGGCCACGGTGAGGCATATTATTGTGATTGCCAGTCAAAATAATTTCAAAGTGACGGTGTTTACACTAAGCATGATCTGTATGGAGTTTGAGTAGATGCAGTTAATTGAGAAAACATTATCAAAATCTAAGGTAAAGAAGATTTAAAGGACTTTTTAGGTAAAGTTTTCGAACCAATTGAGGATACAATTATTCTCTGCCCCTATGACAAGTTCTGTTGAAAAGGTAAATATAAAAAAGTTATTTAAAAAAATCCCAAATTTTTACATTTTCATTCAGAAAATTGCATATTTTGTCAATCTAGTGAAAAGCTATTGATCTGCTTTCTTCAAAATAAGGAATTTTAAAAGTTTTATAAAAATCAAAATTAAAAATAAATTGAATATTTAAATGCTTGGTTTTGCAGGCCTTGTCACCTATTTGAAAACTGTAAAATAAAACCTGGAGATATAATTAAATTTAAAAATTAGTTTTTTATTCATTTGTACAGAATCGGCTTTAAAAAAAGTTTAAATTTTAGTGGTGGTTTTTCATTTTTTTGCCGCAAGCACTTTTTTCTTTCTTTGTTTTACATTATGATAATATAAATCATCTTCTTATTTAAGATAAATTGAAAACAATCTGCTTTTTTATTTTTTATCATTTACATACATGTTTTAAAAATTGACGTAACTTTTAAATAAAATTAAAAAATATAATAAAAAAGCGAGTGCGTTTTGATGTGATGTGTCAACGGTAATATACTCACGAACGGCAAAATTTTGACACATATTAAAGAAAGACAAATACGCACACCAATATACATTTTGATCAAATTAATTTATAAATTGCTTTTACTAAATCGCTGTATTTGAGTTATTGGAAAATATTATTCAAAAATGTTATTTTTCAAAGAAGCTCATTTATTATACCCTTCATCACAGAAGAAAAAGGATCTATGCAGGGTTTAAAATTAAAAAAAATTTTTGACTGCCGACTGACTGAACTGAAAATAGTTTCAGTTTTTATTTTTAACAATTTGACTGCTTAAAGTTGTTAAACAGAGCACTAACAGAAGTGAAACCAACTGAATTTAATTTACTATTTTCGCACAGCGGCTGAGTTTTGAGTTTGCAAGTAAACAATACGCAACTTAAAAGCCAGTTTTTGTGCGTTTAGCAAACGTAGTTATGCTTTTTTAGTAACGCAACACAACTGAAAATGTGTGCGGATAATCTGACTGAATAGTTTGATTTTATATTTGTACACAGTTTTTTTTTTTTCAACAAAAAAAAATATATCGCCATTGTTGTTTAGTAGGTATAAATGGAAATTACTTTCATTTCATATTGTTTGTATAAAAGTTTAATTGCAAATGTCTCGTTTAATGTATGGTAAATAATTTTAAAAGAATAGGTTTTCTGGTAATTCTTTTTTTAATTGATTGAAAATTTACTGGTTATTTTTTAAAAATGGTTTAAAAGATAAAATGGTACTACACAATTACTTACATGCGGTTTAAAAATTGAACTTAACTTTATTAATATTTAATCTAAAACTAAGCTAATAACTAAATATCTTTAAAATATATTTTAGTTTTGTGGAATTTGTTTGTGGTTTTTAGACCCATAAAATAGAAAGATATGCAGATTCAATTTTGATTAATTCAGATAATTTGATAAGAAAAAATTAAATATAGTTAAAAACATTTGTTTAATAGCATGTTTACACGGCAATGCGAAGCACTTGCTTCGCTCTCTGAATCATGATTGCGAAGCATGCCGTTTCCACGACACATACTACATGCTTCACATTGACTTCTGTTCTAAAATTTTGTTTTTCGTTTCAATTTTAGTGTTTGTAATTAATAAAATTTTAAATTATAATATAATTATTTGTTTTTATATTAACACATATTTACACAGCACTTTTAATATTATTTTACTTTTTTTGTTTACATTTATATACAGCTAGTTCAGATAAACTTGCGATAAAAATTAGGGAAGACAGAAATTTTTCATGCTTCGCAAGTAGATTCAAGCTGAATCGTCTCAAAACAAAATGCTTCGCTCTCAAGATTTTATATGGCGAAGCACGTTGATTCGGTCGTGATTGAGCTGTAAATCATGAAAAGAGAGCGAAGCAAGAATATTGGGCTTCGTGTAAACAAAGTATAAGCATTAAGTTTCCTGATATCGAATTTAAATGGAGGTACCCTCAATAACCTACAAAATAATCAAACATATTTCGAGGAAACTTATACGAGTAAAATTTATAACACACATATGTGAGCTCTTAGTCCCTTTAAGTATATCAATTACAGAAATGTTTACGTATCAAACGCCCGCTCTGGAATTATCAGTCCTTTGTTAAAAAAAAACCCATATGTAATGTAATGTGTAAAAAACTAACCTTTTAACTTTGGGATTTTTTTAATAACAGGTAGATTAATTATGTATTGTTGTTGTTGTGTTTATATATAAATTATTTTTTAAACGCTGCATCTTTTTTTAAAATGGCACAACACAATTTATATACAATAGCAAAAAAAAAACATTTCTTTTTTTTTGGAATAGCAAAAGGGCTATAAAAATTCCTAGAATTTTACGTACGTTTTTTGTGTCTTTTTTTTCCCAATGTGTACTTTCTTAATAAAATCGTGCAAATTTGAATTTATTTTTAGGAGAAATAAATTTGTTTATTAATTGTAAATGTATTCTATCTAATTTAGTTTTAGTGATGACGTGAATGATTGCAGGAATTCTGTAAGTTGTAGCTCATTAAATTTTTCTTATGAACTGAATACATTCAGCAATTTTTTATTAAATAAGCATGCATTCCGATTTGAATTAATTTTTAGCTGAAATGAATTCAGTAAAATATTTTTAATAATTATGAACGCATTCATATTTAATTCCATCACAACTTCTACAAATTAATGAATTACATTTTCTAATTAATAGGTAGTTAAATAAAACCAAAAATGTTAATATCTCTATGGAAAATTTGTCATCAAACACATTTCAAGGTTGTTTTATTAATATTTTTATTAAATAGTTGCTAATTTATAATTTTCGTACCAATTGTTTTAATGAAATTGAATATGCATTTTGTAACTCAAATATTCCAAAAATATATATTGAAGTTTTTTCTACTAACACCACTAAGCAACAATGCATGTCTGTACATGCATATTTGCCGTTAATTTGTTGAACATAAAATTCTATACGGACGCTTATTTTCCACTTTGTTTAACCACCCTATTCGTATTATCCAGTCACATTTTCAGTTTTGTTACGATAATAAAATAACATAACTACGTTTGCTTAAACCACACAAACTGGCTTTTAAGTTGCGTACTGTTTATTAATAAACTGAAAACTCAGCCGCTGCGTGTACGTTATGCTGAAGAAAACAGTAAACTGATTTATTTTCGCTTTAGTTTTGTGTGTACTCAGTTTAACTATTTTCAGTTGGTGTAAAATAGAAAACTGAATTCAGTTGTTTATTTTCAGTATGTAACTGAAAAAGTTGAACTGGATAGTAAAACCTGACTGATAATAGCAGTTTTTCGAAACCCTGGATCTATGTATATAATTTTATAATTTCCCCAATCGATCAGACATATTTTCAAACAAAATTTTATTGGAATTAAGCCAGATTGGTACGTGTCCTTCGAGGCAGTGGCCAATGCCTCTAATTTTTCCGTATCTTTTGTTCAACTTTTGTTTGTACTCTGGAAGGTGGTTGTGTTTATGGTCAATAATTATTGAAAAAGTTAAGAAAAATTAGTATGCTTTTCACCTGATACATCAGCCTATTTATATACAACAACAACTTATATTTACGGAAAAAAACTTGTTTTGAACACATAAACTTTATAGTAGGAAATATATTTTTATGCCGATTTTAATTTAAAATATTCTGTAGGATATCTGTAAGTAATTCGTTTTATTCTAATTTCGAGAACGTACTTAATATATGGTAGATAGATGAAAAGAATGCTGGCGACAGTTGTAGTGATCCAGAAAATGTTGATTACATCCTGCTAGTGTATAATTTTCCTGTTTTTTTAATAATTGACTAAAACATTTTTATTTTGATGTTAATTTTTTTTTATGAAATCAGTAGTTAAACTTTGGATATTATATACAAAATTTGTAAATTAAAATAAAAGTAAAAAATGAACTAAAGCAGAAAATCAATTTTAATTCATTTCGACATTTTAAAAATTTCTTTTTTTTTAATTTAGGAATTAAAATACACGTGAATATATGTCGAAAGCTACCACGCAAAAGCGAGAAAAAATACGTAATAAAATGCTTCTTTTTCATTCCGTGTGTCTCGATTCGTGCAACATAGTGAATATAATCCTCATCTCTTTCAATATTATCAATTAAATATAAATAAGTATTTAATAATAAGTCTTTTACTAAAACCCTTTTAATAATTTTTAGAATACGTAGATTGGGCGACAGATTAATAAAAAAGAACAAGCATGTATCAATTATTTCAATAGATCGGTTGATTTAATATTAACAGATGAGAAAAACAACTTCAATTTATAATAAAATATTAAATTTTTATGGAATTCTTTTAGTATTATTATTTTATGATTAAAGCTTTGGATTTTGCTGCTTTTTTTTTTTGATACTTCATTTTCCTTTTTTAATTTTGTTAAGCAATACAGAAGCGAATTATTTAATAACAAACAAATTTAAAATTAAAAAAAAATTATAAAAACCTAAAAGTGAAAGCTTTAATAAAAAACATTGTTAAATTTATAAAAAACTTTAAATTTGCATAAATGAATATTTTAAAGCAAATATTATGGCGGAAAGTAAAAACTTACGTTATCGGTTCGAAAGAAAATTATGTTGAGGTACCTACTATGCACCTAAATAAAAAAAATTACGTGCATCTTAAATAAAAATAAATTCCTGGAATATCATAAATTTACCACATTAACTAGATTAACTTCATCCATTAAGTTATTTCTAAACTGCCTACGTAGTTATTTTGATACTATCTTTTTTGTGTAGGAAATTTAGAAGAGTAGAATTTCTTTTCAATTTTCTGTGCAATTTGTGTGAAAAGAATAAATTAAAATATCATCAAATAAAATCCATTTAATTAATTCAAATAATATTTATGCGCACAAATAAGTATTTATTGATACTCGTATGAATTTTTATTTAAATTTTATTACACAAAAAAAAATATTTACAAATGTCACTTATTGAATAATCCAATATACGCGTTTATTATATCACACCAATCCCCCCACCCTCTAATGACATATTTGGAAAAAAATTTAAAATTTCCTATTGTTGTTGCATAACTTAATAAAACTCATAGAAAATTCCTTGAGCGATTTTGTAAATTTTTAATATAAAAAAGATTAAGCTAAAATAATATCCTGTGTGGTATTTTTGTTTAAAAGAATTGGAAATTTAAAAAATTTATTTAATTGCGTTGAATAATTTAAACTAAGTGCTATTGTGCCTTCCATTATAATTTTGTTGGAAACTCGTATGGATCACATTTACGCTAACATTTTATCACGAAGAAATGCTTTTAAATTAGAATTTTTATAATTTAAATTTATCTTATCGCAAATCTTAATTTCTTATTTCTTATGACGATGGAGTTCATTTTACTATAAATAATTAAGTGTGGCACCAATATTTATCTTATTAAAAAATCTATGCTATACCATAAATCCACAATTAATAAGGGCCGACAATGGTCTCCGGAAAATGAAAAACTTATAAAATAAGTGACTTACGAATAGTAATTGTGCGTAACCTAAAATTATATTTTTATTTATATTTAATTGAAATATAAAGGGAATTTTTTAAACCCAAAAAATATACGAAAGTAATAACACCAAATGAACTGTCATACTGCGATCAGAATGCTCTAGCAGAATATCATCCTAATAGTATGATGCTTGAACATCGCTACCGAATTATACTAATTTAATTTGGAAATCAAGCATCAATTCAGTCGTCAATCAATTATTGGTTGATGAAGTATATTTTTGCCGATCCACAACAGCCTCTACAGACTACCTTACATCCAGGAAACTGCATGCTGGTGACTTCATTTATTCAAAAATGAAGCCGGAGCACGCGTGACGGTTGATAGAGCTCGCTACCGCAAGCGACATAAATCCAAGCGTGACATAGTTTCAACTGAAGTGTGGTAAGTGCCTTACGGTGATTTCTTTATCGACTCTTGAAATCAAAATTTGGCTAAAAACTGATTTTAAGAAATGAACCTGTCAATCTGCCGTCAAGGTAATGCGATTTAACACTTCTCCTGTAGAGGTATGTAAAGTCCCAGTGTGTTGATAAAACAGCAAAAACTAAAGTCAAATAGGTAAACTTATGGACAGAATGCCAGAAAAAGTTGCCCAAAATTTGATATCCCTTATGCCTTCGTAAAGAACATCCGCAGTGGCCAAATGCCTGAAATCATTGATCTTGCGAATAATTTCTTTAATTAATTATTTAGTTTTTTTTATAATAAAAATCTATCGGGCTTAAAAAAGATTTTATTCTTATTATACTTTAATTGGGATTAGGTGTTGTTTTTATTTTAAAACACGTGCACGTATGCTTGCACTGGCATCTCTATCGATTGAAACTTTAAATTCATTCAGATTTTTTGATACGCAGAAACTTGATTTGTGGTCACCTATAAAATTTCTACTTTTATATGAAAATTTAATTAAAGATTTTAAAC
This sequence comes from Gymnosoma rotundatum, assembly GCA_916610165.2. Classification (NCBI taxonomy): domain Eukaryota; kingdom Metazoa; phylum Arthropoda; class Insecta; order Diptera; family Tachinidae; genus Gymnosoma; species Gymnosoma rotundatum. Next base: position 125,856,338 of record OU744336.1, on the reverse strand, counting down.
CGCCTTATATCAGTAAATATAAGACATTTTGAAATGATAAGCTTGATTTGTGAAAGATTTTAATTACAAAGTTCTAATGAAACATTAATCTGTTGTCGGAGTTGTGTGTGTGTGTGATGATAGATTTGACAAAAGTCGTAAAAATGTTAGTTTTAGTTTAATTTGTTTCACAATAGTGTTAATAACAGTTTCTAAACTTCTCTCATCTTCAAAAAATTCAAATGTACTCATAAAGAAAATACGTCGTGTGTACAAAAGTAAACTAAAGACAAAGATTCAAAGTTTGCAGCCCTAATGAGGAAAAACTTTAATTCACACAAAAGTATCCTGATTTGTGGAAAGTCACATCCAGAAAAAAGCATGATGGTGATTTTAAATGAAGCCGGAGCTCGCCTAACGGTTAATAAAGCTGGCTACCGTGTTACGGTCTATGATTTTTTTAAGCAGGGATGTCATGAACCCAAGCGAAACATAGTTTTAACTTAAATACGCTAACTGCCATATGGCGAAGCAACTATCGACTTTTGAATAAAAAATTGACTTTAAACTGATTTCGAGGAATAGACCTGTTAATCTGCTTTCAAGGTTGTGCGATTTGACACCTTTCCTGTTGAGTCATGTGAAGTGACTGGTTTATGCTAATAGAAAAGCAACAATTTAAGCCAAAGAAGTGAACATTGTTCTTACTTTGCAACCATTGGCCAGCAATACAAGTAAGAGTGGCCCAAAATTTGATGTCCACAAATCGCTTTGTCACGAATAGCCTCATGCTTTAGTTTTTGCAATAAATATCTGTCGTACTTAGAAAAAAGTTTTTTTCTTATTGTACTCTCTTTCAGATTAGGTGTTGTTTATATTGCAAAACACATGCACGTGTGCTTGCACTGGCATCTCTATCCATTCAAACTTTTAATTTATTCAGATTTTTTAATAAATTCAAGAACACAACAAAAAGCAAACGTTTAAAAAAAATGCTTTGCTGATTGCTTTGCTGCAGAAAGAAACACACAGTCAGCAAAAGCACTGGTTATTTCTATTGAAAATATAAAAGGAAAAGATTTTATAGTTGCATCTTTCTCACAATATTTTTAAAAACAGTTTCTAAACACTCTCACCTTAAAAAAATTAAGTGTACTTATAAAGAAAATTAAGAATTTTACCTTGTGTGTACAAAAGTAAAATAAAGTAAAAGACTGAAAGTTTGTAACCGGAATGAGAAAAAAACTATAATTAACACAAAAAAAGAAACGGAGGAGATAAATAAAATCAATTAAGAAGTTACGTGCTGATTACTATTGTTGTCTGTTATGTTAGATATTTATATTTATTTTTTCTTTTGATCAGTTTCACGTAACATATCGATTATAGCTTAAGAATTGGAATATAGCCATTGTTTAAGGATTTTTTTTTTTGTTGCTAAAAATACTGGTCAACGGTTAATAAAACAAATTCCAATTTTGATGGAAATGTAGAGACTAATGAGCAAGAATGTTTAATTTGGTTTTTTTATTTTTATTTAGTCACGTATATTTTTACACAATCACAGATTTTATGTGTTGTATTTAGTATTATTTTTCTCTACTTAGAATTTTTACTTGGACACAGCAATCAAAAATGTTTTGAAGATTTTTAATGTTTAAAAAAATATTCCGTCTAAATATTCTACAATATCTTTATTAACGCGAAACTTTTGGTAAGTCCTAAAAAATTTAAATTAAAATAAGTAAGAGTGCTATATTCGTCTATGCCGAATCTTATACACGCTTCACCATACATGTAAATCTAGTTTACTAATGTAACTCCAATCAAAGTCAGAAAAACAAATATTAGGAATATTGACATATATTGATTTCTTAAAAATATGGTGCACAATCCAACTTTTCGACAAAAACTTCAAAGGCCCATTACCGGAAAATATTAGTGAGCGCGAATATTTTCACTTGATATTTTTCTTCGTTTTTAACTCTCTATCGCCCCATATATTTGTTTGTTTTTTAATTAGACTTACTTCACTGTTCCGAATGGTATGGAAAAATTAAAGGCGTGGTGTTTTTCCTGCTGCCTCGAAGACAAGACAACAATAAAAAGTATAATTTCAGTATTTTTATTAAAAATAAACAAAATGTTTGTTGTATTTGCACTCATTTAAAAAAGTCTTATGAGGCTAAAAAATTAAAGTTTTGGCATTTTTGTTGTATATTTTTTCGAATTTTGGTATTTGACTAGTCATAACCTTAACTGCTTCAAATTTTCAATTAATTTGATCCAGTACATGGATTGTTACTTTTTTGTAGTTCCGGCGAAAATAAACATTTTTTGTGACTTCTTAAATACATTCCGGCAGAACTTTTTGTTAATTTTTAATTTTGATAAATTATTTTCCATATAAAAGGAAAAAATCTTTTTTAAAATTTTGTAAAAAGTACAATTACGGAGACGACAACTGTGTAAAAAACTAAAATAAATTCTAAATATGTATATTTTCCCTGGTTCTCCACGAAATCGACCTATTTTTTAGAATTCTAAAGTAAAGTAGTAGAATTCTAAAGTAGTGTTATTAATCGGGCTTGCCGTTAAGTTATTACTAATTTATTTTTAAAGTATTTTATTTGGTGCCACTATGTATTTTTAGTTTTAAATGGTTTCCTTCGGTAGTTTACTTATTAAACACAAAAAACATACCAAATTTACTTTAGTTTTTCATTTATGCGTTACATTAATTTTGGAACATGTTTTTATGAAATATATTATATATCACAATATTTGCGAAACAGAATAAATTTGTTTTTTTTGTGGTACTTTATGAAAAAGGTCCCTTTTAATTTCGTCAACACATTTTGTGTTTTAAACCAAAATAAATTGTCTTACAACATGTTCCACTTCACGTCTGTTGTAAATATATTTACTCGTAAAAATAAAAACAAATAATAACAGTAAATATTTAACAGTATTATAGCATTCTCTTTAGTGCTATAAAAGTTCCAGCAAATAAGAGCAGAAACAGCTCCCTAATTCTCAACAGGTTGCTTAAGAGAGTATGCTTAAGAGATAAGATGAATTAAATGTACATTTTACACCATAACAGTATATTTGAATGGCCATTTTAACTTAAAAACCAGTTGTCGGAAGGATGTTGCGATGTACGGAACAAATCTTTCTTTAAAGGATTATAACTTTTAATACAGGTGCAGGATTCAGTTACTAAAAGTCAGCAATCAAAAAATTTAAATTACAAAAAATTAGAAAATTATAAAAAAATAAATAATTCAAAATGTGTTTAAAAATATGTACTTAACGTGTGTAGTGTTAAATAAATATGTGCGAGAAAGAATTTGAATGTTTACTAACAAAAAGCTAAAGTAATGGACTAAAGGAATCGAAATAGAAAAAGTAAAAAATAATAATTTTTATTGAGAAAAAATTAAAATATTTAAAAAAAAAATTAACATAGAATAAAATAAAAATATTAAAAAAAAATAAAAAGGCCATTTTAAATATGTTACACAGTAACTGTAAAGTTAAAATAAAAAATAACCAAAATTTGTTTAAAATCTTTATGCAGAAATTTTATTATTTTAATCAAATATAATCCAGTGTGACATATTTTACAAAATAAAATGATTTTCTAAACAATTTAAAAGAATAAGTTAGTGGAACAAAATATATAAAATAATAGTAATAATAATATTTATAATAAAATCTTATCAAACTAAATACTCCATTAGAGAAAAGCTGTTTATCAATTTTTTTCAAGCTTCACTGTTAAAATTCTTTCGAACTTAATTTTCAGTATTAGTTTGTCTGGATATAAAATAATCAGAAAGATTTTTAAAATGAATGCTCTAGTTAGTGTCTTCATTAGATTCCAACACAATTTTAAAACGTTCTTTCTGTGGAGATTTTCTTAAGAGTCCATTGTACTGCATTTTTGTTTCAATTTCGAAAACAAGTCATTCAAACATAATTCCAATAATGCCATTAGAGGATAATTCTTATATGAAGGTTAACGAGTTGGAAAATTGCAACAATTATAAACGGACGCAACACGTCCATCATACGATTTAACCGTGATCACATTTATTAACAAAATTTGAAAGTTTTTTAAGTTATCAAAACGAAAATCAGTTTTCAGTAATTATTCGTATTATAAAATTAACACATTTGAATCGGTGCGTTTTTACGGAATTGTTATTTTTTATATAAAGTTTTAATAGAGAGAAATTTTTTTCTGCAAAAATTTTCTAAAATCTTAAATCTAACTGTCCACGCAAATTAAATAAATAAATAATAATAATAACAATAAATAAATAAATGTAAAAAAAATTTGATGGCGTTTTTTTGAGTCAGCTGAAGGCGAATTAAATTTTAGGTGGCCGCACGGCTACAAAAAACAAAAATCTTATGTAATTATGATGTTGCAGAGTACATCGTTAATGTTAAAAGAAAGTAGGATGGGATTTATCCTTCTATCATCATTTGGTACTCTAAATGAAGCTATACCAGTTTGCTTCTTTCTCCTGCATACGAGCAATACTTCATATTTATTTTTTTGGTGTTGAAATTCAATTTTATTTTTTTTTTTTAATTATTTGACAATTTTTTTTTACTTATTTTAAAGTTCTGACAACAACTTTGTACATATATGTATATGCATGGTGAAATAATACAGCTGGTCTCGCTGTAAACGCTTAATATCATACTCCATATATATAAAATACATATGTATAATTTTTTTATGTGGTGTTTAACATATAAAATTTACGGTGAAATTCGGTATCGCGACCACCTAGTATTATTTTACCATGTATATCTGTAAACAAAAATAAACTTGGCTATTAAGACCACCTGTAAAGTAATTAGCCTTGACTCAGCTTGCTTTTAAATAAATTTTTATTTCTCTTTTAGGATTTCAACCGCTGAAATTTGTAGCTTTATAGTAGATAAAAAATTATAAAATTCTTAACAAGTTTTGTAATGTACAAAAATCTTTTCTTCTCTATGCCTTTATTATACTGCGTATACCTACTTATATCATCAAGATTTAGGCTCGTTATTACAAGTTACCAAAAGCTGAAGTTAAGATTTTGTGGATTTTGAATTTTAGACTTTAATCTTAGAAACTTCTTATCCTGGCACTTAATCATAGTTTAAAGTAACTTGTACTAATGATATTTGATCTTTCAATTCATTCCCTGAATATTTCTGAATGTAGATTTCTTTAGTCATTACTGAGCCCTTAAATTCCTTAGAGAAGTCCTAGGCATCGATAGAAAAATTTAAAGCCTTTTTAACATTTCATTTCAACTAAAATTTTTCTCGTCCTTCTTCCTCATAAAGGAGTAAACAGTGAGGTCTTTTATGACATTCAAATTAAGTATGTGTCTACCAGTAGTCGTCAGACACTAGGACATTCACACACAACCTATGATACCTTATCACAATCATTATCGCTAGCATTTATTCTTTATATAATTAACGTATTTCCTTCTTTTAAAATTTCATTATTTATTTCGTTTATATTTTTCTCAAGTCCCAGCAAAGATCTCAACAATTTTCTGCGAAAATTTTTTTTAATATAAAAATTTGAATTCAAAATATTATCGATAACTGTAGAGATTGTGTCATTTGAAACTTTTTTAATTATAAATAGAAATAAAGAAAATGAAAATAAAGAAAATGTAAAACAAAAAAAAAATTAAGTTGCTTAACGTCTTTAAAAATCATTTTTAAATTAAAAATGTGTAAACATTTGCAAAATTTCAAATACAAAATAAAAGTAAAAAATAATAAACAACAACTACAAAACAATGTGTAAAAGTCAACAATCCAATTATGAAAGCTACTAATAAAAAATGTATTAAACAAACCTGCAAAACAAAAAAGAATAGATTCGGAAATAAAAAAATATAAATAATATTCAACTATAAATTAAAAAGTTTTTTTCTTCCTTTTCCTGTTTCCAATTTACTTCAATTGCTTCTATGCTTTTTATATGTACATTCACATATGTGTATTATTAAGTCATTACTAAATTAAATTATAATTAAAAAAATTAAAAACCATTTTCAACGTTGGCTTTGTTAAGATGTCAGAAAATGTCGATACAGAATTGCTGGTGAACTGCACCATTTTGGCAGTCAAACGTTTTGAATTGCATTCGATTGTGAACACAAGTCAATTAAACAGTTTAAATCGTTCGGATATAATTGGACTTTTAACGGGCATCATTGACAACAAAGACAACTTGGAGAGCATTAATGATGCAAAGTAAGTAGAGAATTTTTTTTCTTAATGTAGACAATTAGGCAAATTGGTAAATAAAAAATATTATTTTTTCATTTAATATAAATGTATTTATTTATTTATTTTTATTTATAACCTAAAAGATTAAAATTCAAATCGCTTGTTATTGTCCAGATCCTCCTTAAACATAAGAAAATAATAACGTTATAAGTTGAAAAAGTTTATATTTAACTTATAATGAGCTAGCGGATCCCGGCGTGCTTCGCTACGCATGAACATTAACATTGAATCAAATCCATATACCGCATACGCTCATAGGTATATATGGACAAAATCGCATGTTGTCATAAAAAGCCGCAACTGAATTCACTTTGACCGATCGTGAGTAATAAAGTCACAAGACACTTGTAACATTTTTTTATATAAATATTCATTATAAATGACAAAACAAATTAATAAATTAGTTGTAAATTATATAAAAAAATGTTTAACTTTTTATCTATGCATATGTACATATATACAATAAAACTATAACGGTTTCATTTCTGTATATAGAATGTTTTTTGAAAATTTTGATGTTGGTGAAGGTAGTAAGCGAAATGGAATTCAAATCACCTATTTTTAGAATTTTTCTCTATCTGTCTGTGTTCGTATCACGTAAAAACTGCTGGATGGATATGAATAAAATTTTGTAGGGAGGTCCCTTAGAACCTTGGTTAAAATATATAGAATACTTTTTTTTGTAAATATATGTTATTTCGTAGAGAAACTAAAGATACAAATGCGGAAGCACCCAATTTTACCGGTATAGTGGTACTAAAACAGTTGTCAGGACTTTTTATTTTTGTAGACAAAAAATGTTTAACACATGCTACAGAACTCAGGAATAAATGTGTAAAAACACATTTTTCTAAATTTGATTTTTAAGAAAATTAGAAATGACACGCAGACTAAGTCGTGGGTGCTGCTAGTTTATATTAACTTTATGCATAGTAGGTCACTTAGGTTTCCTTTCTCTTTTCAAGCTTCTAGCGAACTTGATATAAAGCTCATTTAGGTAGATAAAATAATAAAATCAAAATAAACAAATTACGCCACATCTTACGAGGAAGAAAGAACCTCTATTTGGAGAATTCCTATTTTACTAATGGGAACAATTTTATATTAAAATATAATATTATGGTAATAAGTTTTTACCCCAAAGGAGCAAATATGAAGGTTATGCAAATAAAAATTAATAAGAAAATTCTCTACCAGATATATTGTTTTGTTTTAAACTTCCATTTTAATAAAACAGAAATGTCTGCATAGAAATAAATAAACTACGTATAAAGTATGTAAATTTTACTAAAACATGAGGTAGGGGAAAAATAAATCTGCAAAGTGAAACCACACACGAGGGGCTTCGTACAATGATTGTGCCACCCTTTAATTTCATTTCATAAGCTTGTTATAGCATACAGTATGTGGTAATTATTTTGATAATTTTAAAGTAGGGACCTATAAATATATCTAACGTCACTATCGGGACACCTTTAAATTTTAATTTTTTATTCTTACTTTTATAGCAAAACTAGTAATAAATAGTCCGTGTAATTTTATAGTTTTAGAGTGCTGCTGTTCAAAAAACGGCCCTGCGAAGATAACATTACTACTGGCACACGCTATTTTCATTTTCATTTTCATTTTTATTTTCCTTTTTTGTACTTGTTTTTATTGCAGAAATAGCATAGAACATACTGTATCTATAACGGTTAAAAAAGAAAAAGCCGTATTCGTTAATTTCACTACACCCTTTAATTTTTAAAATTATTGTTTACAGTTATTTTTATAGCGCGCTAATTTTAAATACTCTATGTTTATTTTACTACGGCTGAAAAACTAAAGCTCTAAAAGTATATTTTACGTCTCAATAGGAACACTCTTTACAATTTCAGTTTTATTTTTAATTCTCTTTTGATTGTTCTTATATTGAACAAAAATATTTAAACTTGAATGCGTAAGTGAAAATAACATTGCTATTGGGACACCATTTAATTTGAAATGTTTTCTTTCCTATTGCTTTAACACACATAATTTTACAGGCACCATGCAGAATTGAAGTGTGAACAGTGAACAGTTTCAAAAATAACAAAATATTTATTAATATTACGTAACTTTCTGAACACCCTTTATTTTTTTTTAAGATAGATATTGTAGCGTAAACAATAGAGTTATATCTTCACACATTGTTTACGAAATCCTATTAAAAAAACGAATCATATAAATTAATAAACTAATTTAATTTTAATTTTATATTGCAAAAGCAGAAAGGCGACCTTTTGATCAGATTTTAAATTTAATAAGAGAGTGTGACTGGGTTTTGCATAACCAATGTGGCAAAACTTTTACTGGCTATGGCTTGACCAAAACTGAAATATATAAGAAGTCCCTGATTAGACTATGGCGAAACAAAAGGACTGTACTAACCACACAATACATACGAATAATTAATTATTGCAGATTGAATAAATTATTAATATAACAGATAGAATAATTAACTGTACATTTCATTAGCATTGAATGACAAATAATACTAATGATTTCTTCTCTATATTATTTTCAATAATAGTAATGTTTTTTGTAAATAAATTGATAACTAGTTTAAAATTATTAAAAAAAAAAACAAAGAAATTTTTATTCACTAGTGATTCAATGGTATTAAAGCATTGCCATTGACAAGCACCACTCCTTGTCTTTGTACACCTCAGATTACAGTAGAGTGGTATTTTAAAATAGCATTTTTATCACAAAAATTTCATTACTATTATTAAAAACAAGTAAAATCGAAATAAAATCATTAACAAAAGTAAACCAAAAGAATATTGAATTAAATTAGTTAACTTTTAAAATATCGTGTTATTTTTTTATTTATTCCGAATAAATTTAAAATCAATAATCAATATTGACAATTTAGCGCAAACAATAGGAATAGGAGGAATCCCTTTTTATTGGTTAAATATGACTTCTTTAGCCCTAATTGTTTCAAAGACTCCATTATAATATCCATTTCGAATTTTCTTTTTTCCTTTATTTGTAAATGTCATTTTGCATTCACGACTATTTCTCATTTCATTTTTAGGTAAATGTATATCAGCGAGTTAATTAATTATTGTGACAATAAAATAGCTCTAAACAAGCTGTTCGTAAAATTGAGACCACTACTGACCAACTTGAAGTGCATCCTTCAATTATTGAATAATTTTCTTAGTAACCATCTTTAACAGGCGCCCCGAACAATATATAAAGGAAAAATTTTCAAATAATGTTAAGCTACGTCTTACACATCCTTAATTTCATTGGGTACTTTAACATTAAAATTGAAGTGTTTTTACTTTCATGAAATTTATTCCAAGAACTTCTTATGTGATTTTAAAGAAATATATTGACTTGCTCTCGAATTAGTTAGAATTTTAAAAATCGCATAAACGGTAAACGTCTTACAAAGCAATATAATCAATCACATATTTTCTTTTCGCAGTAAACATTTTACTTTTGTTACATTTCTTTTGAAGTTACTGTCTTTGTCAAAATTATAATTACAAAAGCAGTTTCTATGGAGAATACAAATTAACAAAAAATCATTTTCAAAATCATTTTTATACAGATTCTAATGTGTGTTTTACATAAAGAAAATTATCTTTTTTTCCAAATTGAATTGAATAAACTTTGAACCATTGAAACCATTGAATCCTAAACTTTATCTAATCGATATTATTAACTTCTTAAAAATAAAAACAAATAGCACGTACATATTTCATGCTTCCAGCCGTGCTTTATGATGTCCCTTGTTGTTAAACAAAACTTTTTCCTTTTAGTTCTTCCATTGTCTTATAACGTCGTCATTTAAAGTATTAAACAAAAAAGATTTGTGTTATCAAGTTTTGTGTTGGCCAACTTTCACACCTAAAGGCACTATTTTTACAACACACTTTGTTGTTGCAATATGAGGCGTGAAGTTTTTTGTGTTAAATAAGACTATAAGCAAAGTTATGATAGATTTTTTATGTTTATTTTAAAAGGCCTTTTTCTAAGTAAATCAAGAAAAATAAATTGTTTTTTTCTGCCATTAGTTATGCAGCACGTTTCGTTAAGTTGGTTGATAAATACAAAAACTTTATTTTTCGCTATTATTTCTTAAGAATATAATGTTTTGAGTTTCAGTTGGCATGACGCAATAAATATTAATTTCAACGTGGAAAGAACTTTTCTATTCAATTTGCAACCTCATCTACTGATTTCACCAAATGTGGCATCCGCTGTTTCGCCAACGTTAATCTTTTGGTCATACATTTGTCAGGACGTCATAATCTCTGCATTCTTGATACCAGACTCGGATATGCCAAGTTACCAATTAACTGTTTTATTTACCGTATGCAGATAAAAAAATTATTTTAATAAATATAATTTAACAATGAAAAACAAAATCCTTTAATTATTAAGCAAAGCCAGCTCAGCTAACAGAAAAATATAAAATTGTGATAATAGAGTATAGTTCTTGGTAGCGTAGGTAAATAATTCGTTATCAACCAACACTTACACACTTAAACTAGCTGTTACCGGTACACTTCGCTATCCCAGTAAGAATAGTCGTATGACATTCTATCTTCCTATGAAAAAAGCAAAGTTGCGCAGTTTCATTTGTTTGTTGTGACGTACACATAGAATATCAAACATAGTGTCCAAAGAGCTGCTACCGGAAATCAACAAGATCGGTCCGTGCCCTTCGATGCAGCGGCCAACACTCCAGGCCTCTTAAGAGATCTTTAAAGATATACCAAATTTTTTTAAAAAATGCTTAACCCATTAAGTAATTTTTATGTAAAATTATATATATTTTTGCTTTTTTGGTTGGAGTTACTTCACTAAACTAGATTTACATAGATGGTGAAGGGTATATAAGATTCGGCAAAGCCGAATTTAGCACTCTTATTTATTTCCTTAATGTAGTTCACACTTTGTCCAGATTTATTTATTTATGATATATTTTCTTTTTAAAAATTATAAAAATTACCATTTTTATAAAATATTCTAATAACGACGATTACAAATTTAAGTAAGGTTCAATGTGGATTATCAATAACAAAACAGGTTGCTCTGAATAGACTAAAATACCGCCAATTCTTCTAAGTTTTAAGCACATAGCTATTACTACCTAAGATTTATATGATATTCACTTTAAATAATAGGGTATCTAATCCTAGTTTATTAATTTTTTGAGGATTTTTTCTGAATTTTCTATTTAGCTTACAGCGTTATGCGTCATCTAAAAGTAAACATTAGCAACAGTATCATCCCCCCAACACTCGAGCAATCCCATATTGCTTACTCATCCTGCACAAACAAATAAAAACTTTATGCTAGTTTCATGAAAAATTGCATAGTGTAAATGCCGTATATCTTATTTTGTTTCATTTATTTCTCTTGTTTTCTTGATTCTAATTCATTTTTGTTGATTGTTGGTGTACTGTGTTTTTTGACTGGAGTCTTATTTGTGTCTTTTTTTTTATTTAAGTTTTCTTGGACTATGTTTAGCTTAAATTAGTTTTAATTTAAATAAATTAATTATTTGTAAACTTATTTTTGTTTTCCTTTATTGGAATGATTTCTTATGAATAGGGTGACCAGATATTAAGAAAGTTTTTTTAAATTGTTAAATTTTACAATGATACCCTGCCTAAAAATATTAAGATAAGTTTTCTAAACCATTAATTATCATCAAATTAATCTAAATTTCAGCTAAATTGTAAATAATTCAAGACATATTTGGTGTTGATTATTAAGAGGCAGACATTAGGTTACAGCAAAGAAAACATATGCACCGTTACGATGTGAATTAAAAAATTCTGAAATAAATTGATTAGGCGCCATTCAGCCGATAAAGAGCGGTGTTATCTGCTGGTAAAGCTCTTCAACATCGATGCATCTGAACTATAGTTTCACAAAGACGATGGTAAATTCAAAACTAGAAATGTAACCACTCTAAGTTGTAAAAGGAAAATTAAACGAACCTCCTCAATTATTTTCTCTTTTCCTACAGACTGCAACTCATAGACTAAGAAGCCATCATTACCGTGGTTTCTTAAAGTACCACAGGGCCATAACATATTTATTTCCTTTTGATTTGTCCGCTGCAAGTGTTTTTATCTCGTTCTCTTGTTTTGGTTGGTGATATTTGATGTCCTGTTTCGTCAACGGATTTTCGTAGGGTACGCAGAGGCCGCCAGCAATTTCTTTTCGGTTCTTGATATCCGCGAGGACTTAAGGGGTTATGAAACCACATTATTGCATTGGATATTATAATGGCCGGAAATTTGTAAAAATACTACGGAGACAGCGATTTATGAAAACCTGAGAATAGAAAGTTTTTTCCTTAATCACAGAGAATGTTTTTCCCTATTCACAGCCAAACCAATTAATCATATTTAATGAAGTTTCAAACACATCTTTAATTTTTTATTAAATTATTATTTGAACTGTGAATATTATAAACGAATTGAAATTGATTTTTGACTTGACTTTATTTTTTTAATTTCTAAAAAACTTTCTTAGAAGGAAAAACGCAAGGTACAGCTCATATACATTCAAGTTTAACTTATGTCAATCAATGTGATACTGTATAGCTCCCAATAGCAAAAAGTAATACAAAAACAAATCTAAAAATTACAGGGTGTACCAATAAGTAATGTAAATTTTTCTATATACAACTACCTTTTAAATCGCTTTACACAAACGCTTGAAAATTGGTCAGAATGTCAGATACTTTGACCATTATAATAACAAGTAGAAATGTCCTAAATTATTAAATTATTAAAAGTTTCCCCAGTAGTTCATTTAATGTGATGTATATGGTCATACCTTTATAGACAGTTTGAATATACAAAGAACTTATATTGCTAAGTCCGCTATTATAGCAAGTTTAAAATTTGGATCTGGAAATTAAAGGGTTCCCAAACACTTGAAAAGTAGACAGACTGTCTACTACTTTGCTTGCTAAAATAAAAAGTATCTTTTGAATAGTTATATGCAAACATTTAGAAGTTAGACATTTAAATAGTTGAAATAAATTAAAGGGTGTTCCAATAGTTGATGCAAAGTAATGCGTGTGACCGCACTTTTTACCTTTGGACATACAGCTAAAATCTGTTTTGATGTCGGATTTTTTTACCAAAATTATTGTACTTTTTACAACATACATAGCAAACTCAAGGCATTTCGGGTGCACTCTTTAAATTCTGCCTGCCTATTACAGTTTAAAAATAACAACAGTTTTAGGAATATCACGTCATTTTCGGAACACTTTTTAGTTTTTGTTATTTTAGTAGCAATTACTAGAGTCTTCTTATTACGGTTCCAGACATAGAGGGCTGTTACAGACGGACAAAAATATTAGTGTTACAATTTTATACTTTGTGTACGGAACCTGAAAAACAACTTATCTTCTTTGATAAAGTCTCTCGGTTGCATCATTTTCTTTCATAAATCCTCAAGGAATATATAACGTGACATTAAAATGAAACTTTTAAATACATTAAAATATCAAGCATAAACAATTCTTTTAACCTTTAAGTTGCCTAAGAATATACAAATATTCCATTTAAATTTAAATCTTTATTTACTATCACTCATGTATCTGATTTTTTCGCTTCAACCAACTGTTTGCCATAGTTTTTTTTTATTTTAGCTAAGTATCGCAATGTAATTTTTCTAAATTTGAAGGTTTCCTTATCATCAACAATGAAACATCTGAAACAGTCTTTTAATTATGTTAAAACATTTATCAAACACAAATTATGAAAATAGTTTTATATCCATTTAGCAGCCGCATTCACAAAACATTGTTCAGAAAAATATTTATGAAAACGCTTTATATCAGATGTGAGTAAGTGTGTAAGTAAATGCAATTATCCTTTTTTGACGTGTATACTTAAAACCAATCAATGTGATGTATGTGTAATAGATTTGTTAAATAGTAAAGCATTCACGCAAAATATCAATATTTGTTTTGAGTTCATTTGTGTAATTAACAACCTAATAATTATAATTTACAATAGAACTAACATAAATATTAACTCATACATACTACATATATTTGTATGTCGGCTCGTAATAGGTTAAAAATTTTAAAAAATTTTAATATTTCCTTAAAGATCACCTCAAAAGCTTCTAAATGATATCCATATTGATATCTTAAGAAGCATGGTGCATGACCGTACTTTTCTATGAAAAGTTTTGACGACCATAATTCGGAAAATATGGGCGAGACCAAATTTTTTCACTTAATGTCTTTTTGATTGGTTACTTCATTTAACTAAATTTGTTGCAAATTCTATGGAAAAAATTAGAAGCAGGCGTGGTGTTTTGCCCGCTGGCTCGAAAGACATGGAATAATCTTGCTGATTTTCAAACGCAAAATTTTCGAAACTATGTCTGATCGATTGGCGTATTTAAATTTTTCTAGCTCATTTAGTGCCTTGGCAAACTTGATTTCAACCCAAACACGGACGCTCAATCAACTTCGCTATGCATAAGGACGTAGAATATTTAGTTTATGGTGTCGGAAATGGATATTGTAGAAATTACAACCGAAATTATAAACTTAGATATACCCGTTTTCCACTTTGTGTGGTGTAGCAGATGTAAACGTGTCTTTGGTTACAGCAGAAATTGCATGATGTTAGAAGAAAGACATTTGGAAAAGCAAAAAACAAATTTTAATCGACAGAGTGTAACATCTAAAATGACAATTAAGGACAAGAGATATCGCTTCCTTGGTCGAACAGTAGAAAAATGTTATAAACATTAGCAAGAATTATAAAAAATTAGTTTCTATCTAGCACTGGTTGGATTTAAGTTTCAAACACCTATCATTAGTACGATTATGTCGAAGATTAAAAAAATTAATAAAAAAAAAAAATTATAATTTCTCAAGTAGTTGTCCATAAAGTCCGCTTTACACTATACTACCGAGCATTAAGATTTGACATGTACTTTTTACTGAAAGAGTGCGACAGTGTGAAAACAAATATCATGTACATGTCGAATAATATGAAGGGATATTTGACATCCCGTAATACAAATTAATTTTTGGATTTTTCCTTCGAGGCAGCGGGCAAAACACCACGCCTACCTCTAATTTTTCCATATTATTTAGAACAATGAACTAACAAATATACAGGACGATAGAGCATTAACAAATAAGAAAAAAAACATCAAGCGAAAATATTGGCATTCGCCCATATTTTTTGAGTTACCGGCTTCTGATTTTAAAAATTTGTTAACAATTTCAAAATGGGTATTATTTAGAAGCTTTTGAAAAATATTTATCTCTAATTTTTTCATGTCATTTGGAACAATAAAATAACTTCAAACAATAAAATAAATATATGTAGCGATAGAGAATTAAAAAATAAGTAAAAAACATCAAGTACAAAAATTGGCGCTCACGCATATTTTCTGAATTACGGGGCTCTGAAATTTTCAAATTTTTTTAAAATTTCAATATGGGTATCATTTTAAAGCTTTTGAAGAGATCTTTAAGGAAATACTTAAATTTTTTAAAATGATTAGCCCATTAAGAGCACATGTCATTTTCATGTAAAATTATATGCATGCTCTAGGAAACTTTTTTTTTATTTTTTAATTCTCTGTCACCCCAATGTTTGCTTTTTTTATTGGAGTTATAAGATTCGGCATAGCCAAATATAGCACTCTTACTTGTTTTCACTAAATTATGTGCTTATTTTCACTAAATTAGGATGATTGTTGCCCCTTGCAGAAATTAAATAAATTCAAACTGTCTGTCTTCTGTCATGATTTAAAAAAAAAAAACTAAGAATTGAAATATATAAAAAAAAAAATTATGTGATCATTATGCTTTTTTTAATTTATCTTCTGTTAACTTAAAAAGCTGTCATAATCTGTGGGCCATTGTTAATTTTTTATGTTTAAAATTTTTTATCATTGTTATTTTATTTATGAACCACCAAAAAAAAAGTTTGTTTATTATATTTAATGTTAGAATAAACCAAAATCATCTCAAAAATGTGCTTAAGCTAATTGTTAAATATAACAAGAAAATAGTGAGGTCAGTTACCACTTATAGAGTTAAATTTGTTTTTTTTAAGACCATTGTTTTCTTGGGACAGATGTGTGAAGTGTTTCCAAAATTATAGTCCCAAAAATATTAAAAAAGTTTGGAGTTTCTTTAAAGGTGCATGTAAGCAATATATTTTGTGAAACTTTAAAACCCGAATTTAATATTTGGATTATTGAAAACTTCTTGAAAGTTGAAAAAATATTAATCCTTTACTAATCCTAATGATCATATTACCTTAACCCGGTAATGCCCAGAACTTTTTTTTCTCAGATTTTGTTAAAATTATGTACGATTATATATATTTTGGCCTCCGAAGCACGAAAATGAAGTAAATTTTTTGGTACAATGCCGCAATTTTCCGGAAAACGTGAAAAACTAGTGTTACCATATGGGAACCCTGGGTCTTCTAGGGTACAGGTTTTTTTTGGAAAACAAAAAACATGGTTTTAAATAAAAATCACAAAAGAATATGTTTTAAAAATCTTATTGTATTTAAAAGTAAGTAAGTAAAGAAAGAAACACATTCATTAAAATAAAAAGTAAAATATCTACTGAAACAAACAAATTATGATTTGGTATGGTAGTTTGCAAAACACTTTACACAAAGTCCAACCTTGCATTTTATACATGGTGTACGGCCACTAACTTTGCACTATTCACCAGCACAACGCCTAAGATTTGATGCTACAACATAATGTCCAATCTGATCATACCGTACAGTGTATTCAGCTCGGCACTCTTGTTGAGCATATCTATGAGAGGGCATAGGACCAACTGATTTGGGTTTTGTACCGTAATGTTTGCAGTAGTATACTGCTACTGGCGGCGAAATTCCAATTGTGTCATTGTCGCTTGTCCGTTGCGATAAAGTTGCCAAGCATTTTGAATGCAGGCATCTATCAGCCAGGTAAAAATGCACGACCACCACTTTTTTCCTCTATATGCAATTCGATATTGGGATAAATTTTGGTCGTATCGATCTACTCCGCACATATATTTATTATATTCTGTAATCGCACAAGGACGGGGTATGTTTATTTTACCTGCGTTTGCTTTCGAATAGCGCTGTGTCATTGATTTTGGGTTTTCACCAAAGCAAGTAGATAACATGCATACAACACTATGGTCTTTCCATTTTACCAAACGAATGCCAGTACTTTTCATTTGAGTCGACTCTGAATAACCTCTTTCCTTTGTTTTCAATTCTTTTTTGTGTGCCAGTAAACAGCTTGCTGGAATGCGATTTTCACGGATTGTTCCCGTAGCATTATATCCACATGAATTTAGACATGCCAGCAAAGGATAACTTGTAAACAAGTTATCAAAATAAAATGAAAATGGGAGCGATTTCAAATCATCATCTGTTGCAACGATAAACCTCTAAAATCAATCAAAATTATGAATTTATAAATTTTCAACAAAATATTTCTAAATAAATTTAGAAAACTGCGCAGAAAATTACACAAAGAACAAAAAAAACATGTACCCCAGAAAACCCACGATTACCATATGGTAACGCTTTGAGGAAAATGGGGAAAACTAATATCAAACATAACTTTTTCGACGAAAACAAAGTTGTGTTCCATAGTTTATTTTATTGGTTATCAACGAATGTAACTTTCTTCAATATACATCAAAAATATATTACTAAATATATGTACTTACCGACGTGCCATATCTGAAAACGGGGATTTTTGTGTTTTGGTTTTTGTGAGCACAATTTTAGATGCGTTAAATTTGCAAAGTGAACTTAGAGTTAAAAAGTTTGTTTGTTTTTGCAGGCCACAAATCTTTTGCACTAAACTTAAACTTTTTTTTTGTAGTTTTGTGGTGTGGCTTATGATTTATTAGTGTAAAAGTAACGACATGTTTTGCGTTACCATATGGTAATCGTGGGTTATATCGGGTTAAGGTACTTAAGGTTGCAAAAACAGTTTCTTTTTTTTTCCTCAATCTACATGTGGTCTCATTTTAGCAAAAAAGAAAGTTTGTTGCACAAACTTTTTTATAGGTACATATGTAAATACATATAAACAATGTACGTTAAAATTTATGCTTCGATCAGGCTTCTAGTTACAGCAAAATTTAACCCAAATAACTAAAGAATTTTTAATTTTTTATTTAAAGACAAAAATACTGTGTCACTACTCCAGCAGTAGTGTGGAAGTGGTCGATGTATTCTCTATGTTTTCAATATTCACCCCACTGTGCATTATTCACACTTGAATACAATTTGCTCCCCTCTGTCTTGTTTGTTCATGCAAAATTAAAAACGAATTGTTATTTACATTTTTGGGCTCCCTTTAACACTATTTACAATGATTTTTTTTTTTTTTGTTTTGTCTAAAATAAAGTGAAAATGAATAGATTTTTTCAGTTATGGGTGAATGAAAAAAAAAGAATTTACATAATCAGTTAAGAAAAGCCAAGAAATTTAAAATCATCTTTCTTTTCACATTTCTACTGGAATTAACTTAAGCCTTCAAGCTTATAAAAAAGCAAATTTTTAAAGAATAAACTTTTTAGCACCGTCCTTATTTATGTATAATTTTCTTCCTTTTGTCATATAAAAAAAGAAAAAAACACTTCCTTATAATTCACATGTTAATAAATTATGGAAATTTATGAAAAATAAAAAAAAAGTAGTTTTTTAAATTTTAATGTACTGAATTGTCAAAACAACATTCAACATGACTTTAGTATTAAAAATATTATAACTTAACTTTTTTCGGCTCTACAAGAATCTTAGAGGGAAAACTTTTTCTAATTTTGTAACTGAACTCTCTTTCGTAGATTCCCTGACCTTTTAAAAATTTATACCAGGTGTCAAAATGCAAATTGCATTTTTAATCACGATCTTATAAAAATAAGTGTAATTGACTAATGAAAGAAGGATTATTTTTAGTGCTTATAAGCGTCAATGCTTCATGCCTTCACACATACCTTATATGCCGCTTCATCTATTACTATGGACGAATAAAAAGTTTTTAACACTCCAAAAAGGAAAAATTTAATATGATATGTCATGAACTGAACAAATTTTTTCCAATTCTTAAAGCTCGGTGTACATAATAATTCCCCATCTGATATTCTGACAAATTACACCACTTTTATATCCGATCTAGACTGTGATACAAATCTCAAGTATGCGACAGTTTTTTAAAATCGATCTTAGAATTCATCTGTGATAGCAGGATATTTTTTTCTATTGAGTTTAAGGAGCATCGTAGCAATAAAAATAGTATTTTACGGTTTCTTCGCTACAAGAATAGAGTTTGCTCTAATAAAATAAGGGAAGTCATTTCCTATTTACACTCGGTTCCTCTTCGTGATTGATTCACTAGTGAATTACATAAGGTTTAACTCAGATAATATATATTAAAGCTAAGTTCATTTTGTTTACTTTTTACTTCGCCGATGGAAGAGTAAAATCGAGTAGGATTTATTCACCTGATAGGTAATGTCGAAAACATTTCTTGAATCTTTTTAAATTACTTTAACATTGAATGTTAAATTGATTTTTATAACAGCCTTAAACACAGCTGGAAAAACATATATTTCTTCGAGGCAACGGGCAAAACACCACCACGCCTGCCTTTAATTTTTCTACATCATTAGTAACAAATTTAGTTAATGAATTAATTCCACTTCAAAACACAAATATATGGAGCGATAGAAAATTAAAAAATAAAAAAAATTTATCAAGTGAAAAAAGTGGAGCTCGCCCATATTTCCCGTGTTATGGATATGAATATGGGTAACACTTAAAATCGTTTGAAGAGATCTTAAATGAAATACTAAAACTTGTTAAAATTGCTTAATCCATTAAGAGCCGATGATATTGTTATGTAAAATTAGTCAAAGTACTTAATTTTTTTTTTCTTAATTTTTTCTGTCACCACAATGTTTCGACTTAATTCACTAAACTAAATTCTTATAGAAGGTAAAGGGTATGTAAGATTCAGCATAGCCGAATAAAGCACTCTTCTTCTCTCGTTGCAAGAGATACTATACTCCATCTAGTCTCCTCACTATCTATGCCACCTTTATCAGGCGTAACTTCACGTTATTCCACCACGTACAGAAGAGAACGTCGAGCTCGTAGCTGACACTAGGTATCCAGCTCTACTGTCTCACATTTAAATTGTCTTACTATAACGAAATTCGCTATGATGAAATCAGAAAACATGTTCCCTAAAACCGTACCTCATATGGGCCACACGTTCTTCATCAAGAACGCATCCCTTTGTAATCGATTGGCCAGAGAATAGCACTACGTATTACAGAGAAAATTCGTTTTTTAGCCGAAGAGTTTATTTGTAGAATAAATTTCCTGCGGAGCCCTTTTCCAGCCACTTTCAATGTGCATATAATCAAAACGAATTTTCACAAACATCATTCCCTCTATTCTCCTTTACACCACCTAATTCCCTTGTTTCACCTAATTCGTTGCATAAGAAGAGATCATCCCGTAATTGCTGGTCCTATTAAAAAATTATATGTTATAGATTTCAATTAGGTGTTTATAACAAATTATAAATCATAACTTTTTTATTCATTTTATAAATTTTCCTACTTAAGCCCAAAAAAAAATCATTTTAAATATACATCCATTATGTACGATACTTTTTCATTCAGCCTACAAAAAAATATTTTAATTTAATTGTCTATTTGTTTTTTATTTTATTTCATTAGACCTGACAACAAGGTTCATTGATGCAAATAATTTACTTGATATTTTATTTAATAAAAATTGTACGCTCAGTTGGCGTATTAAAAAATATGAAAAAAACAGTTTTTTCCAAAACTTTATTCCAGTAATTTTCCATATTTTTTATTATTCAATTACGATTTTAAATAAAGTAAATAAGAGATGAATCAATTAATTTGGCTTAAGTTAATAATTATTTTATTTCTAAAATTTTGTTTATTGAGAAAGAATGAAGTATTAAAAAACAAAATATAAATTACATTCGTGACTAATCAGACGGTTGGCAGTAAGCAGGAAAAAATGTACGTAATGATTTGCAGTGAGAACAACGAACAAAAGCTTTAGGTTATGTGTGCACTTCGCCTTTATCAAATTAATATTAATTGACTATGAATATTTCTCGTATTTTTTGGTTACAAAATTAGTTGGTTCAATAGATGATGTTTACAATGTATACAACCTTAGGTAAATAATTGCAAAGAATGCTGATTATAGATGCAGCAGCAAGTAAACATTGAGAAAATAGACACTATATGTTTTCCTCTAATTCAATGGCCATCCAATTAAATTTCATTGGTCGCACTTTTGGAACTCATTCTCGCCTCCTGTGAGCCATTGGGTGCCCACCGAACATGATTGTATCCTGCAATGACCTCTAATCTGTATTAAAACAAAGAAATAGTGCATTACGGCGTGTCACATTAAATTCGCAGTGTCCTTCATTAGTTTTCTTTCCAAGTTAAAGCAGCAAAAATCATAAAAATTAAAAAAATATATATGTATATAAAAAATTTCTTATCTAGGGTCTCCGCAATCCCCATTTTTACACGAATAAAGAAAATAAATCGCCACAGCCCTTTACAAAAGGCTGAGTTATTTCCAAAATATTTTGATTCTCTCCTACTGTGCATTGTAAAGGGCACAGCCAAGGCGAATTAATACAGGTGATTGCACGGCTACAACAATGCAACAACACAAAAAACAACATGGATTTTGTTGTTGCAAAATCTAGGAGTGTTGTTAAAAACAATAGTTGATTTAATTTAATATATGTGGCCATACCTTTGAACAATTTTCAACAAACACTTAAAATTAACAGAAAATCTTTATCGCTAAGTCCGCTGTAACAACACGTACACAATTTTTATATTGAAATTAAAGTGTCCCAAGAGTTGATGTTAGTTGATGTATATGGCCAAACTCTTGCAGAGAGATAGTTGAATTTAACAAGGAACCTGCATTGCTAAGTCTGCTATAACAGCAAGTCAACAATTTGAATTTAGAAATTAAAGGGTGTTCCCATAAATGTAATTTTACCTAATTGGCTCTATCTTTTGTACCGTTACATACAATTTTCAACCGTAAATGTCCACTACTCTACCATGTATAATAAGAAGCACAATTATTTAAAATTACAAATTAAAGGGTGCTCCAATAGCTTATTTAATTTGATGTATATGGCTATACTTTTGAACAGTTTTTGAAATTTACACGTATAAATTGCAAGTATAAATTTTGAATTCGGAAATAAAAGGGTGTTCCAATATTTAATGCATTTTGATATATGTAACCAAATTTTTGAACCGTTATAGACAGATAGCTGAAATCTGTTTTCAAGTCGATTTTTTCTTGCACAAGTTATTAGTCCTAAATAAGAAATATATCATGTGAATATCATGAAACTGATTTCGGTAAAAATGGCATCAAAGCGGCATGAATCTGGCTTTTACTTGGAAACTTAAAAATATTTCTAAACAAAAATGTATTGATTGAAATCGCTTCAGGATTGAAAAATTTTTAATCTCTGAAATAACTTTCACAATAAAAATATTCAACAAGTTTAAAAGTTCAAAACTTTCATTCCCTTTTTTGTGTTTCACTCCACTGTGCGTAATTAGCGTCGCTGTAATGACTTTTCCTTTTAAACAGAAAAAGATAGCCAGAACATGTATTTCAAAGGCCGCTACGACAAAAATAAAAAAATCAGGTAAGAAACTAAAGTGTTTTCACATAAAGACGTCATTTCGACATGTTTAATCATATATTTTTAACCGCTGTAGCCAGACACTTCCCATAAAGACAATTATAAATAACGAAGTGTGCCCATAATTATGAAAGTGGTTTGTCATATATTTCTTGTTTCGAGATATTTAATGAATTGCATTTGAATAAATTAGAAAAATATTTTTACATTATGCGACAACCACCATCTGGTTAATTTTTGACAATTTCGTAAAAATTACATTGAATAAATTTAGTTTAAATTAATGTGGTATGAAAATAACTGGTAAATTCATTTTTTTTTTTTTAATTTTGACTTAGACCACTTTCATAGTTATGAGCACAAGTATAAAAAAATAAAGGGTCTCCCGTGAAAAGGTTTCATCATAGAAGAGCTGGTTTTAGTATGTATTAAAGACGTGCACTAGTATATCCAACAGTATGGCAAAAACAGATATATCATATACATAACAAGTAAAACTGATACAAAAGAACGCATGAGTGTAGTTGATATTGTATGCTTTCGATTGTGCGTACTCACACTATGGATATAAACACATACAGTTGTTTATGGTATTGCATAGAGTGAGCAAATTATCAGTTTTTTACTCTCAAATATCTGTTGTACCATGAGTATTTGGATATATCTGTTTATGAAACAGATATTTTTGATACTTGTGTGCTGCTTATGATAGAGGCGAGAATTAGTAAGCAGTATTTTAACTTCGTAGTAATAACCCGAATTGTAATTATTATTGTTCAGCTTTAGTAATTAGTTTATATGATTTTAAATGCAGAATTAGCAATATTTATAATATTTATGATAATTTTATTTTATAAAAACAAATGGAAAATTAATAAATTGTTGTCTAGTTGCGCGTTGAGTTATAAGGATAGAATTAATTCAATTAAGAAATTTTATTATATGTTTATTTAAAAATATTAATTCCTCTTTGATAAAAACTAGTAAATAGTTAAAATTAATATATAAAAAAAGGTTTATTACATACATCTGTACAAACATATGTACATAAAAATAGAAGTTCCGAAAAAATTCAATAAAAAAAATTAGGGAAAACATTTTCATTTCTAGAATACACCCAATTTTGTCCCTTTTATATGTACATATTTAATAACGTAATTTTTATTTTCTATACACTTAGAAGGATATTGTTACGAATAATAAAATCTGACAACCCCTGTAGTTGTTTCCGCATGAGCGTGGTGAATAAGTTAATTCAACAACCAACGGTATGTGTATAGAATAAAAACCACAATTTAGCTAACAAAAGCTGAGCAGCCTCAATGGCTGCGTTGGTAGAGGTGCGTACTAAAAAACCAGGGGGT
This sequence comes from Gymnosoma rotundatum, assembly GCA_916610165.2. Lineage (NCBI taxonomy): Eukaryota > Metazoa > Arthropoda > Insecta > Diptera > Tachinidae > Gymnosoma > Gymnosoma rotundatum. The sequence continues at coordinate 125,831,898 of OU744336.1, read as the reverse complement.
CCGAGTTCGATACCGCATGCGGGCATACGTGCAACGAACAAAAACAAGAATTGTTATAAGCAATTAAAATTAATAAACAGCAGTACAAACCTCCCGAGAGGCAAAAGGCAATTATTGTGTGAAGCCATGGCAGATAATTTAGTGGAAGACGTCCAACTTAATATAAGAGCAACAGATAATTGTCAAGAAGCCCTGTATAATAAAAAGTAACAACGGTAGCAGTAAGCGCGGGGAAGTGTAACAGCATAACAACAGTGTATGGCAGACGTGTGTGTTGTGGCTACTGGATTATAGGAGATGACTGGCTTGGGTAAAAGGAATAGTAGATGTCTGTGGATGGTTAAGGTTACTAAACAAGGCATCGAGTAGTTCATGTCTCGCCGGAGTAACACAGTAGTGTAGCGTGGATGGCTGCGTTTGTGGTGGTAACGCATGTTTAGTAAATACGAGACCAAGGGTTCACAAGACCGGTAGGATCGAGAAGTATAGCCAGAGAAAGCCATAAAGTTCGAAGACAGAATAATTAGCCACGGTGGTATTTGCAATCAAAAGAATCCGTACGTTTGCTTGATCTAAAAGGGACAAACGTAACAATATTATAGTTATGTTATTTGTGCATTAAAAATTTCTAAAATTTCTAACATTTACTAAAAAAAACCTCTTTTCTGCATTAAAGAAAAGTCCTACAGCTTAAATAAATACAGAGTAAAAATTATTCGAAATTAAAAAATTATTGAAAAGTTTTAAAGAAAAAAAATTAAATAAAAGAGTAAAATGGACAAGCTCGTTGTAACTGCTCACCAAGGTATAGTCAGCTTAACAACGGTAAATATAAAATATAACAGTATAGTATATCTCTTACTCGTGTGCGTAAATAAGTGGCTGTCAACTACTAATTAGAATATGTATATAATAAATTGATTGGAAAATAAATTGTTAAAAAATGCAAGTTTCTTACTATAAATGGGAGCAAATTATTAGATGGACTAACTCGTTGACAATTTCATAAATGCTTATGACGTTGTTAATATTTTCACTATTTTCACTAGCGGTAATTTTATGAAAAATTTTGATCGATAATTAGTTACATGGCTTTAAAACATACGTTTTACTACACTAAGTAAACGCCATAAAGCATATTAAAACAATATTTTAAAGTGGCATTTTTATCACAAAATTCTGGTGAAATATGTACGTTTTAACATTAGGCACTATAAGAATATATTTAGTTTTCGAGTAAGTAATAAGATTTGCTAGCTGGGGTTTGAGTTAAATTTAGATATCAGACATCAAGTTTTATTCCTATCTTGTTTAAATTTAATAAGTTATTAAAATTTTCGAATGCATATCCATCAACGAAAGGGCTAAGGTTTATTTTTTATGCATAGATCTTTTTAAGGTTTTGCTATTATAATCTTATTTTTCATAAAAACAATTATTTTTTTCCAGTTTTAAATCCATTTCATTCATACTTCATTTTAAAATTTTAAAAATAATTTGGATTCAAAAGGTATTTTAAAGCCAACTTAATATAAAAATATTTTTTAATTGATTTTAAATTATCAGGCTTTTCGCCTCTCTAAATATAGAAACATGCATACATATATTTATTTAGTTATTGTATCCTTAGAACTGTTGTAATTGTTGGTAAAAGTTGTTAAAAAAACATAATAGTAATTTCAATATAATTATACGCATTAGATTCATAAATTTTTGTTAAATAATTCAGTTTTGTATATTCAACTTCAATAAAACAATTAAAGATATTGATCATGTTTAGAAACAATAATTTTATTTTTTAATTTTAATAAACCAATGCATATGTACGTATGAATGGATATTAATTCGCAGCACACAATAAGTACTTATGGTACAACCATCAATATCTGTTTATACCCGTTTGTGCAAAACATAGGAGAACAGATATGTTACTCTCATTCTCTCTTTACTCATTCGTATACATCCAAAGAGAAAAAGTAACAATATCAACTTATATCAGAAACACAAAAGTACTTATCTATACGCGCTCATAAGAGTAGACACACAAAAACTGATATAAGCAGATATATCTGTGCACGTCTTTAGTATGTATTTCATATTGTAACTGCAAGAGCTGCCCATACTATTTTAAAGGTTGCCATACAAATGCTACGGAACGCCACGTGTGTGAGTTAAATTTGTGCTTGGATCCTGTGACAATTTACCTACCAACAGCTGATTTATTTATGAAATAGAAAAGTATTTAAATTTAAAAAATCGTACTTCTTGAATAGTAAATCAAGTCTATTTTAATTCATATTGAGTTAATCATTCAATTAAATGTAAGAAAGTTAATAATAATATAATTATCAGTGTATGCGAACAAGAGCAAAATAAAAGCGGAATTTACGTTTCAAATGTGAGCGATGTTTTCTTCTGCATTGTCAAGAAATCGAAAAAGCAAAAAAACAACGTGGCGCTAAATATAAGAGCTGTTTCATGTTTCACACTTGTTTATAAATGTATTTACAACATTTATTATAGTAAATTAAAAATGTAGGCATTTTGTTGTTGTCGTATTTTCAATTTATCAAGATATACCAAAGCTACAAGATGTAAAAGGTTTACAAATTTTCGTTATTTACGAAAATTTATTGCTTAAATGTGATTCTTTTCACCGAAAAATAAAAGAAAGCCATTACGTTTTCCTCGCATACCACATTTGAAATAACTGATGCCGATCTCTTAACCTTATTCCTTATTCCTTTTTTTATTTTATTCCAAGTAAATAAAAGATCAACATTTTCAATGAAAAATGAGAAGAGTGAAATAGTTTAAATATTTGAAATAAAAATATGCGAGTGTTTTTAAAACTGACTTTTCTTAGCACACATTTTTTCTTAATACTGCAAGCTCAGCCCGGTTTAAAAAAAATCGTTTCGGCAATTTACTACATAGAAACCAGTAGCAGAAAACTTTAATATTTTATAATTTAAATTAAAAAAGGCAGAATAATTCAATAACTTTAATATCACTTAGAAATGTAGTTCTATTAAATTAAATATGTGGCTTAAGTATAAATAAAATGGATGTTTTTATGTTAAATTGTTTACAAATAAAAGAAAAAAAGAAAACGATTTCGGCAGTTCTTAGCTAATCGCATTCTGGACTTCTAATTTTTAGGCACTCTATCCAGCATTGCTGGTCGTATATCACAAATGACCAGGGCCTTGAAGGCATCAGTTGTTGCTGATTTATCAGCATAAACTGGGGACTTCAAGTGGCCCCATAGAAGAAAAAAACGATAGCTGTCCAATAGCACGGTTTTGAAGGCCAATAGACAGATCTATTTCTCGCAATCAACTTATTGACGAATATTAATTTCAATAAGTCGATGGTTGCAGTCCGCTTGTGGCACATAGCTAATTCCTAATATTGTCCAGATTAATGTCACTCAGATTAAAAACAAAAAAAAATCATTGATGGTGCTGCGTTACCGATATTTATCGACCGATATTTATCGAGCTAAGGCTACACTTTTGAACGTAAAAAACACACCAAACGATGCATTTTTCCTTTTGATTGAATTCATTCCATATGAGGCAATTTTGTTTAATAACAAAATTGTTAAGCTAAAAATAAACCGGACATAATTTTGAGATAAAACAATTTTCTGTAGGTTCTGTATGTTAGTGGCTGATTTTCAAATTAAATATGAATAATTTTTTAGCAACAATCTATTTAAGAGGATTTGCCATAGTAAACCGATAATAAAAAATTTCAAAACTTCCGTAAGTTCTTTCAGACCTAAAAAACATACATTATTATAAATAGTCAATTTATTGCAATAGAATTTTTAAAAGAAATTTTTACTACAATTCTTTAACTGTTTAAATATCTAAATATTTTAAATCAAGTCTTAACAGGCCTTTCTATATCTTTGTTCTTTTTTTTTTTGGTTAATGAATCGAAAATTTTCGTATTCTGTTTACTAAACAATGAACCGCGACTGCCAGTAGAAAACTATTCATTGTTTGATTATAAAAAAATGAATTTTGTCAAACAAAAGTTTTAACCGAATAAAACTTACAATCTACCTGTTTGTATATTAGCTTATTTTTCAAATTTATTTTTATTTTTCGTAAGAAAACGTAATAAAGTAGCAACAGAATTAAGCTGCCCAAAATAAAATACAAACTGAAATTTCCGTCTCCTTGAAAATTTGTCGCATTAAGCAACTAAGAAAATTGCTTTGTGCTGGAAACGAACTCAAAAGTTAAAAGTTTTATAATAATTGCAAATTTAAAAACAAACAACAGAGTGAATACTTTTTTAATTACATTAAAGATAAATTGCAAAGAAAGAAATAAACATGATGTTTTTATATTTTAAGAGAAAATGAGCTTTTAATTTTTTATTTTCAAAATTTAATTTAAAAATAGTATAACATTAAAAACAAATAAAAGAGCTATATTCGGCTATGCCGAATCTTTTAAACCCTTTACCATATGTGTATGTAAATCTAAATTATTCAAGTAACTGCAATCAAAAAAAAAAAATATTGGGGTGGAAGAGAACTAAAAAATAAAACAAAAATTTAAGTACTTCTTATACAAAATTTTACATAAAAATGCAATTGGCTCTTAAGGGTTCAAGCATTTTGAAAAATTTTAGTATTTCCTTAGAGATCTCTTCAAAAGCTTTAAAATGATGCTCATATTGATATTTTAAATAATTTGAACATTTCAGAGTCCCGTAACTCGGAAAATATTGGTGAGCGCCAATTTTTTCGTTGGATGTTTTTTTTCTTATTTTTTAATTCTCTATCACCCCATATACTTATTTTATTGATTGGAGTTACTTCATTATTTCAAATGAATCAAATGCTGCCTCGAAGGAACCGATCATGCTGATTTTAAATAGCACCTCTTTCGACATTATATCTGATCGATTGGCATATATAATTTTTCTCTAAGCTTTAAGGTGTCCTTATTTAGTAAGAAAACGATTAAGATCTGCAGAGAAATGTTCCTTTGAACAGAAGTAGGATGAATATAGAGATTTCAACACTTTGCTAGTATTTTTAACTGACTTAAAAAAAGCAGGAGGTTATCAACTCGGCTCAACGTTGTCTTTTTTTGTTTGCTTGTGCCTTCAATACTCAGTCAATTCTGGATAGATTTCTGAAAATTTCTTTTTTATATGAAAGGTCCCGTTTTAATAACAGTTCATAATCTTCAAAATTAAAAGTATTTTCAAGTATTATAAACCGTAAAGGCCACAATTTAAAATTGAAAAAAAACTATGTATCACAATAACATTGCAAAAAGTAATACGAATATAAATCTAAAATTACAGGGTGTCCCCATAGGTGACGTATATTGGAATATCTTTTGAACTGTTATAGACAAACGCTTGCAAATAGGACAAAATGACGATTGCTATGACCGTTATAGTAACAAAATAATAAATGAAAGGGTGCCCCAGTAGTTCATTCAATTTAATGTATAAGGCCATACTTTTAAACAGTTGTATACAGACGCTAGAAATTTACAACAAACCTGTACTGCTAACTTCTCTTTAACAACAAGTATAAAATTTGGATTTGGTAACAAAAGCGTGTGCCAATAGTTGATGTTATTTGATGTATGCGGCGAAACTTTTGATCCGTTATAGTCAGACAGCTACAACCTAAAAGACCCCTGTGTTGCTAATTCGCTAAAACAATAAGTTTATAATTTGAATTTTGAAATTAAAGGGTGTTCCCAAAATAATGTTATTTAACGTATAGGATCATATCATTAGAATCGTTATATACAAACACTTCAAAATTAAACAGAATGCTCACTACTTTTTTTGGTATAAGCAAATGTATAAATATTTAAAATTATAAATTAAAGAGTGTTACAATAGCTGATGTAATTTGATGTATATGGTCAAACTGTTGAACCGTTATAGACAGACAGTTGAAATTTAAATAGAACCTGATTGCTAAATCTACTACAACAGCAATAAATAAAATTTGAATTTGGATATTAAAGGGTGCCCCTATAGTTGCTTTCATTTGATGTATATTGCCAAGGAGTTGTAGACAGACGTTTAAATTAAGAAGGAGCTGTTATGCTAAGTCTTCTATAACAAGTATAAAGTTTGGAGATGGAATAAGAGGTGTTCCCAATAGTTAATGTAATTCGATGTATGAGGCCATTCGTTTGAACCGTTATAGACAGACAGATGATATCTGTTTTTAGTCTGTTTTCTAAAATTCTATGGAGTTAAATAATTACTTACTTTTAAAGCTTAAAAGCGATATTTACCCTCTTTTAGAAATCCTTTTTTACGAAACTTTTAGAATTGCCAACACTTGAAAGTACAATTCTTTTGCTCTCAACAATACAAATGGTTGCAAATTGAAATCTTTTGTAATTTTAAAAAAGTACATGGAGGGTTCCATGTACTCAGTCAACGCCTGTGGCCACTTAAAAAATTGTAGGACTTTAAATTTTGTTTTTTCATTCTTCTTTGTTTACATTTCTTTTTTGTAAATAAAATTAAAATCTGAAATAAGAAAAACCGTAGATATTTTCTTAAAAGAATTTGCTAATAATAGTTGAGCCTTAAACTAAATATTTTTTAACACTTTTGAATGGCGTAAAGGGAAAGAAAAGTTTTGTTTTGCTAACCGCTCACCTTAACAAATATTTATTCAGTTAATCTTTAATTTATCTTTAATGCCAACTGATGCTACCATTTATACACAAATTGTTATTTTTTCTTGTGTGCTATCGTTTCAGCTTTTTTTTTAAATAATTGAAAAGAAAACATTCAAAGTCTATTTTACTCTATTCAGAATGCCACACAGCATGAGTTACAGTATCCGCTGTAGTTTTATAAATACAGGAAGAAATAAATTCCCTCAGATATTTGCGGTCAAACAAATTTTCCACTTTATATTATGGCATTCGTGTTTATTGTTTCTTTTTTATTAAGAAAATTCTTCTCATTTTCTATTGAATTATTTATAAGGGGCTGCAAACGACTTTTTAATAGGGACACATCTGGTAAAGAGAATTTCTATCGGCTTTAAGGTTTGCAAAACCAAAAAGTTCCTACTGATATGGCTCCTAGGGATTATGCAACATATTTTTATAGACTGATCAACTTTCAATAGATTTTTGGTTTCGCTCGCGCTTAAATCTATTAGCTCCTATTGGAGAATTATTAATAAATTTTTTGGTATTTTTTCCATAGAAAAATTTTCTTACAGAATAAAAGGTTTCTAAAAAAGTTTCGACACAGCATTTTGTGATTAAAGTTAAGGGAAAGTTTAATTGAATAGAAATTATTTTGGCTTAAGTTTATTTATTTTTAATTTCTAAAAATCTTTTTTAGAAAGAAAATTTATTTTACAAATGTATGCGGACGTTTTCCAAAGAAAACAAAAAAGTTAGACGCTAACAGAATGAAATGCTGCACTTTCTGGACCGCTAGCTACGACCTTTAAAAATTTTAATTTTCATAAAAAAAATATACCAGTCAAATGATGATTGTTACACTCTCGTTCTTGGAGGTAGTTGCTTCTCATATCAACTAGCTTTGTAGAAAAGGGTCCCAAGACAAAAAAATATTGACACACAGCGTTAATATATGAGCTACAATGGCGCTGTAGAGAGTTTCATTACCTCTTCGCCATTGTAGAAGAAAACGGGCTTGTTCGGAAATGCATCACTGCGCTGAATTTGAAGCGTATGTGCGATGCCGATGCAAAACAGCTGATGCTGATACTTACTTGATGCGCAAACAAAAATAAATTATCATTTGTTGTAAAATTTCAAAATCTTAAACATTACAAATAGAGAAGTTAATAAATTTATTGCCTGATTTATATGAAAGCAAAAATGGTAAAAACTGTGCAATCGACAAAAAAATTAATAAATAAAAAAAATGAGTGCACTGCTAAAAGACGTATGTGTCAACAACAGAGGAATCAAAAAAATTCTCGAGTATTTTAATGTAGTAAAGAGCTATCAAATTCATTTCTACAAATATATAAACAAATGTAATTCAACAAAATAAAATTAATAAAGATCTAATAAAATACTTACCAATCTACTGCATCAGCCATTTTTTGATTCATGTTTAACGTTTGTTTGCGCATCATATATTCCAGTGTTGGATTTTAGAACACATGACATTTGCAATGATGCCAACTGATACATTTTCGAACATACTGCGCACCAGATGCAGCGCAGTGATGCATTTCCGAATAAGCTCAACATTTTTTTTTTCTTGTAATTTTATATTTATAGTTGAAGTAGATTATAGTATCCGGCGTTCCCTGGGTCGAATTTAAGGGCCTTTCTCACCACTGTAAAATATATTACAGCCTTGTTTACTATATCTAAATATAAATAGGCAAGCCCAAAAACTTGGTGTTCCTTTTTTTTTTTTGTTTGTCAACCGATTTTGTTTATTATTTTACATAATTGTAGATATTGTTGAGCCTTAGTGCACCGTCTTTACATGAGTGTGTAGAATAAACAAAGAAAAAGGGTTTAATAATAAACTTGATCAAATTTTGACCACAAGGCAAACTCTAGTCTCGTTAAAAATCTCAAAAGAGTCGTCAACTATCAGATCCAAGCTTTCAATCCTGTGACCAAAAGTACTCAATTACAAAATTCGATTGGATTTGCACGTTCAGTGTCAAGCTTTTTTTAACAGCTTATAAAATTATTTGTGGTTTTTAAATTAAATTTCTGGTCTGTCGTTTGAACTATAGTTTTTCTTTATCATAATTTTATTTTTTTATTCTTGTTTACATTCGCTTTTTTCATACAAATACGAGTATCAATATTTTTGTTAAAACTTAAATTTGTTGGTGTTTCATTTTAATAATTTTGTTTCTATGTGTTTTCCTTATAAACGCTTGGAACTATATCTGAAAGATCGGATTAATAAAAAAGGATAAAACCATAGAAATTTTCATACGAATAAGGACTTTTCTTTCTTAAAATAATCTTTTTATATGTACATATGTATGTGTAAATTATCAGATCGACTAAAACTTTCTTACTTTCATTTTCTACCGGTCGAAAGTATAAAAATTTTGTTGAATTTGAATTATCTTCAGTGACTTGGAATTATTATGATTGATTTTATTCCATGCTGCCTATAACCGGTGTTCTTCGCTACCTAAATAGGAATTATTGTACCACGTCCCCGCTTCCACTTCAGCCAGCTCTTTTAGACCCTACTTACTCTCTAGTTTAATGATAATAACTTTTCATTTTTCATTTGTGATACCGCGCCTTTTGTCCCAAACCTAGTACTTGTGAAAAATTACTGTAGTTACATTATACAATATCGATAAAATTTAAAGCACGTTTTACCCAAGGGACCGCTAGCAATCAGTTGCCAAAACCCAAAAAAATTCGGGCTGCTAATGAAGGCAGCTATAAAAACCACTAAATAACTACATTTTGTACTTTATATACTTAAAATCTATGCCCGATGCTATTCGACCTATATCCGCCATAATAAGAATTTCATTACTCTACCTATTACAGTTCTGCAGCTATACGATAATAATTTTTCACTTGGTATAGAAGCTATTACGCTCAATGTTCCAATCTAATCGCCAGACTATAAAAAGTAATATCTGAGTTAGTTATACAAAATTTTACAACTCTACCTGTCAGTAGTTCTTATTCAGTTACAATTATTCACTTTGTTTGGCGAGTACCACGCCCACTATTTTAGTTTAGTCTGCGTTTCGCTAAAACATATTAATACATATTTCGCTACATTACACATATTAATAAGTGAATTATTTAAACAAAGTTTCAAGGTGCTACACATTACAATTACTAAGTAACACTATGATAAATATTTACTTTATATTGGACGTGCCACGCCCACGTGATATCTTAAAAAACTTAGTACCTTATTTTACCAACTGCATATCTGGTAACAAAAGTTAGTCCACTGGTGTAGGCAGCTATAGCTTTCTGACAGGCAGACAAACAAACACATTTTGTGCCTGATATATGAATGTAGATTACAGTTTCTTTGCCCTTTGAATTTTCTTAACTCTTTATTTTAAGCCCAAAATCTTTAAATAAAAAAGTATTTTATTTTTTTTATTTTGGTATTTTGCTGCTCCATTGATAAGCATGGTCAGGACACAATAAAATGAAATAGATATACAAAAAATTTTCCAATAAAACAAAAAAAAACGCCTTATATCAATAGATAAGAAAATTTCTTATTTTAATTTCTAGATAAAATTTTATTTTATTGTTGTATTGATGTGTGTTTCTTTTTTGCCTCTATTATTTCAAATGTCCTTCCTGTTGTTACTTTGGAAGGTTTGAGCATTCTTTATTTCTATTAAGGATAAACGCAAATAAAATCATAAAAAGGATGGGTGTCTTTTATATTTATATTCTTATTTTGTTTTTTGTTTGTTTACATTGGTGCAACCCTTTTAAAACTTTAAACGGAAAATAGAATTTATAAAAAGAAAAAATTGAGATAAAAAATACACTACGATACGTATATTTTGATGTAATATATTATATTTTTGTTATAGATATTATTTAATGATCTAAAAATAAAAGAGACTATTTTTTAAAGAATTTTTTAGGACAAATTCGATACACTTTTATCTTCTTCCAGTTCATTGATTTTTTTCTGTTTCATTTTGTTAATAAGAAGTTGTAAAATATTAAAAATTCTCCATAATATTTCCCAAAATTCTAATTTATTTGATTTTTTCTTCTTCTTCTTTTTTTTTTTTTTTTTTTGGAACTCAAACAAAAAAAGCAATTACAAACCATTAGCATCCATATAATGAAACACTTGGCGATGAAGAATTAATAGTGAAATTAAATTCGCTTAAGTAAAATATATTTTATTTAATGGCCGTGGAATAAGCTAAAAAATTTTATTTAAACCTTTCTTTTTAATAGTCATTAAAGGCATTAAAAAATTAGAAAGAAGAGAAATAACTCCCATTGAAATGAAATAACTCCCAATCAAATAAGTCCCAACAAAAATGAAATAACTCACGTATAACTTACTAAGATTTCTAATGACAAAAAAACTATTTATTTTTTATTATTATTTTTAAAATAAAAAAAAAAACACTAAATGACTATTAGTTTTGTTGTTCAATATCGAAGAATGTGATGAAATGCTTGCAGCATTGCTGGCATATTTTGAAATAGAACAGTGAAAGAATATTCTGTTAGCAGAACCTCTTTAGACTGAAACTTAAATGTTTTTTTTTTTTTTTTTTTTTTTTTGTGTAATTATGGTATTTTAGTCTGTGTAGTTATATAAAGTATTTGTTTGTATTGTATAGTGAATATGCTGGCAATATAAAAACATGTACTTGAGATTTGTTCATTACCATACTGAGACATACTGTCTCAATCTAAGAGCATAAATATATCTTATAACTCTATTAAAAAGTTTATTAAGTTTAATTTTCTTACAAAAGTAACCCAAGGTACCACAGTAAACTTTTAATTATTGGCATAATCAAGCCATAAGCAACCCATTTTTTGACATGAAAAGGTATAACTAAAGCCAAACTATATAGTTTTCTCAAAGTTAAAAAAAAAAACTTAGAAACGAGCGAATCAATATGGTTTTTAAAACTTAATTTAGAATCAATAATGAGGCCAAGGTAATTGAGTTTTTCTACAATTTCAATAAATTGTCATTCAATGCAATATAAACATTGCTATTAGTACAATCACCAAAAATCATTGCCTTAGTCTTATTAGCATTAACCACAAGACCATTAGCAGACATCCAGCCACAAAAAATCTATCATGTTCTGCATAACATGAGGAAAATCTCAACAGTCTTTAAATAACAGTTACACATCATCAGCAGTCTAGCAGTCTAGAAGCAGTCTGAAAAAATATCATTAAGATACAATATGAACAGCAAAAGTCCAAAGACTGAACCTTGAGGCACCCTAATGCGAACTGAAAGCAACCTAAAAGTAGAACTACTACTAACAACATGCTGCTTTGAATCAAAAAGACAGAAAATGTAAGTTTACATGCAGAGCAGGAAAGACCGTAAAATCTATGTAGCTTAGAAACTAATATCGGGTGGTTAACCTTATCGAAAGCCTTTGCTAAATCTAAAGATAGCAGCACACAAAATTCTTCCTAGATATTGTTCTTCTAATATTGTCTGTTATACCAATCAATAACGAAGTAGTACTTCTATTACACCTAAACCCAGACTGACAGTCATGCAAGAGATTATTTTTATCTACATGCATAACAAATTAGTAATATGGAAATTGTCCTAAAATCCTCAATACCGCCAACTCTAGTTCTTTTCCGAATGGGAACAAATTATCCTACTTTCCATGAAAGTGGAAAGTGATACGATAATGATGCAATGTGTAATTGCCTATGAGCGGCAATAATGATGTTAGAGTACCTTACAAATAAATCAGCTTTTTCACTTTCTAAAGAGACAAAATCACCATGAGGAAGAAACACAACTGCAACCAGAACATTGACATTCTGAAAGCTTAGCTCAGCAAACCGAAACTCAACCTGGCCATAGGAGGAACATCTAAGAATCACCCTATGCTTGATATCACTCGAAATATAAAGAGCCACAACACCACCTCTAATACTTGGACGATAATTTCTTGGCAATAATATCCAGGGATAGACACAACCCTATTAGATATAGTCTCCTTAAGCCAAGTTTCACTCACTCCAAGAACATTTAAAAAATGACCCTCGAATAATCGCCTAATCTCACAAAATATTGAGGAATTAGATTTTAAGATAATGTAAGTGCAATGCGGTTACACTCATTAATTTGCGTTTCAATGTTTATGGGGATGTGGTGTGATTCATTCTATCTACAACTGGGAGACACTGAAATTGAGGTACAACTAGCTCAAGTATAATGAAACACCTGTCTGTTTTGACAAAAAAAAATAATGCTGCTCAGTTGACATGTTAACACAAGCAAAACTCCTTTTTCCACGGCATTTCGTTTCAAGTGCATAAATTCTATAAACAACAATAACAAAATTCAGTTAATTCAAAAAACAGACTTGAATATGTAAACAAGAATGTTTGCGCTTAATTTCTGCAAGATACAGCAACTACGCTATACATCAAACAACAGATGGTGTTAACAAATTGTGTATTTAATAATTTGCGTACTTTGTTGTAAATTTTATACAATTGTATATATTTTGTTCTTAGTGTTCTTATTATACAGCAAAAATATCTAACTGCCATCCCTAAATTAGCGCGTAAGACGCAACGCAGTCTGATGCATAGCTTTTGCGCTGGAATGTCATCCCTAAATAACAGCGTCAACTTTGTGTCTTTTACAATAATGTTAACTCATTTTATTTTATAAAACCCGCTGTAAAAGAATAAAGAAGAGATAAAAACGTTACATTGCCTTAAAAATAAATAAATTGTCATTACTTTTCAACCATAACAAAACAAACCAACAAGCAGCCAACTTCACCTCCTAACACACTGTCAAAATTAGATTTTCCAATAGCTAAGCGTTGACGGCGTGCTATTTAGGGATGCTTCATACATTTAGTATGTACATGAGAAATTGTAACAGATATCTTGCGCTTTACGCGCTAGTTTAGGGACGGCAGTTAGTAGCAACAACGGTTACGCTCAGGGTTACCGCTATGAATTTTTAAAGTCGCACAAAAGGTCGTTTTATAAAAAAAAAAGTCGCAAAAAATGACGTTTGAGAGAGAAAATGTCGCTCATCTTTTTTTTTAAACAAAAAAACAATTGAAGCAAAACAAAAAGTTCATTGCAGAATCCATTTTTATCATATATCATAAGATGTGCACTTGCATTATGTTTTCATGTATACTGCACATCTTTACTTAAGTTTAATATATTTATTTGCCGTATGTTACCAGTTTCAAAGGAGTAGGATTTCTGTTAAAAAAAACCCCCCGTCCAAAAAGTTTAATTACATTTCTTTTTTCCATCGTAGTCCCCTTTTAGCTGTTCGCTAAAAAATACGAAAAAAGTTTAATTACATTTCTATATTTAAAAATAAATTCATCACGGGAAATCCAGTCATATATATCTATGTCTAATTAATTAAAAGCTGACAGCATTGAGTTGCATATTTTTACTTTTAATTAATTTATTTAGTTATTTTTAAGCAACGATAATTTCGAAAATATTCTTTCTTCACAAGCACTGCTGTGAGGTAGAGTTAATACAAGTACGGCCAGTTATACAAATTAGGAAACATTGGTCCGTCTAGCGAATTCTTTAAATTACCAATTTTATGCCAAAATTGTACAACATTTTGTAGTTTCAAATAATTATTGCGAAAAAACTGACTTCAAAACAGATTTCATCTGTCTGCCTATAACAGCTCAATTGTTACATTAACTATTGGGACACACTTATATCTCCAAAGCTTATACTTCTTCAACTGTTCAATAGTTTGGCAATATACATCAAATTGCAGCAACTATAGGGTCACTCATTAATTTCCAAATTCAAATTAAATACTTACTGTTGTAGTAGATTTAGCAATCAGGTTCTGTGTAAATTTTAACCATCTGTCAGTAACGGTTCAACAGTTTGCCCATATACATCAGATTATATCAACTATTTAATTTATAATACAACACTTTTATACTTCTTATTATACCAAATAAAGTAGTAGACATTCTGTCTAAAATTAAGGCGTTTACTCGTATATACAACGGTTTAAAATATACGGCTATATACAACAAATTACATTAATTTTGGGAACACCATTTACTTTCAAAATTCAAGTTAAAAGGCTCTTGTTAAAGCGGGCTTAGCAATACAGGTCCCTTTTAAGTTTCAGCGTTCTGTCTATAACGGTTTAAAAGTTTGGTAACATACACAAAAGTACTTTAACTATTGGAACACCCTTTAACTTCCAAATCCAAATTTTATATAATTTGTAATATTAATACTTGTTACTATAACGGCCATAGCAATCGACATTCTGTCCAATTTGCAAGCGTTTGTCTATAACGGTTCAATAGATTGGCCCATATAAGTAAATTTACATCAATTAAGGGGTCACCCTTTAATTTTTAGATTTATTACTGTATAACTTTTTGTTATTGGGAGCTATAGTAATACGCAGTCATTATAAACTTTACAGAAGTGCACTTTATAATTCATAATACACGTAAAAAATATGTATGTTATATGGGGAAACCCTTTAATTTTTAAGATTATGAGCTCTTTTTAAAACGGGACCAATCTGTAAGCATAATCTATTATGTTACCATAAATTTTCAAAATCGGATCAGAAATGACTGAGTTCTGGAGGCACAAATATAAAAAAAGCAACATTCAGCCGAATTGTATAACCTCCTTCTCTTTTTGAAGTCGGTTAAAAAGAGTTCACAATTTTTATTATTTGCTTTACTTTTTAATAATTTGTACTTATGAAATCTTCAGGCTTACTTATAACAAAACTAAATTTATCATTGTAGTTAACGTCATCATATGTGCTAAAAATCTCTGGTTGCAAATATCTTAAAATATTAATTTTTATATCGTTTTCAATATTTCATCGCAAAGCCTTTCCCTGGAGTTAATGTCGACGTCGTTGACGTTAACGCCGAAAAAGTTGAAACAGATTGAACTTTTACGGCGTTGCAACGCGTTGAGATTAACTGCTCTCATACAATTTCATACGATTCAACTTTTTTTTGACATTTGACGCCGTCAACGACGTCGACATTAACTCCAGGGTTTGATAAAAATTTAAGATACGTCGTTAAATATGGATGCAATCATTTTTAAGTATAATTTTTTACATCTTAAATATTGATTGCATCTTTATAACCAGCCACAATAATTTCAAACTTGAAGTCAGTATATAGAATATACAGTATTGTTCG
The DNA here is from genome assembly GCA_916610165.2 of Gymnosoma rotundatum. Taxonomy (NCBI): domain Eukaryota; kingdom Metazoa; phylum Arthropoda; class Insecta; order Diptera; family Tachinidae; genus Gymnosoma; species Gymnosoma rotundatum. The sequence goes on along the minus strand of OU744336.1, from coordinate 125,815,976 downwards.
AAACCTAATCAAATAAAAGGTATAAAATTCTTCTATTTTCTATTTAGCTACATTTATTTAAAATAACATGTATTTCTTCATTGCATTATGTACCTATATTCTAATAACAAAAACAAAAATTTTATTTCAATACTTGTAAGACATAATAAAAAATAAAAACAAACAATTCCAAATTATATTGCTGTTCGAAACTTAAGCAACTTTCAGTACTTCGTATAGTAACCTTAATTTCTTATTACTTCCGCACTTTGTGTGGCATAGATTCTATGAGGTTCGTAATTGTAACTGCTTGTATTGATTCCTACTCGGGATTCACGCAGTTCATCAGCTCATGCTTATTGCTAAAACGGCGAGTTCCGACCGCGCATCAAAATTCCGAAAAGCTCTTCTATGGGACTTAAGTCTGGAGATTGAGCGGGCCAATCCAAATTTTTTTTAAAGAGTAGTAGCACTTCAAGTATAACCTTTTTAGTTATTTTCATAACCGTACTACATTCTTTAGGAAAGGGATAAATAAGAGATAGACAGGATAAGAGACAGACAGTTGAAAGGAGATAGATATAGCCATTATTATTAATTATATGCTATGCTATGCTTTAATATTTATCTGAATATGTATATATACCATTAAACAGAAAATAACATATTTTTTTTAATTTTTTGTCTGCCACAAGGGTTGAACCCAGGGCAACCAGACTACAGCAGCCTCCTGACCTTTAGCAAACAACCAGTCCTTGACCAACATTGACGAACATTTGGGTTCGTTATCATGCTGAAAGCCCCATGAAGTAGCATTTCCCATTCAGCATAATGAAGCATCTAATTCGCTAAAATGTCCCTAAAACAAATCGATCCGTTTTTGTTGATATTTCAATAAAGGGTCAACTCCACTCCCCGAGAAATAGCTCCACACCCTAACATTTCCGCTTCTATGTTTTATTGATCTCCGAACGAGGACAACTCCATCTGAATTTAACAAGTTAAATTTCGACTCATCTCTAAAGAAAACTGTTTTCCACTTTACCACAGTCCAATTTGCTCCACAAGTTCCACAATTTTTTATTTAAAAGATGTTCCGTAACTGGTATGCGCCATAGCTCCTATTTCAGTATTTTGATCCAAATGCAAAAAACGACTAAAGATCATATTTTCTTTTTCAAACACAACGGCACTGAAATAACTGTTAAAATTTTTACTTGTTTTTCTTACCAACGTAACCAGATCCGAAAAAAATTTTAGAACTAAATTGGCACTAAAAAAATTGCTAAAAGGTGCTAAAACATAGTGCCAAAATTTAAATGTCTTAGTTTTAAGCAAAAGTTTTCTTGGATAGTTCGCAGTTTTATCATTTATGCTTATGTTGCCTTAGAAATATTTATTTCGATTGAAAAGAACCAAATTTTTTAAAACAATAAATCATTTATAAAACATAAAAACACTATAAAAATAATAAATCAGTTTTTAAATTAAATATCACATACACCAGTAATTAGAAATGCTTGACTAAAATTAAACAATAAATAATAATAAATTATGTTGCCAGACTTACGTTGCCATTATTGCAAAAGTAGTATTTTTTGGAAATTTTGTAAAGTGTATTAATTAAATGTGCTAAAAAATGGTAAATGAAAAGTTGGAAAATGCTAAAAATAGGGCTAAATTTGCTGCCAAATCAACAAAAGAAGTGCTGAATCTAGCACCGAAAGTGCTCAAATGGGCACGCTGTTTGGTATGCAAAAAATGCAACAAAGCAAGAGTTGCTTAGGTTTTGATCAGTAATATAAGGAGTTGATTTTGTTTTAATTTTTTTTTTTTTTTTACTTCTTACAAGTAATGGAATAAAATATTTGCTGTTGTTATTAACATATGGGTGGGTACATAATGTAATAACAAATATATTTGTTATTTTAAATAAATGAAGTAAAAAAAATATAAAACTTTTTAAACTTTGTAAAAATGGTTGCTTAGGTTTCGAAGAATACTGTATAAGAAAATTTTGCCAAATTTGAAAAAGAACATTTTTGTGTATGGTATAATGTATACTATTTGCGATGATTCGCTTCGGAAATATTTGCTTAAATTATTTATGATTCCAAAAATGTAAAAAAAAAAAATTATAAAAAATGCATCAAGATAACAAGAACAAAAATTTTTTCGACTGCGCATCTACGTCACAATAGAATGAAAACGAGTGTTTGTTGTAAAAAACGTATGAGATTTTTGGCGCAAAACTGGAAATAATTACATAACTTCTAAACGGGCGAATCCATTTGAACAAAATTTTAAATGGGAAGAAAAAAGATATAATCGATTAAAAATTTTGCTTGAAGCCCGAGAAAAGAAAGAGCTATTTCGGGCTACCCAAGTTTTAAACTTTGGTTTACATAAAGATTCATTTAAAAAATTATTAATTTTAGAAGTTATTTCATTAGTAATTCTAAATTAATCTTTTTATAAAGGAAATACAAATATATAATAATTATTAATGACCTTAATGCCAAATAACTGAAAGTAAAATAAATTTGTTTTCAAAATAAAATTAAAATCGAAATGTTTAAAATATAAGTTAATTTTTTATTTCATTTTCTTTTTTTTTTTTTTTTTTTTTTTGATCATGCTGTATTATTTAAGGTCCGCATTAAGTTTTACTCTTTAAAATACATTTTTAATCCAAAAAATAGCTTTATTACTTTTTCGTCACATTTAGTATGATCTTTTAGTTAAATCTTTTACAAAGTCTTGTTTAATGAGAAGACAGCCTTTATTATTATTATTTTTTTTAATATTTGGTTCAGTTCTTCAATGTGTTTCATAGTTTCAGGTGTCGGCTTTATAAGTCCGCCCTCAGATACGTAATCAACCCACGAATACGTCGGACCTTCCTCATTTTGTGCCACTGCAATATTTGGGATATCACTTTTGATTTTGTGGCAAAAATAGCCTGCGAGGTTTTCATACTCTAACTCTCAGTTTTACTTAAATTCTGTTGCACTTTCCATATACAAATGAAGTTTGTTTACAAAACATATTCTATGCCTACGTCACACGTAAGAAAGAGAACGCAATACAACAAACTAATGGACCTGCGCAATGCGCAATCTTGTTTTCTTGATTCATGAGGTCAATTGGTGAAAGAAAGGCATATTGATACAGGTGACTGCATTAGCTTTTGCGTGTATTTCGTTTGTAAAATCGTATTGAGCTGTCAAAAGCGGCTGGCAATATGTGTGTATGTGTTTGTGAAAAAAGCAAGCAATTGAACACATACATACAATACACATGTACACAATACATAATATACACATACAATAAAAAACAGCAACAATTTTGACAACTCACAAAGAAAAATAGCAAACATATGCTATAAACACAATCATGTCCACCAACCATCGACTACAAGATGTCAAAATAGAATACATGCGTGCTTATGGGAATAACTCTTTTAGCCGCTACACGACTACCGACTACACGGCTACTTTTGAAGCTCGTAGCCAACTTAGGCTAATTTCAAGGCACATTAATTTAACAGGTAATAGCAGTTCTAAAACAACTACAACAATAAGTAAAGAACATGCATTTGGTTTTGTAAAATATATTTTCAGATGTCAAATCAACTGACGCACAGTGGTTTGAAAACGATTTTTTTTACAAAATTCGATATTTTATGAACCATTGAATAATTATTTAAACAAAGAAATTTTACAGAGGCAGGGCAGAGGTGTTTCTCAGTGAATCTACGGACGGTCAGGCTCCTAGGGTGAAGGACGGCTTCTGGGTAGGGCCCCAAATTAAGGTACCTCGGACATATAATTTTTTGAAAGAGTCATAAATAGTTTATTTTTAACTCAACTGTTAAGATTTTTTAAATTTCATCAGACTAAAAATATCTTTATATACATTTCTACAACACCACTGTAAGAAAAAAATTTTTGTAGGAAAAAATTAAAAAGTATAAACAAAATTTGACATCTAAAAACATAAACACGAAAGTCAACTGATCTACTGCCATTACCTAGTATATAAATCTGCCTTGGCTAATTTCTATTTTTCTTGGCTACAAAAAACAGATTTTAAAAACGCAATACATTAAATATCGCTATTAAAAACGCGAAAAACTTTTATAATGGCACCATTGATAAATAATAATCATCTCTTGATTTGTTTACATTTTTCATTTACTATTTATTTGGCGCATTTTCATAAATTTCTAATTTGTTTCATTTATATTTATTTTTTGGGTTTTTTATTGTTTATATGTTTACTGTTTATATGTATTTATTATATTGTTTAATGTAAATGTTTTGTTGAATTTACATGCAAATATGGACGTGGACACTTCATACACTGAAGTCGTTGTTCCCACTATTTTAGCAATAGTACTTATAAAGTTAATTAAATTTTCTTGAGACATTTGAAATTTTTTTCACACAAATTCACTTAAGAAAATCAAGTTTGTTTTATTTTGGTTAACTTTAATACATATGTCAAAACAGATGTTTATTTTTTGTAGTTAATGGTCGGTAGACGTAAAATAATTAAGTACCTGGCGACTTGGCTATTTTTGTAGCCAGCTACTTTTGTAGTCGGTAGTCGATGGTCCGTAGCATTGGTAGCATTGGTTTTCTTTCGTTGCTTACACAAAGTTTTATATATTTTTACATATACATATAAGCACCACATACAAAACGTCTAAAAATAAGGAACGATCAAAGAGAAGAAAACAAAAATTTGTAAAAGAAAAGTTTTTGTGTCTGAACACCAAACAAAGTTTAAAAGAAAATTAACAAAACTTTGTCAAAGTAAAATTTGCCTACATGAATGCAGTCTTGTTCAATGTTTTTTTACAGTTTTCTTCGAATTGAGCTCGAATGAAATAATGCTGCACTGCTTAGTTATTCTTTTTGCAATCGACTCAAACGAAAGCCATATGAAAAGAAAATCATATGAAATTAAAAAAGTTACAAACGTCGGTAACAAAAAAAAAAATAATTTCACAAAAAGTCGCAGACCGCTAAGAAAAGACAAATGAATCACTACCAAAATTAACATTTTGCGACAATTCCACCAAAGTTTTTTTTTACTAAAATTTATTATTAATGTAGGGACGGCGCGAACGCCATTCCCGGCTACCAAAAATTACACGCACGAGTTATTCGCATTAGGAATAATCGCGGAGGTCAACTCAACCGAATGTGCAATGGCCAAGCCTCACTCCGGGGGAACCGCCTTCATGATCACGGTAACCCCTACGCCAGGTAAGTATGCTTTTCTCCACACAAACTAAATTTCTTATATTATAGTGAGTATTTACTGAATGAGAAATATAATAAAAATCTATAAAATACTCAAAATATTTCTACCAGTTTATTCAAACAGTGGTGGTTGTTTTTGTTTTTTAATAGCAAGCTAATGACATGGTAGTGTAGTACTAAAGTTCTGCTATGTGTTTGTTGTTTTTTTTATTATCTTTTCGTAAGATATGACTTGTATGACTTTATATGAAAACAAAGCAACAACAACGTCAAGCCACAAAAGTTCATTTGTATATACACACGTATATATGTACATATGTACATGCAAAGAATATCTATATATAACATGCATATACATACATATATGTTTATCTTTTTGTTTATATTATTGTGACAATTTGAGCCAGCAACTCAAGATTTTAAATTTTATTTTATTTTTTATTTGACCACTTATGGACCTGAATATTATGAAAGGCATTAATAAAAATAAATATACACATAATTTGGTTAGTTTGTCTAATAACAGTCCAGCGTAAATTAGCGCGTAACGCTCAATGTACCTGTTAAAAATTCGCATGTACATACAAAATGTGTGAAGCAAACCATAATAGCGCGGCGTCAAAGCTTAAAAAATGGAAAATTATTTAAATCACCGATAATGATTATTGAAGTCAGCCGCATACAGTGAATAAAGAAGAATAAAATATATTTGACTATTGTTGTTTTTGCCTGAACTTTAATTTTTGTCTATATGTACTTTATTGTTTGGACAAAAATCTGTAGTTCATTTAAAATATTTGTGAGAAGTTTCTCGTAAAGCTAAGTGAGCGGTAGCGAAATGGCCATGGAGACGTGCTTTCACTTTCAATAATCAATATCGCTGATTTAAATACTTTGTTTGGGAAAGTAGCACGTTAAATATAATTATTTTCTATTTTTAGATAATTGTAAATGAATGCTTTTCACGAAAAATCATGACCATTAATGAAAACAATGGCAATGCTAAAAATCATTAGCATTATTAATCTCAATGTTAATGCAATTGGCAATTAATTAGACTGTCTAATTGATTACTTCCATATACGATGGTAAATTACCTTGGTTGCGTCTGACGTAAAAGTTAATATACATACATATGTATTTATGTACGTATTTTTTTAAGTTTAAAGTAAAATAAATGATCAAAAATTGTAAAAAAATTATTTGTTTATAAATTGCGAAATAAAACTTTTTTGAACTATTCACACAGATTTCAGAACTTTCGACAAATTAAATTTTGTATTAAAAAAAACATCTATTTCTTCACGTACAGCATTTAAATCGAAGTCCTTGAAAAAATGTATTATGATTTATTTCGCCCATTATTTTTTTCTTGTCTAAAAGTAAAAATAAAACTAAAACACAAAATGTCATAAAGTTGTCAGCTTTTTTGAATTCTTTATTTCTGCATTTCTTGTGGCAACAACTACAACCTAAAAACATGAAACCAAAAACGATAAAATGAAATTATTTTCCTGTTGTAGTTAAAATAAACACATGTATTGTTTTTCCCATAAATTTAACCCAACTACAAAAAATTTAAAAAAAGCTTAAACAAGTTTCACGTGATATAATTTTTTAGAAAAGATTTAATTCTTGTAAAACCAACAACTGCAAGAACTTAGTTATTTTTTTTACTATTTTAATTAAAGAAATTTGTACCTCTAGCAGAGTATATTGCTGTATATGTGCATTTATGCAAATTTATGCTGAAAATATTTTTCAACGAAAATATTGTTGTTCACTATACAAGTGAAAAAAAAAATTGTTTAAGCAAAATGTTTATACATGTTGCCGCAGTCAAAACAAAAATATTGCTTATATCTTAAAGGTGCTGCAACAATTATACATTAACCAACTGTGTAACTTGAAATACACTTATTTAACCCTTTGATGCGTGGCGTACATTATAATGTACGTCGATTTTATCAAACTGTAACTGGTTGAAATTTTAGCACACATGCAAATAATTTGCAGCTACATGTTCGTTGTGATGTTATTTTTTAATTTCTAAAGAGGCTGTAAGATTTCAATATGTTGGTAAATAGAAAATCTGGCATTACACCTAAGCAGCTGTTTTTACTGCACTTCAGTGCAACTCTTTATATTGTAATCTTTACTTACTTTCTTTCACTTCCGTTTTTTACATTGTCTTTGAGATAACCTTGTGCTTAAATAAAAGTCCCTTTTTAATTATTATATTACACTATCTATCGTCTTTAATTTACACAATCACAACAGGTTATGGGCCCAGGTATTGTGATAAATAAAAAGTTGAAGATCCGTTTCGAGTGTAATTAATATTATTTCGATATAATGTCAATGTCAACAAATTTTAATGTTGAAAAATTGATGGGTAGAGAAAACTATGCATCATGGTCGTTTGCAATGAAGAATCTTCTCCAACATGAAGAACTATGGGAAACTGTTCAAGGTGATCATCCTAATACTGGAATCAACGTGAAGGCTGATACAAAAGCAAAAGCCAAAATTATCTTGATGGTAGATAAAATTAATTATGTCCATGTCGAAGATGCCCAGACATCAAAAGAAGTTTGGGACAATCTGAAAAATGCATTCCAGGACTCCGGATTAACGCGAAGAGTTGGATTATTACGTCAACTAATTACCACACGTCTTTCAACATCGGAAAATATCGAAGAATATGTGAGCCAAATAGTTTCAACTGCACACAAGCTCAAAGAGGTTGACATGCCAGTAAGTGATGAGTGGATTGGAACACTTCTGTTGGCCGGTCTACCCGAAGAGTACGCTCCTATGATGATGGGAATAGAAAGTTCCGGTGTTAAAATCACTTGTGATTCAATAAAAACTAAATTACTACAAGACGTTAAAAAATCCTCATCAAGTGACACCACTGCCTTTTTTTCTAAAACGAAGAAGAAAAATGAGGTTAAAAAAGGTTTTAGGTGCTACAATTGCAATCGCTACGGCCATAAATCAGTCGATTGTCGAGCAAATAAGCAAACGCAAAATAAAAACAACAAACAGGTCGGTTTTTGTACCGTATATGCAGCAGGTGCCATTGATATTGATGAGTGGTTTGTGGATTCCGGAGCTAGCATGCACATGTCAATGAGAATTGATTGGTTCGTGAACGTTAAAGAATCTCAAATAAAAGAGATTTTCGTTGCAAATAAGGAAAAATTGGTCGTAAAAGGTATTGGTGACATACAAATACGTATAAAAGACAACAATGGTTGTGTGGTAGATGTTACCATTCACAATGTACTTTATATACCCAAGTTGACTGTAAACCTGCTATCCGTAAGTCAAATAATAGACAGAGGGTATACCGTAAATTTTGAAAATGAGAAATGTACAATTGCCGATAATGGTAATGTCGTTGCTACAGCCCATCTACATAATAATATGTTTAAATTGGATCGTGATGTTAATCAAATGTGTATGGCGGCAACACATATTGATGCTCAAATGTGGCACGCCCGAATGGGTCATTTAAATTTTGCAGACTTGACTAAAACAAAAGAGTTAGTCACCGGTATGGAATTTCAACCGAAATCAAAGGAAAGTTGTATTCCATGCATTAAAGGTAAAATGACAAGAAAGCCATTTAAATCATCAACATCTCGTTCATCAAAATTACTTCAGCTTATACATTCGGACTTTTGCGGCCCGATGGAGGAAATTTCAATTGGCAAAGCTAAGTATTTTTTAACATTTATTGATGACTTTTCGCGTAAAGTCTTTATATATATTCTACAGGCAAACCTCCGGTACCAACATTTTTTAAAAAATTTATGGCCCATGTCGAAAATGAAACTGGCCATAAAATAAAATGTTTGCGTACGGACAATGGCACCGAATTTTGCAATCAGCATATGTCAAAATTAATGTTAGAAAAAGGCATACAGCATCAAACTACTGTGCCGTACAGTCCCCAGCAAAACGGCGTTGCGGAGCGCATGAATCGCTCCATTGTCGAACGTGCCCGATGTATGCTAATACACGCTGGGCTGCCAAAGAAATTTTGGGCTGAAGCTGTCACAACTGCCGTGTATGTCCTAAATCGTTCCGTTTGCTCTGCTATTCAAAAAGGTACACCACAGGAAATCTGGACTGGTGTTAAACCTGACTTGAGTCATCTTCGAGTGTTTGGTTGTCGTGCAATATCTTATGTCTCCAAAGAAAAACGAAAGAAGTGGGATCCAAAGGCTGAAGATTTAGTTTTTGTTGGCTACTGTGAAAATAGCAAAGGGTATCGGTTGTTACACCCAGCTGGTTGGCTTGTAATTAAAAGTCGTGAGGTCGTATTTTTTGAAAATGAATTTCTACAAAATTCACAAAAACAGAATCGTTCAGATGAACATGTATATTATTTTCTAAAACCGGATGTCGATGCAGTGGAGGCTACCAATGTAAATCTAGACAACGATGATGATAAAACAAGCTTAACAGAATTTTTCACCGATCAAGAAAGCGATGAATCATCCGATTACTACGAACCTGACGATACTCTTACATCAAATAATGATACAACAATACTGCCTACAGAAAACAACAATAACGTTCGTCGTTCTCAACGAATTCCAAAACCAGTAAATATGCAGGATTACCATTTGTATTCAGTAGAGGCAAATGACACAGGTGATCCTATGACCGTTCAGGATGCCATGAGTAGTCGTGATGCAGCGCAGTGGAAAAGTGCAATGGATGATGAACACAAAGCTTTATTAGACAATAGCACTTGGACCATGGTAAACTGCCCAAAGATGCAAAACCAATTAAATGCAAATGGATTTTTAAAAAAAAACGTGATGAAAACGGTAATGTACAGAGGCACAAGGCGCGTTTAGTAATAAAAGGCTGTTCTCAAAGGCCAGGTATTGACTACCAGGAAACGTATTCTCCTGTGGTGAGATACACTTCAATTCGTTATTTAATATCAACTGCAGCACAATTTGATCTTGATATTGAACAAATGGATGCAGTCACCGCATTTCTTCAAGGTGATCTTTGCGAAGAGATCTTTATGGAACCGCCGGAAGGTGTTGGTGAAAATCCGAAAGGCAAAGTTTGCAAACTTAATAAAGCCATATATGGCCTAAAACAGGCAAGCCGTCAGTGAAACAAAAAGCTGGATCAGGCCCTAAAGAAAATGGGTTTGCAACAATCAAAGGTTGATCCATGCATATACTTTAATGTACATGACTCCCAAATGCTTTTTATCGCCGTATACGTTGATAACTTATTGATATTTTCTAACAATACACAATTGAAAATTAAAGTTAAAAATGGTCTACAAAAAATGTTTTTAATGAAGGATCTGGGAGAGGCCCGAAGCTGTGTTGGATTACGTGTAACCCGAAATCGAAAACAAGGTGAGATACATATAGATCAATCAGTTTATGTGGAGGAAATTTTGAATCGATTTAAAATGATTGATTCTAATCCGGTATCGACTCCTTTCGATGTAAATACAAAACTTACAAATCCAAAATCAAATTCACAATCTTTTAATAATATTCCATACCAAGAAGCTATTGGCAGTTTGCTTTATTTGGTACAAGGAACTCGTCCAGACATTGCCTTTGCTGTTAATTTTTTAAGTAAATTCAACAATAATTTTGATAACTCTCATTGGACAGCTGTAAAACGCGTTTTTAGATACCTAAAAGGTACAATGAATGTAAAATTAACGTATTCTAAAAAGGAAAACCCTAAAGTGATTGGGTACTGTGATGCTGATTACGCCAGTGACGTAACAGATAGGCGTTCATGTACGGGGTACATATTCATACAACAAGGTGCTATAAGTTGGAATAGTAAACGTCAAACAACTGTGGCCCTTTCAACAACAGAAGCCGAATATATGGCTTTGTCTACAGCAGTTCAAGAAGCTGAATGGTTACGTCAATTAAAAAACGACTTGTGGAATAATTCACAAGAAAAAATAACAATATTTTGCGACAACAAAAGTGCTTTGAATTTAGCAAAAAATGATGCATACCATGCTAGATCCAAACATATAGATGTCCACCACCATTTCTTGCGCGACAAAGTTAATGATGGGAACGTAATGCTGCTGTATAAAAGTTCCGAAGACATGGCTGCAGACTTCCTCACAAAACCAGTAACTAAAGAAAAACACTTCAAATGCGCCAAGATGTTGGGACTCAGAAATTTCGAGCCAGCTTTTAGTGGAGGTGTTGGTAAATAGAAAATCTGGCATTACACCTAAGCAGCTGTTTTTACTGCACTTCAGTGCAACTCTTTATATTGTAATCTTTACTTACTTTCTTTCACTTCCGTTTTTTACATTGTCTTTGAGATAACCTTGTGCTTAAATAAAAGTCCCTTTTTAATTATTATATTACACTATCTATCGTCTTTAATTTACACAATCACAACACAATACATCTTGAGATCACTTTTATATATTTCGTTTAGTCATCATCGACGCGGCCCCTTATCTGTGAAAATTTATTTTCAAATAAAAAACAAAAAATTGAATTTTCTCACGTATTTTTTTGATGAATTTTTAAATGTTTCTTTTATTTATGTACATATGTGTATTCAGAAATTTAAAATCAATAAAAAAATAAAATAAAGTGAAATAGTTTTTAGATTGAAGCAGATATTGCAATAAAGTGTACATCTTCAAAACCCACTTTAGAATAAAATTTTGTCCCCATAATTTTTTACACATGTTCTTTGAAGTCTATTTAAGCTATAAAAGCCATATATAGAATTTTTCAACGGGCGAAATTAATTCCCGTGTCAAAGGGTTAAGTTGATTGATATCGCGTAGGTAAGTTAAAATTACAGATTTGAAACAAAACATTTGAGACTAGAAATATTAACGATTAAATGCGAATGGAAAAGAAAATACAGCAAAAATGCAAAACATCTAATTCTACATCAATAAATAAGAAAATGTTTATTTAAGAAATATTTATATCTCAAATCAGACAATAATTATCTAATTAAGTCCAACCAGTTTTTATCTTTTGTTTACTCATTTTTGACGTCACTTTATTTGCTAAACTCTGTGTGTACAGCACTGTTAAATAACATAACCTCTGATTATCTGTTTAACGTTTTGTTTAATGCCGCAGTACCGCTCGCAACTTCGATTTTTGCTTATAGGCGAGTTAAAACGTCTAAATTCTTATAATTTTAGAGGATTTTTATTTTGGTTGTTTTTTTTTTAATTATTGTATTTATGTTTGTGATTGTTTAAGGGACTCAAAAGAATTGCGCAACAACTGTTTGGTTTTGGTTATTATTTTCATTCTTTGCAATTACCGGTTGTTTAAATTAAAATCACTTTTAAACAGTTTTAAGAACAAATATTAACAACAATAAATTTAAATTGCGATTCAACATAAGAAATTAATAAAACAACGAATTTAAAAATTCCTGGAATATTATATCAAGCAAATATGCGATCAACCAATCCTAATTCATAAAACACAATCTACCTTTTTTAACCGACTTCGAAAAAAGAGGGAGGTTATTAATTCGTCTATATGTTGCTTTTATGTTTGTGCCTGCAGAACTCAGTCGGTTATAAACCAATTTTTAAATTTTTTTCTTTATTTAAAAGGATATTTTTACAGATTGGTCCCACTTTAAGAACAGTTTATAATTTTAAAAATTAAAGGGTGTCCCCCTCTTTTACGTGTATTATCAACCGCAACGAGTGTCACTTTCAAATTTTAGAAAACCGCGGATCAGTATAGCTCCCAATAGCACAAAGTAATTCAAAAATAAATACAAAAATTAAAGGGTGTCTCCATAGGTGATGTATATTAACCTATATGCGCCTATCTTTTGAATCGTTATAGACAAATACTTGAAAATTGGTCCATTGCTATGATCGTTATAATAACAAGAATAAATATTCAAAATTATAATTTATAATTTATTTAATGTATATGGCCATACTCGTGAACCAGTATTGCTTCGTCCGCTATAACAACAAGTGTTAAGTTTGAAATTAAAGGGCAACCCTATAATTGATGTTATTTGAGATATGTAGCTAAACTTGTGAAGAGTTTTAGATATGCGTTTTAAATTTAAAAAACAGCACCATTTTACCTTGAATTATAAAAAGTTTAAATATGTAATTTATAGATTAAAGGGTGTTACAGTAGTTAATCTATGTATATGGTCAAACTGTTGAACAGTTTTACATAGACGGTTAAAGGATCTATACTGCTAAGTCCTCAAAAATAAGAAGTATAAAATTTTGATTTGGGAATTAAAAGGTGTCCCAATAGTTACTGTATTTTCTGTATATATAGCTAAAATGTGTTTTGAACTCGGTCTTTCGCAAAAATTATTATGTGGATTTTTGTCTACCATTATAAATAAATTGCAATGGTTTATAAGAAAATAATGTCAACCAAAGTTTTCATCATTTTGATTGACAAAGAGGCTAAGCGATATGGCCAAATACAAACGATATTTATTTTTTACGTTTAGATGTGTTTTATAAAAATAAGAATTCTTTTCAATAACAGTTCTTTTTTCCCAAACAATTAAAGTGATATAAAGTTTTCTTCTGCCAAATCAAAATTAATTAATTTTGCTTTTGTTTCCTTTTTGCAATACTTTTCATAGAGACTTTCTTACCGAGTGTCTTTTTCCTTCGCCCACACGCCCCTATGAATTGCCATGGGAACAAAAGACTATTTGGGCCATTATATTTGGAGTGATGCTGTTTGTGGCAATAGCAGGAAATTCTATTGTATTGTGGATTGTCACAGGTAAGAATGTTAAATAAAAGCAAACTTTAAGATACAAAATTATTTTTTTAGATGAAATTTAATTTAGAAAACAAAATGGTAAATGAGTACTAAAACAAAAGAAATACATTAAATTTATGAAAATAAAATATAAGAGAATTTGGTTAAAGAGTTGAACTTTAACAAAGCAAAATTTTGTGCAATAACAATTTACTATTTTAAAACATATTTCGTAATTTTCCTTTTTCTAATGTATGGCTAAAAATTAGATTAATATTAGTTTTAGAAACTTAAGAAATAGCGGTATTTCTATTTTATTATTATTTTTTTTGGGGTTTCTTGTTGATATATACGTTCATATAACAACTACCTGTTTTTTACCGACTTCAAAAAAAGAGGGAGGTTATACAATTCGGCTGAATGTTGCTTTTTTTATATTTGTGCCTCGACAACTCAGTCATTTCTGATCAGATTTTGAAAATTTTTGGTAATAAAATAGATTATGCTTACAGATTGGTCCCGTTTTAAAACCAGTTCATAATCTTAAAAATTAAAGGGTGTCCTCATACAACATACATATTTTTTACGGATATTATGAATTGTATAGGTCACTTCTGTAAAATTTAAAATGACTGCGTATAACTATAGCTCCCAAAAACAAAAAATTTTACAAATATAAATCTAAAAATTGAAGGGTGACCCCATAATTGATGTAAATTTACTTATATAGGCCCTATCTTTTGAACCGTTATAGACAAACGCTTGCAAATTGGACAGAATGTCGATTGCTATGGCCGTTATAGTAAGAAGTATTAATATTACAAATTATAAATTAAAGGGTGCGCTAATAGTTCTTTAAATTTTATGTATATGGCCATACTTTTGATAAGTTGTAGACAGACGCTTGAAATTTACAGCGAACGTGTATTGCTAAGTCCGCTATAACAACAAGTATAAAATTTGGATTTGGAAATAAAAGGGTGTTCCAATAGTTAATGTAATTTTGTGAATGTGACTAAACTTTTGAACCGTTACAGACAGAACGCTGAAACTTTAAAGGGACCTGTATTGCTAAATCCGCTATATCAACGAGTTTAAAATTTGAATTTAGAAATTAAAGGGTGTCCCATAATTGATGAAGATTTTGTTATATGAGCCTATCAATTGCAAATTGGACAGAATGTCGATTGCTATGGCCGTTATAGTAACGGCTGATAATATTTAAAATTATAAATTAAAGGGTACACCAATAGTTCATTTAATTTGTTATATGGCCATACTTTTAAACAGTTGTAGACAGACGATTGAAATTTACAAAGAACCTGTATTACTAACTCCTCTATAACAACAAGTATAAAATTTGGATTTGGAAATAAACGGGTGGCCCAATAGTTGATATAATATGGTGTATGTGGGCGGACTTTTGAACCGTTATAGACAGACAACTGAAATTTATAAGGGACATGTTTTGCTTAGTCCGCTATAACAAAAAGCTTATAATTTGAATTTAGAAATTAAAAAATTAAAAATTATTGTAATTTGTTCTATATGGCCGTATTTTTTGAACCGCTGTATACAAATACCTTAATTTTAGACAGAATGTCCACTACTTTATTAGGTATAATAAGAAGTATAAAATGTTATATTATAAATTAAATAGTTGATATAATCTGATGTATATGGGCAAACTGTTGAACCGTTTACAGACAGACGGTTGAAATTTACACAGAACCTGATTGCTTAATCTACTACTTGCTATATAATTTGAATTTGGAAATTAATGAGTGACCCTATAGTTGCTGCAATTTGATGTATATTGCCAAACTATTGAACAGTTGAAAAAGTATAAAGTTTGGAGATATAAGTGTGTCCTAATAGTTAATGTAACCTGATTTATTTGGCCATACACTTGAGCTGTTATAGGCAGACAGATGAAATCTGTTTTGAAGTCGGTTTTTTTTCGCAAGAATTATTTTATTACTTAACTT
The DNA here is from genome assembly GCA_916610165.2 of Gymnosoma rotundatum. NCBI lineage: Eukaryota > Metazoa > Arthropoda > Insecta > Diptera > Tachinidae > Gymnosoma > Gymnosoma rotundatum. Next base: position 125,799,962 of record OU744336.1, on the reverse strand, counting down.
CTGCTGCTTTAGAAATTCATATATTTTTTTAAATGCTCCATGTTTCTTCAAAATAAGCCTTTTTTTATTAAAAAAAATATTCGGTAGACAAGATAATGTTTTTCGGTCAGCAGCTTACTCCTCTTTAAATGTTGCGTAATTTAAAGCTGCATTGCCACTTGCAGTGTTCAAATGCACTTTCGTAAAAACTGGTACGAAAATTAAATGTTGATAAACCTAGGGGCATCACTAAATAAACTTCTCAAATGCCTAATTATTAGGTTAGATTTCTAGGTGTTGGCTCAGCACCACGAGTGCCCAAAATTACTTTGATTATTTGAAATAATTTAATTTTAAATAATAACTTGGAACTTTTTAACTGTTGTGGAATAAAAACTATGACGGTTTTACTTCTCTTACATTAAGTAAAGAAATAATATTCAATATTTTTTTAACATCATATATTCACAGGATTTAAATGTATTTTTTTAGATTTTTTCATTTTTCGACTGTTCTTAAATACGACTTACTTAATCAGGTACTCGTAGGAGAAAGAATGATTATATTTATATTAAAACCTCATTAACCTATACTTCACAAATAGTTATTCTAATTACCACCGAAATAGAAATAAATGTTAATTTGAGAAAAAACATGTATTCACTTAGATGATTTGTTTTGCATTAGGTAAATTTCACAGATTTCCCATAAAAATATGTGAAAACAACATAATTTTATGAACTTTAAATTTTTTGGTTGCGGTTGACATTTCTGTGGAAATGCCCATATGTATTTAACAAACACATATGTAAAATCTATGAATTTTGTTTAATGATTTCCCATAAGTAACACATCAAACACGCATTTAAAACTTAATCAATTAATAGTTGCACACAATTAATGTCACACACATACATTGATTGATATTTGAAAGTTTTATTAAATTGCGAACACCAAAATTAAAACTTATTGAAAGGAACTTTAACATTTTAAGATATTTCACACAATGTAACGGTCGTAATATTTTTTTGGACAAAAATAGCAAACTTGCTCCAATGTAGACCAAATTTCGTACGGAATTTACTAGTCATCACAATTAAGAAAAATTCAGCAAACGATATGTTTCCGCCCACCGCTATGCCTTCTTCCCTTACACAGCAATTTTTGCCTTTTTTAACCTAGTTCAACTTAGTTTTGGGTTAATTGGGGTTGTTCCGCCAGTAAATATTACACTGTTCTCTAATAAAAACGTGGCTTGCAGAATGTTCTCACATCGAAAGCGCTCGCCAAACGTACGAAATAAACAGTCAGTGACGACGATCTTCACCAAAAGATACGACAACAGTCGTTCAACTTATGTGGGGAGATGATAGGGCTTTATTAAGAGTGAAACCAAATCGAACTACATGGGGTCTATTAAATATTTATTTAAACAAAAAAAAATTTTTTTTCAATTCGCCAGACCATAAAAATATTTTTTAATAAAAACAATACATTTAAAAAACTTAGAGCAGATGACCCTAGCAGCTAGTGCTCGTATTTCTTCAGTAACTTTGAATAATTTATTATTTCTAAGTTATTAAAAAAAATAATTAAATAAAAAAACTAACTAAAATATTTTCATATTAACACAACTACTTCAAGATTAATGTCTTACGAACCAGTGACTTTAGTTCAAAACTTTATACGCTAAACCAATAAAAATAAAAAAAACACCACAGAGTTTAAGAATCAGTAGACAGCATAGGAGACGTTTATTGGTGAATACATGTTTCTGTGTGTTTCTTTTTGTAAATCTCCCTCAGCAACAACAACTTTTTTTATGGCACTTGTACTGATTGTATCCTCTTTTTATGTGATACTTGTTATTTCCTTTTTTATTTCTACAACTTTTTGCTATTAACCAGGCCATTGAAATGATTATAACGTCTGTTAACATTAATTTTTATTCCCCACAAGTTCCAATGAGTCTCAATATTGTTTTATGGCTTTTCGTAAGAAAAATCAGGGGAAAGTCTTAAAAAAAAACAAAAATAGAAATTTGTATCTTCAATGAACTTAAAGTTTTTCTTAGTAAATTTATTTTCCCCAACTAGCAACAAATTAAAATAAATTTATAAATTAAATTATTTCTCTCTTCTAATTTTGTCGTATTTGTGAAACTTTAAAAATGCTTTCAAACCTAATTTTCAAAATAAGTTTTGAATTTTACAAAAAATTTCTTGCAAAATAACCTAATAAAAATAAATTGTACCTTAAAGTTTTTCTTTGTTAATTTAAAGTTATTTAGTTCTTATTCATACGTTTCATTTAAATAATTTGAGGATTACATAATCCAGTTTTGCTTCATGTTTTGTTTCAAGTATTAATACCCTGCAGGAGGAAAAACGTTGTCTTTAAACTACTGGTACTATTACTAGTACTGCAAGCAATAGTTCAAAAGGTGATAGAATATATATAGAAAAATACTAGTACTTCAAGTAGTTCATTTGTGGATTGATTTGACTTGCAGAATTTCATATTAATTTTTGATGATGTTTTAACGCGGATTGCTTATTCGCATTTCTATTCATTTTATTTTTAGTTGGTATAACAAATTTAAAACAATTATATAAGTAAAGCTCGATTTTCTTGTGTGTAAAAAGTGACATTTAAAAAAAATAAATTAAATTAAAAAACAATTTTAAAAAATTTTGAACATGTTTTTTGTTTAAGATCGATGTTCGAATGTAAAACTAGCGATCTTTTTTTAAAATACTGAAGGAATTTTTCGACGTTGAGTGAAGTAACACTATTTTAAATACCTGCATGTAGTTGAAATTGTGGAATTCAATAATATTGTGAATTTTTCTTCTTAAAATACAGAAAGTTAATTGTTTAGTTTATGTTGAAGTATCAAATAATACACATTTCCTAAATTAAAGGATTTTGGTATATGGTGGAGTAAAAAACGTAACTCAAGTTGCAGAAAATTGCTAGTGGAATGAGTGTGCCCTGAACAACATGTTGAAAATCCCGAAAATTGCTGCAAGAGCCATATATTAGTGAGCTTAAGACAAACAGTAATGATAGAATGTGTAACACAAATAGATTTTTTTAAAACAAATTAAAAAAATAAATTTCTGTGTAAAAAATAGAGTACTGTGCAATGAAAATCCTCGAAAAAAATTGAATTTGTGAAGAAATTGTAAATCGACTTGAACTATACTTAAAAGAAAAAATAAGTGATAAAATTAACCTACTGACAAAAGATTACGAATTATCAAATCAGTCTTTAAAAAAAGTTAAGGAAATAAGATGTGCTAAATTTTTTTTTTCAACTTTGTCTGAGGAAGGCTTGGTTTTTTTGCTATCTCTAAAAGGTCTGCTTGGAAAAACGAACAAAATTGAAATCCGAAGTGTTTCATCAGGCGGTTTTTACTATTTAGGAACAGAGAATCAACTTAAAAAAGTAAAAAAATGTTTTCGGAAAACCAAATTGCATAGAAAATTATTTGCTATAAACCAGTTCCTAATGCAGAACTAATTGTATCCGACTAGAATCTTTTGTACTAGTTCTTATTTAAAACCACAATACTAGTTTTTCATGAAGAACTAATTGTACTATTATCTACCTAGAATCAATTATACTAGTACTCATCTAGTACTAATAGTACTAGTACATTCACATTTTTTTACCAATACACTCATACTTTTAAAAATTGAAACGAACTTGCTTTCAACTTTTCTTTCAAGTTACGTTGAAGAAAGCAGCTGCTCATAATTCTCTTAGAATATTCTTCGTTTTTGTTTCTACAAATATTATACCGCCCTCAGTTTATGCCATCTTGAAGGCGAATTTGCTTTCAAGTTGCGTGCAGCCCACGTTACAGCTGTCAATTTAAATGAATTTTAACAAGCAGTAGGTGTGAAAAACTTGAAAGGAAAACTTAATCGTGTGGCTTCATGGTAAGGTATGGTTAGGTTAGGTTGCACAGGCTGTCGGCGTAATGAGACCGACTGACTTGGGTCCTAAAGGACTCGTTGTGTCACCTGGAATAGGATGTGCAGGGATCAGATTCAGGTCTCTACGGTATCATCAAAGATCCATACCCAAACCACCCCGAAGACCGGATAAACAAGTTTATCCTAGCAACATAACAGACAGATAAGTCTGTAAGACCATGCAGTTTCGGACTGCCGAAAATGGCCGCTCTTTTCCTAGAAAGAGCTGGACAATGGCAGAGCAGATGCTCCACCGTTTCCTCCTCCTCCTCATCTTGACAACTCCTACAGTAGTCATAATGTCGCAGATTCAGTCTCAGTGCCACGTCAGCACAGCCACCAGTGTACCCAACTGCCCTCGAGGAAACCTCAGTAGATTTGCGGATCTCCCACTATCATACTGAGACCACAGTGTCCTCAGGACCGTACAGGTGACCTCTTCGGACCATCTAGACTGCGCTGCCCTAAAGAGTTCCTGCTAAAGGGTAAGGTATACTTTATTTTAAAATTATTTTGGATTTTAGCAATATTATTAAAAATTAAATAACCCATAACAGCTAAGCCTAAATTAGCGCTTTACGCGTATTCTATCAATAAAAAAATTCTCCTGTACAAAATGTATCAAGCAAACCATAATGTCGCTTCCTAAACTCTTCGAAGTTGTATAATCCGGGTTTGAGAATGCATTAAAAAGGAAAGTTGGCTCTTTGTTTGTTTTTTTGTTTTTTTTTTGTGCTTAAATGTCATGCCTAAATAAGAGCGCCAACTTTGTGTCTTGAACATTGGTTAACTCATTTAGTTTATAAATCCCATTGTACAGAAATAAAAAGAGATAAAACAGCTGCATTCCCCTGAAAATTACTAAATTGTTATTACTTTCGAAAAAAAAACAAAACAAAACAAACTAAGAAGCAGCCAACTTCACTTCCTAACGCGCTGTCAAAATCGGATTTTCCAACTTCTTAGCTGTGACGCCACGCTATTATGGTTTGCTTCATACATGGGAATTTTTTACAGATAGATTGCGCCTTATGCACTAATTTAGGTTCGTATTTAGGTATGACAATTTATAGAGAAAGCTATGCGATTTTTATCATAATTTTGACATTTCTTATCTATTGGAAATTTTTCACCTTTTCCTTTAAAGTTTTAGAGGTTTCTAATCCAATCTCACTAAACTTTTATTGAAGTTTGCCACTTGCATCTTATTCCTGGACCAGCCTATAGCTTTTATTTGGCCATCGTCATCTTAAGTTTTATGTTTGGAGGAAGAAGCGATACCTTTTTTTCGTTCAATTAAATATTCTTCACTACAATTTTGGCTTTTATGAAGAATTCTTGGCCACTGTTTCTTTTTCCTATGCTGTAATGCTCATAAAAAGCAAGGAAAATATTGAATTACACAAGCGTTCTTCAGTTTTAATGTGGATTTATTGAAATATAAGAATTTAAAAAAGAATAGAATAAAACATAAGAAAAATGAAACAGCATTTACCAATTCATGGATGATTTACAGAGTAGCATGTAACAGGGTTGTAGTTAATCTGCTTCGTTGCTCTAACAGGAAATAATGTATCCAATTTCGTTGACCAAGTCCATATTTAACATTCAGATCTTCGTATGTCGATATTGGATTTAATTAATTTTTATCATCACATTTTAGGATGCCGTAGTGCTCTTTAAAATATGAAAAACTGATGAGTGGTAATGAAAAGCATTTACTGATTGTCAATGTGTAAAAAGACTACATTAAAACTTCGTGTGGGTCTGTCTTCTGTCTTCTTCGATGTTAAACATCTTCGATACGATGGAAAAGAAATACAAAAAATTCTAAAATAAACCAGATCTTCAAAAAAAATAAGGAATCATGTTTATACTTTTTATTTGGTATTAAGAAAGTGACACGCCAGGACTCATTCAGTTCACTGCTGCAATTAAGTTTGTACGAGTATCAAGCGTTAAATAGTTATAATTCTCAATCAGATTGAGGGATACTATTCGACAGCACTGCTCAAAATTTTAGCTTGAACCCTTTTAGTGTGCGACATTAACTGAAAATAAATAATCTTCTAATTAAATTAAACCACGAGAATATAGAATTAAATTAATTAATTTTAAAAAAATATCGTGCTATTTTTATCCCGATTAAATTATTAGATCACCAATATTAATTATTAAAGGTGAAAGCAAGCCTCGTTGGCCATTTCGCTATCACTTATAGAGGCTTTTCAGGGAACTTCTCACAAACATTTTTAATAGCACGATTTTTTTTAATTAATCTATTTAATGTACATTTCCATAACAAAAGATTTATTTTAAATTCCTTTTTAAATTAAAAACAAATTTACTTTTTTTCAAGCAAGACAATACAACATGAACTAAAGTTATGCATATATAAAATGTTCTAAACCTTCACACAAAAAAATTGTAGACAATGTACCCGCACAAAAAATACTTTAGAATGCTTTAACTACAACGCCACTTTTAGGAAACCAAAAATAATGTTTGTCTGTTCAACAACAACAAATCATTTCATATTATATTTCTTTTTCTTCCCTTTTCTTTGTTTCTGTAAAAAAAAAACTTAATTTACAATTTTTCTTTTATATTTTAGGTCATCGAAGTATGCGTACAGCAACAAATTATTTTCTCCTTAATCTGAGTATTGCCGACTTGCTAATGTCTTCACTGAATTGCATGTTCAATTTTATATTCATGTTGAATTCCGACTGGCCATTTGGCACGATTTATTGTACCATTAATAATTTTATGGCAAATGTCACAGTATCAACATCCGTTTTTACCTTGGTGGCCATTTCGTTTGATAGGTAAGTTTACAAACCATTACTTAGGATAAGTTCAGACCAAGCAAATATTTGAGGTAATAAGCGTCTATTTAATTTTACATAACTTAATGATAATGGTAAGTCAATAAGAATTAAAAAAGTAAATAAAAAATATAAAAAAATATAAAAAATATGAAAAATATGAACTGAATAATTATTTTAAAAAACCTTTTATTTTGCAAAAATGGGAAGAACGAATTTTCGTGCTGCAACGTCTTGTCTCATCTAAGAAGCTGGTCAGTTCTAATTTAGACTTACCTAGGCATTACTCGAAATTTTATAAATTCCAATTTTGATCAAATAAAGTAGAACCACAAGAATCTGACAAGAATAAACAAAGGCGGCTCACAAGAGCTAGAAAGAGGTAAGTGTATGAAGGATCGCCAGTGGAGAAACCTATAAGAAAAGGAAAAGTAACTTTCGAGGCAGAAAGTCCAGAAAATTTCTGTGTATAAAGAAAGTATTTTAACTTGGATAACTACATTAGTGACAGCTCATTAAAACTTCAGTTATTACCAGGATGCAACCTGAAGAAAAAGATACATTCAGACTGTGCCTCGAAGAGGCTGAGATGGACATAAGTTCTTATTGTGTTGGAATGTCTTCCAGTAGCTAGCATTAAAACACGGGGAAACACATGCTTAATGTGTTTGCAAATGTAAGCAATTACAAGAATATATTTTGAATGAGAAAAATGGTCAGTAGTTACTAGTGGACAGTCACTAGGTTGGGTAAAAAGAAGAAAACTCTATAAATAATATCCAGATCTGTAGTGAGAACTTGGACTTTCGTTTGTAGACTCTGAAAATCGAACTTCACTTTGAAAATAGATCTGCCTCAGTTTTTCGATATTTTCGAAAGTGAAACGTTTTTGAGGAGATTACAGCAAATCCTAGCAAGAGGTGGATTATTTATTAATCGAATTCGTAACGGTCTACCTGTTATTGTGGGCAGAAAGAAATAAGCCTTATAAAGTGCCAAAAAATATGTCTCGCTGTGGCCTCAAATTTGGAACTGTACGCGTGGAATGTGGGAGAAGCGCAGATGAAGGAAAAAATACCAGAAGGACCTGTAAATGGAAAGTCTGTTAACATGTGAAAAAGTTTAAAAGGTTACCAACTTTGGGGCTTCGGGTCCGGTGCCACAACGAAAAGGGTGTGTACTTCTTTAACTGCAATAGCTACAACTGTGCAAACTTACAGACACAATGTTTTTGAGATCATAAAACGGTTCAATTTAAGAAATCTAAGAAGATGGTGGAAGACAATTTCATACAGTGGGGATCGATTGGTGTTCAAGCAGCCTTTAGGCTTTATCTGGAAGAAGCTGAAACGGTACTATATATACTGTGCGAACTCCCAACATTAGCTAGTGTCATAGTGTGTACCACGGACAGTAGCTGAGTAGCAATGTAGGACCTGAATTTAGAACGTATGGTAATAATTAATAAGGACTCTGTAATATAAAAAAAAAGTCGACAGTTATCAGTTGATGACCAGAAACCACAAATCTAGTGTAAAAGTTTGTTAAGTGACACACAACTTTGTAGTTAACTGAAAATACTGCTCATAGTTAGTATTAATGGCTCACTAGTGTGGAGCATAAGGAGGTAGAATAGGGAACCACATATTATTCTTTCAGCTATATGTTACTCGAAAAAATAGTAAAAAAAAGGTGATCTTCGATAGAGGTAACTGTTCAATAACGATGACATAATTACACGTTTCGATTAACAACATGTTTTCCTATTCATATTAAAATTCATGCTTGACAACCAAATTAAGTAATAGTAATATCCTGTCTCCCAATTTAAGTAATAGGGCCGGTGAAAAAGGCTTGTTAGAATTAGAATTAGGACAGTACTTCTGTACTTAGAATTTTTACGGAGGGTGTCAATATGTGAGAGAATCGCATAAAATAGAGTATTTAACTAAAAGAAAACTTAATGGGGAAACGGCAATGTAAGCCAATATTAACCATTTGAAAAAAATTAGTTTGGTAATAACATTATGCAGACAAAAATTTTAACACCTTAAGTTTAATTTAACTTGGCAATGCCGCACTGTGTCACGATATCAGAAAACGGGTGGCCAAAATAGAAGCAGCTAGAGTTAGGAGCAAAGGAATTACTTGTGTGAAATTACGAGAAAATCTAACAAGTGTTATGTCCACCTCTTAAATTTAACAATTTTAATAATTTAGAAATTAGCAATTAGATAAAGTTGAAACTTTGCATGTCCGTATATTTCGTAATATTTTAAAATATTATCAATTTTCTAAAAAATTAATCAATCGCCACGCCCACCTCTCACGCAACTAAAATTTAAAAATCTTCATAACTTTAAATTTAGTAATCATATAAAAGCATCAGTGTGCATGTGAATATATTTGGTAATATTGTAAATTGTAACCAATTTTCAACAAAATCGATTAAACTCCACGCCTACCTGCCATACAACGTGCGACAAGTTCTTCCAATCCCCTCCTTTTTATTCTCATTGAACCCTCCTCATTAAAAAGATTTGATCGGGTTCTACCATTTGTATTTGCTTCCTAACTAAGTTTAATTGCAAAACCAAAACTTGTACGGAAACTTACAGTACAAATAAATTCACCAAATAATTCGCTATCCAGCCACTAAACTCATTTTTAAATTTATCTCTCATGCGATGATATTTAGACCAATTGTTAGAAAATTGTAAAATAGTAAGCCTTATTTTTTATTGTTTTCTTTCTAATAGTACGTGTTTAAAATGATTTTCTAGAAAATCTGACGCATAATATCGCAGGGTCTATTTTGTTTTATCTCTAGCCATAATTGAAAAATAGAACAAATTCGCAACGTGGTTGACCCTAGAAAACAATTAAAAAAAGATTTCGGGCAATATCGGCTAGTTGAATTTAAAATATATTAAAATACATCCTTGTAGCTACAAAATACAAAAAAACAGGAAAAGTGTAATTTCTACTTTCTTTGAAATTCCCAACGAAAGTTTATGGTTTCTGTAAAATCTTCACAATGCGTCACTACAATTTTTTCTAACAGTATTTGCCATATGATCAATATTTATAAACAAAAACGGTGTTGTTATTATAATTGGAAGTATTACTTACAACCCTGTTACAAATCTTGGTAGGTCCCATTTTACAATGTAGAAATTGAAAAGCAAACAGACGAAGTTTGCTGGCGAGGGGCTTAAAAGATAGAGTGTGTAATACACGACCATATGTACTAGACATTTTTGTTCTTCTTTTCGACTCTTCGTAACTTTCATGTTGTTGCTTCATATCATTTCTCTCATTTCAATATCTTTTCAGTGTTACTGACGCTATTGCAAATAATGAAACAAAGTCAACAGCGAAATGGAGCGATAAAAAAACAAAATATTTCTGCCTTTCTAGTATTTCGCGGTTCTAAAAGGGTTTAGACCAAGGCGAATCAATTACCAGGTGGCAGCGTTGGAGAATTTATTATTTTTGCTGGTAGAAACGAATGTCAAACTTCATATATAAAAAATAGTACACAGATTTTTCAGATATGGAGTTTGACAGTAGTGTTCACGGCGAAAATCAATGAATTCGCCTACGCTGCCACCTGGTGTTGATTGAAAAATTGAATGAGAAAAAGCTCTGCCTATCAATTTCTGCACTGTAAAAGGCGACTAGCCGTTACATTCAAATACATAAGTCTTTGTATTATAAATAGCAGGGTGTCATATATAATTTTATTTATTAATTTTTTTTTTTTTTTAGAAAAATGTGTTTTAAAATATTCGTTGTAAAATTTTGTTAATGTATTAAAAATTTTCCATCTAGAAAAACAAAATGTGCTGACAACTGTTTTATTACGATTATACCGGTAAAATTAGATGCTATCACATTTGTATCTCAATTTTCTTTACGAAATGATATATTTTTATGAAAAAGAAGTGTTCTATATTTGAAGTAAGGCGCAAAGTAGTTTTTACGTGCAGTAGTTTTTACGTACTGCGATGAACATAAAATTTGTAATTTTCCCATAAATTTCGTGTGATGTACACAAACCTTAACTTTGAACCACTATAACTTTAAAAGTAATTAATGTTTTTAAAAAATAAAATTTTTAAAAAACGTTCAAATTCCAACATTGACTTTAACCTTTTTGGGCACTTTTTGTGCCGTCATTTTCAACTTAGTTTAACTTTTTGTTTTGCCGTCTTATTTTCATATTTCATTTCCCCCTTTTTTTATTTTCCGTTTTATAATTTTTAACAATTAAATTTATTTATTTATTTCCGTATCAAAATCCCAAAAATGTTTTATATTTTTTTAAACAAATTTCTACTTCAAGAGGCAAAACGAACAGCAGATTGCGTCCGGTTGCTGAACGCCCCTTACATTAACCTTTCACTACAAACGTTTAACGCGTAACGAAAACCAAATAGAGAAGACATTATTTATTAGTTACACTTATTTCGTGTTATATTTATCTCCTCTGATTTAGACTTTAATCTCTTACTAAAATACGCTCACATTTACGTACATGCAAATATCGTGCATTGGGTTTTAACACTTAACAAATTTATTATTTTCATTTCTGCTCAGTGTTTTATTTATGATCTAACATATTTGAATTTATGTGTTATTCATTTAGCGCCATTACCTAAATAGTAATTATTACAAAATATTTGTTCTTCTTTTATTGTAGATACATTGCCATTGTTCATCCCTTAAAACGCAGAACTTCAAGACGTAAAGTTCGTATTATTTTGGCTTTAATATGGTTGTTAAGTGGTATTCTATCAGCGCCATGCCTCTTGTATTCAAATACCAGAACAAAAAGGTAAATTAAATTAAATAGAGTCATGAGTAATAAAACATTTTGTAGTTTTCTTTCACTTTATAAGTCGTAATAAATATTTCTCTTATTTTTTTTGTTAGAAAAAGTATGAAAATGTATATCTTTTTTTGCTTTTTTCCATTAAAAAAATGCAGTTTAACACGCACGAAATTTTGTTTAATTATTCATTTTGAACATTTCTATTATTTTTAGAATACGATATAATGAAAGTATTTGCTCATGGTGGGCTAAAGTTCAACCAGAAACTAATGAATGACTGTTTTTAGAGATTAAAAGGATTTAAAGATTTTGTAATAAATTTCCATAATGAAAATACCAAGAAACATTTCCCCTGCGAACCCATAAAGAATTATTTTGTTTGCTTAAGTAAAGGGTGTTCTTAAATTTGCGCTTAATTTGAAATGATTAAAAATCATAGTGGGTTTTCTTTTATGCTTTTTTTTAAATATTAAAATACAATGAAAAGTAAAATGGCTTCTACGGTTATGAGGTTACATGAGCACACTCTTGCCAATACTATCTAGTTTCCAATTCTAATTAACAAAGTAGCAAAAGATCAGAAAATGTCGCGCGTAGACATTAAATTATTTTCTCTTGAAAAAGCAAAAGTTAAGACAAAAAACGTCAATACGTCGTTGTTAATTTAATTGTTGTTGTTGTTATACGCGAAAATCACGTCTCGGTGGAGACACCAATTAATATTTATTTTTATATACAGCTATGGACATATAAATGGCACACATTTTAATTAAGAAAAAAACTTATGTTTTGTCAACTAGAAATTTTATAAAATGCTACAATTATCTCTTAAGATTGTTGCTTTAAGAATTTTTGTTTCAGCAGCACTCAAATATTCCGTTATATTCTGCTTATTATTTACCGTTATTATTTGTGCGTAAACAAAGCTGATTTTAAGTGGACATGTAAATGGCACAATTTATTAAAAATAGTTATTACACGCGTAGATTTCATACAGATCACTTGATACTTTGTTAAAGAGTTTAAAAAAAATCAAAAAAACAAGTATAAAGAAAAAATTTTTCAAAATGGGATCAGGCAAGCATACAACAACCGAGGAGAGGCGGATCATATGGAAAATGAATGAAAATGGGAAAAGAGTCTCGGAAATTGCTAAAGAACTGCAAGTTTCAAGAAAAAATGTTTACAATGTTATTAAATCATGTGAAGAGAATCCCGAAGTATTGAGTAAGGGCAAAAGTCGGAAGCCAAGACCTCGAAAAACAAACTTTCGTACAGATGCAGCAATGGTAAGAATGGCAAAAATTGATCCATTCAAGTCTTCACGGCAGACAGCGTCTGATATTAATGAATCTTTTTGCTTGGAAATATCTAGCAGGCTTGTCAGAAGAAGATTAAACGAGGCAAATTTGTTTGGGCGCATTTCCAGGAAAAAACCATTGCTCTCAAAAAGAAATGTTTCAAACCGTTTAGCCTTCGCCAGAACCCATAAGGACAATCCTATTAATTTTTGGAAAAACGTGTTATGGAGTGATGAGACAAAAATTAATAGAAGTGGACCAGATGGCAGAACTTTTGTTCGTCGTCCCAGATGCCAAGAATATAATCCTCGGTTCACGCAGAAGACGGTAAAACACGGCGGTGGTAGCATTATGGTTTGGGGTGCATTTTCTTGGCATGGCGTAGGTCCACTTGTAAAAATCAATGGGAAAATGGACAAGTTTCAATATTTAGATATTCTAAAAAACCATATGGAACCATTCGCTTTCGATTCTATGCCAATTAAGTGGAAATTCATGCAAGATAATGACCCCAAACACTCGTCAAACCTAGTAAAAAATTTGTTTCGTTCGGAACAGATTCCGGTTTTGGATTGGCCAGCCCAGAGCCCTGACTTAAATCCTATTGAAAACCTCTGGAAAGAAGTCAAGGTTGAAATCGCAAAAAAAAGTTATAAAAATATGGACGATTTATGGTCAGCCGTTCAGGAAGCTTGGTATGCCATACCCAAAACAAAATGCCAAAAACTTGTGGAAAGTATGGGTCGTAGATGCGAAGCTGTCATCCAAAACAAAGGCTACAGCACAAAATATTAATGGTAGAGCATTTGTACATACCAAAAAATCAACAAATGCAGTATTAAAATGACTTTTTTAAGTTTGTGCCATTTATGTGTCCAGCTCAATTCAGTGTTCCTTTTAAAAATTATGTATATTTTTTGTTAATTAATGAATTTCAACTTAAGTTTATATCATTCTTAAATACAAATAATAAACCTTTGGATTAATCCAAAAATTTGTTTTTGATTAATAGTATTCGCGATATTTTAGCCTAAGAAAAAACTTATTCAAATGTGTGCCATTTATATGTCCATCGCTGTATGTATGTTGTAACTTAAATCCTATGAGAAGTGGGATGATGTTAAAGCGATATGTTATCAAAGTATGAAACAATACGGAAAGACATTTGAAATCCCATAATACCGAACCTCTATATTTTATATCATTTGGAACAATGAAGTAACTCCAATCAAAAGAAATAAATTTATGACGCAATAGAGAATTAAAAAATAAGAAAAAAAAAACTTGACACTCGTCCATATTTTTCCAGTTACAGGGGTCTGAAATTTTTCAATATTTTAAAATGTCAATATAGGTATCATTTTAAAGCTTTGGAAAAGATCTTTAAGGAAATGCTTAACCAATTAAGAGCCGCTGTTATTTTTATGTAAAATTATGTATGTGTAACAATTAATTTTTTTCTTATTTTTAATTCTCTGTCACCGCAATATTTGCTTTTTTAATTGAAGGCACTTCACTAAACTAGATTTACATAGATGGTGAATGGTATATAAGATTCGGCATTGCCGAATGTAGCACTCTAACTTCTTTAAATTGTAACACGCTGTGTAGATTTCTGCTGTAGCGGTCATGATAATAGAACATCTGTTAAATTGAGTGAAAACAACAGGGAACGACATCTAAAAAAGTGAACAATAAGAAAACGCCTAAAATTATGCCATACTATATGCTTTATTACCAAATAATATTGCCACATTTTTAACATTAAACACGTTTGAACGATTTTCTTCGGAATCATAACCAATCCGAATGAAATATGTACGGATGAATGTTGACAATCTTCCTAGAAAATCATCTAACTCAAAATGAAAATATAAAAATGATCATTTTCAACTAACAATATTGGCTATCATTAAAATTCTGCTTCTCTAATACTACTAAAAATTATCCAGCAACAAAATAAAAGTCTAAACAATTTCTAAAATCAACTGGTTATTTTAAATATTTCTAGTCGATGAAGGATATAAAGGGTTAACACCTATTATTAAAGTTATCAATAGATAAATTTAGGATTTTCTTGGGAAAATAAATTGTTTTCGTTTACACTAAACTAAAATTAAGCGACAAATCATAGGATCATTCGGACTTTAGGTTATTTTATCTTTGACATTTGAGTGTAATCGAAAGCTTGTATTATGGCCTGCAATACTTAACCTTAACTACTGCTAACTTTTAATAATGCACTTAAAATACAGCAGTACAACAGTTTCAGTTTAAGAATAAAGGTTTTTACAACTTGAGTAAATAATTAGTTACAGAAAATGGTAATAACTGCTGGTGCAGCAACTCTCTTAATGCACGTGAATTGTTCAAAATTAAAATCAGCTTTTAAGCCAAAGTGAAAAATAATTTATAGGTTTTGCTAAAAGTATACAAATATTGAGAATACATATTCTAAAAACGGTATGTTCTAGTCATGGTATTTAATAAAAATAATGTTTTGAGCTAAAATAAAATTATTTTTTATTACTTTTTTAAATGAAGAATCAAGAATATAAAGTGAAATTAAAAGATAAATACGTAAAATATATTTTTTCTACATAAAATATAATAACTCATTAAAAAACAATTCGTTCAGTTTAGAATTATTAGAAGCGTAAGAGTTTTTTCTGGCACAGCTCTTAAAACCATTCAACCATTATTTTTTATCACCTTTATTGCTTTGGCGTTCACAAACCCATAATTTACACAAATTAAATTTTTATTTAGGTTTTGAGGAGAATACGTTCTTGCTATTACTTATAATATACTCATAGTATCCTTAACACAAACACACTTACAGATACATCAATGTACAAATAAGGCTGCCATATGAAACTGAAACGACATAGTAAATGTAGTTTAGTCCAGTAGTTTAAAGTGATTACCTAATTAAATTATTAATCCATTTGATTAAGAATTGAACAAATCTATCGTTGATATAATCTAAAAATAAAGTTTTTAAAAAAGAAAATTCAGATGCCAGTTATAAAAAATTGTGCACTTTTAAACGTGGTAATTATTTAAATTTTATTTCAAATATACTGATTATTTAGTGCATAAGCAGTGACCATTACGTTGATTGACCGATTTAACTCGCCAGGGAACTAAGATGAAATAATCCTCAATTCTTTTAAATTAAAAACAAACAGTGTTAATTGTTAATTAATAATTATTTGACAAAAAGAAACTACTTTCTGAACAAAAAGCATTAATTCATATTGCTATGAAATACATCAAAAAATTCTTTTAGCTATTGATTATTGTAAATTGTAATATTATTTATTCTATGTGGTGAGCAATACAACCTTCCCATCAAATATATATTTTTTTATTTTTTTTTTTTGTTAAAATTTTTTTAATTTAAATACTTTAATTGGCGTTGAAATTCCTACGATTAAAAGTAAAAAACAGCAAATATAAAATTTATCATTTAAAACAGTACTTTACTTTTTTAGTTTGGATACAAGGCAATCTTCTTAGCTAGTATATCCGTTTTTCGTGTGACTTTTCTGTATACTAAAACTTGATCATCCGGGTTGGAAAATTCAAATTATTTTGACAATTAAAATATTTATTTTCGACAAATGCTACTTAACAAAAACGTTAATATTGTTATATTAAATAGGAATATTCACAATAATGGTTGTAACATATTGATGTTAGTATTTTCTTTATATTATACCACCTTGGTAGTCTCTGAAATACTTAAAAGCATTTCGTAAAAATATATTGAGATCAAATTTTAAACTGGCTTTTAACCCGGAGCTACATGCCTGCATATTAGTTTATTCACTAAAATTCTGACTGCAATATTCTTCAGAATTTGTTCAAATTATCAATATAAGCTTTTTCCTCAAACTTTATCCCACTCAATTTTTGGTATTTTCTTAATTTAAGGTTATTAAAATAATTATATAAATTGGTGTTTGAGGGGCCAACTTTCATTTTTCATGAAACAAGTTGCATGAAATTTTTGTTTCTTTGCAAGTGTTGTAGAGACAAAAGCAAAGATACACTTGCTTTGTGCACGTTCGTTTACATAAAAGTTGCTAAATTCGACTATAAAATTAACAAACTAGCAGCACTGTAATATTTTTGGTTTGAAATGCCATTTTTAAATTATTTTTTATTTTCATCGATAACCAGTAAATTAAGCTGAACTTGTAAAAATGTTTGCTATTAAACATGATGAGATTTTAAGTTACCCAATAAACGTAATTAATTTTTGATTATGTACTACCTGCTATTAATAAAAGTCACACAAATGAATTCATATGGCAGGTATTTTCAAGGCAAAACTACTTATCTTGGGATGCTGTAAAATATTGAAAATATTTCTTACAAATATAATTTTAATGAGATTTCAAGCAAAATCTAGATGATTTCTAATAGATTTCCCATACAAAATAAAATGTAGTTCTCCACTAGATTTTAACAAAATCTACCTAAAATCTAGTTGTACATAGCAATGCAACTATGGTTATTTTTTTTATATTGTACCAAAAAATTCTACGCTGCACAAGAGAATATTACAGTTTCATTAAAACAAAAAAGCAAAATAACAAAAGTGAAAAATAAATGATGTGTAAATTATAAATATAATGTTTTATAAATTTTTTAAATACATACTCAAAATACAGTGTTAACAAACTAGATTTTGAAAAAGATTTCAAATCAAATCTAGAAGCTTCAGTGTAAATGCACAATCAATTAATCTTCTTAAATCACACTCGCTTCCGAGCAAGAAATCGTTATGTTCTGAGTCAAGGGAAAAATCTGGCAACTAAGTTAAAAATTATATTTATTTTCGTTTTTTTAAGAGTATATAATTGCATACTTTAAGGAGCTTACTTGTTATATTGACGTGTCAAGCATTAATTTTAATAATAGCCTTTACTCTAAGTAAAAAGGTTATTCCCACATACTTCAAAAGTTTGTTAATTTAGTTAGTTGTTTCTACAATATTCAACTGCCACATACTTATGCTTAATTATATTTTAGATGCAAACAAGTCGACTTTAGAATATCTGCCTGCTTTTTTTTGGTGGTGGACTTTCTAAAAACTCTTAATAGCTAGCGGAAGTTTTAAGGATAGGTATATAATTTCAAACATTTGTTAAAAATCTACTTAAAACCATTGTGGAAAAAATAAAAAAAATTGTGTATGAATATGTGTCTACGATGTGTTTGTAGTTGAAAAACAGAGTTCAGAAAGTACACTCATCGTACACACAATGTTCTTTTCAAAACCAACCCGTACAAATTTTTCTTTTCATAACAATTATGTGTGTCTCTAAATTTAGATATTTTCCGTACACATCTAAGAATGTGTTTTATTAAAATATTTATTTGCGTACACGTACGTGAATGAACGACTGTAGCTATTGTTTGTGTACGCGTACTCTATTTCAAGCACGTGTACGGAAAAAAGTACATGGAAAAATTTAAATAACTTCGTGTACGAAAAATGTCGGCTTTTTTGCAAGAATTATTGTCTAAAAAATAGTCTAATAAAATTTTTAAATAATTAGCTATGATACTGATATGATAGTTAATTATGTTAATTTTTTATTACTTATTTTGTTTTCATTTAATATATTTAAGTGTAATTTTTTAAGCTTCAAATGTCATTTTTAAGTTAATAATTTTTATAGTTGTTTTTGACATTTCACAATTTTTATCGATAACTTGTATATAGACGTTTGGAGATTTTCTTGAAAAACTTCGAGATGTTCGCTCTTGTTAAAATTTTATATTACAATATATTTGTGATGTTCTCTTAAGCCTTAAAAATACGAAAAAAGTGGGTGTCATTATGATTTTAATAAATTTAGAAATCAAAATACACATGGACTTAAGACGGATAAAAATTATTCACTTCTTTCTACACTTTTCTTGTATAATCCTTTTAATATCTGACAATTCGGTTTTAACTTTCAAAGATCATATCTGAAATATTTTTATTTGTATTCTTCCAAAAGTTTTTTTTTTAAGTTTCTTTACTGGGCCAATTTAATTCACTTTTGTAAATCTGTACATTTATATAAATACATGTACATTTATATAAGGCATTTTAAAATAAACAGTGATAATAAAAAGTAAAATATGGAACAAAATTAACGTTAAAATTTCCTTAAAAAGAAGAAGCAACAAACCGAAATTTACATGTAGAAACTTTAAAACTTAAATAGCTACTACTCTTTACATGTATTTGTTCTCGAACTGGCTTCCTGTTTTAGTTAATCCCTTCACTCACAACTTCTTCCTTTCAGATATTATAATGGAAAACAACGAACCATTTGTTATATGGTATGGCCGGATGGTCGTTATCCTACATCTATCTTAGACTATTGGTAAATATTGCAACTCGAACAAGACCTAAAGACAAAAAAAAAACCCTAAACTGTATTCACATCAATGAAATTTCGTTTTAATCTGTTATTATTTCTTTAGTTATAACATCATAATACTGATCATTACGTACGGCATTCCAATGGTTGTAATGTTGATCTGTTATACTCTGATGGGACGTGTACTGTGGGGTAGTCGGTCAATTGGTGAAACTACTGAACGTCAAATGGAATCAATGAAATCGAAACGAAAAGTTGTTCGCATGTTTATAGCGATTGTATCGATATTTGCTATATGTTGGCTACCCTACCATCTATTCTTCATCTATGCGTATCACAATAATCAAGTGACTTCGGCGAAATATGTACAACACATGTATTTAGGTTTCTATTGGTTGGCGATGTCAAATGCAATGGTGAATCCCATTATTTATTATTGGATGAATAAAAGGTATGTGAATAGCGGCATTATTAAAAGGAAAATAACTTTTAAAAATAACGTTTTTGTTTTGTTTTTTTTTTAACAGATTTCGTTTATATTTCCAAAAAATCATATGCTGTTGGTGTGGGCATAAGTCATCAAGTAAACTTAACTCCCCGCGTAGCCGCTTGACATTAAATAAGAATTCATCAAATTATATGACAAGAGGTAACACAGACCAATCTTTAATATAATATTTTTATGAAGTATTGAAAGCTAGAGATTTTTATGGAAAGTTTAGAAAAGTTCACAACAACTTTGGTTAAAGCTAAAGATTCTGAAAAAAAAACGCTCATATGGAATATAATTACCAAAAGAGTGTAGATGGTTAAGAAAGTTTTAGAGATTTTTTATAGGAGAACACACGCCATAATAATTCATTTTTACTGCAGATTTTTGACATCAAAGATTAAAAAATAATCAGCTGTCGAACTGCACTCACCTGGTAAATTATTGCGCCATCGAAAAACACTAATTAAAGAAAAAAAACTTATGATGACGAATGGTTCGTATAAAATTTAGAATATATAGCTTTTTTAAAATGGGTTGTGTGCTTTTAAAGAAGCTCCTTAAACCCTATACAAAAGCTCGTGAAAGCTCGAAAATTTTCAAAGCATTTTATATAGGAAATCTCTTTAAAGTTTTAAACTTAAAACACGTTTCGAAATAAAATTCGTCTAAGCTTTCATCAGCAAAGCTCTTAAGAAACTCCTGTAAAAAATACTTAAAAAATATCCAGAAAAAATCTATTAGAAACTTAATATAAAAGGCCTTAAGTATAACTGGACAGTTACGAGTATTAAGATTTGCCGAAAAACTTTTTAAATGCTCACAGAAGCTATTGAGATTTATGTATAAAAGCTTTCCAGCTTCACATAACTTTAGGTCTTAATGGAAATTTATTCAGAAGAATTTGTAAAGTTTTTGAACTATATAGAAAATATTTTGTGAAACGAATTTAGAGCTTTTTCTATAGAGATTTTTTTAGAGATCATATAAGCAATCTTCTGTTGGAGTGTTTCAAACTATTTAGGTATAGATACTTAAAGGAAAGTTTGAAACGAAAAATTTATTTACAAAAATGTTTAGAATTTCTTTAATCGTTTTAGGCAAAAAGTTTACCTAAATAATTATAGACGCTCTTTATTAATTTGTATATTGAACACAATTTTATAAGAACATTCTTACAGTTCTTCAGTGCTTTTGGCACAAAAGCCTGTATAGCATTTGTTAAAACTGTAAAATACTTTTCAATGAATAGTTCAAATTAAAGGCAGCTTTTAAATGAAAATGAAAATTTTATAAAAAGACTAAGGAAAAACGAAAAAGTATAAAATATCTTGGGAGATCAAGGTTTTTTAGAAATGTCTAAGCTAAAAGTAAATTTAATACATAGATTTTTTGTATGAAATAATTTATTTACAACACTTTTTATATAATTAAATTTATTTCCTTTTCTATTCTCATTTACAGTTGAGCATAAGCCATATTGGAAACGCAGCACTATTGAGACTCAAATACAAGTTGCCAACTCTTCATTGCGTGACCGGCAGTCCAATCATTTGGGTACGACCTGCAATCTCATACGGCATAATAGTGCACCTGATAAACATATAAGGGATAGTGAAGGTTCCCCTCTCTGCATTTCCATGCACAATAATTGCATTGATGGAAAAAACCTTAAAATCAAATATATCTCATGTGATGAAGACAATAATCCCATAGAATCATAAATAACGAAGATCCTTTCTTTCGTAATAAAAATTGTAAAAAAGAAATAATTTAAATATTCTGGTAATAAAATTACAATTTTCCTTGACATACTTCAAGTAAAAATTTTTAAAATAAGGTTTCTCTACAACGTTGTATTTTACTACTACAAAAAATCCACTTTTAGAGTTATTTATGAAATTGACTGTGGGTTTATTTATTTCCTAGAATATTATTTATTTGTAATAAAACCCAGTTGTTGAATATAGTTGAATGCGAAAATTTCTTTGACGATTCACTTACGAAATTTCTTTAGAATCTTATTGAAAAATTTTTTATTGAAATTATTGATGAGAAGGTTTTCTTTAACTTTGTTTAAAATATCTTCAAAGATTTTTTGCTTAAACTTTATATTTGTTGTCTTATTCTAATCGTTGAGGCTGCCTAATGCAAGGAACACAACTGGGACGAAGAACGAATTTTTGGTTGCGAATATTCGTCATCAAAAATAAAAAAACATTTGTGAAAGTGAAAATGAACACGACCATGACGTCGGAAAAAATTTGCCGCGTATGGCAATAGAATTATTTTTAATTCTTTCGCCGGCGAACGACGCATAAATTAGTACAATGTGACCATGTTTCACTTTAATTTCGAAGTATTTTAGTAAAAAAAAAGGTTATTTTACTTTACCTACTTTATTCTGCAGCTTTTATATTAAGTGTACATACTATTAATTAAATATAAAAATAGTTTTTAGTTGTGTTTTTTATGTTTAACTTTTTAAATATTGTTTTTTTATGGTCACCTTAGCATCTCCCAAAAAGTTTACAACTTCAAAAATTATAACAACAGTGTTTTTTAGTCGTTATTGTGCTTCATACGACACACGCCGAATTTTTGACGACGTATTCATAGTGTTGGACGAAATTCGTAGTTGGTCACAGTTGTGTTCTTGCCTAATGGTCTATTTTACAATAGTAAATTAATATGTTAAAGAGGCCACACGAGTCGTGGCCAGTAGGGAAATAAATAAACCTAAGCTTGACCTTGAAAGCCTAACTATAGGAAACTATAGAGAAAAAACATTAAATAAACCTACAAACATTAAAATTTTAATAATTGCAAAAGCAAAAAATTATAAATGTGAAATAAATAAAAGTTGATTTAAATTTAAAATTTTATTCTTTAAAATAAGTTTGTTAAGGTTTATAAAATAGCACGTGTAAATAGAGTTATTTATATTTCATCCATAAGTTTTGAATTTTAGTAAAAATGTAAAAAAAAAAATATTAAAGTGTTGTAAATATTAAAAAAAAGAAGAATTTTAAAAATAAATAAACAATATTTTCTGCAAAAAAAGAGTGTTTAATTTAAAAACTAAAACAAAATAAATCTAAAGAAATCGAAGCTGTAATTAAGATAAAAAATTGTCCATAGGTTTAGACGCAACTAGGGAAATCTAAGCGGACTAAAGCCCTTCAAAGAATAGCAATTTGCGTCATGCAATGGAAAGAGCTTATAATGAAAGCAATTATGGAAGGGAGTTAAGTTTGTTCCAGACAAGCTTGCCAAAGCCAATGCATTTAAACTCAAAAACTGCTTAAATTCCACTTAAAAAATATCTTGTGTTGAATAAATCATAATTCTGTTGGAAAATACTACGAAAACACAAATCTCTTATGAAGTTTTGAAATACAGATAAATTTAAACTAAAAACATTTTTAAATTTACGCAACATTTGAATGGAATAAAAATATAATTTAATCTGGTTTTAAACGATTTTTTACCATTTTCTTGTCAATTTTCTGATCTATACGTTATTTTGCAAGTCTTTCAAATTGTCAATTTACATGCGATTTATAATGTTTGCTTTTAAACCTGCATCTACAATTACTTGTGAGAGTTCACGGTAGCTGGGGTCATATCTTTTGTCTGAACATAATATAAGAAGGTCTAATTGAAATTTTGTTTCTAAATTTTTGTACTCAACCAGATTTTTAGAAGCTTGATTTGACATGTAAAAAATTTTCAGTGTAAAATTTATTAAGCCAAATGTAAATAATACATTCGTAAAAAGCGTCTTAGACTGTTATTTGTTTAAATAAATCTTGCGAAAAAAAAGCCGTCTTTAAAACCGATTTCATCTGCCCATCTATAATGTTTGAAGAATATGGCCACATGCATCAAATTACATTAACTATTGGGACCTTCTTATATTCCATCCCCAAGCTTTATACTTTTATAGCGGAATTAGCTCCTTGTTAATTTCAACCATCTGTCTAAAACTGTTCAGCAGTTTGGCAATACACATCAAATTAAATCAACTATCTCTTTAATTTTCAAATTTAAATTTTATTCATTGCTGTTGTAGTAGACTTAGCAATCAAGCTCTTTGTAAATTTCAACCGTCGGTCTACAAATGTTCAAAAGTATGGCCAAATCATCAAACTAAATGAATATTAGGGGCATCCTTTAATTAATAATTATGAATATTAATGTCCAATTTACAAGCGTTTGTCTATAACAGTACAAAAGATAGGTCCATATATATCAATGCGGCTGCTATAGTCGAGGAAGTGAGCACGTTTACTACAAAACAGATTAGTCTGGGTTCAACCCCTGCGGCAACCAAAATGACTATTTGCTTAAAAAAAACAACCGCCTAAATGACATTATTTTTCTCTCCCATTCTCTCTACTTTAAATACCTGTTTTATCTCTCCTCTACCCCTTTTCTAAGGAACCAGAACTGCTACTTTTCTTAAAAAAAATTTACGTCAGTTATAGGGGCACCCTTTTATTTTTGAATTTTTTTTTGTATTATTTTTGCCATTGGCACGAAAGTTCGTTATACACGCAAAAAACATGTACATATGTTGAATGGGGACACCCTTTAATTCTTAAGATTAAGAATTTTTTTAAAACTGTAAGCACCACCTTTCAAATAAAAATAATAATGAGCTATGGAGGCAAAAATATAAAAAACCAATATACAATCGAATTGATAACCTCCTCCTTTTTTTAAATCAGTTAAAAAAATATAAAATGTACAAAGGGCCTCTATAACATCAGTGGCACATACGAGTAATTTTGTTAAAAGGTCATATTGTTGATGCGGAGTTAAACCACCTCCTTAAATGTACGGCTTTTTGGAGTAGATCTCTGACTTCAAACAACACATCTCTTGAACATAAGATAATGGTTTCATGTGCTAAACAGCATGTGACATCGTCTACTTGCGATATCAAAATCTTAAGTTGCCCCTTTTTAAAAAAAGAAGAATACAATGAAATCCATAGTAACAAAGTAACATTTTTTTCTGAATGCTTTTGTTTTTCGCCAATCAGATTAGGGTTTTATGGTCTCAAAGAGTCTGGGTGAGCTAATTTAGGCACAAATAAAGTGTTCTCGGGGTATAAGGGGAACCAGCCCCCCGGTGTGCAGGCACCAAATCTGTGTAGACAGTGGGATACTGTCGAAGGATGGACCAGTGTCCTTAATAAACTGGCGCAATGGTAACCGGTAGCCCATATAAAGAGCCGCCCATCTCTGTAACCAGTTATTGGTGAGGTCCCTTCGCTTGTTGTTAGTTAAAGTTGGCGTCCGCAGGTCTGGTGCGATACTGACAAAGTGTGCTGTTGCACTTCAACAGAGGGGTTGAATAGTCACCAACCCTCAAGAAAGGGGAAGTTCATGGTCCTGCAAGCCATTTTCTTGAAATTGCAACTCTGTTGGCTACGTCCAATGGAGGGCGCCAGGTTAGGCCATCATTGCGCTCGTCCACATTTTCCGACTTATGGAAAAGTACGATTGTACACAATATTTTTTAAGATAGGTATTCTTTTAAAGCTTTTGAAGGGATACTTTACCCCTAAGAGCCAATAAAATTTGTATTTTAAATTATATATAAGTAGTACTTAACTTTTTTTTCTTATTTTTTAATTCTCTGTTGCCTAAATATTGGTTTTTTTATTTGGAGTTACTTCACTAAACTAGATTTACATATATGGCGCTCTTACTTGTTATTCTTGAGGCTACGTTGGGATATGAACTTAAAATCTCTTGTTTCTAAAACAAGCAAGTACTACCTCTGCCAAGATAGCCACTGCCGACACTCAACAACTGTTAGCTTTCTGTTTTCTTACGTTATGTTTACCTCATACACACACCACACTTATTAGTAGTAAAAAGTAAGAATATTTTTCAGCTCTGCCAGGTCTTAGTAACTGACAACTTAAGCTTTTAATTTATTTAAAGATTTGTGAAAATTTATCTTTAATTTTCTACATGTACATTAGGGTGACAATGGTTTGTATGTAAAAAATTTTTGTTCGAATCTTAAAGTTGTTTTCAACGGAATATTGTGCCGAAAATTTGAGCCAAATCGGACAACGTTTTCTGGACGCGCATCCAGGTCAAAGGTCAGGTATTTGCATATTTCACAGCTAGTATGAAATAAAGTTGAGAAACTCATATATTTTCTACTTTATTTTACAAAAACATCTGGATTCTGTAGACTTTTGATAAAGAGGACACTCAAATATTTTTTTGGGAACTAACTCTCAAATTTCCCTTGCGTCAAAGTGATCCACAAACTATTTTATTTCAAAAATGTTTAATATATGTATGCCATTATTGGCAATGTATATAAATTCTGTGTACTTTTGATAAAATAACTTAAAAATATTGCAGGAAAAAGTTAAGATACAAGTTTTCAATTAACATAAAGTTTTTACATTTCAATATGATACGTTTTTTTCCAACCTTAGCTTCTTATATTTTTTAAATTTCTCCATATTAGACAAATTTTGTAAATTGAAAATGCAATAATTGCAAAGAAATATTAGAAAAAACAATTGACACAAAGCAGGATGGAATATGCATATATTTTCTGCTGCGCTACCAGCGTCGACGGCATTCAATGGTCCATTTACTACTTTTTCTAATTTTAAAAACAAAAATTATGATCGGTGATTTGGTAGGTTTTTTTTCTTTTAAAATCTACAGATCAAAATCTTTTTGCAGAGAATATAGATTAGCATTTTTTGAATACAGCTGCCTATATTTTTGTACCACCTGTAAAATATTAAACCATGTCAAGAGAAAAAAAAATTAAAAAAGTTATAATATATGATAGTTACTTCCATTAAATGTTGTTTCTGTTCCTCATCTTTTGTTATTTTGTCATGGTCTTCTGATTTTCCTGTTATTGTCGATAACAGTTTAGTGTCCCAATGGATGGTCAAAGGTTGATCACTTGCAGTAAACTTTTTTCACTTTGCGCTAATCTTAATTGCGCTCTTTCCCGACTTATGGAGGTTCGATTTAAAATATAATCGGATGTATTAAGTCCGACGGCGTCAATAACTGCAACCAATAAGTGTACAGCATCTCTCTGACTTATTTTTAACTTGTCGAAAACTGCAGCTAGTCTTAACGTTAAGACACTTTGCTTTTTCGTACAAGAAGTACTGCGAAAACGTTTTGCCTCAATCGAACATTCAGAATATTCTTCCTCTGATGTTGCAGCATCTTCAGACGCGGAAAATTCAATCATATGGCAGGCTGAAATAAGTTTTGTCACAGTTCAGTACTTGCAACAAAAATTTAAAACATCGGTATTTAACATTTAATTAAATTTTTACCTGATGAAGTTGATGGTAATTCGTCACTTAATTTTTTACGCAACTCTTCTTGTTTTTTGCGGTTTCTTTTTCTTTCCTCTTTTTTTAGATTACAGTCGACTCCCAACATACAACCTTCGCGACCTTTCATTCTTTGTTTAATTAAAAATTGCTTGTCTTCTTCTAAATCTATTACTTCCAGTGCATCGGTACGAGCAATATCGAAGAGATCGCCTAAATTATCGCTCCACAGTTTTCTTCTGTTTTTATGAATGTCGGACACTCTAGATATATTTTTTTTAAATCTTTCCATTCCTCATACAGACACAACATTTTTTTTGTACACCAGTGCAAATCGTGAACAGGAATACGGGCCTATTCCCAAAAATTTATACACTCTCTTACCACAAGATCAGCACTATCTTTTGCAGTTAATTTCGTTGTCCTCATATTATGAAAAAAAAACTTTGAGGCAGTCCCCCTTCGAGGGAAGTTTAGAACCAACAATTTGGTGTTTTAAATAGCCTATTAAAAATATTTCTTCCCTTAACGAGGGCATTGTTATATATTTTTACCAAATTCACAAAAAATCTCTAACCAAAAGCACTTTACACAAGTAATTCACACGACTGAATGCAATTTATATAATTTTTGGGAAATACATAATTCAGTCGTATTTTAAAAATCTAGTAGGCCTTGAAATTTATCATTAGAATCCGTTAAAAATAAGGGTTGTTGTCTAGGAAATTAGCGTTTTTGAATAAAAGCATCTATTAATTTCCTGACATAAAGGAAAGGTTAATTACCAAAAAAGTTCTTTTTACTATTTTTTTCACGAAAATATATAAATCCACATTTTTTCATTAAATATTGAAAAAAAAAATAAACGAGTTCAAAAAATGTATTTCGTATATATTGTAAAATATAAAAATACCTGTCCTTTGACCTGGATGCGCGTCCAGAAAACGTTGTCCGATTTGGCTCAAATTTTCGTCACAAAACTTTTGGACCTATTGGCACAATATTCCGTTGAAAAAGCTTTAAAATTCGCGAAAAAAATTTTGGCTGTCACCCTAATGTACATGTTAATAAAAAATTATTGATTACGTAATATAAATGAGGTTATGGTATATTTACATGTTTATGGATACCTTATAGATCTTAGGTGTTTGTTATCTTCGGAAAACATGTGTTAAACGACAAAAAATACTTCATACATAGTGCTGTTCTCGACTGAATGACAAGCCTAAAAACGACTTATTACAAGTACAATTGGGTTTCAAAAAAGCTTTTTTTTTTGTTCTAGTTTAAAATAGCAATTGTTATATTATAATAACAACAAATGAATGAAAATTGTCATTAATTCAAGGATAGCACTGTTAATGTAATTCAAGTTTATTTTCTATTTACAGACTTATTGAACGACTCTCGTAACTATTTTTTATTATTCTGTTGTGATTCACCCTGCGTTATAATTATTTTAAAACAAAATTAATTTTCTGTTTGAAATGTCATTAAAAATAATCTCCACGAAGATTAATTTGTTATTATTTTCATTTTATTATTAAATTATTTATTTAACAATTTTTACAAAGATCATAATAATTATTAATTTATATGGACGATGGTAAGTTTCAAATTAAAATTCATATATGTATTTTTTGTGTTATTATCTTTTCTATCGCAAAAACAATAACGTTTAGATGAAAATGCAGTAAGAATGACTGACAATAACGTAGCATCAGGTAGCGGAACACAAAATGAAGCTGATTTTGAAACCGCCATTGCGGCTTGTGGTATTGGCTGCTTCAATATTTGCCTTGTTATGGCTTCAATGTTAATAGCCATTTCAGTTTTATTCACGACTTCTTCGCTCTCCTTTGTATTGCCAATAGCCGAATGTGATTTACGTTTAACAATAATGGACAAGGGTTACTTGAATGCTATGAGTTTTGCAGGTATGTAAGTTGCATTATAAACAGTGTGTTTAACAAAAGTTGGTAGTGGTTGTTGGCAAATATCATCAAGCGTGTTCTGAAATCCACACGAAATTTTTATTTTCGTATTTTTTAGACATTGTTTTTGTAAAAAAATAATTTTATAGCAAGAATGCTTTGAAAAATTTGAAGTAAAAATTTCGTGTGAAATTCAGAACATGCCTATATATATTTTTATATTAGAGCTTGTTGTAAATTGTATATTGTATCAAAGCAACTCTAGTGTGGTTTTGAATACGCTGCACTTAGGAGTATTTTGCCAAACTAGCCGGACATTATTTTTCTTTTACTTTTTATTGTCTTTAAAAATTTACTGTAAGAGCTAGAAAACAAAAAAAATCGGACTAAGAAGATAAAGTTTCCCTTAGGAAAACTAATCCTGCCTCTGAAAAAGTTTTTCTAGTTTTCCCGTCTTTTTGTTTAGCAATTACAACTTTTTTCACCGCCCACAAAAAGTAATAAAATATTATTTGTAAAAAGAACGGAAATGGAAAGAAAGGAAATGGATTAAATACGCCCCAAAACAATATCCCTCCAATCCCATCTTCAAAAACGTCCCTGGGAAACTTTTTTTATTTTTTTTTTTTCAATTTCCTAAAAATAATCATTATAAGCTTTCCAATTCCTTAACAATCCCCGCCTCACAAGAATGCTATTAAAAAGATATTTTTGTGTTAACTAATTTTCAAAAAAATCATCTTTTCGTGCTATTTTCCCGATAATTCATTTTCCGAAATTGATTATTGAGGGTCAAAGCACGTCTCGATGGCCATTTTGTTACTGCTTTCTTAACTCTTCAGGAAACTTCTGGCAAACAATTTAAATGAACTAAAGATTTTTGTCCAAGCAATAAAGCAAAGACAAAAATCAAAGTTTAAGCAAAAACAACAATAACCAACAGTAATTATATTTTTCTTTCTCCGCTGTATACGGCTGACTTTTTTTCTGCTCTTTTTATATTTTTGTGATTTGTTACTTTATAGAAATTTATTTATCTGAAAATAATTAATTTATTCATTGTAATAATGTATTTGTAATTGTAACGGTAAATTCTATTGAAAATTATAACAAATAATTTAGTTAAAACAACTTCTCCTTCGCACTAAGATAATGATGAATGTCATGGTTCTTCTTCGTCTAGTTTAGTAAAACAAAAGATAAAATGCAACAAGTAGGAGTGCCGTATTCGGCTGTGCCGAATCTTATATACCCGTCACCATCTATGTCAATCTAGTTTAGTGAAGTAATTCCAATCAAAAAAGCAAATATTGAGGTGACAGAAAATTAACAAATAAAAAAATGTTGGTGCTGCTTACGTATTATTTTAAATGAAAATGACATCGTCTCTTAATGGGTTAGACATTTTTACAAAAAATTTATTTCCTCATTACGATTCTCACTATCATTACCATTACAAGGTATTTTGTATACTACATTTAACATGTCCCGTTTTTATACCCTTCACCACAAAATGTGGAAAAAGGATATAATTAAGTTCGTCATTCCGTTTCTTATTTCCACAATATCCATTTCCGACCCCATTATGTATTCTGAGTTCTTATGCATACCAATCAATTGAGCGATCATGAAGGCAAACCTTCCCAAACTTGATTTCAACAAAAATGTAAATACGCCAATTGTTCAGATTTAGTGTCGAAAGAGTTGCTATAGGAAATCTGCAAGACCGGTCCATGTCCTTTGACGCAGAGGGCAACACAAATTTTTTCTATGTTTTTTGGAACAATGATAAAAGAGAATTTAAAAATAAGGAAAAACATCAAAAAAAATATTTGCGCTCCCCCATATTTTCCGAGTTACTGAGCTCTGAAATTTTCAAATTTTTTAAAATATCAGTATGGATATCATTTCAAAGCTTTTGGAGAGATATTTAAGGTCATACTAAAAATTAAAAAAATGCTGAACTCATTAAGCGCCGATGGCATTTTTATTTAAAATTATAGATATGCAGTACTAAAATTTTTTTTTATTTCTTAATTCTCTGTCGTCCCAATATTTGCTTTTTTGATTAGAGTTACTTTACTAAACTAGATTTATTACTAAATAATCTATTTAAAGTATTGTAAGTTTTGTATGCCATTTTATAATTCTCAGCATAAAATTTTTTTGATTTTTCTATCTTTTCTGCTATTTTTGGTACATAAATTAAAGACTTGTAAGCTTTTGTTTCTGTAAAATTTCTTGATCTTCCGTAGCTTGATTATTTAATTAAACTATTTATTACTTGCATTAGAAAATTGTTATCACTCTAGATCTTCATTACTTTATATTAATTTCTTTTGAGAATTTCTTGATCACTTAACTTAAGTGCTTTTTCTATCAAATTTTTACCCGTATTAATAATAATTCTTTTTTATGCTTGTAATAACAATCAATACATCTACCGGAAGCTTTTAATACCAATCTATTTTTATTACTAACGTAATAAATAGGGGAGTTAAAAATCACTTTCTATTTCGATTGTGAAACATTTATTTTCTGCAATTTGGTTGTTCTTGGATCTTTATTTACTTATAATTGGTAACATCGACTACAATAGTGTTAATTCTTAAATCATAATGATTTTTTTTATAGCAACTGTAGTGTTTCTTTTATCTGCTTTCAAGATAATTATGTGCTTAAAAAATTATCAGCCTTTTTCCCATTCTCTAATACGAATCTATTCTTAGTAGTTAATTCTATCTTATTTAAATGAATATGAATTATTGAAAATAATTTAGCCCTACCTATTTCCAGTTCTTGTTTTGTTTTTAATGTTGATATAAAACCTCTCACTCCGCTACTATTTTCAAAACTGGAAAACCTCGCTTAATTGGTAATGCATGCTTATGTCCTAATTTAAGAATTCACTGCACCTCATCTGGAATATCTAAATTAGTCTTAATGACAAACCACTTTTTATTCAATTTAATACCTAATTCTTTCTTTTTAACCGACTTCAAAAAAAGAAGGAGGTTATACAATTCAGCTGAATGTTGCTTTTTTTATATTTGTGCCTCCAGGACTCAGTCACTTCTGATCCGATTTTGAAAATTTTTGGTAATATGATAGACTATGCTTACAGATTGGTCCTGTTTTAAAAACAGTTCATAATTTTTGTTTTCTAATTTTTTAAGCACTAGGTCAGTTTATAAATAATAACAAATGTTTATTTATATTTTCAATATTTCGCCACACCTTTGGGTGGCATCATCAGGAAACAAAAATTAAATTTTCTTTTTTTTTTTTAAATAACAAATTTAAAATGAAATTATTTTTTCAAACAAAAACAGAAAAATCAAAAACCAAACGACAAAAAACTCAAATATTTAAAATTTACATTCTTATAAATTTAAAACTCAAAAAACATTCAAGTAAAATAACTCAAAAATTTTAAACATTCACTGTCGTATTCATAGAAAATCAAAATAGGTTTGAAATATATTTTAGGACAAATTTGTATGAAAAATTTGTCATAAAAAACATTTCAAAGTTATTTTATTTTCTATGAATACGGCCATTACATTCTTATAAAAATTTAAAAAACAGAAAACATTTAAATTATTTAAAAATGTTAAAAAACTTAATTCAAATACATTAACATAAACTTTCACGATAGAAATGTTACAAGCAATCATATACTCTCAAACGTTTATTATTTTTTATGCACTAAATGTCTATAACATTGCGCAACATTATCAGTATCAGCCTAGTGCTTAAAAAATTAGAAAACAAAAATTAACTAAAAAAGGTAAAAAAAAACATTCATATATAACAGTTCATAATCTTAAAAATTAAAGGGTGTCCCCATACAACATACATATTTTTTACGTGTATTATGAACTGTAAAGAGCTCTTCTGTAAAATTTAAAATGACTGCGTATTACTATGGCTCCCAAAAACAAAAAATTATACAAAAATAAATCGGCTATGCCCGTTATAGTACCAGCTGATAATATTTAAAATTATAAATTAAAGGGTGCACCAATAGTTTATTTAATTTGGTATATAGCCATACTTTTAAACAGTTGTAGACAGACGATTAAAATTTACAAAGAACCTGTATTACTGACTCCTCTATAACAACAAGTATAACATTTGGAAATAATCGGGTGTCCAAATAGTTGATATAATATGGTGTATGTGGATGGACTTTTGAACCGTTATAGACAGACAGCTGAAGTTTACAAGGGACGTGTTTTGCTATAACAAGAAGCTTATAATTTGAATTTAGAAATTAAAGGGTGTTCCCAAGATTAATGTAATTTGTTCTATATGGCCGTATTTTTTGAACCGTTGTATACAAACACCTATTTTAGACAGAATGTCCACTACTTTATTTGGTATAATAAGAAGTATACAAATTTTATATTATAAATTAAATAGTTGATACAATCTGATGGATGTATATGGGCAAACTGTTGAACCGTTATAGACAGACGGTTGAAATTTACATAGAACCTGATTGCTAAATCTACTACAACAGCAAGTATATAATTTGAATTTGGAAATTAAATAGTGACCCTATAGTTGCCACAAATTTATGTATATTTCAAACTATTGAACAGTTGGAAAAGTATAAAGTTTGGAGATATAAGTGTGTCCCAATAGTTAATGTAACCTAATTTATGTGGCCATTCACTTGAGCTGTTATAGGCAGACAGATGAAATCTATTTTGAAGTCGGTTTTTTCGCAAGAATTATGTAATTCTTTTAAACACTCAAACTTTTTTTTATGTCCTCAAACTGAAAAAATCTTTCCATTTCCGCTATTGATAGAAGTTTTGTTAAATCACCTTCAACCATTATCAAAATTGAAAATTCCTCAATAAATTAAGTTTTTTTCTTGGTCAACTCCTTTTGAAATTAATTTTAATTTTTCGAACTTAATTTCGAATTTTCGATTTTAGATCGTCAATTGTATAAAAAAATCAAAATCTAAAAGTTTAATTTGAAATAGTTTCTTGAGAAGTTGTTAAATACAGGATGGCGTTAAACAGCGTCAAATAAAAATCCTGTTTTTCTATACATGCTATATAAAATATAGTCAGATATAAAATCTATATATATATAAAAATGAATGTCTGTCTGTCTGTTTATTTGTGCTTTATAGGAGGCCAAACCCTTGGACCGATCTTCCTGAAATTTTCACAGCATGTTACTGTGACTCTGGAAGGAATAATAGGCTATATGAAGTTTTAATTAGACAAAGGGGCGTGGCACCGCCCATATAACCCAAAAATTTAAATCGCCATATTTTGGCCATTTTTTTACCTACGTCGATGATATTTGGTACATATGGTATTGGCATAATTAGGAATACGTACCAGGAGAAAAGTAGGTGGGACCCCGCCCCTTTTTAGAAAAATTAAAAATCGTGATATAGTCTTAACTACTGGACCAATCGTCATTAAATTTTCGCAATAGGATATTCTTGACTATATAAAGTTGGGAGTGGACAAAGGGGCGTGGCCTCGCCCATATAACCCAAAATTTAATATCGTCATATCTTGGGCATTTTTTTAATAACCAGGGGGGGTAGCGAAGCACACCGGGTTCAGCTAGTATATAATAAAAACACAAATATCTCTTTATTTCTCAAAAATGCAAAGAAATTTTTTAATTCAAAGATTTTCACTCACAAAATAATTACAACCAAAATCCCAAGGTTTTAAGTAAATTTGAAAATTTAAATCTAAAGTGGTTTAGATTTTGTTAAAAAATTTTAATTTGTGTATTTAAGCGTATGTGTTTTTATTTCTTTTTGAAGGCATGCTGTTTTCCGCCATACCCTGGGGCTATATAGCCGACACCATGGGACGCAAAATTGTTCTAGTATACTCTTTAATATTGGATGGTATAATTGTCATATGCAGCGGGATTAGCCAAAGCTTCAAACATCTGTTGATATTTAAGTTTATTGATGGGTTTCTGTAAGTTTCTGTAATCGTCGTAACAACATCGAAATGAAATAAAATTTTGTTTTATATGTCCTAGAATTTGTGGTCCTTTTGCTGTCGTTATGTCGTATATTTCTGAATTTCATGGTTCTAAGCATCGTACTCCTATATTGATGTTCGTTGGCATGAATTTTTCTGCTGCTTCCGTTATATTACCAATAATGGCTGTTTATATCCTGCCACAGGATATTGACATAGATATTGGAGATTTTGAATGTAAGTTTGTAAATTATTTTTAATTAAATTAAAACTTATTTTATTCTTTATTTAAGTACACACCTGGAATATATTTTTACTATCAACAGCAGTTGTCCCATTATTTGGCGGAATAATAAATTTATTTTTTCCCGAAAGTCCTAAATTTCTAATGACGCATGGACGTAACGATGATGCTTTAAAAAGTTTACGTACAGTTTACGCTATAAATCAAAGAAAGCCAAGAAGTGAATATCCAGTAAGTAAAAGTTATAAAAGTTAATAGATATCGTTTAAAACAATATTAAATATTTTGTGTAACTGTTTCTGTTTTCGCTTACTTTATAAATCCCTCTGCATTGGTTTTCTATTCTGGGTACACTATTTATTTGCAACACCAACAATCATTACTTTACCACCCTCTATCTATACGGATCCGTGTCGGCCTGTTTTTTTCGGATTGAACCGGGTTCTTTTTAACCGACTTTAAAAAAAGGATATTATTAATTCGGGTCAATGTTGCTTTTCTATATTTGTAATTTCTTAACCGATTCGAAAATTGTATCTTTATTTAAAAGGCTATGTTTACTGATTGTTCTCGTTTTAGAAACAGCTTATTATTTTAAAAATCGAAGAGAGCATACAATTTGAATTAAAGGGTGTTTCTATAATTGGTGTAATTTAACCTATAAGGCTCTATCTTTTGCACTGTTATACGCAAACACTTCAAAATTAGACAGAATGTTCACTACTTTTCCTGGTATATTAAGATGTATACAGTTACATTTCAGTTTTGTAATTGTTTTCAAAAATATTTTGTTTTTAATATGTTATTACATTTTAATATGTAAAATGAATTTCATTCAAAAAAATGATGAATTGTAAAGAATATTAAGTACATATAGCATGTACATGACATTAGAGTCTATTGGACTGATTAATCTTGCATGGAATTGAATGGGACTTTTCAAAACCTTCATACCGATTGAAGAAAAGGGCATAGAATAAATGATGACTGATTTAAGATTTTACATGGGCTCATATTTTTCAGCTTTTTAGTTGTATTTTCAATCAATTGTATTTTCATACTTTTCAATAATTTTTTCATTTACGTACATACGTATATCAGTTTTTTAGTTATTTTTATTAAATAATGTGCCTTTGCTATTAGTGTAAATCCAATTGCTTATAAAATACAAATATTTCTGCAAATATGTGGCAATATTGTTAGGAGAGTGAGAGACTAAATGTGAGAGAATAATAAAAACCGACAAGAAAATAAACAGGTATGTGTTGGAAATCGATCTATTTGAAAACGATTCATTTTGAGATAAATTTTAAACAAAAGTAAAGAAGTTACTCCAAAGTAATTGTAGAAACTGAATAGAGAGTTATTGAAATATATATTGAAGGTATTAAAAAAACGAAAATAGTAAGGATATCACAAACAACCATTTACGGTTTTAAGTCGTCTCAGCGGCATTGTCGTTGAACGGTAACTTATGTCAAATTTGTATGAAAATATCGTTACCGTCGTGTGTTGTGTTCCTACATGTAGACAGACGTTTGAAATTTACAAATAAACTGTATTGCCAAGTCCTCTATGACCACAAGATTTCTTCAAAAATTACACCAATATTGATAACTTAAAAATAACTTGCACAATCGTATATTTCTATGAAAAGTTCAGAGGCCCATAACTCAAAAATTATGGGGGCGCTTATTTTTTTTTTCACTTGTTTATATCTTTTTTATTTTTTAATTTTCCATCGCTCCATATATTTAATTTTTTGATTAGAGTTACTTTACTGAACTAGTTTTGTTCCAAATTATATGGAAAAATTTTCTCTAGCTTATCTAGTGCCTTGCCAAAGTTGATTACAATCCGAACACAGACGGATAGATGGACATCGCTCAATCGACTTCGCTATGCATAAAAGCTCAGAATATATATTCTTTACGGTCTCGGAAATGGATATTGTAGAAACTAAACACGGAATGACAATCTTTAATATATCCTTTTTCTAACTGTGTTGAAGATTATAATTATAGAGTTCATTAAAAAACGAAACAGTACGTAATTTCTTATGATGACCACCTTTACTAAAACTCACACAATCCCTTAAGAGAGTTTGAAAAAAAAATTTCAAATCAACAAACAGCCTCACTTTTTTTATAATGTATTTTTAATTAACGTTTATCTTTTAATTGAAGTAAAATTATAATCGTGTATTTTTGCCTTTTTCAGATAAAATTCTTAATAGATGAAGATCCCGAAAAGTCAATACAGCATAGAAGAAGAAGTAGCGACGATTATAAAGCAGCACATAAAAAACTGTCTAAAAAAACCCAAGCAGCCAAAAATCAATTTATTGAAGGTGTGCACCAGTTGCGCCCCATGTGTTCAAGTCCATATCTTAAACTTAGTATACAAATATTTACCTTATTTTTTTCCATACTATTGAGGTAATGATTGTTATTTTTAAATCCTTTACCACAGGTGGAAAGATTTGTTTCTACAATATTCACTTCTGTCCGTCTGTCAATCCGTTTATCCGTAATCGAACGCTATTCACTCAGACATTATTTCGATAGATGTGCTTTTGAAATTTAGCAACATAAATAAAATAGTTTGTTTTATTGAAAAACGAAATTTCAGAGAAAAAAACTTTAAATTACTAGGTAATCTGAATATCACTAAACCATATAATTTTCACCAAAATATTATATTTTCACCACTATTTCACCAAAAATATAACAATTTGATAAAAATTGTTTTGTTATTAAAAATTGTAAAATTCATTAAAAACCAAAAATTCAGCAAAAAAAAAAAAATATATTGGAATTTCACAAAAAAATTTACCAAAAACTTTAGTTATATACCTTTCAGCAGAGGTTCATAAAGGTATATCTAAGTTTGTATTCCGTTTGTAATTTCTACAATATGTACTTCCAACCCCAATAAAATATATATTTATTTTAAGTTCTTATACATAGTGAAGTCGATTGAGCGATGTCCGTCTCTCCATCCGCTATCTTATAGAAATCAACTTTGCCAAGGTACTAAATGAGCTTTTACTGTGGAAAATCACCAAGCTCGGTCCATTTCGATCGAGGCAATGGGCAAAACACCTCGCCTGCTTCTAATTCTTCCATATCTCTTTGTGGTGGTTGTGTTAATGAAAAAAAGTTAATGAAAAACATAGAAAATAATTGATGAGCCTTTCATTACTTCCTATTTATTGACTACTGAATTACCCTAAGACCTGATACAGTAACCCTTTCATTTATTAAGCTGAGACCACAGCCCTTACGATATTAAAAAATTAAAGATTTTTTGCCGATTTTTATTTAAACTATTCAATGGGAAACCTGCAATATGATACATTTGGTGAAGGTTATATAATAATATATTCGGCACAGTCCGAAAATAGTACTCTTTTTTTTGTTTCTTCTGTTGTATTTTCCAGGGTATTTTTTAAGCCCGATAGAACTTTAAATTGTAAAAAATAACACAAAAAATTTAATTGTAATGAAGAATTTTTTTATACGAAAGAATGGAACATGGCATGATATTTAAAAATGATTTCGGTCAAATGGCCACCGCGGCTGCGCATTTTATACGTCCAATTTTCGGTTGGCCTCCAGATCGTCAATTTTTGCTGGTCTATCAGCATATACCAGTGACTTTACGTGGACCAACAGGAAATAATCGAGAGTTGTTAAATCGCACGACCTTGGGGGCCAACTGACAGGTCTATTTCTCGAAATCAACTTGTCGCAAAATTTTGATTTCAACAGCTTGATGCTTGCGGTCGCCGTATGGCACCTAGCGCCATCTTGTTGAAGCCACATTTCGTCCGGATCAATTTCATCCATATTGGTGCGGTTACGATTTTCATTGACCGTAACGTCAGATCCGGCCTCATTTTTTAAGAAATAAGGTCCGATGATGCCACCACACCAAACGGTGCATTTTTCTGGATACAATGGAGTCTGTAGGGTATGTTGTGGATTGGTCTCACATGCGGCAACTTTGCTTATTAACAAACCCGTTAAGCCGGCTTAAAGGGTTTGTTACTAACTTCGATAGAGCATAATCGCTGAAAGAACGACGCAAATAATAGTCTCGTGGCTTAAACACCTGCACTAGCTGGATCTTATGCAGGTGTAGGTTGAGATCTTTGCGCAATATTTTCCACGTAGTAGACGGACGGGACTCCAATTCCTGCGACCGACGACAAATCGATAAATTTGGATCTTCTTCCATACTTTCGTTTACAGCAGCGATCTTCTTTTTAGTACGAACATTCCTTCGACGTGTTAGTGTTATTGAATCCCATAGAGAGTATACGGAACGAAATCTGTCCACGGTTCGACGGATGGCTTGTTCAGACGGACGATTATGTGCACCATAAAAATCACGAAGTCGTCTATAAGTTGCTCGAATTGATGAGTAATTTTTAAAGTAAGCTTGAATGATTTGATATTATTTAAAGTTCTATCGGGCTTAAAAAAACACACTCTCGACTAAACATGAGCTCTTAACGACGGCAGCCATCCATACAACAATATTCGGTGAATCGGGCAAGACTCAAATGCAAACTGTTTTATGTAACACCCACAACTTTCAAGAGACTCAGTCAACCACAAGTGCTTGTTTTGTTTTTTTCGTCTCTAATGCTAAGGAAGGCTTAATCGAGGGTTGGACTACGATTTCTTAATTTATACTATACAGGTGCCTTAAATATGTTATCTATCGCAGCTACAAAACAATTTTTTTCTAATAGAAGCTTAAGGGGGTTTTAACTGTCGTTCCTCATTTATTCGTCCTTCACGCAATTCATATATCTACTCGGTAGGCTTTTTTGGGATTTGAACTCAAGATGTTTTTACAAAAACACTTATTCAAACGCAGCCACTAATTGTTAATTTAGTTTTTTGTAGCGTTTTTACCAACATACACACCACACTTATTTGTAGTACTCGCTGAGAAGAATCATTATTGAGGGAAAATATTATTTTTTAAATTTGTTGTCACAAAAATGTTAAGATTTTAAATATATTTTATTTCTCACCCAAAGCCTCAACTCTATACGTTTATGGCTGCCACAAATTTTTATCACTCTAAGAGAATTCGAATCAAAAAGGATGAATAGCAGCAGTATGTGTACAGTACTACAGTATAATTACAATAAGACCGTTATGGAACGCAAATTTCACAGAGATCCCGATTGTGAGTCGGTAAGTAAATTTGTGGGGTTTCTTGTCGATAAAATCTGTTTTTTTATTTTATTTTTTTTTTTTTCTAAACTTGTCTTATCTTGTCTCGTCTTGCCTAGGTTCACACAAGTATGAGCTCGTACAGTGATAATATAATTGTGGCGTTTAGCTCGTTTTGTGTTTATTTGCTAGCCACTGTTTTCATTTATAAACTGGGCAACCATGTGATTCTGAGTAAGTTTTTTTTGTTGTTGTTTATTGGAAGCGAAAAATATATAAAACTTGTGAAATTTATTTACATTTCCATTTTTACAGAAATATGTTTGTGCTTAGGATTTTTTTCGGGCATATCATTATACTTTTCTAATACGCGTTTAGTATTTTTGATACTGTCCTCTTCATTTGTCAGTGTGATTTGCGTAGCGGGTACAACTGTTGTTGCTGCAACTGTGAACTTATTTCCCACAAAAATGAGGTAATTTTTTCATGTCACTAACAAAAATATAAGAATGCTTAAATTTTCAATTTCTTAAATCATCGTATATCGTAGATTTTGAATATAAAACGACACGTTTTGATTCTTGTCATTTAGAGCATTAATAAGGTCCAAAAGCAAAGATCTACGATATCCCAAAACTTAGACTTTCTTACCTTGCAGGCATTAGTTTTGATATAAAACTTTCAATTAGTAAAATATTTGATTACTTAATTTATTTTTTTTTATACATCTTAAAGTTTAATTAAGCAGCTGTCATTATGGCGGTTGAAGGTTGCCAACCTACAACAAAATCTGAATTACCAGATAGGTCAAGAAATATATTGCGACACTGCAATAGGGAACCCAATTGCCACAGAGATGTGAACGCAAAATCAGTGTGACATCAAAGAAATTCACACAAAATTAACTGGCCGGTGCTAATTTGATCATGATCAAATTGCATCATAAAGTTAGCACATATAACAATAATAGAGTTGCCAGAACAGAACAGAGAATTTTTGTAATATTATTTATTATATTATGCTAATATCAAAAGACCTTTTAAAATAAAAATGCAATTAATTTGCTGATTGAAAAAGCTGGTATCTATACATGTATTTGCCGGTTGCCTAATCCAGCTCATCAACAATGCTTTATCCAAATTTTTCTTAAAGTGTAAAAACTTCAAAAACAACATGAGAGTTATTTTTGAAGCCCATACAAAAAT
Organism: Gymnosoma rotundatum; assembly: GCA_916610165.2. Taxonomy (NCBI): domain Eukaryota; kingdom Metazoa; phylum Arthropoda; class Insecta; order Diptera; family Tachinidae; genus Gymnosoma; species Gymnosoma rotundatum. The sequence continues at coordinate 125,758,247 of OU744336.1, read as the reverse complement.
TACCAGCAAACAAACTACGATTAATTTTTTTACACTCCTTCTGTAGTTTTTTTTTTTTTTTTTTTTTTTTTTTTGTTGCTTTTAATGTTGAATCGAATATCAAATTGATTTCTTAAAGGCTTAAGGCAAGTTATAGCATTACTTAAAGCGTGTTACTTTTGTAGTTGGCTAAGCCACCCCAGATCAAAATAAGCCTCCCTTTACAAGGCCCACTTTTCCTAATCGTATGCACCTCGCACAAAATTCTCTTGTTACGCTACTGAGTCAAGATATTCTGATCACTCGCAGCAAAGTTGTCTTAACAATAATTTATCTTAAGTAAATATGAATAAAATATAAACAAATAATAAAAGTAAGATAAGCAGAATAGAAATTTCTTTAATATTAAATATAAATAAAAAAATTATATTTTTATGGATTTATAGAACAATGGTGATTATAATGACGATGACGTTTGGACGCTGTGGCTCTCTTTTGGGCAACATCTTATTTCCTTTTTTAATATCAATAGGATGTATCTTCCCATTTATACTTATTGGAGTATCAACAGCAGGTCAGTAGTTTAATTTAAAAAGATTCTTAAAAAATTTCATTTCTTTATAAAAATTTTAAAAATCTTTATTTATTTTTGTCACAGTTGCTTTTGTTTTAGCTCTTTTCCTGCCGGATGCCAGCCATACTGCCTTAAAATAATAGTTAATAATTAACTTTATTAAAACAATAAAATAATTGTGTTTTTTTATTAAATAAAAAGAGCGAAGATTTAAATAATTTAATAACTCTTCAATTTAATTGTGATGAAAGGGTAAGGAAATCTGTATTACAAAATAATGGGAAAAAAAAAGATTTGAAAATTAAGTATTACCATTTCTGGAGACCTCGTTGAGTTAAGAGATTATTACCAATCTGTACAAAGCAGTTTTTAATGGTTCGTAACCCTAACGGGATTTCGTTAAGGCAGGGTGAATAAGGCAACTGCTTTAAACCCTTCCGCTGCGGGCCATTCTTCTGAACAAAAACATTAAGTCAAGCATCTTTTTAGGGTAAGAGTAAGAGTGTTCCCAAAAGACATAAAAATTACACAAATATTTTTATTTTTTAAACTGAGATATGCAGACACGTCAAATCTACAAACTGTCAGTAAAAATATATGAGCTATAACCCCAGTTGGGACTCCCAATAGCAACATGATTTTCAAGTACTTAGACTTCTTTTTGAACTGCAATTAATTTTTAGTTTTTTAACCGTAGTATGCAGGAACTTAGATTTTACACAGACCTGTATGTTTTTTTAAAGAGAAGTAGCAATTCAGGCAGTAATACCTATTTACTTATTTTTTTGTAACCGTGCTTAATTCTTTTAGGAAAAGGACAGATGAGAGAAAGGCGGTGAAAGGAGGAAGGTATAGCCATCTTCGAATAAGCTATGAAGAAGTACCGACGATGGAGGCTGCATGCTGTAATGTTAATCCTGAACATGTATTTATACCAAAAACAACAAACAAATTTTATTTTTTGATTGCTGCAGGCGTAGAACCCCGGCCAACCAGAATTGTAGTCAACGTGCTTACTTCTATGACCACAGCAGGGTGTTTCATAGATGCCATTTTTTGCCGAATACTATCTTTTAAACCGTTAAGGCAGAGGCTTTAAATTTTCACAGAGTGTGGACTGCAATGTCTGCTATAAGGATAAGTTAAAAATAAATGAACTATAAAAGCAAGTTTAAAAAAAATTAAAGGGTGTCCCAATAGTAACGTTATTTTTACAGGGCGTTATTATTTATTTTATTATTTTGACTAAAATTTGAACATATTACTTAACAAGTTTAAAAAATTGCGGAACCTTTGTATGTGACTTTAACTCACAATTAAATGATTTTTACCTAAACTTTGCTGGGCAAAGTGTATCGAGCAGCAAGAAGAATTTTTTTAAAAGTAAATACTAATTGAAAGAAAGTTTTTCGATGCATCGAACTTGTCTACGAGTGTAAATTTAAATATTAATATTAAAGTGCCACGACTCATGCATCAAACGTTCTAAAACTGGAACTTTTATACTTTTGCCTATAAAGTCCACATTTGGAAGTAGGGTCAAATACGTTTGAGAGTAATAAGGTCCTATGGGGCTTTTTAAATTAGTTTCAATTTTTTATCCCAGTTTTACAAATTTTGGAGCATATAGAGTAAACTTGGAATCTAGTAGGTCGATTTCTAGTAAATAAATAACTTAGTTAATAAAAAAAGTTATGGCAAATGTTCTGAATTTCATTCGAATTCAAATCGTTCGGAATTTCTAATGTAAAAAATTACCAACCAACAACAATGCTTTAAAAACTACGTACGTACGTTGTGATTTGTTAAATACAGAACAGATGCATAATAATTGTTTTGGTTTGGAGTTCCGATTACCACTTCTTAAACACGGTCAAGACATACATACATATGTGCAATTTTAATTTTAACAAGAAATTTATTTTCAAAATAAATTTTAAATGTGCGTATATATTTACTAAGTTACAATAGTATATTTTATTTCATTAAAATGAAAATAAACGGTGTGTTTTGTGTTCAAGTATGTATGTTCTGTGTTTATGATTTTATTTACGTATGAATATACATTAACACATGTTGTACGTGTTAATCTTGTCGAAAGACTTAACAACTCAAAAATTATAGTCGCTTATTTAACAATAAGCAACTTGCTAACAATATCAGCTGGTTTTTAGCAACAGCGAATATCGTTAAAAGTATAACTAAATAGCAAATTAAGTCAATTTACCGAATCAATAATCGTTAAAAAAAAGAGTAGTAAATTGCACTACAGGAAACCTTTTCATAATACTATGTGTTATTTGTCACATCTTAATATTCATAATTATATTGTGTAATAGGTTTAAGTATTTGCGTTAAAACTTATCTATTTTATAACGCAGAAAGTTATTTTATCAGTCAGTAGGGGAAGATTTAGATTCCCATCAACAATAAATATGTAAGTAATAACATTTAACTGACTAGGTGAATTTTTTTTACACTAAGCAAGACGTGGTAGTAAAATTAACACCAGAATATTTTTTATATAATTTTTCATGTTTATATTTTATAATAATTTTTTTAGCTAGATTATTCTTGATGCATTACTTTTAAGCCATTTTCTTGAAAAATAGAGAAAAAAATTTTCATATATTTATATTTCATATATAAATTCATAACCATATTTTACATAAATGAAATGTTATATAGAGAGGGTGTAAAATTTACTACCACATATTAAGTTAAAGGTTAAGCATAAAAAGTTATAATTTGTTTAGGCAGCTTACCAGCGTTGTTGTTTTTTTAACTGTCGTCAAAAATGTTTTGTCATTGAGTAGACTTTTTTTTACGGAGAAAGATAAACAAATACTTGTTTCAAGTAAATTATTATTTTTTTCGGTAATATTTCGTAAATGTTAGTTCTCGTTGGTAATAATTCTTTCTTGCACTTAAGTAAGCGTGAAAGAAGGTAACCCAAAACAAGAATGTCGTTCCAAATCATGCCTGAGAAAATTGTACATGTTCTCGATAAAAACTAACTCACTATTCCATCTGTAGTAGTTAGTTACATCATATATCTAATGACCTTCACTAATACTTGAAACATCGAAACATAATAAAAACAATTATTTCATATCTTGTCTCGAAAACAAAAAACAAGGTAGAACCAGTGGTGGTGTAAAAAAAAGAAACACAAAGTAGTTAATAATTTTTTGGGTACAAAATAGAAGCTTTTTTTTTTTTTTTTTTTGTTTGTAAACAGTAAAAGAGCGTTGCCGGATAGTAAAAAGCGCATGTGATTTCCCCAAATTTCTTGATGAAAATTTATTATTCTATAGCAGAAAATGGAACTTAAAAAATTTACATAAGTAACAGCCAGACCTAAATTAGCACGTAACGCACAATCTATCTGTCAAAAATTCTCATGAACATATAAAATGTATGAAGCAAACCATAATACCGCGCCGTCGAAGTTTAGCAATTGGAAGATACGATTTTGAAAAGTAGTGACAATTTAGTTATTTTCAGACTGTTTCAGATACAAAGCTGACGCTCTTATTTAGGTATGACATTTCAGAGCAAGAGCTATGAACAAGATTGCGTCGAACTTTACGCGCTAATTACGGTTTAGCTGTTAGTGGTGTACAATATTTAAATCTTTAATGCTTGATAGTTTAATTAAACAAACTCATTATATGCTTTAATTTGCAATTTAAAATCACAAAGAATTTTTAAATCACACGCGTAATATATTTCTGCTCTGAAAATCAAATGTGTGTTTTCAAGTATTCAAGATCATGAAGTAACAATTTATTTACACCTATGTATCTCGCTTAAAATTGAAAAATTTTTAAATATGGATCCATCTACAAAAGGGCTAAGGTTTAATGGTTTTATGCATAGAACTTCTTGAAGGTTCAGCTATATATAATATTCATAAAACCAATTATTTTTTTCCAATTGTAATTAGTAATTAAAAACTTTCAATTATTTTTCATAACCATTTGTAAAAACAATTATAATTAAAATAAACTGATTAGCATTTAATGGTAGTAACTTTCTTATTGGCATTACTTGAAGCAATAGAAATTTCAGTGTTAAAAAATCCTAAGTAAAATTAAAACAGTAAACGATAAAGTGTAAGCAAAATCTGAGAAAAATATTTGTAACAAGCATACTTGGGCATACTGCAGTATATTTTTAATGCATTATGTATAGCAGTAACCAGTAAAAAAAAAATTTTAAGTAAATAACCAGTAAAAGTTTACTGGTTACTGCATTTTTTCAGTTTTTTTTAGTTAACAGTAAAATCCAAAATTTTACTGCATTATTTAAATAATGCCCATGTATGATAACAAGAAAGAGTGCTATGCCTTATCTTAAATTCCCTTCATCATATATGTATAACTACGTATACTATTCTGCAGATTTCTGATTAAATAGTTTAAATAAAAGTCGGCATAAGAAATTTTTTTCTACCATAAAGTTTTTCTTTTCAAACAAAACCTTTTTTTCTGAAAATTGTAGGTTTTGCTTAGGATTGTTATCCTAGCTTAATAAATGAATAGGTTGTAGCAGGTGAAAAGCTCAACAATTTTACTTACATTTTTCATTATTTATCATAAAGACAACGAGCTGTAGGAATACAAACAAAAGTTGAAAAAATGAGAGGCAGGGGTGGTGTTTTGCACGCTGACTCGAAGGACATGGAACTTGCTGATTTTTAATAGCAAAACTATGCTTGATCGATTGGCGTATTAATATTTTTTCTAGCTCATCTAGTGCTTTAGCAAAGTTAATTTCAACATGAGCACGGACGGACAAACGGTTAAGGCTTAATCGACTTCGCCGTGAATAAGAACTCAGAATATATATACTTTATGGGATCAGAAATGAATATTGTAGAAGCTACAACCGGAATGACAAACTTAGAGTTTCATTTTCCATCTGTGATGAAGGGGATAAAAATAAATTAAGATTTTAAAAAAGAAATAAAAAGAAATTATTATTTAATAAAAATAGTTTTTTTTGTTTCAAATTTATATATAAACAATTTGTAATATTTTTAATTTTGTTTTTAGTTATTATTTTAAAACAAAATGTTATTTTAATTTTTTATTTTATACATCGAACTATTTTAGTATTGTAACCAATTAACTAATTTTTATCCAGCTTAAGTTCACGTATGCTTCAATTTCTAAGTTTATACAATATTAGTGCCAAATGATGTTTACCTACGTACACAACCTAAGATGACGAATGTAGCGATCCACAAAATGATGCTTTATTTTGCTGGTGCTTAATTTTTTCTGTTTCCTTTAGAAAATTACCGCAAATATTTGTAAATAGTTTTACTTTTTTAAGAAGTTTTAGAAATTATAATTATATAGAAATGAACTTAATCTGAATTAATTAATTTATTTGTTATAATTTTAAGAATTTTACTTTTTTCTGTTTTTTATAAATATTTACAATTTATAAAGGTGAAAGCAGTCAATTTTGGTTGCCATACCATAACGCCATGGCCTCTTCCGAGGCCATAACCATAACCTTACTATAAACGGCTATTGTTGACTCAAATAAATAAACGGAAAAAATAAAGGCACAAAAATCATCTAAAAATCCGACAATTCAGCAATCGACTATAAATGGTTTTAATAGAAAATCAATTCTCATTTAATCAGGCATGTCACAAATTCCGATCGAATGGTTTTAATTCCGTACTAACAATTCCGATCGATTTTTTTTACCTTTTTCAGATTCCGATCGATTTTGCTTATTTGTAAAAACAGCTTAATCTTCACCTTTTCATTTAAATGTGGCAATATTGCGCACACCAAAGTAAAGACCAAGGCTAATTTAAATAAGGATGCATAATAAAATTTAATTTGAAAACCGCAAGTAACAAAATTTCAAAATAACTATCACGCATGTTCTGAATTCCACACGAAATTTTCACTTCAAATTTTTCAAAGCATTGTTGCTGTAAAATTATTTTTTACAAAAACAATGCCTTGAAAAATTTGAAGTGAAAAAATCGTGTGGAATTCAGAACATAACTGTATATTCCACTTTAAAATTCAAAAGTGGTTTCATTCCGAAAGAATTTTTCGTTTTTTGTTTTGTGAAGAACAAATTTGCGGAATTGAAATTACTTTCAATCGATAATGAGTTCTGTGTCATGACTGAATATCAGCGGGAAAAATTATGGCAGTCGTGTGATAGCATGTGCCAATAATCGAATACAGTGTTGCCCATAAGATTGGTTTAAACAGCCGTTTTATATGGATATGATTATGGCACGTTTAATTGAATTTTTATAACTGTACATTTTTATACTACGCAGATACGGTTGACAGCTTAGAAAAATAGAGTGAAATAAGATGAGTTACTTTTAACAGATAAGCTGCTTATTATTATAAAGCTGCGATGGGAAAAGTGACTAAGGGGCCTGTATAGTAAAAATGGCAGATCATAAGTTCAAATCCCACCATGTAATTGCGTAGATTATGATAAAAGAAGAATGTAACATAATGGTGTGAGTTCGACTCCCGCTAAAAACCACAGGGTATCGCGTTAGTTAATCTGGCTAAAACCACAGAGTATTGCTGTAACGATGTCGTCCTTGTTCAAGACATAAAATTAGTATTTAAATTTGGAGTTAAAGAGCAGAAAATAGCAGAAGCTACAACAAAATTTAAGTGTAAATGTTAACGAAAATTTCTTTCATGAATATTTAAAGTTTTTGTTACACTTATAAGAAATGAAAAAAAAAACAAAATTTTATTAATCTTTGTTAGACAACAAAAATTTCCTTATAATTTGTTATGAAGGTGATACGTACTAATACAGTGAGACTCATTTTTCGATTTGAAAAACACGTTGAATTCACTCCAGATGCAATAAACTTTTAGAGATTAAATTAGATAACGCGATGGCAAACGATAGTGATGTTGACAATTTAAACTTTATTATTCTTTGCACCATGACTATGAAGATGGAAGTGTTTAAAAGTGATAAAAAAAATAGATAACAAATGCATGCTGTATATGATAAACTATTTTGTTTTTTATCTTCCTTCAGCATTCAAATTTCAGATTTTATTTGTCTCTATGGGTGAACGAACAACTTTGTTGTATTTAAACAATTTTTTTAAATGTTTCAAACAAAATATAGTAGCAATTTATTTGTTCTTTATATTATTTTGCCATCATAAAAATTAAGATGATTCTATGAAATAAAATTGTTAAAATTTAAATGAAATTCATATTTCACATTTTAAATAACAACGTAAATTTTAACAAATTGTCAGTTTAGTAAAGTCGCTCGGTGCGAAACGTTTGATTTTTCAATTATTCAAAAGGACAGAATCAAAATATATTTCAATTAAAATCTTTTAACAAGTAACAAATACAATTTTATTAAAAAGCATATATGAAGTTTTTCTTTTATTAGCAAAAAAAAAAATACAATTTCATTAACAAATAAAAATTCCATCGTGTGTTCATATGAAATTTAATGGAAGAAAAAATTAAAAATTAATTGATCAAGAGCAACATATTAATTGATGCGAAGAAAAAAGTGAATTTGAAATCAACCAAAAGAAAAATAAAATAAATAATAAATATCATTCTGTGATCATGGCAGTTTCGGAAAGTGATACTGAGCCACAAACTGATAACAGTTGTGATAAGAATATAGGTAAAAAAAATATTAAATATATAAAACTATTCAGATACTACGGAATAAATACTAAGCTATAAATTTTCATAAAAATATATAAATTAAAATAAGAATATTCCTTTATGGTGAAATCTTTAGATTGTGAAATTTTTTTGTTAAGTATTTTTGCTGGTGAAATTCTTTTTTAATATTATTGTGTCATTTTTGATTTCTAATAGCGCAATATATTTAAAATATGTGACACACATTGAAAAATCTGACCTTGGTTTATTGCGTTTAAAATCCAGAGATAGTTTTTTATATTCTTCTCGTATATGAGATATAAAAGATCATAGAGGATTATAGAAACTTCGTTTCAATAAGTTTTATCCAGTGTCTGTTAGATAAGTTATATTAAAGGAAATTTGGGAGTTCTACTATCACCATCGGTGGGCAACGGTAAACATTTTTTCCATTATGTCGATATTTTTCTCTAATACCCTTTTCACTTCTTGTTATTTGCAAGTGCTATGGATTGCGTATGTTTTCTTGTAAGTTTCATTGACCTGTTCCTATTAAGCCCCTAATTATCATATTGGGATTAAGTTATACATCCCATAATTCTCTATGACCTTTATCTTAAAAATTAGTCTTTATAACCACGCTAGCTAAGTAAACTTTCTGCATTTCCTCAAACTTATTTTCTAGATAGTTTTTATACCCCGCACCACAAAAAATGAAAAAAATTACTTCTTATGCATAGCGAAGTCGATTGAGTGATGTCCGTTTGTCGGTCTGTTCGTCCGTGTTAGTGTTGAAATCAAAAAATAAATATGCCAATCGATCAGATATAGTATCGAAAGAGGTGCTATTGGAAATCAGCATGAATGGTTCATGTCCTTCGAGGCAGCAGGCAAAACACCACGCCTAACTCTAATTTGTTCATGTTATTTGATAACTCCAATCAAAAAAATAAAGATACGAGACGAAAGAGAATTGAAAAATAAGAAAAAAAAACATGAAGTGAAAAAATTGGCGCTCGCCCTTATTTCCGAGGTACGGTACTCTGAAATTTTCAAATTTTTTTTAAATATCAATATGGGTATCATTTTAAAGATTTTGAAGAGATCTTTAAGAAAATACTAACTATTTTTTTTAAATACTAAACCCATTAAGAGCCGATGTCATTTTTATGTAAAATTATGTATATGCAGTACCAAATTTTTTTTATTTTTTAATTAACTGTCACCCCAATATTTGCTTTATTGATTGGAGTTACTTCACTTAACTAGATTTACATAGATGGTGAAGGGTATGTAAGATCCGAATAGCCGAATATAGGACTCTTACCTGTTTTGTTAATTACTAATTACGTCAAAATTTCTGAAGACTCATATATATAATGCACATTCTACCAAGTGTTAAGTGATCGTTAATAGTTTTCTTTTAATTAAATACAGTTTTTGGTGCGATTGAATTGAATTGGGCTTTTAGTAGCATTGAACCATTTACCACACATCACACCTCTACTGCATAATGGTCTTTAGATCAGACAGACGAGGGCAAAGTTAAATTTCTGGCACTTCTTTAAATAGTCCGTATACTCATAGCACCTTTTTCGTGATCTCTCTAAACCAGTAATATTTACCCGATAGGTTATTCGGCCGTATTATCAACTGTTTGCGTAAGGCTTGCCTACTAACTATCGATCATTTCAAGCATTAACTACAAATTTAAATTAAATCTCCATTTCAAAATATACAAACCAGCTGTCTTCCCATGACGTCCAATAGATTACTACAACAAAGGATGTTATGTGACTTATAACGCTATTTATAGTTAGTAAACAATGCTTGGACTCATGCCCGATTTGTGCCTTTTTATATTTTTCTTCAACTTTCATTTATATTTCTTCAGGTGATTGTTTTTTTATATCAAATTAATGAAAAACGCTAAGAAAATTAGCGAGCTCATTTGATACAAAAACCTTTTCACTTATTAGCTGAGACAACAACCCTAAGCAAGACGTACAATTTTCGGAAACAATTTTTGTTTTAACTGTTAAACCTTATGGTAGAAAAGAATTTCTTATTAAACGACAGCATTAGTTAAACAATTGTAATTAAAATAAAATTAATAGCATTAAATGGTAGTTAAATTTGTATCATTTTCACTATTTCAAACAATGCCAATAAATTTTTCATCATAATGAAAAAATCTCAAGTATGATTAAAACCTAAAATATGTAAAAATAAATTTTTATTTTGCTTTAAATAATTAAAGAAAAACAAAAAAAAAAACACAAGCAACTGCATAGTTAACATACAGTCTTAATTTCCTTTTAATTAAAATTTAATTTTTCATTTTATCAGCAGCAATTCTTCCATGGAAACATTGTACTTGGATAAATTATCAATTACCCATTTATCTAGTTTTTCTACCATATCAGCTGATAATTCTTCTTTGTAACCGTTAACTTTTCCCCTTCGCACAAAACTGCAAAAAAAGCGTGATAACATCATTATTAAAATTTAAAAAAAAATTAAATTTATTTAAAATAACACAACCTGTGATGTTCGTAAGGTAAACCCAACTTCTTTCGAACTTGTTCAAATTCCCAATGATGATTTATTTTCGGATTGTTTTTCATTTCTTCAAACGACAAATGTTTCAGCATTATTTGCATTGTTTCTTCGGTTATAGTTTTATTAAGAAAATTGCATACTTCTGTAATAACTTGACGTAAATCTAGTTTCATGCGTTCAAAGCTGGTGTAATATAACCATGGCTCATTGCGTAAAGTGTAAAATTCCGTTAGATTTGAAAATGGTTCTTGTATAGTGGGCCCTATCATTTGTTCATTGATATATTCCTCCATAGTTTTATCCATTGAAACACCCAAACTTCGTGTATGATAATATTCAGAGACGTAAGCATCGCGTATGTTACGAGCAACATAAACAACCTGTTATGGAAATATTTCTTTATTGGTTAATGTAATTGTAAGCATGCATTTTATAAAAAATTTACTTTAACTTCTTTACCTTAGGTTTTTTATCCCAAATTTGTGCTGGCAGTAGTGGCAAGCAAATGTGAGTTTTTATAAGCCTGGGGCGTGTTAAATTTTCTAATGGCTTAAAGGCTGTCTCCAAGTTTTCATTGATTATGTACTCAAACCTGCAAGAAAATGTATGATTTTTTAAAACCTAAAATAACTGTTAATATCACTAAATGCATACTTGTATTGACAACAAAAACAAAATATAAGTGTGCAAAAGAAGTATTCGTTGCCATTTACTGAAACGGCAGTAAATTTAATTGCAGTAAAGAATACAGTTCAAATTTTTATACCCAAATAGATACAAAAACTTAGTAAGGATCCAAACCATTTTTACAAAAGCTTTTAAATTAGAAGCTGCCATAAAAATTAAAGTTTTGAAATAAATGCTTAACGATAAGCTAGTGCCGATTTTTTAATACCTTTTACCATTAAATTTAACATACCTAGTTAAATCGTTTTTATTGTGTTTATCAAAATATTAATATTGTAGATATTTTTGTTTTTTTATACCCTTTACCACAAAAAGTGAAAATGGTATATATGTATAAGTTTGTCATCCCGTGCGTAATTTCTACAATATCCATTTCCGACCCTATAAAGTAAATATATATATTCTGACTTTTTATGCATAGCGAAGTCGATTGAGCGATGTCCGTCTGCCCATCCGTGTTAGTGTTGAAAAAACAAACATAAATGTGTCGATCGATCAGATATAGTGTCGAAAGAGGTGCTATTGGAAATCAGCATGATCGGTCGATGTCCTTCGAGGCAGCAGGCAAAACACCATGCCTACCTCTAATTTGTTCATGTCATTTGGAACAATAAAGTAACTTCAATCAAAAATTAAAATATGAAAAGGCGGGGCTCTGAAATTTTCAAATTTTTTAAAATATCAATATGGGTATCATTTTAAAGCTTTTGAAGAGATCTTTAAGGAAATACTAAATATTTTAAAAAGGCTTAACCCATTAAGAGCTGATGGCATTATTATGTAAAATAATATATGTACATACATATATACAGTACCAAATTTTTTTATTTTTAAATTCTCTGTCACCCCAATATATGCCTTTTTGATTGGAGTTGCTTCACTAAACTAGATTTACATAGATGGGTAGAAGGGTATATAAGATTCGGCTTAGCCGAATATAGCACTCTTGTTTTTAATTTGATTTTTTTTTTTTAAGTTACGAACTTTTATAGTGATGTTTGTAATTTTTATTGAAATTTCGTTATAAATTTTAATAAAAACTTGTCTTTTATTGATTTTTTTAGTATTAAAGATTTTATTGAAATTTAAAGGCTCTTTTAAAGTTCAATTTTTTAAACAATTTTGAATGTTTAAAAATCCTCAATTTATTTTGCATAGTTTTCACATTTAGTTGAAATTTCTTTACCACTGCAGTTTAGATTTTTTCTGAAATTAGTTTCTGGTAAAATTTCGGTATATATAAAACCCTTTAGTGAAATTTATTGCTTTTAATTTAATTGTTTGAATCATTTTGAATCATTTTTGTTTTCATTTATTTTTCACTTTAAAATAAATTTCTTTTATTTTTATTTTTTTTTTTTGTGAAATGTGAATTTGTTTTTTTTTAATATATTTTTCGTTTGTTAGTTTTCATTTCTTGGGATTGTTTTATTTTTATTGCAACATTTCCGGGAAATTTTTGAAAATTTAATTTTGTGAAATATCGTTTTTAGTGAACTTTCGATTCAAAATAAATTTTAACCATTTTAAATGAAGCTTTTGATTTTCTAAACAACAAAAAAACAATAACAACACATACACATATGTGTTTGTAGTTTTTAGTACCATTCCAATTTTTGTTAACCATTTCTGAAGGCATTAATATTATTTTACTGTATTTTGCCCTGAAAAGTTAGGCGAACTCTCAAAACTTACTCCATAAATGGTGATCTAAATTCCAAATCTATTTTTAATGCCGTCTCAAAATCAAAATCGTTCATGACCAACCATAGCAATTCTTGCATCCAAGTGGTACCACATTTTGGCAGTGTCACAAGCCATACATCATCCTCGAACACTTCAAGCTCATGAACTTTTTTCAAAAATTCTAGACGATCTGATCTATGGTGTATTATACGCTTTGACCAGTCTTTATTTATGAGGTTTGTGGGATAACGTTGAGGTTTTACTTCAATTAATTTATGCATTTCGAAAAAAGTATGTAAAAGAAGTCTGCTTTTTTATTTTTATTTATCAGACCACAAGCAAAACACAACGTCGCCGTTGAATGAATGCTATTTATGTACTAAACAAAAACAAATTAATAAACGCATTTTACATGTTTTTTACAGAATACGTGCATTGCAGACATTGCATGTTTTCAGCACAAGTACTTGTTATCTCATTATCTCACACTAAAAATGAACTTACACTCTCTTATAATTTTATTTATTCATTCTCTTTACTTTACTTAACTTACTTGATGTTAGTGTAAACTGATATAAGACAAATATTTGTTATTAACGTGAACAGATAAATAGAAAAAGTAAATATATTTTTTTCTACGCCTGTCTTTGCAATTATTCGTATCTAATCACTCCGATCCTGCCGGTCTTATAAGACATCTATGAAAACAACTAATAGTAGGAAAATAATTTTTAAAAATAACAAATTTTTCATTCATTGCCTGCCTCTAGTTCTATTAACTTCTTTCTGCTTCAGTGCTACCCACGGATGTCTTTTAACTGTCCACAAAATCTGTAATATGTTCTGTCCTTGTAACTACCACCTCTTCGCACATTTTCTTTACCTGGGGTTCTCTGCACACTATATGTTTTATGTCCTACTTCAAACTCCTTTGAAGCTATTATAACAAATATATCTGACAGATATGTGGGTATCTTGGAAGAATAAGAAATAAAGGTAATTTCAAAGATATACTTAGTTGATACAGGGGTAAAGATCTCCGTATCTAACTAATATCTCTTTGCGGTGAGAGCTGACATAAGCCTTCTAGTTTAGCTATTGTCTCTGCTTGGCAGCAAACTTAAGATACCTGTCAACATCCAGTTTTTATATTGAATTACCATTCCAATTTAGAAGGAATTCTTTTCTAAGACAGTAAGAGTTGCCAGGTACCAAAAGTCAAGTAACTGGATAATGAAAAAATTAACCTGCATTTTGAAAAAATAACTGTATAATTTAGAAATGCACTTATAGCTAAAAACAAACAAAATTTTATAGAGAAGTCATTGTACAACATGTGGAAGGTCTGATAAATTATTCGATGATAAAACAGATTGTTTTAAATTTAAAATGCAACTTTTTTTTGGATATAAATTGTCAGTGATGTACAAAAAATGCCACTTATCAGTGTTAGGAAAAAAATTCAACTAATTATACAAGCGCAAGCACATTTGTATGAGTAAATAACCAGTTTTTTTTCTTGTAGAAAATATTAATTTAATTTATTAATAAGCAAATTTAACAGAAAAAAATATTTTTCAAAATTAAATAAATTCTTTTTTACTGGACAAATTGAATTTTAACTAGCAAATGGTAACTCGAACCAGAAATAGACAATTCAGGTGATGCCAAGCCATCTGGCAACTCTAAAAACAATAGCCCTTTGGCAGAAAATCTAAAGCGTTTTCTGGATATAATCGAGATACATTAAGCTGTATAACTGCTGGATAACGAATTTACAGGCTGTGCCCGTAGTCGGAAATAATTATGCGCGTACCAGGAATCATTGAGAAACAAAAATGTAATATTTACATACCTAAAGAAGTTCGATTTTTACTACCTGGCTTTTAACCTCACAAAATTTTGTGTGCAAATTTTAAGTCACCGAAAATTGCTAGAACATCAAATCAAAATTCTTAAAACTCTGCATTTTATAAACTCTATTTAAATATTGTCTCAATTGAAGATGCCGCTCCCACTACTACTAATCTCTTTTATAAATTTAACGGGTAGCCACCTGAAATTAAAAATAAAAGTGAATTTTAATGGCTGCTGCAACAACAAATAATAACATAAAGATTTAAGGGTGTATCCATAAGGACGTATAAAACCATATATTTTAATCCGTTGTAAGCAGACACTAGAAATTTACACAAGTTATGTGGCAACAAGTATAAAAATTAAAGAGTGTTGCGATAGAGCCATGACTTTCGCAAAGATACGATTTTCTCTTAACTCACAATAAGCAGACTTTTAAGAGTTTGGCAAAGTGTGTGCGGCTTATAATAAGAAATATAGAAAATAAATCTAAAGTAATTATGGCATTTTTCAAGACGGCTTGATTTTATACCCTTCACCCCAGGTGTAAAAGGGTGTTTTTAATTTTCTCATTCCTTATGTAATTTCTACAATATCCATATCCGACCACATAAATATATATTCTGAGTTCTAATGCTTAGGGAAATCGGTAGCGCCAAGGCAATAGAAGAGCTAGAGAAAGTGTAAATACGGCAATCGAACAAACAAAGTTTTGAAAATTTTGCTATATTGAAAGTTAAAAAGATCGTTTTATGTCCTTTAAGGCAGCGGCCGAAACACTACACCACCTCTAATTTACTAATCTCTTTTTCAATTTTCGTTTGTATTCCTGCAAGTCAGTTATATTTATGATAAAAAATTAATGAATAAAGTACAAAAAACTGATGACAGTTTCACCTTTTAACACTTATTCGCCTCTGGAATATACTAGGATCCGTTACAGTAACCTTTTCGTTTACTAAGGTAGAACAACAACTTAAAGCAAAACTTAAAATTTTCGAAAAAAAACACAGTTTTTTTTAACAGAAAAACTTTATCATTATTATTATTATTTTAACTGTTCAATGGAAAATCTGCAGTATGGTACATGTGCTTATAAATATGTATATGGTTAAGGGTATATAATATAAGATTCGGCATATCTGCGTATAGCAATCCTACTTTTGAAAGTATATTACTTTATCTTTTAAGCCGTTGTTAACAATAATTTATAAAAAAAAATTATTAAAAAAAATTATGCAGTGGCGTGTCATAGTACTGCACCCAAATTGAACTTGGTTTATTTATTTAAATTATTGTATTTCTACTGATAGACTTTACACGTAAAGCACAAAAACAATTTGCTTGTATTTCAAGATAATCCGTCGTACAATATGAAAATTACAGAAATATCAATTAAGACATAAAGTCTGCTATTAAAAAAAGAGAACAAATACACAAACAACAATTTATATGTATAATTAAAAATTTCCATTAATTTAGCAGCAATAATTCTTCCATTGTTATATTGTAGTTAAACAAATTTTCATTGACCCATCGATCAATTTTTTCAACCATTTCAGGTGATAATTCCTGTTTGTAGCCATTAACTAAGCCCCTGCGAACAAAACTGTAAAAATATTTATTATTTTTTTTTTAATCCAGTTTCTAGAAATTTTAAACTTACTTGTGCTTTTCGTAGGGTAGACCCCATTTCTTTCGAACTTGTTCAAACTCCCAATGGTGATTTGTTTTCGGATTATTTTTCATTTCTTCAAACGACAAATGTTTTAACATTTTCTGCATTGTCTCTTCGTTTATAGTTTTATTGAGAAATGTGCATACCTCTGTTATAACTTGACTCAAATCAAGTTTCATGCGTTCAAAGCTGGTGTAGTACAACCAGGGCTTATGTCTTAACGAGTAAAATTCTGTTAAATGTAAAAATGGATCAAATAAATGTCCTCCCTTCATATTTGAATCAACATATTGATCAAGAGTCTTATCCATATTAACCCCCAAACTGCGAGTATGATAAAATTGGGACACATAGGCATCCTTAATATTACGGGAAACATAAATGACCTTTTCAGGTTAAGCATTATGTGAACTATTTTTAGAATTCTGTTAAAGCTTTTATATAACAAGTGTTTTGTATACCTTTGGTTTCTTATTCCAAATTTGTGCTGGCAGCAGCGGTAAACATAAATGAGATTTTATAAGTCTCGGACGAGATAAATTTTCTATGGGCTTAAAGGCTGTTGCCAAATTCTCATGGATTATATAATCAAATCTGTTAAATGAAAAAATAAATAAAACATTTAGTCAATTAATATTTATTTCAAATCACGACATATAAGGCTTTTTTCGAATTTATATTTGAGCATGTTTAAATCTTCCCTATATAATTTTTATTTTAAACTTTCTCTTTCTCATCTGTTTGAGAAATTATGATTTTCCACCAATTTTTTTTAAATATCAATATCGGTATAACTTAAAAGCTTTTGAAGAGATCTTTAAGAAAAAACTAAAGTTTTTAAAAAATGCCTAACCCATTAAGAGCCGATTACATTTTTATATAAAATTATGTAGTACTTAATTTTTTCTTATTTTTTAATTATCGGTCACCCGAATATTTGATTTTTTTTATTACTTCACTTAACTAGTAACCGAATATAGCAGTTTTACTTGTTTTAAATTGAAATTCAGTTTCGACAGTGCAGAGTTGCGTTATGATCAAAAAGATGCAAAACAAAGTTATCTATTGCCGGTAAATTTGTGAAGATGTCTACAGTTTTTATTTTTAACCATTTTTATTCAGGTTAAAAGCCGTATTTTTTTTTTTTTTTTTAAAGAGAAGTAGCACTTCAGGCATTAATGCCTACTTAGTTTTTTAACCGTGCTACATTCTTTAGGAAAGGGGTAGATGAGAGAGAAGACAGGTGGTGAAAGGAGATAGATATAGCCATTTTATTTATTATTTTACTTCGCCGGCGAATATGCTATGAAAAGGTACCGACGAAGGAGGCTGCATGTTTTTATGTTAATTCTGCTTATGTATTTATACCATTAAACAGAAAAAAACATTTTTTATTTTTTGTCTGCCGCAAGGGTTAAACCCAGGTCAGCCAGATTTGTAGTCAACGTGCTTACCACCTAGACTACAGCAGCGGTCTTGTCTCTCCTGTAACAAGGTTGTTCACAGTCCTTAATTGCGGAGCCAAATTTATAAAAGCAGTATTTATCGATTTCTGAAAAGTTAAAACTTTGAGCTGTGTCACTTTTGAACTAGGTGTGCAATATGTAGTTGCTTAACTGTTGCTGTGAAAAAATGTGCAGCAAAAGCAAAAAGCAAATGCAAACAAATGAAAGAAACCAAAGCAATCAGCAAAGCAATTAATTTGAAAACGTTTGCTGTTGCTTGAGCAATCAGTTTCTCGTTGTTCTTATTTTTGCTTTTACTCGCTGCTTTTCATTCCTTTTAACATTGGAAACGTATTTATGTATTTATTACTTACAATACATAAGAAAATACATAAAATAAATATACAAACGTTGTTTTTATTACACTATTAAATGTTTTTTTAAGCAACAGCAAAAAAAAGAAACAAACATCAACTTATTGTTTAAGCAACAGCAAACGTTTTCAAAATAAATGCTTTGCTGATTGCTTTGCTGCAAAACGAAACACATAGTCAGCTGAAGCAAATACATTTCTTTCTCTTTTTGCATCGTTTATAATGAAATGTTTTGTAATTGCTGAGACACTTAGTTTTTTTATTTGCTAAAAAACATGTAAGCAAAGCAAAGATTTTAGTGCTGTTGCTATTTTTAAGCAAGCAAATTCAACATTGCATTATAGGTGCTGTTGCGTCAAATTTTTCTGGTTTAATTTGGAAAACATCCGCATACGTTTGTAAAATAATTTTTTGTTTAAAAAAGGTTTTTAGAAATTAAAATAATTAAATAATAAATGTACTAAAGCCAAAATTAATTTCGATGCTCCAGAGTCATATCTTTAAAAACTCGAACTACAAATTGCCTTAAATTTTTTTTATTATTTATAAAACACCTTTATTTGCACAATTTGTAAGGATGATAATAAAATTATAATTTTTACGTATATCACTGAATAAAATTTGTATATAAATATGCATAACTCAAAAATTTGCAATTTTTAGAAATGACTTAAATGTTTCTTTTTTGTTTTTCTGTTGCACCTCTTTTTTTCTCAAATCACGTTATGGTGCATCCGGTGTTTAAAAAAACACTTCTTTATGTTATTGTTATATTTCAAAAAACTTACTCCAAAAATGGCGTTCTTACTTCCAAATGCTCTCTCTTTGCCGCCTCAAAATCAAAATTATTCATTACCAACCATAACAATTCCTGCATCCATGTTGTGCCACATTTTGGCAACGTAACCAACCACACATCATCATCAAACACTTCCAGTTCATGGACTTGTCTAATAAAGTCTATACGATCAGAATAATACTTAATGGTACGCTGCGACCAATCTTTCTTTATAAGATTAATTGGATATCGCTGTAGTTTTATTTCAGTAAATTTAGACATAGTATTTTTAAATTATTCAAAATTTGTAACTTTTTACTCAACAAAAAGACGTTATAAATTGCATTCAACGAAGTGAATACTGAAGTGAAAATTACAAAGAATAACAGAATTTATTTTAAAAATTTTATATCAAACAATGACCAAGAATATCAGTACTTTCTTTATTATCTTTATTTATTTATTATTCTTTTAGTAATGGTGTTATCTATCTATATTACAACGTTTATAAGCATGCTATTTGTAATTATAAATTATTTGCAATTATTTAGCTCACTGTTATATGGCAAGATGCATACATGAATGTATTTAATTTTTAGAGTGACCAGATGTCTAAAAAATAATTAACAGTGAGAGCTGCAAATATACGTGAGATTAAGGTGGCCTGCTTTTTAAACCGTTTAAGGAGTGGCAAGGACATACATTCCTTATACCGGGTTCACATACGTCAGGTTTTCTTTTAGCAAGTCTGACTTTTGTGTCTTCCACAACAAGCAGATTTTCTGCAAATTTTACTTTCACAGATATTGTTAAATTTATTTTTCTGTGAAAGTTTCATTTTCTATATATATGCGTTTGGTTATATGTTTGAACTTTTAGTGACAAAACAAAATAAATTTGCGATTATAGCTCTCTATTCTCATCTCCTTTCTCTTCTTTTAAGTCAAGATTTTGTAAAGTAAACTTTTCTATGTTCTATTTTTGCTTTTCAAAATTTAATGCACTTTCAAATTTCGAAATTGATTACGACATAATTTCAGTTGTTCTTTTCAGTAATATAACAACTTGACGGTGAAGTTAAACAAAATTTTGTGATTAAATATTCACTTTATAAATTCGATGGTGCAATAAAACGGTTAATAAATAAGTAAACATTTTTGTTTATTTATTTCTTGTACCTAGACGACGGCATCTCAAAATAAAATGACTATCAAGTTGCGTACTGCCTATGTCAATTCGAATGCATGACAACAATTAGTCTGTTTGATGAACTTTAAAGCAAAATCTAGAAACAGTAACGTCAGATTTAATCACGATCAGTTTTCATTAGTAAGTCATTTGCACATTAGAAGTATGTACTTATAAATGAGATATTGGTACAGATAAGCCTATTTGGGGAAGCCTAAACCCCCAAGTACAAATTTAACTTCGCCCAGAATTTGCTCTTCTTTTGAAATTTATAATAGATGACACAGTTTTCTTTTTTTGTAATGACTACAGCCCCTTTTAGAAAAATTTTGTAAGTACGCTAATGGTTGCTTGTATGAACGTTTTATTGTTTTATTGTGTTTAAAATGTGTTACAACGTTCTGAAGATCAGCGTTGAGTACAATAGAAAAGATAAGCAATGTTTTGATTCTGTCATTCTGATAATGCAACAGTTTGCAATAATGGTCACCTTTAAAAAAAAGCGAAATGATTTTAAAAGATAAGTTTTTGTAAAGAAATAAAAAATTTTGCTTTTCTTCACTTAAGAAATATAAGTGGAAAATGAAATAGACCTTTTACTATATAACAAGCCATACATTCCTAAAGTTTACCAGGGTGATTAAAAATGTATGAAAGTTAGACATCCAATATGAACCCCCTAGACGCCAGCCACATTGGTAATGACTACTAATGGCAAAATAACTATCTGTTCCACAATGGCACAAGAATTCATTTAAAAGAAAAATATTTGTTAAGAATTCATTTTTGTTTTAAATTTAGTTGTGCGATAACGTAGAACTGGATGTCAACTTTATCACTTAGCATTTTAAATTCAAGATAAATGTGCGCCAAGATAGCTTCAATTTGAGCATATGAAAAAACGGAAAGTAAATTTTCCCCGTCATTGGGCATTTTCAATTAAACACTAAATTAACGCCGATTTTACTAAATAGAAGAAGAAAAATTCGTGTAAATTATAAATGAATAAAACGATCGTCTAAATTTTTAAGGAGCATTTTTCACACAAGAAAGCTTTTGCTTATTTTTTCCATAGAAGCTATGATACTCTCGCCCAACACCGATATGAAGAAAATGTGGTAACCGTGCAAAATATTCGCCGAACCTTTTTAAGATACTGTCATTCTGGGTGGGCACAAAGAAAAAATTGCTAATTTTTTCTTATGGCGAGGCGAACAACATTGCGGAAATCTACCCGAACATTTTGTCTATTATTTGTTTATATTAGCTCTATAAAATTATTGACCTTACCTACATATGTCCATAAAACTTGGCAGAAATATGTTTTATGATCATGTGCTGCTAATTCTTGAAAAAAAATATGAATCCAATAAGAAAAAGGTTTCCCTTGTTAAAACTAATCCTACCTCTAAAATATCCGATACTTTTGTTAGGCAAATGCAACTTTTAAGGTCAGCGAAAGTTCAAAAACCTAAACTTTGACCGAGGACACTTTAAAATTCAATTTTCGCCCCGCCCCCTTTTTTTCTTTTTTTTTTGGTAATTTTCAAAAAATATTTATTTTTAAACCTTTATTTCGGGAGCATGGTATCTTTCCAATGCCTAACTAATTCAAACAGCCAAGAATATTAATAAAAATAAATTTTTATAATTTATTACTTTATAGCTTTATTTAATTTGAAATAATTAATTTATTCATAACATCTGATTTATAATAGTAACAATAAATTTCATTTAAAACAAATTCTCTTTTGCACTACTATGATGATGCGTGGCATTGTTGTTTCTCTTCTGTTTCTTAAAAGACCTCTTTCAAATTCGAAGCCGCTTCTTGTGATAACAACCCAATGCCATGTATTAAAATCTTGTGTATTGAAGGTGTCTAAGGATACCTCTCATATAAAGTAACTTAAAGTCTTGCAACGTCTGAGCAACTATCTGCAAACTCCTGCAAATAGATTTTGTGACCACTTGATATTACTTCAATAATAACTTTGATTCGGTAGATAACTTCAATTCCAGTTATTTCTGCAGCTAATTCAGGATCGGAAAAAATCTTTTGCCATAATATTACCATCGTTGGTGTTTCCAAATCCAGTTTTCGGTACATTTACTATTATCGCTAATTACTTTTAAATTTGTCTTTCTTCACAAAATATATTTCAAACATGTTATTAATCTGCTAGCAGAATGATTAATCAAACATTAATATATAAAAATTAAAAAGGCAAAAAAGTTTTTCACTCGTATCTACTAATGCCAGATGAATAAAAACAGAAAAAATGTGAAATTTGCAAAAAAAAAAAAAAAATCTTTATTCGTTTTACCACAAGAAAATGTACTGCAAACCCCTCAATTCACTCAACTTCCCTGATATTAATGTCCCATAACGGTAAACCTAAAGCAAAAGCCTTAAAATACGAAGCATACTTTTGCAGTCTGTCAAGCTGCGTACTTAAATGTTTACATTTCTTAAATTTAATTTTATGTGCCGCGGATAACTTAAATACTTATGTTTTAAATGTATGATTTATTTTCTAAATAGACAACTGTTTTATTAATTTATAATTTACATACATATGTATACTCGTATATATATATATTTTCCTTCTATAATCAAATTGACACCTCTATTTAAAAATAAAATATATTTCAAGGCAGATTTCAAGGCAGATTTATTTTACTAGGTAATAGCGGCTCTACAACAAATACAACATTGACAAAAACAACATGTCTTTTTATTGTTGTTTTGTGCGTTGGAAACGTCAAAAACACAAAGAGAAATAAAAAATAATCGCTCTCAATACACATGCTTGCTTTGTCTCGCAAACGCTTGTTGTTAGTGTTTTTTTGAAATTCGTAAACAAACAAAGGAAAATACAAGAACTTTTGACATTTCCAACTACAAACCAGCTGGGCCGACGACACTACCTAGTAAAATAAATCTGCCTTGATATATTTCTTATGCGTTAGTTAAAAATTGTTTTATTTTTTATACTTTCAGATACCGATGAACCTGCTACTTTTGAAAAGGCCATAGAAACGGCAGGGTTCGGTTTATTCAATCTGCTTCTTCTTTTTGCGTCCATGACAGCAATATTAGCCAATGTCTTTTCTACAACAACAATGGCATATATTTTACCTACAGCAGAGTGTGATCTCAAATTGACACTAATTAATAAAGGCACTTTAAATTCGGCCACCTATGCCGGCATGATTGCATCGGCCATAGTGTGGGGATATTTAGCAGACACACAGGGTAGAAGGAAGATATTGATTGTTGGATATTTAGCAGATGCAGTGTGTGTATTTTGCAGTTCATTGTCACAAAATTTTATAATGTTAGTGACATTTCGATTTTTGGGAGGTTTAATGTAAGTTGAAGACAATTAAAAAAATAGAAACTAAATTTTATATTTATAGTGTTAATGGACCTGGAGCGGTATTATTTACTTATCTAACAGAGTTGCATGGTATCAAATATAGATCAAGAGTGTTAATGGCATTGGGTATGGTGCAGTCATTAGGTACCTTAATTTTACCCATGGTAGCTTGGTTGATTTTACCCAGGAATTGGGAATTTGTATTATTTCAGTCGTTTAATAGTAAGTTATAAGAAAACTATGACAATTGTTGCTATTACTAATTTCTTATTCTATGTTTTAGTACATACTTGGCAAATATTCCTTTTCGTTTGTGGCCTTCCCAGTTTAATTAGCGGTTTGTTTTTAATAATACTGCCAGAAAGTCCAAAATTTTTAATGTCTCAAGGTCGCAATGCAGAAGCCTTAAGGTCATTTCAAAAAATTTATGCGTTTAATAGTAGAAAACCCAAAAATACTTATCCGGTAATTAAAGATTTAAGTGTAATTTCTATGTAAATTAAAAATTTAAACTTTCTATATATTGCTTAGATCCGCGCCCTAGTCGAAGAAGTACCCACTCGAGATACAAATGCCAATGAAGTTATATTCACTGTTGAAAATAAAAATGACAGCAAACTGCCTAGAAAAACTCATCGCTCTTTGTCTCAATCGCTGCACGAAGGTTGGCAACAAATGAAACCCATGTTTCGTAAGCCTCTCCTATTGAGGTCGCTGCATGTTTATTTCATGCAGTTTTGCATGCTGTTAAGGTAAGTCTACGCTTAAGAATTAGCAATGTTTGAATATTTTATATTTTTAATTGAATATTATTCGTCTTAGTCTTAATACCATCCGTTTATGGTTGCCTCAACTTTTTGCCTCAATTTCTGAATACGAAACCTTACATGCGGATGATAATGAATCTGCATCGCTTTGTAATATTTTAGAATACAGCGCTAATAAATCGGCCACCACATTAGCTAATAACAACAGGGACTGTAGTGAGGTGAGTGTAAAATTAAAACAAATTTGTAAAACAGATAATTATAAAAACATATATTTAAAGATCAACAAAAAAGACTTTAAAAGTTGTTTTTGGAATTTGATTCAAACACCTAATTAGAATCGATAGTACATTACATTAGTACTTATGACTTTTCCAATATTTTATTGTTTTTTCTTTGTCAGTATGGCACTACAAATGTCGGCAAGCAACATTCAAAGGTTAGCCATAGTTGATCCATAGGTATTCAATGGAACTTAAGTCTGGGCTGGATAGTGGCCACTAGGAATGAGCGATCCCGTGATTTTTTATTAACGTCGTTACTAGGGAATGTGATTTTCAAATCACCGTTCTTTTAAATAGTTACCGTAGTCACCGTTGGCAGCTCTCTACATTCAAAGCAGCCATAATTAAATTTTGCCGGAAATGTAAAATTCGGTACCATCACATTTTTGTTTTTTTTTTATTGTTACATATATATGTATGTTTGAAGTTTGCAAAAAAGAATAGCTGTTCTTAAAAAGCAGAAAAGCATAACAGCATGAAGCCGCTGGACTTGGATTTGGTGCTTTGCACTCCGAGGAATTTTACAATAATTTTAAAATTTTGTTTCAAAATTGGCAATGTTGGAAAGGGCTGAAGAACCATTGTAATTATTCACCTAATTTTGCTTTTATTCTCATTTGCTATAGTTTGTCTTTAAAATGGTTTAAACAATTTGCTAGAGCTGAAGTAAATTTAAATTACATAAGCCAAAAAAAAAAGAATATGTACCACCTTTTTGGGGAAAATCCTTTAAAAAAAAGCGCAGAACAAAACTTTAAACTTGTTTATTTTTAATTTAATTATGACTTTTTCCATAGATTCACTTAAAAACACCTCTGCCCTGCCTCTGTAAAATTTCGTTGAGATATATTCAGTGGTTCATAAGATACCGAAATTTGTCTAAGAAAAAAATTGTTTTCAAACCACTGTGCGTCAGTTGATTTGACATCTGAAAGTATATTTTACAAAAACATAATACGTGTTGTTTACTTATTGTTGTAGTTGTTTTAGAACTGCTATTACCTGTAAAATTAATGTGCCTTGGTCCTGAAGTAATTGAGAAATTAATAAAATTAAAAAGTATTACCGGAAAATATAATAGGGACATTTTATATATTCAAGAAAAAATATTTAATGCTATCGAATCCAGATATTATTTTAACATTTGGTATTAATTTCTGACATCCTCGGTTCATTGAATGCACAAGGTTGGCACAAATATCCGGGGATTTGGAATACCAGGCTTCTTGAATTTTATCCCACATTATCTGCTTATTCGTACATTTATAAGTTCCAATCTTGTTTTTTAGAACACCCCAAAGGTTCTCTATAGAATTCAAATCCGGTGATTGGGAGGGCCACTCCATAACGGGTACTTGATTTTGCCCAAACCACGATTTCAAACTTCGGGCGGAGTGCTTAGGATCATTATACTGCATAAACTCCCATTTTAACGGCATTTCTTCCTCGGAAAAAGGAAGCGTTTGGTTCCGCAGTACGTCCAAATAATCTACTGCGGTCATTTTTCCTTGTATCCAGAAAATGGGACCAACACCGGACGTAGAAAACCATTCCCAAATTATCAAAGACCTGCCACCGTGTTTAACGGTCTTTTTCGTGTACTTTGGTTCAAACTCACTGTTGGCTGTGCGACGTACAACGACTTTCCGTCTGATCCAAATAAATTGATCTTTGTTTCATCGGACCACAGTACATTATTCCAATTTTTACGGTCTAGATGTTTTCTGGCAAACTCCAATCTTTTTTTTTTTTGTATAATTTTTTTTATTAAGCAGAGGTACCTTTCTTGGACTGCGACCCATTAAACCAGCATCTCGTATTCTGCTTCTTATAGTACACGTAACGGGAGCACATAACCTATTTTTAAGATCATTTGCTGAATCAAAAGGGTTCTTTTTTTGAATAGCGAATCAAAAGTTTATCAAAGCGTGATGATGTTTTATGCTTTCTACCTCTGGTTTCGATGGATGTCTTTGAGTGGACTGCGTTAAACACTTTATTTATAGAGCAATTTGTCTTATTGAAAACCCCTCAGATTTTAATTTTAGAATCACGTTTTTTTCGGAAGCATTGCACTATAGGAAATTTTAACCCCGTTTTTTGGCCAAACTTAATTAGAACCAAACGGCAGGAACAATTTGAATGATTTCTTTTAACATGACTTTTGGAGACTATTAAGAGGGAGGGATAGATGCTTAAAGTTTTGCATGCACTCAAAAAAAACGTTAGTAAAGTTAAGTAAAAAATTAACTAAGGGTTAGTTCCAACGGGGTTTCCAGGGTTTTAGATTTCCGTATCTATCATTTTTTAGATCTTTGATAGACTCTCTGGTGTTCTAAAATTTTTTTAAAAAATTTTTTTCGAGTGTACTCTTACTTTCAAAGATAGCAGTAGAAATTCAGCTTACCAGCCGTCCAGGCTTCGATTTAGTGAAACAGACTGCGTTTCAGGTTTTCTTATTGAATTATTACCTATAAGCCTCCTACAACTTTTATGCTATTTCATATTCATATTTGAACAAAATTTTCTTGACCGCTCTTCGCTTAAGTTTTCGGCACAATCACTGTCACTAAAATATGAAAAGGCATGGGCAGATATAGCGGCTATTTTGTCATATTCGTTGTGTTGCTCTCGCCATGTACTGAATAACTTTTACACGCAGTAGTCAACTGGAAAATGAAGTTTTTTTTTAATTTTGCAGATATCCGCAGTTGAAATTGATTAAATCAGGAAGGTAATTGATTGTTCTAGAGATATATTATGGTTTTATGGCTAGCATGTGCTAGCATTTTTTTGGAAGTCTAAATAAAATTCCAATTCATAATTCCATAAATTCATCTTAAGGTCATTTTAATTTTTCCAATTTAATGGATCTAATAGATGAGTTTAACAACATTTCACTATATATTTTTTAGTTTTTGCAAATTATAAATTATTATGAAATCAATCATTTTTTGATAACTAATTTACAAATCGCAAGCAAAACAAGTGGTAAAGTAACAGTCAATTCTGTCGAAAAATTTAAACAAAGATGTTTACTTTGTTATTGTTTCTTTAAATGAAAGCAAAAAAAATACACTTAGCAAAAAGTTTGATTTTAATTATGGCCAAAAATTGATTGAAATTTTCTATAGTGCATTGGTATTAGCACTACGACCCATTTTTTACTGATATTCACAATAATTCAATTAAAAAGTTATCAGATTTTTTATTTAAACAATCCTGATTAATTTTTGCCACTTTAATTATTTTTTATGGAAAAATTATTCACAGCTTTAATTTAGAACGGTTTTCAGAAATTTGTCCCTATTATTTCTTCCGTATAAATTTACGTCTTTTTTAACTTTTCTGTAAAAAGCAAATAGTTAAAGAAGAATATACTTAGTTTAAAAGCAAACTGACAATGAAAAACCGTTATATATGAAAGAATTTTACAGTGAGTTCCATTAATTGCTTATTGCATTTTTAATTAAAAATACAACCTAATTTTATTTTATATATATACATTTTTCTTTGTAGAACAAAAACATATCAGTGGACACTTACCTCAACAACATTATTGTGGCTACTGTTGGTCTCGTAGGCTACTGCTTTGCTAGTTTTATAGTTAAGGCTTTGGGGGCCAAAAGAATGTTAGGTAAGTGAAAAGAAACCCTTAAATAATCTATGTAACACAAATAATTTCAAAATTGAATTTAAGTTTGGGGACTTTTGATATCTGGTGTTTTGGGATTAAGTTTGTACTGGTCTAATAGTGGCCTTATGACACTTATAATGTCTTCCATTTATATAACAATATCCAGCATTTCAACTTCCTCATTATTAGGATTAGTTGTTGCCCTCTTTCCCACCACACTAAGGTAAGTTTAACTTGGAAAAATAATTAAAAATTAAATATGTTAAAAATATTATATTTTACTTGTTTAGGTCTTTTATAATTGCGGCAAGTTTAATGTTTGGCCGTTTGGGTGCTTTATCGGGTAATTTGCTGTTTCCAGTATTTGTCGAAATTGGCTGTTTGCCACCATTTTTAATGGTGGGTATAATAATGATTTGTAAGTAATATAAAACAATTTTTATTTGTAATTTTTAAGTTAATTATATTTTTTCACCCAAAACAGTGGCCAGCGCTTTATCTTGCATTTTACCAAGTGAAAAGAAGACCACATTTACGTAAATATTTTTTAGTAAATTGCTTCACAACATAATATTAAGTTAAGTGTATTTGTAACTTTTCGGTCTTTTATTCTCGAGATAAAATATGTACTTATCAAATATTTATTCTCTTAATTTTATATTGTACTTAGATAAACTAACACAATATTGTACAAAAGACTCTCTTCGCTTATCGTAAATATGAATTTAAAAATATTTTAAATTAGTTAAGCATCGTAATCAGAAAGAGATGTAAATATTAAGTTAATAATAGAAATAAATAAAAACTATGTATGAAAATAAGAAAAATAAAAAACAAAATAAAATTACAAATAGTGAAAATTTTTATTTTTTATACCCTTCACCACCTTTATCTAAGTTTGTCATTCCGCTCGTAATTTCTACAATATACATAAAGTATATATATTCACTAAGTTTAGTCGACCTTTTTCTTTAATTAAAATGTAATTTTAAATAATTTTTGAGCTTGAAGGTCTTTGTTGAACAGTTATTTTATTTTTCAATAGAAAAAATTTATAAATCCGTTCTATATATACCAGAGTTCTCAGAACGAATAAAAAATGCTGGATTATTTAATGCAGACAAATACAAAATAGCATTTAAAAGTCAAAATACGCTAAGACAACTATTCACAAAAACCAAAAGCAAAATAGACAAGATGGACAAATCAAATGTTATTTATAAAATCAATTGCACTGGGGACGGGGAAAACATATGCGATCAAGTATATGTTGGTACTACAAAAAACAAACTAAAAACCAGAATATCAGGACACAAATCAGACATAAAATGTAGACACAAAACAAATACACAAAAAACAGCACTCGCAGCCCACTGTACGGAGAAAGGACATACTCCAAACTTTGATCAAATAGAGATTTTAGACACAGAAGAGAAATATAATAAGAGATTTACCAAAGACTATAAATATACTAAGATGTTTCACTGCCGTACATTCTACATCCAGTGCATATTTTGTCGATGGACGTACTGCTACTGCCACTTTAAGAGTAAAATCACAAAGAGAAATTATTATTCTCAGCAAACTTGTTACTCTCATCTCACAATAATTCATTTGTATATACGTGCATACGAATGTGTATATATTTACATTATAAAATATCCAACGTAAACTAATGTTACCGATTGTGTATTTGTATGTTAACAATATGTGTTTTGTTGTTGTATAAAAGAAATAACATGGATTTACACCGAATATTAAATTCATTTATTATCAATATGAAAATTTATTATTCGGAACCTTTTCGATTTTAATTTACTTTACTTTTTTAGTTTCTGAATGTTTGCTGTGTTTTTTTTTACTGTCTTTTTGTTCCTGTCTTTTTCTTTTATTGATTCAATACAGTTCTTATTTAATCAATTTGGCTTTTGATATAAGACTTTTAAGTTTTCTATACAAAATTTGGGTAAAATCCACTAATGAGCTAAAATAGCAGTAGTGAAATTGCCATATGAATATACTTTATATTGTAATTATAAAATGTATAGTAATGCCGATTTCTGGAACATTTTTTGTCAGTTGTTCGTATTTTCAAGTAGAAGGTTTTCACGGAAGAAAATTTTTGAAAATCCCTCCAGAAAAGTCAGAAAATTTAAAAAATTAAAAAATTGGTGATTTAAATAATTTGTTCGGGATAATTAGCACAATATTTTTTAAAGATAATAAATTTAATTTAAAATTCCCGTAATTTAATTTTAATTATTAACTTACAAGTGCCCATATAAAAGGCATAAATAAATTATCGTGGTGTGTTGTGATATTTCATTTGTTGTCTTAATTTTCTTTTTCATCATCTTTTAAATGGATAGAAGAGCCGAAAAAAAGTCAGCCTTATAGAGTATATAAAGAAAAATAAAATCAGGTGTTGTTGTTTTTGCTTAAACTTTGATTTTTGTATTTACTTTATTGTTTGAACAAAAAAATTTAGTTTATTTAAAATGTTTGTGAGAAGTTTCCTGAAGAGCTAAGTAAACGGTAGAGAAATGGCCATCGAGAAGTGCTTTTACCTTCAATAATCAAAATCGGTGATTTTAATAATTTCTTCAGAATAATAATATTTTAAAGATTAAAATTAATTTTTTTGTACGAATTTTCGGGTGAAATTATTTCTTAATGGCTTTCCAAATGAAAAATAGAAAGTTCTTGTACACCAAGAAACATGGAAAATTGCGAAAAAAAAGCGATATTTTAACGATTTTCTTGCTATTAATGCAGAATAATAGATATAATTAAACCTTGACAAATTCTGACATATACATCGGAAATGTATATCCGTTCTAAGAACTATAAAAACACGCATAAAGGTCTTATAAATACTATTTTGTAAAAACAGCAGCTAAAAACATAAAAAATATATTACGAAGCAATGTGCATAGTGTACTAAAATTACTATGTCTGGTTTGAAGAGAATAACTCTTGTTACATAAACAGGTTGGAAGTTCCGAATTTGCTTATACTTATGTTGCTAAGAAAGCATTGCTCATGGCAAACACATTAGTGTAAAGTAACAAGTACTGGGAAAGTCAAAATTTTAAAGCGCCAGTGATTTATTTTGTTTGGCAATTTTAATTTATAAATTTAGCTATTAAATTCATATTGAGGTTTATATAGTGATTTTTATATATATTATAGCTATATGCAGGTTAAATAAACTTAACAAAAAAATTTAATAATAAATATACATAATTAAGTACCTTATTTTATTACCATTGTTTGAAATTTCTTAAATAACATATTAAGTATCCACAAGAATAAATGCTAAGAAAATTACTACGTAATTTAGGGTATGATTAGTTCGGTGCGATTATGCATATTTCTAAAAATAAACAAATAAAAATATATAGTTACCCTACAATAACAAGAGCATTAATATAGTTTCGTTTTTAAGCTTATTTTACAAACAATTTTTAAATAAGTAGGAAAAATAGAATTCAGAAATAAAATTTTATGAAGCACATTCCTCTTTATATGTAGATATGAAAGTATGTATGTACGTTTCTATATGTTAAATGTGTGTTTTTGTCTCTCAATACTTTCCCTTAACAAAACATTTCTTATGAACATCCACACACATTTTTAAACGCATGTGTGTATGAATCTGTCTTGTTTACAAACTAATATTGTGCTCTCTTGAGTTTTGGTTGCGCTCACAGAAATTTTTTCCCTCTTATCTCTTACCCCCGCTACCAAGAAACTGCTCATAATTTTTGATTTTTTAAATGTTCAAAGTGCAACATCTTTATAAATTTATTGTCTTTGGATTTACCTTGGAAAAGCTACATATTATCAACATACCACAGGACAAGAGAATGAATTATAAAACAGATATTGAAAATTGCGCGCAAAACTATAGACATATAATAAATAAAAAATCAAATCAGTTCAATAACAGACATTAAGTTAAACACTAATTTTTATTGTTTGTTTATTTATTGTAACTCATATTGTAAGTTTATACATTGTTGTTGTAAACAGTAAATTTTGTGTGTACAGTGGTCAATATGTATGTTTATTATATATAATATAAAAAAATTTTTTTTTTAAGATTTCCTGAAGAACCGGAGGTTGGCGAAATATTGAAAAATAAAATAACTGTTCAACAAAGACCTTCAAGCTCAAAAATTATTTAAAATAAAGTATATATATATATATATATATATATATATATATATATATATATATATATATATATATATATATATATATATATATATATATATATATATATATATATATATTCTGAGCGATGTCCGTCTATCCTGCCAAAGCCTCTGAACTTTTCATAGGAAATTACGATTGTGCACCATATTTTTTAATCATCATTAAAAAGATATTGAAGAGATCTTTAAGAAATGCTAACATTTTTTTTAAATACTTAACCGATTAAGAGCCAATGACATTTTTATGTAAAATGATATATAGTACTTAATTTCTTTTATTTTTTAATTCTCTGTCACCCGAATATTTGTTTTTTTGATTGGAGTTACTTCACTAAACTATATTTTCATATTTATTTGGTGAAGGTTACATCAAATTCGATGTAGAAGGATATAGCACTCTTATCTGTTAAAGAAAGATTTTATCATTTCATGGCCAACCGGTGAGATGAAAAAAGGGCCGAGTAAATTTTGATTTGAAACAAAAATGTAACAGAAGTCAATTTTAGTTTTCACTTATTTTTAGGAAAAGTATTTATATCATTCTGTCATTTCAAACCGTCAAAATCTGGTGATTTTCTTTACAACAAAAGAAGACATAATTGTTTTTGTACCTAAAATCCCTTACTTTTAAAAACAGATTAGCAAAATAATATATATTTTTTTAAACTTAGGCAAATATTTAAAGAGTATTGATTGATGCCATTAATACTTGAATCATATTAAAAATAGGAATTTTTAAATGTGTAAAAATAATAAGGTTAGCGATAAAGGATCAAATAATGCATATTTCAAACAACAGAAATGCGATAAGTCGCAAAATATATGCGTTAGGCGATCACATAAAAGGACATTACCGTTGAATATTATTATATCGCTTATTATGCACAATCTGAATATAGCATACCGAAATGTCTGTCAGCGTCTATTAAAAACGGTTTCAAGTTGGTTTGGTCACCAGTTTCGTGTATATGAGACCGATTCACTTGGTCTCGTTATTAAAAGAAAACTCGTAAGCCATTTAATATGAATGACGTCCACCGCATTGAAGGCATAAGAAGGTAAAATTAGAAAGATGTGTATAATAATGATGCAATAAAATAACAAAATTAGAGTGCGACAAATCTTATACCCTTTTAATTACTATTAATTGAAGATATTTTTCTAGTTTTTTTTTATCGAAAATTTAGTCTTTTTTTCAAACTTTGTGTTCGGTATTGGAATATCTGAAATATTCTTTTACTTTGACGAAAATTAACAGAATTAACAATCATTTGTACAATTAAACTATATAAATGACTGAATAAGAGAAGTATGAAAAATTAGCCTGTTTTAGCCTATTTTCTATTATAAATAAATTGGTCAGTCAATGAGGTATAAAAATAGCATTTTTAGTTCTTAAAATAAGTTCGTAATTTAACTTTTTAGTGTCTTTCTAAGATTGCTTTTTTTCTTGTTATTGAATATATTTATTATTTTAACGACAATCAATATAATAAATTTTCATGCTGCTTTTTACGAAAAAAAAGGAATATTTCCCGATTATAATTGAAATAATAAACGTTTTCATAGCTTTTTTACTTTCTTATACGTAATGAAATTAAAATTTTTAATGCTTAAAAAGTAAAATATTTAGTTTCAATGCCTTTAATGCCAATTTAAAGTTTTGAATTTAGTTTCAAAAGTATTCTTTAATAAAACTATTTAGTTACATTTCTAATCTCTACTTAATTATCTAGATTTACAATTAAAATTTTTATATTACAGATAATAACTAAATTATTACAAACTATTCCCTTGGAGCTACAGAATTTATTGTTATTCCATATTATCAATAACACTACACATGACTCGATCTAACTGATAGCTAGCATCCGATTTATTACTACTATTTGCATCAAGGGAATCAGTTTCCATTTTAACATCACCCTCACTAAGATCTTCATCAGTGATTTCGGGCAATGCAGCAAAGGCATTGTTAACAATATCACGAACACGTTCCAAATGTTTTTGAAACCGATTGGTGGTCTCTACTCGCTGTCGTTTTTGCATTTCCATCATAACACGTAGAGTTTCACGGGCTTGGTGTGGACGAAATTCGTTAAGTAAATGATGCATGTGCACGAATAATAAACTTAAATCATCAATCTATAATTATACAAAATTAAGTAATCGACTAAAGGAACATTGTTTTACAATCATACTTTTTCTGTTCGTCTGGGACTGTCGGGATATTGTATTAATAAATCAATCAAATCTAAGAAATTGACAAACAGAGAATGATTCAATTTTTTTAACTCTTTTCTTCGGTCAAAATGAATTGGTATGAGTCGTTTAATATTCTGTGATTCCAAGGAACGTATCATTTCCTCATTATTATACTGTATGCCAAACATACTGTACATATCCTGTATTGGTGGCGGTGGCCTAGGTGCGCGATTACGCCGTATGCTATCCTCCGAGTACAAATTTATATATTGCACTGGAGGCAATGGTAAGCTCATTACTTGGGATTCTTGCTGAGCCATATTGTTTAATTAGTTTTTATATTAATAATTTAAAACAAAATTTTACTTTGCTTCTTATTTTCTATTATATTTACAAAATAGTGCACTTTAAGACAAAATTCTCACAAAATCAGAAACTATAAAACAACACAATAAATATACATCTTCTTCTTATAAACTGCGCATTCACTGCAAAATATTGACACAAAAAGTAACTGGTGATTAATGAAATTCACCACCGTTATTGTGCTATTTAAAGTGTTGCTTAAATGTTCATGGGAAAACAAGCGTTTTTTTTTTTATTATATTTATGTATGCATGGGCAAAGAAAACTTCGGGACACCTTTTTTCCTCTTACCAACCATCTATTTGTTGATATAGTCAAGCCTTAATGCACCGTGTTTTTCTCATTTAAATCGGTTTAAAATGTAAGGAATAAATGACTTAGACAAATGCGAAAAAT
This sequence comes from Gymnosoma rotundatum, assembly GCA_916610165.2. Taxonomy (NCBI): domain Eukaryota; kingdom Metazoa; phylum Arthropoda; class Insecta; order Diptera; family Tachinidae; genus Gymnosoma; species Gymnosoma rotundatum. The sequence goes on along the minus strand of OU744336.1, from coordinate 125,722,517 downwards.
ACATACACATACAGGCATGTTCTGAAAATCACAAGGTTTCAAATCACTTGTGATTTTAAAACCACAATTGTGGTTTGATGGTGTTCTGAAAACCACACAAGTTTTAACTTTTCGTTGTGATTTCACCTCTTCGAAAACACAAGAAAACAGCTGGTATTTTGTTTTAGTTTGACGAAATTTTTTATGTATTGAAAATTATTAGTGTTTTTCTTAAAATATAAAGTGAAAATAAGTTAAAAGTAGTGTTTTTATAAAAAAACTAAAAAAAATGATAACAAAAAAGTAAATGCAAAATCACAAAGCAAATAACAATATTTCTTGCAATAGAAAGTGTCTTCAATTTTTTCATAATTTTATAAATTCTTTGGTGCCAATTGCTAATTTTGCTATAAAAATCAATAAAAAACATTTTAAGGTATTCATATTATTAATTTACTGCGAAGTTCAAAATAAAGTGGTTGAAAAAATAACCAAGTGATACTAAATCGGCAGGCATTTAGCTGAGTGGTTTAAAATCACAAAAATTTTAAAAGTTTTGTGTGCAGAACAGCTTTCTGGTGATTTGAAATCACTTTCACAAAAAGTGATTTTCAGAACATGCCTGATAGTTCAAAATTTTAATTTTGAGCACAGTGAATTGAAATAATCAAGTTTATTTAATAAACTTAAAAATAAAATTACATAAGAACAAAAAATTTTTTTGACAATAATATGTAATCTCCACAAGCCTTGAATTTAAAAATTTTAGTAGCAGTAAAATTATAAGCAGTGAAAACAAAGTTTCACCCTCCTAAGTCTAACATTAGTTTGGGCTTAAATTTTGCAATTTAAAAAATAACATTATTATTGGCGTGTAATAATTAATAAACATTGCCGAATCTTATATACGCTTCACTATCTATGTAAATCAGTTCTTAAAGATCTCTTCGAACGCTTTAAAATGATACCCATACTGATATTCTAAAAAATTTGAAAATTTAAGAGCCCCGTAACTCGGAAAATATGGGCGAGTGTCAATTTTTTCACTTAATGTTTTATTATTTTTTAATTATCTATCGCCATATATATTTATTTTATTGGTTAGAGTTACTCTACTGTTCCAAAAGACATAAAAAACTTAGAGGTAGGCGTGGTGTTTTGTTTGCTGCCTCGAAGGACAAGAACTAGTCATACTGATTTCCAATAGCACCTGATCTGATCGATTGGACAGACAGACAAACATACATCGCTTAATCGACTTCGCTATACATTAGTCAGAATATACCCTTAAGAGCCGATAGCATTTTATATAAAATTATATATATGCAGTACAAATTTTTTTTAAATCTCGTCACCCCAATAGCTATTTGATTTTTTGATGGAAGTTACTTGACTAAACTGGAACAGCCGAATATAGCACTCTTACTTGTAAATAATAGTGTATGTAAAACAATTCAAAAAAATTAGGATTCTTAAAGTTTTTCAATAACAGTTAATATGTTTATTAAACTGTTTGCTTAGGAGCATTTGCTTAAAAAACTTTATTGTTCAGTTTCACTTAAATTTTATTAACGCGAATTGATTCATATTAGTTTTTAATGTAAAATTAAGATTCTTTTAAAAACAGATTTTAAATTCTTGTTAGAAAATATTTTCTTATTAAAAACCTATTTTCCCATAAGCATATTAAGCTATGTCTACACGGTTGTCAGATCTAACAATATTGCCAGAAAAATTTGTAAAAAATTTGTACAAAAAGTCTTGCAATCGTGTAAACTTACAATTTTTGTCTGACAATGTTGTTAGAGAAGGCATTGTCAGACCATTGTCATGCTGTTACCTGATAACAATATTGTCAGGCATCTGACAACCGTGTAAACACATTTGTTGTTCTGGCAATGTTATTGCCAGAGCATTGCCAGATCATTTCATATTGACAGATGTACTACTTTTTAACATCTGACAATGGCGCCATTGTCAGATAAAAAACGCATAAAAAAGGTAAACAAAGTGTTTGTGTAAAAAAATAAAATTAATAAAATAAAGAAAAAGTATTTTAAACAATTTTGTGCTAGTGGTAAAAAGGAATGGAAAATAATTTAGGTGAATATTTTGATGGCGGGGAAGCACTTGACCATGTGTTGCAGCCCATAGCTCCATCGCCGGTAGTTTCTCCGGCGTGTAAAAAAAGTAAACAAAAGTCCTACCGTAAAAAAGTGGAAACATCTTGGTCACATGAGAACATCTTAAAGCTTATTCAGGAAGTTGAAACAAGACGTTCCTTATGGGATGTTGGTTGTGCAGAATATAAACTGCACAAAGATAATTTGTGGCAAGAAGTAGCAGATGCCATTCCTGTAAGTCTAAATGATTGTAAAGGCAAATGGACTAATCTACGTATAACTTTTAACTGTAACATTGAAGAAATTCCAATTGCATGGAAATATTTCAAGCCATTGATGTTTTTGGAAAGAAACAAATTGCAGCAATCTACTCAATCGACATCAACGTTACTATTGGTAATACAATTTTCAGCTTCTATTGTCAATTAAAAAAAGCAGTAAGTTGTCAAATTGTTCGACATCCATGCGCAAGAAATTACGATATAAATCCGGTTCATTTGCACGAAGTTGGGTATGCAATTTTGCGTAAAAACCCTCCTGCTTTCGATGAAGCACCCAATCCTTTACCCATATTCTGCGGCGTTTCTTATTTGGTTCCTCTTCATCCTCGCTACTTTCTAAAGCATAAGCAGCTAAAATAGTCACTACTTCTTCATTTTGTAACATATCCATAGATTGATAAAATTTAAAACTTTATTAAAATTTTTCCCACAAAATTCACAAAATCTATTTCATTTTTTTCATTTCATTTATTCAAACAATATGTAATAAATAGCCTCAGAGGCCATAATACACTTATATTACATAACAGCAATAAAACCTAAGTGATAAAGAATATCATAATACAATTATAGAATATAATTACCAGCTCCCCAGCTGAAAATAATCTAAACGATAGCAATTTAAACACTAAAAAGGTCCCATTTCCCAGTCAGTAGCATAAACAAATTCCGATACTTGCTTCTAAGAATGCGAGTAGGAAAGCAAAAGTTTCAGTCGAAAAACATTATTAGAATGTGAAAACACACGTAAGGAAAAAGGCAGCAGATTCCACCAACGCGCAATTCTTACCATAAACGATTTGCCAAAAAAAGAACAAGATATCCTTGGAATTTTAAGTTGTGGGTTTCTATTAAAACGTAAAAATGTAAAAGATTGATATAAATGCAAAGGAGTGCGACTCTTGATAATCTTATAAAAAAGAAGTAGATTACGAATTTTAACGAAATTAGCAAAATCGCAGCCTAGGAAACGCTGAAAAAAAGGCGAGATATGCTCACGAAGGCGAACATTGTAAACAAAACGGATAACCTTATTTAAAAGCCGGTGAATTCTGTTTAAGTACATATGGTTTGTACCAGAAAAAACTTCGAAAGCGTATAGAATCCGTGACATTAATAAAGACCACGCAAGTTGTGACCTAACACGAAGGGGCAAAAAAAGATTAGCCGAGTAGATTTTCCGGAAAAAACCAAAAAGTTTGCCAGAGAGCATATCAATGTGGTACGAAAAAGAAAGCCTAGTATCAAGGATTATTCCCAAACATTTTACATGATCTGATAATTGAATGCGTACTCCATTCAAAACTATATTAAGGTCAAGAAGAAAGCGATTACTATGTCCAAACATAACATTTTTTGACAATTCTGCAAATTGTTTTACTTCTGACAATTGTTCTGGCAATTTTTGCTACATAGCAATTCTGACAATCGTGTAAACTGACAAATTATTACCTGGCACCGTTGTCAGATAAAGTTATTGTCAGATAATTTGCTTAAAATTTATTGTCAGCTTTTCTGGCAAATATCTAGCAACCGTGTAAACTGACAAACTACATTGTAGTGGCAATTTTTTATTGTTAGGTCATTGTCAGCACATTGTCAGGTCTGACAATATTGTTAGATCTGACAACCGTGTATACATAGCTTTAGTTTTCAAAGAAAATCCAGTTATATCGGTTTAAGTGATTTTCCACTGCTGCTTCTATACATCACTGCATTATCATATTTACAAGTGTACTAAAATTTTCACGCCATTTTATAATGTACTAACAGAAACGAGCGAATCATTGTCGAGTAAACATAAAAAGAACGAGTGGGTAATAAAAATGTAATACACACGCGAGATCAAAACAGAAAATGAAAAACTTTACAAAACTTTTAAATCCTGTAATAAAAAGTAAAAATGATCAATTATTAATCAAATTACTGCAAAGATAAATATGTCTAATAAAAAACACAATAGAAATACCTACGAAAATATGGAATATAACAAAAAAATAATAAATACATAAAACCCCTCGCGAACCACAGCATAAAATAAAGATGACAAAAAAAGTGCGTGTAAAAATAGTTTGAAATTTAATAATTAAGAAGAAAACGCGTGAACAAGCATACTTTTATTTATAAATCTTTATTCTTATGAATTTTAAGGAATCAAAACAATATGGGTAAGTGGAAATTCAAGAAATTTATTCGATTAAAACAAGGAGCTCAAAGCTGGTTCTAAATTTTTTATATCAATGGGAGCGTGTGTTGAGGTATGCTATGTTGTTTATAGATTGTACAGCAACAACAATTGAAAAAAAGCTTGATAAAATTCATATGGACAAATGTAAATTTGTTTAAATAAATGTGTGTGTGTTACTTAATTTAATTGATAATTTTAAATGGCCGGGAAATTTATCAGTTCTGCTACTTTTTCTTATGGTATTTCTTTAGCTAATGTATTGACAGAAATTTTGCGGGCCGCTAGCAAACATCCCAATTCCCGAGTTTCAAAACTCATACACACCGTTGAGGAGGAACCCAGTCAAAAAAATGTTGTTTTACTCCTAATTGAGCTGGCGGAACATGCTGAATATTCTATTGATTTTGATGTTTCTTTAAAATATGTAAGTTTAGCTACTATAATAAAGAACCTATAAATAACAACTTTATTTATTTAGTATTTGGATTTGTTTGAACGTTTGGGAATTAATCATGATTTAGTTTTAAACGAAGCTGGCCTTCTTTTAGTAAATTCATCAAAAATCTATTCCAAACGTGTTGATTATGTTCAAAGTCTAGTGGAGAGGCAAATTCTAACATTATCAAATGCTGATGATGAGCTACAAAAAGAAAAATTGTAAGTATTGTTAGAGATTATCAGCATTAAGATCTTAAGCAGAAATAAAATCTAAATCCCGTTTTTCATTAAAATAAATATACTCTTTAATCATAGTTCCTTTTTTTAATTTATATTTCGGACTTCTGTGTTGAATTTTTACTTCCCGTTATATAAACTTTTAGAAGAGGTCACGTTATTAATTTACATTCTTATATATTTAGGTACTTATTATTTATGTATTAACGCACAGTTAGTAAATTATTATTATTTTTGCGGCTTATATTTGCGTAAAAGTTTGTTTCAAAACAATGAACATACAACGAAAATTATAGCTGAAATTTTACTTTAAAGTATTGAAATCTGGCTACAGTTAAATCTACTAAGAGTAAACCTATGGAACGGGTTTTTATTATTTTAAAGCGTGTGTAATAATTATTGAGTGAACAATATTTCTTTATGACTTATGGGATTACATTCTCACTGCAGCTTTGTCTTTTTCTAAAATATTCAAGATATTTAGGCATGTTCGGAATTCCACACGAAATTTTCACTTAAAATTTTTTAAAGCATTGTTGCTATGAAATAATTTTTTACAAAAACAAAGCCTTGAAAAATACGCAAGTGAAAATTTCGTGTGGAGTTCAGAACATACCTGATTAATAATAACAATCCGCACAGTAGTCAAAATTTGGTGTTCGTATTTAACGTAGTTACGTAACAACACCAACAGAAGTCGCTGCAAAACATGTTAAAAATTGTAACCGCAATATTTCAATTAAGACAATTGTATAAATATTACTAGCCGACATAATCACATTAAAGGAAGAATGCTCACTGGACAATTTATACCAGCCTTCCTGATGATTTGCTAAAATTAGAGATAATTTCGATTCATCGTTAATTTTTAACTACAAAGTACATATCTAGTATTATTAGCCGAGACAATTTTTTGTTCTACCATTTACTCCCATATTGTGGAACTGATCAGAGAACTGCAACAGTGTCTATTTTTAATACTCTAAGTATACTCGTTGCGGTGTGATCGCCACCGCATTTCTTTTGTGCGAGTATTTACTATACCCATTCCATTTGAGTATTGATGAGTTTTAGCCTCTAGCATACTCAAGTAAAATGTTTGCGATGCTGGCTTTACTTTATTCGTACTCATACTCACAACAAACACCAAGAGAGAGATTTTAACATGTGGGTGTGAGAAAAACAGAGTTATCAGATCAGAATTATTAAATCAAACACAATATCAAAAGTCGGCAATGTCTAAATTAGCTAACATAGATACTTCTTTGAAATTATAAAAGTTTATTTAATATATAACAGAAAATAAGTTGAATAGATAGATTTTTAAAATTAAGAAATAGGTATGAAAGGAATAATTATATTCAACAAAATAAAATATGTAAACTAAAAACTTTATTGCAATTTATTATTTATGAGGTCTAATAAGATTTAGTCAATGCAATATTACATCTGCGTATATACAGTTTTGTTTAAAACTAAAAAAAAATAAGTAATTTTCCTTTTATTCACGGATTCGAAAAATATATTTATTTTATTTTTTATCATTTTGGTTTCTTAAGTACAGTTAGTAGCACGTTTATGACAACAAGGCGCATAAACTGAAAATATTTGTACATAAAAAACAGCAACAAAATAAGTATACCTGTTTTAAATAGTGTATAAAAGCTGTGCCTTTAAGCGCTTTTTATTGCATTTTATTCATTAAATATGTGTTGTATTTCATACCTATGAAAACGGTTGTTGCCTGTTTTTCTGCTTATAATGTTTAAGCAATAAATTTGATCAAATTATGTTTTTTTTATTGTTTATAAATAGATCTGCATACAATGCAGAATTTCATAAAACTTTAATAGGGTAAAATGTGGCAACGCTGCTTACAAATAAAAAGAAATTAAAAATTCTCGCGCACGAGTATAGAAAATACTTAAGATTCTGATTGCGATGTTTTGAGACTCGTTTTTAGGCTCTTTGTTTTAAATATACCCACAACAAAAAACACTTCAAGAATGGGTAAAATAAACACCAACTTTTTATTGCGGTGTTTAAAATACTCGAGTATGAAAAATATAGAGTAAGTATGCGGTATACTCATGGTTGCGGTGTACTCATGCCGTTCTCTGGAACTGATTTCCGTATAAAAATTTAATTTTAACAGAGTTCAGAAATTGCACACATTGTAATGTTCGAAAGCAACATACACATATTTTTTTGTTTTGTTTATAAATTTTGTATGTTGCCGAGGAGTAATATTTGTTTATGTTGTTTTTTAATATTTGTTTGTTACACGAAAACCTGTTCGGCAACAAAGAACATGTGTCGTATATCGAAAAAACAAACATCAAACATTATGTATTTAAAAAAAGCGTTGTTGTATCAAACACATGATTGTAGATAAAATTAAAAAATTAATATAAATTAAAATTATTATACAGACAACACTAAAAAATAGCAGTGTTGTCAGATAAGGGGATTTATCCCCAAATCGCTAATTTTATTTTTAAAATGGGGATGAAAATTTCACTTTGGGGATTAAGAAAATCTTTGACGATATATTTTGCGTTTTGGGGATTAAGAGAATTTTTCTTGGATTTTTTTTAGAGAAATATTTATATTTTGTAGTATGGTAACAAAAATGTTGTTAAATATTATGACTGGTAAGTCTCTCCATAAATTTAAACAATTTCGGCCTTTTTTCATTAATGAACTTAATAAGAAATAAAATGCAATACTCAAATCTTTATTGAGTATTAATACATATTTTATAAATAAAACAAATTGTTCTTAAGCTTTTAAATATTTTTCTAAATTTTGTTGTAGATAGTAATCGATATATGTCTGCCTGTATTCGCGTCACGTAAAAACTTATGGATAGATTTAAATAAATTTGTGAGGAGGTCGCTTAGAACCTTAGTTTAAATATAGGATATCTTTTTTCGTAAAATTATGTTAGAAAAAATATAGACATTTTATTTTTGTAGATGACAAATTGTCCAGATTTACACTATGCAATTTTTTGAGGCTTTTTTTCTCAATTTTATATATAAGTTACAGCGTTATGCATAATCTAAAAGTAAACATATCAACAGTAACATCCCCTGAAAACTCAAGCAATACCATATTGCTTACTCCTCCTGCTTCACAAACAAACAAAAATTTCATGCTAGTTTCATGAAAAATTGCATAGTGTAAATGCCATAATTTTTAAAACCGTAACAGAACTGTACAATCAATATTTAAATACAAATTTCTATATAAATTTTACGGAAATTAGAAATGACAAGCTGACGAAGTCTTGGGCACTGCTAGGACATAATATATGTATAGAGTTTGTAAATACAAGTACAATATTATAAAACTTGTGTTAATAATTGAATTGAATTTAAAAATAAATAGTATTATTTGCAGTGGGGATTTTTGGGGACAGTTGAAATTGTTTTTTGGGGAATTGTTGGAAGAAAATTTATATAATTGGTTATACGACTCGAAAAAAATTTGGGAACACTGTAATTTAAACAAAATAAAAGCTCCGTTCCCGTACTTTTTGGGTAAAGTTCGGTAAAATGAGAGTAAACATAAATTATTCTCAATTGAAGACAAAAATGCCTAAAAGTGCGAAAACACAAAAAACCAAACTTCTATCCCGAAACAAGATGTCACACAGAATATACATGCAGTTGTTCATAGTAAACATAAAAACACAAATATTTTGTATGTTCTTAAGTTTATTTTATTATTTTTTTGGGATAAACTTGCAAATAACACTTTTGGTAGACATTTGCGTAAATGAAACATAGAATTTGTTATATTTGCTACTGTTAACTTTTCAAACAGCTGATTGTTTTTACAGTTTACACAATCTACGCAAATTTAAGTACGGGAACACGCCTAAAAATTCAAGAGTATTCTAATAGTTAATTATATTTTTATATAATATAATATACGAGCACTTGAATGTTACATTGAGCACTTGAAATTTTCAAAGTTAGTATATTATTATTCAGACTACAACAATTATAATATAAAAAGCATTATGTCAGCTAATATATAACATTTTAAAAATTTCCTGTATCTTAGAAACCGTGAGAGACCAACTATAAATTCCAAACAAAAAATAGGCAAAATGAAAAAAAGCACTCAAAGTAAAAAAAAGTCCCGAGTTACGGCGTTCCAAACTCGAGTTTTTTATTGGATTAGCTCTTGGAATAAAGTACAGATGCTATTGCTTAAACTGTTGTAAACAAAAAAGAAAATTGTTTCAACCAAATTTATTTTAAAAAATCACAATAATTCATTCTATTTTATATAGAAGAACAATTATTTAGTTAAAACGAAAACATGTATATAATTTTCTAGTTTTTCTCATGACAAAATTAATAGCGAGTTTTTTTAGGCTGGCAAAAAACATCTTTAATTTGAAACACATTTCATTGACACAATTTCATATAATTTTTAAAGAGAACAACAGCAACCCGAAGATGCAGCAGCAGTGGAAAAACCGAAAAGAGGTCGAAAACGTGTGCTAGAAGCTCCTAGTGATCCTTATGAAGTAGAATTAGCACCAAAAAAATTCAAAAAGCTTACAGATGATAAACGTTTCGCCTTATCAAAAACTGCACTAAAAGCCAAATCTGCATCGCGAAATATTGAAATGGAACAATATATACATCCGGCGGGTTGGCAGTACGCTACTATTTATGACTTGGAAAATGATGAAGAAGTCGATACAAAGAGAAACTACAAACTTTTTACATATCATGTGGAGCATCGCTATAATACACTGGTACCCGATATAAATTTTCGCCTGCATTTTAAAGTTAAAGATTACATAGATGAACAAGAAGAAATGGAGGAAACTGAAGCAGCCAATACCAATCGAATTTGGCCACCACTGTCAGAAGCATACGTTCAGAAATACTTAAATTTAGAGAACTATGTATTGCAACAGGATATAAAAGCAACCAAAAGAAAAGCAAAAGGTGATGGGGAAGGGATAGAAAACTCAGCGAAAAAACCAATAGATTATTTTATGATTAATAATGAACCTGCAGATGCTTCACAATCAAATTTGAATATCTCTAATATAAATGAGTCCATAGGCGGAAAAGATCATTCAAAATTAAATCAAAGATTACTTGATGCAAGTGGCACAAATATATTGCCAAATTTGGAATCGAATTTAGAAAGCTCAAACACAAATGGCAAGAATGATTCTGGTTTAGGTCAAAGCGTATTAGATGAAACAAATAATACATTAGAAAATACCCAACTTAATTGTACTTTAGAAACCTCTTCCACTTTAGAAAATTCAAATGTTTTAAGTGCAACACAGGCCAACAAATCTTTGAACGCAACTAATAGTAAACCAGAAAATGATTCTGCACTTGGATCAAGCATTTTAGATCATAGCGCCAATACAGATACTAATACGACATTAGAAGAAAGTTTAAAAAATCCAAAAACTACAACAAGTGAAGGAAACATAAATGACTCAAATCAAATAGAAACCAACACAAGTCTAAATATTACAGAAAGTCAAACAGATAATTGTTCAGCCTTAGATAGCAGTATGCTAGATCAAATCAGTAGTACCGCAAATAATACAGCAACCGAAGAAAGCAGAAACTTAGATACAACCCAAGAAAATAGCGAAATTTTTGATACGACCATAAACCAAGAAGTAGAAACAAAGCAGTCTGATGTTGATGATTTGATAAAAGAAACAGAAAACAAAAAAGATTCAGCTTTGATTCCAGCAGAAAATTTAGTCACGAGTAAAGAAAATCTAAATGAAGTCAATGAAGAAAGTGGGAAAAACTTAGAAATTGATCTCGTTCAACAACAGGATAAAGGTTCGTTTTATTACATGATAAATAAATAAGTTAAATATCAGAAAAATATTTTTAAATTCATTACAGATACAACCCAAATACGTGTTCACTTACCACATGCGGATGATGAGGGCGTCTATCTTTCAGATTTGGAAGAACATGATTGCGGTTTGTTGTCACCCGTGATTAAGGTCACAAATATATTACCCGGAGTAAAAAGAAAAGATATAACAATATTAATGGATGATGAGCTACGTCAAGCTCTTGAAATGCGAGATGGTATTATGGACCATTTCGGTCATGAAACCTATAAAGTGCCTGTTATAACGGAAACAATAAAACAAAAGTTAATTTTTAATATATTCAAATTGCCAGAAAAACTTTTAAGAAGAAAAGTTTTATTTAAATTGGGACCTGATATGGATTTATACTTACAAGCGGTAAGTTTGATTTAAAAGATGTATATTTTTTGAATTTTATGAATGCTCTTTAAAACTGTTTTCTTTAGCGCTCCTTTAAACGTTGTAAACCTGAAACTGTTGCTCGTGTAACACGCAGCACACAATTGATGCAATGGTTTTCCCTAAACAATACCGATATGGCAGGTGTTACCATAACGCCGCCTAATAGTCCAGGCCACACTCCGATTTTTTGTGGCTTTACTGACAATGAAGACGACACTATAAGTTGTGCTGATTTTTGCGGTTTTACAGAAGTGGAACAATCCGCAATAGTGGTGAAGGATATAAGTCGTTTAAGTCGAGATTCAGGTGTGGGTGTAGATGCTAATAATATTATACAGGAGACATTGGAAATTAGAACTGAGAAAAAGGAAAATTCGGCTGTAAATGATGGCGAAATAAATATTAATTTAGATGAAACGCAAACCACAGAAAGTATATTAAATCAATTACCAGCCGAAATAAGAGATGTGTTAACAACTGAATTGGAAGATGGGAAAAATAATAGTACAACACCCGCTAAAATTAGAAATAATGCAATAGAAACTAATAGTAAAGTAGAAGATGAAGCTGTCACATCGGTAAATAATACTGAAGAAACCAAAAACTTCTGTACACAAACTAGAGAAGAAAATTCGAAAATTGTTCAAAAAGAAAGCTGCTGCGATAATAATACAAAAGAGTGCTGTGAAACAGCCGTTTCTTTAATGTCATTAAAAAACTCTGAAGAAACCGAAGTAGTGAGTACCGAAAGTAGTGTAGAAAATTCAGAATCTTTGACTACTGAAAAGTCATCTTCAAATAATACACAACAGTCAGATGAATTAGCAGAAAGTTCTAGTGAAGCTCAAACGAGTACAGAGCAAATAACGGTAGAAAACCCCGAAATTCACGAATGTAAGAATAAACCCAGTGATATTGAAGTTGACACAGAAAGTTCCAATAACACTAAGGACGTTAAAAAATCTGATGTTGAAATGTGTAGTGATGAGCCCACTACTGCAATACGATCCGATAAAAGTGCGGAAGATCTTTTGAAAGAAAAAATAGACTGTGAAAATACTATAGAAGAAAAACTTACTTTTGGGGATCGTCATGATCTTGTAGAAATTAATGCATGTGATGACGATGTTATGTTGGATTTGAGTACTCAGGGCAACAAAACAAAGGTACATAGAATAGTTTTTAACGTAATGTATTTCCTTCTGGTAAAATAGATCTTGCACAAAAAAAAAATTACCACAAGAATATTCAAAAACTGTTTTTGCTTAAAAAATCACTAGCGAAATTCGTGTTAATAATGTTAATAAATTTTAAACCCAACGACAACATAAAGCATACATTTTTAATATATTATGTTGACAACATCTACAGTACTACAATCTGTAAATGTAGTAAATGCATTAATTTATAAATACAATACAGCTGGCATATTTAGCGCCATATTGTTTTTTTTTATACCCTTCACCACAGGTGGAAAAAGGGTATATCTAAGTTTGCTACAGTGTTCATTTCTGACGCCATAAAGTATAAATATTTAATTAATATTTTTTTTTTTATTTATTTTTCATATCATTCAATAGAAATGGAAATTACGAACATTTAACACTGTTTTCTTTCAAGAAAGATTAGCAAATTAAAAAAAGAAATAATTTAATTTTTTTTATTAAATTAGGATTTGAACTGTGAATATTATAAATGAATTAAAATTGATTTTGGCTTTTGTTATTTTTTTTTTAATTTCTAAAAATATTTGTTTCTTCGCATCGAAGAAAGCTGATGAAGGAGCAATATATTCTGCTGGTGTCTAATTTTTCTAGTTTTCTTTGGAAACGTCCACATATAATTTTACTTCCTAAAAAAGTTTTTCACAAATTAAAAAAGATTTAACTTAAGCCAAAATCAATTTCAGTTCATTTAAAAAAAATTAATTTTTCATTATGCATAACATTTCATTTTTCAGTTTAGTTTAAAATAATAAATATTTCATGAGAATATCATGAAATATTTAAAGGAATCAAGCACGAATAAAGTAAATTAAAGTAAAAAACAATTTTCATGCAAATTAGGATCCCACGCAATCCCAAAGTAGAGTAAAGAAACAGACCAACTAAAACTTTTTACTGCTTGAAACAAATTTTCTTTACTTTACTATCAGCAAGGCTCTCATATGTACATCTTGTAGTTTAACAGTTCATTTCAATAATTTTTATTTAAATATTTTGTTTTTCATCAACTTTTACTTTTAATCAAAATATTTCACACAAAAATTTGTTTCGCTCTCTTTGACATTTTGCTTCGTAAATTTTATATACTATTTTCCAGATCCAACAATGGCATGAACATTTACAACCTATATTGGCCAAGTCAAGAGAACGTCATCATTTCGACATTTATAAATTGGGAACAGAAATTCTTGATACAGTACAGAGCAGAAGCAAATCAAATGACGATTTTAAATCAACATCTGCATCGTCGTCGTCTAGTAATCATGTTGCATCATTTCATGACATTATGGATAATAAAGATAAATCATATGTTTCGAGATATTTTCTTTCTACTCTGTTGTTGGCAAATCAAAGTAATATCGAAATATCCTTAAGGAACAAATCATCAGAGAAGCCTTCTTCTTGGCATGACATAAATTTAAAATTACTAAGTACAAAGCGTCATACGGTAGCTATTGAAGACAACATTGGTATGATTGATAACAAACAAAACGCCAAAGATAAAACTTGTAAACAAAATTCAAAAGAAATTAAAAGGAAGGCAACAAACAACTATCAAAATAGAGATGAAATTGAGGAGGAAGATGAGCCGTTAATAAAATTACAAAACATTAAAAAATCATCTAAAGAATTAAACATAACCTTGAAACGTAGTAGTAATAATGCCACAACTTCATTTATAGCCGAAAAGAAGCTTAAAGAAATTACATTTCCAACAGACAGCAGACATAATGAGTTACCCAGTCTGATTCAGAGTGTACAAATTATAAGACCACCGTTTATTACAGCAGTACAATCATCAATGAATACATCGATGATAATGCCAAGCACTAGTCGCCAGGCCTCGTTTGATGTTAACATTAATGCTATACGCACATTGCAACCCATCGAAAAGGTACAAAAAGGAAATGATGACCATGATTCTGGTATTTTTTCAATAGATGAAATGTCCACCTCATGACGATGATATTGACTTTTTAATCATTTCATTTTGTAAATTTAGTTAGCAAGTGTGTGTGTGTGTGTGTGTGTGTCTTCTGTTAAATGACATATGTATATGTATGGTGGTAGTTTAGCGTGACTGTACAAAATGAATTAAATTCATCTAACAAAAAGTTCAATTTATCTAACTATAGAGGTTTCTTGTTAGTATTTTTGCAATAACAACAATTTTTTTTTGTTTATTATAAGCATTAATTTTAGAAATAGCAATTAAGTGTATATAATTAAGACTTTACTGTAAAAAATTAATTTATATTAACGTTTTTATTGTAACTGACATGTATAAAGATTTTTAACTAATTATTTTTTATACAGACTGTTGCATATGTATTTTTGGAATACATTAATGTAAATATTCGAATTATGAAAAAAGTAGTATAAATAAATCTTCAAATTTCTTTTCCAATTTATAAAAATTACAAGGAGCTTCACTGCAGACGAAAGTTCTTTCATAAAAGGAGATTCAAAATATATTCCATTTAATGCAACCTCAGTGGGGCAATCAAGCATTACGAGGGTCTTACAGAACGGCGGTATAACGATTTAAAGTGGTTGGAAAATTTTCGTTCACGAAAGCTGAAAACTGCTTTATATAGTGAATGATTAAGAAATATTTTAATTTTTTGAATTTTAATCGATTCACTGCTTCAGTGATTGGTTGTGTTTACAATATTTAGGGAGCAGCCGACTCAATTCGGAATAACGTTACGGGTGTGATTCACATATGATGGAAACCGAAATTAAAAAACTTTGATTTTTGTAATCGTATTCGGTTTTATAAATTGTTTTCAAAAATTTTAAAAATTTGTATTTTATTATTAATTTGAATGTTTTGTCTAGCATTCTGCAAATGAAGTCTTGAACATATGAAACTCGAAAGAAAATAGGAAACTTGTTTTAAACTGTCCAATATCTAGTTGATAAATTAAAAAGCCAAACAAAAGCAATATTGACTTTTTTAATGTTTGCTTTTTAACTTAAAAGATCTCTAACTTTTAGTTTAATGATCAATTAGATCTCTGGTAATAATAAAAATGTTTTACCACATTTTGACACGTGCAATAGGCATATTTTTTAACTCTTTTTTTTTATCGAATTTTTCACACTCTCGAGTAATATAATATTTTGTTATCTTCTTCTTATCTTCTGCTAAGCCTCATGTTATTGTCTCTTCCTATATATATTTTAAGCTTTTTCATGATCGCTTTGCTGTTTCTACATTTAACTAAAAATATTATGACATTTTGTTCACGTTAGGGGTCACTTTTTCACTTCTAATAAACTAGCGGTTCGCTATTATAGAACTTTTACATCTTGTAGCTTTGGTAAATCCTAATGATTTTTAAACATGGCAACAATAAAATGCATACATTACAATTATCTATGTTTGCACTATCAACAATACGAAACGCTGTAACTGCATTTATATAAAAGATGTTAAGCAGCTGGCATATTTGGCGCCATACTGTTTTTTTTTTGTGCTCTTTAAAATACTGCAGAAAAGGTTGCTCACGATTAAATGCTTTAAATCGGAAAACTTTTAAAATGATTCTAAGTTTAATTTGAACCGCTACTGAATTTTCCTTTTTTCTAAAACCATAAAAATATATATTTTAATGTTCTGAAATAAGGACAAGAATTCAATTCTAATCGCCACATTTAATATTCAATATGTGTTTGCATTAGATGCAGCAATTGTCCACACGTTAAAGACTGATTTATTTTAAAATATTTGGTATCTGTCCCATTGTGAAGTGTAGTTCATCAGAGAGCTAGTTTTTTTTTTAATTTTTACTTGCATTAAAAATAAAATAAAATGGATATCACTTTAGGCCGCCCATAATTATACAAACCTCTAAAAACAGAAAATAATGAAGCTCTGACGGACTGACTTAAACTATTTTATCAGTTTTTAAGAATGGAAAGAAATAATAAATTACATCATTGCAATATGGGTATATTAAGATTAATAATACAATTTAAGATTATGAGTATTTGAAGAGTATACTTTCACCCTTATTCTGCGTTTCGATTACGTTCCCGCATTCAGTTACGCTCGAATCGAAAATATTTATTCTACAAAAAAAAACCTAATCGAAACAAAAAGAAGAAGAGAAGAGTATGTTCAAACCAGCTGGTTTGTTGTGAAACGTATGAAATAGAAACATAAAAAACAAACAAAAATTTGTAAACATTGTAATTGTTAAGCTATAAATACAATTTTTTCAATAAACAGTGATAAATACATATATTAGAACTAAATATTGTGGAAGCTATAATTAAATAAACTCATCAGTAAAGTGCGGAAAAAAAGAAAATAGTCAACAGACTAAAAGCAAACGGTATTTGTGGCCAAACTATTCCAGCGAGAGGAATCCTGAAGCGCCGGAGCGAAATTTTTATTTTCTACACATCATTTAAATTATTATTATTAAAATGTCATACTTTCTTTTCAGTTTTTTTTTTGTGGCCCTATTGCGTTAAGTGCATATGGAACTTCTTCCCAGAATGCCTATACTTATATCCAGACGCAATACATATCAGCCTTCGTTGCCATTATACTAACCTGCAATAAAGTAAATAAAGCTTTAAAATTACAAAAAAAAAATATTACAAAACAAAGTTATAGCATTTTATAATCACATTTTATGAAATTTTACACTTTTTTAACTACAAAAACAAAAATCAAAAACTTTCCGCTAGGAAGTATACAACTTGAAAAAACGTAGCTACGATCGTAACGCAGAATACATACAATCGAAAAAGAAATCGAATTAATACGGGGAACGGAACGCAGAATACCAAAGTTGACAAACTGAGTAATTTTCGATCCGAATCGAAACGCAGAATAAGGGTTTTTTTTCTGAACTGAAAGGTAAATATTTCATGCAATATATTAATATAGTTAGTGTTATGTTCGAAATAACATGATTTTAAAATTGTTACAAATTTTTTTCTTAATGAGAAGTCGAATATTATTTGTAGATAATATTAAAAACTAGTTAATAATAATAATAGTTAGTTAATAAAACTAAAATTTGTTTTAAAAAGTCTTTTAATTTGTTGGTTTTTCTAACACTTTTCAATATTTTTGTACACAATATTTTAATTTGTTTTATTTTTATTTAAATTTTTTTTAATCTATCGATATTATCATTTCAGAAATTGGATAAGGTAAAAATTTTAAAATTTTTTCGAACAATTAAAATTTTACCCAGTGTGGCTAATACTTGATTTATATTTTAAAACAAAATTACTGCTTAAAAAATTTTTACTAAAAATTGTGCAAATTAATAGACAAATTGTGATACAGTACAATAAAACTTTTTACTTTCGATTTTTATGTTTTAAATTTATTAAAAATTAAGCTTTTGTGGTAAAAGCATTTTAAATTTTTAAATTTTGGAATTTATATTTTTCAATTCTAAATTAGGTTATTTTCACATATATTTCTTTTTTGGCGTTATTTTGTTTTCTTAGACATTGTTACTTATTTTTTTAACTTAAATTTCAAATCTTTTTATTTATCTTTATTTTCCGAATATAATTTTAATTTAATTCATTATTACATTTTTAAAATCCCGCAATTGCTTTCCTTTTAATTTTTACATTTTTCTTATATCAAGCTTAAATACTTTTAACGAATTATTATTTTTTTTTTTTCTTATTTTATACACATTTTACCTTTTATTGTAATTTTCCTTAAGTTTTCATTTAGGATTTATTTGCTTTCATTTATTTATTTTATTCTATAATTTTTTGATTATTTCCTTAGTTTATTTTCTTTATTTTTAACCGTTATTAAACTTTTAATAATTTTTTTTTTTTTTTTTTTTTTTGTTAAATTCATTATTTTTTTAGTTTTCCTTAATAATTATATTGCCATTTAGCAGCACTGCCAATATTTTTAAGTACCTGTTGCCATTTATTTTTTGTACATAATTTGAATTCAAGTGTTTAAATAAAAGTTAAACTAAATGTAATATTTAAATTTCCTATTAACACACGAATTATTGTTGAATACTTAAAAAAATTATTATATTTAAATAACAAAAAAAAAACACATTTGATTTAGTTTGTAAAATAATTTAAAATGTTTTTAATACGTCCCGGCTACCAGCAACACATACACATATTTAGATTACTATATCTTGTATAAAACAAATTACCTTGAATAGCACTAAAATTTAGCCTTAAATATTTTAAAATTTAAACAGAGTATATTTTTATAATTAATAGTGTAAGAAATGGCTCATTGACAATTATTTAAGAAAAGATTATTAAAGTCAATAAAATTTTTTATAATAAATTTAAAAGTGTTTTTATTATTTTAAGTAAAATTTACATAGAGTAAGTTCGGGTAATGTGGTATAGTTGATTTTCTCTTGGAACTTACAGCATGACAATAACGGTACCAAGCTCTTAGCAAACTAAGAATGCGTGGGTGTATTTATTTATTTAATTTCTTTACAAAAATAGTTGCAAAATTGAAGCATAGTGTTACAGTTGACTTTTTTTTTAATTAAATTTAAATTTTTGTTTTTAGAAAAGTGCTTGCTTTAAATATTCATCTTGTTTTTTACAAGTCAAAGGTGAGTACTTTTTTGAGAATAAAGCTTACAGTTAAGCTGTATGTTTAATAAGTATTATAAAATTAATCATTATTTTAATAATCCCGTGGTGGTATAGGTGAAGGCGGCTAAGGTTGTATAGTGCAACACATAACACTCATCAGAACAATCATGCCCAAAAAAGGTGAACCAAAGGGAATTCTTTTGGCTTCAAAGTATTGTTACGTTTTACCCTTTTAGCAGGCAAACGTACGGATTCTTTTTGATTGCAAATACCACTGTGGCTAAATTCTGTCTTCGAACTTTATTTCTTTATGGCTTTTCCTGGCTCTACTTCTCGATCCTACTGGTCTTGTGAACCCTTGGTCTCGTATTTACTAAACATGCGTTATCACCACAAACGCAGCCATCCACGCTACACTACTGTGTTACTCCGGCGAGACATGAACTACTTGATGCCTTGTTTAGTAACCTTAACCATCCACAGACATCTCCACTACTCCTTTTATAAAGCCAGTCATCTCCTTTAATCCAGTAGCCACAACACACGTCTGCCATACACTGTTGTTACGCTGTTACACTTCCCTGCGCCAACCGCTACCGTTCTTACTATTTTATTATACTAAAGGGCTTCTTGACAATTATCTGTTACTCCTTTTATTAAATTAGACGTCTTCACTAAATTGTCTGCTTCACACAATAATTGTCTTTTGCCTCTCGGGAGGTTTGTACTGATGTTAATTAATTTTAATTGCATGATAACAATTATTATTTTTTTCGTTGCACGCATGTCCGAATGGGGTATCGAACTCAGTACCCTCTGTTTTGTAGTACGCACCTCTACCAGCGCAGCCATTGAGGCTGCTCTGCTTTTGTTAGCTAACTTGTGGTTTTGTTATTCTATAAACACACCATTGGTTGTTGAATTAACTTTATTCACCACACCCATACGGAAACAACCAACTAATAGGGGTTGCCAAGTTTTATTATTCGTAACATTATCCCTCACTCAAGCCTGTTCGTCCCGAATATGCACAATTTTTGTTCTTTAGGGATAATTGCTTGTCCGCTTTTTCAAATGTTCACAACTAGTGTACGGCTTTCATTTTGTGGTTTTATTTTTGCACTTCCCACTTCTGACACCAATGTTACGTTTACCCTTTTAGAGACAGGCAAACGTACGGATTCTTTTGATTGCAAATACCACTGTGGCTAAATTCTGTCTTCGAACTTTATTTCTTTATGGCTTTTCCTGGCTCTACTTCTCGATCCTACCGGTCTTGTGAACCCTTGGTCTCGTATTTACTAAACATGCGTTATCACCACAAACGCAGCCATCCACGCTACACTACTGTGTTACTCCGGCGAGACATGAACTACTCGATGCCTTGTTTGTCCCGAACAAAAGGAAGAGCAATAGCGGTTTCGCGGGGAAGTGTAACAGCATAACAACAGTGTATGGCAGACGTGTGTTGTGGCTACAGGATTAAAGGAGAAGACTGGCTTGGATAAAAGGAGTAGTGGAGATGTCTGTGGATGGTTAAGGTTACTAAACAAGGCATCGAGTAGTTCATGTCTCGCCGGACTAACACAGTAGTGTAGCGTGGATGGCTGCGTTTGTGGTGGTAACGCATGTTTAGTAAATACGAGACCAAGGGTTCACAAGACCAGTAGTATCAAGAAGTTATAGCCAGAGAAAGCCATAAAATTCGAAGACAGAATTTAGCCACAGTGGTATTTGCAATCAAAAGAATCCGTACGTTTGCCTGTCTCTAAAAGGGTAAACGTAACATTGGTGTCAGAAGTGGGAAGTGCAAAAATAAAACCACAAAATGAAAGCCGTACACTAGTTGTGAACATTTGAAAAAGCGGACAAGCAATTATCCTAAAGAATAAAAAATTGTGCCTATTCGGGACGAACAGGCTTGAGTGAGGGATAATGTTACGAATAATAAAATCTGACAACCCCTGTAGTTGTTTCCGTATGAGTGTGGTGAATAAAGTTAATTCAACAACCAATGGTGTGTTTACGGAATAACAAAACCACAAGTTAGCCAACAAAAGCAGAGCAGCCTCAATGGCTGCGTTGGTAGAGGTGCGTACTACAAACCAGGGGGTCCGAGTTCGATACCGCATGCGGGCATGCGTGCAACAAAAAAAAAATAATAATTGTTATTAGCAATTAAGATTAATAAACTGCAGTACAAACCTCCCGAGAGGCAAAAGGCAATTATTGTGTGAAGCCATGGCAGATAATTTAGTGGAGACGTCCAACTTAATATAAGAGCAACAGATAATTGTCAAGAAGCCCTTTATAATAAAAAGTAAGAGCAATAGCGGTTAGTGCGGGGAAGTGTAACAACATAACAACAGTGTATGGCAGACGTGTGTTGTGGCTAGTGGATTAAAATGATAACTGGGTTGGATTAAAGAAGCAGTGGAAGAGTCTGTGGATGGTTAAGGTTACTAAACAAGGCATCGAGTAGTTCATGTCTCGCCGGAGTAACACAGTAGTGTAGCGTGGATGGCTGCGTTTGTGGTGATAACGCATGTTTAGTAAATACGAGACCAAGGGTTCACAAGACCGGTAGGATCGAGAAGTATAGCCAGGAAAGCCATAAAGTTCGAAGACAGAATTTAGCCACAGTGGTATTTGCAATCAAAAGAATCCGTACGTTTGTCTAAAAAGGGTAAAACGTAACAGTATTAAAAGTATTAACACATAGTTTTAACAGTAATGCCACAACAAAGTTGAAACACAATATAATTTCAACTCAAATTTTTTTTGACAGGTTGAGTTGTAATTGATAATACCAAATTTTAAAATTTCAACTAAGGTAGAGTTGAGTTGTAAACCGTAATGGGGGCATAAATTTTAAAAGTGTTACGACTACACTTTTTTGGTTTCCACACCACTTCAATAAGATTTAAGAGGATCGAGACAGAGAAACTGTCAAATGGGCAAATTTAAAATAACGAAAAGTAGGCAAATAATTTCGTTTGAAGAATATCAGAGAAAAGAAAAATCTGCAACTAATATCAGCGACATTTATGCGATATGGATTATAATTGTTTCGATTTATAAAATGATTTAAAAAAACATTTTAATTTACTAGGCCAACTTAAGTCATGCCTAGTTAAAAGACCCATTTTTTCAAAAAAGTTTCTGTCAACGTATACTACTAGAGGGTACCAGCGAATAAATACATGCAACGGCATTGTGAAAGTTTACGCCAGAATGTTATTTTCAGGGAGAGGTTTGTTAAAACTGACTCCTTTATGGACATACTACGGTAAATATAAAAAAACTTACCACATAAAATTTTACGTAATAAAGCTGTGTTTTGTTTTCATTTGCGAATTCAATTATTTTCAATGAAAACTTATTGAAATTCGTAAGACTTTCTGCATTATTTTGTTTCAAACCCAATAATTATCCTTTTTTTTAACTTTTGCTTAAAGTTTATATGCGTGGTTCATCTGTATAATGATAAAAACATACAACATATGTATCTTGAGTATGAAATATTCTTCACATTGATGTTTTTATACCCTTCACCTCAGGTGGAAATATTCATTTCAGACCCTATAAACTATATATGTATAGGCTTCAGTCCGTCTGTCCGTAATGAAATCAGTTTTACCACATCCCTAGACGATATATGTTTGAAAAGGCCAAGTGTCTGTAATTTCCTTATGTTTTTTTGATTTAATTGGGTGAACATAAAGATACACTTTGTCACAAAATTTGAATGCAATAGTATCAAAAATAACGGGTTTCTAAGCATTTGCATTTTTAATATTACATTGTGGTAAATACAGTTTTTATTATGTTTTTACCTTCTCCTGTAAAGTTACTTATATACGAGTTAGGGCCTTTTTACATGAGACCAGCGATATATTCTGAGTTCTTATACATATCGAGGTCGATTGAGCGATGTCCGTTTGTCCGTCCGCGTTCAGGTTTAAAACAAATTTTCCAAGGCAGGGGGCAAACCCCCACACCTGCCTCCAATTTTTCCATATCATTTGAAACAAATCTAATTTAGTGAAGTAACTCAAAAATAAAAAAAAAAAATAAAAAAAATATATGGGGCGATAGAGAATTAAATAATAGGAAAAAACCTTAAGTAACAGAATTAGTTCCGAGTTATGAGCCTTTAAACTGTACGATTGTCCACCCTATTTTTTAAGATATCAATATGTGTATCATTTTAAAGCTTTTGAAGGAATCTTTAAGGAAATACTAAAATTTTTAGAATGAGCCATTAAGAGCCTATGACATTTTTATGGTAAATTATAAGTATATAGTAATTATTGTTTAATTATCTGTCACCCCAATATTTGTTTTTTTATGGGAGTTACTTCATTAAATTAGATTTACATACATATATGGTGAATTGTATTTAAGATTCGGCATAGCCGAATATAACACGCTTGTTTCTTGCCGAAAGCCAAAATTTCACAAAAAAAACTAGAAATAACCAGGTAATTAGAACATCACTAAGCCATATAAATTTCACCGAAATATTAAATGTACACCAAATTTCACAGAAAAAAAAAAATAAATTTTGTTAAATACTTTAGGAAAGTAAATACACAATTCTTCTGATGACGGTATATAAAATTCGGCACAGTCGAGTAAAGTGCTCTTACTTATTTATGTATATTGCGTCTAATTTTTTTCAAAGTAATCAATAAAAAGACAATTCAACTTTTTTTTAAACTCGGAAATTTTTTAATAATTATTTAGTTTATTACTATGCCATAAATTTTTTCTTTTTTTTCTAAATAAAACTTTTTAAAAATAAAAAGATATATAATATTGTGTTTTAAGTTAATGTTATTCACTATCACTATCCGAGGGAGACTTTTCGTCATCCTTTTTCTCATCTGATTTGTAGTGACGGTACTCTTTCTTTAATTCCCACATGTTTTTATGGGGATTTTTCATATTGTAATCGCAAACTTCTTTGAGGATCTCTTTTAAATAACCTATTGGCTGTTTTGTGATTTTTACCAAATCTTTAATATTGTAATATTGATGTTTTTCAAAAGCATTGAACAGCATGTCCATAACAGCATTTTTATCATCACGAGCCTTTTTACCCTCGGCCTTCTTGCGTTCACGATACTCTATCTGCAATAGAAAAAAGATTACCAATTATTTGTTGTTATAAGACTTATTTTAGTTTGCAATTATAAACAAGAAAAAAATAATAAAAGTACTAGGGTTGTAAGCTACTCTTTACAAAAAGAAATTAAGTTGATTTAACGTCTGTTTTTAATAATTTTCCATCATATTAGATCATTTACATCAGAAGATGCTGAAGTAGATACTTTCGTTGAGAGACCTTTCTTTAAGTTTCGAAACAGTATTCGCAGGCAATTAAATTTGCATTCGAGCATTATTTTAGTTGGGATATTTTTTTTGCTCTTTTTGATTCTTTCTTTTTCAAAATAGACAATATAGATAATTCAAGACGAAGTCAAGACTCAGTTTGTTTCAGCAAACAAATTCAACATGTGTAACAGTGAAAATTTTTGAGTATATATTTAAACATTTGGAAGATTTCACTTTGTTAAAAAATCTTATCCTTGTACTTTGATACAAACGTATATAATTAAACTCACATTATGCGCATGGTCTTTAACGGGCTTAAAGTTCTGCACAATTTTATCTATCGGCTGCACTTTACGTTGCGGCACCGAAGCCCTGCGTATAGATTCCAATTTAAGTTTCATATAACAGTTATCTGCAATCGGACGACATTCCAATTTTTGCACAATTCTGCCTTCCATATAAAGTTTTTCGGCATCTTGTGGCTGGGCAGATGAATCTTTACTTTCTTTTCCAGGCGTGCTGACGCCTGCTGGTACCATATGTGAAAATACCCCTAATGTCTGTTTCGTCACTACAGAAACGTCGAGTATGTGTTCGGTAGGAATTTCTTCTTCAGGATCTAATTTTACCACTGCCTGTGAAAGACTCAGTGATACTTGAGCCTTTTGTCCAGGAGTTTTGCTTATTCTTAATTTTCCAACATCCATATTGGAAGGTGCTTTTTCCCACTTTTGTGCAATATATTTGGGTACTTTTACTAACCACACACCACGTCCTGCATTCGAGAGATCAAGTTCCTTGTCAACTATCGGAACTTTTATATCTTTATCGTCATTTTTTGACATTTTATAGCAATTATCTAAGTTTATTAAAAAGTTTTTCTGGCAGAAATTAATATTTTTATTACACGTTTCCACACTAAATTTGTTTATTTCTTCGGGAACAAACAACAACAAAACTCTATAAATGCATTTGTATTTGAAGTGACAGTCAGGGAACGGAAATTTCATTAACTTATCAGCTGTTTGCAGAGCTGCCGTACTATATGTATGTATGTAGTCCATTTTTTTTTGTTTGGTGCTTTGTCAATTACAATTAACAGCTTTTTTACACTGATCAACGTATAACATCAATTTGCGATATGTTAACATCTTCCCATAATAAAATTAAAGTAATTTAGATATTCTGGTGGCATCACTGATAAATTTTTTTTTTTTATTTTTTTTTATTTTACATATTTATTTGCAATCTATCTTATGATAATAAGCAAATGAGTTAAATTTAAAGAAATAACATGTCTAATTGCTTTCAATAGAAAACAAAAAATTAATTTATATATGAAAATAATATTTACATATATAGAGCTAAATTAAATATTTAATATTTTAAACAATAAATTAGGAAATATATATTTACATAAACATAAATTTTTATTTCATTACCAAGAGTGTATACTTAAATGTAAGGGAGATCTAAGATATGATTTCGTTTTAGCCTTCTAACTTCATCAGTCTCATCTAAAAGTGAAATTGCTAATATGTTTACATGATTACTAAGCCTTTCTAAGTACTTGGAGCTAAATCTTCTAATTTCGGATTTGACAAACGGTATTTTCAGATCGTTGTGTAGCGCTTTGTTCGTTATATAAAAGGGAGCGTTTGTAATAGAACACAAAGCTTTGGACTGAAATCTTTGTAGTATTTCTATGTTGGAATTACAAGCAGTGCCCCATAGTTCTATACCATAAGTCCATATAGGTTTTAAAATAGTTTTATACAGCAGGACCCTATTTTCCATAGATAGTTGGGATTTTCGTCCCAGAAGCCAATACATTTGTTTAAATTTGATGTCGAGTTGTTTTCTTTTTGCGCTAATATGTGCTTTCCATGTAAGCCTTCTGTCTAAATGTAAACCAAGGTATTTGATAGTATTAACACTAGGAATTAAAGAGCCATTGAGAAACACAGCTGGGCAATTTTCTCTTCTTGTTGTAAAAGTGATGTGGCTTGACTTTTGGGTGTTAACAACAATGTTCCATTTTGTAAGCCAGTAATAAAGACTATTTAGCTGCAACTGTAAAGTTCTAGAAGCTTCTGAAGGGGTTTCTCTACAACATAAGAATGCTGTATCATCGGCATATGTAGCGACTGTTACATCCTCTCCTGTCGGCATATCATTTGTGAATAAAGTATATAAAATTGGTCCAAGGACACTTCCTTGGGGGATTCCAGCTTCTATTTGACAGACATGAGAAAAATCTTTATTAACTTTGACGTAGAAACATCTGTTCTTCAAATAAGATAAAAAGAATAAATAGAATGGAGCAGGAAGCATATATTTTAATTTGTATAATAACCCGTCATGCCATACTTTATCAAAAGCCTGTTGTATATCCAAGAACACAGAGGAACAAAATTTTTTATTTTCAAAGGAGTCAGTTATCACCTTAATAATTCGATGGCACTGTTCTGGTGTTCCATGTTGACTTCGAAAACCGAACTGATGATCAGGAATAATGTTGCATTTCTGAAGCAATGGATTTAAACGTTTAAGAAATAGTTTTTCAAAAATTTTTGATAAAATGGGCAATAAGCTAATAGGTCTGTACGACGTCATTATATTTTCGGGCTTACTAGGTTTTAAAACCATTATAATTTCAGCACACTTCCATTGCGAAGGAAAGTGTTGCAGACGTAAAATGGAATTAAATATTAAAGTGAGGAATAAGATCCCCTTAAAGGGCAAAGACTTTATTGCAACCGAATCGATTTTGTCATATCCCGTAGATTTCTTGTTATTAAGGGCGCATATCTCCTTTTTTGTTTCATTAGGCGTAATATGCTTTATAGGCAACTCCATTTGACAAGCTATGTCTAGGAAATGTGCGACATCGTCTCCATAATTGCTCGTTTGTTGAGGATTAAAAATTGATTCCAAATGTTCAGCAAATGCATTAGATTTTTCTTTATCTGTTCTGATCCAAGCATCATTAGAATTTCTGATAGGAACATTCCTTTTTGCAGGTCGCTTTAAAAATTTCGTAGCATTGTACAGTTCATGATCTTTTTTTTTATTTTGAGGTTTTAATTTTCTTAGATATGAATTTATATTTTCATTTCTCTCTTTCGCCAATATCTCTGAGCATAATTTAGTTGCCAAATTCCAGTTAGCCTTATCCCTTGGGTTTCTGGTTCTATGCCACACTCTCCTTAGGCGTCTGGATTGTCTTATCATATCTCGAGCAGCAGCGGATGCATGTACTTTTCGACCTATATCCTGAGTACGAATGGATGATGGTGGGGTAGATATGGACGCAGCTTCATGTATTAATAAATTAAAAGATTCTATGGTATCATCTAAATCTTCTGCTGTGTTTATTTCAATGTTTAAAATGGCATTAAAAATATAAATAAATATTTTTAAACGAAAATGAGCGTCACACGAAAGTTTATGTTTTTATGCCCTTTACCACAAATAGTGGAAATAGGGTATACTTATACGAGGGCTGCTCTATATATTTCTGGCCTAATAGTGAAAATGCGAATATTTATTATCAAAAATGGTTTTATTGTTTTTCAAAGTATTCTCCAGCATGATTTATACACTTGCATCTGCTCAAACCAGTTGTCAAAGCACTTTTTCCACTCCGATTGAGACACCTCTAAAACATGGTTTTTGAACACTTCAACGCTTCTTCTGGCGACGAAAATCGTTGACCACGCATTTTTTTCTTGATGTGCGGAAACAAGATGTCATTAGGTGCCAAGTCAGGGCTGTACGGCGTATGACCCATTAATTCGAAGTTTTGGCCGGTCAAAAACGCTCTGGTTTGAGCCGATGTCTGAGAGCTCGCATTGTCATGGTGAACAATGATTCGTCTTCTCTTGTTGGTTTTTCGAATTTCTCCGATGACTTCAGGCAAACAAATTGTAGTGTACCACTCAGAAGTGACCGTCCTACGTTGCTCAAGCGGAACAGTCGCCACATGAGCAGTTTTGCCGAAGAAACAGGCGACCATTTGCTTTGAAGTGTTTCTTCCACGAACATTTTTCGTTGGATTTTGCTCGTCTTTGAAGACCCACATGGTCGATTGTTGTTTCGTTTCGGGCTCATACGCATAGATCCATGATTCGTCACCTGTGACGATCTTATAAACGTCTTTTGAAGCACCGCAATCTTATTTTTGCAACATTTCTTTGCACCAATCGACACGAGCCTTTTTTTAAGCGACTTTCAAATTGTGCGGGATCCAACGAGAACAAACCTTTTTTACGGCCAGGTGTTCATGCAGTATCGAATGTATGCTGGTGGAAGAAATGTCCAAGGATGTCTCTATTTCTCGGTATGTCGCATGTCGATCTTGCATTATGAGTTCACGCACGGCATCAATGTTCTCTGGCACAACAGCCGTTTTTGGACGACCTTCACGGAATTCATCTTTGAGCGAGCTTCGGCCACGATTAAATTAATTATACCAATTTTTCACAGTGCTATAGGATGGTGCTTCATCGCCATACAAAGATTTAAGTTCATCAATGCACTCTTGTCGTGATAATCCACGTCGAAAGTTGTGAAAAATGATGGCACGAAAATGTTCAGGAGTTTTTTCGATTTTTTCTATATTAATTTTTTCAAGTCACTGTAAAAAACACAAATAATGGTCGTACGTCAAAACGTTTTGAGTACGATTATGCTTAAAAATTACAAACTTTCCAATGGAAATGTCAGATTGCACTTGGCAGCACTCAGTGTTGCCAGGCCAGAAATATATACAGCAGCCCTCGTATAAGTTTGTCATTTCGTGTGTAATTTATACAATATCCATTTCCGACCCCATAAAGTATATATGTTGTAATTTCCTATGCATAGCGAAGTCGATTGAGCGATTTCCGTCTGTCCGTCCGCGTTAAAGCCTGTTCATAGAACACAATTTACCGTTAATGCGCACAGAAACATTAACGATTTTCATTTTTGCTTTTTTAAAAAGCGAATATCACATTCAAAACGTAAAATTGACGATTTTTTTCTGGTTTATGTATCAGGTTTATTAATAGATTTGGTATCAAAATAAGACGATTAACAAGTAAGAGTGATATATTCGGCTATGCCGAAGCCTACTTCTAATTTTTTATGTCATTTGAAACAATAAAGTAACTCCAATCAAAAAAAAATAATAATAATAAATAAATATATGGGCCGATAGAGAATTAAAAAATAAGAAGAAAACATCAAGTGAAAAAATTCGCGTACGCCCTTATTTTCCGAGTTACGGGGCTCTGAAATTTTTCGCCTACGCTGCCACCTGGTAATTGATTCGCCTTGGACTCAATTGAACGAAAATTTGAAAGCAAATTCTCAACAAGTTTTAGAGCAAGGCGAATCAATTACCAGGTGGCAGCCTAGGCGAATTCGTTAATTTCCGCCGTGAACACTACTGTCAAACTCCATATATAAAAAAATTTGGGTATAATTTTTTTTATATGAAGTTTGACAGTAATTTTTACCAGCAAAAAATAATGAATTCGGCTACGCTGCCACCTGGTAATTGATTCGCCTTGTTTTAGAGTGTATTGGGAAAAAAATTAGAGAAATTTTAAAAATTGAATGAAAACTTGATCGTCTGACACCCTAGTTACATACATGGTGAAGGATATATAAGATTCGGCATAGCCGAATATAGCGCTCTTACTTGTTAAATTTGAATTTAAATATATAAATGTATTTTGTATTTTTAATAAAGAAAAAACCTGCCTCTGCATCGAATGGTGTCCAGAGATTATATATACAAAGAAATATATTTAAATTATTAATTTTTATTGTGTCCACTAAATTCATTTTTACACTTTTCACGACAAAAATTGGCAAAAAAGGGTGCATATATATAAGTTTGTCATTCCGTGTGTATTTTCTACAATATCCATTTTCGACCCCATAAAGTATATACATATATTCTGACTTCTTATGCCTAGCGAAGTTGATTGAATGATGTCCGTCCGTGATAGTGTTGAAACAAAAAAAATATGTGTCAATTGATCAGATATAGTTTCGAAAAATGTCGTATTGTAAATCAGAATGATCGGTTCATGTCCTTAGAGGCAGCAGACAAAACACCACGCCTACCGCTATTTTTTTCATGTCATATGGAACATTAAAGTAACTCCAATAAAAAAATTAACATATGGGCCGACAGAGAATTAGAAAATAAGAAAAAAAGATCAAGTGAAAAAATTCGCGCTCGGCTTTTGAAGAGATCTTTACGGAAACACTAAAATTTTTAAACAAATGCTTAACCCACTAAGAGCCGATGGTATTTTTATGGAAAATTATATGTATGCAGTATAAAATTTTTATTTATTTTTCAATTCTTTGTCCCCCAATATTTTCTATTTTGATTGGAGTTATTTCACTAAACTAGATTTACATAAATGGTAAAGGGTATATAAGATTTGGCATAGCCGAATATAGCACTCTTACTTGTTAAAAATATAGTTACAATGAACGCTACACGTTATTGTCGTTGCAAAGTTTTAATACCCATGGTAAAGTAAATTTTGTTTTGAACAAGTGCATTGAAAAGTTTGGAGGGATTTCTTAGCATTTCAATTTTGTGTTTCGAAAGATTTGTTGAATTAATACTTACCAGAAAGAAAAAGAAAGTTGAGTTAATCGATTTAGAATGCACAGGTCCGTAATTACAATTTGAATTTTCCACCAATATTTCGCTTGGTGAAGGAAAAAAGGTTGTATATTAAGTAAAATGTATTTTTGTATTTAAAAGTTCATTATAAAATAAATCGAATTACTTACTTATATTAATGCAAATTTAATTTTAGAAAAACATTACTTTATTTTACAAATTTGAGAATTATGAATATATTTTCTTGTTTAAAAAATTGTAAAGAAAACACTTTAAAAGTTAACTTCTAGATGACAATATTTTAGACAAATCCGTGGAAGCTAAAGATTTACACATGGAATTAAGCTTGATTGGTTAACAGTCTATTTTTAAACATTTTTTCCTAAATTCTAAAATACTTTTTTATAAATATATGTAAATTAATAACTATTCATTATATTTATGACTTATTTCATAAAAACATAGATAAATAAATATATACAATAGAAAAAACACTTAATTTTTTATATACAAATAACTAAAAACATAAAATAGAAATAAAAACAAATAAATTTAAAAATACACTGTTAAATTATTTTCCGAAGAACCCATTGTATCTGTAGCGTGTAAAAGATTGCTAGAGCCATTCACTCCCACATTTGTTATACTGCCGTTAGCACAAGATATAGTAGTAACCCCCGTTTGCTGGGAAGCAGCCGTAGAGGGAGGAGCCTCCCAGGCCATTTTCTTATTTTTATCGGCTGACTGTGGATTGGATTGGCATAAAGAGTCGTTTTCTATTTCATCCTCCTCGTACAGTTGACCATTTGCAGAAGCCCTAGAAACAATACCTGTGGCGGTATAAAAGGTTTATATTAATTTTGTTTGCTTGTTTGCGAAATAACTTACTTCTCACTGTGGCTGCATAATTTTCTCTTTCTCTCTGTCGCTCACGCTCCAAGCTAGCAGCCAGTATAGCTGAAGCACCTAACCCCATGTTACTACTTAGAGTACTGGGCTGGTAACTTCCATTGCCAATTGGATTAGCCATGGTAATATTGCCATTATGTTTCATATGCAGTACTGATACGTTGCCCTTGGTCACTGTGGCTCCATTTCCACTGCCGGAAACTTTTTCATGTGTTACTAAATTGGCTGAGGACACGGTACTATGACCATGGCTATGAACTCGGTTTCGTCCCAAAACAGGTGTAGTTTTGCGTGTTTTATTTTT
The DNA here is from genome assembly GCA_916610165.2 of Gymnosoma rotundatum. Taxonomy (NCBI): domain Eukaryota; kingdom Metazoa; phylum Arthropoda; class Insecta; order Diptera; family Tachinidae; genus Gymnosoma; species Gymnosoma rotundatum. The sequence goes on along the minus strand of OU744336.1, from coordinate 125,689,987 downwards.
ATAACGTACAATGTAACAAGTCAACGTTAATATTATAAGTGCAAATACCCCCACGATAATACCAAACATGCTCAACAAGCTATTACTCCAGGTGGCCTGAGCTATGGCTACACCTTCCATGGTTAAGGTAACGGGCACTGAAGTACTTCTTGGTGGTACACCCGAATCAGTAGCAATGGCTATTAAATGTACGGTAGAATCATTGAGAGCTTGTAGTTGTTCTGGTCTCATATAAATGTTTCCCGTGCTATCAATTTCAAAAAGGCCAGCATGTTGACCTCTAAGCGACAACTCTATTTTGTCATTACGATCACCATCAGCTGCCTCAATTTTACCAACCATGACTCCTTCCAAAGTATCAGTGCGAGCTACTAATGATTGCTGCAAATTAAAACGAAATGTTATTTAACACTCAAATAAATATTAATCTTTAACTTACGCTTTTAGGCACCACAAACTCATAATGTGTCTCCCGAAACCGAGGCTCCCAGTCATTAACATCTATTACCTCCAAAGAAATTTCCGCGGTTGTATTGGTGATGCCATCTGTTGCAAAAACTTGAAAATCATGCCGGGTCATTTTCTCGTAATCTAGAGCTTTTTTTAGTATAACTTCTCCCAATGAACCCACACTAAAAAATTGCGAATTAACCGGATCGGGTATGGTGTATTTAAGATGTTTTCCCGGCTTATTTGTAGGTAAAGCTAAAATGCGATTTCCCACTGCCGTATCTTCGCGTATGCGCATGTGAAATTTTTTTTGTACAAAAGCCACAGCACTCATGTCACTGTGAGTGCCTCCTGGCCTTGTTAAGGTTACCGTAGTTAAGGCATATCTATCGAGATTATCAATTTGAGTAGCTTTAACCACTAAAGTAGCACCATTCGTTAGGTCCGAATAGCCAATTGGAGTTAGTAAAGTTATCACACCACTGTGCGGATGTATACGAAAGTATTTAGTATCCTGAGATTGTACTATGCTGTATTGTATGGGAGCGCATATACCCTCATCTTGATCTACAGCCTTAAGGGGTTCTGGTCTAATTTTTAACTCTCCCGGTCTAACATCAGCGGGCAGTTCGGCATTATATGTTTCTCTCAGAAACTTGGGATTTTGATCATCAGCATCGGTTATTACCACTCTTAGAATGGTGTCGGAATATTTTGGCGGTGTTCCTTGATCTTGCGCTCTTAATTTTACGGTAAAATTTTGCATTTGTTCGTAGTCCAAAGGTTTCTTGAGAACCAATGTTCCTTCGAGAGGATTAAGAAATTGTACGTACTCCGAGCATGAACCTGGCAGTACCTGATATTCAACTGTGGAAAAAGGTCCTGGTTGATCAGCGTCTTCAGCTTTGGCTCCTTGTAGAATACGAGTACCTGGCACAGTAACCTCAGAAAGTGTAAGAGTGTAAGGTGTGCCAATCCATTGTGGGGCGTTATCATTGACATCGATAACACGCACATTAACGGGTATAACGAAGCTCTAAAAAGAGAAAAATAATAAACTGTTTTATTGATCCCTGCATTCCAAATAACGGCACCATTTTTTTCTAAAGTGAGATTAGTGTCTATAACAAATTGTCAATTTGTGACACAATTCAATAAAGAAACAATAAAACATTGAAATACATCCTATTTGATTCCACTGTTTTAATAGATCCATAGCACTAAATACTTATCTGCCATTAAGAAATGCTTTGCCAAATTCTGTAAGCAGTCGAGTTGCTCATAAATCGATTTTGAATCACCGGCCCACACTTGAGAATTGAATTCCGTTTTCGGTTGTATATTGTCGTTATAAATATGTAGTATCAGTCAGGGTAATGTAGTCAGCCAATCGAAAATCACATTCATTTGCCAAGCCCAGAATTTAAAGACCTTCTGATTCATCGATAATTGCAGAAAAAGCTGGAGCTTCTAATATACATACATGTGCACATTTGTGTGTGTATGGAAGTATTTAAACATTGGATGTTGCGAATATTAAAATCAGTCCCATTCAGAAATTTTTACAAGGTCGTGATAATTCATGTTTAATCTCATGGTTTCAGTTTTCAAGGGACTTGGCCTTCTAATTAAGGAGGTCATTATAATAAGTTAGCAGAGAGAACGGTGCCCTGCGAAATTAACTTTGAGGTCATTGAGAGAAGTCAACACAAACACCAAATGAAATAAATTTTTATAAAAGTGCACAATACGTCCAAACAGAGATTTTTTCGGTTAAAAAACAACAATTTAAGCTTCAGTAAGGAATATAAGATTTGAAACCCATTACGTGGCTATGAGAGCAAAACTTAAAGTTAATATTGTTGTCCCTTAAAAATGTTGGGTTGTGTCTAAAATAAGCAAAGATGAAAAAATTGTTACTTTCTACCACTAACTACTGTGGTGCTTGTGGTAAATAGAATAAAAGGAATTAAGCTAACAATTGTAAAACAGCCGACGTGGCTGTATTTAAATAAGTGTCTGCTTGTTTCTTAACAGAGTCCTTGAGTAGAAAAAAAAAATAATTGCTGTTGAGTAGCGTGCCAGTGAATGAATTGTCTAAAGGTGAATAAAAATTAAACAGCAGTATAAGCTTCCTAGGAGTCTAACTAAAAAAAGAAAAGCAAGTATTGCAAGTGAAGATGCCTAAGTGTATTAGAACAGCAAAATAGACGACTGAACTCAAGTTTTGTAATCTTCTAGACGGCGGAGCTCGTTAAAGGCGTAGGTTTGCTAAATATGATATCGGACTCACAGAGTGTTATAATAACTGTTAAAGCGAAATATCGTAAGTAGAAATCTAGCCAGAAAAGCAAGAACACAATAAATTGTATTAAAATAATGATCGTCATTGAAAGTCATAATTTGGTCTTAGATTAAAAAAAGCAAAATTAAATTTGTATACCCTCTACCACAAAAAGTGGAAAAAGTGTATATCTAAGTTTGTCCGTTCCGTTTATAATTTCTACAATATTCATTTCCGACCCCATAAAAAATATATATATGTTTTGTGTTTCTATGCATACCGAAGTCTATTGTCTATACAAAACCTTAAGTTATAACTCGATTGAATTTTACCCTTCTGGCTTGAGAATATATATAAATTTTTATTTACAGCTTTAATAACATACATTTAATTACTTCGGTAACGCTACTAACAGCTAATATGTTGATCAGTCAGGATAACTCGGCTTAAAGTATTTTATTTAATCAGTCGATAGTATTCGGCTTATATTCCTAAAAGCTCGGATAGTACTGAATTCAGTCGGAAATGTTCGTCGTCATGCGAGAAGTCGGTCGGGAATCCTCGTCGAATACTTTCGCCTTCTCGGTGTACTTAACTAAGTCGGAGTAGCAGGAGGTGATAGTCCTCTTTATAATCGCCAAAGACTTATAAAATATATTACAATATTTAAAAAAATACTTACATTGCTAACTTAACTAAAAATAAGTAAGAGTGCTATATTCGGCTATTCCGAATTTTATATACTAATCTATGTAAATCTAGTTTAGTGAAGTAACTCCAATCCAAAAAGCAAATATTGCGGTGACAGAGAATTTAAAAATAAAAAAATTTGGTACTGCATATATACAATTTCACAAAAAAATTACATCGGCTCCTAATGGGTTAAGCTTTTTTTTAAATTTTGGTATTTTCTTAAAGATCTCTTCAAAAGCTTTAAAATGATACCCATATTGATATTTAAAAAAAATTTAAATTTTAAAGCGAATTTTCTCACTTGATGATTTTTTCTTATTTTTTAATTCTATATTGCCGTATATATTACTGCCATCCCTAAATTACGACGTAAAGCGCAAGATATCTGTCAAAATTTCTCATGTACATACAAAATGTATGAAGCATCCCTAAATAGCTTGGCGTCAACGCTTAGCAATTGGAAAATCCAATTTTGACAGTGCGTTAGGAAATGAAGTTGGCAGATTGTTGGTTTGTTTTGTTTTTTTATGGCTGAAAAGTAGTGACAATTTAGTTATTTTCAAGGCAATCTAGCGGTTTTATCTCTTCTTTATTCTTATACAGCGGGTTTTATGCAATAAAATGAGTTAACATTACTTTTAACGACACGAAGTTAACCTGTTATTTAGGGATGACATTTCAGCGCAAAAGCTATAAATTACATTGCTTTGCGTCTTACGCGCTAATTTAGGGATGGCAGTGTCAGTTTAAGTCGCTTGTCATTATTACTCAATGTGCACTCTGTTTACTCTCAAAAATATAATAGCATTTAGTAAACGCTAACTAAAACTTAACAATCTAAGTCAAACAGAAACATTGTAGTCAATGAACTTTCAAACACTACAAAATATTCAAGAGTTTTAAGTTTACGAGTTAATGAAATTATTTATGTTTGAATGGAATGGGAATAGACTTTGCTCCTTATAAACATTAAGAATTTCAAAAGAATAGCTCAAAATATTTACACTACAATAGTTTAAGGAACTAAAGACATTAAGAGAGCTAACTACATTAGGTAAACATGGACATTTTAGTTTGTTTGTCAATTTTCAAAGCCAGCAAGTGTTTTTTAAAGAGAGTAAAAGATTTAATATTTTTCGCAATTAATACAGGTGATTTTTTTCGTTATAAGACACACTCCCAGCATATATTGGTTACATTTAGGAATTCTAAGAGTATGTATTCTTTGATTTTAAACTTAATAATTCATAAAATTTATTTTATTCCGACTATTTTTAAGCGTGGATTGGTCAACAACTAAGCGGCCAAGTTGCTTTTACGTCACACTCGAACATTGAGTTACCGTGAATCAGTTTAATCCAAAAGAAAAATTAATTAAAATAAAAAGTATGTTGCTATCGGTTTCTTATTGAAAGCGAAAATTTTCTGACTGTGGAAGCAAAATTTTCCTCTTAGCTGGAAACACTTAACGCGCAAATTAATATCTTGCAAGCATTTTGAGACATTATTTTCGATTTAAATCTTCATAGAGAGAAGTAGTTTCGTAAAAAAAGTAGACTTTTTGGAGATATTAATTTTAGAAGTCATTTTCGTGAAAAAGGGGTGAAGTAACCAAACCAAACAATGAAATAAAAGAATAAAAGAAGGTTAGAAGACGCAGTTCGTACAACGGAAACTTTAACTGGCATTAAATAAGCAAAGTACCGACTTCATAAGTTGGAGTATCAGTAAAGAGTTGTTTTTCTTGAAGCAAAGCAGCAGATCATGTTTTGCAGCTTTCTATGAACCTGAACCAGGAATTTAACTGGGGGGTGGTACAGTGGAATTTAAGATCTTCCAAAGGAATCATCTCATAATTCGAAAAAGTTTGCTGCAAACAGTTGTTTCAGCTCAAGCTTTTTGCTCAAAAAGTCAATTTATAATCTTCTTAATATCATCTGACCGAGACAAAAACAAAGTCAGATGACTGTGACGTGAAAAGACTACTTTTGGAATTAAACTATTGTGCAGCTATAGCATTATACTAAAGATCAATTTTAAGGCGAAATTACTTGTTAATGGTTGTTTTGGAATCAGAACAGCTTATTATGTTAAAATAAAAAACTCTTCTTTACCACCTATATTCTTTACACTACCTCTTTCCAAAGACCAGGTATTGTGTTACTTATGTTATGTTTTTGTTTGAATAGAAAAATTTCGTTACCAACAACCAAAGTGATCTGCTTGAATATCCACTTCTTTATAACAGATATTATTAACCCCGATATTTTAAAACATTTAAATTACGAAAATTTAAATTAAATACAGGAAAACCCTGCAGGGTACGGCTTTGAGATAAAAAAGAAAAAATTGTATTAAAAAAATTGTTTTAAAACACAATAAAATAAATAAATTTTTAAATACATATGTTAGAAAATCAAAAATTTTGTGTTTTAAATTATCGTTTTTGGTCTTGATTATCACCATCATGTCCTTTAATCTCCTACAGGGGCATATTGTTGTAAACAGGCGCATAGGGCCCGAGTGCCTCGATTATTTCGGTGTCAAATAGTACGGCAAAATGGTGGAACCGATCAACCGTTCTATTCGAGGTATTTCTATATATACAAACACTTAAATTATAGTGTAATTTTACCAGGTGCAACCAAGGCTTATTTATTTTACTAGGAAGTGGAAGTGATTTCTCTTTTTATTCGCTTTTTAACTGCTTTCAAAAGGAAGGAGGGTATCACTTCGACTGAATGTTGCTTGTTTTATGTTTGTGCCTGCATAACTCAATCATTACTGAACCGATTTTGAACATTTTTAACAATATGATAGATTATGCTTACAGTTTATAATCTTAAAAATTAAAGGGTGCTGCCATACAACATACATAATTTTTACGTGCATTATGAACTGTAAAGGGCACTTCTGTAAAATTTAAAATAACTGCGTATTACTATAGCTCCCAATAACAAACATTTACACAAAAATAAATTTTTAAATTAAAAACGGTTCTTTTGAACCGTTATAGACAAACGCTTGCAAATTGGACAAAATGTCGATTGCTATGGCCGTTATAGTAACAAGTATTAATATTCAAAATTATGTATTAAATGGTGCGCCAATAGTTAATTTAATTTGATGTATATGGCCATACTTTTGAACAGTTATAGACAGACTCTTGAAATTTACAAATAACCTGTCTGTATTGCTAAGTGCGCTATAACAACAAGTATAAAATTTGGATTTGGAAGTTAAAGAGTGTCCCAATAGTTAAAGTGGATTTACTTATATAAGCCTATCTTTTAAACCGCTATAGAAATTTACAAAGAACCTGTATTGCTAACTCCTCTATAACAAGAAACTTATAATTTTAATTTATAATTTTAATTTATAAATTAAAGGGTGTTCCCAAAATTAATGTAATTTGGCTTATATGGCCGTATTTTTTGCACCGTTATATACAAACACCTAAATTTTAGACAGAATGTCCACTAATTTGTTTGGTATAATAAGAAGTATAAAAATTAAAGGGTTTCACAATAGTTGATACAATCTTATGTATATGGCCAAACTGTAAAACTGTTATGGTCAGACAGTTGAAATTTACACAGCACCTGATTGCTTAATCTACTACAAGAGCGAGTATATAATTTGAATTTTGAAATTAAAGGGTACGTACCCCTGTAGTTGCTGTAATTTAATGTATATTGCCAAACTATTGTACAGTTGAACAAGTATAAAGTTTGGAGATATAAGGGTGTCCCAATAGTTAATGTAATCTAAAGTATGTGGCCATAATTTTGAACCATTTTAGACAGACAGATGAAATCTGTTTTGAAGCCGATTTTTTTTGCAAGAATTATCTTAAAAAACAACATGGCTGTTTTATTGTTGCTTTCAAGTTGGAAATGTCAAAACTTTCCATTTTTGTACGATTTTCAAGATACTCTCTCTAATTTCTCTATGTTTATTGAAATTTCTACCGTACAAAACAACATGTAAAAGCGATGTTGTTTTTGCAATGTAGAACTTGTTGTAGAGCCGCTACTTCCTTGTATAATAAATGTACCTTGAGTTTGTTTTGTCCCAAAACATCAAAATTTATTAAAATTTTGCAAAAATATTCAAAGTTTTATAAATATAAATCGTAAAAAGTGTTTAAAATTTATTTAATAAATTTAATAATTAGTGTGGTTTGCTTTTTCTCTTTATAGTTCAGTGTGCTTTTTTACACACTCCGTCCAACATACACCTTGTTAAATATGTCTTGACTTAAATAATAAACTTGCACATTTTTCAAACTGAGTGCACAAAAAAATTCTGATTAATTTATGTAGGGTGCAACACATGTACATAAATATGTATAGAAATCTAAGTAAGCGTGGCTGTTTGTGTGTTAACGACTTTGCTAACTACTTCAGAAGTTATAAGTGAAGTTTTTCACAATTTTTTTTTTTCAATCCAACTAGAAAGTTTAAATTTAAAAGGGATTTCTTTCATAGTTGAGGTTGTTGTATTCTGGTGTTAAAAATAAACTTTAAGTAAAAACCAAACAAATAAAAAACACAGTTCAACTATAAAATTTCTAATGATTGTGAAAATGTGCGACGAATGTTTTATTTGTTATACCTTTTGTAAATATTTAGGTTGTAAAGAAAGCTATAATTTTATTATTGCTTTAATACAGGACGAGAAGTGTTAGTAGGGATATAGGATCGCAGACCTAAATGCGTTTTTAGTATGCAGGTATGTAGGTAGGTATATGTGTTATAGCAAATTACACATAAATATACATTTTGATACGTGTTAGCGGAAGTCATAGTTTCTAATTTATGGTCGCACATGTAAACCACCAAAGCCACTCAAGTACCAAGTTTTTTAACATTTTACTATTAATTTTTTTTTATGATTTTCGTACACAATACTTGAATTTAAAGCTTATCAGCTTCAAGGAATTTTATTTTATTATTTTTAAGTTAAACCCTTTCCTAAATTTAGTTTTGTCGAAATTAAAGAGAGGCGTATTTTTTCTAAATTACTTTAATAAAGTTTTTTAGATTAAATACTAGTTGTGTTGTATTATAAAACTGCAAGTTAAATAGGTAGTTTTATTTACATATATGTAGAGTAAATAATTGTATATATAGTTCATTGCCTCCAAGTTTACAATATTAAATGGAATAGATTATTTTGAATACTGAGAAATTTTAACATTTTAATGAAAATATTTCTCTGCTACAAGCAGTATCAAAGGAATTTTTTCGATAACTTAAATACTGCAAGAATTATGATTTAGAGATGTTGCAAATAGGATTTAAGTATTTAGAAGGTTTTAAAATCCTTCATGTTTTTGAATATTTTAACAACAGAGTAAATAAATTTAGTATAATGATTTTTTAGATCATTACAAAAAATCCAAAAAATTGACAAAACCGTTTTATATTACTCATATATTCGGCCGTGCCTAATCTTACATACAATTCACAAAAGCAATAATTAGCATGACCGCTGTTGCTACTTTAGTAGCATCTTGCTACTTTTTTGAATGGTTGACCCTTTCAGTGCCCCTTTTTTATTATCTGGCGCTTTTTGTTTTATTTTCAATTTAGATGGTTGTCGTTTGAGTCTGTTGCAAAAAGAACATTGGAGCAATGGTGAGTTTTTTTTATTTATTTATTTTCTTGTACAACAAGACAAAGCCTCATAATTCTACAACAGGAATATCATTCTATATATGTATGTATAAAAAAATTCAAAATATTTGTTATAGTAAACTTACTTTCATTACAATAAAAAACATTAACCGAATTGCTACCAGCACATTAACAAGCTAAGTTTTTTAAACAAAGTAATTAAACAAATTTTTTTTTTAAACTTAATGCGTTGCTATTTACTTGCTGGATATGTGGAAGAGCATTCCAGAGACGAATAGTATTTGAAACACTTTTTTGTTTGTGCACAGTTCGAAGAAGATATGTCATATAGAAAAAATATGTCTCATTCAAGAAGATTTATCTCCTATAAATAAAAATTCTTAAAGTGCTTCTTCTCCGACCATATACATATGTGCATATATCTTGTTTCCTCCATCAAATACATTTTATTAGAATTGTTTAAAAATTTTCTAAAATAAGACTATATTAATAACTCAAAGAAGGAAGAGTGCTATATTCGGCTATGCCGAATCTTATATACCATTCACCATCTCGGTACATCTAGTATAGTAATGTAACTCCAATCATAAAAGCAAATTTCAAAAATTTAAACATTTCTAAGCCTACTCGGAAAATATGGGCAAGCATTTTTTCAGTAACCAGTAAAAGTTTATTGTTAAATGAAAATGTTATTTGATTTATGAAAAAATTAATTTTAGCTATGTTATTAATACTAAAAAAATTAATATATAATTTTATTTGCAGAAAAAGAATATTAACACATATGAAATTTGCATACTAGAGCATGCTGTAGCATTATGTATAGCGGTAACTAGTAAAAGTATACTGGTTACTGAAAAAAAAATTTGAAATGTTTTTCAGTAAACAGTAAAAGCCAAAATTTTTATTTTAGTAAATTCCAAATGACATAAAAAAATTAAAGGTAGGCGTGGTGTTTTGCCTTCTACCTCGAAGGACATGAACAGATCATGCTGATTTTCACCTCTTTCGATACCATACCTAATCGATAGACATATTTTTTTTGCCTCCGCAAACATGATTTCAACACTAACAAGGATGGACAGACAGACATCGCTCAATCGACTTTGCTATGCATAGGAAGTCAGAATATATATATTTTATGTGGTCGGAAATGTATATAGTGGAAATTACACATGGAATGACAAACTTAGATTTACCCTCTTTCCACTTTTTGTGGTGAAGCGTATAAAAATTAAGTACTACATATACATACATACAGAATTTTGCATAAAAATAACATTGGCGCTTAATGGGTTAAGCATTTTTAAAAATTTTAGTATTTCTTTGAAGATCTTTTAAAAAACTTTAAAATGATACCCATATTAATAGTTTAAAAATTTGAAATTGGATCTTTAAGGAAATACTACATTTTTCTAAAAATGCTTAACCCTTTAAGAGCCGATGGCATTTTATGTAAAATTATATATATGCATTATCAATTTTTTTTTTTAATCTCGGTCACCCCAATATTTTATTTATTGATTGGAGTTACTTTACTAATCAACTATAGATTTATAGAGATATTGAAGGGTATATAAGATTCGGCATAGCCGAATATAGCACTTTTACATGTTCTTTTTTTATTTAAATTTTATTAAATTAATAAACTTAAATTTACAGTACCATTTTTGTGTAAATGCAATGTTTTGATAAATTTTCGATTTCTTGGCAGTCTTGAAGTTTTTAAAAATTTTAATAAAGTTCGAAACATTTTTTGCGTACAACAAAATCCGTTAAATTTTCTTGTGATTTTCAGTCGTGACAAAATTAATTAAAAAGTTTATATTATTTCAAACTTACCGGATCTGTAGAATGCCTTCGTAAGCATATAACGTTAACATAAATGGAAGAAGGTCCATTTCTGCCCTCCTTATCTAATTCCACTGCTAAGGCTAATTCTTTGGTACCAGGCACTATTTCAACAGGAGCATCCTTTTCTCTTAAAATTAAATTGATATCACCATTTTCTGCATCAGGATCACCATTAATGCGCAATTTACCAATAATCGTGCCTATTTCAAGGTCTTCACTGGCTAAGAAACTTTCTGCAGAACCTCCGCCTTCTAAATAGCAACGGGAGTCGAGTATTGCACTTTCTACACCTGTAAAAAAAGGAGAGACATTTTGATAAAACACAATCAAATGTTTAAGTGTTTTAAGCGTTTAAGTTATTACAAGTTTAATAAAATATTTAAAATGTGTATACAACTCTTCGTCAGTCCATTTGTCCGTTTGGCTTACCATTCATTTAGTTTCTGCTCTAGTAAATTTAAATTTTTCATGAATTCTTAAGCTTTTATTGTTATTTTTATTTGCTAAATAATTAATTTTTAATTTTGATTAAATTTATTTTTTTTTTATTAATCAGTTTTGTTTTTTTATCTACTTTAATAAATTTCTTTGTGCTTTCTAAATTTTTTATTTTACATTACTTTTTTTCATTTATTTATACATATGGAGGAAATGGGATAAAAATTTAAGTATAAAAGAATTATTATACTCAAGTTTATTTAATTTTTGCGTTATTAAATTTTGATTTTTTTTTATAAAATTAGGAGTTTGTATCAACTTTTCGAGCCGGTGCTTAGAGCTTTTTTTCCACTTCGGTGATAACATATCAATTTTCATTTGGGAAGAAAATAAATGAATTATAGCAAATCCGCCATGTGCAAACAGGACACACAGACGATAGGTTCCGTATAGGCTAGCCAGATACCAAACGTCAAATAACTCGACAATGGGAAAAATTCACGTGGATTTTGAAAAAATAACTGGATAATTTAGAAATGCAAATATAGAAAAAAATATTATCAATATTTTTACAAAAATAATTATTACATATAAGCAAGGATACGTGACAGTTATAATCCATTGTTACGTCATATTATATATGCACATATGTATGTATAATTTTTGTTACCACATACATATACATATGTATGTATTTTATATTTTTATTCACAGAATCTAGTAACTCTTAGAAATTTTTTTAAATTTTGGCAATTTTTATTAAAATTTACTTTTATTAAAATTTCATCTTTTCTTGTGAGCATAGATAATTCAAAATAATAATACATAGTCTTTTCACATAAAGCATTGCTAATTGGTATTGAAAGCACAAATGAGCTCAATTTATATATATATTTATTTTTATCACATTAAAAAAAGGATGGACCATACTTTATCAATTGAAATATCTTACGGCAAATTATCAATGGCTTCTAGTAGATAAAAGAAGTCATTGTTCAACATGATACCAGCAGAATGTAATGCTGCATTTGCGGATAGCTGTAAACATCCTTCATCAGCTTCTTCGCATCTACATAGGTGTTCGCATATACTTGTAAATAATTTTTAACCGACTTCAAAATAAGAAGGATATTATACAATTCGACTGAATGTTGTTTTTTTATGTTCGTGCCTGCAGAGCTCAGTCATTTGGGAACCGATTTTGAAAATTTTTAGGAATATGATAGATTATGCTTACAGCTTAGTCACGTTTTAAAAACAGTACATAATCTTAAAAATCAAAGGGTGTCCCCATACAACATACATTTTTTTTACGTGTATTATGGACTGTAATGGGCACTTCTGTAAAATTTTAATTGACTGCGTATTACTATAGCTCCCAATAACAAAAAGTCATACAAAAATAAATCTAAAAATTAAAGGGTGCCCCCATAATTGATGTAAATTTACTTATATGGGCCTTTCCTTTAAACCGTTACGGAAAAACGCTTGCAAATTGGACAAAATATCGGTTGCTATGACCGTTATAGTAACAAGTATTAATATTCAAAATTATAAATTAAAGGGTGCCCCAATAGTTCATTTAATTATGTATATGGCCATAATTTTAAACAGTTGTAGACAGACGATTGAAATATACAGAGAATCTGTATTACTAACTTCGCTATAACAACAAGTATAAAATTTTGATTTGAAAATAAACGGGTGTCCCAATAGTTGATGCAAATTGTTGTATGTGACCGAACTTTTGAACCGTTATAGACAGACAGCTGAAATTGTTGTGCTAAGTCCGCTATAACAAGAAGCTTAGAATTTGAATTTAGAAATAAAAGGGTGTTCCAAAAATTAATGTAATTTGTTCTATATGGCCGTATTTTTGTATCCGTTATTTACAAACACTTAATCTTAGACAGAATGTCCACTACTTTGTTTGGTATATTAAGAAGTAAAAAAATTTTAAATTATAAATTAAAGGGGTTTTCAATAGCTGATATAATCTGACGTATATGGCCAAACCGTTAAAATGTTATAGACAGACGGTTGAAATTTACTAGCACCTGATTGCTTAATCTACTACAAGAGCGAGTATATAATTTGAATTTGGAAAATAATGATATAATTTAGTGTATATTGCCATACTATTGAACAGTTAAACAAGCATAAAGTTGGGAGATATAAGCTTGTCCCAATAGGTAATGTAATCTAATTTATGATGCGATACCCTTGAACCGTTTAAGGCAGAGTTTTGAAGTCGTTTTTTTTTTTTTGCAAGAATTATTCTTTAATAACAAAAATTTTTAAAAAGAATATGTAACCATGGCTAAGTAATACTCGTTAATTTTCAGCATAAACGCTAAATGTCAAATACCATATAAAAAAATTATACATATCTTTTATACATGGAGTTTAGTGTTGCCGTTTGGGTAAATTTTTTACATTTTTTTGTGACTTTTGAAGGCTCCACGTAACATTTAAAATTTTGATATATCTGGTCAAATTTTCGTAAATTTTGGTGCAGACAAGAAATAAAGTAATACCACTGGAAAAATACTTGTTTCATTATTATTATTCCTCTCCTAACATATTAGTCTTTCTGACCGTACGATTTCATTTACAAAGATCACTTGCAAATGCTATCAAAATTCCACATAGAAAATTAGTTTGAAATAAACCAAAAACAAGTAAGAGTGCTATATTCGGCTAAGCCTAATCTTATATACCCTTCACCATCTATATAAATCTAGTTTAGTGAAGTAATTTTAGTATTTCCTTAAAGATATATTCAAAACCTTTAAAATGATACCCATATTAATATTTAAAAAACTTGAAAATTTCAGAGTCCAATAACTCGGAAAATATGGGCGAGCGCTAATTTTTTTACTTAATGTCTTTTTTTTTATTAATTTTTAATTCTCTAATATTTTTTTTGATTGGATTTAGTTTATTGGGCGGTGTGAATAAAAATATAGTTCTAGCTAAAACTAGCAAATTTTAAGTTTAAACTAGTTTTGAGGTGAATAAAATTTTCAGATAAAGCTAGTGCTATTTTGTTGCCTAGTTCAAGCTAGTTTATCCAGTGTTTGCTTAAAATATGTGTGAATAAAAACTAGTAAGTACTTAAGATTACTAGTTTTAACTTAAACTTTTGTAAGCATGTTATTGAGGTGCTGGAAATACATTTATTCATCAAAAAGTGCATTGTCGTTTGTTATACCCTTTACCACAGGTGGAAAAAGGGTTTATCTAAGTGTAATTTCTACAAAATCCATTTCCGACCCCATAAAGTGTATACATTCTGAGTTCTTATGCATAGCGAATTCTATTGAGCAATGTCCGTCTGTCCGTCCGTGTTAGTGTTGAAATCAACTTAGCCAAGGGACTAGAAGAGCTAAAGAAAATTTAAATACGACAGTCGACATAGTTTCGAAAATGTTGCTATTGAAAATCAGCATAATCCATTTTTTTCGAGAAAGCGGGCAAAACACCAGGCCTTTTTTTACCATATCATCTGGAACAAATCTAGTTAAGTAAAGTAATTCCAATTAAAAAATATATGGGGCTATAGAGAATTGAAAAATAAGAAAAACACAAGTAAAGAAATTGGCACATTGGAAATCGCACATATTTTCCGAGTTAGATATAGTTTTATGCTTTTGGACCATATCAAAAATATTTGCATTATTTTTGTCACCCATCGTGAGAATAAATAATCAAAACAAACTTTTATAATAAATATGTACTTCATGTATAAAATAAATAATCAAAACAAACTCATAGTGTTACCAAAATATTTAACTACAAGTTTTGCTTAGAATTTGTAAGAAAAAATGTTTTTTTTTTTTTTTTTTTTTTTTTTTTTTTTGTAAACAGAGGCAACACTCAAATGTTTTTATTTTCCAGTATAAGCTATCTCTTTTCAGTACTAGCTACCTAGTAGTAGCAAAGCTTTATTCACACTTTTTGTAGATTATACTTTTCAGCCTTTTTAGTCCTGAAAAGTTTAAGCTAGTGCTAGTACTAGGTACTATGTAGTATAAACTGCCTTTTTATTCACTCGACCCATTGTTCCAAATGATATGAAAAAATTAAAGGTAGGCGTCGCTGCCGCTGCCTCGAAGACCGATCATGCTGATTTCCAAGACACTATGTCTTATCGATTGACATATCTATTTTTGTTTCTAGCTGATCTAGTGCCTCGGCAAACTTGATTTCAACACTAACACGGACGGACAGACGGATATCGCTTAATCATCTTCGCTATGCATAAGAAGTCAGAATATATACTTTATGGGGTCTGAAATGGATATTGTAGAAATTAAACACGGAATTACAAACTTAATTATACCCTTTTTCCACTTTTTGTTGTGAAGGATTTAAAAATAAATGCCTTCAATATTTTGTTCCTCCAAATAATTGCATGAAAATTCTAACTTATTTAATTAAGTGGTGAGTGAATGCATTCACTGTGTGTACCTTCATAATAAATCCATTCAAATTCTAATCTAATTTTTTGCTAATAAAATAAATGCATTTACATGTTTGTGATGAAATTTAAACTCTTTTTCAGTGACTTCGTGAATAGCAACAAGTAAATAGCAACAAAGAATTTTAATTCATTGTGAATGCATTTAAATTTTTATTCAATTCATTTTTGTGTGGAATGAATGCATTAAAAAAATCACCATTTAATGCGGGAATAATTCACAGAAATCATTCAAAAAAGAATCATTCGTTTATAGCTTTGGTTTGGCATATTTAAAAAGCGAAACGCTGACTTTTCTGTATGTTAAAAAATCGTCAAACGACTAGAAAAGCAATATTATTTACTGCCATCCCTAAATTAGCGCGTAAAGTGCAAGATATCAGTCAAAATTTCTCATGTACATACAAAAGGTATGACGCTTCCCTAATTAGCACGGCGTCAACGCTTAGCAACTGGAAAATCCAATTTTGACAGTGCGTTAGGAAGTGAAGTTGGCTGCTTGTTGGTTTGTTTTGTTATGGTTGAAAAGTAATAACAATTTACTTATTTTCAAGGCAATCTAGTTGTTTTAACTCTTCTTTATTCTTACACAGCGGGTTTTATAAAATAAAATGAGTTAACATTACTGTTAAAGACACAAAGTTGACGTTCGTATTTAGGGATGACATTCCAGCGCAAAAGCTATGAATTACATTGCTTTGCGTCTTACGTGCTAATTTAGGGATGGCAGTTATATATTTATTGTTAACAGCGTGGCTAGATCCAAAAAATTTTTGGAGCTGAATTGGCGCCAAAGAAGTCCAAAGAAGTGCTAAAAAAAATTTATGTACTAAAACTTAGTGCCAAAATTTAAATGTCTTAGGTTTAAGCAAATATTTTCTTGAAGAGTTTATAGTTTTATCAATTATGCTTATGTTGCCTTAGAAGTATTTAGTTCCATTGAAAAAAACCAAATTTCTTAAAACAATATATCATTTATTAAACATAAAGAGTCTTAAAAACACAATAAAAATAATAATTCACTCTTTGAATTAAATATCACATACACCAGTGATTAAAAATGTTTGACTATTATCAATGCATTTGTAGTTGCTTAACTGCTGCTATGAAAAAATGTGCAGCAAAAGCAAATGTAAAAAAAGAAGCAATTACCTTGAAAACTTGTTGCCACGAGCTGTATAGATCGTGCAGTTAGAACTACGTAGTATGATATTTGTTAAAAGATTATATATTGTTTATTTTCGTAAACAATTTTGTGTACGTACATTGTACAATATAAAGAGATAAAATTAAAATTATTATAAAAGTATGTAATTAATAAAAAGAAATATTAGCTGTAATAAGCGACATAAACGGTGACTTTTAAAAATAGAAAAAGAAAATTATTTAAAAAGATTAAGAAGTGCACTTAAAAAACTTTTCAGATTGCCAACACGAAATCCTCGGATACCGAAAGTTCCGTGCATCAGGATTTAGATGAGGGATACGACAATAACAAATTAGCCAGTGAATTAGGGCAATGGCAGTTAAGAAGCATAACTTTAAGGAAGAACATGAGAGAACTTTTAGCTATACTAAGAACTCATGGTATAGATGTGCCTCTATCTTCACTGACGCTTGTCGAAAATATTGAAGCACCACCAAACATAGAGACTTTGCAGCCCGATCAATACGGCCATTTCGGTATTAAACAAAATTTGATGACACAGTTAATTCCAAACGCATAATGTGAATATATTCATTGTTTTTTTTTTTGTTTTTATAGAAAATGAAAACTTTTCTTAGTACAAACACATGTAAATGTAATTTACTTCCTGTTTTTTAATACACTTTTCAAATGAAAAATATTAAATAAATTTAAACCACGGGATTTTTTTAAACTATATTAATTTTCAAAAATTCTTTTTTTTTGTGCTATAATCCCGATTTATTATTTAAATCACCGATATTGATTATTGAGGGTCAAAGCACGTCTCGATGGCCATTTCGTTATCGCTTACTTAACTCTTCAGGAAATTCTGACAAACATTATTTAAAGATTTTTGTCCAAACAATAAAGCAAAGACAAAAATCAAAGTTTAAGCAAAAACAACAATAACCAATAGTAATTCTATTTTTCTTTCTCTGCTGTAAAAGGCAGAATTTTTTTCGGCTCTTTTATAAAGTTGAAAGAGGATGAAAAATAAAAAATCACAAAACACTAGGATAATTTATTTTATGCACGGGCACTTCGCAAATATTAAATATTTTAAACAACGGGATTTTTTTAAATTATATTAATTTTCAAAAATTATTTTTTTCGTGCTATTTTCCCGATTTATTATTTAAATCAACGATATTGATTATTGAGGGTCAAAGCACGTCTCGATTTTAGTTAATAAATGTTTTTAATAAATCAAAAACTAACCCTCCGAAGTGTTTCATAAAGTAGTGATATGGAGTAGTTTTAAAACTACCCCTCTGGGGTGTTCCATCGTGTAGTGTCATAGAGTAGTTTTGAAACTGCTCCTGTGTAATGCAAGGCTGGGTTATATAGTCCAGCCCTAGGACATCGTAATGTTAAATGGATCATGTTTTCTCTATACAACTGGGTTACCTTTGGACTAGTCCTAGTTCCTTATGGAATATAAATTACATGCGTTTATGGACTAGTCACGTTATCTTCAGGGTTATTTTTCACAAATTCATACACACATATTGCCAGACGTTTTTGACAGCTCAACAAGATTTTACAAAAACAAAATACACGCAAAAGCTAATGCAGTCACCTGTATCAATATTCCCTGTTAATTTCAAGAAAAATACATATAGTTAAATTTAAAAATTTGTGTTATAAAAAATTTTTAAAGATCATAGTGTTATAATTAGAAACATGTGAAATATGTTTGCTTATTACTTTTAAAATAAGTCAGTTTTTTACTTGTTGGCCAGAACCATACCTATTTGATCTCAAAGAAAAAATTTATTATGACAACTACATTTAACTCTAAAATTGGATAAAGTTTTTGATTTTTATGTTTACTTGGTAATTTTAATTTACATTTGTATGTATATTTTTATGTACATACGGTAAGCTTATTGAAAGTAACAGCACGGCGTTATAAAGATTAAAGAAAGATTGGAGATTTTTTTTCGACAAATAATTATTATTCTATGAAAACTTCTGGAACCACTGCTGGCTACACCAAACCAATATTCTCTTGCATTAGACTCAAACGACAAGCAAGCATCTATAAAAAAAACTAGCAAATTAAGGTTTATTTAAAAAAGGGGCACTAAAAGCGTCATCAAGCATTCGGAAAACTAGCAATTTGCTACTTCAGTAGCAACCAGTGTTACCAAAACGGCTAGAACTAGTGTTTTTTTCTATTAAAAGCGGGAAGTTAGAAAAAAAAAACGCTGTTCTTTTCAGTTGGGAAAATGTTAGTTGGGTTTTTAGCGTTTTTTAAGCGACAATAATGCTCTAAACACATTCGAGACAGCAGCTACAGACTGCAAAATGTCAGAATTAGAATGCATGTGTTTATATGAGAATTATTAATTTGTTGACAGCAAGGCAACAAGGCGACAGGTTGTTGTCTGGGCTGAATTCGCCGCTGCAGTCAAATTAAACTATTTCTATTTTTATTGGCGACAATAAACAGTTTAGTGATGTCAGTACTATAATAAATGTAAAATAATAAGTGCTTAAAATGTCTTATTATGAAAAAATAAAAATTTAAAATAAAAATTATTTATTTAAAGATTTAAGTGTAAATCTATAATAAAACAGGATAATTTCAGTACATGAAATATTTAAAGAAAATAGTGTTGCTGGTGAAGACAATAATTGATTTGAAATACAAAGCACCTATTTATTGAATTCTTATCTGTCGCACGCTGCTGGATAGATTTGAGTAAAATTTTGTGAGGAGATCCTTTAGAACCTTGGTTCAAACATGGATTTTTTTTCGTAGAAAAATAGAGAAACCAATGTAAAATTACCCAATTTTAACGGTATAATTGTACTTAAATAGTTGTCAGCACATTTTAGTTTTGTATATAGAAAAATTTTAACACTTTTTACATACTTTTCAATAATTGCTTAAACCATATTTTTCGAAATTTCAATTAAAAAAAAAATAGAAATGCCACACCGACGAATTAAAAATACTACATCTGTCATGGCAAAAGTGTACGAAGAATAATTGTAAAAATTTCAGAGGAATGTATTAAGTTGTACATAAAACTAAAATTCCTTTTTTGTGTGGACAACATTTAGTTAAAAATTTACTTCTGTTCTTAGTACTTGCTAGTTGAAGTACTTATATTAGTTTCAATTTTCGTACGAAATATCTGTAAATACATAACACGATTGGTTTTAATAGATATCAAAAACTGTTTTTTTAAGTATTTTTTATTTTAGCGGACAAGAAACTACGTGACACACACTGCTGTACTTATTATTGCTTCTGACAAATACTTCTATATATTTTCAATCTTAAAGACAATCCAAACTGAATAAATAGCCTCTTACAAAATAGTTAAAACGTTTTTTTAATTATAAATAGGAGCTGCTTCTTTAAAAATCGCTTAAGTAACATCACTGAAATACAGTTAATTCGTATTAATTATGTAACTGCTGCCTTCAAAATAATAATGTACCTGCGTACAAGGCGACAAATGTTGCTAGTGTCAATTGCTATCGTGTGTTCCTGTATCTTGCTGTGGCGAATGTGTTTAGTGCATAAATTTTTTAGTTACAATCTAAGTATATAAATTTTCCATCTGTGCTTTGTTTTTTTTAATGCAAGGAACACAACTGGGACGACCGACGAATTTCGTCCAACACAGCGAATACGTCGTCAAAAATTCGTTATATAAATTCGTCATATGAAACACAATAACGACCAAAAAAGAACAGCTGTTATAATTTTTGAAGTTGTTTACTTTTTGTATGCTGCTAAGGTGACCATCAAAAAAAATAATATTTAATAAGTTAAACATTAGCAAAAACAGAACTAAAAACTATTTTTATATTTAACTTATAATCTGTACGCTTATTATAAATGCTGCAAAATAAAAATACATAAATTTTTTAGGTAAAATACCTTTATTTATTAAAATACTTCGAATCTAAAGTCAAACATGGTCACTTTGTACTGATTTGTTCGTCGTTCGTCGGCGTAAGAAATAGAAATAATTAATTAAATTGCATAGTTTGCCGCGTATGACGAATTTCGTTCTACGTCGTGATTGTGTGCATTTTCATATACACAAATGTGTTTTATCTTTGACGGCGAATATTCACGACCAAATATTCGTCGTTCGTCCCAGTTGTGTTCCTAGCATAAACTGTTAAAATAATTAATTCAAAGGTAAATAACGAAATATATTTTAATTGGGACAATAAAAACTTTTTTTAACTAATGGAAACTGTCATTTCAGATTACCAGAAAATTGGGGCATTTTAGAAAAAAACTGATAAATTATCAGTAAATAACGTATTTATAACAAAAAAAAAAAAAAAGAGGATGAATTTAAATATTTGGAACCACTGGATTATAGCCCGGAAATAATCGAAACAATTTTCAATCAGCCTAATAATATAAATGCTATAAAATGGAATAATCTAATGGATACTACATATTTTTGGTACAAAGTTTTTGAATATCAAAATTCCGCTGGAAATACAGTTTTCAAAGAGCTAGCTGAGTTCGCCTTGCGATTATTATGCATGCCATGGTCTAATCCAGAAGTGCAACGAGTTTTTAATCAACTTAATAGAGCTAAATCAAAGCTCAGAAATCGATTGCAAACCAATGTGTTTGATGCTATTTTAACCGTTAAGTATGTCAATTCCTCGATTTTATTTTCTGAATTCGGAGGTTAGTATTTAAAAACAGTATTAAACAAATAAAGGTACATATAGCCGACCGTAAATTAGAAATGTAAATGTAGATGCTTAGCTGATCATTTTTGTTATACGAAAAGCTATACATATGCTTAGGACTGAAATGTCACTTAGTCGTAACGTTTCAATCTGCTGAAAATAGAATTTCAATACGAGGTTACATTATTAAATTACGAGGTTAAATTATGAAGTTTTCTTTCTAAATTTAATATGTTATAACCGTAATGTTTTCTAAAATTGTTAGGCTAAGTATAACTCACACAAATATTATATTTTCATTATTACAAAACATGCCATGGAAATATATAAGTACTTTTTCACAAAATCGCAAAGTGGCCACCATTGGTTTGAACGGCTGTGCGTTGTTATTTATTGATAAACAGAAATATATCAAAAACATATGACACGCTTTTACACATTCTATAAGCAGAACTACATTTACTGTACAGCTACATTTACTTTACATTTACGATTTCTATGGTCGGCTAAATGTACCTTAAGAGTGCTATTTTCGGCTATGCCGAATCTTATATACCCTTCAGCATGTAAATTTAGTTTAGTGGAGTAACTCCAATCAAAAAAAAAAAAAAACAAATATTGGGGTGACAGAGAATTAAAATATAAAAAATTCATATATATTATTTTACATAAAAATGACATCAGCTCTTCTAGGTTAAAGATCTCTACAAAAGCTTTAAAATTATACCCATATTGATATTTAAAAAAATTTGAAAATTTCACAGCCCCGTAACTCGGAAAATATGAGTGAGCGTAAATTTTTTCAGGTCAGAGTAGAAATACAACCTTACGTTTGCGGCGACGGATTCTGCATGTCAGAGAAAAAACAAATAAAATGAAGTGCGGCAACGGATGCGGATTTTATTGTCATTTTTTATTTTTTGTTTACTAATTTTTTATTCGTTTTAATTGAAATATATATTAAAAAATGTTGTAAAATGTAAACAATCAATAAATTGAAAAATTTTAAAATTAAACTTGTTTTTCAATGACTTTTTATATTTTCTTTTTCTCCTTTTTGCTAGTCATTCATAAAAAATATTAACAAATAGTATTTTTTGTTAGAAAAACAATGAAACTGTAGCAACATACTGAAAGAGAAAAAATTAAAAATTGAGAGCTTGAGAGAAAACGCACTCAAATTAAAATAGATTCTAATTTCATGCGGATTCGTTGAACGTTTTTTATTGTCAAAACTCCATATAAAAAAAAACAACCGCATCCGCAACCGTGAGGTTGTATTTCTACTCTAATGTGTTTTCTTACTTTTTAATTCTCTATAGCTGAAAGTCCATACCACGCGTTCTATGCGTACACGCTTTATACGCGTCTGTCAAAAAAGTAGAATTAATGTAAATATATGTGACAAGTTACACAGCACAAAGCGTAGAAAGCATGAACGCGTAGAACGCAAGAAGTTTGTTTACTTTCTAATTTTCTACGCTTCGCAAGCGTCATGAAACAATGTCAGCTGTTTTTGATATCTAAGGATGGTAAATTATATTTTATTATCATTGGTATCGATAAGTATTGTTGTGTTAATGATTATTTTTTTCTGTTTTTTTGTTTTAAAAAGCCTTTTTAATTAAAAAAAAAAACTCTTTTTTAGTAAAGTTTAACAATAAATTCAGAAAAAATGCGTTAATATTAATAATTTACAACAACTCTTCCATCAACAAAACTAATGTTTTTGCTATGGATTACTTTTATGTACTAAGTTTCATCCCTAATGAAAATATTTAATTTAAAATTTAATTTTTAATACAAATGCAAAAACCGTTTCCTTTTTTTTTTTTTTTTGAAGAATTTCATAGGTCCTTGTTATACAAAATATTATGTGTATAAACTTAAGTTCTTCAAACATTACCTTTCTATTTTTCCAAAAAAGATTTCATTAGATAAAAATATTTACACTACAGCTGATCAAAACAAAAAGTTGGCGCATAAAAAGCGTTGCATGTAACTTGACGTTTAAGAAGTGTAGAAAGCATAAAAAGCATGAAAAGCGTAAAAAACGTGTACGCATAGAACGCGTTGTACGAGTATGGACTTTCAGCTTATCGCCCCATATATTTGTTTTTTTGGTTAGAGGTTACTTTATTGTTCCAAATGAGGGTTTTCACACTAGACTAATTGTGCTGACATAAAATCGCTGTTTGTAGGCTTTTTATGTGAAGAGAGTGGTTTTTGGTTGGCACAATTTTTCAAGTCTTTGTGTAAAATGCAGTGTTGCATTCGGTACTATTTTTGTGCTTTTTGATGCTAAAGAAAAATCACTAAAGTGATGCTTTTACAAATTCTAATTGGTGCTGTCAGTAAAACAAAGAAAAATCTTTTTTTTTTATTTATTTTTTAATTCGTTAATAAGTAATTTAAAAAAAAATCAAATGTGATGTTGCTGTATAACAAGCGAGCGACTCGTCTTAAAAATTTGTATGAAAAGCACTCAATTTTTTGAGTGATTCCTATACAAATTTTTTAGACGAATCGCTCGCTTGTAATACAGAAACAGCACATTAATATGCATATTTATATTATATGTACAATTATTTTGGAATATTTACGTTTTCGCTTGGATTTGTCATCTGCTATTATTTGGTTAAGTTTTCTTATTTGGAAAAACACTCGCGCACGGAAGAAAAGTGTTTTTGCCTTAACGTCTACATTTATTAAATTTGACTCGTCTAAATGTTTTTTATGTTATTAGTAGAGATCATTAAATTTTCCCCAAAATTTTTTTCATCTAAACGACAAAATATTAACCATTCTTTTCTAAGTTTTTTTTCTTTTGGGAAATAAAAAAAACTTAAGCTTGAGTTTTTATTTTTAGTATTTCCACAATTATACACTGCACATTTCATTTTTACACTATTTAACTTCAATAATATATAACTTTACTACTTTCAAGCACAATTTACTATGATGAAAAATAACCGTATTTTAATTTTAGTGATTCTTTCGAAAAATACGCGTTTTTTTAGGTATGGCGAATTAATACAGGTGACCGCACGGCTACAACAATCCAACAACACAAAAAACAATAGGCAATTTGTTGCTACAAAATTATGTATGTTGTCAAAAAAATATTGTAAAAAAACAAACAAAATAAAAAAATATATTTGATGACAAAAAGTGGTTGAAATTTTCAGAATAAAAAAATTATAAAAATTAAGTTACATAAAAAAATAAAAATACAGGAAAAGTGACCAAAATTCTTTTGTACCACTAGTTTGCCCAAATCACATGCACCGTTCCATTCTTGCACGTTGACCATTTGAAGACTAACATAATCTTCCACAAAAAAAACCAAGAAATTAAAATGTGTTAACAATAATTTCACTATCTTTTTACGCATATTTTGATTATACACATCAGGAACTGCAAATACGGTTTCATGTTGTGGTAGTTTTCTCTAGAAATTTCAATTGTTTGTTTTCTATTAGCAATCAAAAAAAAAATTAAATTAAAAAAATTTAACAAATTATTTATTTTTGACAAATTTTTTTGACAACTGTAATGTATACAGCTGATGGGCTTTTTCGCCCGTGCGTTCACTTGTATTATTTCGCCATGGTGCTATTTAAAATATATTTTTATGACGTCACGAGAGAGAATTTTACTATCACAGTTTTAATAAAAAATAACGGGACTGCTGTTTGCGTAGAAAAGGACAAATAAGTACTTAATAAAGGCCAGGATTCACTATCATACACAATCGTACGATTTAATCACACAAAAATCTGATAGAATTCTGTCCTACTTTAAAAATCGTTTCAAAATGGAGTCGTGTGTGCCACACTATTATACAAAAAAGATGCAAAAACATATGGATTTAATATTTTGTTTTTTTTTCTCCTCGTCATCTTAAAAAAATCAACCCTGATCGCATAGAGAAAAATATTTTATGAATTATTTCAAACGATTATAAAATCGTACAGATCTGTCCAAGGCGAATCAATTATCAGGTGGCAGCGTTAGAGAATTTATTATTTTTTGCTGGTAGAAAAATGGTAAACAGATTTTTTTATATGGAGTTTGACAGTAGTGTACACTGCGAAAATTAATGAATTCGCCTACGCTGCCACCTGGTAATTGATTCACCTTGGATCTATCAAAAACTCTGTCACACACATACAATTTTAATCCACACTACCATATTTTTTGAGCACACATGAAATTTTTGACAGATCGTACAAATGAGTATGATAGTGAATCCTGGCCTTAAGGGGGTTTGTACTTCAATACAAATTATGATAATATTTACCATCACTGGCTTTGATTTTACACAAAAAAAATGCCTGTTGTTGTTGTTCTAATGTTGTAGACTTGTGTTTGAATATGTTTGTTACAAATTTGTAATAGCACAACTACATTTAGTTTTCATTCACGATTTTTACCGCTGGCTAAATGTACACCTACCTAACCCTGGAGTTAATGTCGACGTCGTTTCAACGCCGAAAAAGTTGAAACAGATTGCTTTTATGGCGTTGCAACGCGTTGAGATTAACTGCTCTCATACAATTTCATACGATTCAACTTTTTTTTTGACATTTGACGCCGTCAACGACGTCGACATTAACTCCAGGGTAAGGTTATATTCAGCGTTGTCAACCAAGGCGAATCAATTACCAGGTGGCAGCGTAGGCGAATTCATTAATTTTCGCCGTGTACACTACTGTCAAACTCCATATATAAAAAATCTGTTTACCATTTTTTTATATGAAGTTTGACATTCGTTTCACCAGCAAAAAATAATAAATTTTCTAACGCTGCCACCTGATAATTGATTCGCCTTGTTGTCAAATTTGAAATTTCAATTCGCACCAAAGTGGAGAAAAAAACGCACCATTTAAGAGAAAACGCACCAAGTTTTAGAATTTCTTTTTTATTTAAAACTTTAATGATTTAGTACTCAGCAATTCAGGTTCGTTGTAAATTTCAAGCATCTGTCTACAAGTGTTAAAAAGTATGGCCATATACATCAAATTAAGTGAACTATAGGCGCACCCTTTAGTTTATAATTTTTAGTATTAATACTTGTTACTATATCGGCCATAGCAACCGACATTCTATACAATTTAAAACCGTTTTTCTATAACTGTTCAAAACATAGGCTCATATAAGTAAAATTGCATCAATTATGGGGACACCCTTTAATTTTTAGATTTTTTTGTATAACTTTTTGTTATTGGGAGCCATAGTAATACGCAGTCATTTTATATTTTACAGAATCGTCCTTTACAGTTCATAATACACGTAAAAATATGTATGGGGACACCCTTTAATTTTTAAGATTATAAACTGTTTATTAAACGGGACCAATCTGTAAGCATAATCTATAATATTACAACCAATTTTCAAAATCGGTTCAGAAATGACAGAGTTCTGCAGGCACAAACATAAAAAAGCAACATTCAGTCGAATTGTATAACCTCCTTCTTTTTTTGAAGTCGGTTAAAAATTAGTTGATCACGACAAAACTCTGCTTTTCTAAAGGCCTAACTATAATGTGCATAAGCTAGCTTTAGCTTATGTCAAAAATTCAACGAAAAGCCTGCCAAATGCTTAGGTAACTTATCAAAGAAATTTATGTGGCTACAATGTACATATATAAATTTAGTAACTTATTTGCAACAGTTGCACATTTATGTTTAAGTCGTACTTTTGCCAAAAATAATTTCTATATAAATCAACAAAATTTTAAAACGAAAAGGCTTTAAAGAAATATTTTATATATTTCATAACTTTCACATACACATGTACGTATTTTGGTTAATGCTCTAAGAAAATGTAAAAAAAAATTATTACAAATTATTTTTTGTTTTGTGTTTGTGGCCAATCCTACTAAAAAATGCAACGATGTTCATGGCTTTTATGGTATACATATGTGTGTATAAATACAAATTTAATTTAAATATATTATATTTGTAAAAAATAGGCCATAAAGAAGAAAGTTGTTTTTTCTACATTTTCTATTGAATTAAAAATTTAACAATTTAGGTCTTAATTAAAATTTTTCTTTATAAATGTATAACACAAACCACAATCAGCTGTTTCCGTACGGAAAGTGCGATCAGTTTCGTAGCTTGCATAAAGAAATGAAATTTAACGAAACTTGACGAAAAGTTACCTTATGTACATTATAGTTTACCACATATAATTTAATGTATTTGCACAGTTGTATAAGTTGGCATAAGCTAGTATATGCACATTATAGTTGGGCCTTAAGCTTTTTAACAGATACAACAGCAGCCTTTAAGGCCGGGGCACATAGAATCCGTCATACGTTGTACTTTGACATATTTGCCTGAAGTTAAAGTAACGACGGATGAGGTTGGCACAATGAGTACTTTGCTGACGGATTTTAAATCAGCTGTTAATCTTTTCATTAGTGTTGCCAGGGAAAGACAGAAAAAATATGATTTTTTTTCAATAAAAGTTACATTTTGAAATTTTTCTTTAAGAAAATAGTAATTTAATGTAATTTGTGTAAAATTAAGGCGAGTTAAATAAAAGGTGGCCGCACGGCTAAAAAAACAAAAACTTAATGTAATTTTGTTGTTGCACAGCACCATGTTGATGTCAAAAGTAGTTGGCTGAACAGAAGGAAGCCGAATTTAATTTATCCTTTTCTCATCATTCGATACTTTAAATAAAGTTGTACCAGTTAGTTTCTTTTTTTAAAATTATTTGAAAGTTATATAATTTCTAAACTATTTTAAAATTTTGAAAATGTCGAACATAAACAAAAATTAGCTGGGCTATTAAGACCACCAGTAAATTAATACGCCTTGGCATAAAATATAGTAAAAAGTTTTATTCCATATGACAGGTAAAATAACAAGGCAACAAATTCATTTACCGAACAAAAACAAAAAAAAAAAAAAAAGAATAACGTATGAAATAAAATTTCATGCCGATGTTACTCATGAGAATTTATATTAAGACCCAATACTAATACTTCGGTATGAAAAAAGTGCATGCTCACCGTTTAATAAAATTATTCAAAGTACATAATCCAGCACTTCGTGAAGGAAATTAAAGAGTAGTTTTTTTCTAAATCGAGATATTGCTACGATTTTCTAATTTTTCAAGCGGAATAACTAAAGTTGCTACCATTTTTCGCAAGTTTAAACAGAACGTACGAAATGCAGCTCATACTATTTCCCGGTTGGGAAACAATTGTTGTTTCTAAACTTGAAACAAGAACATTTCGTTTATTCAAACTAATTTTTTTAATGGGATTTTGATTGCATTTGAGGTAACCTTTGTAATTAAGAGTAGAAATACAACCTCACGGTTGCGGATGCGGTTGTTTTTTTTATATGGAGTTTTGACAATAAAAAACGTTCAACGAATCCGCATGATATTAGAATCTATTTTAGAGTAGAAATACAACCTCACGGTTGCGGATGCGGTTGTTTTTTTTATATGGAGTTTTGACAATAAAAAACGTTCAACGAAACCGCATGAAATTAGAATCTATTTTAATTTGAGTGCGTTTTCTCTCAAGCTCTCAAATTTTAATTTTTTCTCTTTCTGTATGTTGCCACAGTTTTATTGTTTTTCTAACAAAAATTACTATTTGTTAATATTTTTTGTGAATGACTACGACAAAAGAAGAGAAAGAAAATGTAAAAAGTCATTGAAAATCAACAATAATTTTGAAATTTTTCAATTTATTGCTTATTTAGACTTAAAAAATTTTTTTTAAATATATTTCAATAAAAAATAATAAAAAAATTAGTAAACAAATAATACAAATGACAATAAAATTCGCATCCGTCGCCGCAACTCATTTTATTTGTTTTTTCTCTGACATGCGGAATCCGTCGCCGCAACCGTAAGTTTGTATTTCTACTCTTATTTGAGTGCGTTTTCTCTCAAGCTCTCAATTTTGATTTTTTTCTCTTTCAGCATGTTGCCACAGTTTTATTGTTTTTCTACCAAAAAATTCTATTTGTTAATATTTTTTGTGAATGACTACGAAAAAAGAAGAGAAAGAAAATGTAAAAAGTCATTGTAAATCAACAATAATTTTGAAATTTTTCAATTCATTGCTTATTTACATTTGAAAAAAATTTTTTTAAACATATTTCAATAAAAAACAATAAAAAATTAGTAAACAAATAATAAAAATGACAATAAAATCCGCATCCGTCGCCGCAACTCATTTTATTTGTTTTTTCTATGACATGCGGAATCCGTCGCCGCAACCGTAAGTTTGTATTTCTACTCTAAAACCGAATTGATATGTTAAGAAAGGTAGATATGTTAAGTGAGATTTTTACATCAAATAATGAAACAAGTAATTTTTCACTGATATTACTTTATTTCGTGTTTGTATCAAAAGTTGCGAAAATTTGACCTAATATAACAAAAATTTTATAGAATAAATAAATTTTCAAAAGTTACAAAAATGTTAAAATTGTAACCAAACGGCAATACTGCTTTTAATGTATGTACAAAAAAAAAATATGTGCAAAGGGAGAGTAAAGAGCACAGCAAGACAACAAAGAAGAAGAAGCAATTGATATGTGCAGCGTTACCACCAGCGTTGCCACACAAGAAATTGACTTCCTACCAATAATTTTCAAAAATCCTACCAAAATCGTTCACAGCCTACCAAAAATTTAAAAATGCGTTTCTTGCACATAAACTCTGTTATCTCACTTGGTTTTTTTCCGTAATTGTTGAGGTGGAAATTTGTCTTTTGGTGATTTTTAAGATGGATGTTATGATTTAAAATAGTTTTAGAGCATACTATGCAGAATGAACACCCATCCCTTTCCTGGAGCCAATCAAATTCGCTCAACCATTCGGTTTTAAAATTTTTTTTACTGTTTCTTTACATTCAATATTAGTAAATATTTATGTAATTAATAGGTACATATATACAATTAATAAAGTTTAATTACTTTTCCATTTTGTCTGTTAATTTTTTTAATACAAACACTTGTAAATAAGCCTTCACTCAAAAATATTGTTAACTTCAATTTCATAATATTGTTCGCGTTTCTTAAATCAGAGATGGCTATAGCTTTAATCATCTTTATACAAAAAAGCAGAGATGTTTTTATTACACCTAAAACAGTTTTTGAAAACAGTGGTAAAACTATTCACAGTTATTGTTTATTTAATTCAAAGTTACATTTTTTTATTTTATGTTCTGAATTTTTAAGGTAAAAAATTTACTATTGCTAAAAAATTGCTACAGGAGGAAAACCTACCAAAAATTTAAAAAAATGCAACAAACCAACCAAACTACCAAACTGTTTTTTAAAAACGAAAAACTACCAAGTTTGGTCCGATTGGATCAAAGCGGCAACGCTGGTTACCACACAAGAAATTTACTTTCTACCAATAATTTTCAAAAATTCTACCAAAATCGTTCACAGCCTACCAAAAATTTAAAAATGCATTTCTTGCACATAAACTCTGTTATACTCACTTGGTTTTTTCCCCCGTAGTTGTTGAGATAGTAGTTTGTCTTTTGGTGACTTTTGAGATTGGTGTTATGATTTAAAATAGTTTTAGAGCATACTATGCAGAATGAACACCCATCTCTTTCCTGGAGCCAATCAAATTCGCTCAACCATTCGGTTCTAATAGCACGGCAATGTGAAGCACTTGCTTCGCTCTCTGAATCATGATTGCGAAGCATGCCGTTTCCACGACACATACTACATGCTTCACATTGACTGCTGTTCTAAAATTTTGTTTTTCGTTTCATTTTTAGTGTTTGTAATTAATAAAATTTTAAATTATAATATAATTATTTGTTTTTATATTAACACATATTCACACAGCACTTTTAATATTGGTTTACTTTTTTTGTTTACATTTATATACAGCTACTTCAGATGAACTTGCGATAAAAATTAGGGAAGACAGAAATTTTTCATGCTTCGCAAGTAGATTCAAGCTGAATCGTCTCAAAACAAAATGCTTCGCTCTCAAAATTTTATATGGCGAAGCACGTTGATTCGGTCGTGATTGAGCTATGAATCATGAAAAGAGAGCGAAGCAAGAATATTGGGCTCCGTGTAAACATAGTATAAATTTTCTTTTGACTGTTTCTTTACATGAAATATTAGTAAATATTTATCTAATAATAGGTACATATTTACAATTAAAAAAGTTTACTTTTTTCCATTATGTCTGTTAATTTTTAATACGTACACTTAAAAATAAAACTTCACGCAAAAATTATGTTAATTTCAATTTCATAATATTGTTCGCGTTTCTTAAACCACAGATGGTTATAGCTTTAATCATCTCTGTGCAAAAAAGCAGATATGTTTTTTATTACACCTAAAACAGTTTTTGAAAACAGTGATAACACTATTCAAAGTTATTGCTTACTTAATTCAAAGTTACATTTCTTTTTATTTTATGTTCTGAAATTTTAAGCTGAAATATTTACTATAGCTAAAAAATTGCTCGAGAAGGAAAACCTACCAAAAATTAAAAAAAAATGCAACAAACCAACCAAACTACCAAACTGTTTTTTAAAAACGAAAAACTACCAAGTTTGGTCCGATTGGACCAAAGCGGCAACGCTGGATATGTGTCAAAGTATGCAATAAACGCCAAAAGTTGCTCAACTCTCATACTTTGTGTTGACGGAGACGTACTGATTGTGACAACACTCATAAGAAAACATGTATTTTAACTGAGTTGTTAGTTGAAGTTTAACGTATGACGGATTCTATGTGCCCCGTCCTTTACTACAAAAACATTGACCATGAAAATCTAAAAGGGATAGTATATTCCATACCGTTTCATTTTGTGCTTATGATTTGGTACGTCTTAAACGATATGGTATTAAAATAGTTGCATTTTTTGTACAAAAATTTTTTTCACCCACTAAAAAAAGAGTGGTGTTAAATTTACTTGGGTGCCACCACAAATTAAAAAAAACACCAAAATTAAAAAAAAACGCATCACGCACCAACACGTAAAATTTTCGCACAAAAAATTCGAAAAGCACCCAAAATGGTGCGAACGCACCAAGTTGACAACGCTGGTTATATTTCTACTCTTATCTTTGATAACCTGTCCGTCGCTATAATTACAGCTTAATTGTTTAAGAATGAAATTTATTATTAATGTCGGGACGGCGCGAACGCCATTCCCGGCTACCAAAAATTACACGCACGAGTTATTCGCATTAGGAATAATCGCGGAGGTCAACTCAACCGAAAGTGCAATGGCCAAGCCTCACTCCGGGGGAACCGCCTTCATGATCACGGTAACCCCTACGCCAGGTAAGTATGCTTTCCTCTGCACAAACTAAACTTCTTATATTATAGTGACTATTAACTGAATGAGAAATATAAGAAAAATTAATGAAAAATACAATGTGGTTGGTTGAGTTTATTTAAACGACGGTGGTTGTTTTTGTTTTCTTAATAGCAAGCTATGGCTTGCTAGTGTACTACTAAATGTGTGCAATGTGTTTGCTGTTTGTTTTTCATCATCTTTTCGTCTGATGGGGAGTTTTTAAACGAAATATAAAATAGCAACCACAAGCAACAAACCCGTTCGTGTATATTTTTAAATGTATAAAATACAGTTTGTCAGAGGGCATATTTATCAATTAGAGAATTTTAGTAAAATAACTATTTGTTGCGCTAAAATTTTTTAATTTTAAAATGAGAATACAATTCAAGTAAATAAAATTTTTTAAAACGATAATACCTAGTAATTTCACCATGAAATAGGAATTTCAAAAATGGAATAGTAATTTTAAAAATGTAAAGTGATACATACATTAATACGTACATACCTACTTATATAAGTAGCTTATATCCAAATAAGAAAAACCCAAAAACGATATCAATTTATAAACTTTACATCTTTTTAAGTTTTCGGTTAAAATTTTAAGCGATGCTTGATTTCTTCAAAGTATTTATTTTATAACAACAATTGATGGCAAAATAATTTAATTGTTACATTAATTTATTTAATTGAATTAAATACCTAGATAACAATAATATTAAAATAGGCAATAATACCTTTTTAGCTGTTTTTTTGTAACCGTTCTACATTCTTTAGGATGGATGAGAGATCAGATAGGTGGTGAAAGTAGAAAGATATAACCATTTTATTAGTTATTTTACTTCGCCGGCGAATATGCTATAAAGAAGTACTGGCATAAGAGGCTGCATGTTGTAATATTAATTCTAAATATTTATTTATACCAATTATAACAGGAAAAAATCATTTTATTATTTTCTTTTTTTGCCGCAGGATTTGAACCCTGACCAACGGCATTTGTAATCAATGTGCTTACCACCATGGCTACAACAGTCCCTATATTTGGGAAATTATAATTTCATTTGGCAGCTTATTTTTCTAACAGTACTTTTCTAAATTAAATAACAAGCATGTTTTAGTTATATGTAATAAAAACATCTATGACAAGCACAATAAGATTTCTATTCTTCGTAAATAAAGTATTTTTTTTTGTTCCAATTCAGAATAAAAATGTCTAAATTATAATAACAAATAAATAGTAATTGTCATGAATTCGAGAATAGCACTGTAATAAAAAGTAGTGTTATTACAATGTACATAAAAGTATTTATGTATTCCTTAGTTTGTATCTGATATACATGTGGCTCGTTTAAAGAAATTTGGTTTTTTTTTAATGGAAATAAATATTTATAAAGCAACATAAGCATAAATTATAAATTTATAAACTTTCCAAGAAAAGATTTGCTTAGAACTAAGACCTTTTTTATTACTTTTTTGATGCTAATTTAGCTCCAAAAATTTTTGGATTTGGTCACACTGTTGACATATGATATCTTCAAAAAGCCTGTAAATTTCGTTCGTAGTTTTTCATATTTTCGGAGAATCTTTTAAGCATTTCGTTTGCTAGTACGGTTAAGTATTGTAAACAAATTTCCGTAAAATCAATTTGGTCCGATAGCGGTAACAAGCGCAATTCCTCAGAACATAATATGCCAACATCTATGTCTATGATATCCAAATAAATCTTGTTTCCCTGCCAGGCAAAAAATATGTTTTAAAATATTATGGCTTTTCTTCACACAGAGTGTTTTAAATGTGTCACATTTTAAATGGATGATACAAAGGTTTCCTTAAAAAATCGTAGGAAAAATTTAGAGAATTTAAACAAAATTT
Source organism: Gymnosoma rotundatum (assembly GCA_916610165.2). Classification (NCBI taxonomy): domain Eukaryota; kingdom Metazoa; phylum Arthropoda; class Insecta; order Diptera; family Tachinidae; genus Gymnosoma; species Gymnosoma rotundatum. The sequence goes on along the minus strand of OU744336.1, from coordinate 125,655,077 downwards.
CAAAGCCGCGCTCACCGTCCACAAACCGAAAATAAAAAATCTGGCTCCGTCTTGCACGAACAGAAGAAGGTAAAACTTAAAGCTAAACTTACAAATTGATTTATGTTTATTTATATTCAAACTTGCATTATTAAATAAAATTCATTAATTATTGTCTTGCATTTTCGTTACAAGAACGGTAATGAAATTATAAAAATATAAGTGAAATATCATTTATTTAAAATAAAGCAAGCTTAAAAGTGATCATTTTTTATTTTACTTACAACCTAAATTAACCTACCAATCAATAAGAATTTTAATGTAATATAATTTACCAATTACTTCTAATAATTTCTTAACACATATTATCTTTTTTCGCTTTATATTTAACTCGTGCGCTCTAGTCATGCCATCTTCACCGTTCGCTTGCAAAAACACAAATGAAATTTATACTGTGTTTGACAAACACGCTATTTAACGAGAATGATAGCATGATGGCAAACACAAAATATAAAAAATTTTTTATTTTCATCCAGCGCCGCTGACAAACACGAAATTTATGCTATTACACGAGTTTGATGGCTTGTCATCAGGCCGTGCTCACAGACGAAGTTTGATCGTCTTTGATATTATAATATACATATTATAATATAATTAAATGATTTTCTTATGAAAATAATTCTGGATTAAGATCAGTATTTTTTAAAATTAGCAATTTGCAATCTTTATTTTTAACTAATTCGACATTTCTCCGCTCCTTTTTAAAGCTTCGTCAGGAATTGTTTTTAAATTTTTTAACAGGTTTTAATACATCTGTGATATATCCGATTTCTTCGACATATGAAAGTTTGAAATGTTTTTCACTAACAATCTGTAAGTATTGGCACTTGCTCGGTATAAGGTGATTTCAAGTTTCTTTCAAAATCCCCTTGCTTAATATGTAGACCACAAATTTTTTCTTTATCTTCATTTTCAGGCTTCCCTCGCTTGGTGAATATTATCCATAACTTCCTTCGTGCGACATCTTTTGGAAAATTTTAAAATGATACAGATTTTTCAAAACACAAAACTTTTATTTAAAATGCCTGAAATATAAGGTTTTAGTAACATTTCTCTCTTATTTTTAACCGGCTTCAAGAAAAGAATGAGGTTATCAATTCGACTGAATGTTGCTTTTTTTTTATATTTGTGCCTCCAGAACTCAGTCACTTCTGAACCAATTTTAAAAATTTTAGGTAATATGATAGATTATGCTTACAGATTGGTCCCGTTTTAATAACAGTTTATAATTTTAAAAATTAAAGGGTGTTCCCATACAACATACATATATATTTTTTACGTGTATTATGAACCTTAAAGGGCGATTCTGCAAAACTGAAAATGACTGCTTATTACTATAGCTCCCAATTTTAATAGCACCTCTGTCAACAATATGTCTGATCGATTGACGTATTTAAATTTTTGTTTTACAAAGGCAAACTTGATTTCAACACTAACACGGACGGACATACGGACATCGCTTAATCGACTTCGTTATAAATAAGAACTCAGAATATATACACTGTAAAGGGTCGGAAATGGATATTGTAAAAATTACAAACAGACAAACTTTTTCTTTTTCCACTTTTTGTAGTGAAGAGTATAATAATGAGATAAAAACTTTAACCTTCTTTGCTGTTTAATGGAATATAAACTGTGGCAAACTTATTAAAAAAAAAGATCAACAAGTTTGTAAATGACTAACATATGAAGAGATACTCATTTATGAAAAAAAAGTAAAAACAAATTGGTGAAGTATGAAATTTAATAATAAGAGTCATAACAGTAATAAATTATACAATGAAAAAACTAAAAATGCATATAAATGTATGCATAATATGTATGCACACAAACGCAGGAAATTATGAAAAATAAAAATTAAAAGTTTATCATAATGTTGCATGGCATTTGTATATCGCAAATGAAACATAAAGGGTAATTCAAAATGATGTGAAATTGTTGAAAAACTTTGTTGTTTGGTTTGCACTTTTTTAAATAATGACAATTTTATTATACATATGTAATTACGATTTTGTCAACTATTCGGAGTTAAACAATTTAAGATTATTATAGTAGTGCAGCAAGTTGAAAGCAACAACATGACTCAAGTTAAATATTGAAAAGTACAAATGTAGTTTTTTTTTCTATTTTAGAAATTTGGGTTCTTTTTGTGAACTTTCAGTTTTCAGTAAAATTTTATATATTTTGATGTTCGTTAAAATTCTACTGAATATAAATAAGACCTAACCTTGAATAACTATTTAAAAAAAAATAAAGTAAAAAAGGTCAAAGGAAATTTTAATTTCTTGGCAATTGTTAGTTTTTTATTTTAGTTTTAGTACATATATATATGGCGAAGGATAAATAAGATTCCTCATAGCCGACCATAGCACTCTTACTTTTTGTTTTTTAACTTTATACACACATGTACATTACATTTACCATTAACACATCAAATGAAGTAAACAAGCATAATTATGAACAGTATTTTATCTAAAATCGTTAGTCCAGCATTTATGAAAACACCCTTTAAAAATACTTTCTATAAACTTCAACGAAATGCAACATGTCTCAAGTAGAAGATCCGATTAATAAAAAACAAACAAAATTAACTGATTGTTGTTAAATTACATTGACAACGGCAAAAAACAAAAATTATAACTAATCATTAACTAGTTGTTAAATAAAAGTTTTTTTTATAAAATTATAAAAACAAAAGGGAGATGTAACACATGTAACTGCAGCGTACAATTACAATTAAAGTTAAGCAGATACATACTTTTATACAATTAAGTTTTAAGAAGTAGTGTAGTAGTGAACTGAAGACAGGGAGTTATGTAGACCCACAAATCATTGGGCCGGAACACTTTTGTCTTTTAAGTTGTCAACCATACGAATAGAGTCAATTTTATTATTAATGTGGAGTTTTCCGTTTGCCTTCATAATCGCAACTGCATTATTAGATTTATTTTGAAAGTTTTTATTTTCATTTTTGATTAATTGAAATGAAATTTTTACGGACATGTAGTTTTTGAGGAGTTTCTTTGTTTTTGAGTACATTTTTTATATATTTTATCTAACGATTTTTTTTTATTTTTGTTCAACCTCACCCAGTTAAATAAAAGAGGTTTGAAAGAAAATCGAGATAATTAAAGATGGAAATCGAATTCATATCAAATTATTTAAAAACAAAAATAATTAGGTTTCATTTTCATTACCGGCTCAGGAAACAAAAAAAAAATTATACCTCAGTATAATCGAGTTGATTATATTTAATTAATCTCTTTATAGAAAGCCAGGTAGGGAAACTTCTTGTGAGTGGAGGGCCAATCTATAAAGATGATTAGTTTTTTAATTGCTCGTTTAGAAAAATTATAAATGGGTAAAATGAAAATAAAAGATTATGGGAGTTAGATTCTTTTATTTACTTTTTGGGAAACTGTATGCTCACCTGTTTTTAGGATGAATTTTATAATTGAAAAGTTGAGTAATTTTCCAATTAATAATTACAATTTATTTATTAAAAATATTTTTTTTTTCACAAAAATAGGATAAGTATTTAGGGATTTTTATTATTCTTCCAAATTTAATTATTGTATTTAAAAATTCAAAATTTCATTGAAGGTTTTAAACTTGACTGCACGAGGTTAAAAAGGTAAGTAATAAATATAGTGTTTCGGATTATGACCTAACTTTGCAAGTGTAGAAAAATAAGTAGTTTTAATATTAATTTTTAATTCTTGTTTAAGCTTTTTTTATGATTTTGACGAAACTTGACTTAAATAAATATTTCTTTTTCGGGTGTTCTAAATTTAGTGCTGCCAGATGAATAAATCAAGTTTAAAGCTTTAAAAGTAGTGTTAGTAAAGGCTAATTTGCGTTGTAAGCTGACATTAAAATGTTGTGTCCAAAGCTAGTTTGGACAATACATGTATACGATGGTTTGCAATTTAACATTTTTCGGGGAGAGAGGTGCAGTTTATATTTTCCAACTTTTGCACATTCTTCTAGTAGTTTATTTTTGTAAAATACTTGGGAAAAATTTTAACGATGTAGTCTTTAATCTATTGATATTTTTGGAACAATAAATATAATTATCTGGCACAAAATTCTACTAAAGGTCTCTAGGTAGTACTACCTTTATTTGTAAGAAACTCAGTTGTTCTCGGAAAAATTGCAAGAAAATGACGCAAAAAGCGTTTACTTTTTATGGCCATGACACACACACACATTTAGGTATGTTATTATAAGTTACCCATAGTTAAATTTACGTTTTTGTAACGCAAGTAACTCGCTTTCGGCTAAACTTAAATTTATCGTCAATTCAAAGAATTGATCAACCGATCTTAAGCTTACCGAAATATTTTAAATAAATGAACAGACATTTTTCATAAAATTGTTTTTGAAATTGTTTTGATTTAGATATTTCTCTAAAAAGTTTTGCACTAAGAATAATGACGCTTGGATGAACTGCAATAAGATAAAGATTGTAAAAAGAAATAAGAATTTAGCTTAAAAGCATTTATTAGCAATAATTCATCTGATAGTCATAAAATATTCTGTAAATACAGAAAAAGGTTGAAAGCATTAGTGAGACGTTAGTGATTTTAAAATTGTTTTCAGTCTCAATATTGAATCTGAAGATGTTTTCGGAGATCATATCCTTAACGTAAATGAGTTTAACAACCACTCCATTCTTCCACCTATTATCAGCTCGGATAACTTTAATAACACTTGATGCAAATAACAGATTTTATTTTAGAAATATTGATAAACTTGAAATGTTTGAAGTATTAAATCTAACTCGGTTGCTCCATTAAAGTTTCTAAAACTTGCACTTCCATTTATATCAAAGTTTCATACTTATTTAATCAACTCGGCAATAACCTATTCAGAATTTCCTAAACTTTGGAAAGTTGGTAGAGTTATGCCCATACCAACGGTGAAAACACCTTGCTCTATTTTAGATTTTTGCTTAATAGGTATTCTTTCTTCAAGTTCTAAAACATTAGAAATTATATTAGGAAATCAAATTTAAGATCACCCTAGTTCAGAAAACTTTTATCAGTCTGGCTACACGAAAGGTTATAACACAACGGGATTGGTCTTAGAAATTGCAAAAGCATTGTGGCATAACATGGATAAATCGCACATTCCTTATCTTGTTACATTAGATTTAAGCAAGTCCTTTGATTCCCTTAATTGTGAATTATTATATCATAAGCTCAGTAAAGAATTTAAATTTAATCATTTGGTGCTTACCTTAATGTCTTCATTTGTTAAGGGTAGAATGCGGTACGTCAAACTTAAAGGTCGAAGGTCATCTACACTAGAAGTGTAAAGGGGAGTACCACAAGGGTCTTTATTAGGAACATTACTATTTTTAATGTATATGAATGATCTGCATCGTATAATAAATTTTTGTAAATGTTATACGTATGCAGATGATGACTAGGTGATGACTCTGGTTGACAAAATTTTGTGTTGCTTAATTGTTCTAAATCAAAGTGTTTTTTTCTATAGTTTATTCTCACCTTCGATATATCTTAGAGAGGACCCCATAATATTTGTGTAGAATCAGAAAGTTTTAAAACATGCCTTGATTGCAAACTTAACTTTTTATATCAAGTCAGTATTAAGAGTGACTTATGTACATCTTAAGACGACTATACAACTTACTGCCATCCCTAAACCAGCGCGTAAAGCGCAAGATATCTGTTAAAAGTTCTCATGTACATACAAATTGTATGAAGCATCCCTTAATAGCACGGCGTCAACGCTTAGCAATTGGAAAATCCAATTTTGACAGTGCGTTAGGAGGTGAAGTTGGCTGTTTGTTGGTTTGTTTTGTTATGGTTGAAAAGTAATGACAATTAAGTTATTTTCAAGCTAATCTAGCAGTTTTATCTCTTATTTATTCTTATACAGCGGGTTTTATAAAATAAATTGAGTTAACATCACTGTTAAAGACACAAAGTTTACGCTTTTATTTAGGTATGACATTCCAGCGCAAAAGCTATGAATTATATTGCGTCTTACGCGCTAATTTAAGGATGTCAGTTACGCATTTTCCTTCCTTTAAATGTGAAAAACAGGTAAAAACGTTGTGTTTTCCACTATTTTTGTATATGATGGAGGTTTTTTCAGAAATATCTTAACCAAATGTTTCAAAACTTCATATTTGCCTTAATAGAGTTAATGCGAATTATTTATGGTCTTATTATCCTCTAGAACCAATATTTTGATATGTCCGAGTTTATGTATAAAGATGCGCTGATCAATCGTGGTGAAAGTAACAAGAATTTGGAATAACATACTTCCGCAAACCCTCACGTTTGATAAAAATGTTGGTCAATTTATGAATATAGCAAAAAAATATTTATACTTATTTGAGTTTAATTTTAATAGAATTTATGTGTCATTATTTGTGCCTAAAAAAGCGGGGATTAAATTTAAATTTATTTATAATATTATTATTTATAAAAGTAAATAACGGGAATGTCAAATTAAAATAAATGGCCATCGAGACGAACTTTCACCCTCAATAATCAATACAGTAGGTTTTAATGATTTCGTGGCGATATTAGCACAATAGTTTTAAAGTTCGATTATTTTAATTTGATATTCCCGTTATTTACTTTTATAAATTACTTTGCAAGTGCCTGTTAAAAAAAATATTGTAGTGTTTCTTGTTGTTATTTTATTTTTCATCTTTTAACTGTATAAAACAGCCTAAAAAAGTCAGTCGTATACAGTGGATAAAGAAAAATAAAACTTTGATTTTTGTCTTTACTTTATTGTTTGGACAAAATTTTTTAGTTTAATATAGTTTTTTATTTGACCTTTTTATTAATTATATTTTAATTTATTTATTAAGCATGAAGTCTTTACCTTTTATTTTCATTTTTTTAATATTTCGCTACTCCTTTGTGTGGCATCATCAGGAAAAACAAATATTTATTCAAATAAATTAAAATATATTTTAGTTTATTTAAAATGTTTGTGAGAAGTTTCCTGAAGAGCTAATTGATCGGTAGCGAAATGGCCATCGAGAGGTGCTTTCACCTTCAATAATTAATACCGATAGTTTTAATAATTTAGTCGAGATATTAGCACAATAATTTAATTTATATTAAGTTTAAATTTTAATTGTTAAATTGTAGTTGCCATGTAAAATATTGAATTATTTGGCCTTGTAGCTTGAGATTCATTTAACAAATGCATAAATAAATAAATGTCTTATCCAAAGCTGATTATAGGGTTTATAAAATCTTAACTTTAACTCCTTCAAATTTGCAATTGGTCATTAGAACTGTCACAAATGGCATGTGTGTCCAAAAAGTAGGCGTAGTAAATATAAATGTCTGACAGAGTTTTTGATAGGTCGGTCATGATTTCGTAATCTTTTAAAAATTGCATATCCTTAACAATCATTGAAGTTGCATTCTTGAGTGGCACCTAAACGCAATTTTTGTTACGATATTTCTAAGTAGGACAGACTTCTATCGGATTTTTTTGTAAATGAAATACACGTTTGTCTAGAATAGTCTGCCTCTCAGCAGTAGTTAAAAATATGCTCCTTTGCTTATACAAACAATTTGTCGCCCCTTTTTCATTTCTACGAGTATTTGTTTTTTTATAATTCTATTAATTATTTATTTTTAATATTATCTTACGATTTGTTTTATTACTTTTTTATCTAGAAGAAATACTTTTGAAAGAAATTCCTTTTATATACAATAAATTATCAACAAAAAAAGAGGAACATTACACACTACCAAAATAATTATATTTGTTGTGAAGCATTTGCTCCAGAAATGGGCACACTATTTAACTGTGGAAATATGATTCAACTAATTCATTAAGACGACGGGAGAAAGATTTAGGATGAGAATTATTATATCTTAATTTATATGTCGTTAAAAATATACAAAAATATTGCTTAAAGCTTAAAATAGATCTGTGTTACCGATTAAATTGAAAAAGCATTATTTTCAAGGAAGTTTGAGGAGAAAATAAACTCGTTTCTGGAGGTATTTGGGGATGAAAACTTTTAACTAGGGTATTCGAATTGAATATAAGCTGCGAACTAACATAGAAACTCAGCAAAAAACAAAAATTAGGGAGTTTAAAAATCATGGGTGCTTTCATTACTTCTCTTGCACTAAACTCCTATAATGCGTTTTTAATAAGTTAGTTTATTCTTCTTAAGTGGTAATTTTTCAACTCATGAAAAACTCATAAAAATTCATACAAATTTCGTCATTAAAAATTTGTTTAAAAACTAAACAATATAAGTTGTATGAATAATTCTTGCAAAAAACCGACTTCAAAACAGATTTCGTCTGTCTGGTTCAAGAGTATGGCCACATAAATTAGATTACATTAACTATTGGGACACTCTTATATCTCCAAGCTTTATACTTGTTCAACTGTTCAATAGTTTGGCAATATACATCAAATTACATCAACTATAGGGTCTCCCTTTATTTTCAAAATTCAAATTATACACTCGCTCTTGTAGTAGATTCAGCAATCAGGTGTAAAAGCAAACGGTGTAAAATTCAATTTCGTCTGTCTATAACAGTTTTACAGTTTGGCCATATACATAAGATTGTATTAACTATTGTAAAACCCTTAATTTACAATTTAAAATTTTTATACTTCTAATTATACCAAACAAAGTAGTGGACATTCTGTCTAATATTCAGGTGCTTGTAATAACGGGTCAAAAAATATGGCCATATAGAAGAAAGTACATTAATTTTGGGAACACCCTTTAATCTCTAAATTCTAATCTTCTTGTTATAGCGTACTTAGCAAAACAGGTAAATTTCAGCTGTATATCTATAAATGTTAAAAAGTTCGCCCATATGTCTATAGCAATCGACATTCTGCCCAATTTGCAAGCGTTTGTCTATAAAGGTTCAAAAGATAGTCCCTTATAAGTAAATCTACATCAATTATGGGGGCACCCTTTAATTGTTAGATTTATTTTTGTATAACATTTTTTTGTTGGGAGCTATAGTAATACGCAGTCGTTTTAAATTTTACAGAATCGCCCTTTAGAGTTTATTATAGTCGTAAAAAATGTGTATGTTGTATGGGGACACCCTTTAATTTTTAAGAATTATGAACTGTTTTTTTAACGGGACCAATCTGTAAGCATAGTCTATCATATTACCAAAAATTTTCAAAATCGGTTCAGAAATGACTGAGTTCTGCAGGCACAAATATAAAAAAGCAACATTCAGCCAAATTGTATAACCTCCTTCTTTTTTTGAAGTCGGTTAAAAAAACGTATCCTAATTATCGAATTTTCACTGGTTAATGTGAACCCAAGCTCGCCAATGATAATTGAGACAATATTCTGTTTATTGACAAAATTTATTTAGTAGTCAAACATACAAAATTTAGTTAGTTCAATAAGCATTTGACAGCTGGAAAACACATTTGTTATTTTATTTGGAAAATTTATTTTTTCAAAGTTTAGTGGAAAAAGATTCATGGAAAAAAAGAAATTAATTAAATATTTAATTTTATTAGACTGATTTTTTATTATTAATAATTTAATATTAATGAACTTATCTTCTATTTGACTCAACATATTTTCGGTTGCTTTGTTTTATTTTTTTGACGTTGTATGTATGAACACTACTGTAATGTAAAAATCATGCGTTTTCCCTTAAATTGAACCACTTCATTTCTAAGGCGAAATAATACAAGGTGGTCGCAATGGCGAACTTATTAATTTCGCCGTAAGCACTTAATGTTAAATGTTATCTTTGTCCCAAACATTCATTCATCTCTCTAGAAAAAACAAAGATTATTACAAAAAAAGTAGCCTTTTCTCTTGCAATTATTCAAAGTTTTGGAGCAATTTCTACTCGTTTAAATACTAATATTTTAATGAAATATATAGCGGCAGTTTTTCAGACACAATGCTTCTGTTTAAAGTGGCTATGTTAGCTGGAGTGATGTTGCAATTCGCAGTATTTTAAGTCCACCAATGCTTTCCTCGCCTTGTTGTATACTTTCCTTGAATTTCTGCTGTAAGTCTTTTTTATTGCCATTTAACTCAAATTAACTTTTTTCAACAATTTATTTTTGACTACTTTCGTAAACAAGCTTAATTCGCCTCAACAACTACAATGTCAACAGCTGATATACATTTTTCCAATTTTTGTGGAAGCAAAAGAAGTAAAGACTCATTTAATTCCTCCTCTTCTTTCCCAGACGCGTGTGAATCGGGTAATGATTGAGCAACAAATACAACAAATTTCTTTACTGCTTTTAAACACATTTAATTAGCGATTATTATAAATATTGCAACAGATTCTTTTTATAATCTTTAGATAAAAAGTGTAAAATATTGCGTATGTTTACAGTTATGCTAGGAAGACTATAATTTTGAATTACAACGTTACAACGTTTATAAATAAAATTTTTTGTTTAATTTATGACGGCTATCAACGTGTCTATTGTTTGCTAGTTAAATGCAATATTAAATGCGTATGCAACTGTAGTTTAAGATTTCCGCTTTTCAAAATGCGTTACGCATTTAAGAATTGCATAAGAGCATTAAACTTATGAAAAAAACTAAAAGAATTTGAAGTAAAAACAAATTGTTAGTTTTTAATAAAAGTTAAGAAGGTTCAAAGAAGGTTTAGCTGCATATGTAAGCGATTTTTATTTACTTATATGAATATGTATACATGCATACATACACACCTACAGACTGTGTATATTATAGTTAGGATAGATTTATTTCTTTGGCTTATTTTCGTATTAAAAATGTTTTTATTTTGTTGTTTAAAATAAAAATCATCAAGCAGAACAAATGTGTTATTTCTTTTTTCAACTAGAAAAGCTTAATTTGGTTTTTGAACTCTTTTTTATTTTTTTTTTTATACTATTTGGTTAGTTTCTTAGTGAAAATAAAAAATTTCACTTTTCTTTAAATGGCACATCCCTACAAAAGTACATACCTATGTATGTATGTATGCGAAAATTATTTAAAACAAAACTGCTATATTCGGCTATGCTCAATCTTATATACCCTTCACCATCTATGTAAATGTAGTTTAGTGAAGTAATATTTAACGAAGTATTTATGGTGAAAGGTCAGTATCACATCGTTATAATTTTTATTGTTAGGCTAAAGATTTTGGGCTTTTCGTTGTTCCAAATAAAACATCGAATCATTTTTTCCAAACTAATTCAACATATTTAAAGCCAGTTTAAAATTTCCCCATCTGTATTTGTTTGACGTTTGATATTGCCTTTTGAGATTTGGTTTAGACAAAGTACAAAATAAAACTGTTTTTTTTTTGGCAAGCCTTTATTGAATTATAACTGTGCATAATTAGTCCTTTTTCTGTAATGCTGTTTTAACAACTGAAAAAGTAAAAATTTGGGCTCAATTAGAGTCATATTAGTATCGTCAAATTGAATAATAACATCAGTGCGGGTTAAAACATTGCGATTTTGTCCAGTACACATGTCGCTGTATGTTACGATACGATCTTGAGTTGTTATCGTCTCAATATGCTTCAGACAGCAAAATCCTATTTTAAAACACTAGCATTAGATAATTAATATCAGCTAACGAACAGCGTTCACTGAAGTAGCAATAATCAATAATAATTGAAATATAAAAGTTATTTTAATTATAATTATTAGGAATGGACTTACTTTACTTTCAAAAGAAATTTTTTGTGGAAGAGTTGTACAGCAAAACTGTTTTTGTTTATTTTATGTGAAGATAGAACTCTATTGAAATTGTGATTGTAACTATAGAGAGAAGAAGCCTATAGCTTATTAAAATTACTATTAACTTAGTTTTTTCTTTTTTTTAAGTGGACTTATACCACTTTACAAAAACAGCTCATATAGAAAATCTGTATAGTTTTTATGTATGGAGTTTCACAGTAATGTGTCCAGCAACAAATAATGGATTCGGCTATGGTGCCATCCGGTAATTTATTCGCTTTGATCCATACATATATACATACATAAAACGTGTTTATATAATTTTTTTATACGAACTTTGACATTTCGAACAATTGTGAAAATGAATAAATACACCATTGCTATCACCTGGATCATAACTTGGCCATGATTATTATATTTATTGTTATTAATTCTATATTTAAATACATGGTCACTCTATCAACCGGTACGTATTAGGTATTTTTTTTTTTTTTGCTTTTTTAGCTACAAGAGAACTTAAAATGGTGATGCAAGACAGAAATATTGTTGGAATGACTGTTTTAGTAGATTCTGGTAGACAATTTCATAGCATTAAATATGATTTCCGGCACAGGAATTACAGTTTAATTTTTGACTGATTATTTCAATAAATCTGGCCATATGGCGGAAATGGTGGCTTGAATATTGTTTCTAATGCTTTAAAAGTTGCTGGTTTGTTAGCATAAGCCAATGACTAAAGTAATACAGTGGCGTTAAATCACATGAACGGGATGGCTATTAAATAGGACCACTTTTAAAAATAAAACTATCACCACAAATTTTTCCTAATATTTGAAACAACTCTACTTTAGTAAGAATCTCACCCATATTTTCCGATTAAGGGACCTCTGAATTTTTAATAGAAAAGTACTATCGTGCACCATATTTTTTAAGATATCAATATGGGTATCATTTTTAAAATTTTTGAAGAGATCTTTAAGGAAAGTCTAAAATTTTTAAAAAATGCTTGAGAATTAATAATTACTTTGTATAATTAATTTTTAGCTTTAAAGAAAATCGGCCTTTCCCCTTCTTAATAATTTTTTCGCACTATTTGTATCTTATGCAATTTTAGTTTTCTCTTGATGTCTTTTATAAAAAGTGAGAATTTATATAACGAAATAACGATCACTTTCGATTTTATATTATTACATTTTTATATGCATGAAGTACTTTTAATAATGAGATATCTTGCGGATTTCCGCTTAAAAAATTAAAAAATAAAAATAACAACAATAACGAGGCAAAAAATTCAACAAAACATTAATTGAATTGAAAGACAAATAATAATGTTGATTAAAAACTTTGAGTTCAACAGAATTCTATTAAATTTCTTAGTACGTAATTTTTTTCCACAAACTCACAACTTTCTTTTTGCCCATTCTGAAGTTTGTGGTAGCTGTTTTATAAACGTGATACATTTAACTTTAATTTAATTTTAATTTGTCAACATTTTTTTTTTCATGTTTTTAACTGCTTAATGCTTTGTGTCACTTACATAAGTTCGTTTTAATTAGTTCATTCAAAATCTTTAGCATCTTTAAGTTTAAACTTTACTATTTATTTTCTATTTGATGTTGTTCGTGCCACGATTTCTCTCACGTACATAAATATTATTTTAAGTTAAATAAATCTTTAATTTTATTTTAGTGCTTTTGTTATAAAGTTCTGTGGAGACTTTAAAGATGAAAGCAAAAGATATAAAGTTAGATTTTACTTTTTAGAATATAACAAAGAATTCTAATTATTGTCGCTGTTACGATTTAATCGAAAGTAACGTTTTTACTGTAATTTTTATATGTATTTTACTCTTTCATGTGGATGACTTGCTTCTATAATAATGTATTTTTTTTTTTTTTGCTTATACGTTTTATTTCAAACATTTCTATTTATAATACTGTGAAGTTAAAATTTTTTTCATAGCACGAATTTTATAATTATAGCACGACCATTTGTTAATTAATAAATAATCATCTGTCTGTTTATAACGGTTCAAAAGTATGGCCACATACATCAAATAACATTAAATATTGGGACCTCCTTATACTCGTATTCCATCAACAAACCTTAAACTTATTATAGCAGACTTACCACTACAGCTTCTTGTTACTTCAACCATCTGTCTACAACTGTTCAGCACTTTGGCAGTATACATCAAATTACAGCAACTATAGGGCACCCTTTAACTTTCAAGTGTTTGCATAAAACGATTCAAAAGATACGGCCATATAGGTTAAATTACATCAATTTTAGAAACACTTTAATTTTCCAAATTCAAAATAGCCTTTTGTTAGCGGACTTAGCAATACAGGTTCCTTGTAAGTTTCAAGCGTCTGTCTACAACTGTTTAAAAGTATGGCCAACTGCATCAATTAAATAATATTTTTTCTATAACGGTCATAGCAATCGGTATTTTGTATAATTTACAAGCGAATGTCTATAACGGTTTAAATGATAGGCCCATGTAGTTCAATTTATGTCCCCTGCGGGGACGCCCTTTAATTTTTAGATATATTTTTGTATTACTTTTTGCCATTAGGAGCTATAGTGATACGCAGTTTTGTTTTATTTAAGAGTGATGCCCTTTACGTTTCATAATACACGTAAGCATAACTTTTTAAGTTAAAAACAAATTTTCAAAATCGATTCAGAAATGACTGAGTTACGGAGACACAAACATAAACAAGGAAAAATAGGTTCAAATCTTATTTTGATTTAAAAATCAATGATTTAAAAAATTAAGGTGAAATCTTTGTTCTGGCATCGCTGGAGAACAACGAAAAAAGTTTTGGGCTGTGTGTGGACTTCGTCTAACCAAACTTATGTTGATTGTTTATGAATGTTCTTCGTATTCTTATTTATCAAATTAGTGGGTTAAAGAATCAATTAGACGTGTAATAAGCATAACTATATAAAGCAGCTGTTTAAATGAATCTTATGGGAACCATTGTTTTTGATTATTGGTGACATGCCGTAACGCTATAGCCATAACCGTAACCATAGATATCAATTAAGGTTCAATTAGACGTGCCATAACCATATAAAACAGCTGTTCAAACCAACCTTATGGGAAATACTGTATTTGATTATTGGTGACATGGCATAATGCCATAGCTACAACCGTAATTATAGATATCAATTAAATTTTGATTTTGTACCATATAGAGTATGCTAATAAATTTAGACATTAACTGTTTGTTTTTATATTTTCTTCTTACTTTTCACGTTCGCTGCATTGTGTTGGTGACTTTTAATTCTTATTTCTCATTACGCTTCTATTTTTATTAACAAATGGCAACACAAATAAGAGTTATGGCTGCGGTTATGGCTACGATTACGGCTATGGAGTTATGGTAATGCAACTCTAATTGAATCTTTAATAGATGATGTTTACAGTGTATACAACTTGAGGTAGATAGATATGAGGAGTACTGATGACAGATATAGCGATTCAAAAAATGCTTTATTACATTCCCCTATTGTCTTATATTTCGTGTTTTCTTTAAAAATAAACACAAAATTTTTTAAATAATTTTTCTTTTCTAATAAAGTTAGAAATTTAAATATATTTTAACATAAGCCGATTTTAAATTATTCATTTGGTATAGTAAAGAAAAGGAATTTGTAACATAATATAAAACATTTATATCTAACATAACAAATAGTTAGCATGAGGTTGGCATGGGTAATAGGAATAAGGAGGACGGTTTTTCTGTACGTGTTGACATTAAAAATCATTCGTGATCCACAACTGTATCCTGTGGATATTTTGGATGTGAAACTGTGTAGAGGGGCCCTCTGAGAGTCTGTTCAGTTTCACCACTCATGCCAACCTTATGTTAAATTTTTTATATGCACACAGCTGTTAATATTTTTGTTTAAAAGAGAAACAAGAGTCAATGAGCTCATAAATCTTTTTGTGTAGAAATTTTAACAAAAAGGTCTGTTGCATAAATAATTTCCATTTAAAAATACCTTTCACCAAAAATGTTTTAATTTAAGCAATTAAAGTTAACAAGCCCCAACAAAGACCGCCAAACTAACAAACACGTGTTAAACCAAGTCCATTGACTTTAAAAACATGTTTTCATTTTCCACAACCAATGGAAATTTGTTAAAATGTGCACATAAAAAGCACGTTTTAATATTTTGTCATCAAGAGCATAAAAATAATAATTATTTCTTTTTGGTGTAACCATAACAATTTCAAAGAAATGGTCGTTATTAAATCATATAATGTATGATTATGATTTTATTTCTAGCAAAATATGAACAATTAAATGATAAACGAACAGCGGTAAGTTACTCACTGCTGTGATAGAAACGGGTTTAAGAGGTTTAAAAAAAATTTTAAAGGTTAATATTTTATAAAATGGAAAAATATATTTTTAATGTTTGCGAATCGTTCGCCACTTCAAGCAGGCAAAATTACTTTATTTGCTAATAGTCGAAATCTTTCAACATACATACATAAATACTACAGTGTAAATTTTAATTATTCAATGTCAAGCAAAATACAATAGACAAATAAAGACTTACCACAACTTTGAAAAATAACGAATATCAATCCCACAGTAAAAATCCAATGATAAATAATCCACATTTTGTTTCTTGCTAATCTTGTTTCATTAAAAGTAAAAATTCTTTCCAGACTTAAGTAATGCACGTACATATACTTATGTATACATATATATTTATTTGTTGAGTTTAAAGCCGCTTAGTTGTCAAGTTATCTATAGATTTTCGCACAATTTCATAAACATTACAACACTTTACGTTATAGTTGAATTTTAAAGTCATTAGCATTATTGAATATTCAAAAATCACTTCCTCTTTTAGGGTTTTAACAGGAAATTAATATTTATTATTGTATTTTCACAAGTTCTTTTTTTTCTGGTCTTTAAAATGGCGGCACACTTTAGACATGTTTAAGTTTCAAGTGATGACAACGTGTTTACGTTAACGGCCGCATTTTTACAAAGAAGATATTTTTTCTCACTCAGATTAAGTATTTTTGATTTTGTTTTTTTCTTCTTCTTTACATAAATTTTGCCCCTTTAGTGGAAATTGTTGCTGTACGATACCAGCTTAAAATGAAAATACCTCAGAATGGTAAACGGTTTTATTTGTGTAGTTGTAAATTAGGTTTATTCACAAAACGTTTATGTTTTGACTGTTATTTTGTTGTTGCTTCTCTTGTTTTCTTTTTTTGTTTATTTTTTTTTTGTTGTGATGTTGTATGTACATACATTTTATATTTATATATTTGTTATTACTTATTGTTCACTAGTATCTGATGTACTAAATAAACGCTGTAGCAGCTTTTTCATAATTTTTTTAGTAGTTCAAAATTTATCAGATCATTTCCATAAAAGTTTATTATGTATGTGTGTGATATGTACTTATTTAAAAAAAATTATACTTAGTAAATTAAGCTTCTGATATATTTATTATGACTAAGTGTACTCTTATGTTGTTTTCTATTACTTTGTCGAATGTAGGGTAATCGTTTCTCCTTATGCTAATTAAAGGTTTTAAATTGCTCTAGTTATTCTTTTAATTTATATAATTTTCCTTTTTTAAAGAATGCATAGAAAACAAAGCAGATGGAATATAAGAAAGATGAATTTATCTTAAGTTTTCTTCTTTGTAGACCACATTGACCTTGACAATCGTTTGCACCTACTCTTGAAATCTTTTTCCTTCAAAATGCTAATTGTTTTTAACACTTAATTTTTGTTTTATTTATATGACAATTCTTTTACAGAGTATAATTGACTCCAAAAATATCTTCACTTGTTAATTTTATTTTGGTACCCCAGCAGCTTTTCGATAAAAAAGTGTTTTAAGCTTTCAATGGTGTTCATCGTTAAAAGAAAAATGAAAAACATTAAATTGCTAATTTACCAAAGTCCATACATGAAAAACAGCAACAACAAAAACAGCAACCGCAAAAAATGGCCAATCACAGTACCATTATACACTTTAAGATATAGTCGTTAGATCTGTCAAAAATCGCATGTGTTTCCAATAATGTGTCCAATTTGCAATTTAAGGAGAAAATGAGAAAAGAATTGTTTCTAAATGATCAGAGTTGCATTTTGAGTTGTATATCTCTTGTGTGACAGTGTAGCACCTAAATACAGTTTTTATTTCAATTTTTCTATGCAGCACAGAATTAACACTCCTATTTTTAGTATTGTAGAATACCAAGAACCGAAAGAAATCGACAACAAAACCTCAAAATACTGTACATTTAAATATATGAGGTAGGGCACGGGGAAGAAATTGATGGATCTCGCCAGGAAAAAAAACAGAACCATAAATCCTGCAGTATAAAACCTAAAAATTTCAGACGAGTAGGAGGATCGAAAAAATACTCTGGAATTTTTTCTAAGCAGCATAAAAAGTTGCGTTTTTTTTGCCGGCAGGAAAGCTATTAGGAAAGAGAGCAAAATGTTTCTCAAACATAATTACATTACTTTAAGCTGTAAGCGAAATGGACAATCGAAGAAGAAAAAATAAATGTTTAAAAATGGTGTAACAGGAATCAGAGAAACAAAACCGCACGTTGTATATAAATTTCCAGCGTTCGCTGGTATTTCACTGAGGACCACATGCGGATATGTAATAAATGTGAATATCCAAACCAACTTAAGGCAACCATCACTTGTCGTACTCATTAATGACGGAATAAGTCAGAAAGAGGCGAACTCAGTGATGACGAAAAACAATAAACGAAGCCGAGTTCAAAAGTTTTTATAACAAACGAAGAAAATATTTTGTACCCCTTTTCATTTACATTTAACGCTCTAATAATTTTACTAACCCCTTTGAAATCATTGCAATCAACACCTTTTGTACGCCAACCACCCTTTTGACCAGACTAAACACCATTAACTATAATTTGTGTCAAACGCAATACTATAGACAACTGTAAAAGTAAAAACAAGGGAAAAGTTAAACCAAAATTTAACTTGATTCCAAAAGAAAAAAAGAAAGAAACTTAAATAAAAAACTGTTATTATTTTGGTCACTTCTTGCAAAAAGAAAAAAACCAAAGTGAAACTTTAATCGATGGGTTGCATGTTATAAACACAACAAAATATAGAGAGAAAAAAATGCAACAAGAACTAATTCGAATTAAAAAGAAAGCAAATGAAGAAGCCGGAGGGAGTATGAAACTAACTAGTGGACAAGTAAAGTTTCACTGCTTAAGCAAAAACAATAAAAAAAAACTTCTTAACTTTTACTCACACTTACAAAGCAGACTAACACATGTACACGGAGTACACAGGTGAATGACTTTTTCTTTAAATGTTTCCGACTTCCGGTCAAGTTTATTTTTTTTTTTTTAGTTGACTGGAGCACGAAAAAGGATTGTTGGGATTGTTAGTGGAAAGGAAAATACTTTTACTTTACTAAGCAAATTAATTAAAAATATATGGGGGTTTAGTAAGACAATAAAAATGTTTTTCTTGTCATGTGCACCGTTAAAAGTTGGTGAGGAATTGGCAGAACATGTTAAATATTTGTTAAAGTCTGTAAGTTTTAAGGAAGAGAAAGAAAAAAATTTGGGTTATAGGATGTAGAAAAAAGAGACTGTTTGGATAGCTGTAACTGTACTTAAAATTTATACTTTAATGACAGAGTTTTCGAACAGGGACGGGAAACCTTTGACATTTTATTTATTATATTTTAACTATAGAATTGTGTATGGAGTAGAATTCATGGGACTTAAATTAAAATCGTCTTTATTCAGCACTGGAGCTGTAATATATCATGTAAAAAAAAATTCTTGCCTCAAGTTTGATTTTATAAGAGATAAAGTTAAGCAGGTTTTGAAACCGTATAAAATTTTCGCCACCCGAAATAATAAACCAATTCATAGTCTCAAGTAGTGTTGCATCATAGCATTTGCAAAATTGTATACCAACAAAATACACAGTAATGGATTAGCAATTTTTTGTTAAAATAAAACACTTGAAACTAATAGTTTATATTTACTCTAATTATGCAACACTTGATTGAAAAAAGACAGCTGGCAGTCAGTGAAGAAAGTCAAGCGGAATCTATCCTCAACTATTGCTGCTAAAACATTCTTTCGCCAAATATTTGATTTGAGTACTGCGCTAAAAAATCCCCGGCAGCACTTCACCACAAGATAAATTTTTTCTGCAGCTTCGTCTATTGAAAAATCATTTAAGGATTAATGTTTCTTAAACATGTGTTTTTATTTAGAGAATTAAGTGGAAAATAATTCTTTTATTTATCAATTAGCTGCGAGTTTCGTGTTTTGCAGGAAGCATTGCAAACTTACTGCCATCCCTCAATTAGCGCGTAAGGCGCAAGATATGTATCAAAATTTCTCATGTACATAAAAATTGTATGAAGCATCCCTAAATAGCACGACGTCAACGCTTAGCACTTGGAAAATGCAATTTTGACAGTGCGTTAGGAAGTGAAGTTGGCTGCTTGTTGGTTTGTTTTATTTTGTTATGGTTGAAAAGTCATGACATTTTAGTTATTTTCAAGGCAATCTAGCTGTTTTATCTCTTCTTTATTCTTATACAGCGGGTTTTATAAAATAAAATGAGTTAACATTATTGTAAAAAACACAAAGTTGACGCTCTTATTTAGGTATGTCATTGCAGCGTAAAAGCCCGACGTAAGAATTGCACTTTACGCGCTAATGTAGCGATGGCAGTTATGGTTTGCTTTATACATTATGTATGTACATGAGAATTTTTGACAGATAGATTGCGCCTTACGCGCTAAATTAGATTTGTCTGTAACACAATTCTGTTATACTTTCCAAAATGGCGTCGTAGGTGCCACACTTTTATCCAGAATATATGCAAAAAAATATGTCGCTAATATTTTGTTTTTTTTTTCTCATCTTAAAAAAATTAACTCACAAAAGATTATAAAATCGTACACATCGTTCAAAAAGTCTGTCACACACATATTCTTCTAATCCACACTTTCATACTTTTTAAGCGCATAAGCAATTTTTGACAGAACGTACGACTGAGTGTGATAGTGAATCCTGGCCTTTAAAATTACTTGTGTGAAATTGTGTTAAAACTTTTAACCACGGCTGTTTAAGTATAATTTCGATATTTAAATTTAACAGTATTATTTATAACTAAATTAATCAAACTTTTAAATTCGTGCAATTTTTATTATAATTATTATTATACTCCTGTTAATTATCATTATTAATTATAAACATTATTATTCATAAATGTTATTTATTATATTTATTATTTATGATATATATTGAATATTGAAACTGTACTTATTATATAAATAAATTTAAATTGGCTTAAATTAATATAGAAGTTTGGAAATATCTTTTCTTTTTTTTTTAAATTTAGAAATTAAATTGAACATAAGCCGAATTAAATTTATTAACTTTGTTATAATACTAACATAGTTCAACTAATAATTTGAAGAATTAAAATAATATTACTATTATTATAACTATTAATATTATTATTGCAATTAATTATATTAACTAATTGCTATACTTATTTTATTTTTATTTTATTTACATAATTACTGTTATATTCATAAAAAATAAAATAATTTTGTAATGCGTTTTATAAAAAATTTTCCATACAAATTTGTCCTAAAATACATTTCAAATCTATTTTAATATTTTATAAATATGACAATTATTTTATATATTAATGCAATACAGCACTTAATTTAATTTTAATTATATTTTAATTGTAATTATGATTACAACCATAATTTTTTTTTATTAAAGCAATATATTGTTATTATTATTATTATTCCTTTTAACTTTTCATTTATTTATTAAGTATTTAATTTTCCTGTCAAAACATAAACTATTTTTTCTTAAAAATTCACTGTGAGTTTATTGAATTTATCCACTTTGCCGCCTTAAAAAATGTTATTATACCATTTATTACAATAAAGGCTCTTTTTATTCACGATCAATCACATTTTAATATATTAATTTTGAAACATTTTTGATGCAACATTATTTTTGAATATCGCATTTTTTATTGTAAATATTATTATTTTTAATCTTAATAGTCGTTTTATTTTTGGAAAGTTTACATAGAATAATTAAGCAAACATAAGTCTATGTATTTTTCTTTCGAACATTTAATGTTTTTAGTAAAATTTTTAAATTTATTTAAATATGTTTTTGAGTTGTTTATTTTGTTGTAGTTACCGCGACCGTTTCAATTTGTAAACTGATTTGTAATTAAATGTTGCTAATGCCAGAGAATACCAAGCAACCAGTGAGTGTATGTGCTGCGGCTGTAACGCACTCCACTTACAGCCACACACACGCTCCATAAACAGTAAATATTTAGTGGTAGTTAAAGCTTGTAAAAAATATGTTTAAATATGTATGTTTCTGTCCAAACATGCATACATATTTATGTAACTGCTAAATCAGGGAGAATGTAGTAGAAAACAGTGATGTTAAATATTTAGCAGAAAGAAAAGCGCCTGTACTATTTATGTTTTATGCAGATTTTTAATTCAAGGTAATTACTTAAAATATGTTCAACATACATTTCATTAGATTCTAAAGAATGCAAAATCGAATAAAAGCTGTGGTAGTTTATTTTACATTTAGATATTTAATCCTCATAAAATTTTTGCAATTAAGCCTGTTGTACCCTTTGCCAAAGATTGTTTATGTTTTAAAGCTCCTGTTCATAATTTATCACCCGACATTTGAAATGAGGAGAAGATTTGTAGACACTCCGTAGTCCCACATACGGAGAGTGTTTGGTATCATTTTCTTGATTGCTCGGGCATTTCGTGATTACAGGCCAATAGCAATCTTGCCTTTTTATCTAAAGCTTTTGAAAGGTTGATGCATAATCAAGTTACTCAGTTTCTTGAGGTTGAGAATTTGCTTAGTGATCGGCAATCGGGCTTTCGTAAAAATAACAGTTGTATTACGGCTCTAGTGGATGTTGTTGAAGACATAAGGCAGCAGGTGGACTGTGGTAACGTGACATTTTTGGTTCTTTTAGATCATTCTAGAGCATTTGATACTGTTGACCATACGGTTTTGACCATTAAACTTAAATATATGTTTCGATTTACGTCATCTGCAGTGGCTCTTATACACTCATATCTAGTTGACAGATATCAATACGTTCAAGCTCATACCTCAAGGTCTAGATGTTTACCATTGAAACGAGGTGTTCCACAGGGTTCTATCTTAGGTCCTCTACTTTTTTCTTTATATGTAAATGATCTTCAGGACAAGCTCCAACACTGTAAGATTAGATTATATGCTGATGACATTCAGCTTTACATGAGCTGCAGAAACACTGCTGTCGATGAGTGTGTAAGGACCTTAAACGAGGAGTTACATGTTGTGTACGAGTGGGCTACTGCTAATGGCTTGCAAATTAATCCTGCAAAGTCGAAGGGTTTGATTATGAGGAAAAGATTAATGAGACTGGATTACGATCCTGTTTTAATTTTGAACGGGCAGCCTATAGATATTGTACACGCTGCCAAAAATCTTGGTATATATCTTAATGACACTTTGACTTGGTCCAACCACATTAATATAGCATGTGGTCGTACTATTTCTATGTTAAGGAATCTCTGGCAAACTCATTACTGTACTCCGATGAGAATTAGAATACTTCTCGCCAAATCGTATTTATTACCAATTTTGCTGTATGGCTGTGAACTATTTGGCAGTTGTGATAGTGAAAGTAAGAGAAAACTTAATGTGGCTTTTAATAATATTGTAAGATATGTACATGGTCTGCGAAGGTTTGATCATATTTCCCCCTATGTCACCTCGCTTTATGGTATGAATTTTGATGACTACTTGAGGGTTCGTATCTTACTGTTCTTGCATAAGATTATTTATACACAACAACCTAGGCACCTTTATGACCGACTACACTTTTCGACACTTGATAGGGGTAAAAGGCTTCTTACTTTTGGACATCGTACGTTGATTTCCAAATATCATTTCTTTATTAATGCTATCAGTCTCTGGAACGCAATTCCATTTAGATTACAAATCATTAGTAACGCACGTCAATTTAGAAAAAATATTGTATGCCATTTTTCTCATTAAGCTCTAATGTAAATGTATGTATTATAGTTACTATTTTATTATTATGTTCTTATTGTTTTAATGTTTGTGATAATCTCGATCTCACTTTGATGCATGTTTTGAAGTTGTAATTAATTACTTTTAAATTCCCAGAATATTACAACACATGTTATCAATTTATATTTCAATTTTCAATTTACTTAATATTTTGATTTTTATTAATAATATTTTTTTTTCTGTATCTTGTAATTTTTATTTTAAGTTAATTTATATTTTGGCATATGCTCAGTTTCATACCTTATATAAGACTTAGGTCTTGTGTATGGAACATATGAATGAAATAAATAAAATAAATAAATAAATAAATAAAACTGTTTTGTAATAATTTTCGTTTTCTATTAACCTGTCATCCAAACAAGGAGACACGCGTTGTACTGGATTATACATCCCTAAGACCTTGCTTGTTTTGTCATTGACCTAATATACCAATCATTTCTATCTGACCATAAAACGTGTGTAACAGAAAAATTAATATATAATATGACTTAAAACGATCATATCAAATGATTATCTCAGACAGTGCAAGTTTTGTGTGTAAACAATTGTGGCAGAGGCTTTTGTTCTGTTGATCTTTAACGTCATACAGAACATACAGAAACTGTGTTTTTAATAGTGAATAGAATGAAACGTCGACTTCATTTTCTTATTTTCCATTAAATACTGGTCTGTGTTAGAGCTTATGACTTCGTCAATTTGTCATTTTTAATTTTCTTAAAACTAAAATTTAGAAAAATGTGTTTTAAAATATTTATTGTAGAATTCTATTAACAATAATAACAATTTTACATGTACAAAAATAAAATGTGCTGACAACTGTTTAAGAATCGCTGTACCGGTGAAATTGGGAGATTTAACATTTTTATTTCAGACAAAGTAATAGACGTAGATTTGTATGTGGAATCATAATCTTAAGACCTTAATAGCAGCAAGGAAAGAATTACCACTTTTCTAAGTTAATGACGTGAAGTGTAGAAACCTTAACTTTTTTACTATTAATTAAGCAGAAGAAATTCAATGATATAAAAACAATGATTTAATAGTTAAAAACATTACTAATTTTTACATGCTTATAGGGCAGGAGGTTCTTCAGTTCTAAACATAAATAAGAATATCATTAAGAACTCTGATTTTATTAAAATTTTTCAATAGGAACAGACCTAACAGTTCGAGCATCGGCCAAAAAACACCCCTAGACTTTCAATGGGACAAAACAAATGAGTTCGATGTTATACTTGAAAAACAAAATCTACGAAGAAAAAGGGTTTATAATTTGCAGTTATTAAAAGTCTACAGGAATTTGCAGAAAGCAGAACGCTTACAAGAAAAACTAGACAGATTGCCACCGGCAAATAAAATATATGTCTTTCAAGAGAAGAAAAGCACGCTTCAGTGTTCCAAATTAATGGAACTATAGTAGAGAATACCCCATCCACGATCTGTTTGGGAAGTGTTTTAACTCTAGTGGCGAAAAAATCGGGGGAAACATTGTGGTGCCGTCATAAGCGTAATTTGGGAATTTTCTGGAAGGCTATATCTCTTAAACGAAGAGGATAACCTTGCAATGTACTAAAAATTTCATAAAAATACATTTTAGACAGGAGATTACCTAAGATCTGATGGCTAAAGAAAATATGGAGAATAAGCCCACCATATATGTAAATCTAGTTTAGTGAAGTAACTCCAATTAAAAAAGGGAAAGAAAATTAAGTACTACAAAAAAATGTCATCGGCTCTTAATGGATTAAGTATTTATAAAAAAAGCAGTATTTCCTTAAAGATCGCTTTAAAAGCTTTTAAATGATACCCATATTGATATTTTAAAGAATTTAAAAATTTCAGGGGCTCGTAACTCGGAGAATGTGGGCAAGCGCCAATTTTTTCACTTGATGCTTTTTTTCTCATTTTTTAATTCCCTATCGACCCATATATTTGTTTTTTTTTACATCCCTCAATCGACTTCACTAAGCATTAGAACTCAGAATATAAACAATTTACGGTGTCGGAAAATGATATTACAAACGAAATGACAAACTAAGTTATATCCTTTTTCCTCTTTTTTTGGTGAAGGAGGTCAAAATTAAATGCTTGGGCTAAACCTTACGAAATCCATACGGCAAAACAAAGGCCTACCCAGCCAAATATGAAGAAGAGTTATACTAAAAGAAACGACAGATAGATAACAATGACATTTTAGACAGAAAGTTCGGCTTTTACAAATTCATAAATCTGCAAACTTTTCAAGAAAATCGCTAAGTTTGCTTTTAACAACATTTTACAGGTGTGTTATTGAGCAGAACAGAAATTGTAACAGAAGTGAAGCAAACAAAAAATAGTTTGAGCTCTTCATAAAAAACTTTTGAATTATAATGAAGTATTTACTGTTTTTAAATATTGTTACATACTCACACAAGTAGTTAATACTTTTATTAGTGTGTTGCTGTTTTTATATTTTATTGTTGTTGCATGTGAGCAAAAATTATTCAGCGGGAGAGTTTAAAAATATTGTGGTAGCTGTTGCTGGCGAATATTTTATTCTTATTTTTCTTTATTTAGTTCAGTTTGTTTTTGTCTTGTGTTTAACAAATTTTCTTTTGTATTTGGCTGTTTCTTTGAACGTGTGCAAAAGTCTGTACTTTTACGAGTGCATGTAAAAAAACAAAAATAAATTTTGTGTTGAAAATGTTTCCACATCACTCGTCAAGCGTTTCAATTTATTTATTTATTTGTATAATTATATTGTTATTATTTTTATTATTTAGTAGGGTAAAATAGTGTTGGCTGAAAGCAGAGTTAATGTTGTAACATCATAAAGATGCAAGTATTAAACTAAACTGCAGCCAACTGC
Source organism: Gymnosoma rotundatum (assembly GCA_916610165.2). NCBI lineage: Eukaryota > Metazoa > Arthropoda > Insecta > Diptera > Tachinidae > Gymnosoma > Gymnosoma rotundatum. Next base: position 125,628,321 of record OU744336.1, on the reverse strand, counting down.
CAACATGTCAATGGTAACTTGAAACTAAAGCGCACGCGCGCACAGTCTTCTTAACAATGTTGGGAGTGTTTAAGAAATTTATTGTTCTTTGTTTGAAAGTTTTTGATTTATGTATGTAGATTTTTTTAATTTTGTTTTTAAATTCTATTTATTTCTTTTATGTCTATTTATGTGTGTGTGTGTTTCCATTTCCTCTGGGAGTTTTTTTTACTGCTTTAATAGCTTTGTTAGAAATGTTTTACTATGGGGTGACATATCCCTCTTGCGCTTTTGTTTTGCTTGTTCTTCCCTAGCAACGTTCTCTGTTTTGTTATTAAACATTCCATAAAACATAAGTGTCTAAATGAGAGCATTTTATTTAACATGATTTCGATTTTTTTCTTGTCGATTTTAGATAGGCTTGAGGCAGTAATGTTAAGTATTGAATTCTCTGAAAGCTCTTTAATAGTATTTCTATGCAAATACTTTTGTATGCAAGAAATAAAAACAAGTAAGAGTGCTATATTCGGCTATGCCGTATCTTATATACCCTTCACTATTAATGTAAAACTAGTTTATTGAAGTAAATCCAATCAAAAATAAAAATATTGGAGTGACAGAGAATTAAAACACTTACACGCCAATCGATCAGATACAGTGTCAAAAGATGTGCTATTGGAAATCGGCAAGATCGGTTCATGTCCTTAGACGCAGAGGGCAAAACACCACGTCCACCTCTAATTTTTTCAAATTATTTGGAACATTAAAGTAACTCCAATAAAATAAAAAAAACAAATATATGGCGCGATAGGAAACTAAAAAGAAGAAAAAATTATCATATTTCCAAGTTACGGGCCTCTGAAATTTTTTAATTTTTTAAAATATCAATATGGCTATCATTTAAAAGCTTCTGATGAGTTCCTTAAGGAAATACGAATAATTCTTTAAAGAGCCGATGACATTTTTATGTGAAATTATGTATATGTGGTACTCAACTTCTCCCCCCTTTTTATACCCTTCACCACGAAAAGTGGAGAAACGGTATATATAAGTTTGCATTCCTTGTGTAATTTCCACTTCCGACCCCATAAAGTGTATATATTCTGACTTCTTATGCATAGCCGAGACAAACTTAATTTCACAAAAAAAAAATATGTCAATCGATCAGATATAGTGACGAAGAAGGTGCTATAGGAAATCAGCATTATCGGTGCACGTCCACTGCTACCTCTAATTTTTTTATGTCATTTGGAACAATAAAGTAACTGCAATCAAAAAAATAAATATACGTGGCAATATAGAATTATATTATTTTATTAAAAAAAAAAGAAGAAAACTAATTAAAATGCCGCACAGAGGGGTGTTTTGCAATTTAGCCGGACATTAGGACAAAAATTAATTTTGAGAAATGTAAAAATTTAAGTACTACGCAGCTTGACAGATAAAAAAATCAGCGTCGTCAGTGAATTTTAAATGCTTTTGATTAAGATTTGTCGTTTTGGGACACTGTTAAAATCAGGAAAGTTGAGTAAATAGCATACGTTTTAACCGACTTTATATATTATGAAGATTTTTTATTGATTTTTTTATGTAAAAGGCTTTATTAGCATCTACTTATATTAATTTTTAGAAAAGTTTAGGAATTTAAACCTTTCGAAATTAAAAAAGAACTTATTTTTTAAATTTTTTGTAAAAAATGAAGTAAAAAGGTATTTGAGAGTGATCTCCATCGCGACCCTAAAAATATTATATATATCCAAAAAAATTTACTATGTATCTTTACTTTTATACTGTAGAAAAAAAAACGTTGCACGTTTTTGCGCCATTTTTTGGATTTTTTTTAATTTCACCATTTTCTGTTTTCTCTCATCTTACATGGGTACATAAGAGCAAGAAAACTTTTTACATCCATAAAGTGTTTTGGTTTTTAATAATTGAAGGTAAATGTTTTTTATTTACATCATTACACCTACACTGTGATTATTATTATTATTGCTGAAGCACGGAAAAAAATTTCCGGCTTTATAGGCAGAATTTTGCTAGTAAATTTTCAAGGGATCAATGTAACATAGATATTGTTAATAGGCTTTTGCTAAGTTCACGTCAATTTTGTGACACCCTTTAACTTTTCTACATTATTTATCATAGCCAATGTAGTAACATACGCTGTGTAAATTTTATAGTTCAAACGATAACACCATATTCGTTAAAATCACGTCAATTTTTTAATACGCATATGCTATAAACATGTCCACCGACCATCGACTACAAGATGTCAAAAATAGAATACATGCGTGCTAATGAGAAAAAATCTTTTAGCAGCTACACGACTACCGACTACACGGCTACTTTTGTAGCCCGTAGCCAACTTAGGCTAATTTCTATTTTTCTTGGCTACAAAAAACAGATTAGTGGTGCCAATACAATAAATGCATGAAATGGTGTTTTTAAAATCGCAATACATTAAATATCGCTATTAAAAACGCGAAAAACGTTTTTTTGAAATCTTAATTTAATAATGGCAGGGGTATATAACTACAGCGCCAGGGTATCCCACAAGTATTTTGATATAACTAGTCTCTCCAGGAACTGCACATCGACCTATACCTTCGTATAGGAAGTGGAAAATCCTGTTGAATAAAAACTGTGCGCGTTGCGACTTTAATTATAACTTCATTTTTTTGAAAAAAATCTGCTCGCACGCAGACGTTCCCCCTTCGAGATAAAGTAATATGCTATAAACATAATCATGTCCACCGACCATCGACTACAAGATGTCAAAAATAGAATACATGCGTGCTTATGAGAATAAATATTTAGCAGCTACACGACTACCGACTACACGGCTACTTTTGTAGCCCGTAGCCAACTTAGGCTAATTTCTATTTTTCTTGGCTACAAAAAACAGATTAGTGGTGCCAATACAATAAATGCATGAAATGGTGTTTTTAAAAACGCAATACATTAAATATCGCTATTAAAAACGCGAAAAACTTTTATAGTGGCACCATTGAAAAATAATAATCATCTGTTAATTTGTTTACATTTTTCATCAGTTTATTACTTTATCTCGAAGGGGGACCATCTGCGCGCGAGAAGATTTTTTTAAAAAAAGTGAAGTTATAATTGAAGTCGCAACGCACTCAGTTTTTATTCAACAGGATTTTCCACTTCCTATACGAAGGTATAGGTTGATGTGCAGTTCCTGGAGAGACTAGTAATATCAAAATACTTGTGGGATACCCTGGCGCTGTAGTTATATACCCCTGCCATTATTAAATTAAGATTTCAAAGAAAAAAAAAAATACATTTTTCATTTACTTTTTGTTTGTGAAATTTTCCATTTAGTTCTTTTTTCATAAATTTCTAATTTGTTTCATTTATATTTATTTTTTGGGTTTTTTTATTGAAATTGATAAGTATATAATAGTAATTTTTACATTTATTATATTGTTTAATGTAAATGTTTAGTTCAATTTACATGCAAATATGGACGTGGGCACTTCATACACTGAAGTCTTTGTTTCCACTATTTTAGCAATAGTATTTATAAAGTTAATTAAATTTTCTTGAGACATTTAAAATTTTTTTTACACAAATTCACTTAAAAAAATCAAGTTTGTTTTGTTTTGGTTAACTTAAATACATACATGTATGTCAAAACAGATGTTTATTTTTTGTAGTTAGTGGTCGATGGTCGTTAAAAGAATTAAGTAGCTGGCAACTTGGCTATTTTTGTAGCCAGCTACTTTTGTAGTCGGTAGTCGATGGTCGGTAACCTTTGATTGTGTTTATAGCAATAAACTGATGAAAAATGTAAACAAATTAACAGATGATTATTATTTTTCAACGGTGCCACTATAAAAGTTTTTCGCGTTTTTAATAGCGATATTTAATGTATTGCGTTTTTAAAAACACCATTTCATGCATTTATTGAATTGGCAGCACTACTCTGTTTTTTGTAGCCAAGAAAAATAGAAATTAGCCTAAGTTGGCTACGGGCTACAAAAGTAGCCGTGTAGTCGGTGGTCGTGTAGCTGCTAAAAAATTATTCTCATAAGCACGCATGTATTCTATTTTTGACATCTTGTAGTCGATGGTCGGTGGACATGATAATGTTTATAGCATTACACTTTTCAACATCGTTTGTCATAGCCGATGTAGTTACAAGTGTGACCAGATCCAAAAAAAATTTCGAGCTAAATTGACCCCAAAAAAGTGCTAAAAATTTTAAGTACTAAAAAATAGTGCCAAAATTTAAATGTCTTAGCTCTAAGCAAATATTTTCTTGGAGAGTTTATAGTTTTATCATTTATGCTAATGTTGCCTTAAAAATATTTATTTCCATTGAAAAAAAATTTGAGATTTCTTAAAACAATAAACTATTTATTAAACATAGAAAGTCTTAAAAACACAATAAAAATAATAATTCAGCCTTTAAATTAAATATCACATACAGCAGTGATTAAAATGCTTGACTATTTTCAATGCATTTGTAGTTGCTTAACTGTTGCTGTGGAAAAATGTGCAGCAAACGTAAATGCAAAAAAAAGAAAGAAACGCATTTGCTTTAGCTGACTATGTGTGTCTTTCTCCAGCAAAGCAATTACTTTGAAAACATTTGCTGTTGCTCAAGCTGTTCTTTATTTTTATTTTTGCTATTGCTTAAAGGTCGTGGCACATATAACCCGTCATACGTTGTACTTTGACATATTCGCCTTAAGTTAAAGTAACAACGGATGAGGTTGGTACAATGAGTACTTTGCTAACGGAATTCAAATCAGCTGTTAATCTTTTCATTAGTGTTGCCAGAGAAAGACAGGAAAGTTACATTTTGAAACTTTCCTTAAAAAAATAGTAATTTGTATAAAATCAAGGAGAATTAAATATTAGGTTGCCGCACGGCTACAAAAACAAAAACCTAATGTAATTTTGTTGTTGCAGAGCACCATGTTGATGTCAAAACATGCTGCCTGAACAGAAGAAAGCCGAATTTAATTTATTCTTTTATAATCATATTTCACTTATTGGTTTTTAAATTTAATTTTATAAAATTGATTTTTTTTTTATTATTTGAAAACTTAATTTCAAAATTATTTTAAAATTTTGACATCAACATAAACAAAAATTAGCAGGGCTATTAAGACCACCTCTAAATTAATGCGTCTTGGTATAAAATATAGTAAAAAGTTTTATTCCATGTCAGGGAAAACTACAAAGCAACATTGATTCATTTACTGAACAAAAACAAAATGAAAATAAAAAAGAATAACATATGAAACAAATGATAATCAATAAAACTAGTTAACGTACATTTTTCTTTGAAAGTTTGAGCTTCCATGGAATTTACTACACTAATTATTTTAAAAATACCGTTATTAAAAATAAATTTGAGACTTATTCGCTTAAAACTTCAACATAAAATTACTGACAATGTTTCTGTAATATAATCCGGCACTTCCTGAAGGAAATTAAAGGGCAACTTTCTTCTAAATCGAGGTATTGGTACGATTGTCAAGATTGTTAAGAAACGTTGATATGTTAAGTAAGATTTTTACATCAAATAATGAAACAAGTACTCTTTCGTGTTTGTATTAAAACTTACGAAAATTTGGCCTAATATTACAAAATTTTACAATAAACAATTAAATTTTCGAAAGTTACAAAAATGTTCAAAATGTAGCTAAACGGCAATGCCTGTAAATCTTGTATCTGCAAAAAAAAGAGTACAATTAAAACATAGCAAGAGTTAAGACAACAAAGAAGAAGAAGAAGAAATTGATAGCTGTCAAAGTATTCAATGTACGTCAAAAGTTAAAAGTTTACCAACTTTCATACTTTGCGTTGATGGAGACGTACTGAATGTGACAACACTCATAAGAAAACATGTATTTTAACTGAGTTGTCAGTTGAATACGTTAAAGTTTTATGTATGACGGTTTCTATGTTCCCCAGCCTTAACTTTTTACTATGAGATTTAACTCTTTATTATAAGATTTGAATATACAACTTTTTAATTCAAAAAGTGCTTAAAGAGGTTAAAACAAATTGTTAAATTATGTTGCTATTATTGCAATTGTTACGCGCGAAAAGTAGTGTTTTGCAGAAAAGTACAATAATTATTTTTTTGGACATTTTGCATATTATATGAATTAAAATTGCTAAAAAAAAATGCTAAATGAACAGTTGTAAAGTGCTAATAATAGTGCTAAGTGCTTAATCGGTAATCCTGCTGTTAAATCAAACAAAAAGAAGTGCTGAATCTAGCACCGAAAGTGCTAAAAGGGATATTCAAAATCTAGATAACGAATTTAGAGTATTTTAAATGCATTCACAATAAATTAAAATTCTTGGTTGCCATTCACTTGCCCACACAAAGTCACTGAATACGAATTTAAATTTTATCACAAACATAGCTCTTGTGAATGCATTCATTTTATTTGCAAAAAACTAAGAGGAATTTGAATGGATTTGTAATAAAGAACGCTTTCACTCGCCAATTATTTAAATGAGTTCGATTTTTAATGTAGTTATTGGGAGGAACGAAATGTTCAAGGCGTTATTTTTTTTCATTACGATTGTAATTTCTACAATATTCATTTCCAACCCAATAAAGTATTCCTACTTCTTATGCATAGCGAAAATAGATTTACCAATGTCCCTCTTTCCGTCCGTGTTAGTGTATTTTACAATAATTTTAATACAGGGTGTTTTTTATAGACGTATAGAACTTTAAGTTGGCATCACTTTTTTAACTGGCGGCCATTTTGTCAGCTGTCAAGTGATTAATATTTAGTTTGGTTTGCCATTTCATCATGAATAGGTTGACAAAAGAACAACGCTTGCAAATCGTGCAAATTTATTTCGAAAATAATGGTTCAGTTCGCGAAGTTTACCGCAAGCTCCGTCCATTTTATGGTCGACATAATCGGCCATCAGAGCAATTAATTCGGTTAACCATGGATCGTTTTCGCACTACGTTTACTCTATGTGATAATACGCATCCGCAGAGACGTCGAACAGTGCGCACCGAAGAAACAATTGCCGCTGTAGAGCAAAGTGTTGAAGAGGACCCGAATGAATCGATTCGCCACCGTGCACAGCAATTAGAGCTTTGTCCATCAACTTTATGGAAGATTTTGCGCAAAGATCTTGGCTTGCGACCTTACAAGATCCAGCTTGTGCAAGAATTAAAGCCGCGAGACCATGCAATGCGTCGTGATTTTGGTGTATGGGCCGAAAATGAGATTGATCTCGATGCTGATTTTCATAGCAAAATTTTGTTCAGTGATGAGGCTCATTTTTGGTTGAATGGCTACGTCAACAAGCAAAATTGCCGCATTTGGAGTGAAGGGAATCCACATGAGACCCTTGAAACGCCATTACATGCACAAAAACTGACTGTTTGGTGTGCTCTATGGGCTGGTGGAGTCATTGGGCCATACTTCTTCCGAAATAATGCTGGAGAGTCAGTTACCGTTAATGGAGACCGGTATAGAGCCATGATAACCGACTATTTTGTTCCCCAATTGGATGGCATGAATGTGCATGAGTTGTGGTTCTAACAAGACGGCGCTACATGCCACACAGCGCACGTTACAATCGATTTATTGAAGGAAACATTCGATGAGCGCATAATTTCGCGGAATGGACCTGTCAATTGGCCACCAAGATCGTGCGATTTGACACCATTGGATTATTTTCTTTGGGGATATGTGAAGTCGCTCGTCTACGCCAACAAACCAGAAACGTTAGGGGACTTGGAAGCCAACATTCGTGGCGTTATTGCCAACATACGGCCCCACATGCTCAAAAAAGTGGTTGAAAATTGGACCTGTAGAATTGACTTTATTCGAGCCAGCCGCGGCGGCCACATGCCCGAAATCATATTTAAACATTAATGGCATAAAATTATCCTTCCAATAAAGCCAAATTGATGGACATTAAAACGATTTTCTTGTGTTTTATTTCAATTCGAAGTTCTATACGTCTATAAAAAACACCCTGTACAATAATTTAAAACGCATATGCTTAAGCTGACTATGAGTTTCTTTCTGCAGCAAAGCATTTATTTTGAAAACGTTTGCTGTTGCTTAAGCACCAAGTTGATGCTTGTTTCTTCTTTTGCTGTTGCTTTTTAAGAAAAAAAAACACCATTTAATGGTGTATAAAAACAACGTTTTTTAAAAGTTTTTTCTTATGTATTGTAAGTAATATATACATAAATATGTTTTTAATGTTAAAAGGGCTGAAAAGCAGTGAGTCACAGCAAGAAAAAGCAATCGTAGTTAGCAACAACTTTATAGTAAGGAGTTAAGCTCTAGCAAAAATAAAAATAAAGAACTGACTGTTTAAGGAACAGCAGACGTTTTCAAAGTAATTGTTTTGCCGATTGCTTTGCTGCAGAAAGAAACAAATAGTCAGCCAATTAAGCGCTATTAAAGTTTTTATTGTGCCATACCTATTGCGTTTTACGTTTTTTTTTTTTCAAAGTTTGAAACGTCACGCAAAGCGACAAAGTTTTATCTGACACGGCCTATATAAATAGACTTTTGTTTTCAAGGTTGTTATTGAGACTCATGTTCACATATTCTATTTGTATAAAATTGTCTAAAATTTTTAATTAAAGGCGTCGCAGTTCCTTATACTTTCTATGTATTTGATAGAATCAGCTTTGAAAAATTTTGTTTTGTTTACAACAAGCTGATGCAAAACTTAACTTCACTATGTAGTACCATTACAATGAAAGTCCTACACACTTGAAATAAAAAATCATAGTTTTTAAGAAAAAATCGTCAAATATTTTCGTTCAAAAATCATGATGATAAAATCATCATTTTGGCAACGCTGACTTTTGGCAATATTTTTTTTCTGTTTAATGCTAATGTAGTTGCCACATGATTTATAAAAAATCGTCAAGATATTTAAAAATCGTCGAAATATATTCGTGGATCATACACAAACTATTTGATCGTATTTTAAATATATAGACATTGATTTTATCTTCCTGTGAATAAGTCTTGGTTTATAAAACGAAAATAAATTGAGAACCTTAATATGTTTTTTTAGTAGCAAAATTAATAACTCAGACGAAAAGAAGCTTAACACAATCTTAAATAAATATATTTTGTTTTGCTGCTTTTAATATAGTATCGATTTTAGTCAATATTGATTTATTTTTTTTTTTCACTGGAGTCTTCAATAGGTTGCTTATATCACTCTTGTAAAAGCTTTAAGTTATTGCCCTGAACTTTAAAACTAAAGATTACACTAGGATTTAGTCCCTAAATTAAAAATTATACTTTCACCTTATATTATAAAAAAAAATATTATTATAAAACTGGAGGTCGTTTGGATTAGTACATAACAAATAGCGTTTATGGAATGAGTTTCGCTGGTTTAGTAAGACGTATACGTCAAGAAGATGTATATAATTTATAAATTTTCCTCATAAAAAGGGCAAAAAATCACTATATATATACATATATATATATATATATATATATATATATATATATATATATATATATATATATATATATATATATAAATAATAATATATATATATATATATATATATATATATATATAAATAATAATATATATATATATAAATGCATTTTTTTAAAGACAAGTAGCACTTGAGGCATTAATACCTTCTGTTTTTTAACCGTGCTACATTCTTTTAGTAAAGAGATAGATGAGAGAGAAGACAGGTGGTGAAAGGAGATAGATATAGACATTTTATTATTTTACTTCGCCGGCGAATATGCTATGAAGAAGTACCGACGAATTGTGAATGTTTGTGAAAGTCTTTATGAAGAATTCGTTTTTTTATTCACTCTGCTTTGCCAATCCTGGCATTAGAAAGCGTTATACATAATCTAAAAATTCATAGATTGTTCGTTTATATGACATAAAATTTATCATATTTTTTTTTTTAAATCAAATCCTTAATGACCACTGTGTTCTTTGACGGAACAAAATCCGTTAGTTCTATTTTTATGTTACTTACCTATGATGCAAAATTGTGCCAATGTAAGTAACATTTTTTCAAATGATCTCCTAATTTTCTACTTGTTTTAGAAAATCAAGATTTTTAAAATTTTTTGATTGAATATTTTCTCTTCTCTTAAAAAATTAATAGACATAACTTTATTCGGTTTTTTTATTTAGAATATTGATTTCTTTAACTCAATTGCATTGGCTCGCTTTTGCACCACCAGTTACAGGATGGATCAGATAAAAGAAGCAAAAGGATACTGGACAAATTATTAAATTTAAATGGTCAAAACCTTGAAGGAAAAGTATGCCAGTGGTCTGAAGTAAAAACGTTTTGTTTCCTATAAAATTAAGTTATGAATAAATGTTTCTGTTATTGTTTTATATTTTCTATACATCCATATTTTAAATTTATGTAAAAAAAGTTTAGAAATAATTTAATAAAAATTATAAAAAATTGAGTGACGTATATTGATAAAAGCATTGGGAAATTTTTGCACCACAGTGTATATGATTAACTAGTTGATCTGTGATAAATTTTGAAGCGTGATTTATGTGCGATATGACTTAAATTGAAAATAAGTATATATGAATAAACAAAAGTGTAAAAATCACATAAAAATCAAAATCAAGTAGATATATGTGGAAGTATTATTGCAGTTGCTTAATAATGTAAAATATTTTAGTTATTTGCGGCACATTTCAAAATTTGATATGTAAATAAAAACAAAAAAAAATTGTCGCTTACGGTAGATTGTGTTAAAAAAATGAAGCAACAAAAATTATAATTTTAAAATCGACAAAATATTATTTAATCTGGCTACCGTGATTGCAAAGTACGATTATATTAAATAAAAGCAAACACGTCTAACTACGAGCCACATGTATATCAGATACAAACTAAGGAATACATAAATACTTTTATGTTCATTGTAATAACACTACTTTTTATTACAGTGCTATTTTCGAATTCATGACAATTACTATTTATTTGTTGTTATTATAATTTAGACATTTTTATTCTGAATTGGAACAAAAAAAAAATACTTTTTTTACGAAGAATAGAAATCTTATTGTGCTTGTCATAGATGTTTTTATTACATATAACTAAAACATGCTTGTTATTTAATTTAGAAAAGCACTGTTAAAAAAATAAGCTGCCAAATGAAATTATAATTTCCCAAATATAGGGACTGTTGTAGCCATGGTGGTAAGCACTTTGATTACAAATGCCGTTGGTCAGGGTTCAACCCCTGCGGCAAAAAAAGAAAATAATAAAATGATTTTTTCCAGTTATAATTGGTATAAATAAATATTTAGAATTAATATTACAACATGCAGCCTCTTATGCCAGTACTTCTTTATAGCATATTCGCCGGCGAAGTAAAATAACTAATAAAATGGTTATATCTTTCTACTTTCACCACCTATCTGATCTCTCATCGATCCTAAAGAATGTAGAACGGTTACAAAAAAAAAACAGCTAAAAAGGTATTATTACCTATTTTAATATTATTGTTATCTAGGTATTTAATTCAATTAAGTAAATTAATGTAACAACTAAATTATTTTGACATCAATTGTTGTTATAAAATAAATACTTTGAAGAAATCAAGCATCTCTTAAAATTTTAACCGAAAACTTCAAAAGATGTAAAGTTTATAAATTGCTATCGTTATTTGGGTTTTTCTTACTTGGATATAAGCTACTTATATAAGTAGGTATGTGCGTATTAATGTATGTATCACTTTACATTTTTAAAATTACTATTCCTTTTTTGAAATTCCTATTTCATGGTGAAATTACTAGGTATTATCGTTTTAAAAAATTTTATTTACTTGAATTGTATTCTCATTTTAAAATTAAAAAATTTTGGCGCAACAAATAGTTATTTTACTAAAATTCTCTAATTGATAAATATGCCCTCTGACAAACTGTATTTTATACATTTAAAAATATACACAAACGGGTTTGTTGCTTGTGGTTGCTATTTTATATTTCGTTTAAAAACTCCCCATCAGACGAAAAGATGATGAAAAACAAACAGCAAACACATTGCACACATTTAGTAGTACACTAGCAAGCCATAGCTTGCTATTAAGAAAACAAAAACAACCACCGTCGTTTAAATAAACTCAACCAACCACATTGAATATTTCATTAATTTTTCTTATATTTCTCATTCAGTTAATAGTCACTATAATATAAGAAGTTTAGTTTGTGCAGAGGAAAGCATACTTACCTGGCGTAGGGGTTACCGTGATCATGAAGGCGGTTCCCCCGGAGTGAGGCTTGGCCATTGCACTTTCGGTTGAGTTGACCTCCGCGATTATTCCTAATGCGAATAACTCGTGCGTGTAATTTTTGGTAGCCGGGAATGGCGTTCGCGCCGTCCCGACATTAATAATAAATTTCACCCATAAACAATAATCCGCGATTGTAGCGCAAGGAAGGTTATCGAAGATAGAGTAGAAATATGAAACAACCGTATAAAGTAAATATCCAAGGCAGATTTATTTTACTAGGACTGTCGTCCGCCCAGCTGGTTGTTGGAAATGTCAAAAGTTTTTGTATTTTCCTTTGTTTGTTTACGAATTTAAAAAAAAACACTAACAACAAGCGTTTGCGAGACAAAGCAAGCATGTGTATTGAGAGCAGGGCTGCCGTTTTTGGTTATTTCTAACCAGCGTTGCCGCTTTGGTCCAATCGGACCAAACTTGGTAGTTTTTCGTTTTTAAAAAACAGTTTGGTAGTTTGGTTGGTTTGTTCCATTTTTTTAAATTTTTGGTAGGTTTTCCTCCTGTAGCAAATTTTTAGCAATAGTAAATTTTTACCTTAAAAATTCAGAACATAAAATAAAAAGAATGTAACTTTGAATTAAATAAACAATCACCGCGATTTTGTTTTCAAAAACTGTTTTAGGTGTAATAAAAAACATCTCTGCTTTTTTGCATAAAGATGATTAAAGCTATAAACATCTCTGGTTTAAGAAACGCGAACAATATTATGAAATTGAAATTAACAATATTTTTGAGTGAAGTCTTATTTACAAGTGTTTGTATTAAAGAAATTAACAGACAAAGTGGAAAAGTAAGTAAACTTTTTTATCTGTATATACGTACCTATTAATTACATAAATATTTACGAATATTGCATGTAAAGAAACAGTAAAAAAAAATTTAGAACCGAATGGTTGAGCGAATTTGATTGGCTCCAGAAAAGGGATGGGTGTTCATTCTGCATAATATGCTCTAAAACTATTTTAAATCATAACATCCATCTTAAAAATCACCAAAAGACAAATTTCCACCTCAACAATTACGGAAAAAAACCAAGTGAGTATAACAGAGTGTATGTGCAAGAAACGCATTTTTAAATTTTTGGTAGGCTGTGAACGATTTTGGTAGGATTTTTGAAAATTATTGGTAGGAAGTCAATTTCTTGTGTGGCAACGCTGTTTCTAACCATAAGTGGTTATTTTTTTCTTTATTGTGGAGATGTGAATATTTTTCTCATTTTGGTTATTTTTTCTCCAAAATAATAGTACCAGAGTTGCCACATGAGAAATTGACTTCCTACCAATAATTTTCAAAAATCCTACCAAAACCGTTCACAGCCTACCAAAAATTTAAAAATGCATTTCTTGCACATAAACTCTGTTATACTCATTTGGTTTTTTTCCGTAATTGTTGAGATGGAAGTTTATCTTTTTAGAATAAACACCCGTTCCTTTTCTGAAGCCAATCAAATTCGCTTAACCATTCGCTTCTAAATTTTCTTTTGACTGTTTCTTTACAATGATCGCTAAAAGTATTATATTATTTAAAAATGTTTTAAAACAAAAATTTTAAGAGTGGTTTTACCTGGTTGATGGTATGTCGTCTTCTGAAAATAAACCTTCACTCAAAAATATTGTTAATTTCAATTTCATAATATTGTTCGGATTTCTTAAGCCATGGTTATAGCTTTAATCATCTCTATGCAAAAAGCAGAGATGTTTTTTACTTCACCTAAGACAGTTTTTGAAAGCAGTGGTAGCACTATTCAAAGTTATTGTTTATTTAATTCAAAGTTATATTTTTTTTTTAATTATATGTACTGAATTTTTAAGGTGAAAAATTTACTATTACTAACAAATTGCTACAGGAGGAAATCCTACCAAAAATTTAAAAAAATGCAACAAACCAACCAAACTACCAAACCGTTTTTTAAAATCGAAAAACTACCAAGTTTGGTCCGATTGGACCAAAGCGGCAACGCTGAATAGTACCCATGTACATATTTTTTATGTTATACTTTTTAAGCTTTTATATTCTTCAATTTTTCGAATTGCTACCAAGACAACTGAAAACAAAACAGCTGTGAATAAAATCGCTAGTGCAGCCACCTGTTATGAATTCGGCTTTATTGCTACTCACTTGCTTATAATACTTTTCTTTTACAACACTGTCAGCAGCTTTTAATTTTGCTAAATGTGAAATTTCACTTAATAAGTAAATCTATGATCTCAAACTATTATACTGTGAACTGCAAGTTTTGTTTACTTTGTTTTAAACAAAATTTTATTTTTTTAAACATACGTGTACAATTGTTACCAGCGTTGCCACTCAAGAAATTGACTTCCTACCAATAATTTTCAAAAATCCTACCAAAATCGTTCACAGCCTACCAAAAATTTAAAAATGCGTTTCTTGCACATAAACTCTGTTGGTGGAAATTTGTCTTTTGGTGATTTTTAAGATGAATGTTATGATTTAAAATAATTTTAAAGCATACTATGCAGAATGAACACCCATCGCTTTCCTGGAGCCAATCAAATTCGCTCAACCATTCGGTTCTAAATTTTTTTTTGACTGTTTCTTTACATGAAATATTAGTAAATATTTATGTAATTAATAGGTACATTTATACAATTAAAAAAGTTTACTTACTTTTTGATTTTGTCTGTTTATTTTTTTAATACAAACACTTGTAAATAAGCCTTCACTCAAAAATATTGTTAATTTCAATTTCATAATATTGTTCGCGTTTCTTAAACCAGAGATGGTTATAGCTTTAATCATCTTTATGCAAAAAAGCAGAGATGTCTTTTATTACACCTAAAACAGTTTTTGAAAACAGTGGTAAAACTATTCACAGTTATTGTTTATTTAATTCAAAGTTACATTTTTTTATTTTATGTTCTGAATTTTTAAGGTAAAAAATTTACTATTGCTAAAAAATTGCTACAGGAGGAAAACCTACCAAAATTTAAAAAAAATGCAACAAACCAACCAAACTACCAAACTGTTTTTTAAAAACGAAAAACTACCAAGTTTGGTCCGATTGGACCAAAGCGGCAACGCTGATTGTTACTTATTACATACATACATATGTAGGTAATAGAATTTTATTTTTGTTATTAATTTGAGTGCGTTTTCTTTCAAGCTCTCAATTTTAAATTTATTCTCTCTCAGCATGTTGCCACAGTTTTATTGTTTTTCTAACAAAAAATACTATTTGTTAATATTTTTTGTGAATGACTACGAAAAAAGAAGAGAAAGAAAATGTAAAAAGTCATTGAAAATCAACAATAATTTTGAAATTTTTTCAATTTATGAGTAGAAATACAACCTCACGGTTGCGGCGACGGATTCCGCATGTCAGAGAAAAAACAAATAAAATGAGTTGCGGCGGATGCGGTTTTTATTGTCATTTTTATTATTTGTTTACTAATTTTTTTATTCTTTTTTATTGAAATATATTTAAAAAATTTTTTTTTAATGTAAATAAGCAATATTTTGAAAAATTTCAAAATTATTGTTGATTTTCAATGACTTTTTTACATTTTCTTTCTCTTCTTTTTTCGTAGTCATTCACAAAAAACATTAACAAATAGAATTTTTTGGTATAAAAACAATTAAACTGTGGCAACATGCTGAAAGAGAAAAAATTCCAAATTGAGCGCTTGAGAGAAAACGCACTCAAATTAAGAGTAGAAATACAACCTAACGGTTGCGGCGACGGATTCCGCATGTCAGAGAAAAAACAAATAAAATGAAGTGCGGCGACGGATGCGGATTTTGTTGTCATTTTTTATTATTTGATAACTAATTTCTTTATTCTTTTTTATTGAAATATATTTAAAAAAAATTTTTAAAATGTAAATAAGCAATAATTTAAAAAATTTCAAAATTATTGTTGATTTTCAAAGACTTTTTACATTTTCTTTCGCTTCTTTTTACGTAGTCATTCACAAAAAATATTAACAAATAGTATTTTTTGTTAGAAAAACATTGAAACTGTGGCAACATGCTAAGAGAGAAAAAATTTAAAATTGAGAGCTTGAGAGAAAACGCACTCAAATTAAAATAGATTCTAATTTCATGCGGATTCGTTGAACGTTTTTTATTGTCAAAACTCCATATAAAAAAAACAACCGCATCCGCAACCGTGAGGTTGTATTTCTTCTCTTAAATAGATTCTAATTTCATGCGGATTCGTTGAACGTTTTTTATTGTCAAAACTACATATAAAAAAAACAACCGCATCCGCAACCGTGAGGTTGTATTTCTACTCTATTGCTTATTTACATTAAAAAAAATTTTTTTAAATATATTTCAATAAAAAAGAATAAAAAAATCAGTAAACAAATAATAAAAATGGCAATAAAATCCGCATCCGTCGCCGCAACTCATTTTATTTGTTTTTTCTCTGACATGCGGAATCCGTCGCCGCAACCGTAAGCTTGTTGTTCTACTCTTAAACGAAATGGTATTACAACAGGTGTATTTTTTGTACAAAAATTTTTTTTTTGTGGTGCCACCACAAATTAAAAAAGCACCAAAATTAAAAAAAAAAAACGTATCACGCACAAACACGTGAAATTTTCGCACAAAAAATTCGAAAAAGCACCCAAAATGGTGCGAAACGCACCAAGTTGACAACGCTGCATATTAACTTTCTGACGTTTGCAGGAATTATGAAAATTTGTGCTACCATATAAATTTGTAAGATCCCGGTTTTCTGTTTTGTTTTTTTTAACTTATATGAAATTTTAAAAGAAAGAAATACATAATATAAAAATCATGAACAAATTTTATTAAATAAATAAATAAAACAAAATAAATAAAAATTTAGTGAAAATGTTGCCTTTTTCGGACTGCATTAGTAAAAGACGTTTCTGCAAGAATTCTGTAAGATTTTTCAAACTTCAAACAATTTGATTTGCCAAATCTTTAGTGTGGTCGTTGCATTTTGGGAAAAATGACATTGTTTTGGACAAGAAAAATGTACTATTGGAAAACGTGTTTTTTCAGACTACAAAAGGTAGAATATGGAATAAAATTTTTAATTTCAGTATTGGCTTAAACAAGTACAGGTTTCGGTCTTATTTGTAAATGAAAATAATACTAAGTAACGTCTTAATTAATTAGGTAATGAAACAAAAGTGATAGATTTTCAAGATAAATAATCGAGTTTTCACATATAAACGAAACATTAAGCCTCGAAATACATAATATAATTAGCAAAATACTGGTTGGTGAAAAAAAAACAAATGGAGATACATTACTTTATTTTGTTTTTCGGCAAAATTTACATTTTATCACTAGGTAAAGGAACAAGGAGAAAACGAGCATATAAATCTTTTAAATAAATAGGATAGGGTGGACTTGAACATTTTTCGGGATATATTATTTCAAAATGCGGTAAAAGGAATTGGATTCTCAAACCTTTGAGGAAAGCGATCAAAATTTATATATTCGTGAACGTTTTATCTGAGGGTGGCCTTTATATCTATATTTAACTTTTCTTAAACTTAATGGCAATGACTAATTTACTGGTCCCCATATGCAAAAATTTAATGTTAGATACTAATATTACAAAAATAATTTTTTTTTTTTTGGGAAGACAATTTTTTTGTATTCGCTTTTCGAACAGAAAAATGTAAAATTAAAAATAATAAAACTTATTCTGTTGTCGTTTTTTATTAATTTAAAAAAAACTTGTACTTAGCTAATGCAAAGGACTTAAAAACTTATATAAACATTATTGATATCATTATAAAACGCTCTGAAACACAGCTTCCTTAATGAACTTGTCAGACATGTCACAGAACTCAATTCCGGTCGAAAGTGGTTTCAATTCCGCAAATTAATTCTATAGAAAACGAAAAACGAAAGATTTTTTCGGAGTGAAACCACTTTTAAATTTCAAAGTGAACATTACTTTCCTTGAAATTCTGTTATTTGGGAATTTCAAATTTACTTTTATAATGTGTCCTTATTTAGATTAGTCTTGTTGTTTACTTTAGTGTGCGCGTATTGCTTATCAAAATCGAATGGAATCTGAAGAAGGTAAAAAAAATCTATCGGAATTGTTAATACTGAATTAAAACCATTCCGATCGGAATTTGTGACATGCCTGTATATTTAATTATTAATTACGTGAAGATAAATATAAATTTTTAAAACTTTTATTAATTAAATTGCTTGATTCGGTAAAAAGCTTACTCTACAATTGTATTTTTAATAAATTATGATAATAAGCAAATTTGTATAAACTGTCTTTTAGAGTCAAATGATTTGTTTCTGTGTAATTTATATTTTTAGTAAATAGATTTGTGTTTTCTTTATATTTATTATACAAATTACACATATTTTGTTAAATAGTTCCAAAATATTTTTTTTCTTTTTTTATATCTGTGGCAACGCAAATTGTGTTGTTTACAAAAAATATATTTCAAATAATTCCCGCAAACGTCACAAATTTTTGAAGTGGAACTACCTTCTAATTTTATATCATGCTTTTAACGACTATATCAAAGTATATCTATATTAAGTAGTTGCAAGTCTACAACAAATACATTAGAACAACAACAGGCATTTTGTTTGTATAAAATCATGTATTATGTCAAAAAACAGTTCAGAGACGGTAAAAAGTGGCTAACATTTTATCATTTTTCTAACTAAAAAATGAATAAAAATTTTTCTTAATTATTATAAAAAAAAGTAAGAGAATGACCTCTAAATGACTATATCAATGTAAATTTAAACAAGAATTCAATGCAACTTGAGTTGGAAAAGTGTAATTTGAACATTTCGTTTACCATCCCTGATAGAACATAATAAAAATGAAAAGAAACACGTAAAAAAACAAGAGAAATGTACAGCAAAATAAAATTTAAAATAAATGTAAACAAATTTTGACAGAAAACATGATAAACACGCACACAAATAAAACTATCAGCTGA
The DNA here is from genome assembly GCA_916610165.2 of Gymnosoma rotundatum. Taxonomy (NCBI): domain Eukaryota; kingdom Metazoa; phylum Arthropoda; class Insecta; order Diptera; family Tachinidae; genus Gymnosoma; species Gymnosoma rotundatum. Next base: position 125,609,108 of record OU744336.1, on the reverse strand, counting down.
ACTCCTGCATGTACTTGTTTGTTCACGTTTCTCTTTTAATTTTTATTGTTTTATCAGGGATGGTAAACGAAATACACTTTTTCAGCTCAAGTTGCATTAAACATCTTTTTATTGAATTTTTGTTTAAATAAACATTGATATGATCGTTAAAAGGTCATTCTCTTACTTTTTTTTTAATAAGTTAAGTAAAATTCATATTAATTTTTTAGTTAGAAAAATAATAAAATTTTACCCACTTTGCCATCTCTGAACTTTTTTTTGACATAATACATGATTTTACACAAACAAAATGCCTGTTGTTGTTGTAGACTTGCATGTACTTATTATAGATATACTTTATTAGTTTAAACTTCTTGGGTTTATGTAAACTTTGTCATTTTTTTCTGGATTCTAATATCATGGACAAGGCACATTGATACAGGTGACTGCATTAGCTTTTGCGTGTATTTTCTTTTTGTAAAATTTAGTTGAACTGTCAACAGCGTTGCCGCTTTGGTCCAATCGGACCAAACTTGGTAGTTTTTCGACTTTAAAACACGGTTTGGTAGTTTGGTTGGTTTGTTGCATTTTTTTTAAATTTTTGGTAGGATTTCCTCCTGTAGCAATTTTTTAGTAATAGTAAATTTTTCTCCTTAGAAATTCAGTACATATAATTAAAAAAAAAATGTAACTTTGAATTAAATAAACAATAACTTTGAATAGTGCTAGCACTGTTTTCAAAAACTATCTTAGGTGAAATAAAAAACATCTCTGCTTTTTGCATAGAGATGATTAAAGCTATAACCATGGCTTAAGAAATCCGAACAATATTATGAAATTGAAATTAACAATATTTTTGAGTGAAGGTTTATTTTCAGAAGACGACATACCATCAACCAGGTAAAACCACTCTTAAAATTTTTGTTTTAAAACATTTTTAAATAATATAATACTTTTAGTGATCATTGTAAAGAAACAGTCAAAAGAAAATTTAGAACCGAATGGTTGAGCGAATTTGATTGGCTTCAGGAAAGTGATGGGTGTTCATTCTAAAAAGATAAACTTCCATCTCAACAATTACGGAAAAAAACCAAATGAGTATAACAGAGTTTATGTGCAAGAAATGTATTTTTAAATTTTTGGTAGGCTGTGAACGATTTTGGTAGGATTTTTGAAAATTATTGGTAGGAAGTCAATTTCTTGTGTGGCAACTCTGACTGTCAAAAACGTCTGGCAAGATGTGTGTATGAATTTGTGAAAAATAAGCAAGCAATTGAACACATACATATAATACACATGCACACACTATATACACATACAATAAGAAAAAGAGCAACAATTTTGATATCTGTGGCCATAAATTCGTTGTGTAAATTCATCTTATAAATCACAATAACGATGAAAAACACAGCTGTTATAATTTTTGAAGTTGTTTTACTTTTTGTGAGCTCCTAAGGTGACCATCAAAAATTAATATTGTCATGATTGGTTTCATTATCATGTACACTAGTGTTGCTGTTTGGTTACGTTTTTTACATTCTTGTAACTTTTGAAAGCTACACGTAACATGTGTAATTTTGCTATAAATGGCCAAATTTACGTTACTTTTGGTACAGACATGAAATAAAGTAATATCACTGAAAAAGTACTTGTTTCATTATTTTAGGTAAGAACCTCTGTGAACATATCAACCTTTCTTAACAAATCAATTCGATTTTAATAACAAAGGTTATCTGCAAATGCTGGATTTTAAATCCACCATAAAAAATTTTTATCAAATAAAAAAAAAAATAATGTTGCAGAAGTTTTACTCTATTCAATTCGTTAGAAATCAAGAAATGTTAAGAAACAGCAAAATGTTCTGGCCACTGTGAAATAATATGAGCTGAATTTTGTGCAGAAAACTAAACATTCGGTTAAACTCTCGAAAATTGTTGGCAACTTAAGTTATTCCGTTTTAAAAATTTGACAACCGTGACAATACCTCGCTCTAAAAGAAATTTGTCTTTTATTATTCTTTAGAAAGCGCCGGATTATATTACGCAAATATTGTCATTAATTTGATGTTGAAGTTTTAAGCAATTAAGACTTGAGTCTTAATAACGGCAAATTTAAAGTAATTAAAGTAGTACATTCTATCGAAGCTTAATCTGTCAAAGAAAAAGGTCAACTTATTAAAAAAAACCTACTCTAACTATTTTTAATGAATGGCGAGGGCATGCACCTTTTCATACCGAAATATAAGTATGCAGTCCCAATTTAAGTCCTCGTGACTATATCGGGATTAAGTTTGTTTTACGAGTATGTTTTTGTTGCCTTGTTATTTGCCCTGATCTATGGAATTAAATTTTTACTATATTTTATATAAATTACATTAAATTACTATTTATTTAAGGATAATTTCAGAATGCAACTTTTAATGAAAAAAAGTAACTTTTTTGAAGGAAAAGCGTAACTTTTTCCTGTCTTTTCCTGGCAACACTGGTATAAATAAATGTGTTTTATTTTTGACGACGATTATTTGCGATCTAAAATTCGTCGTCCGTCCCAGTTTTGTTTCTAGCATAATTTAAGCATATATATAAAGAAGGTAACACAATTAATAAGTAGCCATTATTACTGAGTGTTACTTCACTTAAGAAAACTTAATATGTCGTCAGCACTCCTACAAAAGAGAAAAATATTAATTTAATTGGGTTTGATCCGCTAGTAAATATTATACTGTTCTTATATTTTTCGGTGAAAACCGTCGTCTCTGGCTGCATGCTTGATACGTTTGGTTTGCGCTTTCGATATGATAACATTATTTTCAAGCCACGTTTTTGTTAGTAATAACGGTTATTTTTATTGATTTTGTGTTATTTTACATAATGTAAACTTAACTTAATACCGCATTGCAAAGTTTTGCCATTTATTGTTAATAAACGTATTTTTTAAAAATTTACTGCCTTATTCACAAAATATTATAATAGTTTTGAAATGTATTTTAGGACAAATTTGCTTAAAAAAATTTGTTATAAAATACATTTATAAGTTATTTTAGTTTTAATGAATATGATAGATAATATTTCGTTTTTTTTTAGTTTTTAAACAGAATTTTTTTTGTACCGCTTCTTTATTTTGTCAGAGCACTTGATTTAATAAAACACTGAACAACTTGTCTGATTAAAAAAATTCTTGTTTGAGCATAGCGTTCCTCTGTTCATGTGTAACGTGTTTAATAAGCACGGCATCACGAAAATCTACCAGCATGATTCCGTTACGCACTATGAGGTTGCGATATAAAATATCACTATGACTTTTACTTTTTTGGTTGTTGCAGTTGCTAATCGGGTTGTGTCTAGGCTCGTCGAATTTTTAAGGTGGCCACATATTCTTTTTGCAATAGTAAGCAAAGTGCAATCATGCATTAATAAAAACAACTACTTAATTATCTGGGTCTTTTAAATTGAATTTAATAAAGAGTTGATATTAGAAAAGTTGGAATATTAAAAAAATATATATTTACCAGCTTTTAAAGTTTTGGTGAAATTTACAATTTTTTTTTGATTTAAGTAAGTTTTTCGATTTTATGGGTTTAGAAGTTTTTCCGAATGAATCATTTTTCTGAACGGTAATCATTGCTAGCTTTTGTATTTAATTAAATATTTGTTTTGTGAATGCAGTAATTTTCTATAAAATTTGTTTATTAATTTTACGATTTTTGTTTTTCACAGAAAGCAACAGAATTATTATTTTTTATCGCCTGAAATTTAAGCGACAAAAAAATGTTCAGCTTTAAATGTAATATTAATCTGTTATAATCCATCCTCTTTCATTATTTAGTTGAAATGTCTAACCCGTCAGAGAGCTAACATTTTTCCAAAAATTTATTTTCTGTAATTCGGTGCTTTTTAAAATTAGAAGTTTACAATGCTTGTAAAACTACTTTCAAACCGCCATCCAGCGAAAGCTAAATTTGTGCAGTTAGAAAGTTTTCGATCCTCATTAACACTCATGGGCTTTCCAATGTCGCTTTCACTGATACCAATGCTAACCGGTTTTCCAACAGTACCTTGTTGCAAATGAATGGTCATGTGATGAAACTTGTGTGAGATGTCGTCTTCTCATATAATGTAATTTTACTGTTAGCAATTACATACTGTAGACGATGCTGTTAACTCAAAAATTTTATATAATCTCTGACGTATCGTCTTTCATGTTCTAGTAGATTATTTGGTAGTGAGTAGCTCCTAAAGCGTCTAGTACTGATCCAAATTGAAATAAGCAATAGTTAAAATTTTTCATGGGCGTTATGACATGTGACGCTATATTATTCAAAGCACGTGTTTTTTAAATCCATATCATGTAGTTTAGAAAGAAATAAACTCTGGTATCTTGTGGTGTTATTAGGCGCTAGGACCATGTAAACAAACAAATCCCAAATAGGGCATTTTGCAAAATTTCGAAAAAAATTAAATTGAAAATATTATTCTCCACCGCCGCCAAAAAATCATTATTGTTGCAATACAACAAAAAACCTAAGCGTAAGTAGAAAGCATTGCTTGTCTATTGCCTCTTAACAAAAAGTTAAATTATAAAATTTCGGCATTTTCATGGCACTGTTCGTGACTTTTGCACTCCTGCGAATATTTTTTTTTTTTGGTAAATATTGAATTATCCGAGAAGTTAGACAGATTTGATACATTATGGTCCAATATATCGAGCAAAATGGTGATGACAAAAATGCAAATGGTTTTAAGTTAAAACTAAAGATATGCACAATTCTGCGAATTTAGGGAGGTGTAGTATGTTTTTCTTATGTATATTCTTGTATTCATTCAAAAATTCCTCCTTTACAAGCCATCATATTCAAATATAAACGAATGACGTAGATAAATAGTGTTTTTTAGGACGTACTATGTGCGGAATAATAACATCTAAGACTAATAAAAACAAGTAGGAGTGCTATATTCGGCTATGCCAAATCTTATACACCCTTTACCATATATGTAAATCTATAAATATTGGGGTGACAGAGAATTAAAAAAAAGGAAAAAATAAAGGTCACCGGCTCTTAATGGGTTAAGCGTTTTAAAATAATTTGATTACTTCCTGCAAGATCTCTTCAAAAGTTTTTAAATAATACCCATATTGATATCTTAAAAAATATGGTACACAAGCGTACTTTTCTATGAAAAGTTCAGAGTCCCATAACTCGAAAAATATGGACGAGCTTCAATTTTTTCACTTGATGTTTTTTCCCATTTTTTAATTCTCTATCGCTGCATATAGTTGTTTTTTGTTTGATTTAGTTGCGAGGCCCGCTGCCTCGAAGAATATAGACCGATCTCCGTAATTTTCAATAACACCTCTTTTAACACCATGTGTGATCGTTTGGCGTATTTAAATTTTCTGTGTTCTCTTTTTATTTTAAGCTTGTTAGGCCTAATATTCTCCATGTCAATGCAAATGCACTTTTTATTACATATTTTCTCCTGACGTTTCGTGAGTTTTTTTTCACTTCTTCATGGGATTTGTCTATTTTTGAACATTTATTTAAAAAACATCAGTATATTACAAATATTATCTATAGATACGGTAAAAACTTACATTTTACTTGTAGTGTAGACATGATTTAAATATGTATTACAAAGATATTGTTCCTGGTTTTAAACTTAAACGAATTTTTTATGATTTTGTGGAACCTAAGAACCCATAATATATATTCTAAATGGGGTTGAAAAAGACGCAAAGCCTTCACAAAAAAATAAACATTTTTGGCGGCTTAGCCCTCTATAAATCGACTTGCTTATCTATGCCAATGACAAGGAAAATTCGTTCTTTTCTTGCAAGCCGTCGAAGTTTTTTCTTGCTAATTTCTAAAATGGCGGCAATTTTTAATTTTTGGTAAATTTTAAGAAAAACTTAAAGATATAACAGAAACCTTTAACCTGTTTTGTAGATTGCTGTTTAATTAGCATTCAAATAATTTAAATATTTTTCCTTTCCAAACAAAGACACTCAATGTTTAATTTAATATACATATTTGTGTATTCTTACACGTCACAAACATACATATAAACATATGGAGCTTTTAGCACTTTCAGCGTACCGTAACTGTCATCTATTTACGTATTATAATTGTTTCTTTAATGTTTCTGTGGGTGAAGTCTCCTCCAAATCATGAATTTAAGGTTTCCTGACACAGTTTCTTTTTCGCTTGCGATCTTGGTTTGTGTTCCCCCCCAAAAAAAAACACACAGCAACATAAATAAATGTTACAAAAGTAAAAATAAGAGAAAAAGTGCTTTTAATATATGTTTATCTGGAACAAGTTTACAGTGAATGACATAAGTTTTCGAAATTAACTATACATACAGTGAGAAAAAAGATTATTTAGGATAGGTAAAGTTAGTTAGTTAAGTTAGTTAGGAGTGGCAGCCTCTCACGACGAAGCACAATTGTATGGCCCGTTGTGATAACACAAGGAAGGCGGCGCGAGTCCCCATACTCAATTGAGAACCATGAAGATTTCCGGATGAACTTCGCTATGCGTCCTATAAGGACCGTAATACTTATGGATTTCCTGTCCAGTGCGAGAAGCTGCCTGGTTCGCCTGAGGTCCAGTATAGTTTACAGTTGTCTGGGGATACAGCAGGAACTTTCCTACACCCATAATTTGCGAGCCAAATTAAGGTAATGGTTCCTTGTGGCCAGTTTAACCGTTGCCAGAGGAATTCCAACGTCGGGTAATGAGGAGACGTTAGGAAGCAAAGTGCCCCGTTTGGCGAAATCATCGCCCTCACAGTTTCCCAGGATATCCCTGTTATCAAGGATCCAAAATGAGAAAGATGAATAATTTTTATCAAGCTTAGGATCATGTACTTTGTTTTAATTTCTGTTTTTATACTTCGTAAAATGTGTTTATTTTTAAAGAAAAGGTTTCTAGAGCTGAGGGTAAAGATTGAGTGCTATATAATTTTAATTAATTTTTAACTCAGCCCAACATGGCCAAATCTTAGTTTGAATTATACATATTATTAAAATTTCGTATTTCCAAAATAAGATTATTTCGTTAATTTTAATTTTAAGTTCTAATACAATAAGTGAATTTCATATATAGAAACAAGAAGCCTATTTGATAAGGTCCATGCTAGCTAATCTTGTTGGCTTGTTGTTCTATAGTTATGAGTTTATTATATCGATAAATATTAAAATTTACGTTTTCCTTAGAGTCAAGCGGCTGTTAGACGATGAAGCTTTGCATGTGAGAACGGTTTGATGGGAGAGAGTTTAAATATAAAAAAAAATTTTGAAATCCATACATCGTCGTTGACAAACACGAAATTTACCCTATTACACGAGAACGATAATTTTTATTGGGCACTGGATCTTCTATTTTCAGCCTTTTAAACATCATTTTGATTAAGTAGTTGTCTTTGTAGCCATATGGTAGTAAGCACGATGACTACAAATCTAGTTGCCCAGGGTTTAACCCCTGCGGCAATTAAAAATAAAAATATTTCTTTCTGTTTACTGGTATAAATACATGTTCAGAATTTACATTACAGCACGTAGCCGGTTTGTCGGTACTTCTTCACATTATATTCGCCGGCGAAGTTAAATAACTAATACAATGACTATATCTTTCTCCTTTCACCACCTGTGTTATCGCTCATCTATCACTTTCCTAAAGAATGTAGCACGGTTACAAAACTAGCTTAATAAAAAACTTTATTTCTTGTTGCTTTTATCTTTACATATATCCTAAGTGCTCTTTTCGACGGTAGTTAAATTTTATTTATCGACAAAAATTTCAAAAATTTTTGCGGTTCAGATGATTTGTCGTGAGTGTATTTTAAACTGGCTTAAAAAAAGGAGGTTATCAATTCGTCTGAATGTTGATTTTTTATGTTTGTTTCTGCAGAACTCAGTCCTTTATGAATGGATTTTGAAATTTTTTCTTTATTTGAAACGTTATGCTTACAGATTGGTTCCGTTTTGAAAACAGTTCATAATTTTAAAAATAAAAGGGTGTCCCCATACATCATACATACATGTTTTTTACGTGTAATATGAACTTTAAAAAACTGTATATCAGTATAGCTTCCAATAGCAAAAAGTACTATAAAAGTAAATCTACAAATTAAAGGGTGTCCCCATAGGTTACATAAATTGACCTATATGTCCCTATTTTTTGATCCGTTTTATACAAACACTTGAAAATTGGTCAAAATGACGAAAGTAGTAGTGTGTTATATTAAAGAAGTATAAATACAACAGTAAGTATAAAATTTGGTTTTGGAAATTAAATGGTGGCCTGATTGTTAATTTAATTGGATGTATTTAGCAAGACAGACGTTTTTCTAATTCTTATGTTAAAAATCTTTAACACTTTAACGGAAATAAAAACTTTTCTTTTCAAGTGTGATGAAGTTATTAATTTCATGTGAGACACTGTGCATTAAAAAATAGGCCTGGTGTATAAATTCTAAAATACACTAAAACACACACTTCTTTGCAGATTGTATAAAAAGTAAAGTGGAACAGTTAAATTATGGATGCTGGGAAGTTACCATTTCATTCATAACAACTCCCCAACTCTTCATCGGTAAAAACAAACTCATCCTCTCTCTGCTAAAACACTTTTCATAATGGAAATGGAATAAAAATAAGCATAAAAATAAAAAAGGCAAAAATTTGGTTTCATAAAAGAAACACAAAGTACACACATGCATTAAAGTTATACGCTGCGAGTGAATATTTTTATTTGTGTATGTGTGTTTAAGTATGTGTTGTGTCCTTTTTTTGTTGCTCTACCATGACGATGATGTGACGTGTGCTTGTGTGCTGTTTTTTCTCGTGCTTTTTTCCTGTCATTTTTACTTTAATGTTTTTTTTTTTTGTTTTATGTACAAAATATTACGACCCATTTTTTTTTTTTTTTTTTTTTGGAAATTTTTATGGGGTGGTGGTGGTTGGTTGCACGATTGGTTGGAGTATTAATATTTTGCCAAATATGAGGGTGAATATTTTATGTTACTTCTTATTTTTTTTTTATTTTTTTTTGGTAAATAATATAAAAATATATGAGTTTTTTTCCCTTTGTTCTTAGTTGTATGTGTGTGTGTTTTTTGTTGCATTTAAGAGCCTTTTTTAATAAATGGAAATTGTATTATTTTGTTAATTTTTTTCTGTTGATTTATGTGGCTAATTTAGTACTTAACGTAATCTTCTTTAGTTAGATAGCCGGACTTGGTACATGGCCTAAAGTAGGTGACTTTAAAAATTGAGAAAAACAACTCGTTTATATTAAAGCGACCCCTAACAAAGGAAATCTTGCTTAAAAAGGTCTTTAATTATTTTCCTTCTTAATTAAGTTTCGGTTAGAGTTTTAAACTTTTAAAAGAAGCGATTATGTATAATATTGGATATTTGGTTTTAGTAAATTAAAATAATGTAGCCATTATAATAATGTAGATCGGGCAATGTTAGAAATTACGAAACAGTTGGTGATTATCTCAATTAAACATTACTTAAGACTTTATAACAAATAATTCTTTAATAATTTTTGTTGTTTTTTTTGTCGTTGTGTTGTGTCTCAAATGTTAAATGAACTGCCAGTCCCTATTTTGGCAAAATTTTTTCTTCTTTGCTCGACACTAGTATCTCTCTGTTATCATTAATAAATCGTAAATTCTTAGCAGCGCATTTTTTTTTGCGATAGCGACCCGGATTTCCTTTTAACCAATTGTTTTTTTAATTCAATTATTTGAATTCTATGCCAAATGTCAAGAATTTTTATTTTTATGAAAGAAGAAGTGACATCTTTACAACATTCAAATTTAATATCGTTCATTTTCATCTTATTATTATTTTATATTTTTTGAAAAGTGTTATAATTTTGTTAGCAGGCTAAAAAAAATTATGTCAGTTTTTGATAATTGTGTCCAAATTGTTTTTAATTTTAAAATCCAAATAATTCGTTAATTTTAGAAGATAACATGTGGATTTTAATTAGTTTTGAGAGCATTATTACGGCTTTAAAAAACTGATCATAAAACTAATGTGTAGGAGGTCGCCTACAGTGTGTTTCAAATTCTGGCGTCACTCCTAAAAGATCAGCAAAGCTCAAACTTACTTACATATGTATGTAGAAGTGACACCTTCTCATGTTCAATAAGACAAGAAATTTAGTTCCTAATGTTTTCCTAAACTGTTTTGATCCATCTATTTGCATGTAAATTGACAAGAAAATCTAATGGAATTCTATTTTGCTTAGAAAAAATATAAAAGAACTGTTTAGGTACCACACTGTCATACAAGAAAGATGCAAGATTCAGCTCTGATCGTACTGCAACTATTACGTGCGATTCCGTACTTTTTGAGTATTGTTCCGTAAAATGAAAGTAAACAAAATTTATTCTCAGTTTTAGACCGAAAAGCCCAAAAATACAGGAACACTAAAAACAAACATTCTACCTCAAAACATACTAAACATAAGTTTTTTTAGACTTCTAACCTAATTGGGAAGTTTATTTTATTAACTTTTTGGGATAAAACCAGTGTTGCCGTTTGGTTTTCGTAGCTTTTGGTACAGACACGAAATAAAGTAACAGCACTGAAAAAGTAACTGTTTCATTATTTGAGGTAAGAACCTCTCTAAACATTTAAATCTTTCTTACTTGCAAATGCTTTCAAACGTCCACATAAAAAATTTGTTTAAAACAAACAAAAAATAACGGTGCTAAAATTTTACTCTGTTTTATTCGTGAAAAATTGCGAAATATTTCTTGCTTCATGTTTAGAAACAACAAAATGTTTCTGTCAACAATTCTTCCCAACTGTGAAATAATATAAGCAGCATTTCGTGCGAAAAACTAAGTATTCTGTTTAAGCTTGCGAACATTATGTCCGTTCGTTTACCTAAAAATTTGTACCGTGTTTTACTGAACTTCACTGAAAGGCGTTCGTTTACCCATTTTGTAGTAAGTGAGAGAACAAATAAAAAGAGTAAAATTACAGTTCTTTGACTGAGCATTTACAAATTTTTTCTGCAAAAATTTCTTGTATAAAAGCACTTTAATGTTCCAGGAGAGCAATTGACGTCCTAGATTTTCTTAATTGGTTCCATGTCTTTAATCTTTGGTATTTTATTTAATTATTTCTTGCGAAATTACAAAGCAAATTTTCAAAATATTATATTGTGTTCTTTGTTTACTAAACTTTTTGGAGTTGTACAACTTATTTACAACATGTATTTGTTTTTAAGTTCAAATGAAAACAAATTTCAATGTACTAAAGCATATTTAGAGTGGTCAAATTCAATTAAAAAAAAAAATAATAAAGACACATTGTTAGGAGAATATTTAATATTTTGCAAAAATCTTTTCATTTTAACAAAAATTAAAGTGGGTACCTATATTGCAAAGATTCGTGTAGCTGAAAGCTGTTGACTAAAGTTTACGATTTTTTTTTACCATTTTTCCGTTCGAGTACTTTTTTAGACAAGAGAGTTCTTTGAGAGTATCTTTTGTAATTTGCCCAAAAATTACTCATTTACTGCACTTTACTGTAAAAGTTAACGAATGAACCTATTATTAGCAACTTTAAGGCCCAACTATAATGTGCATAAACTAGCTTATGCCAACTTATACAACTGTGCAAATACATTAAATTATATGTGGTAAACTATAATGTGAATAAGATAACTTTTCGTCAAGTTTGATTTATACATTAATAAAGAAATTTTCTAATTAAGACCTAAATTGTTAAATTTTTTAGTTTTTAATTCAATAAAAAATGTAGAAAACACAACATTTTTCTTTATGGCCAATTTTTTACAATTATAACATATTTAAATTAAATTTGTATTTATACACACATATGTATACCATATAAACGATGAACATCGTTGCATTTTTTAGTACGGTTGGCCACAAACACAAAACAGAAAATAATTTGTGATATTTTTTTTACATTTTCTTAGAACATAAACCAAAATGTGTAAATGTGTTTGGGAATGTTATTAAATACAGTGGTGGCCACGAATTTAAGACACGACGTATGACTGACTTAGTTGTGCTAATTTGTAAAACCCTGCAATATGAAATTAGGTATTATTTATTTTGCTGTGTACCTTGTAGTGTTAAGAAAAAGAACCGTTATTTTATTTTGTTCGATTTTACATTTTGTTGCTTTTTTGATAATATTATTGTGAAAACGTGTATTTGAAGCTGGCCACGAATTTAAGACATGTAAGAAATATTTGGTTTTTATGTAACTTTTTGGTGTTTTTTGAAGCTAAACGGTAAGTAAAGAATATTCTAGTTAATTTTATATTAGTATACATCGAAATATTTGGTTAGAAATGGCCAAGGGTACTTGGAGTTCCGATGCAGAGCGTAAACTGATCCAGCAGCTGAAGGATGATGGAAAGACAGTAATGGATATATCCAAGCTACTTAAATGCTCCAGATGCAAGATATACAACGCTCTAGAACACATCAAGCAACATGGTACCACCAAAAATGTCAAACAGAAGTCTAGAGCCCGAAAAACTACACCTAGGGAGGATAGCTTAATTTATAAAACAGCTGTTAATAATCCTTTCACGAGCTCAAGTAAAATAAAAAATGAAATGTCATCGAATTTCGGTATTGATATATCGTCCAGGACAATAAGAAGACGTCTGAATGAAAAAAACTTGCGTGGGTGTATTGCACAACGTAAACCACTTGTGTCAAAAAAAAATATTAAATCCCGATTAGCGTTTTCAAGAGAACATCTCAAGAAACCGATGATATTTTGGAAAAATATACTTTGGAGCGACGAGTCGAAGTTTTGCCGCTTCGGCTCTGACGGAAAACAGTATGTATGGCGCCCCCCCAACCTTGAGCATCACCCTAAGTACACCCTTAAAACGGTCAAACATGGTGGTGGAAATGTGATGGTGTGGGCAGCATTTTCCTGGCATGGTGTAGGTCCTATCCACAAGATTGATACAAAAATGGACCAGCAGGTTTACAAAAACATACTCACAGACATTATGAAACCATTCGCTGAAGACAACATGCCTTTAATATGGAAATTTATGCATGATAATGACCCTAAGCACACTTCACGCTTAGTGAAGAGTTGCTTAGAGGAAAACAATATCAGTGTTCTAAAGTGGCCAGCTCAGTCACCGGACCTCAATCCGATTGAGAACCTGTGGAATGATGTTGAGGAGCACGTACAAGCAGTAAAACCAACAAATGTAAACGATTTATGGGAAGAAATCCAAAAAGCTTGGTATGCTATCCCAAAGCAACGTTGTATGGCGTTAGTTGAAAGTTTGCCCAGAAGATGTGCTGCTGTTATCCAAAATAAAGGATTTCCCACCAAATACTAAGATTACTTTAGTGAATTAAAGTTTTATTTTGCCTATGTCTTAAATTCATGACCAGGATAAAATTTATGTTAATCTATATAAAATGTAAATAAAAATTCTTAACCAAATATAGCTAATAAAATATTATAAATTTTTTTTTCATTACACTACTAAGATCTTATAAAAAATATCAGGGATCTAAAATTTTTTTTATAAAATGTAAAAATTGTCACAAATATATAAGTGAGATGCCGTGTCTTAAATTCGTGGCCACCACTGTATATAAAATATTTTCTTTAAAGCATTTTAGTTTTAAAATTTTGTTGATTTATATAGAAAGTATTTTTGGCAAAAGTACGAAATAAACATAAATGTGCAACTGTGGCAAATAAGTTACTAAATTTATATATGTACATTGTAGCCACATAATTTTCTTTGATAAGTTATCTAAGCATTTGACAGGCTTTTCGTTGAATTTTTGACATAAGCTAAAGTTAGCTTATGCACATTATATGTGGGCCTTTAGTTCTCCCGATCAGGGTTGTCAGAATAGAGTATTTATCCCCGAATTGGGGAATTTATTTTCAAAATGGGGATGACAATTTTAGTTAGGGGATTGAGGAGTTCTTTGCAGATATACTTCACGTTCTGGGGATTTTAAAAGGTTTTTTGCGGATTTTTTTAAATTCTGTTTTTCGTTATTGTAATTTTACGATTATTAATAATTAAATTTTACTTTTTTTGCTACGTACAAGTTTCCTAGTATGGTAAAACAAAACCAAGGCGAATTAGTTACCAGGTGACAGTGTAGGCGAATTCAATCACTTTCGCCGAAATCATTACTGTTTCTTCTTAAAGACTAGCGAATTCGTCTTTCCGTAAATGTAAAAAATTTATTCGCCTTTTTTCAGCAACGAACTCAATGAAAACCAAAATAAGATGTAAATAAAATAAAATGTAACACGAGCTGCTCAAATCTTTAGTGAGAATTAATACACATTTTAAAAATAATACAAATTGTTGTGACACTTTTGTTCCATTTTCAGAATTGCAATTGATCAACTCCAAAAATTTTTACAAAAAAATTGCAACGAGCTGAAACACTTTTAATTAGAACTTACTTTTCGTTTTTGTTAATCAACTTAACTAGTTAAATTGAATTTACCATTGAATAACCATGTTAGTATTATTTGTAGTGGAGATTTTTGGGGATAGTTAAAGTTGTTTTTTGGGCATTTGTGGTGATAAAATTTATCTAATTGAGGATACCACTCGGAAAAAATCGGGGAACCCTGATTGGAATTGAAAAATTTGACAACTTGCTAGTGGTACCACACAAATACCTCGATAAAGAAGAGAGTTGTGTTTTAATTCTCTTGAAGTAGTGCATTAATATTATAGAAGGAAAAAATTGTCAGTATTTTAATATAAAAGTTTTAAGCAAATAAGACTCAAATTTCTGTTTAATACCAGTATTTAAAAAAAAAATAAAGTAGTAAATTCTATAAAAATTCAATATTTCAAAGAAAAAGGTCAAACGAATTTGTTAAAGAAAAATCCTACTTAAACTTATTTTATTAAATTGAGAGTGCATCTATCCGGAATATTTGTATTGAGTCCTGATTTAAATACTCAAGTGTATCATCGGCAGAATTTTTTTCATTGTTATGTTTTTGTTTAATAAATGAATTTGTTGCCTTGTTATTTTCTCTGAAATATGAAAAAAAAACTTTTTAATATATTTTATAGAAATTACAATAAATTACTATTTATTTGAGGAAAAGTTCTAAATGTAACTTTTATTGATAAAATGTAATTTTTTTAATGAAAAGCGTTACTATTTCCGGCGTTTCCCTGGCAACACTGGATTAAACTTTTAAATAACACTTTTTTTGTGGAATTTTGTTAGCAAAAAATATAAGCTTTTTTTGTATTTTATATTATTTTGCAATTTACATAATATACACAAAAAAAGTCTGGGCGATTTCATGCCAAAAGAAGAAGAATTATGTTATTCTATCAAAAGCTCTCGTTTTCTTGTAGTAGGGAAATAGTTTTTGGTAACATTGGAATTTCGCGAAGAACAATTTTATGACATTTTTTCAAAGATTAGCAAATCGAATGAACCCATCAAAAAATCTTTCATACATTTTAATTTAATGCACGCTATCCTACTTTTTAGACTCATTTGCCATCTTTACATGCAGCTTGGCTGGCCATCTATACCAAATGTTCCTAAATTCTTATAGCCACTAATTTTAATTTTAAACTATTAGGAAATTCAACATTTTAATAACATTTTGTAAAAAGTCTTATTCTTTAAGAAGAAACAATTATTGTTTTACAATTGCAGTGTGAAAAACCATGCTGCACTCTCAATTAATATGAAACAGGACACTTTTTTATAATAAAAAAAATCCCAACTGCTTATAAGTTTTTTCTAGGAACAATTAAAAAGCGATACACATATTCTTAACCCTTTTCTACTATTCTACGATAAGAATATAACTAAAAAGTATATTAAGGTATAATTTTCATAAAAATTGTAAATTACTGACTGACACCTTTCACCATTGACAGCAACAGGTAAGAAAAAATAATTAAGTTTTATTATTTCTGTTCTTTGCAAGGAAAGCAATAAAATAACAAAGAGAATTCATTAGTAAAAAAATAAAAAAAAAATACTTTACAAGCCGTCATAAATAAAACGAATAATATGCTTAAAAAAATTTGCATGAAAAAAAACTTGGACTTAACCCTTTCTTAACAGGCAACAGGTAGCTGCACTAACCTTAACCCTTTAATAAATTCTTAAGAAAAGGGTTAAATGTCCTTGTGTTTTTAAAATATTTGGAAAATAAAAAAAATTAAAGGGAAATATATTTATGAATTACAGTTTTTTTGTTTATGGAAAATTACCCATCGAAAAAAAACACAAAGAACTATTTGTTTATTTATAATGATTGTAAAGTTTGTACATCTTTTTGTCTGCTAAATATCTGTTTTTATTATTTCGTAGAAACGTAGTAGAATTTATGTTTTATTTGTTTTTTTCTTTATTTTTTTTTGTTCAATTAAATTTGCTCTAAATTTTTTCGATAGCAGGCAGTCGTTTTTGATGATGTTGTTTATTTAATAAATATATTTATTTGTATTTGATAAAAATTCATTGTTTAGTTTTAAAATTACTGAAATGACATAATTTTTTTTTTATTTTTACTTCGGCGCTGATCTTTTCAAATTATTGATATGATTTGTGTTAAAAGTCTTTATCAGTTTAGCAGTTAATCAGAGCAATTAATTTTTTGTGGGAACTTAACTAATAAACAACACTCAAGTTGAGGTTATAAAAACCCATATAATTAGGATTCATAAATAAATTTGTCTGTTTGTTAGTTTATTTATATTTTAAGGGAGGCCAAATAAAAAGACTGGCCAAGATCGCAAAAGTCAAACCAAAAAATTTTTTTATCTTTTCTCGCATGGATTTTATATTATTTTTCAAAACTAAAATTTTTTTTGCGCAACGCTCTCGCAAAAGAAACTTTATTAAAACTTTGTTTTATTATTAAAAGTCAAAGTTCAATAAGTTCAATAATAATAATAATAAGTTTTTCTCGCTTAATCTCTGTCGCAGTTAAGTTTATTGGAAATTTATATATACATATAATTAAATAAATACTCTAGATCCTTATACGAGGGCTGCTCTATATATTTCTGGCCTAATAGTGAAAATGCGAATATTTATAATCAAAAATGGTTTTATTGTTATTCAAAGTATTCTCCAGCATGATTTATACACTTTTGCATGCGCTCAAACCAGTTATCGAAGCACTTTTTCCACTCCGATTGAGTGGACGACGAAAATCGTTGACCACGCATTTTTTTCTTGATGTGCGGAAACAAGAAGAAGTCATTAGGTGCTAAGTCAGGGCTGTACGGCGGATGGCCCATTAATTCGACGTTTTGGCCAGTCAAAAACGCTCTGGTTTGAGGCGAAGTGTGAGAGCTCGCATTGTCATGGTGAACAATGATTCGTCTTCTCTTGTTAGTTTTTCGAATTTCTCCGATGACTTCAGGCAAACAAATTGTAGTGTACCACTCAGAAGTGGCAGTCCTACGTTGCTCAAGCGGAACAGTCGCCACATGGCCAGTTTTGCCGAAGAAACAGGCGACCATTTGCTTCGAAGTGCTCTTCCACGAACAACTTTCGTTGGATTTTGCTCGTCTTTGAAGACCCACACGGTCGATTGTTGTTTCGTTTCGGGCTCATACGCATAGATCCATGATTCGTCACCTGTGACGATCTTATAAACGTCTTTTGAAGCACCGCAATCGTATTTTTGCAACATTTCTTTGCACCAATCGACACGAGCCTTTTTTTGAGCGACTTTCAAATTGTGCGGGATCCAACGAGAACAAACCTTTTTTACGGCCAGGTGTTCATGCAGTATCGAATGTATGCTGGTGGAAGAAATGTCCAAGGATGTCTCTATCTCTCGGTATGTCGCATGACGATCTTGCACTATGAGTTCACGCACGGCATCAATGTTCTCTGGCACAACAGCTGTTTTTGGACGACCTTCACGGAATTCGTCTTTGAGCGAGCTTCAGCCACGATTAAATTCATTATACCAATTTTTCACAGTGCTATAGGATGGTGCTTTATCGCCATATAAAGATTTAAGTTCATCAATACACTTTTGTCGTAATAATCCACGTCGAAAGTTGTGAAAAATGATGGCACGAAAATGTTTACGAGTTAATTCCATTTTTTTCTATATTAATTTTTTCAAGTCACTGTAAACAACACAAATAATGGTCGTACGTCAAAACGTTTTGAGTACGATTACGCTTAAAAATGACAAACTTTCCAATGGAAATGTCAGATTGCACTTGGCAGCACTCAGTGTTGCCAGGCCATAAATATATATAGCAGCCCTTGTATTTAGGGAATTCGATTTAGCAATATTCTTCTGACTGTGTTCGTGTTGAAGGACCCAACGACCTACATACATAAACTTTAAGCCCACCAGTCATACATACTTACGAGATGGTGCTATTGAAGTTCAATAACATTGGCTTTGAAATGGTGGATATATGGTAAAAAAAAGGTGACCGCCTATATTTGCCTAACATTTTAGAATGTTTTATTTGCTTTATATTATTAAGGGAAACTGAAATTTTAATAAAAAAAAAAAATAATAATAATAATCAGCTCTATTACGGAAGTCGTTGTCGACATCGTTGTCAATTTTTAGCCAGGGTCAAGTTTGGTCGACGCAGACGTCGACTCGACACTCAGTTGGTATTAATTTGCGCGCATGTGTTGACGTCGACATGTTATCGATAATTTTGGAAAAAAAATCATCTCCATATATTTTGACAGATTTTAAAGTTGATTTTTTTTTGCTTGTGTAAAAAAATGGTGTTTATGTTTGAATCATTTTTACTTTCTTTAATTCAGTTTCAGTTTCAAAAAGTTTTTCTTCTCTTTGGTAATGCTTTTCCATCATCTTCATTTTTTTTTCTCCTCAACTTCCGAAAGTTAACGCTGATACCGACATGTTTCTTTAAGAGTATTTTTTATTTCCATCATTGCATTTTCTTCACGCTTCCTAATGATTATTTGACCCTTTTTTATTAAATTATTTTCTATTTTATTAAGCTTTGGGTCCTTATATTTTTTAATAATATTTTATTTCAATTTTTCGGTACTTTCTGCGTACCTTCTTCAGGAAACAAAATTAATATATAAGCAAAATAACAAAATTAATTAATTAAGAAGGTACGCAGAAAGTACCGAAATATTGAAATAAAATATTATTAAAAAATATAAGGACCCAAAGCTTAATAAAATAGAAAATAATTTAGAAATGGTTCCCTCTTGTGTTTGAATTGAAGTTGCCGAAGTTATTGGGACGTTTTCCTCATCCTCCAAAAGTGTGATGTCCACGTCAGCAACATTTTCCTTTTCGATTTCGTCAACAGAAACTATAATTCATAATTGTGACTGTATTTTTTTTTAACTTGCATTTAAAATCTCTCCACACATAGTTATACATCTGTACATGTTTAAAACTTTTCTTTACCCATACTTTTTGCCAACAGGCACCGTCTCTTATTGGAGGTCCAAGGGAATTTAATTTTAAAGCTATTCCTTCCCACTCTTGTTTGAACTTGTGAGGGTTTGAGTTCCTTAGAAACCCTTTTGCTAAACTCTCATTTTTTTCGAGTTCAGCAACAAGGGTCTCGAATTGCTTTACAGTTGTAATTTTTAACTTTTTTTCATGGCATTAAAATTTTAGAAAATGTCTTACATGGAAACACAAATTCACTATGTCGACACAAAAAACTTTGTTGACAAAAACCAAGTCAATTCCAGTCAACGTCGCCGTAATATTGCCTTCATTAATATAAATTTGTGGTCGATAACTCCCAATTACTCTCAATGTTGACGACGGCAATACAATGAGAGTGTCGTCGACATCACTCGTAACGACGTCGACCTACGCAATAAGGGTGAATAGCTCTAGATTACCAAAAGTAATTGGTCATTGAAATTTCACCAATTGATCACATTTTCAAAAAAAAAGTCGAAGTTTTACTAAACAAAAAAAATTTCAGCAATTTATGAAATATGAACTATATTTTCACTATAAAAATAAATTAATTTTACTACAAAATTAGAATTGCAATAAAAAAATCATTAAAAATGAAAAACTGCCAAAAAAAATATAAAAAGAAAATATATCAATAATTCAAAGGTATGCAAAAAATTACAAGTTTCGAAAAAAACTAATTTTCCAAAAACTAAATAATAAACAAAACATAATTTTTTTTTGCTGTTTGCTTTGCAGTATTGAAAACCGAAATTTAAAAAAATCACATTTTAAGGAAAATTTTAGCAACAATATTAAAATTGCAATAAAAAATAATTAAAAGCGAAAAATTAAAAAAATATATAATTTAAAACTATCAAAAATTTAAAGGTTTGTTAAATAATTCTATACCATTTTTCATTTAAATTGTGAAAATTGCAAAACAAATTTAAAAAATTCTAATTGAAAATAAGAAATTCAATTTGAAATTGAGAAAATTCCAAACGAAAATGCGAATTTTTATTTAAAATTAAGAAAATTTCAAATAAAAATGAAAATTTCAATTTAAAATTAAGAAAATTCCAAATAATTTTTTAGAAAATTTAAACAAAATATTTTTAAATAAAGAAAAAAGTACATTAGTGCAATTGGTACAATTTCAAATGGATAGCCGTAGGAGGTTGTTCTGATCTTATGGCTCGAATTAAAGGGTCAAAAGACTTTTTGATAGGTGCGAAGAGTTAGGAAATAAATTATTAGAACGTTTCCTGCCAGTCGTCTAAAAATTATTTTTGACAACTTTCGAAGTACACTTTTACGATTGGGGCCTTTTTCACCGATGCTTAACCCAAAGAAATTATTTGGTCAAAAATAAAAAGGTGAATAAGTTGAAAACAAAGATGAATGTAACACACGTAGATAAGTCCCCCTAGAGTAGGACAGCCGCGGTTTATTTCTTTTTTTAAACATTTATTACTACTGGAGATTGCAATGGAGCTATACAAAATTTGTCCAAGCTGCTCTGGATTTGGAAAACATGTCCGTTGATTAATAAATCTACATAGATTTGTATTTTTTATACCCTTCATTACAAAAAGTGGAAAAGTGTATAACTAAGTATATCATTCCGTGTGTAATTTCTACAATATCCACTTCCGACACGATTAAGTTTATATATTCTGACTTCTTATGCATAGCGGGGTCGATTGAGCGATGTCCGTCTGTCCGTCCCCGTTAGTGCTGCTGTCCGTCCGCGTCAAAACTGCTGAGGCACACTTGATTTCACAAAAAAAAAAAAAAATTAATAAATATTTCAATCGGTCAGATATAGTGTCGAAAGAGGTGCTATTGAAAATCAGCATGATCGGTACGTGTCCTTCGAGGCAGTAGGCAAAACTCTACACCTACCTCTAATGTTGTTCATGTCATTTGGAATAATAAAGTAACTCCAACAAAAAAAAAAAAAAAAAAAAAAAAAAATATGGGGCTGTATATAAATGCAGTACCAAATTTTTTTATTCTTAATTCTCTGTCACCACAATATTTGCTTTTTTGATTCGAGTTACTTTACTAAACTAAATTTGCATTGATGGTGAAGGGTTAATAAGATTCGGCATAGCCGAATATAGCACTCTTAATTGTTTATTTTAATTTTCTTGATACTTATTTTTGTTAATGTTAATTTGATAAAAATAATATTAATTTTATAATTAAATGCTTTCATATTAAAATTAAATCTACTCAATTTCATTTGGAATTTTCTCAATTTGAAATTAAAATTCTCATTTTTATTTGAAATTTTCTCAATTTGAACTGGTGTCGTTTGCACAAAAAAAAAACACATATACAAACGCGAATTCATAAGAAAATTTAAAGAGTAATATTTCATATTATAAATTAAACGTCTCTTTTTAAACCAAGAATGTGTGGTCTGGTCCTGGTTTGACTCTTGACGGCTTTATTTCTTTTATATTACAATTGCATAAAATGAGCGGAAAACCATTCGAGTAAAAAACGCTGTAAAATTGGAAAGCATAAAAGCGTGAAATCTTTTAATCATGTGTCCAACAAGCAACTTTTTTTTTAAACAAATAACAATTTTGGAAATAATGCATAAACACAAACAGCTAAGAAATAAGGTGCTCAAAATTAAAAAAATAATCTTTTAGAAAAACTTAGTGTTTTTAAAGTTAAATTGAAAAATAGTTGCAATCATATTTTAATTACATGACCAACAATGTCGCGGATAGTTGCCTGCTGAGGTGTGGACGTCACAGTCACCTGAGACCAACACTTAAAATCATGTTTTAACACTAGAGAAGGAAGAATTTTCTATAAGAATTATGCATCTAAAAAATTCAAACTGGTTACAACATCAGTTTGCCCTTATAAAAACTCTACGAATTATTAATTTAATATTTAATATTGTTTTTGTATGTATTTTGTAGATAAATATTAAATAAAAGAAATGTATTTTAATAATATTTATTATTTGTGCATGTGTATGTTTGTGATATTTATGCCTTAAGTAAGTAATCAAATTGCCAAAAGAGAAAACATTAAACGATAAAAACTGTATTGCCAAATGTAGAGTAGTATTCATTTAAAATCCGGTTACATTGCTCCCGATTAATAACTTTCGAAAATAACATTGTGTCGACTAAAATTAATCGTCATCTGGAAAAAGATTTATAGCGACATATTTGAGCAGATGTTTTGAAGGCGGAAGCTATTATGGTTTATTTAAATATGACCATGCCGACATACAAAAACATTATCCAATTTTCGCTAAATTAAAAAAAAAAAAAAAAAAAATTAAACTAAATCAAGAAAATATATTTGTAGTAAATAAAAACTTTTAAAACCTTTTAAATAATAAACAAAAGCCGGACTAAGAACTTGATGTTAAATTCTCAAATAGTTGAACTAATAATTAATTTCAAGTTAAATTTTAAATTAACTGCAGGGCATTACACATAATCAATATAATACCTGGGCGTTTATCTTTGCAAGAAGCAGTAGTACGAATGGGAAATATAGTTATATTTGCCCTTGCCGACTTTTATGCTTCCCAATATTACAGCAGCATATCTTCGGGTTTTGCACTTACGGCTTTCAACATCGTTTGTGCAATATTAATACAAAAATTTAAGGCTCTAAAATGATTTTATATTCGATTTTTTATATTAAAAAAAAAACAAAATCAAACATTTAATCACCTAAAACACAAAACAATGATCCGCTTCTCTGCAGGTAAAGCCCGAACCAGGGCGAAAGAAAATGTTGTATTTTTTTT
The DNA here is from genome assembly GCA_916610165.2 of Gymnosoma rotundatum. NCBI lineage: Eukaryota > Metazoa > Arthropoda > Insecta > Diptera > Tachinidae > Gymnosoma > Gymnosoma rotundatum. Next base: position 125,585,878 of record OU744336.1, on the reverse strand, counting down.
GATTGTTAAGTGCAATTTTAAGTTCTTGGTGGAATAGAATTATTTTTTTTTTAGTTTCCGTTTTTTAAAACAGTAATAAAACAAGAAACAACAACATGGAAAAAAATAAAGGAACTAGCATGGTTCTAGAAACTATATCTGACAGATTGGGGAACGCAAACATCGCCGATGTATAAGGATCCAGAATATGTATACTTTATGGGGTCAAACAAAGAAAAAAGCTTTAGGTTGTGTGTGAACTTAAATTGGCTGGTTAAATAGACGATCTTTTCAACTTAAACAACTGCTGCATTATGCCCTGCATGCAGCCTGTTTTTATATTTATAAGTTTCCAACACATCATTATAAAATAATTTTTCTTTCTTGATAACTTAGTAACTAAAATAATAATGAACCAAAACGTTTCTTAAGAAAACTCACATATATTAGTTGATGAATATTTGAGTAGAAAATGTGTAATTCATTCTGCCTTTAAGAGCTACAAAAAGTGTGATAATTTCAGACAGTCAAACTGAACCGAAAAATTTTCTTAATACCTGAAAAAGTTGGATTACATGCAGAAAAAACCACAAATTTTGAAAAGTATTTATCAGTTAGGCAAAATTTCTTTAAAGGTTCTGATAATGAAGGTTCGAACGATGCAAAATACAAAAATTGTGAGGTACTATTTACAGCTTTAAAATTTAAAATATGCTGATTTTAAATTTTTAATCCTAAAGATATAAAAAATACATGATGTAGATATGCTGCTGATTAAAGTAAAATTTGCGTAGAGCCTACAAAAGGAATATAGATGCCTGAAATTATTGAAGAAGTGAACAAATCTAAATAAATATTTTGCTTTGAAAATAATTGCTTATTAACAGATATCAAAAAACGAATGTGTCCACATTTTGAACGAACAGTTATTTGTAACAACGCACTTATTCATAATATACATGTCTAACGAGAAATCATAATATTTATCATAAAAATATACAAGTATACAAAAAAAAATTGAGGTTATTAAAAATAACCACACATACACAGACAAATAGTCATTCATATGCAATAATTATAAACATAAAGAAAGAAACTCAGAAAAAAATCATATAAAACAGAAAGCAGCAAAAAATTTAATAAATAAGTACAAGAACTATTTGAGAGTAAAATAAAATCACATTAAAAATGGCAGATAAGAGTTATAAAAAGTATATTTTATTTGCAAGTTACTTATATACACATCCATACACATAAACATCCGTAAAAAATATCATAAAAGTAGTAAAAACAAAAATTATAGATAAACATTTTTGTTTTTACCACAAAAGACCACATTTATAATAAAAATAATTCTGAAGCAAAAAGGAAAGAAAAATAATAATAATAAATAAATAAAATAAAACAAATAACGAAAATTCACATAATAATGTGGCGGCATATAAAAATATATTTAGTAGAATTTCATGAACAGTTACCAAATATAAAATAAAACAAATACACACACACACATACCCATTCAGCTGCAGGGATGCCAACTCTTGAAACCCAAATCGCCTGGAAATATTTAATAAAATTTTTAAATTAAAAACTATATAGTTTAAGGGCTTAAAGGGTTTATAATTTTTTTTTAATAACAAAAATTTTCATATAAAAATAATTATTGGAAATACGTACAAGGAGAACGTTTCGTTTTATATTATATTTTAATTTGTTAATATTGAAGCTGTTTGGTTGTATCATATTAGTGTTCATTTATCATTCATATTGGTGTTCATTTTAGTGATTTAGTTTGTTTCAAAGTGTAGAAATAGGTGGTAGTGTTTAGCGGCGATTTGTAAATTACGATTAAGGGAAATTGCGCGATTTTTTCAGTTTATAGAAATACAACCCACTTAAAGGGTTTAAGCAATTTTGAAAGTTTTAAAATACCAATATTGCAAATGGAGGTGCTATTTTAGTTTGGAGGCTAATAATCGATTTGGATTTAAGGTAACCACAAACACGCTAAATCTAACCCAAATAGAGCTAATTTGCTGGAAAATATCAATTATATCATTAATAGTTGACACATAAAAATATTATGAAATGTTGAACAATTGAACAATTTTTAGTAAATCTTAGGTTTATATCTTTTATTTCGAATTTTATTAGGAAAGAAAAACAATTTAAAAATTTTTTTGATTTTGTAAACAAAACCGGAAAAACTGGTTTTTTTGAAAGTTCCTTAAATTTTGATATATAGTAAAATTTGAAATAGGAAATAGAACAACAAATTGCTTGGTATTAATCAATTAAATTTGAATATATTTTTTTCACTTAAAAAATGAAACTTTTAAAACGAAATTGCGAAATTCAGAACAAGTATATTTGATCCTGGCCCTGAAAACCTACCCTGTTGCAAATTTGTGACAATTCTTCCACCTGCATCCATTCCATGAGTTGTCATTTTAGAAGATGTAAAAGAATTTAAGAAAAATATTTAAAAAGTGTTAGAAAGTAGAATATTTACGTACAGTTTGAAACTTCACTAATAATTTCTCAGTTTGTTTTTGAGTATATTAATGAACATACGCGAGTGTTAATTTACAAATATTATTTATATAAATATGTATTAAAGAAAAAAATTGAAACTGAATCAACTTTCAAATTATTATTGTCATTTATAATTATCAAATTAGTTGGTTAAATGATGATGTTTACGATGTACACACTCTTATTTTATTTTTCATATATTAACAAAAGGACCTTAAGCCCAACCGTATTATCACAATTTAACTAAATAGAAAAAGTATGCAACAAACAACTTATTTCGTCTAATTTTCTCTTAAAACTAAAGCAAAAATTTATAAATAAATTTTCTTTCTTAATAAATTTAGAAATTAAAATATTTATGAACCAGAGCCGAACTAAAATTAATTATTTAGTTCGACTACTAATATCAAAAATTTAATATAATATATTTAAACGTGCATTAAGGATTTCTTTGATCCTAATGATTTTCTGCAAATCCATGTGCAAATATAATTACTAAAAGAAAAACCTATTAAAAATCGTTAAATAAAAAAAAAAAAAAAAAAAAATCGCCAAATTTGGCAATCGAAAACGCATTAATAAAATACCATCTCTTACACACATTCTCTCTAATGCAGAGCACTATGCTCCACGAAATAACAGTATGAGCAAAAAACCCAATAAAAACCATTCATATTTAAGTAAGAAACTACAAACAAAAAAAAAAGAAAAAAGCTAATTTTTTATTTTGAGTAACGGTAACACATACACACACTTTGTCACATATATATGCATGCGATGGTCTAAAAATTACAGTTGAAGGAGCTGAGTTTTATGATTTTTATGCGATGCTAACAGAGATACAAACGTGTGTGCAGCTGTGTGTTTGTGTCTGCGTTGCATATTTAACAGCTTATGACAATTGTGCTTATTCTTCTTTTTGTTAACAATACATATACATATATAAAGAGTTCTTTCTATTGGGATGAAAGAGTTCAAATTTATACTTTTGTATGACTTATATTTAAAAAATATTCATGCAATTAAAATATCTCTTTTTTAAACATGTTGAAAAGTTGAGCTTAAGAGTTTGTTACAAAAAAAACCTTTTTTAATTGTTTAAAAATTTGATTCATTAAGAAAGTCCCAACATAGAAAAAAAGGTTTTAATGTCTATTAAAGGTTTTATTTGTTTTTATGTTAAAATTTTATTAGAATTTCAATTATTTTAATTATTTTTTTAATTACAAAGTTATTTCCTTATTTTTTTTAATGATTCAATTAATAATTTAATTGAAAAATTTTGTGTTATTATTTTGCAATTAAATTTATAATTGAGTCAAGTAAAAATCTATTGAAGTTTAATACTGAAATACCTATTTTCTGTGAATATGAAAAATTTCTCAATATCAAATTCGAATTTTTTTTGACAAGCGGCTAATATAGCTTCTGCTAGCCTAGTTCGCAGATCTGAAAAACGAAAAAGGTCAGGTATATGTATATGCTATTTAGCAACATTGACAGAGCAACAATAGCCTTAAGGATGTCATTTGAGCAAAGTTTCTGAATATCCAATGATCTCTAAATAATTTTGGATCAATAATTCAGTTGAAGAAACTTTTCTTTCTTACAGAAAATTAAAAAGAGAAAACTTAAAATTAAAAAAGCCATCACCAACTTATGAAAATTTCTTTAATATGTTTTTATTACTTCATGCATATGGATGAAGAATTTCTGATGGCAATTTTTTATACAGCATTTTGAGCAAAAAACACAAAAATAAAATGGATAAAACAAAGAAACACAACAATGGCGGCATTGAAAATATTAGACACATACGAGTACATATATAAAAATCTAATATGTTAAAAAGCCTCATAAAAAATATTACCATTTTTAAGACGACACATTATCTTTGCGAAAAAATCGAAAAGAGGGCGGTGTACAGTGGCACAATAGAATAAAACAAAACAACAAAAAATATATAAAAATTTATGTGTTTGCTGATTTTTTGGCTGACTCGCAGTTGTGCTACCCTTAAAAAGCTAAAGTTGAAAAAAAAAGAAAAAAGCACATAAAATTATAACGAGAATTGCTTGAAAATTCTAAACAATTGCCAAAAATGGAAAGAATGAAAAAACAGGAAAACGAATACAAAAACAATTACTAATAGCACATGGAGTAAAAATCCCCTTTTCAGCTAGATTTTAAGCGATATAAAAAGAATTTTTATAACATCAGCGTCTTTTGTTATCCTGTCACCATACAGTCACTATTAAAGGCAGACAAACATTGTCGTAGAACTAAACAACAGCAGCAACGACGGTATTAATAATTCCCATACTCCCACATAGAAAATATCATTATCATTATTTTTTACATTCGTTTTTTGTTTCAGATTTGATGGCCTCTAAGAAGTAGCGTGTATAGGCTTGTGTATGTATGTGTGAACATTAAAACTGTCGTAACTGTTTTTGATTCTTTCTCCAACAAACTCATACAAATACAAAAAAGCATTAACTGCTTCAAAAAAAAAAAAAAAAAAAAAACAGCTTTTTATCCTGTCGGCCTTTTTAGATTTTTTCCTTTATTTTTTGTGTGTTATTTTATTTCCACCCTCTTGAGTCCAGCCGCCCTCTTTCTAATGTGTTCACCCATTATTATAACCATTCTAATATTAAACACACATTTTTTTGTGTTTTATTCCTTTTAGTTTTTTCCTATTTTCTCGAGGTTTTTGTTTATTTTCATTCACATTTTTTGGAGGGTGCAAGTGGTGCAGAGAAGCAGTTTGAAATATGTTTTTTAGGCAATGTTGTGTTGAAGATTTGTTTTTTTTTTATAGAATCTAATGGCTAAATTGGATTTTTATGTAGATTGGCCAAGTGTAAAAAAGGCAGAAGAAAAATGGCATAAAAATTTGAACAGGATTTATGGAAGCGTTCGATACTAAATAACATTCTTAATTACAATTAAAAGAAAAACAATATAGGAAGAAAAATTGAATATTGAATTGAGTTTAATATTTTTTATCTTCAATAAAGCTTAGAATATAATTTTTTTTTGATTTCAGCCAAATATGTATAAAATTTATTTTTCATGTTTTCTGCTAGAACGACGATGTCACTATACTTTCTTTAAATCAGCTTAAATCAGTCGCATCATTCCTCTTAAATCAAGTGTAATCACGTATTTCTAATCTGATCTGATCGACTTTGGGTTTTTGTATAGGATTCAAATGGCTGATTGTTTGAAATATAGGAAAGGGGTCCGTACAAACGTATTGCATAGAGTACAACCTCTGTAGTAAGCAATATGGTATCACTACAGTTGTAAGATCTTTTAGAATTTAACGCATTAAGCTGAAACAGTTAGTGCAGCACTCATACAGTTCGCTTCTCAAAACTTAAGAGAACCAAACCGAAATTGCTCTTAAAAAACGCGTTTCCTTACGCAAATCTCTTCAGTATGAGCTGTCTCCATCTGGACCGACTGATTAAAATAAATTATGTGAACATACCAAACTTTATAAAATAATATACCCGCACTGACAAACGTACCTTCTTGTGGGTAGCAAGTATTCTTTAATTGTAGACGATGAATAAATTAAGACTGCTGTAGCACACTATTTACAGTTTACATTTATAACACATTCAGGTGTTATTTCTTTTTCTGGTTTTTGAGTTGCTGGCGTTTAAAAAATTTTACGTTAAATACATTTTGAGAGTTTTGATTTTCTTTCGTAACTTGAAGGATCTGTTACAAAACTCTTTAACACATGAGAAGAATTTACTTATACGACATAATCTAGTACTCTAGAATTGACCTTTCCTAGCACGTTGAGAATATTCGTCATCAGAAATAAAATAAATTTTAAATGAGGACGCACATAATAAGTGCGACAAACGAAATTCGTTAATCGTAACGAATTTTGCGATAGATTTGTTTCTATTTTTAACCGACTAAAAAAAAGGACGGTATCAATTCGACTGAATATTGTTTTCTTTTATATTTTCTTTTATATTTCTGGATCGCTTTTGAAAATTTCTATTTTATAAGAAAGGTGATGCTTACAGGTTGCTTCCTTTTTTAAATCAGTTGATAATCTTAAAAATGAAAGGGTGTCCCAATAAAACATATAGGACATACATAAAGGGCACCACTATAAAATTAAGAAAAAACTGCGTGTCACTATAGTTCCCAATGGCAAAAAATAATACAAAAATAATTCTAAAAATTAAAGAGTGTCAACATAGGTGACGTAAATTGATCTATATGGGCCTATATTTGAAACCGTTTTCGTTTTTTGTTTAAAAAAACGCTGACAAATTGGGCAGAATATCGCTTGCTATAACCGTTATAGTAACAATTGTTAATATTCAAAATTATAAATTAAAGGGTGCCCCAATATTCATTTAATTTGATGCAGTTGGCCGTACTTTTGAATCATTGTAGACAGAGGCTTGAAAGTTACAACGAGTATAAAATTTGGATTTGGAAATAAAAGGGTGTCGCAATACTTGATGTAGTTTGATGTATGTGGCCGAACTTTTAAACCGTTTTAGATAGTCAGCTGAAACTTACAGGGGACCTGTATTGCTAACTACACTAAAGCAACAAGTATATAATTTAAATTTAGAAATTAAAGTCTGTTCCCAAAACTAATGTAATCTGACCTACATGGGCCGTATATTTTGACCATTTACTTACAACAAACACTTGAAAATCAGACATAATAGTCAATAATGTTTAGTATAAATATTTTTTTAATTATAAAGGGTGCTATAGTTGTTGCTGTAATTTGATGTATATGCCCAATAGTTAATGTAATTTCATGTACGTTGCCATACTTTAAAAAAATTATAGACAGTCAGATGATGAAATCTGTTTTTACACGCAAAGAAAAAAGATGGTTGTGGTAACCATAATCTAAGAGCAATATACTATGGTTGTATTATATGGTTGTTAGCAAAAAATAGTATTGTTACATTTAATAATAATATAGTTAATCTGCAACCATATTGCTGTCAAGCTTAACAATAACATGGTTAAGTACAAACATAATTATGTTTTCATATAAACAATACATGGTTAAATAAAAATATCTTAATATGGTTGAAAATGGTAGCTAAAATTGAAAATATGTAAATGGTTTACAATTCTGCCTTAAACGCAAATATAAGGAATTGTATTTATTTTAACTGTTTTGAAATGTTTTGCCTATCTTTTTATTTATTTTCATATTTTGTATGTAAATCTTTTTTATTACCCAGTAAAAAAAAGGATCATACAAAGAGTAATCTTGGAGTGCTCCTTTGCGAGTAATGGATTACTCCATAAAACTCCGAAACACATTGGATTTTTAACATAGCATGTCCGCAGACACGAGTACTCCTTTTAAGCTCCTTATGGAGTACTCTCTTTGATCTTAAAAATGACGACAGAGGGAGTAATCGGTTTTGTCTCCTAAAAGAGCATAAAGGGAGTAAACATCCATATAAAATACAAATTTTTTTATTTTAACAAAAACAAGAAAATATTCATTTATTTAAAAATTTTTTTTTAATGTTGCAATTTTTTTTGCATTCGACGAGGTCGTAGTTTTTGTCAGGTAGGTCTGTTGGTAAACAGTTGCTTTACATTTAAGAAATGCCACCTTGAAAGAAAAAATAACACGTAATATATTATTTAAGACATGATATCAAAAATCCAGCTATTACCGAAATAAAAAAAGTTAAACAATTTGTATTTGTTTGTTTTGATCCATCCCAATTTAATTTGACCAGCATATTTCGCCGTTTAGTGTACGAAATCTGAAATAAATTAAAATAAAAAACAAAGAATTTTAAATACTTGTTTAATTGATTGCATTAAAAACAAACTCAGTCTTACCATTTCTGAATCAGGCTCTGTTTTAATCAGCTGTTCTGCCTAATTTAATTCCTTCAAAGAATCAATGGGAAAATTTTTATTCTTTAATTTGATGTGTTCTTCCACAAACCGTAATGACTTTGATGAGCTTTTATAAAGCGGCATTCCATCCACAAATATATCGATCAATAGTTCGGCATTTGCATCAGGTGATATGTATTGGCCGTGCATCATCAGTGCTTTTTCTAAACCACAATGAAAGTATTCACCTGGTGCCATATCTATTATTTCTGGGCTCCCTGTGAAGCAGCGTGGGTTTTCTGCATGCACTGCTTTTAATGTCCATACCTTCACTTTTTAAAATGTAGAGTAGTCAATTAGAGCATTCGTTCGAAACACGACTTTCAATTACCCAAGAAGCGAGCTTCTTTTAAAATTTTCACTGATATCATAATGAACAACAAAGTTTTCCGTTGGCTATCTTCATTTGTTAATTCATTGATTTTGTGAGGTACTGATGCCTGTTGTTCACTTTAAGTCTCCCGATTACAATTTGAGAATTTTTCAATTTCAATTTTAACTAGTCGTCTTAAATGACGATTAGAAACTAAATTTTCACTCATTTTTAACAAATTTGTTACTATACCCGTACCTTTTCGCTTTTATTAAAAACATGTCTTTCACTTTTTAAAACTAAACTGACTAAATATAAAAACAAAACGAAAACATCAACAATTAAAAGTTATGTCACAAACAAAAACGAACTGATACATCTCCCATTGATCCATTTGGAGTAATAAGCGAGGCATAAACAAACAAAAAAAAAATAGTTTCGATAGCTCGCTTATTACTCCAAACGGATGAAAAAGTCATTACTCCTTTATTGCTCGATTATGGATTAATCTATATATTTTTTACTGGGTATATATTTTGTACATACATGTTTATTTTTTTAAGCTTTAGATTTAAGCTGACAAAAATATTACTAAACTGATAGAAAAGCATTCTGTCAAGACCTACAACAAAATATTTTTAAATGCAAACATTATTTTGTTTGCTTTTAATCATACTTCGATTAAAAGTATTACATTATGGTTTAATATATTATATTAGTTTTAATACGCAATCAAACTTTGGTTGTGGTTTGCATTTTTTAAAGTTGAAACCAACCATGTTGCAATATTGTGCACTGAAACCAGATAATGGTTAAACGTTAACAAAAAAATGTTTGGCGTGACTGAAGATTTGTTCAAAACAACTATAATTTGTTCTAGGCAACTAAACATTGTTACAAAGAACATAATATGGTTATTGATACCATATCACACCCATGTTATTTCTTTGCGTGTAAGTGTAAGAATTATTTACGACAGATATTTTGGAGTAGAATGACGTTTTCCTATTTAATTTTTTTTTAAATACATGGCCACTCCATTAGCTGACACACAGAAAGAAAAAATGTATTTTTCAAATAAATTTGAAACTCTTTGAATGACAAAATCGTAGTGATGTGCATATTTCGTCGTCGACCCCTGTTCTGTTTCTTGATTGTGATTATTATCGTCTAAATCATGAACGATCGCCACTTCTGTGTCAGTTTGAATATATCATTTGTTATAAATATTTAAATTATTTAAATCTCCTCTAAAACAAATCTCCTCTAAAACTAACTAAAGTTGCTTTCAAAATTTGTTTGTCAAAGGTCAAACTTTAGTTCAAGACCCTAAATTTTAAAAACACATAAAACCTCAATATTTTCAATTTACAAAACACGCTCTTTCAACTTTTAAACTATTTTAAGCATTTGCAGAAAATACGTTACAATTTCTTTAATTGCACAATTTCAAATAAGGGTGAATCTTATCATTTATTTTCACATTAAAACAAAGAAATAAAAATCTTAAAGGTCAGCCCTAAGTGAAGTCTTATGTAAATGGTTTATGTTTGACCCAACTGTAGATATTTAATGGTCACTTATTTACTTTTTGGGGTTGGCAAGAATTGTCATGACCTTTTTTAATTCTTTAAGAATAATTCCAAGAAATACTGAAAAATTCTTGAAAAATGGTTTTGCTTTATTGATTAAATAATTTCACACTCATTGAAATGAAATTATTTATTGTTTCACGTTTATGGTTGACAGAATTTATTTTGTTTGGAATCTTTTTTTTTGCCAAAAAAAGGTTAATGAAGTGAGGAGGAAAGGAGAGCAAAACTAGTGATTAAAATATTGTGAACTAAATTTTGGCGGTTTTTCGTAATTTATAAAATGTCGACGCTAAAGAAAAAACCACGTTGAAAAATAAAACAACAAAAAAACTTCTCTGAATATCTTCGTTAACTTGAACTTTCTCTTTGGAAAGGATTATATAGTAACTTTAGATTCACACAAATAAAGTCCAAACTTGGTTAAAATGTAGCAAGAAGACATATAAATAAAATTTTGAATAAAGATCGAACATTAACAAGATCTTACTTAGAGGGACAAGGCCGCAAGGATGTCGTTTTCTTAAAAATATAAGCTCTTGAAAGAAGAGTAGCATAAGGCGACAAAAAAATTTAACCTTGATGACCCAGCTAAAGCACAGGACCTTCATGCAGTATTTAAAGCATACTTGCCTCTATGACATGGCTTGCATTTGGATATAGAGCACGTTCTTCTTGTTTTATATCTTATTAAATAGTGTAGTTTTTCTGGATGCTGTTCTTATACAAGTTTGCTAAAGAAAACTATGGCGATAATTTTACTTTACAGCAAGACTTAAATCCAGCGGAAAACATTTGGGTACACAAATTTATAAAAATGGGAAAATTTTTAAATTCCTAAAAGAGCAAAAATAATTCTTGCAAAAAAACCGACTTCACAACAGATTTCATCTGTCGTTCTATAACGGTTCAATAGTATGGCCAGATACATCAAATTACATTAATTATTGGGACGTCCTTATATTCCATCTACAAACTTTAAACTTGTTCAACTGGTCAACAGTTTGGCAATATACATCAAATTAAAGCAACTTTAGAGGCACCCTTTAATTTCCAAATTAAAATTACATATTTGCTGTTGTAGTAGGCTTAGCAATCCGGTTCGTTGTAAATTTCAACCATCTCTCTATAACGGTTCAACAGCTTGGCCACATACATCAGATTGCATGAACTATTGTATTATCCTTTAATTTATAATTTTAAATTTTTTTACTTCTTCTTATACCAAACAAAGTAGTGAAAGTTCTGTCTAATTTTCAGGGGTTTGTATTTCAAATTACATTAATTTTTGGAACACCCTTTAATTTCTAAATTCAAATTATAAACTTGTTGTTATAGCGGACTTATCAATACAGGTCCCTTGTAAGTTTCAGCTGTCTATCTATAAAAGTTCGACCACATACATCAAATAACATCAACTATTGGGACACCCTTTTATTTCCAAATACAAATTTTCTTCTTGCTGCTATAGCGGAGTTAGCAATACAGGCTCGTTAAAAAATTTCAAGCGTCGGTCTACAACTGTTGAAAAGTATGGCCATATACACCAAATTAAATGAATAATTGGGGCACCCTTTCATTTATATTGTAACATATGAATACTTGTTACTATAAAATTCATAGCAATCGACATTCTGTACAGTTTGCAGGCATTTGTGTATAACGGTTCAAAAGATAGGCTCATAGAAGTCGATTTACATAAATTATAGGAACACCCTTTAATTGCTAAATACAAATTATAAAGGGACCTTGCAATACAGGTCCCTTTTAAATTCAGCGTTCTGTTTATAACGGTTTAAAATTTCGGCTACACACATCAAATTACATCAACTATTGGGACACCCTTTAATTTCCAAATGTGAATTTTTTACTTGTTTTTATAGAGGAGTTATCAATACAGGTTCCTTGTAAATTTTAACTGTCTGCCTATAACGGTTCAAAAGTTTGGCCACATACATCAAATTAAGTTAAGTATTGGGACACCCTTTAATTTAAAATTTTGAATGTTTATACTTGTTATGATAGTGGTCATTGTAATTGATACACTAGGGGTATTTTGCCAATCTAACCGGACATTACTTTGTATACCCTTTACCACAAAAAGTAGAAAAAGCGTATATCTGAGTTTGTCATTCCGTGTGTAATTTCTGCAATATCCATTTCCGACCCCATGAGGTATTTACATATTCTGACTTTTTATGCATAGCGAAGTCGATTGAGCATTGTCCGTCTGTCCGTCCGTGTTAGTGTTGATATACACATTATTATTATACATTATCATGTATTCTCGTACAGAGCGAAGTGTGTAAAATAAATTCTTTTTAATTAACAAAATGCAGTAAGAATAATTATACGAATTTGTGCAAATATGTGTAAAATCTTCAGCATAAGGTCAAGATATATTTTGATAATGCAGTTAATGTTAAGTGAACTATAAAATTAATAACTAAAATTCATGTCACAAACACACGCACACACACATTAACGTAACAAACGTAATAATATTTTAAAGCTTAAGAAGGATTATTTTTATTCATTCTTATTTTTTTTAAACCAACCAAATAATGTTTATGAAATAAAATCACTTAAATCACATCAGAAAAATTTTGCAAATAATTTGTTACAAAATTGAAAAAAAGAAATAAAAATACTGAAATTGGTGGATGAGTTAAAACTTGGTAACTTGGAATGATTAATTTGCGATTTCAATAAGAGAAAATTATTTTGTATTTTATTAAAACAACGAGGTCAAGCATGTTTTATAGTAATGTGTGTATGTAAGGATTAGAACAAAGGACATTTATACAAATGTTGGGTTTCGAATTATTTTGGATTAAAAAAAAAGACTTAAATTTTTGCAACGCAATTAAAGCGGAGTATCACATACACAGATGTTATAATCGTATTGGTATTGGTTTGGTTGCATTATTATTTTATATAAATAAATATGTGTGCATTTATATACATATGTATGTTTGTATGTCATTAATTGCACCACAGTTTATAAAAACAATAAACGATTTACACGCTTAATCCTCTGTCTGTTATTGTGTGATTTTTATAAAAATCCCTTGAATATTTGTGGGTCACTACTTTCATGAGTTCTAAACACTTAAATATCAAATAAATAAAATTGAAAGGAAATACCAGGTTTAACGACAGGAGCAAAGAAAAAATTTTCCTTAAGTTAATTGTAAAGCGGGCTAACTCTATTAAGGGTGGCCTCGCATAATTTAAGGGCTGCATAGGTACGAACTCTGAGTATGCATTGACCACTAACTTTAATATAAACTGTGGAAATGTGTAACTCTTTAGAGGATGATTCGTTGCTTCTTTAATGTGTAATAGAGGGGAAGACAACGTTTAAGGCGAAGAAAGATCCAAGTAAACACATGTTAATATAAGAGGAAAACAAAAACTAATCTGCTCAGAAAAGTTGCAAAGATGTCAGTTCGTAATTTCCGAAATTAAAGGATCTGGAAAGTGTTTTAAAGGGGCAACTCGAAAGATTTTTTTGAAAGTTCAGCTAAGCAAATGGGTAACGTCCTAATTTAGAGAACCGTCTGACGTTTAGATATGACAAAAACGATTTTTTAAACAAACACAATCTATTTTCTTTTGAGGGAAGTGCTAGAGCTGGGTTCGACTTAAGTTAAATGCATCCTTAACCTTTTCAAAAATTTTATTTAAATTGGCCTTGCAAAAAATACATGGATTCCTTTTCAAAAACTTGTGAAAAATTGCTCTTTCCGATGGTATTGCCAAAAAATAATTAAAAAGACATGATCCAGAAATTAATTTATTTTAATTTTTTAATCGAGAATTTATGTTTTGAAGATAAAAAATAAATTTAAAAAATTCTACTTTATTCTACTTCTAAAGTGTGTTGTGACTTCATAACTCGCGATCGGTCAAACCGAATTCGATTAAATTTTTAGTTTGTTTGTATGATCGTGATCTACACGCTTATCTTATCGACGCGTTTTATAAATTCTTTTGCAAAATTATAATTTTCATAATTTTTTGCTTCGAAGAACAAATATTGTAACAGCAAAAATAAATTAGCGCGTAAGACGCAAAACAATCTGATGAATAGCTTTTGCTTTTTTGGAATGTCATCCCTAAATAAGACCGTCAACTTTGTGTCTTGAACAGTATTGTTACTTGATTTTTTATAAAACCTGCTGTGTAAGATTAAGAAGAGATAAAACCGCTAGATTGTATTGAAAATAAGTAAATTGTCATTACTTTTCAACCACAACAAAACAAACCAACAAGCAGCCAACTTCACTTCCTAACACTTTCTCCAAATTGTAACCAATTGGAAAGGTTTGCTTCATACATTTTGTATGTTCATCAGAATTTTTGACAGAAGTTTGCGCGTTACGCGCTAATTTAGGTTTGGCTGTAAGTTTAATTCGATTTTATTTATTTCTTAAATCTGAAATTATTTTGTAATATTAATAAAAAAAAGCCCATAAATTTATAATAAATTTAGTATGAGCGTAAATTAATATGGAGACTTAAGACTTTTAAAGTGGGATAACAATATTTTCTTTTTTAGCTGGCGTGAGTATTTTTTTTGTAGATGCCCAGGTATCTAGTTTTATCGACAAAAGAATCATCCCAAGACGGCCAGCTCTAGTCGGTATTAAACGCCAGCACGCAGCAACCATCTGGCAACACATTTAATTTTTATTTACGTTTTACTTAAGCTGCTGACACAAATAAATTAAAATACATTTTGATTTATATAGAAATTTTACAACTTATAGCCTAACTGCCATCCCTAAATTAGCGCGTAAGACGCAAAGCAATGTAATTCATAGCTTTTGCGCTGAAATGTTATCCCTAAATAACAGCGTTAACTTCGTGTCGTTAAAAGTAATGTTAACTCATTTTATTTCATAAAACCCGCTGTATAAGAATAAAGAAGAGATAAAACCGCTAGATTGCCTTGAAAATTACTAAATTGTCACTACTTTTCAACCATAACAAAACAAAACAAACCAACAAACAGCAAACTTCACTTCCTAACGCACTGTCAAAATTGGATTTTCCAATTGCTAAGCGTTGACGCCAAGCTATTTAGGGATGCTTCATACATTTTGTATGTACATGAGAAATTTTGACAGTTATCTTGCGCTTTACGCGCTAATTTAGGGATGGCAGTAAGGGGCTTAAGCTGAGCAATAATGAATCCATCAGTTACTTAGATTTTATTATTTACCGAAACCACATAATAAGTCTGTG
The DNA here is from genome assembly GCA_916610165.2 of Gymnosoma rotundatum. NCBI lineage: Eukaryota > Metazoa > Arthropoda > Insecta > Diptera > Tachinidae > Gymnosoma > Gymnosoma rotundatum. The sequence goes on along the minus strand of OU744336.1, from coordinate 125,570,275 downwards.
TCTTAACTTTTTTGGCCCAAAGTTCGTAAAAATGACAGCAAGTATTGTTTTCTCTGATAAAGAGGCGAAATTATATAAAAGTACGAGAACAGAAAATTAAATTTTCAACACAAAATAAAAACTCAAAGTATTTTGACTGTTTAATAAAAAAAATTAATTTCTATAAATTAGCAAAAAAAGATATATTTTGTTTTTCTTTTTGTGTTTTTAGGTTGTTGCACAAGTTTAGGCTGTTTTGTGCAAGCAGAAAAGAACTTTATTTTCTCAAAACCACTCTCATTTGCCTAATTTTGAAGTAAGAAAACAATTTGCGTGCAAATTGGGATCCCAGAGGATCCCAGAGTAACAGACCTAATGATTAAATATAAAAAACAACTTTTAACATGAAGAAAGTCATGTTGCAGATTTTATAAATTATCTGTTATTGTTGCAGTGGCCATGCCTTAATCATGTTTTTTCTCTGCATGTGTTTAACTTATTTATAAAATGAACCCTGTGGTTATTTATGTAACGTTTTTGTTAAAAAAAAACTATTGTTAAAATTTTAAAAACTGTAAATTTTAACACTAAAAGTAACCAGTATTAACGCATTCTTAGGGGTCAGCCAATTGGACAGCCTTTTTTGTTGCTATTGTTGTCTGTTAGTTGTTAATAGTGCTGTTGTTGTATTGTGATTTAAAATACATTTTTTCAGGACTCTATTAATGACCTTCTGTCATCGTTATTAAAAATGTTGAAAAGAAAAAAAGTAAATAAATTGGAGGAAAAAAAACAACCCTACATAAGCACGTTCCAAAAACAAAGTAATGAATATAAAATAATTTTTCAAACCAAATCAATGCAATGCAAAAACAAAACACACAAGCACACACACACAATATGTACAACACAATCTCAGGGGTCAGGCAAAAGAAAATTTCAAGCAAGAAAATCCTTTGTACAATATTCGTACTCGTTCGTATATTCTAATAAAATATCAAGCAACATCAATTATAGGGGTGGCACGGCAAGCGGTTGTATGAAATATCAATCAGGCTGCCTAAACTAACTTGGGATTCAAGGAATTGAAAAAGGTGGCAGAGTTTGAAATGGCGCTAGAATTTTAAATTTATTGCCTTTTTTGTTAAGTTAAATATTGTTAAAATTTTTGTCATTAAAATTTTGTATATTTGTCGGAAAAAAATTTTTTCTTTTAAATAATTTAAAATTTTTAGTAAAATCTGTTCCATAAAAAGGATTTAGGGTTGTTTTTTTGTTGTTTTGTTTTTGGTTCAAAAATGATAATAATTGTTTTAGTCAAATCGAGTTCATGTTTTGTACTTCTTACATATTGACCCTGAGGGGTTCCTGGGCAAAACACCCTTCATTTACAGCTTGACCTTTTATGGTTTTATATTGAAATTTAATTTTTTGCATTGATTTTAATATTTAAATTTTATTTCACACTTAATACGTGCACATTTGCTATTGTTTGTTGTTTTATGAGTTACAATTTTTAATTATTTGACCTTTTTGTTTTCAAAAGTGTCAGTTTGTGTAATAAATGTGATCCAGTTTTAACGGAATTTTCTTGCTGTTGTTGTTGTTTGTTTGCTTAAAATTTACGGCTCATTATTTGTATGATTGTGAGAAAAGTAACGGTTAAATTGGGAAGATTTAAATTATGATCTGAGAATTATTTTCATTAGCTCATTTTGGTAACAAAAACTTATATTCAACCAGTAAAATATGATCATGTTAATAAAAATGGGTAACTCTGTAATATAAGACTGATTTTTTTCTTTATTGGAAAGGCTGATAAACACGCATATGTTTGAATCGAAAAGGTAAAAGGTAATTTCTTTTGTGCAATTTATATGAAAGACATAAGCAAAATAAATTTGATTTTTTTGTTTTAAATATCGATTGAAATAAAACCGCGCAAGTGGCATTATTTTAACCATATGCTAAGAAGATATCCTCATCGACATCCTCAAAGCATTATCAAGAAGAGGACGCCCAGCCCATATATCGACAAGTCGTTAGCTCGAAACTGCTTAAAAAATTTAATGAAATCCTATGTTCCTTATTCACACACAGACAAAAATAGTTGAAAGTCGGCTCAAACGTTTAAAATTTAACACCATATTTTTATTTTTTTCAATTAAATATAAACTTTAAATATTTTTCTTTTAAAAACTATTAAAGGAAATTTGTTACCTAAGGTCAGTTGCTGTAACTCTTGAGAAAGTTTATATGATCGATTTGCATCTTTGGTAAAATCTATTCTGTTAATTGAAGGATGCAAGAAAATTATTCAGATATTACGACTCAAACTTAAGCATCGGTAGTTAGAATTATAAATTCAATTCTTGTGAAAAGAAGAAACTTCGCGACATTTGAAAATACAATTTTTACACATAATTACAATATTAAAGCAATATTTTAGTCGAAAAAAACAAATAACAGAATTAAAAAATAAGATAAAAATTAAGTTGATTGATTTAAACACACGGACGGACGGACGGACAGAATTCTGTAGAAAACAAACAAACAAAATTTTTTGTGGTAAAGGGTAAAAAACACAAAAAAAAAAGAAAGGTAAAAGAGGTAAAAAACTACCGAATATTCCGACGGATATAGGAAAATGTAACTCTGAGGCTTGACTAGTGGTTCGACTCATAAAATATATTTTAATAAAAAATGAAAGAAAAAATAAAAATAGTTACTAAATGTTTGCTGTGTTTTTGTGTAGAACATTTTTGAGTTGCTATTGTCTTCTGTCTTATTGATTCAATGGAGTTCTCATTTAATCAATTTGGATTTTGATAAAACTTTCTGTTTTTCTATACAAAATTTGGGTAAAATCCACTGATGAGCTATTTGAGCAGTAGTGAAATGGCCATATGGATATGCTTTCCCCGCAGTAATACATTTCATTTTGTAGTTTAGCTTAAAATAATAAATATTTCATGAGAATATCATGAAATATTTATATTTGAAGGAATCAAGCACGAATAAAGTAAATTAATTGTATTTTAATAATATTTCAACAATTAATTTTTTGAATAAAAGTAATAATGAAAATATCAAGTTTTTTTATTTAATTCACAATAATATTTTATAATGACTTTCGAATCATTTCGTAAAATATTGATGCAGTTATTACAACTGAATTACAAACAATATGCGCAACTGACAAGATTCGTTTGACAACAAATTCAATTCTCATAATGAATTTCTTTTCTTTGTTTCCATAGAAAAAAGTTTTTTTTTATACCTTTTAAAAGTTTTAAGGCCTCGTTATAGAAACTTTACAAATACCTAAAACGGGCAAATGTGCCGCAATGGTACTTATCACATATAATTCCAGCACTATCTTACGAATGTCACGTAACAATGCCGTCAAAACCTATTTTATACAGGTTGAAGCGTTACGGAAACGTGACAGTTAATTTCGGTAAGCGTTTGCATTGTTTTAGTATATTTAAAAACAAACGGCCGTTAGGTTAGCTTACATGGACGTTCGCATAATTGTACCTTTACTTGTTTTCAAATTATAAATAAATTAAGTTTTTCATTGATTGAATTAATTATTATTAATTATGATTGATTTAATAAATTATTTAATTGGAAAGCTTTCTTTCAATTTTTAAATTAAATATATAATTAAGTAAATAACGAATTTAAATGAATTTCAATCTGAAACTAGAAAATAGCTTTAATACGAGGGGATTTTAAAAAGTTAAAAACAAATACATTTGAAGTTTAGCCCGAATAACCTAACTCAACATTAAAAACTATGCAAAGAATGTGTTACAGTAATAAACTTGTCCATTAAGCTCCAAAACTCTGCAAATTTTTTATTTCCTCTACACGGATTTTATTACTAAAATACTTGCTTGTGTTCTTTATTGATAAGAAAATTTCCAAATAATTTACCAGCATATTTATTTTAAATCAAATACATTTTATATGCAAATAATATTTGTATGCAAATAATATTTGTATGCAAATATTAAATTTTATAATTTGTTAAAAGTAAAAAGTAAAAATGTAAATGTCAATGCTTTTGAGGTCAAACTAAATCGTTTTGTATTATTAAAGACGAACTAATTCACAGGTGATCTTAATGGCCCACTTGATTTTTCTTTGGTTTAAAGTTGCTGTTAAATATTAAAAAAATTAAAAATTAAATAGGGATTTTGGTATTTTGTATTTTGTATTTTTTAACTGTTTGGTAAACAAATCGACAACAGAAGGAGGGTCAAGCTTAGCGATACTGATATAGTCCTGACGGGACTCTCTAGTTAGCTTGGCTTATTCGGACTGATGTTGCTTTTTTAGTGGAGGCAGTAAGATAACGTAGAAATCACAATCATTTAGTCAATTATCATCAATCTTTTTTAGGATTCGGTATTCAAATTGAAAAATATTACCATGTTGTCTATTTCTAGAACCGTAATAGCTGGTCACCAAAAGAACTGTGTATGGTTTTCTTAAAATATAGTTTTTTTTGGTTAAAAAAAAGATCATCTTTGTAATAATGAAGATATTTGGAGTGATCTTAAGTTGTTTATTTTTCACCTTGGGGTCTGCTCTGTCTCTGGCTCCCCATGTCTCTTTTATACATATTAAAGCACCAAACACAACACTGCCATCCCTTTTGTGCATTTTCAGGTTTGAATGAACTTAAAAATTTTTTATTCCAAGTACAATTTAAAAAAAAAATATAATTTTTGGTGAAGTATTTGTGAAAATAATTATTTTGATAAGAATTTGTAACTTTAGTGAAATTCCCATTTTTTTTTTGATAATCTTGAGTTATTTTTTGTTGAATTTTAGGTTTGTAATAACTTTTCAATTTTTTATTGCAAAAACCATTTTCCTTTTGGCAAAGTTTGATATTTTTGGTTAAATCTTAGTGAAAATTTAATATTTTGGTTAAATTTAGATAAAATAATGGTATTCCATTACCTGTTATTTTATAATATTTTTTTCAGAAATTTATATTTTCAATACGAGTACAACAAAGCAAAAACAACAGTAATCAACAAAAAAGTACAATTAAATTTCAGGTCTGTAATCCATAAAGCTAAATTTTAATAGCACCTCGCAGAGCCTCGGGTTCATAAATTTTAAAAGTAAAGCGCTGCCCATTCATGGTACGGAACCCTTTGTACTTGAATCTGACTTGCAGTTAGCGGATTTATTTCTGTAAATCCTGAAGAAGCAAAATTTTAGGATGTTCGAAAATTTACGCAGGAACACAAAAGGCACCTTGTGTTCTTTATATAAAATTTATTTTGGGGAATAGTACACCGGATAAAGGGCCTCTGTGGTTTTTGTTGCGTACACGCGTTCAACTGTTGACACATTTTATTAAAATTACGTTAAATTTTCTTTCTAAACAGCTCGCATGATTGTGAGATGGCTGATAAAGTCTTTGACTTCACAGTATTCTGTTACAAGAAACCTAATACGAGGGCTGCTATATATATTTCTGGCCTGGCAGCACTCAGGGCAATCTGACATATCCATTGGAAAGTTTGTCATTTTTAAGCATAATCATACTCAAAACGTTTTGACGTACGACCATTATTTGTGTTGTTTACAGTGACTTGAAAAAATTAATATAGAAAAAAAATGGAATTAACTCGTGAACATTTTCGTGCCATCATTTTTCACAACTTTCGACTTGGATTATCACGACATGAGTGCATTGATGAACTTAAATCTTTGTATTGCGCTGAAGCACCATCCTATAGCACTGTGAAAAATTGGTATAATGAATTTAATCGTGGCCGAGGCTCGCTCAAAGACGAATTCCGTGAAGGTTGTCCAAAAACGGCTGTTGTGCCAGAGAACATTGATGCCGTGCGTGAACTCATAATGCAAGATCGACATGGGACATACCGAGAGATAGAGACATCCTTGGACATTTCTTCCACCAGCATACATTCGATACTGCATGAACACCTGGCCGTAAAAAAGGTTTGTTCTCGTTGGATCCCGCACAATTTGAAAGTCGCTCACAAAAAGGCTCGTGTCGATTGGTGCAAAGAAATTTTGCAAAAACACGATTGCGGTGCTTAAAAGAAGTTTATAAGATCGCCACAGGTGACGAATCATGGATCTATGCGTATGAGCCCGAAACGAAACAACAATCGGCCGTGTGGGTCTTCAAAGACGAACAAGATCCAACGAAAGTTGTTCGTGGAAGAAGCACTTCGAAGCAAATGGTCGCCTGTTTCTTCGGCAAAACTGGTCATGTGGCGACTGTTCCGCTTGAGCAACGTAGGACTGTCACTTCTGAGTGGTACACTACAATTTGTTTGCCTGAAGTCATCGGAGAAATTCGAAAAACCAACAAGACAGGAGGAATCATTTTCATCATGACAATGCGAGCTCTCACACATCGGCTTAAACTAGAGCGTTTTTGACCGGCCAAAACGTCGAATTAATGGGTCATCCGCCGTACAGCCCTAACTTGGCACCTAATGACTTCTTCTTGTTTCCGCACATCAAGAAAAATATGCGTGGTCAACGATTTTCGTCGCCAGAAGAAGCTGTTGAAGTGTTTAAAAACCATGTTTTAGAGGTGTCTCAATCGGAGTGGAAAAAGTGCTTCGACAACCGGTTTAAGCGCATGCAAAAGTGTATAAATCATGTTGGAGAATACTTTGAAAAACAATAAAACCATTTTTGATTAAAAATATTCGCATTTTCCCTATTAGGCCAGAAATATATAGAGCAGCCCTCGTAGTAACAAATCACTCGATTGAGGAGTAAGAATATCCCAAATCGTTTAATTTAAGCTGAAAAAAACGGCTATTATACGAATGTTTCCATTGCCAAACCGATTTTAAATATTTTTTATTTTGTTACTTTTTGAACTCTTACATGTTTTAAAGAAATTTCTTGAAAGATATTAATACTTCGATATAATAATATCATTCATTTAAATGAATTATTTATTAAGTGGAGTTTAAAACGAAATTTAAAATGGAACTTTAACAAAGTTCATCAGTTTCGTTATGGAGAGCCGGTAATAATCACTGCGTAACCAATCGCATTTTCAAAGAAGAATAGTTCAGTGTTCGCACCAAACACTTATATCGCATGTGATTTCGCTAAACTCCTAATCCGACAGTTTTTAATATTATTGAAATCACGACATACGTCGTGAGAATTCTTTCTTAAGGTGGGGTGTTGCCAAATTCTTAAAACAACAAATAAGAGTGCTATACTCGGCTATGCTGAATCTTATGTACCCTTCACCATCTATGTATGTATATATAACCATTGTATCATACTGCAGACTTCCCGTTGAAGAGCTTAAATAAAAATCGGCATAAAAAACTGTTTTCTGCCGTAAAGTTTTTCTGTTTAAAAAAAATTTTATTCCGAAAATTGTATGTTTTGCTTAGGGTTGTTGTCCCAACTTAGTAAATTAAAAGGTGGCTGCATCAGATGAAAACTCACAAATTTTTATTAATTTTTATCATACACAACAACCACCTGCAGGAATACAAACGGAAGTTGAAAAAGAGATACAAAAAAAATTAGAGGCAAGCGTGGTATTTTGCCCGCTGCATCGAAAGACATGGACCGACCTTGCTGATTTTCAACAGAACAATTTTCGAAATTATGTCCATTCAAAATTTTTTCTAGCTAATCTAGTGCCGTGGCAAAGTTGATTTTAACACGAATACGGACGGACAGATGGATAGGCGGACATCGCTCAATCGACTTCGTCATGAGATACGAACTCAAATGGGTCGGGGATCGGAAATTACAATCGATCTGAAATAATGTCGAATGAGGTGCTATTGCAGCGTTGTCAGCAAATTCATTGCCTTGAATTTTACTATGTCCAGGAATCCATATTAACTTAATATTAGAAAATCTTTCAATTATGGTATTTCTGATAATTGATGGATAATATTCATTGTTTGACACTTTAAGAACTGAATTAATTGCCGAAAGGAAATTCGTACATATTGCAAGCTTTTCGACTTGGTTTTTTATGAGCTACAGGTGTGCAGGTTAGATATCTCTAAATTTGTAATCTGAGAATTTTTCTTTTAAGTTTTCGGAAATTTGTTTACATTGTAAAATGTGTGTAGTACTTTTTGAAGAGTTGAGTAGGCTGGTACCAATTGATGAACTATTAAGAAACCAGGGTGGTTGCATTTTAGGAATTCTAGTGGAGTAATTTATTGGAATGTCAAGGTTTCCGCCAATCTGTACTACTCTTTATAGAGAAGAAGCTACTTTTGGTATTTTCTTGGAGCCTCTTAGTTTGTTATAATCTCTTTTAATGGCGTGCTCTCCTTATGTACGAGGGCTGCTCTATATATTTCTGGCCTAATAGGGAAAATGCGAATATTTATAATCAAAAATGGTTTTATTGTTTTTCAAAGTATTCTCCAGCATGACTTATACACTTTTGCATGCGCTCAAACCAGTTGTCGAAGCACTTTTTCCACTCCGATTGAGACACCTCTAAAACATGGTTTTTGAACACTTCAACAGCTTCTTCTGGCGATGAAAATCGTTGACCACGCATTTTTTTCTTGATGTGCGGAAACAAGAAGAAGTCATTAGGTGCCAAGTCAGGGCTGTACGGCGGATGACCCATTAATTCGACGTTTTGCCGGTCAAAAATGCTCTGGTTTGATCCGATGTGTGAGAGCTCGCATTGTCCTGGTGAACAATGATTCGTCTTCTCTTGTTGGTTTTTCAAATTTCTCCGATGACTTCAGGCAAACAAATTGTAGTGTTCCACTCAGAACTGACCGTCCTACGTTGCTCAGGCGGAACAGTCGCCACATGACCAGTTTTGCCGAAGAAACAGGCGACCATTTGCTTCGAAGTGCTTCTTCTACGAACAACTTTCGTTGGATTTTGCTCGTCTTTGAAGACCCACACGGTCGATTGTTGTTTCGTTTCGGGCTCATACGCATAGATCCATGATTTGTCACCTGGGACGATCTTATAAACGTCTTTTGAAGCACCGCAATCGTATTTTTGCAACATTTCTTTGCACCAATCGACACGAGCCTTTTTTTGAGCGACTTTCAAATTGTGCGGGACCCAACGAGAACAAACCTTTTTTACGGCCAGGTGTTCATGCAGTATCGAATGTATGCTGGTGGAAGAAATGTCCAAGGATGCCTCTATCTCTCGGTATGTCGCATGTCGATCTTTCATTATGAGTTCACGCACGGCATCAATGTTCTCTGGCACAACAGCCGTTTTGGACGACCTTCACGGAATTCGTCTTTGAGCGAGCTTCGGCCACGATTAAATTCATTATACCAATTTTTCACAGTGCTATAGGATGGTGCTTCATCGCCATACAAAGATTTAAGTTCATCAATGCACTCTTGTCGTGATAATCCACGTTGAAAGTTGTGAAAAATGATGGCACGAAAATGTTCACGAGTTAATTCCATTTTTTTCTATATTAATTTTTTCAAGTCACTGTTAACAACACAAATAATGGTCGTACGTCAAAACGTTTTGAGTACGATTATGCTTAAAAATGACAAACTTTCCAATGGAAATGTCAGATTTCACTTGGCAGCACTCAGTGTTGCCAGGCCAGAAATATATATAGCAGCCCTCGTATAAATGTAGGAAAGGTGTGGTAATAAGTACGTCCTCCGTATGTTTAGCGATCTGATATTGGATTCATATCTAAAGTTTGATATTGGTGTAGAACGTAATGCGCCTAATGAAGTTCTTATGCATGAGTTTATGATCGTGTTAATTTTATTAGTAAGAGGATTAGGGGCAAAACCTAAAAATTGCAATCCAATATTTATCTTTAAAAGAATGATGTCTTTTGTTACACAGATAAGGTGAATTTGTCATGTCAAGGCGGTGGGAAAGAGAACTCTGCAGGTATTTAATATGGCATTTCCAATTGAAGCAGTTGTTTATAAATAATCCTAGTAATCGCACAGTTTATACTCTATGAAGAGTAACACAAGATAAACGTATTTCAAAGTTATAAGTCTTCAGACAGCATATATGGGTATATTTACATTTTGAGGTTAATAGTGAGGCACCTGAAACTTTACACCAGTTGTTGATGTCATTAAGGAGATAATCAAGATTTAATGAAATTCTTTTATTTCGAGATGATCTAATTATTAGATGAAAATCTATTTTTAAAGAGATGATCACCATTTAGATTTTAGCTTAAATAATTTTTTTACATTGCGACCAATCTTTAAGCTTAACTTTTGCAATTAAGAAAAAAATTTATAAATCCGTCTTAAAAAGATGGACTTCTGAACTCCGTTAAAAAATGTATTTATATTCTCTTCCTTAATATTAATGACATTCACTGCGCTTTCTCTTATTCTTACTAAAGAACCCTTTATAAAATTCATTTTAGAGGAACTGTCGCAATTCGTGAGCCTTAAAAAAAAACATTTTCTTTTGCATATCAATTACAAAAATAGTTTCACTTTCTTTGAAACACACTAAATTACAAAGAATCCTTGAAGTTCTTAGGAAACTTTTAAAAACTCAAAAAAGATCTCTTTTTTCAAAAGAATTTTATTTATTATGGGTGGATTATCGTGAAAAACTAGAGCAAAAATTTTAAAAATTTCAATTGTTTTTAACAAAAAATCGAAATGAAAAACAAGTTGCTCTAATTTTCATTGTCAGTAAATTATTTAACAAAAGCATGAAGGACGAAATAAGGACAATGAGAATATTATCATAATGCATTTGCCTGAGAGTAGTATTGATGTGAATATTTATTTTCCTTAAATTTTTTTTTTTTTTGGAGTTGTGAAATGAAAAACAAAAAAAAAAAACAAAGTTGAGTCAACAGGTAAATCCTTCGAGAAATCTTTCTTAAGCTCTTAGATTAACAATGAAAATGGTTGAGGAAATTTTGAAAATGTTTGGTACGTTTTGGTTTTGTTGGCTGTCTTCTATCAACATATTTACAAAATATGCATGTTAATGAGTCAGTTATGGTAAAAATATTAGTATTCATTTCAGTTTAGTCCTTTATTTGTTTCACTCTTTGTGTCTTTTATAATTTGTTTGTTCTACTACTGCTGAGCTCTTTCACAGCGCAGAGCATCAACTTGATAACCAAATTATCAAACCTAAAATATTTTTGTTTGTTGTTGCTGTCGTGATCTTTCACTTTTGTAGATTTCATTTGCAAGTCTCTGGTTTATGATGTCATTCGCGCGTTTTACCATGTTGTCCTGCTCATTATCCTTGACCATAATTACTTTGGCTGCACAACTAGTAACTAAACAAAGCACCCGTACAAAACGCTCGTTCTAGTTACAATTATTGCCGCTATTTAAAATTTGTACCAGGTTTTTGTTTGAAATTTTAAATGTCTTTTTTAAAGGATTTTTATGATTTTTTACTTCCGTTGAAATCGTTTCTTTCTATTCTCTGTCTGTTTTTTTTTCTTCTTTTCAGCAGGTAAATTTTTAGTTTTAAGTTTTTTAAGCCATAAAATCCTTTAACCCTTTCATAATGTATTGAGTGTTGGTGTGTGTCCTTGTGCAAGTAAATATTTCTAGGAAATATTGGTTTCCAAAACAAATGTTCGTTTTTTCCTAAACTACTTTGTTGTTTTTTTAAGTTTTCAGTTTATGGCGGTTTTTATGAGGGACATTTTAAACAAAAAATACATTAAATTTGTTCTGTTTTTGGGTGATTAGTTTACCAAATGTAGTTCAATTTCGAATGGAAAATAATAAAAGATTTTTAACCCTTTCATGAGGACATTTTAGCAAAAACATGTCATAAAATGTTAATTAGTTCTTTAAAAATTTTTCGTTTTTATTGATTAAAATATTTCCTTCTTAGAAATAATTCTTTTTGTGTTTTAGAGAAAAAAAGTACATATAATTCAATGTCCTTATTCATCCTTATTTAAGTTAAGAAGAGAAAATTAATATTGAGGAATACACATATTTCAGAATTTTATTTTAATGACACGATTTTGAACGAATACGAGGGTGGTTCCGAGATTTCCTTAATATATTTTGGAAACTAATCTTAACAGTTGCCTTTTTATTTTTTACAGTACTTTTCTAGATATTCAATATCTTTAATACAATATTTGTAGCAAGAATTTTCTATATTTTGAAGTAATCTTTAGCTGCTGAGCTCTTTTAAGTTTGACAAAAAAAAAATCTAAAGCAAGTCAGTGTTCTGGGCGACTTTATTAAATCATGAGTTAGTTGCAATAGCATCTGCTATAGCTGTTTTTGACCATAATTTACTTAAATTTGCATTTCCTTATTTAACTGCCACAGCAACCTCCTATTATTGAGTCTAGTTTTTAAAGGACTTCCAAGTTCCAATTAAAATATATTGACGGCACTGTAAGCAAATGCTGCAGCCAGTAAATGTGTGTGATTTTTGTAGCAATAGGTCTGTCAATCGAATTTTGTGGATCTTTGTCTCTACTTCTGTTGTGATTATTCCAATCATGTTGGTCAGTGCATCCCATATAAGTGTAAGACTTTTAACAAAGATATTGAAGTAATCAACCGGGGGGGCAATTATGTATTTCTATTCGAATTGAAAAATCAACAAATTCGTAAAAATGGCATTGCGTAGTGTGATTTTCGGAAACTTATTTTCGAACGTTCGTGAATTGAGATAAATTTTAAATCCCATTCGAAAACCAAAAAAATTCCTTTCGAAATTGCAACTAATGCATGTATGTAACTACATACTTGCATTTAACAATGTATGTTACAGCCAGTTTAGAGAACACAATCTGAGGTTTAGACGCACAAAAACGTTACCGTTTTCCATCTTTGGGTTTTTAAAATGCGAATGTCTTATTTTTTTTGTTGTAAAACACGTAATAAATGACAATTGTTTCTGGTTTGTGTATCGCACATTGTAGTGTTAGAAACGTCAAAACTGAGCGAAGAAAAAAAAACCATTCGTTTTAAAAATTTTTCATATGCATATGTACATGTTTAGTTGTGTTCCCAAAAGTAGTTTAGAAATATTAAAACAAATAAAAATATGGAGTTTTCAGGAAAAAAGGTAAATATGTATGTGTTTTATAAAATATGTGTTTTTTAAGTGTAAAATTTGTATGCATTTGCCAGTATCAAGATGACAAAGGGTCTACAGTTCCCGAAATTAGTGAACTGTATGGAAATTTAAAATTTCTTTGCTAACGTGGAAGTTAGCTATAAAACTATATAATGAAAAAAAAATTAAGGATTATCAATTACTTTTTGTATAAACGGGTTAATTACGTTTCTTTTGGCAACTCTAACACATTTAAGGCATTTCTCAAGTTTCTTAAAGTTAAACGGGTGTCTTCATTATCACTCTCGCTGGAGTCACTAGAAAACGCAATCTCAACAGATCCAAACATTTTGATTTCTAAAGCATAAACGAAGTTTCAAGCAGTTAACGTTGTAGGGCAACTGCCCATCATAACACTTTCACCAATAAAACATCCACGTATACATCTACTATAAAGTTATATAATACGTACATACATTTAATCAGTGCACTAACACTTTAAAAATTATTATTTATTTTAATTATTAAACTTTTTTATTTATTTATTGTTTAAACTTTTATATTTGCACAAATTTTTGTTTTACCGATTGATTGTTGAATAATTTTGTTTTGTTTATTAAACTCAGCTGTTTTTTTTAAGTGCCGAAGCAGGGTTACCAACATTTAAGGCAAAAACAAAAAATGTATATGAAAAAAAGTAAATAAAAAATATTAATTAATACATTGGCAATACTACGATTTGACACAACATTTATTTATACAAAATACAACGTAAGTTAAACGAAAAAACCGGAACGTGTTACGTGGACGCTTCTTATTAAGTATTCGTCCATATGTCATCCGGTTTCGTTTCGCTTTTGACGTTTAATATTTAATAAATAAAAAAAGTTTATTAAATTCTTTGATTTTTAATTTTTTTAAAGGGAAACGTCTAAACAGAGTTTTTATATGTACGAAGCCAAGGCAATATGAAATAATGTTGGAATTAATGACATTGGATTCAGATTTGGCAAAAGGACACCTTAATGTTTCTAATACAAAAAGCAAATGCAAAGAGTTATGGCAGATACTATCGCAAGATTTCAATGCTGCAGGTCCACCTTCTCATGAAGTAGAAAGGTGGAAAAAGGTATTTATAATATGCATGCACATACATACACATGTATGTAAATATGAATACTTAACTTTAAGGTTGCTGAACTGCTTTCAATTGATAAATATATTGACAAATAAATATTCCTACTACAAGAAGTATTAGAGATGATGACGCAACTGAAGCAATAATGATACCTTGCAATAACTTAAAAGTAAACAATAGTGAGGCAAACTTAAATACTCCACATCGATATACCCGTGGTAGTTTATCCAATAATCAGACATTATTAGAAAAACAAGTAGACAATAAAATTAAATATGTATCAAAAAAATTCGACACAACTTTTAAAAAACTGTAATGAAAACAAAAAAAAAAAAAAAAAAAAATTTTATCAGAATTAAACATAATAAACATACATAAATATTTCAGTAAATACTTAAATACCTTGTTTGTTTTTTTTTAAATATTCTGTTATGAATTATTTGCAGTTACGTAGCTCCAAAGAAATAAAAATTTTTATTTACGTTTCAAATAAATATTATTATTTGCTAATTAAAAATTAAAAATCACGGGAATATTAAATTAAATAAATTAAACTTTAAATTTATCGTGCTACTTTCCCGGTATTGAGAAGTTTCCTGACGAGCTAAGTAAGCGGAAGCGAAATGGCCATCGAGACGTGCTTTCACCTTCATATTTGGTTTATTTACAAATTCGATTTTTTTTTTGTAAAACAAAGCAAAGAAGTGATGCCAAGTTTTAACATATGAAAAACTGTCATTACTTAAAATTTCCCTTAAAATTGCTAACACAACTCTGCAGGCCTTTCGAACGTTTTACATAATTCCTTTCGATTCGGAAATTCTTTTCGAAACTCTTTTCGATTCGAATAGAAATACACAATTACCCCCCAGCTTTGTCTAAGTTTTAGAAATCGACTAACGTTATACACATACACTAATACAATAGAAAAAGTGTGACAGATCAACAAATGAAACTATTTGTAGGAATGGAGTAGAAATGAAAAAACGGCAGCTAAAACGGCTAAAAATGGTGCTGAAATCTACAATGCTTATTTAGAAAATTCGGAAATCGATTTCGGCGAGGTAAAGAACAGTAGGACACACAGTAGTCCTACACAAGGTCGGGCTTAATAAACATTTTTCAATGATCTTTGGGTCACTGAGTATGGTTCATTGGAATTATAAATATGCTGTAAGACAAACTCGCAACCTCGTCAGATGGTTTGAAAATGAATATGGGCAACGGTGCAAGAGTCCTACATGCTAGCAACTAGCACACGCTACAGAATTGGTGTCTGGCATAAAGTCCACTCTGTGTATTGACATCTAGGTGGCGTTTAAAACTTGCCACGCTCTACATTTAAGGAAATAACGTAGGAAAAGTAGAATTGTTGAAGCTAGTCACATGACGGGGTGGCAAAAAGAATTTAATAAGGGGGCGGGTTATTTGGCCTTTATCAGGTAAAGCAAAAACTAAACTACTGTCAAGTTTAAACAGAAAAGATAAAGATTTCAATCACTGGGCACTGTGTCATAAGAGCAAAAAAACACCCGGGGACAAGTAGAAATATGAGACCATTGAGCATATTATGTGTAACTGCTCGATTTTATTAAGCTGCTACGTGACCTCAAAAGGAACAACAAATGGACCCAAGTGGGCTGTGGCAACACTGCTACCTGCCGAACCTTTGTGACATTATCGGGTGCAAACTAGAAGATACTGTCGGCTTCATCAGGCGAATCTGATAGCTATGTGATGGACAGCACGATGCTACTAAAGCTAATAAGAATTAGTTACAATGAACTCGCTTGAGGTATTGTCGCCTTAACCCCTGCAAAAGTGACCTTCCAAGAAAGAACGAATGGAAAAAACTTTGAGGCAACTTTTGCTTTTATGAAAAACTTAAATGTGAGTTGGCGTTAAATAGAGATTTTTCTTTTAGAAAATTAGAAATAAGTGAAAGGTTCATTAGGGACAAGTACTTTTAGTACTATTTTTGTAAAATTTGGATCTAAGTCTTAAAAAAAGCTTTGAATTTTTAAATTTCAATGCAATTAATTAGTTGCCTATAGACGAAAACTTTGTGGTTTATATTTAGCTAGCAGCGCCTACGATTTCGTTTGCGTGTCATTTCTAATTTTCTTAAAATCCAAATGTACAAAAATGTGTTTTTAAATATTTGTTTCAAAGTTCTTTAGACGGTGTTAAAAATTTTTCATTTATCAAAATAAAATATGCAGACAATTGTCTTAGTACCAAATTGGGTGCCTCTCACTTGTATCGCTATTTTCTTTACGAAATGACTTATTTTTAGGAAAAAAGTACTTTATATTGGGATCAAGGCTCTAAGGGACCTCCTCACAAAATGTTGTTCAAATCCGTCCAGTAGTTGTCGTAATGCGAACACAGACAGACAGACGGACAGATAGACAAAAGTTTAATAAAAATTAAACATCAAAATTTTAAAAAATATTTCATGTACAGAAATGACCCCGTTACAGTTTTATTATAAATATTTATAGATTTAGAAAGCCTTTTCAAGAGCAAACTGTAAAAAGTGTTTCAGTTTGAAGAAAAATTTGCAGGCTTACATTTAAAAATTTACATGTTTGAAATGCTCTATTATGAGACATAATTGGAAAACTCAAATTCCGTACTTAACTAAAGTACTCCGTTGCTAGCTGCAAGTGATTTTTGCTTTAATAGTTCAAGCCGTTTAGAGGTTACTGATTTATTTTCAAAATATATTTTCGTTTCTGGTCCACTGTGCATGATATCCAAATTAATAGATTAACGTTTTACCCTTTGTCAACGTAACCAAGAATATGGCAAAAAGAACTTTGTGATTCAATCAAACACATCTAGTGAAAGGCCACAAGACGCATTATTTTGTGGTGTTGCCCACAGGGCTTGGAAATGAAAGTAAAGACTTTTTAAAAGAACAAAATTATTTATCTACATATCTTGTGGATGTGATCTATATAGTAATAAAACAACAATTGCGTTAAAATAATTCTTAAGTAAAATAATTAAATTCATATTTAGTTGAGAAATAAAATGTTAAAAATTTGTTAAAACAACATGCAAAATTCAATTGAGGTTGTGTCATTTGAAATATTTGTTCTAAACTATAATTTTAAATTATTCCAAAAATTTACCTTTAGAAACTTAAAAATACACACATTCACATGCACAGAAAAACACAATTGTTTGTAATTATGTATAAATAACATAAATTTATAATTAGTTCATTTATGTTTTATGTTTAATTATATTAAAAGATCTGCATACATACTTGCATACAAACAAACTACCTCTAGTAATGCAGCTAAAGGTGTGCACGTGTATGTGTGTGTGTGTGTGTTTTTATATAAATAAAATCATATTGTTTTATATGTTTTAACTTATTATGTGTACAATAGTTAATATTATATTTTACATACTTAAATACATACATACATGATTATTTATGTACAGTACATTTTTGTGTTGTTGTACATATATGTGTATGTGTATGCATATGTGCGTGTGGGTTTGTATTAGTTTGCTTATTGTTGATGTATAATGTTACCCAAAGGGATTCAACTGGACTAACAAACTAATAAATTTGAAGTTTTTCTAAAATGATGATGATTATAATGAATAATTATGTAAATATGTTTATTTTTAAATATAAAATTATATAACAAACCAAAATCTAATGCTTAACACACATATGACTACAATTACGAGTTAAATACCAACAAAAAAAAACTACATTAAACTTAAAATTATTTATCAATTCTAAGAGAATATTGAAAAAAGAGGTGTTTTTTTAAATTTTAAATCATTTAAAGTCTTATTCGAGGATAAGTCTATATGCCCCTAGGACACCCTAAAACTACTAAGAGTTAAAAAACAAATTAGTAATTTTTAATAATAAAAAAATTTTAAGAATGATAAGCAAATTTTAGGTGAAAATCAGGCACTCATTTTTTCTTTAAAAAAAGTTATTATTTCATACCCTTCACCACAAGTGGAAAAAGGGTACATCTTAGTTCGTCATTCCGTTTGTAATTTCTACGATATCCATTTCTGGCCCCATAAACTGGATACATTCTGAGTTCTTATGAATGAATGACATACAGACGGATGTGCTATGTCCGTCTAAAAGTCCGTGTTCGGTTTGAAAACAAATTTGCCAAGGCACTGTATGAGGTAGAGAAAATTTAATGCGCCAGTCGATTAGAACACAAGATTCTGTTGAATAGAATCATCTTTTGCTTAACGATTTATTGTCAATAATCACACAAAATACCATCGTCTAAATGAAATCTATCTAATACAAATAAAACCAAAAAGATATAATATGGAACATGTGATTAAAAGTTTGTTCAAAAGAATTTTGCTTTAGTGTCAAGAAATGTGTGATCAGAGGTGGGATATTTTGCCTAAGGCGTCTCACTAGACTCATGAGATATGTTCTAAAACATAACTTGGTTGTGATATACAAAAAAAAAAAAATAATAAAAAAAACACACAGAACGACAGGGCCTAGAGCCGCATGACCATAAGTAAAACGATTCACGCCATTCAATACAACCGGAGAAGGCTTTGAAGAAATTTTTTTTCAAAGATTCTTAAAGAGTAAACATTTTTGTTTCGTTTGTAATCTTTTTGATTTGTTTGTCTTACGCTTTAAGCAGCCCAGCCTAGATTTAGCGTATCGTTTTTTTTATTTAAATTGTCATGACAGTATTAATAAGTAAGAGTGTTATATTCGGCTAGGTCGAATCTTCTATCCCCTTTACCATCTATGTAAATCTAGTTGAGTGAAGTAACTCCAATTAAAAAGCCAAATATTGGGGTGACAGAGAATTAAAAAATAAAATAAAATTTTGGTACTGCATATATGGGTTAAGCATTTTTAAAAAAATTTGGTTTTTTTTTTTAAGATCTCTTCAAAAGCTTTAAAATGATACCCATATTGATATTTAAAAAAATTTTACAGTTTCGCCACATATACATATTTATTTTTTTGATTGGAGTTACTTTATTTTTCCACATGTCATGAAAAAATTAGAGGAAGGCGTGGTGTTTTGCCTGCTGCTTCGAACGACATTGACCCATCATGCTGATTTCCAATAGCACCTCTTTTGACACTATATTGGATCGATTGAAGGGTTAAGGGTATAAAAAAGAAAAGTAATTTTTAAGTAGACGCCATAAATTTGTTGGTGAAGGTTCCTGTATAATGAAATCAGAAAAACATGGTCCAGAACTTAACCCAGCTCAAATAGGAGAGGAAAGTGTTATCAATATTGACGGTGCAGAAGAACGAGTCTCGTCGAAGTCGCAGCGTATTGTTGTTTGGATATATTCAAATTATTAGAAAGTGTGATTTAAAATAATTGAGAGGAGCTCCATTAGCTCAAACTACACAGGTCTGCGACCAAAAAACTGCATAGGATATTTGTACATTTTTTTACAGATTTTGACCTCCTAAAAACAGAAAAAATATTCAAATTATTATACCGCACAAGTTTTTATATATATTGCAGTATCTATGTTCATTCGTTATAAACCTATATGATTTTTATTTGATAATAGTAAAAAATAACCGTAGGCCCCGCATAAGGTGTGTAGAAGATGCAAAGAAGATCTATTCCGATTTGACATTCTGTGCATATGAAAGAAGATTATAACTATTTGGCCAATATCGTGGAAAAAATCAAGTAACAGGACCATCAATGGATAATTTGTGGGGACTTAAAAATACTGACAATACTTTTGGGTTAGAAGGCAGGCTATACCAGATACCCATGCTTCTTATGCTTGAGGAATAGTAGAGCTAGAGAACAGCACTGCAAAAAAAGTGATTGGCCATCCCGTGAAACTTTAAAACCTGGAGAGAAAAATATTATAAACACTACCTTGGTACCACCAGAAATGGGTTTGTTGGCCCCTCTCCATATCAAATTGGGATTATTGAAACAATTTGTAAAATCGCTGCAAGACGATGGAGATTGTTTCAAATATTTATGTACAAAATTCCCGAAGCAGTCAAAAGTAAAGTTGAAAGAGGAATTTTTCAGCGGCCCCGACATACGAAAACTTTTAACGGACCCTTCATTTGTGGAAACTATGAATGAGAAGGAAAAAAAAGCTTGGGTATCGTTCAAGGACATAATGCAAAATTTTTTGTGAAATACTAAGGATCCTAACTATAAAACCATTGTGCAACGGATGATAGCAGCACACGAAGCTCGAGGCTGCATGATGAGCTTAAAGGTCCATTTTTTACACTCTCACATAGACTATTTTCCTGAAAACCTGGGAGCTTATAGTGAAGAGCAGGGGTGTAACTATGCTTGCTGACTACTGTTTGCTGCTTAAGCGAGAAACTGAAGAAGAAAATCGGAAAGAACTCTTCAAAGTATCAAGGAAAAGAAGAAGAGGTTTCATAATGACCATGAATAAGTTATATTTATCAAAATAATGTTTCGTCTGCTTAAAAAAAAAGGTTTATTATTTGAAAATTTTGAATAAAGGACCGCTTTAACCATTTTTTTGTGTTTGAATTTGCAAAAAATCCTTATGTGATAGAAAAAAATGGCCATCACTTTTGAAATCAGAGCACTTTAAAACATATAATTCAGTAAAAAATATCTAATGCAGCTGACAAAAAAAGTTTTTTCGCAGACCTGTGTTATTATTTGTATTTCATTCTCAATAATATGAATTTCTGGCGATTGATTTTCTGAAATTGTACATTTCATTTATAGCAACTGATTTTTTTTTAAATAATTTTCTTTTCAATTACTTGAGTTAAATTCTCTTTTTGAAAGCCCCTTTTAAAAAATAGCACATAAGAATGTGTATGTGCGTGTGTGAATTTGATATTTAATAAATTTATTTGAAAGAGAAAAAGTAAATATTTAAGTTATATTAATTAGAAATATTTTTAATGTACAGTTAGCTCCCGAAGTACAAGGTGTTGAAAGAATACAAGAACACTGGTACCCTACGCCAGCAACAAACTGCCCGTTTTTCAGGTAATTCTTTTAAATTTTACCGTTTTTTTTAATATAAAATTTTTTCAAAATATGTCTTTCGCTTGATCAAATCATTTAGAATCATATAGGAATCATAAATTTATTTTTATTTTCACACTTGAAACGGAATGGCGTATCTGTGTTCTTCGCGTGTTACCTGTGTATTAAAATGAAAAAAAAAAAATCTAAATTAATTTTACTAAAATTGTTTATTTTAAAGGATTTTTGTTAGAAAATCAAAATAATGAAGTTTTTTCCACAACACATCATATTTAAGTTACTTTTTTTTAAATCTAAATTTAATATCTGAAATATATAATTGTTATACATAATTTATTTTTAAGTTAAAATAAATATATTGATTTTTCTCATTAAAGTTTTGATAAAACTAATTAAAGTTACTAAATATCTATAAAAATAATAATGGGTTTTTAATAATATCTTTTTTATTATAAGTTTTTAATATCCTCATAGTGCAAAGTGGGTTATGAATAAAATCTGATTCGTACAAAAAAAATACGTTTTTTTTTTAATTTAATCAAAAACAAAATTTAAACTGTATCGGTTTTTGGTGGAAATGTTTTAACAACATCCTGTACTTTAGAAAGAGAGCGAAGGAATAAGTTTGTTTTTAACAAAAGTTAAATACATATTTTAAGAGAATAATTTTAGTTTGGCTTAAGTTCACGTATGTTTTAACTTTTCAATTTTATTCTTAAAAATGACTGAAAACACAAGTAAAGAACCATTGGAATAAAAAATTTAAAGTCTTTATTATTAATCTTAATTAAATTAAATACATTTTATTTTACTTTATATTATAAAAAAGTTTGTTTAAAACACTCTTAAATTGCTTCATATTCTTGCTTCAAGCTTGATGAAAATCCGGTGCATGAATAAACTCACTTTTTTTGGGTAAAAGTTTTAAACGCACATACGAAGTATCTTTTGTAAACAAAAATTAACAATAAAAGTTCAATTTTATTGTTATAATTGTAACTTAATACAAATGCCCGGGCATTTTCAATTCTTGCCTTAAAATAATAAATTTGTTTACTTTTTCAATCAACAGCTGACTTTGGTGTTTAAGTAAAAGTTCGAACTTAATTTCGAATAATGCCAAAACGAGTGATTTGCAGAACACCAAATAGTAATTTCTTCGGTTTTGAAAATAGCTCGTTTTTTAAAACGATTCAGTTTACAGAACAGAGCGGTTATCTATTTAACCAATAAATTATATAAACAAATAAATAATAAATTAAAATATACGTGAACTGAATCCGAATTAGAATTATTCAATTGGATATAAATCAACTAAATTTTTAAAAATAAAGCAAGTAAGAGTGCTATATTCGGCTATGCCGAATCGTATATAGCCTTCACCATCTATGTAAATCTAGTTTAGTGAAGTAACTTCAATCAAAAGAGCAAATATTGGGGTGACAGAAAATTACAAAAAAAAAAAAAAAATTGTACTGCAGAAATATTATTTTACATAAAAATGCCATTGGCTCTTAATCGGTTAAGCATTAAAAAAAATTTTAGTTTTCCTTAAAGATATCTTCAAAAGCTTTAAAGTGATACCTATATTGATATTTCAAAAAAAATTTTAATATTTCAGATTCTTTCCTTTTTCTTATTTTTATAATTCTCTATCGAGTCATAAATTTATTTTTTTGATTGGAGTTACTTTATTGTTGCAAATGACATGAAAAAGTTAGAGGTAGGAGTAGTGTTTTGCCTGCTGACTCGAAGGAGATGGACCGATCATGATGTATGCCAATATAACCTCTTTCGACACTATATCTGATCGATTGACATATTTATTTTTTTGTCAAAGCAAACTTGATTTCAACTCTAACATGGACGGACCGGCGGACATCGCTCAATCGACGTGGCTATGCATAAGAATTCAGAATGTATACACTTTATGGGGTCGGAAATGGATATTGTAGAAATTACACACGGAATGACAAACTTATATACATACATACTTTTTTCCACTTTTTGTGGTGAAGGGTATAAAAAAATAATTAAGCATTTCGTTAAAATGTGATTATTGGCGCAGATAAGCCATTCCTAAAAAATATTTAGTCTTTCTAGAGCTTATTATTTCTTATGGAGGTTTTAATACATTAGATTATTATTTTGTCCGTTTAGTGTCTAAAGCCCATCTATAAAACTTCTCTAGCAATAAATATGAATGTGATAATTTGATAGAAATCGTAATGTTTCTGGACACCAAAAAAACATCTTTTCATTATCTGTCCTGCTACAGCCCGTTTCACCATGCTGTGATATACTGTGATTTTCATGTGTTTTAAATAATATTTTGATAGTATTGACAGGTTTGTCCAATGTACAATTTTTTATTTTAAAAGTATTTCAGAAGTACAAAAATTATGAGTTTCATTTTAAATGCAAATTTACTTGTGATTTTTCTAAGTGGGAGAAGAGATTTTCATGTAAATGAATGATTATGATTATGTGGCTAGAGAATCACGGCCATAAGTTGTTACCAATCATATATATTTTTTTAAATTTAAGTTACTGAGTTACTGAAAGTGTATAGGACAATTTTTCTGTTCTTTTTTAACTGCATCACAACGTGTTTACACTGAGCAACGTAGTCTTCATGCAATCTTTTCTTTTTTACTGCATTGTTTATTTACTGTCACATGGTTTCGGTTAAGCCAACTGTCAGCTATAAGAGCTGGTGGTGGTGTCTAATAGGGGTGCTGATAAATATGACGGAACAAGAGGAGAAAACTCTTCAACGTTAAGAAGCCACAGTCTAGTGTAAATAATTTAGTCACACTACAGCTTATTGCAAGTTGCATTCATTTTGTGTTATGTGCGGTAAACTACGTGGTACAACTTAATGCAATAAAATCTTTTGTTTTCGGCATTCTAAGGGATATTCCCAGAGAAGTGCTACAAAGTGAAGCTTTATTAGAACATCGTAAGACCATTCACTCACACTTTTACAATTCCTGTAGAACCCTCTTTAAATTTATAGCTGCGACTTTGGCGACGAAAAGTACTTTCAAAAATTAGTAAAAATACTTTAAAATGTTTGATTCCTTAAAATATAAAAAAAGTAAAATGAAAGAAAAAATAAAATATATACTCAATGGTTACTGTATTAAAATTTTTTGAGTTTTTTATGGCTTTTTGCCTTGTTGATGAAATGGAGTTCTCATTTAATCATAATTTGGCTTTTTGTATAAGACTTTGAGGTTTTCCTTACAAAATTTGTGTAGAATCCACTGATGAGCTATATATGAGCAGTAGCGACGTGGCCATATGGATATGCTTTCCCCGCAGTAATACATTTAATTTTTTATTAGCAAAAAAAACAACACCCAATTGTTCGGAAAAGGTAATACTATAGTAATTGGGTTGATTCCGCCAGTATATAATAAACTGTTGTTATAATTTTCGGTAATAACCGTCGTCACTGGCTGTGTACTTTGGATGTTCGGCGAGCGCTTTCGATGTGATGACATCATTTTCAAGCCACGTGTTTATTAAAACTTAATGTGATTAAAACTTAATAAACACGTGGCTTGAAAATGATGTCATCACATCGAAAGCGCTCGCCGAATTTATAATTATAATTAAGTTTTAACAAAAACGCGGCTTGAAAATGATGTTATCACATCGAAAGCGCTCGCCGAACATCCAAAGTACACAGCCAGTGACGACGGTTATTACCGAAAATTATAACAACAGTAATACTATAGGTTCGGTCAAATAAGCCAAATATTTTTTTTGTTTTTTGTTTTTTTTTTTAAGAGAAGTAGCACTTCAGGCATAAAATATTTAGTTACTAGTAACCGTACTACATTTTTTAGGAAAGGGATAGATAAGAGATAAACAGGTGATGAAAGGAGATAGATAACGCCATTTTATTAATTAGTTTACTTCGCCGGAGAATATGCTATTAAGAAGAAGTACCGTTACAAATGTTTATTTATCTTTCCTGAAGCGTATCATTACGAATGACCACGTAATATCTTACCTTTCTTATTGAGAAGGATCTTATATTTGTTAATATCTATTTTAGAAGGACAAAATTTGTTTCCATAACTTAGTCAAATATTGACTAATCTTACCGTGCCTTAAGAACGTTAGAAATTGTCGATCTTTGCAAAACTGTCATTACCTAAAATTTTGGCCGATAATCTTACCTCAAGTTGGCGATACGTCTGTTATAACAAACATTTATTCAAAAGAAATCAAACTTATTTTAATTATAAAAACAAGAGTTCAAAGGGAGTGGCAATTTTACAGATTCCCCAAACCTAAAAAACACTAATAAACTACACGAAAAGACTAAAAAAAACTATTTGAAACTAAAAGTATTGCATTTCTAAAACTAAATATCGGGATGGAACTTTACAATCGGATTGTTTTCTATGGCGTGCATTCAAAAACCTTACAAGAGCTGTCGGGTGTAGGCTTCTCTTGCGAATTTGAAGAAGTAGTACCGCTTAGATTTAATTTTAAAGAAATTTGAAGGGTTACAGAAGATTAATTGGAAGGAAAGTCCTTGGAATTGAACGTAAAAGAGCGAATGATGACAAACCAACTCAGTAGACTATAAAATTTTTAAATGATCGCTTTTACAACCGACTAAGAATGAAGGATATTTTATTTTTCGGTCGAACCGTAGAGAAATGAGTTCTAAATGATGGCAGCAATCAAGAACCTTAGTCCTTAATTAATTGCGTTTCAATTATTCTAAAGGTTTAAGAAAAGAAAATTGGCAGATTTGTCTACCGAAGTATTAAACGATGTCCTTATGTTATCTATTAAGGAATGCGGGGGAAATAAAATTAGGAGGAGAACAGCACATTGTGAGACTGAAGGAAACGAATCTATGGGTAAAGAAGCAGAATAGCTATCTGCAGTGGTTTTCTTTTAAAATGAACTTAGAATTGCAGCTTTGGTATCGCAATGGTTTGCTTATAGATACTAGAGCAAAAGTCCTAGAGCAGGGAGGCGGGAGTGAACTGTGTTATTCGTTACTTAGAAGTGAGGAAAGGACACATTAGCTTTAAGTATCATTCAATTGTAATAATAATCCAAGAGCAGAAGGGAGAGGAGCAATTGTCAGCTGCCATATAAGAATCAATAAAACTCAATGTAAAGGATTTTGGGGAATGACGTCGCAAATTGAAATCACTGTGGATCAAGGCGTATTTAAAATGAAGCTTTAGTAGCTGCTTGATTCTTTGATTATCCGAATCATTTGGACAGCATATAATTCAATCAGATTTTCAATATTTCTTTTTAGAGTCTTTTGCAATCCATTTTATTTTATAAAATAAACATCAGATATAATTTTTAATCTGAAAACCTTAAATTGTTTACATGTAATTATTTGATGTATCAACATGCGAAGCAAAGCTTAACATGCTCTAATACCTTTTTATTTAGAACAATTAAAGAAAAACCTTTAAATAAATATTTAGTAAATATCATTGTGTTTGTATGCAACATTTAATCACAGTTGCACACAAACACGATTGCTAATGCAGGCAATTAGTCAGACTGATCATTGAGATTTAAACTAAACCGGATTAGAAATGCACACGGTACCGGATTTAAAACGCAGCAACAGGATTTAACCGCTGAAAGGATTAACAGTTATGCGCACTTTTCATAGCAACTAAGAGCAGGTAGCGTTAAATGCTTTTCTTAAAGTATGACCATTTATAATGGTCGTATATTTTCGCGGCTTTTTCATTAATCCTCTGGTAAGAAAAACAGCGAAAACAAAAAAATTAAAGACAAGAACGCACAAAAAAGACACAAAAAATGCTCCAGATTTAAGTGAACTGGCCTGGCCGACCATTATAATCTCTTGTCTTATCTTGGTATTGACGGTTGGCCTGTAAAATGCGTAAAACACTCCTTTTTAATCCAATATTACGCGTAAAATGTCATGCAAATATGACAAATTACTCGCTGATTCCTTTTTTTTTCTTTTCTTCTCTTTGTTTAAGCTGCACAGGATTTAACTTGATCCTTTGCCGTATACAACATGTGCTTAAGGCAGCGGATCAGTATTAAAACAAAGATCAGTATGGATTGCAGTGCTTGATCGTGTGATTAGCACACATTTTTGTTTTGAATTTTCTTCTGCTGTCACGGCTCTAGTGGCTAAAAGTCACAATCTATCAGAGATTTACATAAAATTATGTAAATTGTCGTTAAATTGAAAATTGCATTGGAAAATTATCACAATTATCGAGAAAGTGCCTGGCGAATGGATTAATATTGAAAGTAATTTGTGTGCGAAAAGAAAAAAAGAGGCGGATTTTTAACACAAAAAATTGTATTTTAATCTCAAGTTTGTTTAATTTGAAGAAATGTTTTAATCCTTAAATGTAGTTTTAGGTAAAAGATGCTAAATTTGAAAAACACATATTTTTTTTTTGTTAAATAAAATCAAATTGTGTATACACACAATTAAGTTTCATTTTAATTTTACATGAAATCATCTGCCAAAACAACTGAATATTTTTGAAAACTATGAAATCTATTTTAAGGACTTTTTGGTTCAACCTGTGTTTCAACGTTTTTTGTCAATTTTTTTATAGGAAAATTTCGCTATAAAATTTTATTAGTCAATATAATTCGAATTGATTATTTTCAATTTAAAAATTCGACCTCTTCCTTACTCTGCCATTGCTTGACTGCTGTAAAAATAAGGGTGTTGCCATACTGTTAGTAATTGATTATAGAACGAAAAATATTTGTATATTTTGGATATTCAACTTCCAACTTCAATTTTAAAGTTAGCCCTTCAAGGTAGCCGCCCTTATGCTTCTGTCAAGAATATTTTTTTGTGGATTAAGCGGACTCTTAATTTGTAGGGTCATGCGAATTTTTTAATAAATAATTTTGTTGCTCGTAAGATGTTGCTTGTAAGATGCCGAGATGTCGAAAACGTAGCACACGAAGATGAGATTATATCGAAAACATGTTGAATAGTTTTAATTGAACATTGTTTTGGTTGATTTCTTTTGCACTCTTCAGTTATCTCATTCATATCTGAGAACGACGAAAAAATCGAGAAAGGTCATTGGGAGACAGTTGGAAGGACGGAAACGTCTCTGAGTGATTTATTCAAATTTGTTTCAGAGCCATTATAAATTGCTTCATGTTTGCTGTGACAAAATCCGGCGTGACTTTTTGGAGCATTATTCTCTTTCTCAGACAAGCTGTTACTTCTGCAAAAGCGATTCGAAACAAAAATACTTGCAATAACTCTACTTTTTGCAAATTTTGGCAATTGAAAAGGACGACGTGTTTGGAATAAATCCGAGAACTTTTGGCGTTTCTCAAAATCACCATTTTGTTTTTAACTGAATTTAATTAATGTAGTTTTGTTAATTGTAATTTTTACATTCTTTGGACAGTCGTTATGAAAACACAAGTTCAGTCCTCTCGAGATCACTATAACTATATTAGAACAACAGGTGAGATAGTCAAGGCGCCAGTGAGGAAAGCAACAACATAACAGCTGGTGGCTGTCGTTGCTGGCGTAATTGAAACAGAACAACGAGACGTTCGAGTCTCGCTGAATTCTCAGTTTATTATGGTACACGGATGGCTCCTTAAGTTTTTTAAAGCAAATGTTTAATAAACAAGAGATCGTGATTTTAAATCTAACCTGAGTCTCGGCTATAGAACACTGGTCAAAATATGGAAAAGAAAGAACATTTCAAGTCCTGGTATTTGCAATCAAAAGTATCCCGACAAGTTGTGACATTAGACGACACGCGTACGTTTAATTGTTCAAAAAATAAAAAGAATTTCAAATATCAGGAGGGAGATGATAATATTAGCATTTCTATATTATGTGAGGAAATATTTATGTTGAATACTGTTGGAAGCGCGGCTGCATATTAAGTGGAAATATAGTTCAAGCCTTAATACAGGATCTGTGATGGCACCTTTGAAAATAAACGCAGCAAAAAATTAGACATTATCGTAAAAAGTACTTGCCATATAATGACTTACTTTTGTGATAACCATATTTTGATACTCTCTTAAAAAACACATTACATTTGTTTCAAAAAAATGAAGTATTAATGGAACTAGTTCTTTATGTTAAAAGAGACTACCGTACTAATGGTACTCATTATTTCCTACAATAATTAATGGAATCGATTCTCAGTATTTGATTATAAAAGTCTCATGCCTTGCCAAAATCATTAAGTTGGCATTCTAGTTGGGAAGTAGTTCTGCTAAAAATGCTTTATTCCACACTCGAATACCTTTTCAAAAATTTTTTGCTGGGAAGTTGCGAGCACGAAGTTTAAGTTTCAGTTTCAGAAAAGATATGTAAACGAAAAAACTCAGACAACCAAAATAAATGCGACTTAATAAATTAACAGGAAAATTGAGTAAAATAAAAGTACGACATTAGTTTTATATTAGAAGAAGTTACAGCTTCAAAGCAAAATAATTACTGATTACCGAGACGTGGAGGCAGTTTGACATTGGACTGTAATTAATTAGATAATTTAATAACTGCATTACGCTTTCGCTTAGAAAAAAATGTGAATAATAAAACGCTTGACCAACTACCGAGAAGAAATTGTTAAAAAAAAAAGCCAGTGAAAGCTATTTTTGCCAACGAACGTTTCTAACTCAATTGAAGTTCAAACAAACAGCAGTTTACTTGCAAGATGATCTACGAAGGAACTATTAATAATTGGATTCGCCAAAAAGAAATGAAATACATTAACTTTTCGAAATGTCATCAGCAACTAGATTTAGTGAGCAATAAACTAGAGTCCTACGGAACGAGCAAAAACTTATTTTTTAGATATCAGTTACCAATAGAGAAGGAGAGGATCAGTTAATGTATGAGTTAAGAAGCATTCACCAATAGATAAGGGGAGGATAAGTTAAAGTGTAAGAAGCAATAATTAAAAAATGGTGATTATGATTTGAATCATATCTTTCATTAAATGATGTATTTAACTTTGCTGGACAGAATTTGTTGAAAAGCAAAAGACTAATTGAAAGAAAGTTTCTGGATGCATTGAACTTGTCTATGTGTTTAAATTTATATATTAATATTCCAGTACCAGACTTTTGCCCATAAAATCCGCATTTGCCGGTAGGGCCTAATACTTTTGACAGTAATAAAGGCCTATAGAGCTTTTTAAATTGATTTTAATTTATTGATCCCAGTTTTGGAATTTGGGAGCATATAGATTAAAATTAGAATCTTGTGTAAAGAACGTCGATTTCGAGTAGACAAATAACTTATTTGGTGGCATGCCACAACGTCCAAGGACACAGTGTCCATGGACATTATGTCGCACCAAAAAGTGACATAATGTTACACTACGATGCGTCTTAATGTCCACCAAAGTAGAGTCATAATATATATATATATTAAATATTATATATCATTATAAATATATTTTATGGTATTCTATGTAAGAAAGATGCAACCTTTTTATATACTGGCTTAAAGAAAATATTTGGTAAGCGAAGCCGGTGTTGGTTATAATATAGAGAAAATATTCTTGTGTCTGGCCGAAGACCGGCTATGCAGAAAATCTTTGGTCAGCGAAGCCGTTTGTTTTATTTTTGTAGAAACCTTAAATAACTCGATATTATTATCCCCTCTGAAGCGATATATTTGAAATTAAAGAAATAACTTTGTAAGAAAACCATCCCTTAAAGAATTATTCCAATTCCCATAATAAAATCAAATACAATTTTCTTAAAGTAAAAAACTCTGATCAACTATGACCCAGAATGGCTTTAAGTTCAAGTAATTAAGATAAAATCACAACTTGAAACCCTCAATCAAAACACATTTACAAATCAAAAACTTGTGTAAGATGTTGATCTTAAATGATCTTTAACCTCAATGACATCTTGTTTAGATAAGGGTGTTTCTTAAACTGCCGACTTAAGGAACAGGGACAACATGCAAATTTTCTACAAAATTTTAAATCTTGTTTAACGCTTGTGCGATTCTTTTTTCTAGCCATTCTCTTTATCTCCCTGCCTGCCTGTCTATCTGTCTGTCTTTGAAACGCTCTTAAACACCTTTTGTTTTTTATTTAATTTTTGCCAAATATTGATGAAAGTATTTTTGTTCAGCAAAATGATTTAAAGATATTCTAATTTGTTTATCATTGTTAAAGTAGTTATTGTTTGTAGATTTCATTGAGTTGCTAAAAATATTTATATTTGGCGCACTTTTCATTAAATTACTTTATTCTTTAGGCCACTTATGTGACATGAGTGCACATCTTGAATTTTAAGCCGATTTGCTGGTTTCTAAGGACGAGTGGACAATGTGGTTTCTTTTTTAACATACTCTTTACAAAAAAAAAAAAAAAAAAAACAAAATATTCAAAGGTTTGCTAGCAAAACATCTTTCTTGTTTCTTATTACAGATATATGTAGACATTTCAAGTGATTTTTTTTAATACAACAATAAAAAAGATGTTCAAATATTGTACTAAGGTTTTGAATATGATAAAATATAATAAAAATCAAAAATAGTTTTGCTATTTAGCGTTAAGCGCTGATACCGTACCAGTGCAAAGTATAGTGTCAGACTTGGGGCCTCTACCTCTTTATGATGAAATAAAACACACTCGTAGCAGGACTTCGAACTGAAGTAGTCAGGCGAATAGAAGAAATTTCTTTAAATAGTCCCTGATAAAATAGCTAAAGCAAAAAGTAGAATATTCTGAAACGGCTTATTTTATGGCTGGTCTTATCACATACCTACATGGGTAATGTAATGTCCTGCATAAATTGACTTATTTATTCCTTTGCTGATGACTAGAGAAAATCCAAGGAGACTGACAAATGAAGTCTAACAAGAAGCAAAGAAGTTAATCTTTGAAGTAAGTAGGAGAAGATGTAGACATTTGAGTTCTCTAATGAAGGCTCACACAAGGAGTTGAAAATTTAAATAATCGAGGCAAACTTGATTTCACAAAAAAAAAAAAAGTCAATCGATCAGATATAGTAACGAAAGAGGTGCTATCGGAAAACAGCATGATTGGTCCATTTTCCTTCGAGTCAGCATGGAAAAATACCACGCCTACCTCTAATTTTTTAATGTCATTTGGAACAATAAAGTAACTCTTACCAAAAAAAAAATAGAACTTAAAATAAGAAAAAAAACATCCAGCGAAAAAATTGATGCTCACCCACATTATCCGAGTTACGGGGCTCTGAAATTTTAAAATTTTTTAAAATATCAATATGGGTATCATTTTAAAGCTTTTAAAGAGATATTTTAGGAAATACTAAAATTTTTAAAAAAATGCTTAACCCATTAAGAGCCGATGTAATTTTTAATTTTTTAATTCTCTGTCACCTTTTTTGATTGGAGTTACTTCACTAAATTCGATATACATAGATGGTGAAGGGTGCACAAGATTCGACATAGCCGAGTATAGCACTCTTACATGTTTTTTATTAAGTTTTAATTGCAAGCAAATTAATCCTCTTTAAGGTTTGTTTTTGTAGAAACATATGAGTTGAAAATATTTTAAATTTTTAGAAGAAGCAATGTTATAGAATAAAAAAAATATTTTTTAACTTTATTTAAATACTTTAAATGTATATTTTTTAAATTTTTCACTAAGCTTCATACAAGGCAATTAAAACAACAACAAAAAAAATTGACCATATTTAATTTTGTGCTTAGGCAAACAAAATATACGCTCTTGTTTACAGAGGCACGCATTTAGCGGATACACAAAACCCAAATATATACAACAACAGTAACAACAAAAACCTCCAAATAATTTTATTTTCTATATACAACAAAAACAAAATCAAGCCATAACTAAAAAACGGAATTTAATAGCAAACAAAGACAGAAGTAACAGCAGGATACTGTGATGTTCAAAAGGATAAACAGAATAATACAGACAAAAATTACCAACACAATCTCATACCTACCAGAATGCACACAGGCACAGACTGGTTTAATGCAAATTTAAAATTTATTTATCCAAAAATTTATAGAGAATATTAGAAATTTTGAGTGCAGAGAGTTAAACAACAAAATTTCATGTTAAAGTACAAAAAAAAAAATAATAAAATAAATGTTAATAAAGAGAAAACACATTTGCGAAAGAGATTAAGTGCGTTTTGTTTAGTTGTTTAAGGCTGTAAAAAACTATTGCAACGAAAAGCAAAATATAAATTTTTTTTACAATTTGTTATTAATTACTATTCACTCAAATTTTTGATTTAGAAGAGCAGCATGGCAGAGACAAGAATGCAAGCAGTGAAATGCAATTGGGACATTTAGTGCAAAAACTGTACGAGTGGTTCGTTGCTTTTTGAGACAAAAACTAGCACTTCGTGCTATAACTTTTAAATTTAAGTTTATATATTAAAATGTTTTGTTTTATTTATTTAGAAATAATAATAATTTTTATAGTTTTTTTTTATAAATATATTATTTTTATAGAAATATATGTTTCTGTTCAGCTTTAAATTGAAAGAGATTTGCACGATTGTCTCGTTATAAAGTTTTTTTAATTTAAATTTATAAAATTAGGAGTTAAAATGTGGATATTAAAAATTTGTTTAAATTGGTTTTGGCTAAAGTTTATTTTTTCTACTCCTAAAAACATTTCTTTTAGAATGAAAAATTATTTTGCAAATGTATTCGGACGTTTTCCAAAGAAAAAAAAAAAAACAAAAAATAGACACCAGTAGCATTTTCTGAATCGCTACATTCTTTGTCAGCATTCATCGCGTTTATCTTTCTTAGGTTGTGCACATTATAAACATCATCTACTTAATCAACTAACTTTGTAAATAAGAATACGAGGAGTATTATGTCAATATTGATTTGATTAGACGAAGTCTACAATCAAACCAAAGTATTTCTTCACTGTTCTCTCTGTATTTCATCTTTTACATTTGTTTTTGCTTTGTACTAACCCTTGGTTGGTCACAAATTAAAAAAAAAATTAACTTAAGCCAAAAACAATTTCAATTAGTTTAATTGTTAAACGATGATTTTTTGCTTGATTTCTTTTTGATAAGTTTTCTTCAATAACTAAATAATTTTTAATTTTTAATTCTTGATATAAATAAACAAATAAATAATAAATATAAATGGAGAATGTAAAATATAAGAAATAAAGGTCAGAATAAAAAAATTTTAAAATAGAAAAAATCCAAAACAACAAAACGAAAACTATGCGACTTTTCTTAACTCACCTTGCTTCTGTTTATTGCAAATAAAAAAGACATAGCTTGAAATCATGAAAAAAATCATCGTGTAATTACCATCTAAGGGTTCCAATTCCTTATTAAGAGAGAAACAATTTCATTTGCTTCGTTCACTAAGTAGAATGTCAGCAAGTAATGCTAATGAAGTCGAAAATGTATTCATTTTGATAGATTTTGAATCCGAAAATTATTTTTTTAATAAGAAAGATTAAAAAAACTATTCAATTAAATATAATTAACTGCCGATCACACGATATTGTTCGTTCACACAGTAACATTAATTCATTAGTCACTTTAACTACTAATGATTATGGCCATGAAATTAAAATTATTTCTATACTTCAGAGAAAAATTCTGATTAAAAACAATTTATTATTAATTATTCATTATATATTTTATATATTTGTATATCCCTTATATAGTAAGATTTTTATATGGAATAATATTTTGCAGAATAAAACTATTGTCGTTTAAAATATAAATTTAAGCAAAATGAAAATTATTATTAAATAATATTATGCTAATAAACCATAACCTTTTGTTATAAAAATATTGATTGGATAAGCTGCCACCTATATTTAGTTCGCTGGCTGCTTACGCTAGCTCATCAGGAAACATTTATTCAAACCAAAAATATTTTCCTTTAATAACAGCAAATTCGACTATGCCGATTCTCATATACCTTTTACCGGATCAACTTCCCTACGCACAAGAACTCAGAATATATATACTTTATGGAGTCGGAAATGGATATTGTAGAAATTACACATGGTATGACAAACTTAAATAAACCCGTCTTGCACCTGTGGTGAAGGGTATAAAAAGCTAATATCAAAGGAAAAATTATTAAAATTCTAAGTAACAAAAAACGCCTAGATAGGCTCATATATATAAAGAAAAGTGAAGACAGTACGCTGCTATTATTGGTTGATTGGTTGGTTTGAAATCTTTATTAAGATAGTAACCTAAAGCATAATTCCACATATGTTGAGGTATGGCTTCTATATAGTACGCCACACTAACTCACGTACTACGAGTAATTAGCCATCGGAGAAGTCCTCTGGTTACTCTCGGACGAATGGAAAGGATATAAATAAGCTTATCAATCCGTTGTAATTTTTACAATATTCATTTCCAATCCTATAATTCTTGATACTTATACATAAAAAAGTCAGCTAAGCGATGTCTGTCCGTAATCGGGTTTAAAGTTCTTCATTCTTAACAGAAAGAAAAAAAGCTTTTACAATACTGAGCCATTTTCGTATAAAGGTACAAGTGAAGTTGAAAACCAACTATCTGACATCTTTAGAATATTCCTTTCAGCAAAAGATCGACTTACATGCTTTTCGCGCTTTTATTTCAATAGATTCTTTAATGAAGAAGGGTGCAGAGCAGACCCCAAGGTAACAAATAAACAAACACAATTTTTTTGGTGAAGGGTATATAAGATTCGGTACAGCCGAATATAGCGCTCATATTTGGCAAAATTAAATTCATGTTCATTAATAATTACATATCATCATCAGTTTTTTTTTTCATAAGAGGTAAAACAATTAAAAAAAGAAAAAAGCTTGACATCTGACTGGTACTTAAAAGATACGGAACGGTTAAGGTTTATGCTCTGCATAACCTCTTATTTTATTTTACCTTATTTAAGCAATTAGGTATAGATCTCTGTCATACCCTTAGGAGCTTTTTTAGTGTTGTTTACTGTACAAGTGCTACAAGGTATTGTGCTAAGAAAGAAATTTAAGGATGGAGCCTTATTATTACCCAATTATTTAAAGTGATGCAAAGGCCTTCAGACAAAGAAAAAAGGATTCGGGTTTTCATTATAAATTTCCAATGAATTTTTCATCTTGTAGCAATGTTTTTTTTTGTGTATTAAAAATATTGTTAAACTTTTTGGTGGGTTTCTTTAGTACCTTTAAAACGTTATAAAGTACATTTTGCAGAAGTACAATTCTATTAATTTTCGTTACTACTTAAGCAGATTTATTATGAGCAGGAATAATAACTTAAAAAAAATATAGACTTTTCTATATCACTTAGAGCTTAGGAGGGTGGGTGGCAAAAGTATTTACAAGTGTTTCAACAACAAACGATGATATAAAAAGATTTTTTTTATAAGAGCAAGCATATATTTAAGAGTGGTTTAGAGAAATTATATAAATTAAAGAGAGCATACGAGTGTTAATGTACGAGGAGTTGTTGTCAGACTGCACAAAGTGCATTTTTGTTAATTTTCTTAATGCTTAGAAAGTTTGTTTTTGATAATTTGGGTATTTTTGTTTTTGATTCAAAAATATTTTATTTGTCTGTAAGTTTTTTTTGGATGCTCAGGGAGCATTATTAGAGATTATTTATATTTTAACTGTAAATTGTTTTTTCTTTTCTTTATTACATCAACTACATTTAGTGATGTTGAGCAAAATACAACATTAGTTGTGCTCAGAGCTTCTAAGCGTGAAGGATTAAGTTGGAGATACTATATTTAATTATTGAAAAAACTAAATCATTTAATATAAAGAAATAAATATAATTAAATTAAAATACAAAAAATATATATATTTATTCTTAAAAAGTGGGAAAGGCGGTAAAAAGTTAAAAAAAAAATAAATAAAAAAATAGTAAAAAATAACAGTAAATTTTCGTTTACTTCTTATTACAAAAGGAAAAACGGATTTTATTACGAGTCTAAACAAAAAACTAAAAGTAAAACAGCAACTAAAACACAATAATTTTTGGTCATGCGTAACAAATAAAACAAATAAAGGAAGAAGTAAAAAACACCAAAAAATACATATTAAACCTTAAAAAAAGAAGAAAACTAAAAAAGAACAAGTGGTAGAAGAAAAAAAAACTCCGTAACAACTGGAGTTTGTGCTTTAAGAAGACAGAGGCTTTAAGGTATTTATTTGCAAAAACACACATTTTTTATTATAAACATACCACCCACCTTTTTTTCGCATTTTTTTAACCTTCAAAATATTTCTAAACAAAACATCATCTTTATCATCATCACCATCATCATTCGCCAAAAAAAAAAAAACGAACAAAAAAATACATTAAATAAAAACTGCATTATTTTTAAAGCGCATTTTGCTAAAAATTTTCTGATTTAGTTTTTTTTTGTTTTGTAGTTTTAATAAACAAAAAATTCAAATTTTGCCCATTTTGCTGCTTATTACTGCTCGTTGTAAAAATGCAGTCGAAATTTTGGCGAAAAAACAAAAACCACAACAAAATATCTACACACACGGTTTCTTTCTTTCGTGTTTGCCAGTTTTTTATGAGCCTTTTTACACGTCATCTTACAAAAAGTGTTTAATTTTTTTATATATTTTTTTATTTTCTATATTTTTTATATTTCAAATGTTTTAAAAATATTTTATTTAAATTTATATATTGAATACTTTTCTAAAGTCAATGTTGTAATTAGGGTTTGACGTTTGCCAACAATTTTAAACTTCCGCTTAAAAGGCATTAAATTTACAGTTTTAATGTTTTTTATAAATTATTTATCATTAAGTTAAATACTTATAACTTAATATTTTTAAACAATTTAATATTAGATTAAGAATTGGCAGTGGCAAACAAAATATTGGGGAAAGTTTATTTAAACGATGAGTGTTTAATCAGAACAAACATTTGCTAATTTCTTTGTTCAGCCAAACTAAGTTGCAGGTAATTAAAATAATATTTCATAAAAAAATCTAAATTACATCTCGCTGTCTTTTTAAGGAATTCTTCATCGTTTCTAACTAACAAATTAATGCAATGTAGTCCTCCATTGTTTAAATATGCAGGCATACAAAAATTTCAATTTTCCTTCAGGGATGGTAAACGCATTTTTAAAGTTATACAAACCGAATCTATAAATGTAGTTTTAAAGTGAAATTGAATTTAAAACAAGAGATAAAATGGCAGTTAATAAAATTACACAAATTGCAATGAAATTAGAATGTAATTTCTTATTAAAATATTTTCAGTAACACGTGTTATGGAGTATTTCACTTAAAATATCAGCTTATGTTTTAAATTCTCTGTTTGCTAATGGAGGGATTTCATACGACTTTCGATCAAGTTTAGATATATCAAAGTGATCAGAAATTGACGAGCTGTATCGATTCCCACTGTTATACTGCAAGCAATGAATTAAGGTTCGATCTCGCCCGAACTAGGTTGTGCCTACACGTTGGTATAACAAGAATCTGCTTTATACGCACTGTCTCTTCTTCTGCGTTGAATGTTGGAGATTCAGATGAGATTATAGTTTTTTTAGATGAGTTGTTGCAGCTTTAACGATATCGGCGTTCTGCAATGACGCGCTTAGCCAGATATATATTGCGTTTATTCCTTGTTGTTGAAATACTTGACTAAATTTCATATCTTTCATACATTTAAATATAATTTATAACACCATAAGTAGAGTTACTTTTCTCACATAAACAAGCGAGTCAGAGAAACACTGAACGTCTTTTAGGACGTATTTTTTAATTTTTTTTCGAATTAATTTTTATATTTTTTATTTTTGTTTCGTTAAGACGGAAAAGTGTGAGTGTTGCAATTTTTTTTATTTAGAAGAAAATGAAAGTTTTTTTTTTTTTAGGATTTTCCTTTTTAATTTGGTATTTACTTTACAACGGCAGGTACAAAAGGGACATGGACTGTCCCTTTTGTCAGGATTGTAATTGTAGTTTTTATAAAAGGTGGCCCATTTTTACGTATTTATAATCTTGTTCACAAATGTGCGAAAAACAGCTGATTCCGAACTGACAATGTTGTGTAAAAACTCATTGTAAATTTTTATATTTCAAAGAAAAAAAAAATCATCAATTTTATTGGAAAGTTATCATCTTTTTTTAAATTTTATTGTTTATTAAAATTTCATTATTTAATTTTTTTTGTCGTTTGTTAAAACGCTTGTCTTGATAATTGACAGACCTGTAACAAAAAAAAAAGGAAAACTGTCCAAAGAAAATATTTTATTCGAATAAATATAAAACACTTTCACAAAGCTCTCTTTAAAGGGTTTCTATAAAATCTCTCTCTCTCTCTCTCTCTCTCTCATAGAACTTGGTACGATCAGACATAGCGAAAGAGGTGCTATTAGAAATCAGCAAGATCAATCAATGTCCTTAGACGCAGCGGGCAAAACACCACGCCTACCTAAATGAAGTAATTCCAATCAAAAAATATATACATGGGGCGATAGAGAATTAAAAAATAAGAAAAAATTATCAAGTAAAAAAATTGGCGTTCGCCCATATTTTCCGAGTTACGGGGCTTTAAAATTTTCAAATTTTTTAAAATATCAATATGGATATTATTTTAAAGAACAGATCTTTTAGGAAACACAAAAATTTTTTAAAAATGCTTAACCTATTAAGAGCCGATGGCATTTTATGTAAAATTATACTAGTACCAAATTTTTTTTTATTGTTTTATTTCTCGGTCACCCCAATATTTACTTTTTTAATTGGGTTTACTTCACTAAACTAGATTTACACAGATAGTGAAGGGTATGTAAGATTCGGCATAGCTCAATATATATAATTGTTTACTTGTAAATATATATACTTGTTGACTTGTTTATCCAATTTAATTAAAAGTCGTGTCAAAACTGTTTGAGAAGCTTTTAATAAGCTGAACCCAATTTTCAAGTAGTAAGGGTACGTTCCGAATTATCACTGGAATCAGAAGACAGCGTAGCACATTTGACAAAGAAAAGTACAAGTGGCAAAAAGAGATTCTACGAAACATCCCTGGTCTATAAAAATTTGCACCATCACAAGGACATAATCGTGCTATTGCACAGTGGGACAGAGATGAATTATTTTGGTAATTAAAAAAGGTTACATCGGAGTTGTAAATTGTTGCAGTATTTACAAGTTAAAATATATATTACAAATATATCTCTCAAACACGACATTTTATTTATGAGTTTTTTCATATTTCTCAAATCCCAAAAATTGAATCTATAAACTGAAATCAATTTTAAAGTGCTCTGTATGCCTTTAATTATTCTCAGAAGTATTGCATAAGCATAGAGCCTAATAGTGCGTTTCCATTGACGTGATTTCGTCTAAAACACTTGATTTGCTCAAATCAAGTGTTTTGCTACTTGATTTCCCATACATTTTTCATGCTACCAAAACCATTTAAATCACTTGATTTATTTAAAATCATGTCGAAAATGTATTTTTTCGAACTAACTTTGCCTTTGCAACACTGTGTTGTGTCTAGGATATTCAAGTTCAACTCCGTTCTATCTATTCATATTCGATGTTTTTATCGAAAAAGTGACAATTACTTTAAAAATTTTCAAAACAAAAAAAGTGTTTAAAAAATACAAAAAGAAAAATATGTAAAACAAAAATTTAATTAAAAATAAGAACGATTTTTTACCAAAAATAAAATAGTCTTTTTTTTCTTTTACGGTGAAAATGTCAGTGTAACGTCACAAATTCGAATTTACAAAACACTTCAGCTCAATGGAAATTCAGAAAATTTAATTTTTTTTTACATGAATAAAAACCGTTTAGAAGTTGAGGGTTTATTAGCCAAATGGGGTTGTGTATCAGCAAATGTCTAAAACTGATCCTGGTATTGGGGTGACAGAGAAATAAAAAATAAAAAAAAGATGTTGGTAATTCATATATATAATTTTACATAAAAATGCCATCGGCTCTTAATGGGTTAAGCATTTTTAAAAAAATTTAGTATTTCCTGAAAACTCCCTATAAAAGGTTTAAAATGATACTCATATTGATATTTTAAAAAATTTTACAGTTTCAGAGCCACGTAACTCGGAAAATGTAGGCGAGCGCCAATTTGATGTTGATGTTACTTTCTTAATCTTTAATTCTCTATCGCTCGATATATTTATTTTTTAATTGGAGTTACTTTATTGTTCCATATGGCATGAACAAAATCGAGGTAGGCGTGGTGTTTTGCCTGCCGCCTCGAAGGACATGGATTGAACATTCAGATTTCCAATAGGACCTCTTTCGACACTTTTTTCTGATCGATTGACATATGACGGACATCGCTCAATCGACTTCGAATTTAGATTTTATTTTTTTGTTTTTTTTTTTATATATGTAAAAATTATAAACAATTTAGTTTCCCCCTTATCAGTCAAACATTCGTGAACACATAACTTTAATTTCCTGAAGAATAATTTTAATAAATAATTTTTAAAAATTAAAAATTTTCCCCGATTTTGTACGTTGTTGTACCTCTTGTTATAATAATAATTTCAATCATCAAAAAAACTTACCATTAGAATTAAAAAAAATTATATTTATATAAATTTCTTTCATAAAAAATTCATAAATTTTAGGTTTTACGTATTTTGGCTCGATTTCGATATAATGCATTTTATAGAGAAAGAACAAAAACTTTTGAAACTATGTATGTAAGTATGTATATATATGCATGTATAATTTTTTTAAATAAACAAATGTCTATATTATAGACTTTCATAGGAAAAATACCAGAACTAAAGCATTTTTATTTAAAATCTTCTGCTTTTTTTGGTTGATTTTGTTAATTTTTTGCTGCTGCAATTTTTTTGTTCACAACTAGAAATATTTTTTAATAATGAAC
The DNA here is from genome assembly GCA_916610165.2 of Gymnosoma rotundatum. NCBI lineage: Eukaryota > Metazoa > Arthropoda > Insecta > Diptera > Tachinidae > Gymnosoma > Gymnosoma rotundatum. The sequence goes on along the minus strand of OU744336.1, from coordinate 125,528,209 downwards.
ACCCTACATCAAGGTTAGCGGCAAAGGTAATGAGTTTTGCTTGACAGTTACACTTTACCTTTGATAATAGATCAACAGGTTTTTGATATATTTTTTAACCGAATGTAGGATTTTTTATATTTTGTTTTAATTAGACATGACATTCGGAAACTAAAACTTCACGTATCTTTGTGTCAAGTAATATTCGTTTAAATTATTTTGTAACTCTTTAACGATTTAACTTAGTCCATGAGTGAGAAACTGATTAAGAGCTGCCAGCATGTTTTGACGATCTGAATACAATCTGTTAGTTGAAGATTTTAAGCTGGAAGAGAACAAAGGCTCGCCAGAGATATTGTGAGATTCCATCGAAAGGAATAAAAGGTAATTGAAATTGTGATCTATAAACATTAAAGGAAGGATAAGCGCCATATTTTCTTGGGTTTTCATAACCCTAGACTGCATGATGGAAGAAATTCCTCAGACGTAGTACTTGCATTTCCCGAGTATGGCGTAGTTTGTTGTGTTTTAAATTATTTTTAATTGATGTTAAATTTTCGCCCAAAGAGTAAAAATGGTTGAGGTGATACTTTATTAAATTGAAAATTTACACATGAATGTGAATGCAATGCAGCAGCCTTCATCATTTAACTGATCTTTCGCAAATATTCACAGCTCCCTTAAAATGAATTTAAGCGAATAAAATTATTGCAAATATATATAATTTAAAGAATTGCAACAAAAGGCGTGGCACTTCCCACACAAATTTGAATTAAAAAATCAATATTCATCACTGTGCAGCTAGAGAACTACAAAAGGAAGGGTCTTAAGAGTTTGTAACCCTTTTATCAAAAAGTGGGCGTGGTACCTCCCATAAAAAATAAATGGTAAATATGAAACTCTTAGAGAAGTGTACGAACAACTTAATTACAAATTGCGTAGTTTCCCAAAAAAATCAATGAGTGGGCGTGGTCCTTCCTATAGAAAATCAATATTCATCGTTACCGCAAAGCACACCGGATTTCAAAAATTTAATAATATTTCACTTTTTTCACGAATGTGATGGCAATCGATTTATAATTTATAACTAATTTGTTTTTATTACCCTTCACTACAAAAAGTGGAAAAAGAGTATAAATAATTTTATCATTCCGTGTGTAATTTCTACAATATCCATTTCCGACCCCATAAATTATATATATATTCTGACTTTTTATTCATAGTTAGTGTTGAAATCAAAACTGTTAGTGTTGAAATCAAAACTGCAGAGGCACACTTGATTTCACAAAAAAAAATATTTCAATCGTTCAGATATAGTGCCGAAAGAATTGCTATTGAAAATCAGCATTATCGGTCTATGTCCTTCGAGGCAGCAGGCAAATAACCACGCCTACCTCTAATATTTTCATGTCATAAATATGTGGGGCGATAGAGAATTTAAAAATAAGAAAAAAACCATCAAGTGAAAACATTGGCTCACGCCCACATTTTCCGAGTTACGGAGCTTTGAAATTTTCAAACTCCTTAAAATATCAATAGGAGTATCATTTTAAAGCTCTTGAAGAGATTCTTAAAAAAATACTAAAATTTTATTTATTTTTTTAATTCTCTGTCACCCCAAAATTTGCTTTTTTGATTAAAGCACCCTTACTTGTTGTTTTGAAAAATTATTTTTCATACATTTTGAAAAATTTTAGCTTTTGACTTGTGTGTGTGTTGAAATTGGCCAAAATTTATTACATCTGTAAAAAATTATTGCCTTCAAATCGATCGATTTCCGTCACATAGTTGTATATATTTTTTTTATTTCTATAAAGACACTTCTAATAAAATCGTTAAATATTAAGTGAAAGCGATCCAAGTTTTGATAATTTTCTTATAAGAACTTTTTGCACTGATCTATTCCATAATAAACCTTCTTTCTTTGTCTTTTAAAGTGACTACTTCTTTAGCTTCTTGTTGTAGTTCCAAATGCAGTCACTATCTACCACTTAATCTTTAAGTGTATTAATATTTACTAATGTTGTTGCTGTTGCTTATTTTCGAATTAGTAATTGATAAAGAACAAAATTTTGTAAAAGCGTTTATTTACATTAATTCGTATAAGCAAATTCAAAAATATCTTACTTTTTTATTTTGGAAAACACGAACGAAAAAATAATGAATTTCCTTAAAAAAAAAAAGAAAAAAAACACGGAAAAAAGAGAAGCGAAAAAAAACCAACACATGTTGTAATTTGTGAGAAATAATCTACAAAAAGTATAAAAAAATGGAAATGAACTGCAAATTACTTGCGATTAGAATTGGTCTATGAGAGGTTTACGGCACTTAGACAAAATACAAAAACAAATGTTTTTAACTTAAACTGGGCTTTTAAGGTCACTACTACCGGCGTAAAGTGTTTATGTCTATAAATGTCGAACACGAGGATAACAAAATTTTTAGAAATAAAAATATGAAAAAAGCTTTTAAAGTTTAGCTCTGAAGTTATGAGTTATTTAGAATGATATTTCAGCAAAATATACGATATAATAAGCAAGCGTGCTGCGTAAAAAAATAAAAGGTCGGTCCACTTAAATTAAAAAATAATAATATAAAAAAATATAGAAATAGAAATATCCATTGCTAATTTTCAGCTTGCAAACAAATCAATCAAATCAATTATCAAATCATTCAAAATATAATTTATTATTTTTTCAAGGCCAATTAAAAAATTTATTGAAGAAATACCATTTAATAAAATGATTAATAGAGTAAATTAAAAATTTAATAGATGAGAAAATGCTAATGACGGATCCAGCGATCAAGAAAAGGCTGCCTTACATTCTGCTGATGTATCTAATTTTTTCTATCCGAAAAACTTGTAAATAAACATTCTTTCTTAATAAAAAAATTTCAGAAATTAGAAAAAAATTAGGTTTTTTATTTATTTATGTTTTTTTAATTTATTCAATGCAATCAATTTCAATATAAAGCCGTGTGTCTACTAGCAAGTCACTTGCGGAAGAACTACGGCAAGTATTTGGTGAAGTGTTTTCACACAAACCGAAACATGCAGAAGTCTGCTTCCAGAACCCAGCAAAAAATTTTTTAAAAGCTAATCGAGTGTGGAATTAAGCATTTTTGGCAGAAGTACTTCCCAACTAGATTGCCAAAAATGTCTTGCGACAAAATATCACAGGTTAAATGAATTTTAGGGACAACAATTGAATTTTTTTCTTCTTGATTTTTTAAATGATCAAACATTTAAGCTTTTTTTCTTCTAGGGCGCATAATTAGCCAGATAAATGGCTTTAAAGTTTTACATATAACGAATCAAATTTTAGGCATAAAAATAAAAATTTATTTTTATATTTTACGGGATTTTTTTTTTCTTAATTTTATTCTTATACTGCCGTATTCGTAAAATATTAAAGAAGATTTGAAATGTATTTTAGGACAAATTTATATGAAAATTTTCTCATTACATACATTTCAAACTAATTTTATTTTTTATGAATATGGCAAATAGGCTTTTAAGGATGTGTCGTATAATTCAGTAAAACTTTCTTTTTTTTAATTTCCAAATGTGTTTTTTCACTACTCCAAACGAATTTATTTTTTAACATTTTTATGAATTTGGAATAAAAACTAAAAAAAGAACACAGAACTGAAAACAAAAGAGAATACCACAAACCGTTTACCCGACATAAACACGACATCTTCTGCAGGTCTTTAAAACACTTGCAGTTCATAGCAAGTTACTTTCAGCAACACGTATTTCCACATATTTTCTGCAAGTAACTTCTGCAATCCCTCGATTTCTAATACAAACATTTTTGGAAGTCACTTTTGGAAGCAACTTTCGCAAAAAAAAACGTAGATGGATTTTTAAATTAACATGAACAGTTGCAGACTTTGAAATGCAACTATAAATTACACAATTATAATAAAATAATAAAAGTAACCAACAATTAAAAACTTGACATTTGCATACATATTGATACATTAATAGTCGCTATCTACGCAAAGGTGAGTGTAAGATGTGGTATCTTTTACTTCTTTTTATTTCATTTGTATCATCTTAACTTAGTCGGTTTAAGTATTTGTCACTATAAGTTCTTATAACGCCCTTAACACTTGAAATGCGTAGGTCGTCATGGATAGAATCGTTTCTTATGAACCATGATGCTTGAGTTATGAATCTTAAAGTTTTCAATTAGTAACTTGTATTATTTGTATTATTTATTTTTTAAATTTCTTTAAATTAAATATATTTCATTGTTTAAATTACTAGCTGTACCTCAAATTTGGATTCCATAAATAAAAATGGATTTTAATATCGCTTTTTACATTCTTACTTTTTCCTGAAATATTTAATTTCGACTGGGGACCAAGTAGCCAATATAGCGTTCTAGTTTGCATTTTTGATTGATTTTAATTATTTGAAGACTATTCCCATGATTTTAAGGAGATTTTGCCATTTCTTCATGCCAAGGATTCTTTTAGGTCTTGCACCGGCGAATACATGCTTGGAACTCGATATCAAGACCACTTGTACATTTAAGAGCGTGGTTTCACGAATTTAACAAAATTTGTGGACGACCATAAAAGTACAATAATTTTGCAGTTAAATAATGATCATCGCAACCATATTTCATTGTCGGTGCACAATTTCTCTAATGATTTATATCTCAAATACACATATTTATTCAAACCATTTTTTGGGAAATAATTGTAAAATATTCAGTTTATTTTGAATGTAAGTTGCACGTTGCTGCACATTTTCAATATTTTTTTCATTGTTAATGTTTAATGTATAAAAATGAATTTATTCATTGTTGCCTGTTGTTGTTTGTTTATTAAATCTATTCATATTACACTTGGCCTCTAAAAAGTCTACATTTTTATATAAATCATTAAAAAAATGTACAAAAATATTTAAATGAAAAACGATCTTTAACAGATTTTATAAAATCATAAAAAGAAAATTTAAATTAAAAAAAATTAGCAAAATGTGCGTATTTTTGCAACGTAAAATCTTTTTCATTTTCTTTAAATTGTGTAAAGAAAGAAGAAAAAAAAACTATTAAAAACTATTTGTCAATTTTTTTAAGTTTCCGTTGTCTGGTTAGTTGTTGCTTTTAATTCTTTTTTTTTTTCTTAAGTGTAAAGAAAATATTGCTGCTAATTTTATTTTAAATAATCATAAATAATTAATCATAGAACATTTAAGATATTTAAAAGTGTTTTCCGCACTTTTATTTTTTTTTTTCGAAGAAATATAAAAATCCAACAAAAAATAAAAAATAGAAATTGACGATAATAAAAATTTTGAATTGTGTTTTATTTAAATAAGAGTTACACGAAATAATTAAGTTTTTAATAAAAAAAACTTATGCAAGAATGTGCAGAATGAAAGATAATTTTCTAACAATAAGAAAAGCATATTCTAGATATTCTCTAAATATAAATAATGATTTTTAATAAAATTTAATTATACATAATAATTTATACAATTAAGTAATAATAGCATTAAAAAGGCGAACTTTCACTAACCGCGAAATGCTTGAAATATTAAACTCCAAAGCGATTTCATAGATCTGACTTTATTAGCTTCAAAGGGAATTCGCTTTTGCAATATTTATTTCAGTTTTTAAGTACTTAAAATACAAAATAAAACAATTTAGACATTTGAAATTTATAAAAGCAGTCATAAGCAAATGCATTCACTTGTAACGAATTCGCCTTGGTCAACAAACTGCAGATTTTTAAAACTCTAAATGTTATTTTGCAGATATTATCATCACTTAACAATCGTATTCATGCCTGATAAATATAAGGCCCTATTTACACAAAACATACATAATCGAATGGGGTTGCGCGAATTTTGGCGAGTTCATTTTTACAGATATTTTGATGTTTTACCCTTATTAGTTCACATTTTTAACCGATTTCAAAAAAAGAAGGAGGTTATCAATTCGATGAATGTTGCTTTTTTCATGTTTGTGCCTGCAGAATTCAGTCATTTCTGAAGCGATTTTAAAAATTTTCGTAATTTGATAGATTATGGTTATAGATTGGTCCCGTTTTAAAAACAGTGCATTATCTTAAAAATTAAAGGGTGTCCACATACAACATTCATATTTTTTAAGTGTATAATGAACTGTAAAGGGCACTTTTTTAAAATTTAAAATGACTGCGTATTACTATAGGTCCCATTTGAAAAAAAGTAATGCAAAAATAAATCTAAAAATGAAAGTGTGTCTCCATAGGTGACATAAATTGACGGATACGGGTCTATCTTTTAAACCCTTACAGACGAATGCTTGCAATTTGGACAGAATGTTGACTGCTGTGACTGTTGTAGTAAAAGTTATAAATTAGAAGGTGCCTCAATAGTTCATTTAGTTTGATGTACTTATATGGCCACATTTTTAAACAGTTGTAGACAGACGCTTAAAATTTACAAAGAATCTGTATTGCTAAGTCTGCTATAACAACAAGTTTAAAATTTGAATTTAGAAATTAAAGGGTTTTTCAAAATTAATGTAACTTGACTTGTATGGCAGTATTATTTGAAACGTTAACACTTTAAAACTAAACAGAATTTCTAATACTTTGCTTAGTATAATAAAAAGTATAAATAATTTATATTATAAATTAAAAGCTAAACTGTTGAACCGTTATAGACAGAAGATTCTACAAGAGTCTACTACAACAGCAAGTATAAAATTGGAATTTGGGAGTTAAAGGCTGTCCCTGTAGTTGCTATAATTTGATGTATATTACCAAACTGTAGACAGCTGATTAAAAACAACACGGAAATGTCTTCTATAACAAGTATAAAGTTTAGTGTCCCAATATTTAATTTATTTTGATTAGATCTGTTTTGAAGTCGTTCTTTTCAGAATTATGTATGTGTCATTTTGAATTTCTATCAATTAGCATACTTCTGTTACTATATTATTTGCCACTTAATGCCAAGGCTGACTATCCTACATAATAGTAGGATTCCTACTTTGAAAAATAACAATAGAAAGTGTGTTTATGTGCTACACTATTAGACAAAATGCAGCTCTGTTCATACATTAATTATTATTTTATAAAATTTTTTAAAAGAAGAGCAAATCGGACAGACCTGTCAAAAAATCTATCCAGCATTTTAATACACACTATCCTCCTTTTTGGATACACATGTCATTTTTGACAAATCTAACAACTTAATCTCATAGTGTAAAATGGCTCTAAGTAGGCCCTCATAGTGTTTTCATAATGTACCGATGAAAAATGATGAAAAAAGGAGAAGATCAATGTTGGATTGAGGGGCGGCAGCATTTCGAAAATTCAGTTTTAAAATTTTTTTATGAATTTAAATCTATATGCATTTCTGTACTATAATGCTGAAGTGGAAATACCCATGAATTTTTTCGAGCATTAAATTAATTAAATTAAGACCCAATTGCTTTTAATTCATATAAAATGTTGCTCACAATGCCTGCCGTTCAATTAATGGTTCTTCGCCAAATGTTTTTGCAAAAATACATTAAAAAAAAATAAAATTAAGTTAAAATGAAAAAATATGCCGAGGCAAACTTGATTTCAAAAAAAAAGAAAATAAATATGTCAATCGATCAGATATAGTGTCGAAAGAGGTGCAATTGGAAATCAGCATGATCGGTCCATGTGTTTCGAGGCAGCAGGCAAAACACCACGCCTACCTTAAATTATTCCATATTGTTTGAAACAATTAAGTAACTCCAATCAAAAACATATATGGGGAAATAGAGAATTAAAAAAAATAATAATTAGAAGTTTTTGAAAATTGATGAATAAGGAAAAAAGTAAAATGTGACTAATTATTTTACACTTGTTACTGTAACATTCATAGCAATCGACATTTTGTCCAATTTGCAAGCCCTATATAGGTCAATTTACGTCTCCTATGGGGACACCTTTTAATTTTTAGAATTATTTTTGTATTACTTTTTGCTATTGGGTGCTATAGTGATACGTAGTTTTTTAATTTAAAAGCGGTGCCCTTTACGAGTCATAATACATGTTAAAAACATATATTTTGTATGGGGATATCTTTCAATTTTTAAAATTATGAACTAATTTTAAAAGTGGACTAATCTCTAGTCAATATGTTTCAAATAGGTCCAGATATGACTAAGTTATGGAGACGCAAATATAAAAAATAGTAACATTCAGTCGAATTGATAATCTCCTTCGTTTTTTAATTCGGTTAAAAATAGTTTAGTTTTTCTCATTGCTTTTCTAGTAATTGAATTATTTGGTTATTAGCTGTCAGTTTGATTAAAATCGTTAAGTGCAAAATAATAAATAGTATTTTATTTTCATGAAAATAATTATAGTAATAATTATGAAATAAATAAGTAAATTATATTTTTATATAAATAAAAAATACAATAACAAAAATTACGAGAGGTAAACAAAAACCTCTATAAATATGGTTAGTATTTTTTATCATATTATTATAAATTTGTATCATTATTATTTACACATAATTATGAGTAATTTAACAATGTTATTGTTATGTTAGACAATAATATGCTTACAATAATAAAATTTGATCAAAATCATATTCTTCAGTTACCTCAACCATATTATTTTTTGCATACAAATATTAAATTATTGAATAATACGTATAGACTTCTTGGTCAGTAAATTTATTGTGATAACCATCAATTTTATAAAGAAGAGGGACTGTAAATCACAATTTTGTGTTTAATAACATTAAGATTTGCTCTGACGTTATCAATTTTGTGCATTGAAAAATATATGTACATTTCAGTTCATAAAAGGTATGAAATAAAAAGAGTTGACTTATATATAAACAATATAACACAGAAATTATTTTGGATAGTATAAAAAACAAGTGACCTTATCATCTTGATACAGTTTTTTTCAATTTTATAATAATAAATTTAAAATTTAAATGAACTTAAGTCCAATTACTTATTCATTTGTTATAATAAAATCTTAAAAAAGGTTTAAAAAAAAATAGAACAAAGTTATAAAAATTATCTATTACATCTCTAAAAAGGAAAGGCTCACGCTGAAATGAAAATAATTCCAAAACCCTTTTAATAAATTACAAATCGATCGCAAAACATTAAGCTGATATTCTCTACTTCAATGATATTCTCTACTTCAAGAATTAAACAATTAATTCTATTGATAACTTTGACCTCTACCCTTTTAAATATATCCCAACACAAAATTTCTGAAAATTACATAAACGTCTCTTCAACCAGATTTGCAGTCTATACTGCAGCACTCTACAGTGTTTAAAGCTCTTAGATTTGGTCTTGTCTTTTTTTATATTCTCATGTTTTAATTAAATAATAATTTAATATGATATACCTATTTGGGTTAGTGTAACTTTTAAATCAAAGCGTTTTATATAGTTTTCTTTTAATTTTCTAAATTTGTTAAAACTAAACTTGTTAAGATTTTAACAAAAAAAAAAAACAAAAAACCTTTTTTAAGCCACTGGGAAATATAGAACATTTTTTGGAAATTTCAGCATACGCTGAAAAATACACTTTATTTCGTGCTTAAGTCCGTTCATAAATTTCTTAAAGAACGCGACGCGACTTAAAATAGAAAATTTAAGTTAAGTAAGGTTCATTTATAAATCTGTTTTAATCTTCAACGAATTTTTAATCCATTCTAAAATTTTAAAAATCCATACAATTATATTTTATTAAAACAATAGAGACACACACGCACATATAGAGGACAATTTATTTAAATCCTGACTTTACCTGACCGAAAAAACGCGAGAGGATTCAAAATTTGTAAAAAAGAAAAAAAGTAAAACATGTAAATTGTCATGACACGCATACACTCGTGCTCACCAAAAAAAAAGGATGCTATTTTAATAATCTACCTGTGTAGTAGTGAGTGTTAGTGACAAGAAAACAGACACTAACACACACACGCACACAAACAAAAAGATTTACTTTTCTTGTTTTTTCTTATTCTGTACAAATATTGACTGTTTTTCAACTAATCTGTGTGTTTTGAGGAAAAATTATAATTTTACATTGCTGTGTGTGTGCGAATGTAGATGAGCGAGAGTAAAAAAATATTGTATAAGAGAGAGACAGAACAGAGTTGTTTTAGTGTGTATGAGAGTGTGCGTTTGGTATTTATAATTTTTTTAGAGCATCAAAGCCCTTTTTAGCATTTTTGTTTGCTGTTTAAATACTCGGGCAATTTTTGTTTACAGCATCAGTTGCATTGTGGCTTCTCTTGCGAGCGTTCCTAAATATATAAAACAAAAAAATAAAAAAATCTCAAATTATAGTGCGAAAACGATTTTTAAAATCTACAAAAAAAACTTCATAGAAGTTTCTAAAACTGTTAAAGACTTTTTTCAACGAATTTATTTTATCTAAAGAAAAGTAAAAAACGACAGCTAGAATTTACATACATTGGATATTGTTTAAATCTTATTAAAGGTACGACAAAAGCTCCCACCAGGATTACTTGTACCTATAGAAATAAATCAACAACTGTGATTGGTTAAAAAAGAAAAAAATCACCATTTTTTAATAAAAAAAAATGAAATAAAAAGTGTTCTAAAAAAACACCCTCAAAGAGGAGGGGTGCAAACTAAGAAAATAAAAAACTAATAAAAAAAATATATACAAAAAACACTCATCCACCCTTAAATAAACATTAAAAATAATCTGCATTTTAAAAAGTGTTTAAAATATTCTGAAAATTTAAGGTGAATATTAAAAAAAAGTAATACATTTTATTTTCAATATATTTTTTAAACAAAACATATACAAAATTAAATAAAAAATATCGTAAATTGTTAAAACGCGTAATTTCTAGCGCTTGCGCTATTTTTCGCATTTTTCTCGTTAATTTTTTATGCTCAATTCCTTGTTTTGATGCCATTTGTTTTGTTTTTTCTTCTGCAAATAATTAAAATTTTTGGGTCACTTTTAAAATTAATTTCTTTTCATTTTAGATCTCTTCTTTGTTTTCGGTAAATTTTATTCGAACCCAATTTCTAACAATTAAAAATAAAAACCAGACTCGAGTAATAATTTCTCCAACATGCAAAATTGGGACACCATGCAGACCACCGCTAATTATGTGGAACACAATAATTGGTACAATAATATGTTTGCCGCCAACATTAAAACGGAACCCGGTAATTTAAGTCCGCCACCCCAAACACAAGCACATTCTCCAGCCCCTTCATCAGCCTCCTCCAGCACACACTTGGAAAACTATTTGAAACAACATCAACAACAGCAAATTACTGCTATGGAAACAAATATGACTGCCATGACACCTTCGCCCACCAACAGCCATCATCTTGCAGGCAGTGGCAGTGAACAGCAACAGCAATTTTTTGATACAGCTGGCATGCATCAACAGTTGATGCAGCAGCAACATTATCAGCAACATTTCCAACAGGCCCAACAGGCAGCCGCACAAAATCAAGTGACCACACATCTGCCTTTGGGTTTTAATCCACTGACACCGCCTGGACTGCCGCAAGCTGTTCTACCCGCCATGTCACACTTTTACACTCAGTCTACACAGCAGCAGCGCAATCAGCAGCAAACACCCAGTCCGCAAACGCTGCTAGAAACCACAGAAAAGTCTGCCTTGACTCCACGCCATACACCGCCCATGGATATTACCCCACCCAAGTCGCCCAAGCCCACAAACCCTATGAATCAAAACGAACATCATCAAGATCAAGAACTAATGTCCAATTCCAGTGAAGATCTCAAATATATTGTTGATTCGGATGATGATGAAACCATACGATTGCCCATCTACAATTCACATGGAAAAATGAAAAACTACAAATGCAAATCGTGCGGCATGGTGGCCATAACAAAACTGGCCTTTTGGGAACACGCCAAAACACACATGAAACCCGAAAAGGTATTACAGTGTCCCAAGTGTCCCTTTGTCACCGAACTGAAACATCACTTGGAATATCACATACGTAAACACAAAAACTTAAAGCCATTTCAGTGTGATAAATGTTCCTATTCCTGTGTTAATAAGTCCATGTTGAATTCTCATCGCAAATCACATTCCTCCGTTTATCAATACAGATGTGCTGATTGTGATTATGCCACCAAATATTGTCATTCATTCAAATTGCATTTACGCAAATATGATCATAAGCCCGGTATGGTTTTGGATGAGGAGGGTATACCCAATCCATCGGTGGTAATAGATGTCTATGGCACAAGACGTGGTCCCAAAAATAAGGGTTCTTCGGGCTCTAGTTTAAAGAAAATGAATACAGATATAAAAATGCCAGCCACTTCGCAACTATCAGCTGCTTTGCAAGGTTTTCCGCTTAATGCGCAAAATAAATTGTCCAGCTCTCCTTCTAAAAGCTTACCCTCGGTAGCTTCTGAATTGCCAGCCTTGACTCTGAACATGTCTTTGCAGCAACAGCAGCAACAACAACAACCGCAACCAGCCGCCTCCCAAATGTCACCCTCTCAACAGTCGCATGCCTCCAGTCAAAATAGCAGTATTAGTAATCTTTTGCCACCTTTGGCTTCTTTGCTGCAACAGAACCGCAATATGGCCTTCTTCCCATACTGGAATTTAAACTTGCAAATGTTGGCGGCCCAACAGCAAGCTGCTGTTTTGGCTCAATTATCGCCTCGCATGAGAGAACAATTACAAAAGCATCAACAAGATCAAAACAACGAACAAAACTCCGTCAAAGAGGCAGGCGATGTGAACGGGGACGAAGATGAGGAGGAAGAAGATCAAGAGTTCGATCGCAAGTCGGTAGACTCAGCCATGGATTTATCACAGGGCACACCCACCAAAGATGAGCAGCAGCAACAACAAACTCCTGAATTTGCTATGAATTTAAAATTAGAGGAAGACAATGTAGAGACCCCGATTTTCAGCTCTTCTACAGCTGCCAGACGTAAGGGACGTGTGCTAAAACTTGACCATGAACAGTCAAAACCTAATCAACTAAATTCGGCACCGACATCACCCCAGACCGTTACTGGAACTGAAATGCCAACAGCTTCATCGCCCATAGAGGCCTCAGCGCCAGCCACCAAAATCGATGATCACTCTTCGGCCGATGAGAGCATGGAAACGGGCCACGACAATCGCAAGAATCCCTCAAATACCAGTTCAACGTCCACCGCTTCTTCTTCGGGCAACAGTTCAAACTCATCATCAACTGCTGCCAGCAATGCAACCTCTACAAACAACTCGAGCCCTTCGATTACATCCACCATGTACGAGTGCAAATATTGTGATATCTTTTTCAAGGACGCTGTACTCTACACCATTCACATGGGCTACCACAGTTGCGACGATGTATTCAAGTGTAACATGTGCGGAGAAAAGTGTGACGGACCCGTGGGCTTATTCGTGCACATGGCTCGTAATGCTCATTCGTAAGAATTGATATCAATCATTAGAACTTTTCTTTCTCATTTCTCTTTTTTGTAAATTCTTTGTTATTTCTTTATTTACGTTGCTTTGAATTGTATATAAAAACACATAAACAAAAATTAACACCTATTTCTCTCTTTCCCTCTCCTATTTCTTAAAAGTAGCTTAGGGAGCGTGTCAAAATATTACTTTGATGCCTCCTAATGCGAACTGTTGTCAAGAATTGTAAATATGAAAACTCTTAGTATTTTAAGTCATTATTTTAGTTTTTTATCTTTTCTAAGTCTTAAGCAAATGGTTCCTTCTTATTTAGAGTTACGAGTAACAAATCCAAACGAATCTAAATGAATTTTTTTATTTCACTTATAATTTTTCTTTTCTTTTATATTTGTGTCAATTTAATGTTTGTATGTATGTAGATGTATTATTGTTATTTTAATGTAAGCAAAACAACCAAATCAACAAATCCAATCCAAATTAACTAACAGACTCACAAAACCCATTTTTAATTTTAAGTTTAAATTTAACAAAAACCTTTAAAGGTTTAAAAATTCTTTAGTTTAAAGTAAAAAACAAATATTTTTATTATTATTTTAGTTGTAATTTTAAGTATTTTTTTTTTTAAGAAGAAAACAAAATACTCATTTACAAATGTACGTGTCGCATGCCAAAATATTATTTTTAAGTTTATTTTTTTATATTTTTTATAAAACTTTAGCACGATTTTAAAGCAATTTAATGCAGATGTATTAATTTTAATGTTAACTTTTCTTTGATAGTCAAAACACTGTGTAGTTTGTAAGAAGAACCAAAACAATTTATATCTTTAAAAGGAACAGAAAATAAATTAAAATCATTTTTTTATTGAGAAACTTAAATTTTTATTTTTTTTGCATATGATTTTTTTACATAAAAATTTTATAAAAATTTTTTTTTTAAATGTTGCGAAATTTTATCGGACAAATTACAAAACAATCCGACCGAAATTAGGGTCTTCAAAAGAGACTAAGATGTCAATATAAAATATCAAGCGATATTGGATGTCATATTTCATTGGAAAAAATTTTGAAAGACAGTCTTGAGTGGACGACATCTGCAACCTTTTGTAGATCTTCAGAACCAATATTTAAATATAAGTTTTTTTTAAGGAGATGTAAATGTTGATGAGGTTACTTTAATTTTTCCCGGACTTATATCACCCTTATCAGTTACAGTATACTTTCGAGCAAAACAAAAAAAAATTATTTTCCCCCTTGTACCTTCTTACCAATCGCCTATAGAAAACCGAAGAATAATTAGACAAAAGAGCCACTAAAGCCCGCGTGCAGAAGAAGTAGACAACCTCAAATTTGAGCTGAATGAAAGTTGCCCCATTTTGTGTGGAGACTTGAAGTGATAGAGGCAACTAAATCATGACTTGAGGGAAAATATAAAATTTTTACTCACAATCTTCATGAACAGTTCAAATCGAGCTGTGATTTTGGCAAAAAAAAAAATCACCTTTAGCTACGAGGTTAATGATTGACAAACGGTGTGTCAAACATCAAAATTACTGGTTTTGAAACAACACAATCCATAAAGTTTTCGTCAAGTGTAAAGAGTCACTAACATTTTTTTGGATGGCCAAGATGACGATATAAACGTCAAGAAACAATTTTAGTCAATTGCATTTTTTTAGGGGGATTGTCTCAAGTAGTGTTGCTCCGTCACCCTTTAAGTAGCATTACTAGATTTTAGATTCGGCACAACCGCTTATTGAAGCCGCACAGAAATTATATTTTTCAATCTTGGCTGCTTTAGAATTTTCGAACACATTTTTACAAAATTTCCATTGCACAACTACACTTAACATTGCTTACATGACCTTGGTATTGTTGACATGAATTCACTCTCTGCCGAAATTACCCCGGACCATTTTTAGATGAATAATTGTTGTCTTGTTGCTTCTTTGTTTCCAAGTATTCAACTAAACTAAATATTATGTAAGATTGTATTGCACCGTCTTTTAAAAAACTATGTGACCCAAATTGATATTATTCGATTTAGGCAGAGATTTTTATTTTATTATGTCCGATATTCGAGCATTGGCTTTACAAATTTTATATTTAGAGAAATATGTTCTCGTGATGTCACAAGCCACACGAACGACAAAGACTCTAAATGCCTTTATATTTTGAAATCGAGAATAGATTCAGTTTTTCTACTGTTTACAAAAATTTAAATTAATATTCCTATTATATTTTATAAGAGATTTTTAAAATGTGCCATCAAACGTTGACTGTTTTAAGAAATGTTATTGAACAATGAAAACATATTGTTCTCTAATGAGTCTTATCAAGCTTTGACTAATCAAATCAAAAACGCTAAACTTAGTCGTCTTTCACACACGTCAGGTTTAATTGATCAGTTTTTGATTAATTTTTTTTGAAACTGCATTTGTGTTCACACACCGTCAAGTTAGTTTCATCAAGTTTCGTTTTCTTTGCCTTCAACTTCTGCAACTTCTATTCTGCAGCCAACTTCAAGTATAAAATTTGTTTAAACTTGATGTTATGGTCAGGTTTGTACCTCTTTCTATTCTCTTCTCCTCTTTCTCTCAAAAACTCAAGACTTGACGAGTCAAACCTAATGTGCATGTTGCCTCAGGCTTTCGAATTAAAGTTTAAAAGTTTGTTCAGTGTCTCAGAATTCCAGCTATTGCGATTTACAGACACTTATTTTTGCCACTTGAAATCGTAATTGTCATTTTAAGCGATATGCGTTTGTGAGAACATGGGTTTATTTTGCACAGATTAATACGAATTTAAATCTTGCGTGAATTTGGAAATAGCCCTTAATAAGCAAAAATCTATTGTAATTATTGATTACTCTTTTAACGGTCAAAATTTTACTTACTGATGTGGCACCACTTTCAGTTATCCGTTTTCATTCGGGGTACATCACTCGATTGTTATTCTTTCTGCTAACATACGAAAGTTATGCTTCAGTGAATATTTCCGGTCATTAATCAGCAATAAACTAATAATTTGAAAATTTAACTCTCATATCAAACAAAGCTAATAGAATAATGACCTTCTAATATCTGAGGCAGAATGCTCTATAATGTGTCTGTTCTTTCTTAATTAAAGATATTTTGAAATGAATTATTTTTTATTCGGATACACGCCGAGTTTGCGGTTCGATTAAATCAACTGCCTTTATTCGTTTAGCTATTTGGGTTTCTCAAAATCTTATATATAAAATATATAAGACGTGGACATAAATCGGAGATGATCACTTTCATTAATTGAAACCATTTTCGATCGGTTTTAGTAAAAACCACAATTTTTGGTTCGTAAAGCAAGAGACCATTAGAATATTATCTGCGACATCGTAGGATGGGCTATAAAGGCAACCAATTTCTTTCAGCTGTTTTTTGCTTCTTCATTTATTAACAAAATGACTAAGACGAACTAGAGGAAATAATGTGAACCTAACCAGGCTTTGGATCTGAGAACACTTTTACTTATGGCATACTAAATAAATATATTTTATGTATATTTTTACGACATTTACACTATGCAATTTTTCATGAAACCAGCACGAGAATATTGTTTATTAGTGAAGCAAGAGTGGTAAAAAATATAGCATGTCCTCAGTTTTGAAGGGATGTTTATGTTGGTAATGTTTTGTTTAAAGTAACGAATATCGGTGCAACTTAAAAAGAGAATTGAAAAAATGGCATAGTGTACATGTGGACTTTGTTTTAAATGTAGTTGATCATCTGAATCCTAAAAAAACAGCTATCGAATTGTGAACATGGCTATTTTACCGTAACTTAACCGAGTTTCCACCTTTAAATTTATTTCTTCTAGCAGGGCTTCTCTTAAAACAATAAAATTTTCTTAAATATATTAAAGCACTTAAGAATAGTGTGTGGCAGTGTTTTTCTTCTTCTTATTACCATTTTCACTATTTTTGTATCCCTGATGTTATCCCATGTCCTGCAAATTCGGAAATACTGTAATGTTTAAAGTTTACGCAATTTCTTTTCTGTTGGGTTTTGAAGCAGGGCCTTACTACCGGTACATATTTTTGTGCCGACATCACGCTATTTAACCACTAAAACAGTTTAAAAATTCTTTGCCATCTACTTTTTTTGCTCAGATTACCCAGACCGCACAGATTAAAAGAAAGTTCAAACTGAGAATGAAAGTTGCCCTGGAAGCGTTGCTAAACAAATAGCAGATAACGTTAAGTAACCTGCTAGATGGTTTGCTCCCATTATAAATTCATTTGACTTATCACGGTCACGTTATCAGTTGGAGCGATTTTTATTTTATCGTTTACAGAGCGCACTCTATCGTCAGTCACCGTTCTACTTACTTTACTTACAACTGAACCAGCTTTTCAAACCCCCTCCTTGGTAGCACATTCAGTATAATAATTTTCTTCTAACTTTTTGATACGTCGGAGTCTCCAGCAAGACCTTTTAAAGAGGCTCTAATAAAGAAAAATAAAATGTAGGAGGTTTACAAAGCAATCAGCAGTTGTTTATTATTATTTATTTTGGAAAAAGAAAATCCTAAAAATACGACAATATTAATTAATTTTTCGAATTAAAAATTAAAGTACAAAATTAAATTTAAATAAATTGCAAAATAAAAGAATAATTATATAAGAAAAAAAATGTTGAACATCAAAATTAAAACTATTTCGATGAAATATTTTAAAGAAAAATTCAACGATCTTATTAAAAGGGTCATATAATGTTTGTTTTAATCTTTTAAGTAAATATTTATTTAACAATTATTAAAAGTAAGAAAGAAATTAAATTAAGTTAAAATTTTAAATGTTTTATATGTAGAATACTACAAGAAATAAAAAAAAAAATAATTATTACAATTAAGAAAAAAAATCATTTTAAACATTATTTCAATAAAAAATATATTTAAGAAAAATATCTCAAAAAATTGAAACCAAAAAAATAGCTTTTTATTTTGAAAAATGGAAAAATAGTTTATTAAAAAATACATTAAATAAGAGTGGCATGTAATGAGCTCCAAAGACATAATATCCATGGACATTGTGTCGAATTAGATTAATTTAAGGTCCATGGACACTATGTCGCAGTACGCTACGCGGATTAAGGGACCTAACGATTAAATATACAGAATTCTCAAAACTGAAATACTTTCATATTTTAAAACTTTCTCGCATGTATTTATTTCGGCTATAAAAATTATTAACCGAATTTTTGTTTTTTTTTTTTTGGTAGTATATTTTAGTTTTGCTTAGGTAGTACGCGGAATAATTTTTTGGATTTTTAATGCATACGAGGGCTGCTCTTTATATTTGTGGCCTAATAGTGAAAATGCGAATATTTATAATCAAAAATGGTTTTATTGTTTTTCAAAGTATTCTCCAGCATGATTTATACACTTTTGCATGCGCTCAAACCAGTTGTCGAAGCACTTTTTCCACTCCGATTGAGACACCTCTAAAACATGGTTTTTGAACACTTCAACAGCTTCTTCGACGAAAATCGTTGACCACGCATTTTTTTCTTGACGTGCAGAAACAAGAAGAAGCTATTAGGTGCCAAGTCAGGGCTGTACAGCGGATGACCCATTAATTCGACGTTTTGGCCGGTCAAAAACGCTCTGGTTTGAGCCGATGTGTGAGAGCTCGCATTGTCATGGTGAACAATGATTCGTCTTCTCTTGTTGGTTTTTCGAATTTCTCTGATGACTTTAGGCAAACAAATTGTAGTGTACCACTCAGAAGTGACCGTCCTACGTTGCTCAAGCCGAACAGTCAGTCGCCACATGACCAGTTTTGCCGAAGAAACAGGCGACCATTTACTTCGAAGTGCTTCTTCCACGAACAACTTTCGTTGGATTTTGCTCGTCTTTGAAGACCCACACGGTCGATTGTTTTTTCGTTTCGGGCTCATACGCATAGATCCATGATTCGTCACCTGTAACGATCTTATAAACGTCTTTTGAAGCACCGCAATCGTATTTTTGCAACATTTCTTTGCACCAATCGACACGAGCCTTTTTTTGAGCGACTTTCAAATTGTGCGGGATCCAACGAGAACAAACCTTTTTTACGGCCAGGTTCTCATGCAGTATCGAATGTATGCTGGTGGAAGAAATGTCCAAGGATGTCTTTATCTCTCGGTATGTCGCATGTCGATCTTGCATAATGAGTTCACGCACGGCATCAATGTTCTCTGACACAACAGCCGTTTTTGGACGACCTTCACGGAATTCGTCTTTGAGCGAGCTTCGGCCACGATTAAATTCATTATACCAATTTTTCACAGTGCTATAGGATGGTGCTTCATCGCCATATAAAGATTTAAGTTCACCAATGCACTCTTGTCGTGATAATCTACGTCGAAAGATGTGAAAAACGATGGCACGAAAATGTTCTCGAGTTAATTCCATTTTTTTCTATATTGATTTTTTCAAGTCACTGTAAACAACACAAATAATGGTCGTACGTCAAAACGTTTTGAGTACGATTATGCTTAAAAATGACAAACTTTCCAATGGAAATGTCAGATTGCACTTGGCAGCACTTAGTGTTGCCAGGCCAGAAATATATATAGCAGCCCTCGTAATAATTCTTTAGTGGTGTGTTGACGTAGCGTGAATTTAGATGTATCGGGTTTTTCAACATGGAAGCTACAAAAGTAGAGTAACAGGGACAGCAAATGACGCCATATTTCTTTCCGCTCTTTTAACATTTATCTTCAGTAAGGTTTGCCATTTCATGAGAGAAAGATATACGAGCCAACAAGGAGTCGAAATTAATAAAATTTACTACCGTAAATTTACGGATTTTCATCGAAAAATCATCTTCAGCGATTAGGCTCATTTCTGGCTGAATGGCTTCGTCAACAAACAAAATATGCATCATTGGTCAGGTAGCAATCCACACGTACTACATCAGTCATCATGGCATTCCGAAAAAAGTATGGTTTGCTGTGGTTTATGTTCCGGTGGCTTTATTGGGCGGTACTTCTTCCGTGATGATCAAGACCGGCAAGTTACTGTGAATGGGAATCGACATCGTTCAATGATAACCGAATATTTTTGGCCCCAATTGGATGATATAGACTTGGAGGACATGTGGTTCCAATACGACGACGCCACAAGCCACACAGCAAATTTCACAATCAATTTATTGGAAACGAAGTTTGGATAACGTGTTATCTCACAAAATGGTCTAGTCGATTGACTGCCTCGGTCGTGCGTTTTGACGCCGGTAGACTACTTCCTATGGGGCTACGTCAAGTGTATGGTCTATGCCAACAAACCAGCGACGATTTATGGACTTCGTACGAATATCGAACGTGAAATAGCAGTAGTATCGGCCGATTTATGCTTGAAAACCGTCAAAAATTGGTTTCAACTTCTGGAATTCTGCAAGCGTTCCCGTGGTGGCCATGCAAAATAAATCGAGTTCCAAACTTAATGGCATCAAACGTACTTTCACAGGAATAAATAATTTCATTGATATCCAAAACCGTTTTTACTTTATTTAAAAAAAAACTCTTGCAGCGGTCTCATTGAAAAACCCTACGCGGCGTTTAGCTGCTCGTCTAGAAAGCTATGGTACAACACGAGATATGGTCATGACTGAACGGCCCGAAGCAGCCGTTCTGTAGTGCATATTGCGGCTGCGACCACAGATGTTGCAGGCGACTCAGAGCACCGACCAGATGACGTCCAATAATTTGCTCGTCAACTGGCAGTCTGTACAAAGAAATTTGGTGAAAGACTTTAAAATGTTCTATAACAAATTGCAGTCTGTGCACCAGCATCTTGTCGTTTGCTGTTTAGCATGTGTAAACTATGCTCAAGGCATCTTGAATCCTGACCACGAGGAACCCAGTTTTTTTCGAAAATCATCATTGTTTCTTGAAGTCACTAGCCTTTGACAACAAGCTTAAGACTCTTAAATTCCTCAAAGGGAATATATATTCCCATTCCATCAGGAATTCCGGAACCTATTGCCAGATATTTTGCCAAAAGTGATGGAAAATGCCATTAATCGGGGCTGTACGTTCATCAATTCATCATACTTTATGAAGAAAAAAATCAAATAAACACAATTTAAAACAAAAGTAACGTTTACTAAAATAATTACAGTCAGACAACAGCGGTTTACGATTTTTGCGTCACCTTGTCTATATACAAATAAATTCACTGCAAATGTCCTTTGCCGATGTTCGTTTGGCTTTAGTTTTTTAAACATCTGTATATTTTAAGTTCATAGACTGACATCTCTGCGTAGAGCTGCAAAACTGTCGATAGTCGGCACACTCGATAGTAACGGCAGTTTACTTAAAAACTATTGATATTATAGTTTTAATAGTTTGCTTTAAAAGTATTAATAATATCGAATTTTTTAAGTGTCAACTCTGTCACTAATACCAGAATTTAACTTGCTGACACTCAGTCTATCGGGAAAAAAAATCGTCAATAGTCAGCCAAAAATAAAACTATCGATATTACCATCCATTATTTTGCAGCTCTAAAAATTGTTAAAAAAAAGCACCGAGTTTACAACACTGGCGATTGTACACTGGTGCGGAGTAAAAGTTTTAAAGACTTTCTTGATGGTTTTTATATCAACAATGGCTCGGACGATATTAGCTTCAGTGTATGGACGGCAGCTTTGCCAAGACGATTGATAACGCGATTATTGAAGTAAAAGTGCACAAGATCAATTTTTGATGAGTTGTGTGACATAATACGCCATCCTGGTGAAACTAAAAAGTATACAGACTTACAACTTCCTTTTCAGATCATATGAAGTCTGTAATAATGGGTGTGTAGCGCTTGCTTCTTAAATCAACACCATACTGTCACTCTTCGTAAATGCCTTAGAGTCTCGGCAATGACATTCGGGTTTTTCGGTCCTCAGATGAAGCAATTTTGTCTGTTGACATAGGCGTCAAGATAAAAGCTTGCTTCGCCAGAAAAGATGACTTTTTTCGGCAAAATTCAATGCCCATTAGGATCTCCTGCAGAGTCCAAAGTAGTAGGTCGTCATGAAGTGGATGGTCGTTTGTCTTCAACTGCAGACCCAATTGCATTTAATAATACAGGACCTTTACACAAAATGCTTATAAATTTAGTGTGTGAAATGCTGAGTTGATGAGATCGAGATAAGTAGAGGTTTTTCGATTGACTTTCAGCCACCGCAATTAAATTATGGTAGGTACGTACGTACGACGGCAAAGACAATGCCAACCGACAAGGCAGTCTAAGGAACCTTTTGCACACAATTGTTTCATTTCGGGCAATATAATCATTTTGAAATAAGTTTGAAATATATCTTAACATTCTTCAAGTGTAAAACGACTTAGTTTGGTTCGCACAAGTATGATACTGACTGCTAGTCAATGTTTTGAATATATGGAGACAATAAGACATACAATTACATATTCTAGAAATATGAACCTAAGCCTGACTAACTTGTAGCGCTTTAAAGGCCACGACGATTCACTATTATTATTATACACAATCGTACGATAAAAATAAATTAAAATTGCTTTTTAATTAAATTAAAAAAAAACAGGAAACTTTTACTAAATTAATTACTTTTTAGAAATGTTAATGCTATTTTTTTTAAGTTATCCCAATTTTATTAACAAATCACCGATACTGATTTTTGAGGTTAGAAGCACGATTCGATGGCTATTTCACTACCGCTTACTTACCTCTTTAGAAAACTTCTCACAAACATTTTAAATATCACAAAACACTACGATAATTTATTTTTATATACGGGAACTTTTCAAATTATTAAATTAATTTAAAAACCCGGGAAACTTTTACTAAATTAATTATTTAAAAAAATTTTCTTTTTTTTATTATTATTTTATTTTGTTGTTATTTTTACTTTGTTGTTTGGAAAGAAAAAATCTTTAGTTTCTCCTGAAGAGCCAAGAGCGAAATGGCCACCGAGACGTGCTTTCACCCTCAATAATCAATATCGGTGATTTGTTAATAAAGTCGTGATAACTTAAAAAAAATACCACAAAACTTTTTTGAAAATTAATTAAAATTGATTTTTTTTTTTTATTAATTTATAATATCCTCGTTTCGAATCCTGAATGTATAAATGTCTTCCATTTAAATTTATTTTAATGACAATGAAGATGTGATTTCATTATTAAGAAATTGTTTCACTAATTCATCCTTTTTTACAGAACTCTTGTATATCTTTTACAATTCGCATTTGCTAAGTCAATTTTACATTTCAAATAAATCAATTTACTACTCATTTCCGTTTTTAATTGTTTGCAAAAAAAAAAAAAAAAAAAAAAAAAAAAAAAACTTAAAATAAAAAAGATTTTTAGAAATTTAAAAAAACCGACAAAAAGAACAACACACAACAATAAAAAATCAGGGTGGCCATAAAAAAGGACAATGGAAAAAAATCACAAGAAAATTAATAAATTAGAATAAGAAAATCAGTTTCAATGAACGAACTGTGAAAGGTGCAAAAAGAAAATATGAATTTCGAACAAGTACAGATGAATTTAAAATAAGAAAAAGTGCTAAAATTAAAAGAAGACATTAATGCTCTTTTAGTTGAAAAATTTGCAAACACAAAAATATTACACCTTTTTCATTGACTTGAGTCAGTATTAAATAAAAGGATATTCATTTGGTTATGTGTTTCTGTTTCTGTGTGCAAGTTTTTTTTTTTATTGTTTAAAAAAAGTTGGCCAGTTTTTATTAAGATTAAAAAAAATGCAAAAAAAAAAGGAAAAAAAAGAAAATAATTTCCCATTGTCAGTATTAAACAGATCGACAATCCACAAGTTGAGATAAGCAGTAAATAACAAAAACAACAAACAAAAGAAGAATAATTCTATGTGTAGTTTTGCTTTGTTTTCTTTTTTTTATATTCCAAACATTAGAGACTTCTTTTAGTAAAGAAAATTCAAGTGATAAACATCTTGTTGATGGCCTAACGTCTGCCAAATGTCTGAATGAATGACAAAGACTAGAAAAGTTAAGGAAAATATTAAAGAACTGTTAGGTTTAGTTGATGTTGGTGGTGGTGGTGATCTTCAATGTTCGTTCATCAGTCAGCCAGCTATTCAGACGGACAACGCCACTGCCTGTCTCTTGTTTTCTCTGACCTTTTTATTCTCAGTGTCTTGATCTTTGGTTGGGTCGCATGCCAAAAAGCAAAAAATAAATAATAAAAGAAAATAAATTTTAAGATTGTGGTCAAAAAAGGAGAAATTTAATGCTTTATCGCAAGAAATATTTTTTTAAATACAAAAGGGAATTTTTTAATAACATAATTGCCAATTAGCTACAAAAAAAACAGATGATTTTTTAGGAATAATTTATAGCCAAATATGCTGATTAGATAAGAAGATAAGATTCAAAATACTTAGCGTTACAAATATAAACACAGAGTGATTCAAATAAAAAAAATGAAACACGTGTTGTTTTTTACAGCCTTTTTACACTTGCTCACATCTTTCATGAATTTGCCAGGATGCAACATCTTCCCCATAAGATATACATAGGGGCTAATACCCAACATATTTCAACCTCTTTCCAAAATGTTCCTCTCTAATTTTGCTCTATTTAAGATCTTTCAATCACACTGGCCAACAAAAAAAATATTTTTATTTTTTTGGCCTGTCTCTTGTAGGTGAGTTCTTAAGAACCCCTACACACGCACCAACAGTAATCTGCAAGCATTGATTCATTTCAACAGCCCTGATATCTTTGTTCCATTACAGAAATATCCTAATGGAATCTCTCAAAAGTCTAGATGAGAGCGGAGAAAATAAATTATTAGAGACTTGTTGCATCCAAGTTCATCATATTCTTGTACAACATAGTTATCTTCACTTTTGTTCCCAAAAATTGTTTTAATATACATATCCCTTGAATGCATTTCAAGCTCCCTTTCCTTAGCCCTACAAAACTCTGTCCAACTCTGGCCAAAAAAAAAAACACCTTCCTCAACTTTTGCATCACTCAAAAAAGCAAATTTTTCCCGCAATTTTTTCCTTCTTTGTTCATGCCTTTGACAAAGTTTTTCATCACACAGAGTTTTACATGTTTGTAGTGGTAAAAGAAATACATCTTTCGGGTCGACAAGAGACAGGACAGCATCATTTTTCAGGGCCAAGATTTATAACAGGCTAGCCTGTTTGAATGTAATGTGATTTCCTATCTCTACCCCAGTTGATTTCCTAAAAGTATGGTCATGACCATTATATCACCACATATTTACCATTTGTGCTCAGCATATTTGATTGAGTGGAGGAGGGCGTTCATGTTTTTACAAGTCACTTTCATGTGAATTGCATATCCAACAGGAAAAGAAGGAAGCCGAAAGTTGAGCGTGTAAAAAGTGACATGTTACTGTATCTTGAAAATCAGAACTAGTTGTTCATTTTTGAGGTGATTTTAAAACTCAAGTGATGAAAATACGTAATAATTGGGTATTTTTAAGCCCGATACATATCCATTGTTGGTCAGTGTGATCTAAGTGTCATCACTTGAAAAGTGACAATAAATTCTTTAAACATTGATAATTTTCAATTTTTTAAAACTATGGATTTTAATGAATAATAATGCTGTGATCTTAAATAAAATATATACAAATGAATTAAGAAAAACTATCAAATTGTATTTAGTTAAAAGATAAAAATGGTGATGAGTTTAAAATTAAAATGACCTTCCCGTAAGGTACTTTGCAAATGTTCTTCTATTTTTTTCCGCTAATTCTGAAAAATCTGCGGATGTGTTACATTCATCTGGTTGATCACGGGATTCAGTATAGTCAATTTGCCAAGTTTCATTTATGAAGCTGTTGTGGCGGTTCAAAAATTTAGGTAGAGTACAACAACTAATAAAACAAACTAATTCTGCTATTTAATTTAGGCTGCTTATCTAATGGCGTTTTCTTTTCTGACAAAAATGTTGCATATGTTTAACACTTTTTACACCTTTGTGTTCTTTTCTAAAAAATGTTCGATAGGGTAAATTAAAAGTATGTTTTTTTGAAAATATGTAGCACGAAAAAGTGTAAGATATGTTACATATTTTACCCTCAATTTTATGTAAGGGTAGTGTGGTACACTTTTTTTTATTAGTTTTTACTCTTGATAAGTGATGTTTGCTTTTGTTGCTAAACAAAGTGTTATATTACTTTATGCTTGAAAAGCTAATTAAACATTACTGACATGTAAAGGAAGTTAGAAAAATTCAATAACAGTTTTTGTTCTATTGTGCTATAAAATGTGTAGCATATTTTCGGGGTTAAGGCAACATGCAAAACATTTTATGTGATTGTTGGGTAACATTTATTTTCAGAAATGAAAACGCCATAAGCCTTTCGGTATGCGATGAAACCTGGCCTTTAAGTGAGCGAACACTTAGCGATTCCAATATTAATTTTTTAATTGAATTTATAGAAATTATACATACAAATATATTTATTGTACATATAAATGTCCAAAGGCTTCGGCGAGGATTTGCAATATAGCATATCAGTTTCATCGTCCTTTAGCATAACTTCAGCTAATTCTGCATAATGCAATAATAATTGCTCTTGGTCTTAAATAGCAATAATTACCCCAATTATTGTAGACTTTTCTACCTTAATTTTATTATATTCTTAATTTCTTGGCATACGCGTAACAAAATATTTGCCAAAGACAAAAAATGTTACAAATGTAAAAAGCTTTCTTTCATTTTCAACATCTTCCACACATTCCTCAAAGAGTTAAAAGCCTTTTAAAAACATCCAAGTCCTTTCCACTTCAAATTGAGTGCCGCTTGTATTGCGAATAAAATATATTTCACTTAACAGTTTTAGAAAATTAAATAAATGTCACAATTTTAAAGGATATTTTGTCCCACTTTGTAAAGAAAAATGTTATCAAAGTTTTTCTTTGTTTTCAGTTTGCAATTTTTATTTGATTTGCGATTTTTATTTAATTCAATTATTTATTTAGATGGAAAATGGTTGTCTTCGTTTTTAATTAAACATATAATTGATTTAATTAAATATATAACTGTAACAATTAAAAATTAAATTTAAGTTCAAACTTAAAACAAAGTGAATGTGAATGTGACAGTGAATGAAATTGCAAAAACTTTAGAAAATTTGTATATAAATAAGAGAAGCTTTGGACTTCATTGCCGTGTAATTTATCTGTATATCGATCTTGGAAAAAAGAAATCACCATCACAATAAACAAAGAGACTTGCAAAGCCATTGTGTACATTCGAGGCTTGAAATTTCGTGTGATCGGACTTCAAACGGAGCTTAATATACAAAACTATTTCAAAATGGGCGGTTCTTTGGACATGAAATAAAATTATATCTTACAAGCCGCAGTTATATTGTTCTAAGAGGCCTTTTCACTGAGTAAGTAGAAACGATATTCATAATTTGGAGGTGGAGTAAAAAACTGGAAAATTAATTTTGTATATTCTACATATCTGCAACAACAATGCATAAAGTTATTATCGCTCGTTAAAAGTTTTGGATTATGTCTTGGCTAAATAATAAGATTTTTTTAAATGAGTTCTTGCTGCCACCACTAACTAGTGTAGGGTGTGTGAACGGAATAAATGAAAAAGTAATCTAACACATGGTTCACAAGTCATGAGTTTACATCCCAACACCGACTTGAGTAAAAAATACATATTGTTGCTGTGTAGCTACGAATGATGAATAAATATTCGAACAGTAGATAATATGGTTAAGATGTCTGTGTACTAAATAGTTTTTGAGAAAAACACCGACTTACATACAAACTTAAAAATAGGGACACCCTTTAAAATTTTATACTTTTTGTATTAGCGGACTTAGCAATACAGGTTGCTTGAAAATTTTAGCTGCCTATCTATAACGGTTTAAAAGTTTGGGCAAATACATCAAACTACATTAACTACAGGGACACCCTTTATTTCGAAAATCCAAATTTTTTACTTGTTGTTTTAGGGGACTTACAGTTTCTGTGTAAATATCAATCGCCTGTCTACAACAGTTCAAAGGTATGGCGATAAAATGAACTATTATGGCACCCTTTAATTTATTCTTTTGTATATTTATACTTGTTATAATGGTCATAGTAAACAGCGTTCTGTCCAATTTCAATCGTTTTTCTATAACTGTTCAACTGATAGACACATGTCGGTCAATTTACGTCGCCTATAGGGACACCCTTTATTTTTAAATTTTTATTACTTTTTTGCTATTAGAAACTACAGTAATACGCAGTTTTTTTAATTTTAAAGATGACCCCTTTACGAGTTATAATACACGTAAGGAACATGTAGGTTGTATGTGGACTCAATTTTTAAAATTTAGAACTAAAGAGGACCACTGTGTAAGCATAACCTTACAAATATAGAAAAAAAAATATTTAAAATCCGTTCAGAAATGACTGAGTTCTGTGGGCACAGAAATAAATAAGCATCATTCAGGAGAACTGATAACCTCCTTCTGTTTTTAAAGTCGGTTGAAAAGGAAGCGTGTTAGAATGGAAAAAATAGCATTAGATTGGTCTAGCATTGGATTGGTGTCATGGCAGTCATAGCGTCTTCTAATCTAGATTTTTCCGATGTTCAAAGCCACATGGTTGCTAAGCAATACATCGACTATTTTGAGGCTCGCCGGAGTTACAGAATATTATTATGAGGATGCTTGGGTAAGTTTCATGAGAGCAAGTAATACTTTGTATTAGTGTGGTTCGGAGCTACAGGATAAAAAAGCACAAGACAAGATATAAAATAAAAACTGAAAAAAATTTAACTGAAACATTGGAAAGGTGAAAAAGAATATAAAAATCTGAACGGTTGGTGCTTAGAGGCGTAGCAAAAATATTTTCATTCGCCATTAATATGTTTCAGCACAAGATGGCTTGAAATTTTTTGAATGTTCATATATTTATTTTTATAAAAATATATTTTACGAGGGCTGCTATATATATATTTCCATTGGAAAGTTTGTCATTTTTAAGCATAATCGTACTCAAAACGTTTTGACCTACGACCATTGTTTGTGTTGTTTACAGTGACTTGAAAAAATTAATATAGAAAAAAAAGGAATTAACTCGTGAACATTTTCGTGCCATAATTTTTCACAACTTTCGACGTGGATTATCACGACAAAAGTGCATTGATGAATTTAAATCTTTGTATGGCGATGAAGCACCATCCTATAGCACTGTGAAAAGTTGGTATAATGAATTTAATCGTGGCAGAGAATATTGATGCCGTGCGTGAACTCATAATGTAAGATCGACATGTGACATATCGAGAGATAGAGACATCGTTGGACATTTCTTCCACCAGCATACATTCGATACTGCATGAACACCTGGCCGTAAAAAAGGTTTGTTCTCGTTGGATCCCGCACAATTTGAAAGTCGCTCAAAAAAAGGCTCGTGTCGATTGGTGCAAAGAAATGTTGCAAAAATACAATTGCGGTGCTTCAAAAGACGTTTATAAGATCGTCACAGGTGACGAATCATGGATCTATGTGTATGAGCCCGAAACGAAACAACAATCGACTGTGTGGGTCTTCAAAGACGAGCAAAATCCAACGAAAGTTGTTCGTGGAAGCAGCACTTCGAAGAAAAAGGTCGCCTGTTTCTTCGGCAAAACTGGTCATGTGGCGACTGTTCCGCTTGAGCAACGTAGGACGGTCACTTCTGAGTGGTACACTACAATTTGTTTGCCTGAAGTCATCGGAGAAATTCGAAAAACCAACAAGAGAAGACGAATCATTATTCACCATGACAACGCGAGCTCTCACACATCGGCTCAAACCAGAGCGTTTTTGACCGGCCAAAACGTCGAATTAATGGGTCATCCGCCGTACAGCCCTGACTTGGCACCTAGTGACTTCTTCTTGTTTCCGCACATCAAGAAAAAAATGCGTGGTCAACGATTTTCGTCGCCAGAAGAAGCTGTTGAAGTGTTCAAAAACCATGTTTTAGAGGTGTCTCAATCGGAATGGAAAAAGTCCTTCGACAACTAGTTTGAGCGCATGCAAAAGTGTATAAATCATGCTGGAGAATACTTTGAAAAACAATAAAACCATTTTTGATTATAAATATTCGCATTTTCACTTATAGGCCAGAAATATATAGAGCAGCCCTCGTAAGACCTAAACAAAAGTAAAGTGAGTTGATAAAAAATTATATAAAAACTAAAGCAAATCCAACTTTAAACATTAAGGACGTAATATTTTGATAGAAAAATCCTTAAAAAACTGACAGGCATGTGATGCCATAACGGATGCTAAATGTCGACAACAGTATTTAAAACATTTCCAAAAACAAAAAAAAAAAATTTGAAATGATTAATGATTTCATTTGAAATTCTTATTTTTTATTAAAAAAAATCTTAATAAAATAAGAAATGCTCAATCATCAGCTAATCATGTTTAACAATTTTAAACCAAGAAAAAATGTCCTTAAAAAAGAGACAAAAATTTCTAAAGTGCGGGCAACCAGCAAAACAAATTTTCATTTATAACGATCATTATGGCAGGCTGTTTCTCTTTTATTCAACAGAAAATGCAAAGAAATAACACATTTGCTTTCTGGTATTTGTACATTAAACAAAAAAAAAAAAACACGAACTCCCTGTGCTCAACATTTATTTAATAAAGAAATCTATACGAATATTGTTATAAAATTATAAAATTCTCATAAGGATCATGATCGATCGATCGATGTTTGTATGAAGAAAATATACAAAATGTTGCATGTGCTTTACAATGATCATGATGATGCATAACGTGTGGTTGCCACCAGACAATGTCATCAATTTATACACACACACACACTCACAAATGATGACTGCGTATAAACGTTGACGCCTTATTCAATCAAGCAAATTCAAGCAAGCAAGATTAGAATAGAATGCGCCAAAAAGTAGGGAACATTCAAAATTCTCTATGTATTAAAAATATGGGAGTAAATTATTTTGAAGAGGAAGTCTTAAGAAATTCATAAAAATTTTCTGCTTTTCTTACAGTGACTGACTATTCAAATTGTAATAATTTCTATTAAAATTTTTGTTTGTTGTTTCAAATTTATGGTGGTTTAACAAGAATTTATTATCCTGTGTCTGGCACACTTTTGTTGGAAATAAGAAAGTAAAAGTAAAAATGAATTTTCCTTTAAAATGTGGGAGTTTTTTTTAGGATCATGGTTTGGTTGAGAACTAAGAATTATGAATGTAAATTTGATGACAATTGTTTATGTATTTTTGACTCTTTAAAGAAAAAATAGTTTTTCTGTTTTTTGTAGTAAAAAAGAGAAATATTGATCGACTTGAAAATATGAAGTAAAAAATGAGTGAAATGCAGAAAATGTTTTTCTTATGGCTGGAACGGATCTGAAATGCAATTTTACCATTATTAAGAGCTTTAAGAAATAAAAATTGGTGTCCTGCTAATCTTAAATTATTTTAATAAATTTATAAATTTTAGTGAAATCTGCGCCCTTTTACTGAAATTTAAAATTTTTTTGTAATAATTATTTTTGTTTTTTAGGTATGTTTTTTTTAATTTCCGTTTTTTTACAATTTTGACTTTTTTAGTGGTATGGAAATCTCTGGCAAAATTTACTTTTTTTGCAAGATCTTAAATTTCTCATCAATTCTTAAATTATTCGTAAAAATTTAAATATTTTTTTCCATATTTAAATTGTTTTCTTTGCGGATTTAACCAACTTTATTTTTGTGTTGTATGCTGGGGTTAGTTCCCATGATCACTAGACTTCTTTTGTAGCTGCCACGATATTATAAAAGAGGATCCGATCTAACATTTTCTCGGTCCTGCATAATAATCTTTCCATCTGAAACAAAGAAATTTTGAGGAGTTATCTGAAAAACTTTAGTTCTTTTATCGAGTCTTGTGGTGGTTTTAGATCCGATTTCTATCAAATTGAATCGTTTGAAAATGACTTGATTGAAATTTTAATAATTTTGTAAGTCAGATCTCTTTTTTCGATCTGATTTTGTTGTGAAATCTTGTTTTTAGTTAAAATTTTGGCGATTTTTTTTATTAACAACGTTTTATTAATTCCACAAATGCGCCAAGTAAGAAAAGGACACATGCACGAAGGATGCCGTACAATGTATTGGTCACTTTTAATTTTCAACTATGTGTTTTTCTTATTTTTGATTGAAAATTGAAGGTCAAAATGAAGGGCTCTACAGAAACATCCTTAATTTTTAAAATTATTGTCCTCACTTATTTTTATAGCCGACATAATTTTAAAAACTCTGCATGGTTTAAAATAGCTGCCTACTGGAGAGTGTTCCCTTTATATTACAGTTTTTTTAATTTTTTTACGGTTTAAAAACAAGGCAGCGTACGCACTATTGGAATACCCTTTGATATAAAGCTTTATTTTTTAATTTTTTTTTTGTTTTTATTCCTATAGCGGACAGTTTTATATACACTGTAGTGTTCCCACGAAATGACTGGAAAAAGTTAGACTTTTCCTTCAAAAAAGTTGTTTTTTTTCACAAAAAATACATTTTGAAATTTTCCTTAAATAAATAGTAATTTACTGTTTTTTATATAAAATATAGTAAAAAAATTTATTTCATATTTTAGGAAAATTAACAAGGCAACAAATTCATTTATTGTAGCACGTCACTTTTTTGGCACTCCCTTTAATTTGAAGAATTTGTTTTTATAGTATCCATAATAATACACCTTCTGTAAAAAATCACGAGTCTAGCTAATACGGTTTTAAAACTAGAGGGCCATGGCCAACGTACCTTTGAGTACGGAAGTCTAAAAATGGACATAATAATTAAAAAGTTAAAGCTGATTTAAAACCATTATTTTTAATTAGCAAAACACAAAGACTTGTTTAATTTAAATATCCGTGGGCAAATGATATAAAATTGCACAAATGAAGTAATTGTTCGTTTTATAAAAGAAATTAAATTTGTATTTTTTATTTGTTTAAAAACTTTATATTTTTATGAATATTGTTTTAGGCAAATTATATAATTTATTCTAAAAAATAATAACCCAAATTTGAACAATGTGTTTATATACTTGAACACACACACACACACACACACACATACATATATACGCAAATATTAAAATAAGTTTAATAATTGCAAAATAGAATGCAACAACAACAGCAGCAACGAAGGAAAAGCCGTGAATCAATAATGTATGTCAAAATATATGTATTTAATGTTGCCATAGTATTCCGGGAAAATATTATACAACAAAATTATAAATATAATATTATATTCATATACACTACGCCACAAAAATTTATGAACGGTTGGAATGTGTCATTTTCAAAATAATAAAAACTATTAGAGGATTATTGGAGAATCACAAGTTAAAGGAAAATTAGAAAAGTTCCAATAAATTTACACAGAATATGAAGTACTGCTAACGTTTTAGGAAGTAAAAGTAAAAATTTCAGGGCGTTTCCAAATCATCGAAATTTACTTTGATAATTTGTCATCAATTCTCCCAGCTTTTATGTAGACACAAAATTGTGTTCAGCAATGAGACTCATTTTTGGCCTCATTTTTTAAAATTGATTTTGTTGTTGAAGTCGATATACGAGTAGATCTTTAAGGCAACATAATCGATGTTTTGGTTTTTTGCTTAAAATATTGAAAACATTAACCTGAAAGAGATGTAGTTTCAACGCTGCGTATGGAGACCGTAAGGATCGACTTTTTGAAATTAAAATTTGGCGATAAGTAAATTTTGAGAAATTGCTTTTAAGGTCGTGGTATTTAATACCCCCTGATTATTTTCTGTGTGGTCACGTGAACTCATTGGTTAATGATAATTAGCCAGCAATAATTAACGACTTGGAGTCAAAACGACATGCCGCACCGATGTTCGGAATGTTGGCCTAAAAGGACGTAAAGAATGCAATTTGTGAAGAATAACAGTGGTGGTTACATACCTAAAATCATCTTTTAGACTGATCTTTTGAATCCAAAAATTCCTTTTATTTATATATAATTTTTTAAAATTTAAAGTTCTATCGGCCCTCAAATTCATCCTTTGTATTGTCTTATATTTTGAACCGTAATAGCCTAAAATTTCAAACTTTAAGTAATAAATGATAATAATAAAATAAATGTATACTGAATTCTTCGTGTATGGGTTAAATCAAACATTGGCAAGTTTATCGATTTTTCGAAAAGTGCCTTTTCAGTTCGATATATTTTAGTCAGAGATAGCGAATCTTTTAAGCCAACTTTAATGACAGACAATGGTAGTTTCCTAACAAATGGTTTCTTT
Source organism: Gymnosoma rotundatum (assembly GCA_916610165.2). NCBI lineage: Eukaryota > Metazoa > Arthropoda > Insecta > Diptera > Tachinidae > Gymnosoma > Gymnosoma rotundatum. The sequence continues at coordinate 125,493,484 of OU744336.1, read as the reverse complement.
GCGGAGGTTACCTTTTCATTTGACCGTACTTTTTTTATGGAATATATTTCTTTAAGTTTTAAAAATTCGTTAAGAGCATAAAAATTAAAGCTTAAAATGAAATTAAAATTGTCTAGTTATTGTTTTTTGATTTGTGTAGCACAAATCCATAAAATCTCCTGTTTTTAATAATTACACCTATTTTTTTTTAATGAGTCTACCACTCAGGGGATGGCTTCTACTCATGCAACGCATTGTGGCGGGACTAAAAAGTTCGGTTATAGAAACGATAACGAATTTCGCACTGTAATGCGTAGTAAAATTCCCTGCCCAATCGACCATAATGGGATGCGCTTTTGGTAAACACCGAGTTGCGCGTACGAAATTGCGGTTTCGTAAACAAGTTACTTGATTTTAGCAGAGCTCATTTCGTTTTAGTATCAATAAGACATTGAAACACATCCCACATTGTATCGATGCTCCAGGGAGTCAAAAGAGCTGGATACCCTACTACCACCGCTTGGCTTCTTCGCTCGCTCCTGTACGCGGTCAAGTAACTTTAAAATAGTCTTTGTAGTACCGGTCCCAAAAATGATAAATAATATTTTCCATTAATTGCTCTTCGACCTTCTAAAAAGTCATGGTATGTCACAAAAATCGCAACTACACACAATTCGGTTTTATTAACTTTGCTGCATTTGGGACTGATTCGTCTTCGTTTCATATCAGTATCGCGATGGAAAAACACTAATTAAAGTGGTGAAAAAATTTTAGTGGAAAATTATATCACTGAACTGGATGGTACAACTATGGTTATGATAAAATGACGAACTTTATCCCAGAGTCGTATGACTTTAATTTTGGTAAATATTTGAAATACTCTCGAAATTAATTTATTCATATTAAATCGATATCTCGGTCAGCGGTACTATGAGGGCCTATCTGATATATCATCAATGGGTCCAGGTAGGATTAGCTTATGTTAAGGTACAGTGGGTGGCTTATCGGCCCACAACTGGACACCGTGACTAATTCAGGGGATGAGCGCACACTTTGGTCGACTTGTCTCACTTAGCGGATTCATCTCTGCATTTTTCTCGGACCTTCTCCGTATTCTCAAACCAGCGGTTCTTTCTGCCTTTCTCTCTCTGTCTTCCTCATCTCTTTATCCCCATTTCCCTTTTTTCTTTTTCTGATTCCTGCCTTAATCTTCTCTCTCTGTTTCTTCTTTCTCTGTTTCTTCTGCTCTCTCCCTTCTAACAGCAGGTAACACAAAGGGACCAATCTGTGGACCCAAGTGGTCTGTGGCAGCACGGCTGCCTGCCTGATCTAACCTAAATCAATTTCTTAAATTTATTTCAAAGTAAACTTAAAAATAATATCGTTTGTATACTTTTGTTGTGTAATGTAGATATGTAATATAAGTTTCTAATGCACTTTAACAACGGATTTAAACAAACACTTTAGGCGAAATATGCATAGAAAACAAATAACCATAGACATACATGCACACACGCATTACATATACTGCTGCTCTATATAGAATAACAACAAAACACAGCGATGAAAAAAATAACCCCATCCCTAAAAAAGTACCAAAAATAACAGTATTTATTTAATGTTATGTGGGAATAGGAAGGGAGAGAGCATAAACTCTTTTACATGTTTTTATGAATGCAGTAGTGTGAGTGTGAATTAAAAACCACCCATCGTTAAAAATAATAAAAATCGAGCTACAACAACTAAAATATAATAAAAATCTAAACGCCATATTAATAATAAAGGAAAAACTAAACAAACAAAAAAAAAACGACAACAACAACAGCAGCAGCAACAAAAACCCAACGTTAAGTAGATCCATTTTTATTTTAACATCGTTCACAAACAATCAGACACATTTACTAAAAATGTACATTTTTATATAAATAGAAAAACAATTTTCAGCTAAAAATACATGGGGAGTTGGGTGAAACAAAAAACTAAGGTATTTCGTCGACAAAAAAAGGAAAAACACAAACACAAGAACGCATGGCGAGGGTGGATTGGTTGAACAAGGCTTTGCAATCATCATATCATATCGCCATCATCGTCAAACTTACCAAGGCACAGTGGTTAAGAAGAGTAAAACATATGCATTTTAATAATTATTAATGTAGTGTCCATTCGGTTCGATTTAAATTAAGCCTCCTTGTTAATTGAAATTAAAGTCTTAAAAACAAAATAACAAACCACAGCCGAGCTGCTTAAGCCAAAAAGTGTATGATAAAGGGGACCTTGGTCTGGTATACGTAATTTCAAGTCTAATTACGCCTTGACCTGTGTTATGAAGAGCTCTACAGTGTCGCATATTCCGTTTTCTGTCGCAAATCCAACAGAATGGATCTTTCTGCTGATTAATTTCATGTTTGCATAATTCTCTATATTAAAAACAATTAGCAGTGATCCTACTTTCACAAGCATATTACCCATTAGATTTCGTACTTGCGACAATTCTAAGTGCTTTTCTACTTTTAGAAAATATAACTAATGACTCACACTATTACACTTAAATTATAGAGGCCCCAGAAAAACCGTTTATTATAGAACTAGTTAAGTAACAAAAACACTTATGTCAGCCTTCAAGCCTTTACCTTGCATATACGAGCGGGGTCATCCAAGATTCTAGCACGGGCATCTAAAGTTCAACGACTGTTTAAAACAATTTAAAGTGCAAAATTGAAACTGTATTTAAATGACAGTACATACTCGGACTTGAGATGGCGATGCAAAGTGTATAAGAACCCAAAAAAGCTTTCCTTTTAAGGGCAGCGGAACAGCTTTATTGCAATTCTAAAAATACCACTGAAGTATCTTCTCTACTGGCTAACAATTTTTGTTTTTATACCCTTTACCACAAAGAGTGCAAAGGCAAACTTGATTTCAACCACACTTTATATAAGCAATCGATCAGACATAGTGTCGAAAGAGGTGCTGCTGGTTTGCTCGCTGCCTCGAAGGTCATAGACCGATCTTGCTGATTTTCAATTCTTTAGAAACAATGTATAATCGATCGGCGAACTTAAATTTTCTCTAACTGATCTATTGCCTTGGCAAACGTGACTTCAACACTAAGACAGACGAACAGACGGATATCGCTCAACCGAATTCGCTATGCATAAGAATTTAGAATATATATATATTTTATGGGGTCGGAAATGGATATTGCAGAAATTACACACGGAATGACAAACTTAGAAATACCCTTTTTTCACTTTTTGTGATAAAGGTTATAAAAAAGTGTACACAAGATTTATATACTCTCTTTCACATCATTTTAAAAAGAGTAAAGACTACATATTTATTGACATTTATAACAGTTGCTTTCACTGTGCGTTGTTTGTTATAAAATATGTCAAAGGCAGGACATTCAAGCAATAAATTCATTCAAATATTTTACTTATATTTTACAAGAAAAAATAATCATTAAAACACTGAACTAATTAAAGAATGAGGAACACACCAGTAATAATATTGACTTCTTATATTTTGAAAACTGAAGAAATTGCAAGTGTTAGGTCAACATTTCCGACTGCATAGGAACCTATTTTGAGGTTTTTAAATGAGGTACACTTTGTTAATAAAATGTTTAATATAGTTTAGTATTTTAAAAAAATGTATAGATTTTAAAAACGAACGTAACGAGAATTAGGTTAATTATTTTTGACATTTATGACAAATCTATTAGAAAACTTGTCACATTATTCAAAAGTTTTGACATTATAAAAATTGATTTTGAAAGGTTTTAAAAAGATTGGTTGTCGCCACTTCTGAATATGAATATTTTAATCGTCTTCATGCTGAAGGCTTTTTATTTAAAAAAAATTACTTTTGTCAAATGTAGAATAACACACATATTATATTACTGAAAAGAGATTGTTTGAAGGGTCACAGATAAATTTTTTGCAACTATTTACGGTTTTGTCTTCAGATTAAAATTAAATTAAAAAATTTCAATTAAATAATTTACTGAAGCAATTATCTATTTAATTAGGAAGGAAGAAAACAACTTCCTAACCAAACAAAGAATTGAATTAATCAAAACTTAAATCTAAAAAAATATAACAAGAACTTACAAGAACTTCTTTCTGTGGGCTTAAATGAGAGGAATTTAAAAAACTTTTTTCTTAAAAGAACAAAATAGTTTGAGAATGATTCTATACAAAACCCTTCACATCAATTTTGAGAAAAAGTTTTAAATACACATTAAACGAAATTGAATAAGGCAGCATATTTTTTACATTTACGTTTGGCACTACATATTGATGAAGACAGCTGATGTTTAAAATGTAACCAAATTCGTCAGACGGAGGAGTGATTTCATTGCATTTATCTAAGACCTATTAGTCATGGGTAGTAGCGGTAAAGGTCTTTCATACTCTCCTTTTTCCTAGAATCGTTAAAAATTCTAGCCAAGCAGTCCGTTTTAGCTCTCTCCCCCCTGATCACAAAGTATTCTAATATTGAACCGTTAAACTATCATTCAAGGGACCTGTTATTATCGTCAGGAATGAGAACTATAAGACCATGAATGCTTTTCGACTTTCGAGGTACATGTTCGCAGCGATGTTTGAAATGACATTTTTTCTTAACTAACCCGCCACCACCTTAAACGCAGTGATCTGAAAGACTGCACAAAAATTAACTCCGAAGCCAACACCTACCTCAATGTGATTAAAACCTTTTGTTTAAAAGTTCATACCTGAAGTACTGGTCGACTAGTAGCCAAGCATCTCATAGATGCGCTGAGGAATCTACTTAGGTGCGATGTGATCCCCCTTTTGGCAGTGCCTGAGAGTGATTCCACTTTACTGTAAAGTGCAGCGCATGTGGATGGCGGAATTTATCCCCATTTATGTTTTAACTAAACCCAGTGGTTGTAGGTAAAGGAGAGTATCCAACGAATTTGTTGGTGAAGTGCGAAGAACACTAGCTCTCTACTCTTTGAATCATCTTACGGTTGGTCCGTTTACTATGGGCGACAATAACACGATAACCCCATATAAGGGAACTTAGTGGACTGTTAAAATATATGTTCCGTTGACGGTTTTAGGTCGTCGCCTTCTTAACTGCCCTTCTAACTCATTTGCGACTGACACCAAGACCAGTGTTGTCAGACTTGGCGATTTTTCACTATATATAGTGGATTCTTTTTAATTTAAGGGAGTAAAATACGTTAGATAAAGGATGCTGCAATTTTACGCCGCCCATTAAAATGGTGAAGCTATTTAATTCCGATATCATCAGATAATGTTTGTTTTGGGGGATTTTTCTTAAAAGTAGAATTAATTTTGGGGATATTTTTATTTAATAAATTTGGATTTTTTTTTGAAAATTATAGAAAACAATTTATTTATGTAATCATACTTTGGAATTTTTTCATTACCATTGAAATTTCATTAGAATGTTAGAAATAATGACAAGGAAAAAAAATTTAACTACCATTTAATGCTAATGATTATATTTTAATTATAATTTTTTTTAATAATGGTAATGAATTATTAATGAAATCGTTTCACTACTTACTACAACTGAATCAAAAATAATAAAATAAATAAATCTTAACACTCTTGTACATAGATCTATATTTGAAAATTTTTGACAACATAAACACTTCACCAAACTTTTCTGTTCTATATGCTTTTTTAAAATAAAGCTCTACTATGCTTTAAGATGTAAATTTAGTGTACAAAAACAAGGAACATCTTTATTAATGATAATGATTTTAAACCATTTAATCATTAGTCAATGGTAGTGATTCGTTTTTTTAACTAATTACCAATGAAACCTTTTCACCAAAAAGCTTTACCATTAGTAAAAATAATGATAATGCTAAAAAATAATTAGCATTATTTATCATTCAATGCCAATCAAATCGTCAATTAATTAGTCCACCTAATTAATTACTCCCATGTATGTAATCAAGAAAAATTATTTTAGGGATTTTTTTTACTAAGCTCGATTTTAGGGTTTTTTTTTGTTTTGCTTTTAGGGGAGAGAGAAAAATATCTGACAACCGTGACCAAGACACGTTTGGTCGAAGAAAACAAACTTCGCCTAACTTGGGTTGGATAGACCCTTCACCCATTTTTTAAAGATCAACCAGGCTTTAATGTAAAGTGTTCCGTAGGATGAGATATAATCAATCCCTTAATGCAATGCTTATATAATCTGCAAAGAGTTTAGGTATATGGATGACGAAAATTTTCCCTGTCGTATTCATTAATACGTAAGTAGTCAAAATTTTTTTACTGGGTGAATTTCTAGTTTCTTTTAGCAATAAATATAATTTGACACAATTAATTTATGTTTGATTACAAATTTTAGTTTATTTTTACTCTCAAAAGAATTCATACTTTGAAATTCAAAAAATGTTTAACATTAAAACACTGCTGGGAATAGAAAGGAAGGGAGTAAATAACGCAATGGGTTATAATAATGGAAAATGAGAATTTCGTTTTAATATTTTCATCCATTTTTTTGTTGTTTTTCTTTTTGTAAATATTAAACTATTTAAGTAAAAAAAATAATTTATTTTTGGTTTTTTGCTTAAAAATAAATTAAATTTATGGCAATTTTTATTAGAGAAAAAAAGGGATGATTTCTTCAAAAAAGAAAAAAATCCACCATAAGGTTTTAATCCCAAATACTATAGAGTATTTAAAAGAAAAAAAAAAAGAAACTATAAAAATGTGGGTGAGAGAGATTTGTTCCCTCGAAATAAAAATTTCATATAATTGAAAACAAGCTGGCAGGCTGAAGGGAATAACAAACGTTTGGAAAAAATCATCAAAGATCATCTAAAACATGCTATTTTATTTTATTTTTTTATTTGTGCAGGATCATTAACTGAATTTGCTGTTTTACCATTTTTACGCATTTTAATTGAATTTTCAATATTTTTCATGTTTCTTTTTTTTAATTTTTCAATATCCAACCTTTCATCACACACTAACTCAAGCATCTGTATGTGAAATGTTTTTTGATAAGCCGCCAGTAACCAACCAACCATCCAACCAACCAGTACTTTGTCTTAAAACAAACCCGCATTTAAGCCAATTAATAATTATCCTTTTTTGTTAGTCTGAGTGTTAAGTATAATTTGTTTTTTTTTTTATTTTGAATTTTCTTACTTGAGCATTTTTGTGTTTTAAGTAGCCCTTGATACAGGTCATTATTATCATCCTCAATACTCCTGCATCTAAATTCTAACTTGTGCCTGAAGTGAGCCGCATTTTATTTGCTTTCTTTTAAAATTTTTTGTGGTTATTCAACTTTCGTTTTTTTTTGTTGTTTTTTTTTCTTGATCAACATTTTGACCAGAACGTCATGTGCAGCATAAGTAGCCATTGAAAATCTTTTAACAGGCGTTTGCTGGTTTATGGTTTGTTTTATAAGACAACATTTTTAATATAAATTTATTATTGTAAATATTCCATTTATATCGTTTTATTTAATTCTAACGATGTTTTTTTTTTAATTTTCAACAGATGACCAGTTGGTTGTAAAAAGGCGTTACAAATTCTTAAGTGGTTGACGCCATAAATTAAAATTTATATTCTTTATGTTTAAATTTAATTTGACAGTTCTTTAGAAAGGCCTAAGTTAAATAAAGCAAATCCTTAAAAATTTATAAAATTAATAAAAAGAGTCAAAAATCATTTATTTTTTTCTTCATAAAAAAGCACAAAGTTTCGGAGCAATTAAAAAAATTACAAAATTCCTGAATAGAAATCGACATAATGTTAAGTGAATTTAAATTTAAGTGAAAACTTTCCTAATTTCTATACTGTTTAAACAATTCTAATTTAGTATTGCATAATTTTTTTGTTTTTCTTCAATTGATCGACAAATTCATGTTGGGTCTTGTTCTTGTATCACATTTATATCTTACTTCTCTTACTTCTTAAACCAAAATCTTGCGAGTGTTCAGGCTTAAGACTACCAAAGAACTAAATTATTATTGGAAAAAGTTATAAGTTTAGAATGAAATCTTCTTAAGAAAATGCACACAACGCTAGTTTTACTCTACAGAAGACAAAAATCTTTTTAGAACTTCACAAAAATTATAGTCGGCTCTGTTCTGTAAACCGAATCGTTTTAAAAAAGGAGCGATATTCAAAACCGAAGAAATTACTATTTGGTGTTCTGCAAATCACTCTTTTTGGCATTATTCGAAATTAGGTTCGAACTTTTACTTAAACGCCAAAGTCAGCTGTTGATTGAAAAAGTAAATAAATTTATTATTTTAAGGCAAGAATTGAAAATGCCCAGAGCATTTGTATTAAGTTACAATTTTAAACAATATAAACAAACTGTGATCGCCATATTAAAAATTTGCAGAAATTTTGTGATTTGGTGAAAAACTTGTGTTTAAATTAGATTTGTTAAATTGAACTTCGTATGTGGGTTTAAAACTTTTACCAAAAAAAGTGTTTTTATTCATGCACTTAATTTAAGAAGCTTAAGGCAAGAATATGAAGCAATTTAAGAGTGTTCTTAAACTACCTTTTTTATAATATAAAGTATATTAAAATGTATTTAATTTAACTAAGATTAATAATAAAGACTTTAAAATTTTTTAATCAAATGGTTCTTTACTTGTGTTTTTAGTCATATTTAAGAATGAAATTGCGTTCGATTTACTTTCGACCAGGTTTGTTTACTCGGTTTTAAAACGAGTAAAATTGTTCGAGTTCGGTTTAGAGAACTCCAAGAAAATGTGAATTTGATTTAAAACGAGAAATTTACTCGGATTCGTTTTACAGAACAGGGCCGAATAACATGAATTTAACACATACGAAATAAAAATGCGAAAATCGAACATACGTAAGTCACGAAATTTGAAAATAACGGTTGTTTTTTGATCAGTCCTCGTAATAAACAAATGTAATAAAAGATTTTTAATCACAACTTCAGTATTATAATTTACTTGTGTAAAGGTACATTCAGCCGACCGTAAATGTAGAAATGTAAATTTAGATGTGTCAGCTGATCATTTCTTTTATACGAAGAGTTATACCAATGCTTAGCCGACTAAAATGTCACTTAGTCGTAACGTTTCAACCTGCTGGAAATAGAATTTCAATACGAGGTTACGTGACAGATGTAGCCAGTGATGGTAAATACTATCAAAAATTGAAGTGAAGTACAATACCCCTTTTTAGGTACTTATTTGTGCTTATTTACATAAACTTTTAGGTTGTTGAATTTTATGACACACAATATAACTTTAAATCAGTTTTATTTTCTAAATTAAATATGTTATACATGTAATGTATTGTAAAATTGTTAGACTGAGTTTAATTTATGCAATTGTTATATTTTTCATTATTACAATACAATTCAATTACTTTTAGTATGATTGAAATATTTACGTTCTTTTTACACAAAATCACAAAGTAACCATCATTGGTTTGAACAGCTGTGGACGACGAAAAATTAATAAGGTGAATGAATGCCTTTACAATAAACATTCTCCAGAATATAAGAATCCAGAAAAAAAGATGAAAGTTAACATAAACGCAAGAAGTTTAAATTAATAAACAAATCTGCAGTATCCATTCTAATTTAAGGGCACACTCAAAAAAACAAAACAAAATACAACACAGTTTTATTTTATTTTTTGCTTATGTCAAAAACACATGACACGTTTTTACACATTCTATAAGCACGACTACATTTACATTTACTGTACAGCTACATTTACTATACATATACGATTTCAACGGTCGGCTAAGTGTACCTTAACAATTTCAGTACAACAATTTTTTTTTAGAAAATTATGTTTTTATACCCTTCACCACAAAAAGTGACGTTTGTCCTTCCGTTTGTAATTTCTACAATATATATTTCCGACCCCATAATGTATATATATTCTAAGTTCTTAAGCATAGCCAAATCGATTGGGCGATGTCCGTCTGTCCTTCCGTGTTCGGATTGAAATTAAGTTTGCCAAGGCAGTAGTTGAGCTAGAAAATATTTAAATACGCCAATCAATAACACATAGTTTTGAAAATTTTGCAATTGAAAATCAGCTAGATCGATCCTGCCTCTATTTTTTCTAAATAGTTTGGAACAATAAAGTAACTCCAAAAAAAAAAATATATATATATATGAGGCGATAGAGGATTAAAAAATAAGAAAAAAAACAACGGAAAAAATTTGTGCTCGCCCATATTTTCCGAGTTATAGGCCCCTGAACTTTTCACAGAAAAGTACGATTGTGCACCATATTTTTTAAAATAGCAAACTTAGAATATATATGAATTTAAAAGCTTTTGAAGAGATGTTTTAGGAAATACTTAAAACTTAATTGTTTGCTTATTTTTAATTCCCAATATTCGTTATTTTACTGGATTTAGACTCCTAAAAAAATTAATTTTTTTTTCGTTCTTTGTGAAAATCAATGGCCGGATCTTTTTCTTTTGCTACAGAGATTTTCTTAGGACTTGAGTACGAATAATCCAACCAGTGGAGCAGTCTATTCAATAATTACGAATTTAAATAAATAAATGTAAAAAATGTAATCCTGATATTTCGGCTGTTTTCGTGTATGGCGGACTACATACAATTTTATCAAATACTGAATTTTAAAATATAAAATTTTATAAATGAATAGAAATTATTTTGGCTTAAGTTCATTTATTTTTAATTTATAAAAATCTTTTTTTTTAAATAATATTTTAATAAAAATTAAGATATTAGTTTTTCTTAAAAACATAAAAATAATTATTTTCATGAACCACTGCAAAAACAGATGACTTAAACTGCCCACACCCCCGTTAAAACCACTTAATAAAATCTAACGGCTATTTTATCTTTTACTAAGGTGTCATCATCATTAAAAAAAAATAAAGAAGCAAAAAAAAATACATAAATAATCTTTTTGAAAATCCTGGTGAGAAATCACAAAATAATAATAAAAAAAATAAAAAGCGAAAAACATCTGCTCCTGATGGCACTTTAGTTTCGGTCAAATTCAAATAACACTATAAAAACAACCAACTCCCTCTCTCTCGCTCCCGCTCTTAACGAATTTCCATTGTGATTTTGTATCTGAGTCTGTTATTGTTGCTGCAATCTCTTCGTATGCACGCGTCAAATAATTAAACGTTCGATACCAAATATTATTTTTCTATTTGAATTTTCACATTTTAGTCTCATTTTATTTAGTGTTTTTCTTTTTTTTTTTTTTTTTGCTTTTTTGTGTGTTTGAATAGCACACGTTTGGTTTATTTAAACTGTTCGTAAACTGCTGTTATTTGATAATGTCCTTTTACTCCGGCTCTCTAATATTTTAAAGCCATCCGTTGTTTGTTGTTTTGTTTTTCTATTTTCATTTATAACTGGGGTTGTGGTGTTATTGTATCCCAAAGATACTAAATAGAATAAACTTATATTCTATATTAACAATTATTCATACAAATTTGAAAATGAGTATATATGTAAAAAATAACAAATATATGTACGTTTTTATGCACATATGAACATACGTACATACATATGTAAATATTTATACACAGGGCTATTAACTGGTGATATTATTATGTATAAAAAATTAAACACACGTTAAGTATAAAATTTATATAAATAGAGAAAATTAAACACAGATAAAAATTTTGCACAAATTCAAGTTTTTATTTTATTTATTATTTTTTTTTTTTTTTTATTTCAATATAATTAAATTTTTCGCTGTCTCACTTATAAATAAAAATAAATGCTAAATTTTCTCATTAAATATTTAGTTGAATCAATTATATAATTGGTTAAAAGCGAAGACAAAATTTACTAATTAAATAAGCATTTTTTTAACTTTTAGTATTTCTTGAAAGATCTCTTAAAAAGCTTCAAAATGATACCCATATTGATATTTTACAAAACATGGTGCACAATCGTACTTTTCTATGAAAAGTTCAGAGGCCCATAACACAAGCGAGCGCCAGTTTTTTCACTACATACTTTTTTCTTATTTTTTATTTCTCTGTCACCACAAATATTTGTTTTTTTTTTATTATTGGAGTTCCTAATGATATGGAAAAATTAGAGACAGGCGTGGTGCTTTGTCCGCTGGCCCGAAGGACATGGACCGATCTTGCTGATTTTCAATAGCAGACTCTGTCTGATCAATTGGCGTATTTATAATTTTTTTATCCCATCTAGCGTCTTGGCATAGTGGATTTCAACCCGAACACGGCCGGACAGACTTATATATACCCTTTCTTTTTCCATTTTTTGTGCTCAAGGGCATAAAAAGACAGCTGATCTTCAACATCAAGAAGTGTGTTGTTGCTGCTCGTAAAATATGTAGCATTATTTCTATTAGGGAAACTAAGACCAAGAGTAAGCATATTGTCGATTAAGTAAGGTTTTACTAAAATGTTTGAATTAAAATCGCCGGTAATAATGACATCTTCATACAAACATAAATATCAGGTCTAGAAGCACAGCATAAGAGCAGCTTTCTTCCGTCGCACCTCACTTCCAGGAGTATATGTTCTACAAGAATACCAGGTATGTCGGTACCAGTAATCACAACATTATCTCCAGATTTACTAAGAACTTTGTGAATTCTTTTTTCACATAAATGGCAATACCTCCGTACCCGTTTGTCTCCATCCTCCAGATATTGTATCCTTCCAAAGAAACAGATAAATCAGTAAGTTCAGGTTTAAGCCATGTCTCAGACACACATATACAATCAATGCCAGAATTCTCAAAAATAAATCTAAACTCCTCAATCTTAGGTCTCAGGCTTTAGGCATTGAAGTGACAGATTCCAATACCTCTTCTTTGGGTAGCCGAAATTTTTATTGTTGTACAAATTCCGTATATAGAACGACCCCTATTATTATTTTACGGTTCACTGTGTTTATTATAAGGTAAGAAATAGTAACGGGGTTTACAGGATTGCCTGTAAACATCAACTTCTCGTTAATTACCAGCAGCAGAAAAGGATCTATCGGGAACTCCACATAAATTATTGAGATGTTTAATTTCGTCAATAAATGTTGATTGGTCATTTGGAGCCGTTTTGATGTACACCAAGGCACGCATATTAAAAACACTGTGTATGCGTTTATCCTTTTTAAGACGAGTAGGAGCACGTAGAAGTCTAAAATTTGTAGCAGTAAAGTTTTCATTGACATAAAATTTGTTGTCAGTCAGAATCTTCACCAATATGGTCCAGCAAGAAGAAAAACCGCGGATTAACTTGACGCCAATTGGCAAATATGTACTTTCCAAAAATAATTTTTGTCATAAGGTGACCAAAACTTAACAATCTTTACCGCATCTGTCTAATCTGAGATGTGTTTCTTATTACGATTTAGCAGTCAATGAATCGTTTTAATTGTAGGGACCGAAGTATTGATTGATTAGATTTGTAGGGAATTTCATTGAGTCTTAATTTACAAGCAAAATTTGCTTTAAAAAATATTTTATTTTAATATTTTTAATTTAGAATTATTATTTGTTATTCATCATAAGATGCATAAATTTATAACAAAATTTTTTATATGAATATTTTATGCAACACAAATCCAAAACTTTTCACAAAATATTTAATATCACAAACAAAAAAAATATTTTATAAACAGCCAATCAAAAAGTATTACATAAAATTTCTTTTTTATTTAAATGACCTATAAAAAATTGTATATAAAATTATGTTTTTATTTCCCTGTTATTTCACACACAAAAAAAAAAACAAAATATTTACCAATAAAAATTTTATACATAAAATATAAAAAAGTACATTTTATATATTTATGTACAAAAATGTATAAAAATCTGTATAATATATTTGCAAGCAACCCTTATCACAAATCATAAAAAATTTTTACTTCATTCATACCCGACAAATAACATAAAAATGCTAATAAAAACATTTATTTTTTTCTTGTTAAAAAAAATCATTTATGTAAATGTATTGTGTTTATGGGGTGCACCCGGGTGGTTACAAAAAGAGGGGTGGAATAAAAATAAAACTGAATTGAAAAAGAAGCAAAAAAAAGTAAAAAATGTTGGAAAAAATGTTTGTTGTCAAAATTAAGGGATGTTTAAGAGATTTTCAAAATATGGCAAAAATGGTTTTGTTTTTTTTTTATAAATATTTTTTAAAAGAATATTTTACACGAATATAATAGATTTTTTTTTGTTAAAAAACAACAGGTATGAATGAGTCTGGTGTATTTTCTTTGTTTAAAAAATGGAAAAAAAAATTTGAAACAGATACTTTTTTTTAACAACAACATGTATTTTTTCCTTCCTATTTTTTTTGTAAGGATAAGTAGTCAGGATAACCGTAAAAAAATACTAAAAGTGTCTTGTCTGAAAAAACAAAAGATCAAGCATTTTCGTTTCGTTTCGTTTTTTTTAGAAAAACGAACTTATTGGAAGGTTAAAGAAAAACTCTAAGAAACTGTTGAAACTGTTGATATCTTTTTTTTTCTTTTTGGTTTTTGCTATTTTATTTGTATAACTATTGTTTAGTATTGTAAAGGATTTAAGGATTTCACATCACTTGCACACAATTATGTGGTTGTTGTTATCCTAGTAATTTGAGTTTTTATTTGGAAATTTTAGAAACAGGTGATGAAGGACCAAAAAGCCACATGAGTTTGTAAAATTTTTATTATGACAATGTCAAAGAAAATTTATTTTTTTAAATGACATTTTATTTCCAAAAATGAAAAATAAAAATATCTTAAACAAACGGAAATAAGTGTTTAATTTCTTAAATCAATGTCATTTAAAGAAATTGATATAAAATTCAGAAATAAAATTTTTGTATAAAAAAAATTAAGAAGGTGTAACCCCCAAAAGCCAACCATTTTTAAAACGCCCTTAAAAAACCCACAATTATAAAGAATAAATAAAAAAATATCAGTAAAAATATCGCGTGTTGTTTCCCATAAAATCGTTTGCTTTACAAAACACGTGTTGGCTGTTTTTTGCACTTAAACTCTCTGCATTTAAGCAGCTGTTTTTTTTAAATAATTGAAACAAAAATAAAAATAATGATAATAAATTGCATTTTATTATATAAATTAAAGCAATAAGTACATAACAAATCAATCCTTTATGATCCTTTAAAAATACGTACTTTGAAAATTTTCAGCTGGTTTTATGCTGACAATTTCAATTATTTTTTTTTAAAGCAGAAATGAAATCCTTTCTCTTGCAAATTTATTTGTCAAAAGGCAACAAAAATGCAGGTGATTTTTTCTCTTAATAATGCTTCCTTTCACTCTTTTAAAACTCATCTATCATTTAAATTTTTTTTTTTTGTGAGTTTTCCCTCAAACAAAACAGTAAGAGTTTCCTTTTAAATTTTGTTTGTTTTTATTCAAGTGTCCCTTGTCCTGGTTAACTCCTTTTTATTTGGTTTGGGTTTTCATTCACCAGCTGTTGATTATTTTGTCAAGTCATATTTTTTGTTGATTTTTCTTCAATTTCAATTGATTTTGTGGTCGGTGTTTAAATTCCTTTTTTTGTGGGAATTTCAGTCGATATTTGCAAATGAAAAAAAAATATCAAATACTTTAAACTGATTTCCTTTGTTTAGTTTTAATGTGTCAGAAGTTCACCCTTTTTATGTTTTTTCTTTTAAATATTTTTTTAGATTTTCATTTCTTGTTAAAACAAAATGGCTTCTGAAAACACAGCTGCTATCAGTGTAATGAAAATTTTTTCATGAATTAAGAAGGAAAAAAAGAAGTCGCCAAATATCTGTTCTGCTTCCACAACTTTGCATCTAAAGAGTTGAGTAAAATTATCATACTACAATGTTCCTTCAGCAGATTTAATTAAAATCAGTTTCAGTAGAGTCTCCTGCCGCAGGAAAGGAAACATCTAGAAATACTTTTTTATTTTTCTAGCAATAAAATAAATACTTTGCCAGGTCATATCGTTCAGCTCTCTGAGATTAAACTTAATTGCCAAAATAGGCAATTGAAAACATAAATTATTAAATAAAGTTATAGCTCGACTGCTCACCGTTTGGGGGACTATTAATCGAATAGATCATTTAACACTTAGCCAATACTCCGAACGATGTTTAAAATCATTTTTGATCAAAGTCACTCTTGCTTTCTACATTGGTTCCCCGGGGAATTCGGTCTTTGTGAACTTTGGCCCCTTGACGAAACTGCTTCTGTGGCTTAAGGTAGCACTAGTCGGCTGAGCTTGCAGGAGCCTGAAACCTGCACATAAATAACATTTGAAGGCCAACCTTTGGTTAAGGAAACAACTGATACCACTAAAGCAGGTGGCCCGCAGAAATTACAATCTTTGTACATCTTATTGGTGTGGACCTTCGGGGAGTCACATAATGGCTGTGGTTTACGTGCTGTTGCGTGCTCAACAGAATACCGTCAACGGCAGTGCTGTGAAGTTTAAAAAGTGGATGCACTGTTCCATTCAATGATAAGTCCAGTGTTGGAGGTAGGGCCTATGGCCAGGATTTGACCTAATCTATATCACACTCTGTCCAAATTGGATGAAAAGGCGCACGTGGTTTTAACAGAACTATGCAACGTGCTATAGAGCTTATGAAGAATCATCCAGGCCGTGTAAGAGTTTAAATCTCTATGCCAACAAGACCACACTTATATCTACATTTAATTCTTCCTTGAAGTCTTGCTCTTTTTAAAAGTCCTCATTGAATTATATAACCACAGAATAACTCGTTTAATCTAAAACAGAAAATATTTAATTCTGCAAGCTTAGGAAATAAAGTCCTTAGACTTAATTGTTTTTACTAAAAACGGGAAGCACATATTTAGTTACCACTATTCAAAATTTACCATCGAAGATGGATGTTGGTTGTTTTGATTATTATTATTTTGATTATTACATAACTACAGGTCTAAAAAAACCACCTGCCAGATCGTTTTATTTTTAAAGCATACATATGTTTTAACCCGTCTAAAAATAGAAATTGCAGCAGCGAATGTTATAACAGTATGAAATTAAACGCTAAAATGGAAAGTTGCATGTGGTTTTAAAAAACTCATTATCAAATAGAAGTTGACAATTCACAAGCAAAGATCAGACTTTCTGCCAATCTGCCAGTTTTTTTAATGCTTTTAATTTGATTGATTTCAACTTTGCTTCAATAGGAGTTTCACGAGTTAACTTTTACCAAACATTGTAGACAAATATTTGACTTCCTAAAATTGATATATTATTTAGTTATTTATTTGAAAAGGAAAAGTTGATTCTCTGCACATGATGAATGTTTTATATATGTACGTATACATTTTTCTTCATTAATCTTTGTTATTCATTTCTTCAAACAATTTACAAAAGAGATATAGTTTCTTGTAAATATCGGAAGGCTACTTACACTGGTTACCTTGGTCTAGACGAGCGTAACAATTCACTTTTTTAACTTTTAATTTACAACAAATTATTAAGCTTTCCAAAAGCTTCCAGTAGCTTTGAGCAAGTTAAGCTCCGTTCCCGTAGTTTTTGTAAAGTTCGGTAAAATGAGAGTAAACATAAATTATTCACAATTGAAGACAAAAATGCCCAAAAGTACGGGACATAAAAAACCAAACTTCTACCCCAAAACAAAATGTCAAAAAAATGTACATGTAGTTGTTCATAGTAAATATAAAAACATAAATATTTTGTATGTTTTTAAATTTATTTTATTATTTTTTTGAGATAATACTTGTAAATAACACTTTTTGTAGACATTTGCGTAAATGAAACATAAAATATTTTGTATTTGCTAGTTTTAACTTTTCAACCAGCTGATTGTTTTTCAGCTTACACAATCTACTCTAAGAAAAAATCTGGGCTGTTTCGTGCAGAAAGAAGAAGAATTGTATTCTCTCAAAAGTTCTCTCTTCTACCCAAACATGTAGTACGGGAACAGTTTTTAGTAACATTGAGAACCCGCGGGGTCCCATAGTTGAGTACGGGAACGCTCCTATTATCAAATGCATGAAAATCGTCTAAAAACATATTTTTACTCCTTAAGTGTTCCTTCTTCTAAATACACTAATCTACTTATATATCCTCGATACGAACATTAAAAAATACATATTATTTTGTCCTATTTTCTATTAACTACACTTATTCAAAAGTCTTTTTTCTAAAAAAACAAAAAAAGGCTCAATGCCATAATATCTATTTCGAAAAACAAAAAAACTTTAAAAAAAAATTCCCCCTAAAAATTCAAAGGTTAATTACTCAATTAAAGGTTAACATTACAAATCACTTGATCTTTTTATGCCTGTTAACTTTTTTCAATATAATCGCCTTTTTTATTAAGCGCATAAAAAATCACCCCATTTATTAAAAAAAAATATAGACCCTCATTTTTTCTGGTACTTATTTATTACACAATTAAAATGAACATAACAATGATAAATAAATTTGTTTTAAGTGGCGCTTAAAAAACATGAACAACAAAAAAAGCAAACAAACAACAATTAAGGGTGTTTACCCACTGTGCGATTACATAAATGTATCATGTACAACACACCGGAAAAGCAAAGGAACAAAAAAACAAAAACCCCTTAAAAAGTGATTACTGAACTGTATAAAAAACAGGGAAGGGAGCTAATGAAGAACAACAACAACAACAAAATAAACACGGTGTAAAAAACGGAAGTTGTTTATATCTCAATTACTTACGTGTTATTATAAAATGAACAGCCATTAAGACATGGTATTGTATTGTATTTTCTTTTTTTTATTGGTGGTTAATTTCCGACACCTAATAAAAAAAAGACAACTGATAAGTATCCCAAATTAGGATGAGGAGGGTAAACTGTTTTTGAAAACAAATAAAAAATGATTTCCAAATAAAGAAATCATTTTAGATTAACCTTTTTGATATAGTATATATAGTTGTTATAACAAATGATGCAACATGTTGCAAGGGTTGTTCTATTTCTAGGTAAGTAAATAATCCCTTTTTTGTGTTTTTTTTAATGATTTTTTGTGGCAGCCTTAATGTCAAGCGTTTGGTTGCAAGGGTTTTATTTTAGGGATAAAAGGGTTTATGTAATAATTATTTATTATTTTTTGTTTAAATCTGTCAACACATTTGTTAATACGTTTATGTGTTCCTTTTGAAATACCCTACAGTTAAGAAACGCTTATTACCACTATATCAAGCTATAAGTAACATTTTTCTAATAGGTGCTTATTTAATATATTCCTCCTAAACCACAAAGCGATTTTTTAGTTTTTAGCTTTTATTAAATTCTGGTTTAAAAGAATTTTCCATTAAACGTTTTAAGTGATTTTTTTGTTAGAAACTAGAAAACAGGCCAACGTTTTCTATTTAAATTTCTATCAAAGTTGTTTAATAAATAAAGTGTTATAATAGTAGTCGTATTAATTTTGACAATTTTTTTTAAATAGCGTATTCTCAATATTTGTTCGATATTTTCACATTATGCCTTTGAACTGGTTTTGTTTAAATGTTTGTGTGGTCTTTATTGTGATACCCTTCACCAAAAAGGAAAAAAGGTATATCAAAGTTTTTAATTACGTGATTATTTTTAAAATCAACAAATCAGCAAAACAGACAGTTCAGATTTTTAACCGACTTCAAAAAAAGAAGGAGGTTATCAATTCGGCTGAATGTTTCTTTTTTATGTTTGTGCCTGCACAACTCAGTCGTTTCTGAACCGAGTTTGAAAATTTTTGGTAATATAATAGATTATGCTTACAGATTGGTCCCGTTTTAAAAACAGCTCTTAATCTTAAAAATAAAAAGGTTTTTCACGTGTATTATGAACTGTTAATGACGCTTCTGTAAAATTTAAAATGACTGCGTATTACTATAGCTCCCAATAACAAAAAATTATACAAAAATAAATCTAGAAATTAAAGGGTGATCCCTTAATTGATGTTAATTTACTTATATGGGCCAATCTATTGAACCGTTATAGATAAACGCTTGCAAATTGGACAGAATGTCGATTGCTATGGCCGTTATAGTAACAAGTATTAATATTTAATATTATAAATTAAAGAGTGCCCCAATAGTTAATTTAATTTTTATGGCCATAATTTTAAACAGTTGTAGACAGACGATTAAAATTTAAAATGAAATTTCGTGTATGTTGCAGAACTTTTGAACCGTTATAGAGAGACACCTGAAATTTACAAGGGACCAGTTTCGCTAAGTCCGCTATAACAAGAAGCTTATAATTTGAATTTAGAAATTAAAGGGTGTTCCCATAATTAATTTATTTGTCTTATATGCCCGTATTTTTAGACAGAATGTCCACTACTTTATTTGGTACAATAAGAAGTATAAAAACTTAAAACTGTTAAACCATTATAGACAGAGGGTTGAAATTTACACAGAACCTGTTTGCTAAATCTACTTCAACAGCGAGTATATAATTTGAATTTTAAATTAAAGGGTGACCCTTACTGTAATTTGAAGTATATTGCCAAACTATTAAACAGTTTAACAAAAATAAAGTTTGAAGATATAAATGTTTCCCAATAGTTAATGTAATCTAATGTGGCCATACTCTTGAACCGTTATAGGCAGACAGATGAAATCTCTTTTGAAGTCGGCTTTTTGCAAGAATTGTTACTAAATTTTATAAAAATGTTCTTTATTGTCCGAAAGGCGAAAAACTCAATACTCACTATGACACCCGTGCTAACGAATGTAGAGCTAATTCTTCTCGTTAGAGCTGTGTAGTTCGTGAACCAACGGATTAAATTGACCGAATCACGCAAGTGAATAGAATGATCCGGTCATTTAACTGAGGACTTTTTGTTTAATAGTGTACGGGTTTAATTAAACGGATGACTTAAGTGAACGGCAGTTATTTAAGCGGATCCTTTCGTTCAATAGTGAATGGATTATAATTTGATGTATCGTTCCCTTTCGTTCAGATGTTCTTGTTTTTTTATGTCATGTTCTTTTATTTCAGTTAATTTTTTGTATATTAAAGGGAGTTGCTGTTTATGTATATACAAGTATGTATGACAGGGCTAATAGATGACAGAATCAGACAGTTTTCGCGAGGGAAACTCTACTAACGCTACTGGGCAAATAAACACACCATAAGGATGTCGCCTCCAAATTGTACATTTTAATCAGTATGTTTAGCCAACTCTAGGTTAGGTTCCATGAATATGTCTTATTAAATTTTTGTAATATTTAGTGTGTTAACACTCAAACAATGATGACGCACTTCTGCCACAGATCACAAGTTCTGCGTTTAAAACACTGCAGATTTAAAGTCTTATCGGGTAAAACCAAAGCACATTTTTAAACAATTTAATAATTAAATTCTTTATTTTCACGAATAATAATTACTTTTTTTGTGCTTTGTGTTTTTTTGTTAAATATCTAGTTTTTGTTTTGTTTATTTTCGTTTCTTCATAATAAAAAAAACACCATATTTGTCTCTCTCTCTCTCTCTCTCTCTCTTGAGAACCTACAGAATACCTGATTATTTTATTTGCTATGTGCCAAGAGTTTTACCTCTGAATACTTGTGGTTTTGATAAAAAGACAAGATAATTCTTACAAAAAAAAACCGACTTCAAAAAAGATTTCATTTACTATTGGGACACCCTTATATCTCCAAACTTTATGCTTGTTCAACTGATCAACAGTTTAGCAATATAAATCAAATTACAACAACTATAGGGGCACCCTTTAATTCAAATTATATACTTGCTCTTGTAAAAGAACAAGCAATCAGGTTCTGTGTAAATTTCAAACGTCTGTCTATAACGGTTTTACAGTTTGGCCGTATATATTAAATTAAATGAACTATTGGCGCACCCTTTAGTATATAGTTTTTAATATTAATAATTGTTACTATAACGTCCATAGCAATCTGCATTCTGTCCAATTTGCAAGCGTTTGTCTATAACGGTTTAAAAGATAGGCCCATATAAGTAAATCTACATCAATTGTGGCACACCCTTTAGTTTTAGATTTATTCTTGTATAACTTTTTGTTATTGGGGGCTATAGTAATACGCAGTTATTTTAAATTTTACAGAAGTGTCATTAACAGTTCATAATACACGTAAAAAATATGTCACTGAAAAAAGACCGGTCACTGAAACGAACGATTGAGAACATTTCTACTTCTGATGCATTAAGTACACATTTTATATGAGAAAAAAATTAAAATTAAAAAAAAATTAAAAAAAAAAACAAATTAAGAATATTTCTTAAAAGTCTAAACAAAATCTAAAACAGGTCAGCAACGATTTTTTTTTGTGTTTATATTTAGGGTTTTTAATATGGAACAACTCATAACTAAAATTTTTGTAGAGTATAAAATATTCTTCGCCGCCGAAAATGTTTCTCCTTTATTTAATTATAATCTTTTTTCAAACACCAAAGAAGTGATAGAGATAATATTATCTAATTTATTAATTTTTTATTATTGTTTTCTTGTAAGTAGCTGTGTCAAGATCATTAATTTAAGATTTTTAAAACGTAAACAACCCCTTTTTAACACTTTGAAAATGAAATATTTTCTTTTTTTTTTATATAAACTTCAAGTTCAATGTCATTGTGTTGCATTCATGTATTTTAGTGTAAGAAGTATTATTTTTGTTTTTAGTTTATTTTGTTCTTTTCTAACTTTTTATCGAGCATGTAAGAAGAAAATCTTGTGGTATCACACACCTCTATACCATCTTTAACCAAGAGTGTGTGTGTGCGTATGTCTGTATGGAGTTTTTATCCTTTTTTTCCATTGATGTCTTGTGTTTAATTGTCTTTTGTTTTTGGTTATGGAATAGAAGATCTAATTTCAACACATTTGTTTTTATATGTATTTTAACTTAAAATATATAAAGTAAAACTACATTTTTACAGTGATAAACAAAAGTCATCAACTGCGTTAATATTTTTTTTTTTATTAATTTCTTAAAAAAGCTGATAAGACTAATTATTTGGCTTTTTCAAATTTTAAATAAACTATCATTGTCATTACTAACTAATATAATATTTATTCGAAAGAAATTAAATGATAAATTGCTCATGTCATCTATAACTTTTCTTTAGAGATCGAATTAAATAATGTCGTTAATACTAAAGGCTCTAGTCGTCTTTAAGTCATGAATCTTTTTTTTTAACGAAAAGCAGATTTACAAGACAAAATTAAACTTGTCTTACTTTTTGCATTTGAGGGTATGCGTCCAGATTTGTCTCGCTTGCTGTATGCAATACACCACCTGCTAAAGGCTCAGGTTCAACGGAGGAAAATTGTTATTGTTTCAACATTGACGCTAGATTGTGTTTAAAAACTCAACTGGCGATCAAATTGATGTGGGTAAAAAACACATCGGCAGTGTAGAAAACGAAGCAGCACATTTTCTTAAAAAAAAGGGAATCAGCTTTAAATTTTTTTTTTACTAAAACCCAAAATATTTTTGGCGAGGTAGTTTGATGCGAGCTAACGTCTGATAGTGATTGAACTACATATCATGCAGTCATGCTTTTAGAGTGTTTTAAGGCCGTGCCTGGCAGAACAAAAATCACTATTTAAAAGAGAAAGCACTATTTGAGTGGCGCAGGACTTGATGATATACTTCAAAGTTCAATTAAAATAGTTCTTGCTTATCACTGAATAACGAAAAGTGGTTAAAAATATCCTCAATATTCGCCCTGCAATGTTTTTTATTAAATTTAATATAGAGAAATTAATCAGGAACATCTTTAAACGAACTAACGAGTTACAAGACATACTTTGCATCTAAAAACTGTTAAGTTACGAAACTTTATTTAAATAGAAAAAAATATCAACACACGAAATACATATTTTTTTTAATGAAAAACAAAATTGTCGGGATACGTTACTTCATTTTTGTAAACAAAAAACTATGCAGATATAAGACAGTTTTGCTATAGAAAAACTTTCAATATAAATGTTAATATTTTAAAGCTTTATGTAGGGGATATAGTGGAGTAAGCAAGTCCACTCTTAATAGCTTTCTTTCTTAACATATACTTTCGGTTTGTGTGAATTCTGACTATCGACAACTATGAGCTTTAATTTTATCACAGGGTCCAATAGAATACATGTTCGCTATGAGCCTCCTTGCATTATTCAAACACAATGTGACCTGCCCTCTAGGCATCATTCATACAATGAAATATCAGCTGTTTTATTCATGTCTGTCTGTCCATCCGTCTGTCACAGCCCTTTATCTCTGGAACCCTAACAGGTAGGAGATGCATTACTATAGACGCTATAACAACAAATACTAAAAACTAATGGGTTTTCTGAAACTGACATGATATTCCAAAAACTTTTGTTATGTTTTGGAAACTTTAAATCAAGAGGTGTTCCAACATTCACGTGCTTATCGATTATATGGCTTTAGTTTTTCTACTATACATTACATATTAGAGGGTGCCCCATGCGCCATACATATTTATTTAAAATTTATATCGTATGCACACTTTATTTCAAGTTTCCCCAATCATTTATAGACAATTGTTGATAAGCTTTATTTCAGATTTTGATTTTTAATGAACAAAGTTGCTGAGCCGCTAATGGTCA
Source organism: Gymnosoma rotundatum (assembly GCA_916610165.2). Classification (NCBI taxonomy): domain Eukaryota; kingdom Metazoa; phylum Arthropoda; class Insecta; order Diptera; family Tachinidae; genus Gymnosoma; species Gymnosoma rotundatum. Next base: position 125,468,941 of record OU744336.1, on the reverse strand, counting down.
GCAGGCGCCATAACTTTAATTCTATGGCTTTGTTGGCGATACCATTGAAAAAGCGTAATGTTGACACAAGGAATGTATAAAAATTATTACAAACTCTTCCATTTCAATTTTTGGAGTTTTACCAAAGGGTTTGCAATAAAAAGAATAATTTTTAATTGTTCTCATGTAATTCTTTATTTTGGTCTTGAAATCAATGCCGGCGAAAATCTTTCTACACAAGCATAAATTTATCATTTAAACATTTTTGTCTTAAGTAATCTTCTTTTCTTACTTTTATGAATTATTTGTAAACACTAAAATTAATTAATTAAAATGATAATCGAATTACAAAAATATTAAAAAATAAAAAAAAATCCCCGCAAACTCTCTCTAAAGAAAACATTTTATCCTTGTTTTTGTTTATCCCCTAATCTGACAACTCTTGTTGGCAGTGAATAGGAAACGAATAAATTAATCACATGCAACGTGCTAAAGCAATTTCAAAAATGCAACACAATTTTTTCTTTATCATTGCAAAGCAAAATTTAAAAGAGAAAAAAGTTTAAAATACACGATAAATACCTTTAGCATTTACCAAATATTTTTTAACGTGTATATTAACTTTCCTTTTGCACTGTACTAATATTCATGTACAACAATTTTCAACAAGTATCTTCCTAAATGAAACCCTTCAAAAAATGAAATTTTTATTATATTTAGTTTCTAGCTTCTTAATTGGTTTCTTAAGTGTTTGTAACTTTTTTTATTTAAGATTATTTTTGTTGTTGCCTTTTTTAAAAGTGTTAAACAACTGACACAAACAGACAGACATAAAACTCTTACTTTTCAAATGTTTCAACACTTTTAAGAAAAAGTATGGCGCACGCGTGTTTAATAATACTTTTTCTTTATTTTATTTTATATTTATTTTTTTTCTGTAGACTTCTAAAAATAAAATATAATAAAAATAACAAATAAATTTAAAATGGACAAAAAAAGTTTAGAAAAATTTAAAGGGGCGTATTTTTAGAACCCCCAAAAAAATGGAAATTTAAGGAAAAGTATGGAGAAATTGTTGGGAAAAATTGAAGAAAATAAGCAAAGACATTCTGTGGATGGTATAATAAATTGAAATTTTCATTTGAATGAACCTAAGTTTAAATATTAAGGTAAATTTAAATTATTATTTTTTATTAATACTATTCTTGTCCGTTGACCCATTTATACGTTAACGGTTTACATGCCTCATCTTTTTATTCCAAACTTGAGCCTCTTCTGCAATTATACTAGATGGTTTTCATTAAAAAAGTATTTTTAACACACTCTTCTCAATTATTTCCTTTTGGTTTTTAAAAAACCAACCAAGTTCCTTCTAATAAAATTACAAAAAAATCGAGTTGCTAATTGCAGCTAAATTCATAATTTATAACAAGACCACAATTTCACCAAAAAATGTATAAAATTTTGAAGAAAAATTAAATTCGATACTCTAAAAATAAAAATAGATTTTAAAATAGCTAAAATTTTAAAAATATATTATATAAAAATAATAATAATAAATAATATAAAAACAATAATTATAGCGTCCAAATAAAATCAAAAAAATTTAAAATGATATACAAAATAATTCTTGCAAAAAACCGACTTCAAAACAGATTTCATCTGTCTGTCTATAACGGTTCAAAAGTATACATCATACATCAAATTACATGAACTTTTGGGACACCCTTTAATTTCCAAATTCAAGTTATATACTTGCTGTTGTAGTAGACTTAGCAATCAGGTTCTTTGCATGTCTATAACCATAAACATCAAATTAAATAAACTTTTGGGGCACCCTTTAATTTATAATTTTAAATGCTAATATTTGTTACTTTAACGGCCATAGCAATCAATACTCTGTCTAATTTGCAAGCGTTTGTCCATAACGGTTCTAAAGATAGGCCAATATAACGAAATTTACATCAATTAATTTCAAAATTCAAATTATAAACGTGTTAATATAGCGGCCTTAGCAATACAGGTCAGCGTTCTGTTTATAAAGGGTTCTGAAATTCGATTACATACTTGAAATTACAACAACTATTGGGACACCCTTTAACTTACAAATACAAATTTTAACTTCTTGTTATAGCGAATTAAGCAATACAGGTTCCCTACACGGTTCATAATACACTTAAAACATTTATGTTTCATGGGGACACCCTTTAATTTTTAAGATTCTGAACTTTTCCAATCTGTAAGCATAATCCATCAAATTACAAAAAATGACTGAGTTCTGCAGCCACAAACACAAAAACAAAGCAACCTTCAGTCGAATTTATAACCTCCTTCTTTTTTTGATGTCGTTTAAAAATATAACGCAGAGCAACAAAAATATTGGGTGGTCTCATTATTTCGCCTACCAGCATTGGAACAAGTATACTTAAAGATTTAATATTATAAATAAAATTGTGTCCTAATAAGTGTTAAAATTTAATTTATTTAGCATTAGCTTTTAATCCGTTATAGACAGACGGTTGAGATTTATACAGGAAGGCTATTGTTAAGTCGTCTATAAAAACGAGTATAAAATTAAAGCTTGAAACGTAAAGGTTGTCTGCATAGGTGATGTTATTTCATGTTTATATTTTGAAACGTTTTATGTCCGCTATAAACAATAAACATTAAACATTTAAAATTAGAATTTAAACAGTGATATAATTTGATCTATGTACGTATGTATATAAGAATAGCTTTTGAAATTTTTGCAGAACTTACAACTCTAAACAGTTTTTATTAGTATTTAAATTTAAATCAATATATATTTGATTCCTGAAAAAAGCCACTGGCGTTATTTTACATTCTTAAGAAAATGTTGCCAGAAACATCTCATAATTTTTTGCAATAAAAGCAGAGTACTACTTCTGCAACATGTTTACATTAATTTTTGGTATACCTTTTTTGTGTCAACTCAAAGAATTAATACTTTCAAAAACAAACAAAAAATATACAAAAATTTTAAAACTTAAGCCTGGTACTCTGTTTAAATTTGTGAAAATTGTTGAGCAACATTGATTATTTCATGTGGAATATTTGACATTTAAAGTGTGGTATCATTTGCCGTATTCACAAGCTCTGCTAAGGTGTAGGTAGTATTGCATACTACCTTTTGTTTACTTCTTTGTGAACAACCATTATATCAATGTGCCACTGTACATTGTACTTCATACGTCAAAAACTGAATAAAAAGAAGAAAAGTGCTATTCATCATTTGTTATTTATAAGCCAAATGGGGGAGAAAACAAAAAAAGTGAAGTTTTTTGTGTGAAAAATATAGTTTCGATATATTAATGGTTGACTCAAGTAAGTTATATTACTGAAGGAAAATTTTGGAAGCTTAAAAGAACTTAAGTTTATAATGCTATCAGCACATAATAAGAAAAGATGCAATGATTGGATAATGGATTGCTGCATTCTTCAAAACATTATTATTAAATATAATTTTGAACAAGGTGGCAGAGAACAAACCTTAAGATATGTTTCCAATATACCCACTCCTACTATATAAAACAGAAATGACTTATTGCACTTTCTAATAAATCAGTCAAATCAATAAATTAAATAAATAAAACTAATAAAAATATCTTTTAATTCAATTTAATTTAATATAATTCACACATGAACACAAAAATAATAATTCATTTAAACATAAAACATTTAAACATAAGACAAATATAAAACGAAAATCACATTAAAAAATAAGGCACTATACAACGTTTGAAAAACATATGAAAAAAAGTACTAAGTGTTGTATCGCATGTTTGCATGAAAATTACCAACAACACAGCTAGCACCGTTGTATTTTGCTAGCACTTAGCACTTACTAGGGGGCTTGTGAATAGGGCAATTGTTTTAAAAACGTAAGTAAAAGACATACGATAGCTGTTGTATGAAAAATTCCGCATGACCCAATGCCTACTTGCTTTATTTCACAGCTTGGATAAAATGTTGCCAGAAACATTTCATATGTTTTTCCACAGTAAAAACAGAGTACTGCTTCTGCAACATTTTTTCATGACTTTTTCATACAAATTTTTTATATATGTGATTTGACAGCATTCCGCATAAAAAACTGAACAGAGTACCAGGCTTTAACTGAAAACCAATAATCGATTAAAACAAATCGATAATTCATAAACAAATTTCAATTTCTTTTAATAATTAAATTAATATCACAATTTGTTTATGGCCATGTAATAATGTTTATGTATTAAAACTTCAAAAATAAACCAAACGTCGAGAAAAATGCAAAAATATTTTGTTTACATTAAAAAAAAAGCTTGTAAGGAAAATACAAAAAAAGGAACAAATTAATAAAATAGAAAAATTACTGAAATGTTAAACTTCTCAATAACCTTTTTTTAATTTACCAAAAAGAAAAATTATTAAAATTCTTCAAAATAACCAATAATTTACTAAAATTTTAAATTGTTCAAAAATGCTCATAAATATAATTTTTAAATCAAATTTAACCATGGAAATTTTAAATAAAATTTACCTTAAATTTACCTAAATGTTGTTACTGATAAAATTTTTTACTAAAACTGCCTCTTCAAATTTCTCTCCTAAAATGATTTATTTCTTATTTTTTTTTTTTTAAATAACCATGACAACAATTATTCTGTTCTCTCATCGGGAAATCCAACATATTGGCCCACAGATCCAAGAAAGATACCAGATCTTCTAGACTTTGCTGTTATCTCTGGAATTTCTAGTCAACTATTTCAGATTGTAGATTTAGATGAACTAAGCTCTGACCATATACCACTCTTAGTTACTTTTAATACTGCAATACAGTCAGGTATGATAAGGCATAACATTATTAACTATAAAACTGACTTGAAATCGTTTGGCATCTTCATTGAAAGGAATATAAATTTAAATATTCCATTGAAATCTCAGCAAGATATAGAGGATGCTGTTGAAAATCTTAATAATGTGATTCACGTAGCTGGGTTTTTATCATCTCCAAGGACTGAAAATCAACCAATTCATAATCAAATTATTTTAACTTCTGAAATCAGAAGACTTTTAATTAATAAGAGAAGGCTAAGGAAAATATGGCAAAATAGTAGGGATCCCTTTGATAAACGAAATTTTAATAAAGCTGCCAAAGACCTAAAAATTGCACTTTATAACTTAAAAAATGATCGGATTGGTAGCTACCTCGAAAACCTCAATACTAATAATATTAAGAATAATGAGTTTTCTTTGTGGAACGCTACAAAATATATAAAAAGACCTACGAAGAGAAATGTTCCTATAAAAGATATTGACAATGTGTGGTGTAAAACTGACAAAAGTAAGGCAGAAGCGTTTGCTCGTCATCTAGAAAACACATTTCAACCTCATGTAAATACAAACCCTTTTGTTAACAAAATTAATGAATTCCTGGATTGTGCTTGTCCTATGGACTGGCCAATTAAACATGTATCACCCAATGAAGTAAGAGAAGAAATTAGAAAACTGAACTGCAAAAAGTCTCCTGGATATGACTGTATAAATGGTAAAGTGATCCAAGCATTGCCAAAAAAAGGTATATTTTTCTGACATATATATATAATTCTATGCTTCGATTAAATTACTTTCCCTTGCAATGGAAGTGTGCAGAGATTGTAATGGTAAATAAACCCAACAAGCCTGAAAATAATTTAACATCTTATGGACCAATAAGTTTACTGTCTTTATTCTCCAAAATATTCGAAAGAATATTTATAAAAAGATTATTTCCAGTTTTAGAGAAGTTAAATATCATTCCTGATCACCAGTTTGGCTTCAGAAACAAACATGGCACTCCAGAACAATGCCATCGTATCGTCGAGTTTATAAGAGATACATTGGAAACCAAAAAATATTGTTCAGGAATGTTTTTAGATGTACAGCAGGCTTTTGATAGAGTGTGGCATATTGGACTATGCTACAAACTGAAGAAATTACTTCCAACGCCGTTTTATTTACTTTTGAAATCGTATTTGACAGACAGAAGTTTCTTTGTTAAGGTCAAATGGACATTCTCTCGAATATATGATATCAAAGCAGGTGTCCCTCAGGGTAGTGTGCTTGGACCGATCCTATATATAATTTTTACTTCAGATATTCCGGTTATTGAAAACGTCTTAGTCGCAACCTATGCAGATGACACAGCCATTTTAGCAGCTGATATTTGCCCGAACAATGCATCGAATATTCTTCAAACTGAACTAGATGAAATTGAATCTTGGTTAAACAAATGGAATATCAAAGTCAATAGCGATAAGTCCACCCATGTCACATTTTCCTTACGACGGGGTAACTGCCCTGAAGTACGTATGGGCAATGATCCTATTCCTCAAAAGGACTGTGTTAAGTACTTAGGAATGTTCATTGACAGGAGGTTAACATGGAAGGATCATATAAAAGCAAAAAAGCAACATTTGAATATAAAAACAAGACGCCTATTTTGGCTACTAGGTCCAAAATCTCGATTAAATTTGAGGAACAAGGTTATGATTTATAAAGCAATTTTAAAACCAGTCTGGACCTATGGAATACAACTTTGGGGAACAGCCAGCAACTCAAATATTGAGATACTGCAAAGGTATCAATCAAAAACGCTGAGATCTATTGTCAACGCTCCATGGTTTGTTTCAAATTTTTCAATACACAATGATCTATTCATTCCAAAGGTTGCTGACGAAATAAGAAGGCTTAGTGAAAACTATTTACAAAGATTAATTTACCACAACAATCCATTAGCCATTGCTCTTCTAGACGACACCAATGAAGTAAACCGATTAAAAAGATATCACATTTTGGATTTGCCATTCCGAAACTAATTAATTATTTATTTTTATTACTTGTATATATATTTGCCGTTCATGAATTATTTATTTAACTTACTTTGAATTGTAAATATAACAACCTTTATATTACATTATATTATCAGTATACAAATTGTATTAGTTTATTGTTGTTCTCAGTGGAGGATAACAAAAAATATTATCTTATTGTATCAAATTTACTTATTATCCTTAAATGGATAGATTGTAAATATAAACTGTGAAAAAAAAAAATAACCATGATTTTCATAATATGATAAAGAAATAGAAAAGTAATATATTCTGACTCACTTACTTGCGTTTATCAAATACTCCAAGACCTATGTCTGCATAAAAACGCATTAAAAATGTTATTTTATTATATTTAACATGCGATTTAGTAGCAAGAAAACGTATTTTTTAATTGATTAAAGATTAAAATAATTGTCAACAATCGTGGTTTTTTTCGTGATGAAACAGATGTTTTTTTCCACCCCCTTTTGTAATTTAAATTGAAACATGAAGAAAATTTCTTAAAAACGCATCACAAACAAACGAATCAATGAATGTGCAAAAGTGAACATTAAATGACTACAACCATCATGATGCATTGAATATAGAAAGTAAAACACGAATGTGCTACAACATTGGTATTCTGTACAAAAGTATTTATTACTTTTTTTTTGATATTTTTTCAAAATTACAAAACTAAATAAACAGAATTTTAAAAAGAATCCATTTTGAAAACTTAAAAGTATATTTATTGAAAATTATAATTATGCTTTTCTGATATCGTTGTTTTTCAATATCCTTGTTGTACAGGATATTTTTGTTGGAGCTTTTTTATTTTTGTTGTTTTGTTTAGTTGTAGAAATATTAACATGAATTTTTCAGGTGAAAAAACCAACTGGTACTTTTTTTTAATTCATATGCGTTTTTGTGTTAATGCATAAATATGCGCTTGTCAACGCTATATATAACACCATCCGGTTTATTTCCGAATAATACAACAACAACAACAACAGCTATAAGTATAATGAATAAATATGAAAAACAAAAATATGAAAATACCAGCTCAATATTAATTTTTTTTTGTATTTGAATACGAGTATGTATGTATGTGTCAATACTCTAGAAGAAATGAGTTAGTCAAAGCTGAACTACCGTAAAGAATTTTTTGTGTAATTTTTTCAGTGTATAAAAAGATTGGTGACATGTGACAACATCAAATTGTTTAGTAAAGCTTGCCATTTCATCATGAATGGACGAAGAAGCAAACAACGCTTGCAAATCATTTAATTTTATTTTCAAAATTTGTGATGTGGAAGAAATGGTCATCATAATCAACCCACCGAAGAACCAAATCGCACCATTTCGCTTTATTGGTTATTAATGAACAACCCGTATGCGAAGAGTTCGTATCAAGAAAAAGTTTGTTGCTGCATCGGCAAGTGTCAATGAAGGTCGCGATATATCAAACACGATTAAAATTGCAACGTTTCAGTCAATTGAACGAGGTTGCATGCAATAATTGGTAATTATCTTTCCAAAATGGAGGAATTCAACTTGGGCGATATGTGGTTCCAACAATAAGCCACCACATGTCAAATGGCTCGCGATATGATGAACCTATTGAGAGGCGAGCAACTAATCCGATTAGTAAGATACCAGCCAAAATGCTGAAAAAAGTATTCCAATATAAGAGCTCACGGATAGACCACCTACAGCCGCGGGCAACATTAATAATCTCGTAAAAATATTTTATTTACTTTTCAAATATCCTAAACCCAAACGGTTAAAAACTCACCCATTACAATCACATCAGTTTTTATTTATAACCTTATTTATTTGGTACTTCTCAACCTGCGACTCTAGTTTTATTTATAATCAGATCTTTTGTTCTATGTGACTCTAACGACATTCGAATTACTTGATTTATTGCTTAGCAGCATGCGCCTTAAAACCAATTTAGCCATGACAGTGACTCTAGCAAGATTTTACTCTACCATCTCTCGCTTAGTAATTATGCGGTTTCAAAATTCTGTCGCGTCTCAAGCTCACCATCGACTGTTTTATCTACCGGCTCTTTTTTGACTCTTTTAATGACTGCATAACACTGTTGTTATATTGTTGCTAACTTAGGCTTAGATCATGATCATGAACCGATTTCCAAAAAAGGAGGTTATCAATTCGTATGAATGTTGCTTTTTCTGTCTGTGCCTGCAGTACTCAGTCACCGAATCCGACCGATGCTAATAGATCGGTTCCGTTTTAAAAATAGTTCATTATTTTATAAATTAAAAGGTGTCCCCATACAAGATACCAGTTATTTGCGTGTCACTAAATCTTTCAATAGTAAAAAGAAACACAAAAATAAATCTTCTGAAGCGAAGCTGTGTTACTATGGCCGCTATTACAACAAATATTGTAATTTAAACGGTATGCCAAAAGCGACGTGATATTTTAAATTGTTTAACTGTGATAGGCAGACACGTCAAATTTGCGGTGTATACAAAACTACGGCAGCTTTAGGAACAAATACAAAGAGGAAATTATATTTAAGGGCATCCCAACAGTGACGTGACTTTCATGTTTGTGTCCTTGCTTTTGAACCACCGACACTTTTAATTCAGGTAATTTTATGTCCGCTATAAAAAGTACAAAAAATTAAACACAACACTAAATTAAAAAGGGTGTGCCTAAACTGCCACGATTTGATTTTTTCAACAGTAGTACGTATTTAGAATTAGCGCAGAGAAAATTCATCCGCTATAAAACCAAGTGTATGCAATAAACTTTCAAATTAAAAGGTGTTTCCATAAAGACCTTAATTTTGACGAATATGAATTATTCTTTTAAATTATTTTAGGCAGACGCTTAAAATTTCACAAAGTATATACTGATATGTCTGCTATACGGACAATTACAAAAATAAAAAAATGAAGGGTGTCCCGATAGTAATGAAATTTTACAATACATGACCTTATTTTTGAACCGCAATAGGCGAGACCATAAATTAACGCAGTGGATTTATTCATTACACCCTTTGCGTTATATCGCACAACTTCGGTCGACAGAACCACGTCGCTTATCGGCAGGATGCACCACGTTTCGGTGAATTTTAATATGGGTAGGGTAAGCTACTATATAGTTGTTACGCCTTATTACCCCTTTTACCATTTCAAAAAAAAAATCAATCAGGGTCAAACTTCCCAAGTATGTACATGTATGTTGATCAGTTTCGCAACATGTGGTTAAGAATTGTTGTGCCAATTAATAACTTGATCGATATTATCAGATTAATTATAATTTGCCCATAATTGCCAAAATTGCCTTAAACAGCACATCCAGCTGCTCCCACCAAATTCAAGGAGTGTATCCTTGAAACCTTGGATACTCGACTCTGCCAGTTACATTGGTGTGTGGTTGCGTTTACTCCTTATTTTTGTTTCCTTTTTTGATTTGTCAAACTGCATCCAGTTTAAGGAGAATGTGCATCAAATTTCCTAAAACATTTTGTTTCTATTTCTGCAAGAACGAAGCCAGTAAAAAATAAAAATTTTTGTTTTAAATTATAAAACAGATCTTGATTTTGTTATAAAATATTTTTCCCAATCTAGAAAATCAAAGAAAATTACAAATTTATATATGTATGTATATATGGACATATGTATACCTAATGTATTTGCCATTCCTAGCAACATAGAGAAATATCTGACCATCAGTGATCATCATATTTTTCTGGGTGTATTTGTTGGAACGTGTATAAAAAATAAAACAACAAAATATAAAAATATTCAAACGCGTTACTAAACTTTTAACAAAAATGTACCGGGTGTGTGCAGTTACTCAGCTGATTCTAGAATATGACGCAAACAACAACAACAATGAACCAAAATTACCGAAAACAAAAACTGGCTTTAACTAATTCACACATAAAACCTTACAAACACAACTCCCATTCCAGGAAATAGTAAAAACAAACCAAAAAAAATATTCTCCTACCACCAGACAGACAGCACAGGCTCACAAACACATGAGTGGATTAATAAAAAAAACAAAAAAAAACGTTATAAGAACACTTCGTTTAGTCATGCAACTATTAAACGAATCTCATTCGTATGATACGAATCGTAAATCGCAAACAACAACTATGTTCCTCTTCACTAGCTCGCGACAACAACGAAAAATATGTGAAGTTTAGTTTTATAAATCTCTTTCCTTATTTGGAAACAAAAAAAAAACAACAAATAATCGATACATACTCAAATAAATGCAACTTGTATCTCAATAAAGCACAGTAGGTTCCGCTTTAAAAAAAATTAAAAAAAAATGTAAACGTTTTTGCATTAAGAATTTCAAAGTTTTCGTTCGAAAAATTGTACAGTAAGTGATAATTTAAAAAAATAAGTGATTTTATAATACTATTTAAACCCTTTACCACAAAAAGTGGAAAAAGAGTATTCCGTATGTAATTTCTACAATATCCATTTCCGAGCCCATAAAGTATATATACTCTGACTTCTTATGCATAGCGAAGTCGTTTGAGCGATGTCTGTCTTTCCGTGTGTTAGTGCCTCGGTAAACTCGATTTCACAAAAATAAGTAAATATGTCAAACGATCAGATATAGTGTCGAAAGAGGTGCTATTAGAAATCAGCATAATCGGTCCATGTCTTTCGAGGCAGCAGACAAAACACCACGCCTACTCCCAATTTGTTCATGTCATTTGGAACAATAAAATAACTCCAATCAAAAAAATAACTATATGGGGCGATAGAGAATTAAAATATAAGAAAAAAAACATCAAGTGAAAAAATTGGCGTTCGCCCATATTTTCCGAGTTACGGGGGTCTGAAATATTAAAAATTTTATAAATATCTAAATAGATATCATTTTAAACCTTTTGAAGAAATTTTTAAGAAAATACTAAAATTTTAAAAAATGCTTAACCCAGTAAGAGCCGATGTCATTTGTCACAGCACTCTTACTTGTTTTTACTCAACTGAGTAAGCAGAATTCAGTGATATAAGAAGGAGCGTGAAAGCATACAGCATTCCAAACTATTATTCCTAATGATCAATTCGTGTATATATTATAGAAAATAAGCAAAATTATTTCACCCAAAAAAGTAAATTTTTAAATTAAATTATATATTTTTATTAATACGAGCTAAAAAACACTATGTCTTAAACTGTTTTCAGTAGAATTTTAGTATATTTTACTATATTCAATTACTATATTCGTATGGACATCGAGGCTCTTCTTGACAGAGAATTTTGTGGACGTCTAATTTTGTGATAGGTATCAAATCGAAATTAATAGGTCCACTTCTCGAAATCAACTTATCTCAAAATTTTTACTTCACCGCATGGCAAGTATTACCGTCCTGTTGAAATTACATCTCGCCTGAATGAAAGCCATCCTTATTTTCGTACAAAAAATAATTAATGATCAATCGTAATGACGATTTTCAGTAATAAATGTAATTAACCAGATATTGTTTTTCTAAAGGGATTGACCCTTGTGTTATGTAAGAATTTCTAGTTCTTAGATTATGAGAGCAAGGATGGAGGGAGTAGTGCTGGACATTTGATTTAAATCTTTGCACACTGTAAGTGACAAATTTCCCGTAGTGCAATTCCCTGTTCAATTGACCAAAAAGGGATGCGCTCTTGATGTTGCACGTTGCTCTGATTTCATTAGAGCACATTTCATTGTGGTAATGATAAAACAGTGAAAGACATCCCACATTGGGTCGATGCTCCAGTGGGTCAATAGGGCTGAATACCTTACTGCAATCGATGAGCTTTTCGCTCTCTCCTGCACGCTGTCGAATAACTTCAAACTAGTGTTCGAAGCAACGACCCATACATGAGAGTTGAATTCCAGTTTCAATCTGATAAAGGTATTTCTTTCACCGTTTCAGAAAACCTAGGCACTTGAGTGCTTCTTTTGCAACTTTAAAAATATGCTTGTTCTATCAAACATTGCATTGAATCTTCACACCAAAAACATCCAGCGCTTTTTTTTCCTTAATGACTATATCACCCATAACTACAGATAAGGTAGAACATTTCGACATACCCTGTATATAAGATCCCATTCGGATTATTCGATTGAGGGTATCTTCCATGTGCTTTCTCAAAGCCCCAATTTCGAAAAATCCTGGCTTATTGCTTCTGCATCTGCGAAAGAAAAATAAGAAATTGGGTGGTTAAAAGCGCGATACCTTGCAACACCCCTGAACTCGTTTAATGGGATCCCATCTATAAAAACTCGAATAGTGTGATCCCTCAGAAAACGTGATATAAATCGAGAGAAGCTATCACCAACAACAAGAGCAATAGGTTTTGATACGAGTGCACCATGCCACATTTTATCAAACACCTTGGAAACATCTGTAGCCACTAACTGGCTTTGGCCAAAAGGGTGAATACATTGACCTAATTTTTCCGAAAAGAAGCCTAGTAAGTCACCTCCACAGCCTCCCCTACGGAGGCCGTACTGTCGATTCCGGCCAAATACTTCACAAGAGAAAATTACTTGTACTTTCCATCACTATTTCAGGGTTGTCATGCTCTCCTTTTTTGGACATGATATGAATTCACCCACATGGTACAAAATAGTGAAAAATTTTGCTAACGGACGCGCTAACGTAGAAGAGCAGTGCTTCAAGACCAGTTCTGGAATTCTACCCGGATCAGGGGACTTGTTTATGCTTACTTTTTAACTGCGAGTGCTCATAAAAATAAACCGAGCATAGTTACTGATAGTCTTTCCAGTGCGGGCAGTGGTTAATTGCTTTCCGGCAAGTGGGAGTTACTTGCAAAAACTTTTGTCAGGAAGCTAGCTTTATCAATCGGGCCGTTAATAATTTGATCATCCCTTAAAATAGGTGGAATTCAGAAGCTAACTCACTCCTTTAAATAATTAATGAAGCAATCGCATCCATTTTATTATACATTTTGAGAAATAAATATTTTACATATTTTCTTGCATCAATCCCACTGTATGTGAATATGTGCTTGCATTTTACATTTAATGCTCTCCTACACATTTAAATTTTATTTTTATTCACTCAGCGTGTACATCTTCATAAATAGTTGACAAACAAATAAATACTCAGGTTAGTTTAGACGGTACGAATATTTGACATGTAATTTTTTGCACACACATAAAGAAATTTTTGCAAAAAGAAATTTTACAATTTATATAAAAATGGAAGGGCCACTATTAAATTTTGCAAAAAAATAATAGGTCTGTTCAGTAACTAAAAATTGTTACTAATTGTTACTAGAACATGTTCACGTACTCGAAAAATTTCCAAGAAGCGTAGAAATGTGAGAAACAAAAAATTTGTTGCAAGTTGGTTGACATTAGTTTGCTGGCATATAGTGGTCTATTGTTTATATATTTTTTCACTCTAAGTACATTTACTTTAAAAATGGTACTATTTAATGGTCAATCCGTACAGTTTTAAGTCTTAAATATCATTCCCAAAGCCGCAACAAGTTGCTTGCTAATTTTTGCTAGTAAAAAGTTCATTTACTATTTTTCATTTAGGAGAGTAATTTTGTAATTTTCTGTTTTACTCTCTCGTTGCTAGCTTTTGCCAGTAAAGTTACTGAACAGACCTAATGTAACAAGAGCATTGGCATAGATAAGCATATCTTTGGAGGGTTAAACTTTTTCGTAGCGAAATTAGTTTCTTCTTATATATAGAACTTTCAATACATGACGTAAATATTCTTGTCGTTAAAGAGCCATCTCCGGGAAAATTTTCTTGTTACACTATAAGCACTAGATGTAATTTCTGATTTTATTCTCATTTATAATATTTAAATTTTATGTAGAAATTATTTCGCTTTTTAATTATATCGCAATATTGAAATTGACCTCAAAAACTTTTATTTCTAGTAGCATAAACTGCAACGAATTACTTTTAATTACTACATTCCACTACGCATTTAAATCCATTTGTTCTTCAATTCTTCTGATTCCACTTTTTTAAGCAATGAGCCCACGTTATTGTTTTGGTTTGAAGTCCAGTGTCTGGTGTCTATAATCCATTCGGTTTGCTAAGGTTGCTATACTTTCGTTACGGAAAGTGGTGATGTTCAATACACCAGGACTAATGGCCCATTGACTTACCACTTTGGGCCGCAAAAGGCATAGAGGGAGCTCTTAACGTCGTTAAAATTTTTTTTTTTTTTATTTGATGGTGGGTCGAATAGGACACCTCGATTGATAATTTCAACTGATAATGCAAATGAAGCTTTCCCGAGCATTTATATTAATTTGCCAAAAGGACGATTTATTTCTGAATAACTCTGTAGGCTTTGCTCACGTTTTCTATTTTTAATAATCCACAATAAGTAATATTTTTAGCAAACAAAACCATCAACGTTATCAACATGCTTGCAAGCAATCACCAGCTAACAAAATAATCTAAAACTTATATCTCTGATTATTTAACAACTTTAAAGAGACATGATTTCCTTTGAAAATCAAACAACTACGCCAACAAGTTTATTGTTTGAGTCCAACCTAATTTAGAAAATATCTCAAAAAATATTTGCTCCGTCTAATCTTATCTTGTCTTAAAAAAATTTTTTCTAAATAAAAGTCCAACGGTCTAATATTTGAATGTTGATATTTGGTTGAAAAACACGCATTCAGTCAATCAATTGTTAAGTGAGTCAGTCAGTCCTTATTATTGCCACAATAAAGCGACAGCATTAGCAGATGACAATTGTTATTGTATTTCTTCAATAAGCGTGACTATTTCATATTGTTGGCGATTTTTGCTCTGTTTTGTCTTTTTTGTCATTTTTGTCATATTCCTAATAAAGATTCTATTCATTGGTTTGGAGATTTAAATCTCGTTTTTTATGTTTTAATACTATTTTTTTAAAGGTTTGTATTTTCAGTCAATAATTCAGTTGATGTCCTTAAAATCTTAAATGTCTCCTGTTTAGCAGAAATGTTTTTATGATCTATTTATTACGTCTGCCAATCACACGCTGACAGGATTAAATTCTAAATCTTTTTCCAGTAGTTTTTTTATTTTTTTTGTAGTCTTAAGTTTTTCCTAATTGGTAATAACTAATTGACCGTGAAAGTAGTTTTCCTGGTTCTTGCTTAATCATCATTTTTGATTTAGATCTTCTTTTTTCTTGCTGTGTGTGATGTATTGAGTCATTCGATTTTAATCCTGATGTGCATGAAACGTTCTTAAAAAAAGGATCACTTTCATTCATTTTATTATTAAGAATTTTAGAATTTTCGTCATACAATTAAAAAATAATATTTGGCATTTACTTAATTGAGAAATCATTGCAAATGTAAAAAGAGGGAGAGGGAGAGAAAGAGAGGAACTAATAAGCCGCTTAATTTTTAGAGATTAAGAATGAGAGAGAAAAAAGTGATAAATGAGTTTTAAAAACAAACTTTAAAATTATAATTAGTGATGGAAAAGCCATTTGTACGAGTATTGGTAAAAAAAAACGCTGTGAAGGCTAAGTCGCCTTTCAGTCATCATCTAGTTTTGGCTTTCGCGCAGAGTCTACTAAAATGGAGTATCTTTGGTCAGTTTCATAAAAATGGCAAAAAATCGATGGCTTTATCTGTTCACATGTAGTGTTACTGGCCTTATGAGACCTTCTTTTATAAACCATTGATGAAAGATTATTTTAAGGTTACAAGCAGTATAAACGATTATCAACACTGATTGAGCAGCATGTTCTTCGTTTATAAATAAAATAACAGTCAATGAATTTGAACAGACGAAACCGTCCCGAAGAAAATAAAAACAGCAAAATCGAGTGGTTTTCTGAGATGTGAACTCAATCACCTATATTTGTTAAAGGAAACCCCAAAAGCCTTTAAAACTTAAGACCATTATAAATTTGAATAAGTTTAAAATAATATGTCATCCAACTATATCAAACAACAGGACTAAACGAGAGAGTTTGACACTCATCTGGTCATTAACGTAACATTTTTATCGCGAACAGTTGAGAATTTAAAAACCCTCTTACGATTTCGTACGATACACTATTAAGTCTGTAATTGTTTCGGTTTAACTCTGTACTGAGTGAGATTTTTTGCGAATCTCATAAATATCACAGCTGTTTCCGAAAGACCTTGAAAGCTAGTATATTGCTTACTAACCCAGATGACTAAAGTTCGGACAGCAAAATTTACAACATCGGAACCACAGAAAAATGGATTGCATAGACACTCACGTATAACTAAGAAGCAGAGGAAATAAATGTTAGTTTGCACCCAGTTATGCACTTACAGTGTCCTATTGCATTCAGTTGTATGGTTTAAAGCAAAAAACGTCAATGGCATATGTTCTCCGAACCACAAAATAAGTCCCCAAAAAAGTAACTGCCAAGTAAAATTAATTAAATTCCATCATAAAAATATAAGTAATAATGAAATAAATCCAAGTTAAGTAAAAAATCCCCAGAAAAATTAAATAACTTCCAATGAATTAAGTCAGATCAAAACTTTAATAACTTCCAAAGAAATAAGATTTAAGCAAAGGAAATAATCCTACTTCGATCGGACTTCAGGATTTCCTTCTCTATCGTACTTCGAACTCTGGCTTCGCTAACTAATATTCTTCTGCTTGCTGGCCATCGGCCGGGCTTCAGTTTTGCTAAAGAAAGTCCTTCTAAATTATCGGCCTTCTTCCGGGCTTAAGAATTTACTCCTCTATGGTATTTCGAACACCGACTACGCTAACAAAGTTTTCAGTATTGCAGGCCTTCGCCTTGGCTTAAGGAAACGAAAACGCTTGTATGACATTTTCAACACCGCATTGGGTGATTTTCAGGATTTTTCTATCGTACTGTGGTTTGTAAACTATTTATTTTCGACATAATTCTGTATGTCATGAACAATTAAAAATATCTTAATGAAATTTCATAGAGACAAAAAAAAGTGTTTTGGTCGGCCCCTAGGTCATAAATAGTTTATTTTTAACTTAAATGTTAAGAATTTTGTAAATTAATTAGACCTTGAAACAATCTAAAAAAAAATGTGACTTCATATATAAGTTATCTCGTTTAGTTTGGAAGAAAATGGGTGGTGGATACACCACGACAAAAATACTATTAATGTTCGGATTGTTACTTTAAGACATTTGCTTTATCCTTAATAAATTTTGGAATAAAAAAGTTTTAAATTTTTTTTTGTGATAGCCCTGTTCGTTAAAAAGTTAAAATTTAAAATAATACCGTTTTTTCAGGATTTTCTCCAAAAAGGTGGTATTTTTTTTTCTTATATAATCTAAGCTTATTTTCGTACTAGAAAATGTTTTTAAGCTTTTTTAAAGACAACCTATAGCTAATGCAAATAAAAGAAAAATTAGATCAAAAATTAAAACCGTTCTCTAAGCTCTATCCAAACATAGGCAATTTTGAAACAAAATTTATAAGTGTAAGGCACCGATTAAAAAAGCAAGCATGGATTTATAAATCCTTAACTGTTGGCTACACACCCCAAAAGGGATTTGACAGCCCTCTGATTAATAAAGGCAAAATTAAAAATAAATAAAAGAAACAATTTTTTTGTTACATTTTTCCCCGGAAATTTATGTGTTAAAATAAAAATAATTAGTTTAATATCAACATTTGATTAAATCTCTTTTATCTAATTGATTTGCAAGACTATCTAGATGCGTTTTGATTTTGTTGTAATTTAAGTTCCACATATTATTTCTTAAAAAACACCTTAATATGATTTTTTATCTTTTTGATTGTGTCCAAAATAAATCGTTTTCAAACCACTGTGTATCCATACAGCATTACCGCATTTTATTCACTCATTCATTTTAACCAGTGATTAATGCATATGTAGTTGCTTAACTGTTGCTGTGAAAAAAATGTGCAGAGCAATAGCAAAAAGCAAATGTAAAAAAAATAATGAAACGTATTTGCTTTAGCTGTGTTTCTTTCTGCAGCAAAGCATTAATTTCGAAAACGTTTGCTGTTGCTCAAGCAATTAGTTGATCCTTATTTTTATTTTTACTATTGCTTAACTCTATAAAGTTGTAGCTAACTACGATTGCGTTTTCTTATTATTACTAACTGTAACCTGCTGCTTTTCATCCCTTTTAATATTAGAAACGTATTTATGTATGTATGTATTTATCACTTACAATACGTAAGAAAATACATTTTTAAAACGTTATTTTTTAACGCCATTTAATGGTGTTTTTTTTTTTTTTGTCTCAACATCAACTTATTGCTTAGCAACAGCGCAATAAATTTTTCAAAATAAGTGCTTTATCGATAAAAAAGATTGCGAACTCGATGTCGGATTAAGATATAATTTTAGGTGTAGTAGCTTAAATTTTAAGTTTGTCGACTTTTAAATTCTTACATGATCTGAGTTCAAACCGGTGTAAGCCAGGTTGGTTTCTATCTTTAAAAAATTAAAATATGCTCTGCTTTGTTTATAATGAAATGTTTTGTAAATGCTGAGACATTAACTGCCAATTTTACTAAATGCGAACGAACCTTTCTTTCGTATATTTTTTTATTTATATATATAGTTTTTTTATTTGCTGAAATTCATGTAAGCAAAGCAAAGATTTCGGTGCTGTTGCTATTTTTAAGTAAGCAATTTAAACCCTGATTTTAACCTCCCCAATAAATTAATTAAATAAAATTTAGAAGTATCTGCTTCTAGAGTGAGGCTCCTACTCGTGTTAATTATTATTTGCCAAACGTTTAATATTTAGCCACATTAATTTATAACCTTAAAAACAAACGAAAGCAAAATTGTCTTTTTTATTAAAACTAAAAATTTGAGAATAATATTTTTTTAAAAATAATAATTTTTTCGATTATAAATACATATTCTCTTTTTAAAATCTCCATACATCCTTGAATGCGGTGGGTCCTGCAGCTGTAAATACACAATTACTCCATCCTTAACAAATTTTAAATTAAGCGGGAGCGCAGCACATGTTACAACAAAAATAGTCAAAGGTCGTCATTGTCGTTGAACACTTTGACATCGATTTTCACAAATTAAAAGCAAATGAAACCAGATTTCCTTATACCAAAACAAAACACTACAAGAAAAAACGACAACAAAAAGAAATATATTTTCAAAATCTCATTTAAATATTTCTTTTCTTCGCTTAAGATTTATATTTTCTTAAGAAATTCATATCCCTAAAGTATTTGAACTCTCAACTTATTTTTAAAAATATTTATCAATGAAATAGATTTTAAGAGACTAAGTCTCCCCCCTCTAGTAGCAGTTATTTAAATATCATTGCTACTAATTCAAAATATTGTGTAGGGAAAGAAGCAAAGGATGTTAAAGACGAAGAAAAAAAGGTCACGGAGCCAGCCACCTTTAACACATCTTTAAGTAAAACGCGCGCGCCACTATAAAGTAACACTTCGCATTGTTGTTGTTTTTATTGTTGTATAGAAAAAAATCTCCTTAGGGGTTAGTTTAGCTCCTGCTTTGGCTTAGGTCACCAACTCCACATTGACTTTTTGTTTATGTGCGTGTGAGTGTAAGTGTGCGTGTATGTCAAAGAAACGTCTGCCAAGGGTCGTTGTAACAAAAATATTTGAATGTTTTTCAAACTCAAAATTGTTTTCTTATGCACTTCCTTTTTATTAACAAAAAAATACATACATATAAATTTGTTGTTGTATTTCATTTAGGGATCTTAAATATTTTTCTACGTCTAGTCTTCATTCTTTACAAAAGGATCGTCGTAATCTTACGTATAAAATTTTAAATGTTATTGTTGTTGTAATTTTGAAACGTGTGTTGCGCACGCGTATTGAGTTATTTTTTTACTATTATTATTAATTTTCCTTGAATATTGTTATGATGTGTTTGATTTCTTATTATTGATCCTTGGAGGATTATGATTTGTTAGCAGGAAATTGCTTATTTTTTTTGTTATTATTGATATTAATCTCTCGGTCGACTTTTTGTGTCAAAAGAAAGTTCTGTTTGGTTTTTTTTTATTTTGTATGTTGGGGATTTTGGTTGCTGAGGTCTGGTTATGATTCTGCATAATTTGTTTACAATATAAATGTTATAAAATTCTTAGATTGTAAGATTAGAAAAATAAACATAGTTTTTTTATGTTGCAGACTTAGTACGTAAAGCTTTAAATTAAAATAAAATACAAACATATTTATTATTTATTTAATATTTTTTAAATTTGAAATAAATTTTTCTAATTATTTAAGTAAATATTTTTAATCCGCCATAAGTTCACGCTTCTTTTAATTTGTTAATTTATTAAGACAGATACAATATTTACAAAATGTTGTCTTAATTTTTAGTTTTTGGTTTTTTAATAAATTTAAAAATTAAATTTACCTGAACTTAGAGTAGAAATACAAGCTTGGAGTTGCGGCGTCGGATTCCGCATCTCATAGTAAAAAAACAAATAAAATGAGGTGCGGTGACGGATGCGGATTTTAATGTCATTTTTTTTATTTATATTTTTTATTTTTTTATTTGTTTGCTAGTTTTTTGTTCTTTTTTTATTGAAATATAAAATATACAATGTAAATAAGCAATAAATTGGAATATTTTAAAATTATTGTTGTTTTTCAATGACTTTTTTACGTTTCCTTTTCTTCTTAACAAATTTGATTTTTCGTTAGCAAAACAATAAAACTGTGCAAATGCTGCAAGAGAAAAAATTAAATATTGAGATCTTGAGAGAAAACGCGCGAAATTAAAATTGATTCTTAAGAATTAAAAACACGGGAATATTAAATTAAATTAGTTAAACTTTAAATTTATCGTGCTACTTTCCCGGTATTGATTATTGAAGGTGAAAGCACGTCTCGATGGCCATTTCGCTACCGCTTACTTAGCTTGTCAGGAAAATTTTTACAAATATTTTAAATAAACTAAAGATTTTTGTCTAAATAATAAAGTAAAGACAATAATCAAAGTTTAAGCAAAAACAACAATAATCAACTTTGATTTAATTTTTCCTTATCCACTGTATACGGCTGACTTTTTATCGGCTGTTTTATACAGTTTTAAGATATTGAAAAATAAAAAAAAAATAAAAAAAACGCTACGTTGTTATATTTTTGCTTTATGCACGGGCACTTGATATTTAATAATTAAAAATTGTCTTTACTTTTTTGTTTAGACAAAAATCTTTAGTTCATTTAAAATATTTGTGAAAAGTTTCCTGACGAACTAAGTAAGCGGTAGCAAAAAGGCCATCGAGACGTGCTTTCACCTTCAATAATCAATACCAGAAAAGTAGCACGATAAATTTAAAGTTTAATTAATTAAATTGATTCTAATTTCGTGCGGATTCGTTATGCGTTTTATATTGATAAAACTTCATGTAATAAGCAACCGCATCCACAACCTTCAGGTTGTATTTCTACTCTTAAGCTGGATTAAAAAAAATTATATTAAATTCACATGAATCAGTATGAAAACCCTATAATAAAGGGTCACCCTTTGTATATTAAATTTTATACACTTTATAATTTTAACTTAATACACTTGTTTTGACAGCGACTTAGTTATACAAACTCTGCAAAAAATTTATAGGCTCGGTCTATTACGGTTCAAAAAAAATTAAGCTATGCATGTGAAAATTACGTTACTATCGAAATACCCTTTATTTCATTTTAATTTCTTGAACATGTTCTTATAGCAGATATAACAATACATCCTCTGCAAAAGTTTCAAGCACCTGCCTATAACGGTTTTAAAGATAAGGCCATATTCATCAAATTCACAGCCTTTGAGAAACACTCTTTAATTTTCAAATTAATTATAAACAATTTATTTTTATAGCGATTTCTAAATGTGATTTCTAAATGTCTGGTTGAAAAGCTAAAACAATATAAGTGAAACTTACAGCACAAATGGAACACCCATTACTTTCTATAACAGAGTTAATTTTAGTGGCACTGTGCCAATTTGGCGTGTTTGCCTACCAGTGAAGCATTATTTAATCAGGAAAATAACAACGTTTGTGTCAGTCGTAGTTGACTGAGTTGATTCAAAAAATCCTGGTTGATAATGGCTGAGCGGTCTTACGGCATTTGTGCTGTCGAAATCACAATATATTATGATCTGGATGACTGCTTAAATTTGTAAAACCGTATGTTTAACAAACAGAAGAGATTGTGGGAACACATTTATCCAGGGTCCCAAAATATAAAATGGAAGAAAAGTAAAATCATAATTGGACAAAGGGAAGAGCGCGAACAGACAAATGTTTAATCTACGGCGAAATCATATACTAGTAACGAAATCATTCATTATCGCCGTTGCTAGAAATGTCAAACTAGAAATCATGGCGAAATTATACAGGTGGTCTCGATGGCGAAATCATTAATTTCGTCGTAACGCTAAATATCAAACTCCATATTTAAAATAATATGTATAATTTGTTTTATGTGGGTTTTGATATTTAGCGTTTACGCCAAAAATTAATGAACTCGCCATTAAGACCACCTGTAGAATTTCGTCATGCTTAAAATTAAAATAAAATTGTACGCAATTTTTTTATATATGGTACCTGACTTCGCCATTGTGTGGACTCAAACTCAGGCCAAGTTCATACGAATAATTGTTTATCTCTTTTAAGTTGCAACGTGCGTTTTAGATGAAGTTTTTAATACATTAGACTTATTTTAATTAAATAATCATTATTAGAGTATGAACTTCCAATGAAATAATTCTGAACAACGATATAGATACCAAGCGATTTGAAACCATGTAATTTTGCAGAACCAACATGTTTTTCTACACTTTTTGTATTTGTCACCATTGCGAAGTTATACAGGTGGTTTCGATGGGAAATGATTAATTTCGCCGTAAACTCTAAATGTCAAACTCAGTAAATAAAAAATATGTATAATTTTTTTATATGGGTTTTGACATTTTGCGTTTACGGCGAAATTAATGATTTCGCCAACGAGACCACCTGCATTAATTCGTCATGGTTGTTACTTTCATAAAAAATTTAATGGTGTCAACGGCTTTAAATTGAAATACGTGATAATTTCTGCAAGAAAAACGACAACCATTTAAATTATCCCAGTTATGTTCAGAGTACTTTTTATTATTAAAATCAAAGAAAAAATTGTAAAACAAATGTAATCTGTTTATGTTCTTGAAATTTAGAAAAGCTATAAAAATTGTAAAACAAATGTAATCCATTAGGCGTGTTACGATCAAATTTATTTCTTTGTTCTTTTAAAGATACATCAACAAAAAAACAAAAAGCCCTAAAAAACCTAAAATTGCCAACAAAAATGCATCTTAGAAAGGAAACAAAATCATAAATTAACGATTTACAAACAAAAAAAATGAAAACGATTCCTTGAATAAACAACAACTGACCAAATAAAAAAGGACATTTTTACAATAGAAAGAAAAATATAAAACATCACCCATTTAATAAAAATCAAAAAAAATAAAATTTAACATCTTGTGTTTAATTAAAGATCAGCTGCTGATCCTGAGCAATTAAGGTATAATTTCTGAAACCGTATTGGACAAAATTCAATTGGCACAAGCAAAAATAAAATAAAAAAAAACATAATAAAGGATATTTTATTACTAACTTTGTGATATTATCTTTGTTTGTCTACTTCCCCGTTCATCATTTAGTTCATGTTGACAAAAGGTCAATTGTTTTCCAAAGACAATTGAACGGGTCTCTTTAAAAATCTTAGAAAAAAAAGGACAAAACAAAAAAATACGTTACACACTTTTGAGGTCGCCTTAGAGGTCATCTTGATCGCTATTTAAAATAAAACATCAATGATATAAATTTTGCAGCTTGATTAAAAAAAAAATCTTGTGTTTTGTAAGCCACAACCAGATGACTGAAAAAGTGAGAGAGGGAGAAGGAGAGGGGGAACTCAAGATGATCTTAAATGCTCATTTTAGCTTTAACATTAACATTTTGCTACTTATTTAAAATTAAATTAAAAAGAAAAGTCTTCTTTAGAAAACATTTGCACACAAATTTTCAAATTGGCGCGCTCTCTTCTATTTCATTCTCTTACCTCGGCCTGATCATTTTTGTTTTAAAATATCATTTCCATTATATATTGAGGGTATTATTTAGCCTTGATCTTAACTAATCCAACTGTTTCTTAAGCAAAAGAAAAAAATCTAAAAAACCATTTATCCAACTGTCACTGGCATAAAGGCTCATGAAAAGAAAAGATGAGAAGGAGAACAAGAACAAGAACGAGAACGAGAGAAAATGGTCAGCTTGAGGAAGTACTCAATACTTGACAACAACAACAAAAATGTTTTATGTACAAGTATCTTTTTTTATAAAACAAAAGTGTCAAAAGACAAACGTTATAAAGATTTGAAAACAATCAAAATCTCACACAGGACATTTCCGGATTTGTGCTGCAGCAATAAAAAAAGGAAATATGTATTTTTTATAGTTTTTTTCTAATAAAAATGATACAACTACTAAGCTGGTTTTTTAGCTCTTGTTGCATTTCCTTAAACAATGACTTTTTCTTTAAAGTAACAACAAAAAAATATTTTCTGTCATAAGATCATTATCGATCAATCTTAAAAATAGATTTAATACCTTTAAATGCAAGAAAAATAAAAAAGTATTTAAATTAAAGACACGGGAATATTACTAACCCTGGAGTTAATGACGACGTCGTTGACGGCGTCAAATGTCAAAAAAAAGTTGAATCGTATGAAATTGTATGAGAGCAGTTAATCTCAACGCGTTGAAACGCCGTCAACGACGTCGACATTAACTCCAGGGTAAATAATTTAATTTTCAAAAAAACTATGTGCTCACAGACCAATATATTTATTAAGTTAAAGATTTATTTATTGTGCATAGTGGGGCAGATATGAATAATTTTGGAAATAAATCAACAATTTCTTAATGACTATGCTAAATGAAGTAAGTAAGTAGGTTTAAGTTCGAGCGGCCCAAAAGGGTCTTAAAGTAGGCCATTTCGGGTCATCATCAGATTTAAAGCTGTAGAGAAGGAGTTCAATAGCCAGCACAAAACGTAACGTTATCTTAGTTAACTATATTATTTAATGAGTTATTTGCGTTTTAAAATTGAAAATTTTGAAATTTTTCAGACCTAAGTCTAGTTTACTTCATAATATATGAAATTTTATTAAAAAAAATTCCGTGGCAAGATAAAAAAACATTAATAAAGTTTTTTTTAGATTAAAATACAATGAATTCTATTTTTACCTTCTCTAATTAATTTTGTACTGACTTAATTACATCGTTGGTCTTATGTGGAGAGCCCCTAACTCGAATTTTTACGAAAATTAGTTTTTTTCGCGATTCCTAAACATTTCACACAGATATACTCTTCGTCGCAAAAATTTAATGCATTATTATCAAAAATAATGGTTTTATAAGCATTTACATTTGTAATATTACATTGTGATAAATACAGTTTCTATTATGTTTTTATCTTTCTCCTGCGAGTTGACGCCTTTCTACATGAGGCCAACGATATGTACATTTGTAATAGTAAAAAAATTCATCTTTAAGAGCTACTGCCGGTTTCTGCAAACTAAACGAAATTTTTCAAAGAAATTTTCACTTCACCTTTCACTTATAAATATGCAAACCTACATTATTATTAGATAAACACGTTTGTAAATAAAAAACTTTTTCAACAATAATTGCATATAAGAAATAACCGCATATAAAAAATATGTTTTTATAATATCTTAAATACGATAACTACTACAAGCATCTTTACATTTAAATGAAATTGTTTTTGCCAAACATTGTTTTGCCAGTTCTATCATCAATCGAACTCGCCACATAAAAAAGCTTTGAAGAAGTTAGTATATCCAGCGTCTAATATACGTCGACACCATGCTAATACTTCGAGCATTATTTGGATGATGGTTAAGAATTTCACTGGACATGTGCAACTGTAGAATTTTGAGCTTTAATAAATCCAAAGAATTATAATTAAATTTAATTATTTAATTTTCATAAAAAACTTCGTGCTATTTTTTAAATTATCCCGATTAAATTAATTACCGATATTGATTATTGAGGGTCAAAGAACGTCAGGAAACTTCTGACAAACATTTTAAATAAACTAAAAATGTTTGTCCAAGCAATAAAGTAAAGATAAAAATCAAAGCTTAAGCAAAACCACAATAAACGAACAATAATTCTATGTTTCTTTCTCCACCGTATACAGTGCACAAAGTTGCAGTTTTTTTTTAAGTTTTTATTGTTTTATTTACAAAGTTTTAAGCAGAAAAGTGCGAATTAGGGCCACCTCGCTGAGACATTTTATTTTTTTATTTGCTGAAAAACATGTAAGCAAACCAAAGATTTTAGTACTGTTGCTATTTTTAAGCAAGAAATTTAAGCCCTAGGTGCACCAATAGTTGATGTAATTTAATGTATATGTCTAAACTGTTGAACCTTTGTACAGAGGGTCATATGCTCTAAAGCTGCGGTAATATCAGTCAAATATTAAAAAAAAATGCGTAACCACTATTTTACCACCAATTTAACAAATCTTTACTCATTCTTTCCTGACACTTGTCATTACGAATGACGATTTATAGTAGAATAAATGAGAGATATTACCTTCTATATTTACAAGAATCTCATATTTCTTAAAAAGTATTTTAAAAGGACAAAAACGTTTTTCAATAACTTAGTGGTTACGTCATTTTGGTCAAATATTTCACTAATTTGGCCGTACGTTAACTCATATAAAAATTCTGTTACTGTGAATGCTGAGCGATACCAATCAATGTTGAGAGACTTTTTATGGACACAGTTGAATCATATTGATGTCACACATATACATGTCACACAACTCGAGAAAACATTACGCTTTTGCGATCAAAATTTCCTCAACGTGTAATTTCACGAAATGCAGATTTTAATTGGCCTCCAAGGTCATGTGATTTAACACCATTAGATTTTTTTTGTGGGGTTTTTTGAAAAGTCGAGTGTATGCTAACAAGCCACAAACAATTAATGATCTAAAGAACAACATTCAAGTTGCAATTCGTGAAATAACACCAGCAACATGTCAGAAAGCCATTGAAAATTTCGATATTCGGATTGATGTCTGCAGACGCAGTCATGGTGGACATTTGAATGATATTCTATTCCACTTATAATTGTAATGGATCATATTTTAATAAAAAAAACAGCTTGAAAAAATTGCAAATAGTTTGTGTTTTATTTCAATGACCCGCGTTTTTTGGATGACCCTTTATTTGTAACCGTACTGAAGAAGATAAAAACATAATGGAAATTGTGATAAATACAGTACTGTTCGAAACCTAAGCAACTTTTCCCCAGTAAATACTCATGGTCGTATATGTTCTATTTAAATAGATTAATGAAAAATTTCCCTTTTATTTATTATTATACATATAGTCTACATACTAATAATAACAACAAAAAATACATTTTACGTCTTTGGAAGAATTTATAAAACAAAAACAAAATTAACTTAAAAATTGGCTGTTCGAAACCTAAAGGTTCAATCAGAGGTGCCATAACCATAACCATATAAAACAGCTGTTCAAACCAACCTTATGGGAAACACTGTATTTGATTATTGGTGACATGCCATAATGCCATAGCCATAACCATAACCATAGTATAAATTATTTTTTGATTTTTTTCCATAACCATATACAATTGACTATTGAATTTAAGTATTAAATGTTTGTTTTTTATATTATTCTTATTTTTTACGTTCACAACATTTTATTGGTATGTTTTAATTATATTTATCGGTGCGCAGCTTTTTTACCAAACCGCAAGACAAATAAAAGTTGCTTATGGCTATGGCACCACTATTCGCTGGCAATTAACATGGTTATGGTTAGGGCCATGGTTACGGCTATGGCGTTATGGTATGGCACGTCTAATTGAACCTTAAGCAACTTTTACATTGTTGCATTTGTTGCGAAATATTAACTAAAACAACAACAAAAAATTTAAACAAAAATTTTAGTCCCGTTATGATTGCTATTGAAAAAAATAATTTTGGTTGATTTTATGCATATAAGTAGTACCAATTCTTTAGAAGTGCAACCATGATGTGAACACGATATGGATCAGCTTTTAAGCTAAAGATTATTGAACTTTTTAATAACGGTAAATTCCAAATTGCTATAGCAAACCAATTGAATATTAATAAATCAATAGTTTCCCGACTTATAAAAAAAGTATAAAGCTACTGGGAAAGTAGAGGAAGCCAATAGCGGTGGCCGACCTCGAAAAACTTCTGAGCGAACAGACCAGAAAATTTTCCGTCTAGTTAAAAAATATTCATTTATTTCGTCGAAAGACATAGTGAATGAGCTTGAACTTCAGATTAGTTATTCCACAGTAAGAAAACGTTTATTGGAACAAAACTTAAGGAGCTGTATGCCATCTAAGAAGCCTATCCTAACTAAGAAGCATTTAAAAAAGAGGTTTCTTTGATTGATTGCACCGTAGTCTCTGATTTTCTCAGCTTTTTGGTTGTTTTAGGTTGGATTTTGTTAGAGCACATATAGATTGGACTATATCCAAATAGAGAACTGTTTTGTTTAGTGATGAATCTAAATTTAACTTACTAAATTTTGATGGAGTTTGCCACGCGAGAAGACCAAAAGGAAAGCGGCTACTTTCTCGGTACTCAAAAGCCACAATAAAGCATGGGGGTGGAAATGTGATGGTTTGGACTTGTTTTTTGGCCAGTGGTGTTGGTCCCTTTGTAAAAATTCAAACAAAAATGGACCGTTTTGTTTACAGAGACATTTTAGCAACTCACATGCTTAACTACGCTGAGTGGGAAATGCCCCTTCGATAAGTGTTTCAACATGACAATGACCCAAAACACTCATCGAAGTTAGTCAATGATTGGTTATCAGCTAATGAGGTTCAAGTTTTGGATTGGCCACCTCAATCGCCATACTTGAATCCCATAGAGAACCTCTTTGGAATTTTAAAACGGAGAGTTGGAACTCGACGCTCTAAAAATAAACAGGAGTTGATAAACTGTCTAAAATCAGAGTGGGAAGCTATACCAACATCTATTCTATCGAATCTTATTGAATCTATGTCCAAAAGATGCGCTGAGGTTGTAAAAAACAAAGGATATCATATCAAATATTAAAAGTTGCTTAGGTTTTGAACAGCGAAATTTTAAGTTAATTTTGTTTTTATTTTATCATAACTTCCAAAGAAATGGAATTTAATTTTTGTTGTTATTTTTAGGTTATATACACATTGTGTAGTAGTAAATAAAAAATATATTTTCTATAAATTTATTTAAAGAAAAGATATGAGTCTATTATTACTTTGTGGGAAAAAGTTGCTTAGGTTTCGAACAATACTGTACATCACAATGTAAAATTAAAAATGCAAATGCTTACAAAACCGTTACTTTCTGATAGTATTTCATTCAATCTTAGTGACGAGTTGTATCTGTGTGATATGATGTATGATCATTAAATGTTTTAAAATCGTTATCATAAATGAATGTATTCCTTGTCTTTGTACACTATATACACATCTTGAAGTCTAGTATTAGCTGACTTTAGATCTCAGACATCTAACTTAAAAGTGTACAAGAGTGTTAAGTTTCTGCGATCAAAAATATGTGTTTCAAAAAAAAAAAACAATTATTTGTAATTCAATTGTACTCGTAATTAGGAATTAAATGAATTCATTAACATGTCATTACCATTAGTAAAATAATTATAATTAAAATAAAATCATTAGCATGTAGTAGTACTTAATTTTTTTTTTCATTGTCATTATTTCAAACAATGCCAATGAGATTTCAATGGTAGTGAAAAACCCAAGTATGTGTATCACGAATACACTCATTTTTGTAAAACATCGAATTAGGGCCTTTCTATATGCAACCAACGATAATAAAATTATATATTTATAGATTCTTGCAAAAAATCTGTCTTTAAAATAGAAAAACTGGTGGATGACTATTGAATATGAAATTAAAATTGTAATACACACCTTGTATAAATTTAAATTTAATGTCTACAACGATTGAAAAGATAAGTCCATACACATACAGTCAAGGACTTATGTCTTCATACATACCAAAAATTTCATATAAGCGCCAAACAAAAAGTGCAAAAAACTAATTTTGTGTACCAGACATATTTAATTCCATTTTAATTATGAAACAAAAACAAACATTTTCATTCAACTCAAAAATAACGATAAATACAGAAAAAACAAATTATAAAGATGCACAAAAGTGTTCATACAATGTAGTCTCTTCTGTTTTAATCATAATTTGCAACCTGTAATTATTCAAATACGATTAGTTTTTTGCAATCGAAGTAGGGCCCCGTATGTGTTGATACTGCATGTATATAATTTTACATAAAAAATAACATCGACTTTTAATGGGTTAAGCATTTATAAAAATTTTAGTATTTCCTTAAAGATCGCTTCAAAAGCTTTAAAACGATATCTGTATTGATATATTAAAAAATTTGAAAATTTTAGAGCTCCGCAACTCGGAAAATATGGGCGAGCGCCAATTTCTTTACTTGATATTTTTTTCTTATTTTTTAATTCTCTATCGCGCCATATATTTATTTATTTGACTGGAGTTTCTTTATTGCTCCAAATGACATAAAAAATTAATACAAAAATAAACCCAAAAACTAAAGGGTGTACCCATAGGTAACGTAAATTTACCTACATGGGCCTATCCTCTAAACCGTTATAGACAAACTCTTGAAAATTAGATAGAATGTCGATTACCTTGATCGTGATAATAACAAGTATAAATATTCAAAATTATAAATTAAAGGGTGCCCCAATAGTTTATTTAATTTGATGTATATGGCCATACTATTGAACAGTTGTAGATAGACACTTGAAATTTACACCGAAACTGTATTGTTAAGTTCTCTATAACACAAACATAAAATTGGGTGTCCTAATAGTTAATTTAATTTGATGTTCTTTATTACAATAAGTATACATTTTGAGTACAGAAATTAAAGGGTGTTCCCATAATTTATGTAATCTGACTTATATGGCCCTATTTTTAAACCTTTACATACAAACATTTGAAAATTGAACAGAATGTCCTCTATTTTGTCTGGTCCAGTAAGAAGAATCAATATTTAAAATTATAAATTAAAAGGTGTTACAATAGTTGATGTAATTTGAGGTTCATGCCCAAACTTTTAAATCGTTTTAGACAAACTGTTGAAATTTTCAAGAACATATATTTCCATTTCCAAGCAACAACAGCAATGTAAAATGTGGACTTAAAAATTAAAGGGTGCCCCAATAGTTAAGGTAATTTCATGTTCTGGCTAAACTTTTGTATTGCTAAGTCTGCTATAACAGCAAGTTAAAAATTTGCATTTGGAAATTAAAAGGTGTCCCAATTACTAATTTGATAGCTGAATTCTGTTTTTAAGTGTGTTTTTTTAAAGAATTATCTTGAGGTTGATTACAAATGTGAGTGTAAGTTAACTTAAGATAGCCTTACAGCTTCAATTAATTTTAAAGAAAAAATCACAAACAGACGGAAAAAAATTGTCACACAACATTGATTTATTCTGCCACTTTTTAAGTGTGAGAATAAGCAGATTTCTTGAAATAATTAATGGGTTAAATTGAAAACCCAACATATAACTCTTTAAGAAAAGATCCATTAAATACGCCCTTTCCTTACACCTCTAAACAAGAAACTAATACACATTTTTTACAGTAGTTCGTATCCTTTAACGCTGCAACAAATGAATATTATAGACATACGACTTGTGCATTGATAACGATGCATTCATTATTCATGTAATATTATGTATGAACATACATTCATATATGTAAGAGTGTTTATGCATATTGGTGTCAATTTCAAGTGTTGGAGGGGGGAGCACATGTTGCTGCTGCTGCATAAATCGTTTAAACCAAAAAAATAAAGGAAAAAAAAAATAAAAAGAAAAGGACATTTATATTAATAAATGTTAAACTAAACACTAATTTTTAACAAGAAACAAATGTAAATGATGTGTGCAACTAAAACTCTATTATTGACAGGGGCAGGGCAGCTGGTTTATAGTCAAAAATTTGATGACACATGTTTTTCTTTTTTGTTTTTTTTTTTCTTTTATTGGGGTGCAGTTCAAGTTCAAAGTGAATAACAGGACATTTTTATTATGATTTCAAAGGATGCAATGTATTTTGTTTTAATTCTATTTTTATTTATTTGTTGTTTTTTTTCTTCTTTAATCTGATAGCAAGGTGCTTCTTTGAGGGATTTAAAAAATATTAAAGTGGGTGTAAATAATTTATGTGACAGAGTTTACATGTTTTTTACTTAATTTTAGTTTAATTTTTATAGGTTGTAAAACAAAACGAATGAGAACGTGCGCATGTGTGTTTTTATCCTCATGTGCACTTAGAAAAATAATAGTTAGAAAAATAATATTTTTATCTAAAAAGCTAACGTATAATTATGTTGTTTAAATAATTTGAAATCACTTTGGTTATAGCAAATTTGTATGAGATTTCCACTCAACTTCTTTATTATAGACAATTTAATTTTTTTTTTTTAATAATTGTAGAACACAACTTTTTTTAAGGTATGTGATGGAAATCGATCGTTTTGAAAGCGGTTGTTTTTAAGACATGATTATCATACCCTTCACCACAAAAAAGGGTATAACTAAGTTTGTCAATCTGTGTGTAATTTCTACAATACTCATATCATATCATAAATAGAGTCACCTAATCCCCGATACTTTTATACCTTTTAAGTCCCTTGTACAAAAAAGTACGCATAAAAGACTAATTTTAAACATCTCTTACAAGTGTAATCCCGTTATGTTTAAAATAGCTTCAGCGTCTTTAATCATTTTTTATTATCGGTATGCAAAAAAAAAAAAAATAGAGCCAGTTTTGAAAAATAATTAACTTTTACAAATTAATTTCTTTTTTTTTTAATTAAAAGTGTATAAAAAGGTTAGCCTAGTGTTTTTAAGTACAATTCGAAAGAAATCTCACAACATTTTTATATAACAGTACTTACAATGGGCAGAGGAAAAAATTGTACCTTTGAGAGCCGGGAGACAATAAAAAAAATCTATAATAAATGAAACAGTTATAGACAAATTGCCCAAATAATTGGATGCTCTAAAAATGATAGAAAACACCGTCAAATATGAAAGCAAGACAGAAAATAGAGGAAAACCGTCGAATATTACACCTCTACTGGAGCGAAAAATTTGCATCATGTAAAACAAGATCCTTTTGTCACTTTAAAAAGAAGCATAACCTAGATGATTCTACCTTAACCATAAGAAGGCATCTTATTAGAAATAATTTGAAGGCTTGAAGTAGTAAAAAGGTTCTATACCCAAGTAAAAAGCATCTAAAGAAAAGATTAGAATTTGCCCAAAATCAAAAGTCTGGCGTTATTTAATTCAGACAGAAGCTTATTTCCTGTACAAAGACCTCCCAACACCGAATTCCGTCCACAAAACACCACAAAAACCATTAAACATGGAGGCGGAAACAGAATGGTATGGGGATGTTTTTCGTATTATTGTATTGGGCCCTTTCTTCGGATTGAGGGTAGAATGGACGGCGCTTATTACACAAATATTCTTAATGACACTATGATGTCTTATGACGAATTGAAAATGACGCTTCGATGGATGTCTTAACAAGACAATGACCCGAAACACACATCGAAGCGGGCAAAAACCTGGTTTGAAGTATATAACGTCAAGGCCGGCGCAGTCCCCAGACTTAAATCCTATCGAAAACTTTTGGCAAATAGTAAAATGTGTCTTCGAGGAACAAATCTATACTTTGGACTTCAATTCAGGATGCGTGGAAAAATATTCCTGTAGAAACCTGCCAAAAAGTTGTGAACTCAATGCTAAACGATGCTCAGACGTTTCAAAAAATAAGAGTTATTCCACAAAGTACTGAGGTAAAGAAATAATAATTAATGAGAAAAAATTCAGTCGATAAACAAAAAAAAAATTATTTTAAGTAACAAAATTTGCTGGCTCTATTTTTATGCACAGGCAGGACCTGGTGACTTGTTAAAATTTAATGGATAAATTCTTATTTGAGTTTTGAAATTCCACATTTGCATTTTTTTTTTTTTGTATCATTTAGTTTATGATTAAACCGAAATATAAAAAAAGAAATGATTATAAAGTTTGTTGTACATTATTTTTAGTTTCAAAAATGCTAGATCAAGGTGGCTCTATTTTATCGAACACCACTGTATATTCTGACTTCTTATGCATAGCGAAGTCGATTGAGCAAAGTCCATCTGTCTGTCTGTCCGTCCGTGTTAGTGATGAAACCAAGTTTGCCTTGATCAGATATAGTGTCGAAAGAAGTGCTATTGGAAATCACATGATCGGTCCATGTTCTTCGAGGCAGCAGGTAAAACACCACGCCTACCTCTAACTTGTTCATGTCATTTGGAACAATAAAGTAACTCCAATCAAAAAATAAATATATGGGGCGATAGAGAATTAAAAAAATAAGACAAAAACATCAGGTAAAAATTGGCGGTCGCCCATATTTTCCGAGTTACGGGGCTCTGAAATTTTTAAATTTTTTTAAAAAGTCAATATGAGTATCATTTTAAAGCTTTTGAAGAAATCTTTAAGGAAATATTAAAAATTTAAAAAAATGCTTAACCCATTAAGAATCGATGGCATTTTTATGGAAAATTAAATATATGCAGTACAAGTTTTTTTATTTTTTTATTCTCTGTCGCCTCAATGTTTGCTTTTACGATTGGAGTTTCTTTACTAAATTAGATTTACATACATGAAGGGTATATAAGATTAGGCATAGCAAAATATAGCACTCTTACTGGTTCTTGTTATAAAATTAGGTTTAGGATTAATTTAATTGTAAACAGTTTTTGTTTACGTTTCATCAAAAGAAAATTTGTGACAATTTTTTTAAAGAAACTTTAGGTTTAATTTTTAAAAACATTTCATTAATAAAATATTAAAAAATTATGGATAATTTTTAGAAAATGTCTATATAATTTTCTTATTAAACTTCAATGTTTGCATACATTTTGAGCACATTTTTAATGTAAGATATTTTAAACTTATAAAAAGAGGTTTTTAATAAAAATAAAAATTAATTAAATTGTGTTAATATGAATTTGAAAAATAAGTTAAAACAAAAACAAACAAAGAGTTTTTGTTTTGTCAAGATCACAATTAAATCAATCAATCAATTTAACACCATAGAAAAAGGTCTACAAAAAACATTTTATTTATTTTAATTAAAAAACAAAATTTTAAAATAAAAAGTTTCGACAAATATTATTAGACCAATTTTTCTTCTATTTATTTTATAATTTTCAAGAGCATTTTTCTTTAATAAAATATTTTGACCAATTTTAATCAGTTTTTCAATTATAGAAAATTTATGGATAAATTTTTTTAAACAACTTTAGGACGAATTTAAGACATTTTTGAACGGAACTTAAAAGACAAACATCTTATAAAATAAAATATTGTCAATGTTTTCTAAATAAAGTTTCTATACGAAATTTGTATTAATAAAAACAACAAAAATTTGTTTTCAAAACAAATTTAAAAATATTTATTTATTTTAATTTTTATTAATTATTTGAACTGTGAATGTTATAAATGAATAGAAATTATTTTGGCTTAAGTTCATTTAATTTTTAATTTCTAAAAATCTTTTTTAGAAAGAAAATTTATTTTTACAAATATATTAGACGCTAACAGAATGAAATACTTTCTGGACCGCTACGACCTTCATCAGCATTCTTCGCCTCTATCTACCTTAGTTGTGTATTTTATAAACATCATCTATTTAACCAACTAACTTTGTAAATAAGAATACGAGAATATTCATATCAAAATTAATTTGGTTGGACGAAATTTACACACAAACCAACATATTTCTTTACTGTTCTCTGCGAAGAATGCTGATGAAGGTCGTAGCGGTCCAGAAAGTGCAGCATTTCATTCTGCTAGCGTCTAATTTTTCTTGTTTTCTTTGGAAAACTTCCGCATACATTTGTAAAAATAAATTTTATTTCTAAAAAAGATTTTTATAAATTAAAAATAAATAAACTTAAGCCAAAATAATTTCTATTCATTTATAATATTTATTTATGCAACCAGTTTATTGTCCATTTAAACTTAACAAATTTTACGTTTAAAATTTATCTAGACAGGTTTCTGAATGAAATTTAATAAAAATTTAAAAAAAATTATTGGATTAAAAAATAAGGAAAAATAAAGAAAAATCTTCAGTTAAAATTTTGAATAATATTTTCTTTTATAGAAAACATCAATAAAAAAAACTTTGGAATAAATTTTTTTTGTAAGAAATAATATTGGATTTTTCAGCTCTAGAATTTGATTACAAATTTTATTTTTTGTTTTTTGACTAAATATATTCTAAAAAATTTTTGGGACAGATTAAAAGAAATAAAAACATATAATAAAGTCTATTTTTTATATTTCTTTTCTAGGAAATTTATTCATAGTGAATTTTAAAATAAGTTTTTTTTTAATTTTACCATAAGAAAGGTTAATTTTTTAAATTTAATAAAAATTTTGCTTTCCAAAAAAATTGAATATTTTTTTCGTATAGAGAATTGTAGAACGAATTCCAATTTAAATTAATTTTGTATTTAAACTTCATTTTTAGTTTATATTAATAATTTTATTATTAATATTAACCGACTTTAAAATTGAGTTTAGTTTTTCTGGGGCGATTTTGTAATTTTGCAATGGTTACTTGATTGGTCTCATTTAAAAATAGTTCATAATTTTTAAAACCAAAGTATGTCAAAGTATGATTTTTACTATCTATTAAACCGTAACGGATACCTATATAAAATTTTAACAACGATGATATAAGTATTGCTTCTAATAACAGAAAATAATAACAAAATAAAGTTAAAAATTAGAGGGTGTCCCTATAGATAAGGTAAAAGAGTGTGTACTTCTAAGTCTGCTGTTGCAACAAATATAAATATTTAAATTGATGTAATTTAATGTATATGGCCTTACGCCTGTCTATTTTGTTGCAAGAATTATTTTCTTTTCAGCTTTTAACGAAATTTTAAAAAAAAAAACTTTTTATTGTTCGATATTTTCTGCAAGTTCAGCTGCAAGTCCAAAAAATATTTATTGCGTTTTTTTAAATTCCACTTGAATGTGTAAATGATAGATTATCACAGAAAACTTCAAAATTTAAATATTATTAAACATTTTTTTTTTTTTTTTATTAATTTTTTAAATAATTTAAACTTAAATTTTTAAATAAAATAAACTTAAAAAATTATAACAGTCTAAAAGAGTACATCGTAACCTAAAACGCAGAACGCCTTGAAATTAAGAAAACACGTAATAGTTTTTTATTAGTAATTTTCTTAACAGTTAATTAAAATTGTGAGACAATAGGGCTTTAAAATTTCTCCATCATTATATTACATATTCTATTTTTTTTAATCAAGCTTTCCGGTGCATTATGTATCATAATTGTGTTTTAGATGATTAGCGAAACAATTGAACAATTTCTTTTATTAAAAAAGAAAAAAACACTACAGCTACCAGACGACGTTAGATAGAATCGAGAGAAAACTTACAACTCATCATGATTTTTTTGCTCATCGCCATTAATGCTTTTTAGAAATTGATCCATTAACTGAGCTACTTCAAGGTGGTATTCATTATCAGACTGCGAAAGACCTTTTCTTAACATATAGAAAATTTCCATTATAGAGGAACCCTGTGTCCAATTAGTTAGGCACAGCTGCGGGTCATTGCTCAAAGAATTAAGAATATATTCTAGATAATCTGGAGCTTCAAGGAACCTTCGTGCATTATCTTTAATAAGAGTTTCTATTATTTCACAATAATTATGATCCGCCAGCCAAGAAGAAAGTGTGATCTCAGCATATTGTGCAGCCGCTAAGTGATCTTCGTTTGCCGAGGTTTTTGAAAGAACCAGTTTTATTTCCTGTAAAAGATCACCCACCAAAACAATTGCTTTAATTTGAATCTTTAGGTCACAATCTCGATTAAGAACAGATATCAAGGCCTGAGTACCCGATGTTGAAAGTATTCGTTGTTGAGCCAGGGGAAATTTACGCAGCAAGCTGCTAAAAGCATATAAAGCCGCCGACAATTCTTCGGTGTTTGATGAAGTCATGATTATTTGAGCCAAATAGGAGCCCACATTACGTTCAAAAACTTTGATTTGCACTCGTGGATTATTCTGGGACATGGCACCTAAAACACGCATGGCCTCCACTTTAAGTGGCGACTGTGTGGTATTCACTAAAACAGGCAATAATACTTGATCCAAGCCACCCTTATCCACAAACACTAAAGCATTATCAAATTGTGACATTAAATAATTAAAGCTTTCCAATATTTGTATTTGAGTTTTAACACGTGCTGCAGCATTTTTACTATCAGGCGAATTTGCAGGTGTTCGAAACTCTTCGATTAATTGTGTTATAATTTCAGCATCGCTTTTAAAAGATTTTCGCATACCCTCGAAGCTTTTTTTGAGCTCTTCGTACGATCTATATTCACGTATGATATTTTCAACTTTCTCCTTTGGCGTATAATCAATACCAATCCTTTGGAGGGCCTCATCTAAATGTTTAACTTTTTTGTGTTTTTTGTTATTCGATTTGCCTTTATCCTCTTCAGTTTTTTCTGGTACGACCGATAGTGCAGCAATTGTATCCTTCTCTTCCTTACCTTTAATGGAATCGTCTTTGTCGCTTAAAATTTTCGCTTCTTTTTTGCCAGTTTCCAAATTAATTCTTACATGCAGACCGGCTGGTATGCCTTGACCTAGCAAAGAAAAATAAAAACAAAAACAATACTATAGAAAAAAGTCAATGTCTAGCTAATTTCATCAGTTTACCCTCCGGTATTTCTTGCCAATCTTTTGTAGGCACAAATGTTTTGTTTTCTTTTGCCTCTTTTGCCAAACATTGATGAATGAGGCAAATCGCTAATATTAAAGTTACGTATTTCATCACTCTTTGCAAATTGTAATTTATCTTTATTTAGTAATATGTGATTAATTTATTAATTTATTCTTATTTTACTCTGTTTATCTTACGTGTCTATTTCTCATAAACTTTTTCTTAAATATTTGTTGTTGCTTCTATTTGTTTGTCATCAGCTGTTTTTAGAAATGTCATGGAGCTCAGAAAAAAACAAACCGGCAAAAAGTACTGTACAAAGCTAAATATTCTTAAAAGGGCTGCCTGATTGATTTAAGTTCTTAAAGGAATGATTCTAATTAGATTTGAAAATACTCACTGCAAAATACTAACTCTCGTTATTGTAATGACTGTTTTTTTAGGAAATTAAATATTTTTTACGATGACAAGGGTAAATGAGTCCTTAAAACCGTTTTTATAACATATCCGAATTATTTCGATAAAAAAATGAGATAATTGCACTCTGTTTACATAATTTACCCTAAGGAAGTATGTCTATTGGTACAATGACTAGATTACATAAGAGTTTTTAATAGGATTTTAAGATTTTGGTATTGTCTAAAGGTACGTGACCATGTTTCAAGTTGTGCAATTGATTTTCTGTAGTTTTAAAAACTATGTTCTTTTACGAACCTTATTGTGTTTCTTCAAAGCTTTGAAATATGGTGTGCCTCTAGATTTGTGTAAAAGCTCCAGTTTCCTTCATTCGTCACGTAATTTACAAATTTATATACCTCGTATTAACTATGAATTTTTCGCAAACTCATTTCTGGTGAGAGTGGCTAGATCTTGGAATGTATTACTTTCAGAACTTAAATTTTTCTCAAACTCAGTGGCCACTTATAGAAAAAAACTTTTAAATTACTTCAATAATTAAAATAAAAAATTCTGGCAGGGGCAATATATATATTTTTCATTACTTATTCTTTTAATAAAGAATATAAACTAAGAGAATTGTAGCTGTTTTAATGGGAAATCGTAGCAGTAATTTTGTCTTATTGTATATATTGTAAACATAAAAAATATTTTTGTAGCATAAATGAATTTAATATGTATGTATATATATGAGTTATTTGGATTGTAATAAAAATACATATAAAATTGGCCTTATAGGCTTCCTATGTATAAAATAAAGATAAATAAATAAAAAAAATAAATTAGCTTCTAAAGTCGGTCTCTGGAAACAAACTGTGCAAAGAAATTTAGATTGGAATTAATTCATTCAAATAAACAAACCTTAAATTCCTGTTCATATTTTTGATAAAATTCCTTGTTAAATCGATTAACTCCCTACTTAAAATTGGTTCAAAATAACTAGAAAATGTCAAGGCGAATTAAATATTAGGTGGTCGCACGGCTATAAAAACAAAAACCTAATTTTGTTTTTACAGAGTACCACGCTGATGTCAAAAATAGCTGACTAAAAAAGAGGAAGCCGAATTTAATTTATCCTTTTATCATCATTTGGTGCTTTAAATGAAGTTGTAACAGTTGGTTTCTTTCTTCTACATGTGCAGCAATACCTCATATTTCATTTTTTGGTTTTGAAATTTAT
Organism: Gymnosoma rotundatum; assembly: GCA_916610165.2. NCBI lineage: Eukaryota > Metazoa > Arthropoda > Insecta > Diptera > Tachinidae > Gymnosoma > Gymnosoma rotundatum. The sequence goes on along the minus strand of OU744336.1, from coordinate 125,427,518 downwards.
TTTTATAAAATTTAAAAAGTTTTTTTTTCAGAAAATTATAAATTTTTTATTTTTTAAATTATTTTAGAATTTTGACAACAACGTCAAGCCTGCAAATTAATACGCCTTGGAAAATATTATATATAATTTAAATGAACGATATTACCCTTTCGAAGTCTCAATACTTATAGGCGGAGAATTTTGTTTTAAAGATCTCTTTATTTTTAATTAATATTTAATAAGAAATGATACGTAAATACTTTGTAATATATATTTTTAAGAAATCAAGCACAATTGTTGCTTAAAATTTCCTTAATTTTAAATTTAATTTAAACTAGAAACTCTGCCAAAATAATTTTAGCGTTTCAAACACTGTTTTTCGACTTCTTTTTTAAATGAATTCCAAAAAATTTGATGTGATTATATTTGGAGCCAGCGGCTGTATAGGAAAATGTACGGTTTTACATGCCATTGAAGTCTTGAAGGGATTAGAATGGGCCGTAGCAGGAAAATCTGAGGTAAACTTAAGATCATTCTTTGATATATCAATGAGAATAAAACAATTTTTAAACCCATACCATAGCAAAAAATACAATTAGTTTTAAATGAAATTTCATTAAAGACCGGTAAAGATCTTAACAAGATACCAATTTTTATAACAAATGCTCATGATATAGAAAAATTGGGGAAGATAGCAGCAAAGTGCAAGGTAAATTTATATAAAGTAACTTTTAATATAAAATTAATATAAAATTACTAATTAATTAATATAAAATTACATTAATTTATTTTAGGTTCTTATAAATTGTTGTGGACCTTATCAATTTTTGGCAGAAAATATTTTGACCACATGCATTATCCAAGGTACTCATTATGTGGACATGTCTAATGATCCCTATTTTAATGAATTAATGGAACTTAAATATTATCAAAAAGCCTTGGAACGTGAAGTGTTTATAATTTCATCATGTGGCTTTCACAGTTTTCCTATTGAGGTGGCACTAAATTTCTTAAGACAAAATTTTGAAGGTGATTCTGTTTCGAAATTATTTTTCAATTTATATTTTAAAGTTAAGTGATATTTCTAGGTACTATAAATAGTGTGGATGCTTATGTACGTTATAATTTTGGTTATTATTTTTATTTCCCTCTATATTCATTATGGAGCTTAAGCGCTTGGTTAAGTTTATTATGCTCGTGTGTGAAAATTGCAGATTTGCCAACCATAAGAGATCAATTGCGGGAGGAAAACATACCCTCTTTATTGCCCAAACAATCAATTGAGTATAAAACTAAAAAACAAGTCTTTGTTTATTTAACCTTTAAATTTTACCTCTAATTTTCCAGAGAACTTTCACGTAGGTCCAAATACAATGAAGATGGAGTTATGGTGCATTTTCCCTTCATAGATCAGCAAGCTGTTGATAGGTCCCAATACATATTTTATGCAAAAGATAAGCAAAGGCCAATACAATTTTGCAAATATATAGAATTTCCGTGAGTAATATAATTATTTTTATTAAAAGTCCTAAAATTTTTATATTTGTATACCCTTCACCTCAAAAAGTACAAAAAGGGTATATCTAAGTTTGTCATTCCGTGTGTAGTTTTTAGAATATCCATTTCCGATCCCATAAAATATATACATATGTATATTCTGACTTCTCATGCATAGCGAAGCCGATTGAGCGATGTACGTCTCTTAGGTGGTGTCAGTCTTGAAATCAAGTTCAACTTGATTTCACGAAAAAAAATATTGGAAATCAGCATGATCGTTCCATGTCCTTCGAGGCAGCAGGCAAACACCACGCCTACCTCTAATTGTTTCATGTCATTTGGAACAATAAAGTAACTCCAATCAAAAAAATATATTGGGTAATAGAGAATTAAAAAATAAGATGTGAAAAAAATGGCGCTCGCCCATATTTTTCGAGTTACGGGGCTCTGACATTTTCAAATTTTTTAAATTTTTAATATGAATATTATTTTAAAGCTTTTGAAGAGATCTTGAAGAAAATACTAAATCTTTTCAAAAATACTTAACCTATTAAGAGCCGATGTAAGTTTTATGTATAATTATATATATGCAGTACCAAATTTTTTATTTTTTAATTCTCTGTCATCTCAATATTTTCTTTTTTGATGGGAGTTACTTAACTAAACTAGATTTACATAAATCGTGAACGGTATATTAGATTCGAGATAGCCGAATATGGCACTCTTACTTGTTTTAACTAATGTTGATACTTTTTAAAGCAGAGTAAAATTTGTTAAATACAAGTATAGCAGCATTTGTAACGAAAAATGTTCTGCTGAGATTTTTTATACTTTTTCTGATACGAAACTTTGAGTACTTTTTTAAGTTTTAAATTTTCTCGTATAAGACCATAAAAATATCAATGATTATAGAAATACTATTAAAAATATATTATTACCTCTTAAGTACACAATTTAAATAAAGTTTTCTTATTGAGTCAGCTCGTATATTTGGGCTTTTGGATTTATAATATGGTGCTTGATTATATCCATTTTGGCACAGTTCCATAGAATGCGCGAAATAATGAGAAACCATCCAAGAATATTTTCGATTGGTATGTTTTCGTCTAAAGGACCCATTCCTTACCTGTTAGAAATGTCATCTTATAAAATAAAAATGTGCGCTAAGGGTTGGTCTAGTTCAAACATTTTTCCCAATCTGGAAGAAGAAGATTTTTCTATAGTAGATCGCTATATGAATATTGAAATTAGTGGTGAAAATCCCTTTTATGGATGCGCTTGTGTTTGTTTACTTATGAGTGCCAGAACTTTATTAGAAGAAGCAGACAACATGCCAGGAAAGTAAGGCTTTACTTGTATTATTTAAATATATGTTTAAATTGAGTCTTTGTTTTTATTTTTTCAGGGGAGGTGTATTTTCTCCTGGTTATGCCTTTAAAAACACCAGTATTTTACGAAAATTTCAAGATTTTTCAAATTATTTACGTATCAGAATTTTGTGAATTAAAATATATTGCTAAACATAAAATATTGAAGAAAAGAATGAAAACAAAACTGTTTTAAAACAATGAGACATCTTTTATTTATTTACTTCTTACATAAGTTAATTAATTAACTTATAAATTGTAACGGCAAACAAAGGTTAAAAAAGCTTCAATTTAATAAATGTAAACAATTTTTTTTGCACGGTTTCATAAGCGAAAATCAAAAATAATCAGCTGTTCGCGGCGATGCCACCTGTTCAAGTGCCAACTGCTGTGAACTGTTTAGATATGACGTTCCAATTATTGTTTTGGCGACATTGTGGTTTTTTGTTTTTATATAGCTTCTTAAATAAAATTATATTTGAGATATTGAAGTCTTACTTTGTTATACTATCATTATTATATACTGTACTCTGTGCTATAAATTATGACTGGACAAGAATAAAAAAATAAAAAAGCGACACACTGATCTCCAGTGAAAAGATATCAAGGAAGCGATGGCTGAGTTGGTAAAATTGGTCGGAAGTTAGATGTTAAAATATTAAGCCGAAATTTTTAACACATGTTGCACTTTTACTGCACCAAAAATGTTAATTATATTTAATTACAGTATATCTGAAATAATTTAAAGGTAAAAATATTAGTCAGGTTTCTTGATTCTACGTACATAAGAATACTTAACATTACAAAAACAAATTATAATTTTAATGCTCATTCATTTTATTATTAATCATCTTTTTTTATTCATAAATATTTCCTTTATTCAAACAAAAAATTGTTTCCGTAATTTCTTTCCTATTTTTGGTGTTAAACGGTGATTTTTAAAGTTTTCAACTGCTATTTCTAAAAACAAGATTCATCTCAAAAATTATATTAATAAAAAACAGTTTGGCGACTTTTTACGTTTTTGATTTGTTTACGAAAAGGCAAAAAAATGTGACAACTCTGTTTACTATTTTCTCTAATAAAACGCAATAAAAAAATCTGACAGATACTGCAAAAGGAAAAATACATCGCAGTCGTGCATAATACAATTTAAAAGAAATTACAATTTCACAACGTTTTTGCAATATTATTGAAATATATTTTATTTTAACTTAAAAACATGTCATCGCTAACAAGAGCTTCACGTTTATTCCAAAATCAATTAAAACGTGTACAAAGTGTTCCAGCCGCTTTTTATCATGAAAATGTAAGTAGTTCTACGAAATTCGACATAACTTTGCAAAAGGGTTCTTTATTCATAACAAATAAAGTTATTAAATGGGTATAGTTTTGTGTTTATTTCGAAGGTCATTGTTGCACAAACTTATTCCTACTAACAGATAATTAGAAAAAAGTGATGGCTTTTAGCCGGTAGTACTACGACGTTATTTTTGTTTGCGGAAATTTTTAATTTTGGCATCGTGACAAAAAGCCGGAATTTTTCGAATTTTTTATTTTCTTTAACACTTTTCATTTTATAGATTTAAATTGAATTTCTGGCCTTTAAGGAAAGCTATGACTAAGTACCCTATTATGAAATAATTGAGTCCTAAAAATGTTGATATGAAAATATCGGAATCTTCGGTAAACCACTGAGACTTCCTCTTATGAAACCCTACGGATTTCGATTCAACGCTGCCGTCAGGCGAATTGAGACTGATCAGTAACGACTAGAAAGTGAAATATGATTTAAAACGTCGCTAAATATAAAAAATAAGTGGACGTTTTATTTTTATGTACCTAATAAAATTTATTGAATGCCTAGACATAAAATAGCAACACGTACATACATACCTACCTATTCTGCCTACATAACTACTCATTTTAGACTTCAAGACTGCAGAGGACACTTCAAAGCGTATCTTCACAAATTGTTGTTTCTTTCTATATTAGGTTTATTGGTCTTAGAATCAGTTTGATAAATATAATTTTGAAAGGAAGTTTCCATAGTGATGGTGTTATTAGAAATCTTTGTATTGGCCACTTTATTATTATTTTTATTTAGATTAAATCCAGTTTACGGGCACCGCTGCAAAAGAAAACAAAGTTGCCTACAGTGTGTAAAATGCAATACTAAGCAAAAAATGTTAAGCGAAAAATTTGGCGCCAGCAGAATAGGACAAAATGGATATCATAAGAAATATATATAAGATATATATATATATTATTAAGGTCCAGATTAATAGCTTAAAGTCATATAAACAAAAGGTTACATCATACATGTGGATGGTTTGACAAGTTATTAAAAAGTTTTAATTAAAAATCTTTAAAGCAGTCATTTATATAAGAAAAATTTTACTTTAAACATTTTTTAAAATCCCACAAATGGAATTCTGAAATTATTTTTTCAAAAAGTAGTTTAAAGGTATTCGGGTGGTGACAGCCTTCACCAATTTTAATTTAAATAATTTTTTTATTTGTTTGATAAGATCGATCAAAATCTCAATCCATAAAATAGATTGAAAAAAAATAAATATTTTTAAACTCCAAAAGACAATTTGTTGCAGAATGCAGAGAACATAAGATCAAGTTTTCGATTTTATCACAATAACGGTCTTTGTTGATTTCTTGTGCGTACATCGATGCGTGAATGTTACACCCAGCTTTGTTCAGTATTAAATCCAATGCTATTAGTCATAATGCTTTATCGCTAAGATTTCTAAAATAATTTACCCGTTTGTAAGTTATTATGTACATTGTTTCATGAATTTAAGTTTGCATATCAGGCATGTAGTCTGATTAAGTCCTTCTTTTTCCCGTAAACGGTGTATATAACTATTGGTGTTCCGCAAGGATCTGTAATTGGCCCACTGTTATTTGTGATTCACATTAGGGATGAGCGATCCCGTGATTTTTGAGAAACATGGTTACCAGTGAACGTGATTTTCAAATCACCGTTCTTTTAAATAATTACCGTGAGCACCGTTTGCAGTCCTTTTTTATTTTAACATTTATGTTGATATGGGAAGTATATAACACTTTTTGATCTCAACATTAAAAGCAGATGTAATTAAATTTGCCCAGAAATGTAGAATTCGGAACACTGATTGATCTTAGTTTAAATTAAAAAAGGCACACAACATTTTTATTGCTTCGTATGTATGTATGTGTGAAGTTTGCAAAAAAGAATAGTTGCTGTTAATAAGTAAAAACCGAGAAAAAGCTACACAGCAAAAAAGCTGCTTTGATATACATATGAAAGAATAAAAGAGTCAAAAGTGCTTATATTTCTCTTTCATAAAGTAAAATTAAATTTAAGTTTGATGTGTGCGAATATAAAAGAACGTTCTTACGCGGATCTGTTATTTGATCAACTCAGTCACTGTAGTGACCAGTGATTTTTTAATCACAGTGATTTAATCACAGGTACTAAAATATCGCTCATCTCTAATTCACATTAATGACCTGATTCTCAATTTTTAATGTTCTGGAGGTGGGTGTGAATTTTTTGCTGTAAGAGGTTGTGTTTCTGGCATCCATCATTGGTTTTTGTGTTACCCATGTTAAGACTAAGTTGATGGGCTTTGGCTTTGACACTGAAAGCTTAGATATTAAGATCAATCCTGATACTATTCGATATGATTAAATGTTTAGGCATTGTTAACAACCAATTAAACTTTTCTCTTCATATCAATGTTTTTTTTTAAATCTCGTATATCGTTCATGTTGAAAAGACTATTCTTTAAATGTTTACGGCTTTATAGATCACACATATATTGTACTAAGAAAATATAAATTAGTTTTTAAAAGCTGAAAATAAGGGATCATATATCTCAATGCACATGATTTTCTTGGCTTGTCTTTTGAAAATTTTATAAGTTGAGGCTTATAGTATTTTTTTTTTTTTCATAAAACAATTCAAAATGGATATCCTTCCTATGTTGTAGATAATTTTAAATTTTTTATTCTCTTCGAAATCCTCAAATTGTTTTTGCCATAAGACGCTTAAATATTTTTAATAAATCATTTAAGATTTGAGTGTCTCGAATTTGGAATAACTTAATTATTCACTGTCTAGATTTCAATCTCAAATAGTGGAATATGCGAGAAATCATGTACTTAAGATATTGTGAAATATGTGGCTTTTTTTATATTTTTTAATCTTACGAATTAATTAATAATTACATTACTAATTTTATAAATTTATATGGCTGAGTTCATTTTTATTTATGCATATTTTAATCAGTATTTTACTATTGTTAGTAGTTTTTATTAACTACAAAAGGCTATTTGGGCTCAGTTATGTAAATGACGATTTAATACAAAAAAATAAAAAATATTAATTCCATAACGTAGATTCTTCAGAAGGAGAAAAAAAACAAAAAAAAATTTAAATTAAATGGCCCATAATCATAGTTATAGACTAAAATCGACTCTTGTTAAAGTATACACTAAAATAAATAGCTCTTGTTTTCTTTTTTGCTTTCATAGTTAAAAATAAAGTATACTTTAAGTTTAGCCGACTTCCACTGGGTGTCAACTGTAATTTGATAAATGTTTTCATACATATTCTAATAGTGCGTTTCCATTGACGTGATTTCGTCTAAAACACTTGATTTACTTAAATCAAGTGTTTTGCTACTTGATTTCCCATACATTTTTCATTTTACCAAAACCATTTAAATCACTTGATTTATTTAAAATCATGTCGAAAATGTATTTTTTCGAACTAACTTTGGCTTTGCAACAATGTGTTGTGTCTAGGATATTCAAGTTCAACTCCGTTCTATCTATTCATATTGGATGATTTTATCGAAAAAGTGACAATGGCCCAAATTCATAGTTAGAATAAAGTATACTTTAAGGGAACTAAAGTCGGTTTTATTTTAGAGTCGACTCTAATTCATTCATAGACAACTCAACTCAACTCTAAATTTAAAACTACCCAAAGCTGTTTTTAACTAATTTTTCCAAAATTATTTTATTTGGTTTAAGAACACAATACTCTTTATCTGATTTTTATACCAAAGTGAACAAAATAAAAACAAGGTTACTTTTTTCAAATGTTTGTTTAGAAATTGTATGAAAACATTTATCAAATTACAGTTGACACCCAGTGGGAGGCGTCTAAACTTAAAGTATACACCAATACCCCGGTTTGCGTCGTTAATTGGGACTGAAAAAATGAGACGCAAACCGAAACGACGCAAACTGAAGCAGAATTTTCAATTGTTTACGTATGTATTTCATTTTCGTTTAGTCAATACAGGATTTAAACATTTTAGCTTAGAAAAAGGGTTTTTAAATCAAAATCAGCCCAATTATAAACAAAAATTCCGTGCGTATTCTTTCACTTTTCTCCAATTATAAATTTTTCCCCTTTTGATTGACTGCGGAAAGTGAAAAAAATCCGGGGGAAAAAAGTAGGTATTCTAAATTATAAAATAAAAATTATATGAAAATTAACAAAACAAACTCCCTTCAAATTACTGTGATGCCACTTTTTCATAATTTTTCCCCACGAAATTCATAATTTTGGATTTAATTGTAGAAGGGGCTAGTCTAAAGTTATTTGCTTTCTTTTTTGGCTCATTTTTTAATTTTTAGACTGAACTTCACTCCACGACATATATGTAATTCGAAACTAATAACTACGCTTAACATGTAAACAACGCACACCTGCAATTTTTGCTTTCTACTAAACGGGAAATCGCCTTTTTCTGCTTTAGCTTTGTAAAAACATTTTCATATCAACGACGCAAATCGAAGCATTTACGACGCAACTTCGAAGCCATGCGACACAAACTGAAACAAAAACAACGCAGCATTGAAATTCCAGAAACTTAAAAAAAGACGCAACTTCGAAGCGACGCAAACTGAAGCGACGCAAATCGGGGTATTGGTGTAATTTATTCTTGACTATGAAAGCAAAAAAGATAATAACAGCATTTTATTTTAGAGTATACTTTAGCAAGAGTCGACTTTATTCTACAACTATGAATATGGGCCAATTACTTTAAAAATTTTCAAAACAATAATCTTTTTTGTTACAAAAAAATGTTAAAAAAATACAAAAAGAAAAATATGTAAAACAAAAATTAAATTAAAAATAAGAACGATTTTTTACCAAAAATAAAATAGTCTTTTTTTTCTTTTACGGTGAAAATGTCAGTGTAACGTCACAAATTCGAATTTACAAAACACTTCAGCTCAATGGAAACGCTTCGAAGTGTTTTTCTCAAAACTAGTTGATTTCAAGTCAATGGAAACGCGCTATAAACAAACATTAGAAAAAAGTAACCTTGTTTTTATTTTGTTCACTTTGGTTTAAAAATCAGATAAAGAGTATTGTGTTCTTAAACCAAATAAAATAATTTTGGAAAAATGAGTTAAAAACAGCTTTAGGTAGTTTTAAAATTTAGAGTTGACTTTCTCTCCAAAAGTATATTTTAAATTGTCTATAAATGAGTTATAGTCAATTCTAAAGTAAAACCCACTTTAGTTCCCTTAAAGTATACTTTATTTTAACTATGAATATGGGCCAATGTTACTTTTTTCTAATGTTTGTTTAGAAATTGTATGAAAACATTTATCAAATTACAGTTGGCACCCAGTGGAAGGCGTCTAAACTTAAAGTATACTTTATTCTTGACTATGAACGCAAAAAAGATAATAAGAGCTTTTTATTTTAGGGTATACTTTAGCAAGAGTCGACCTTTTTCTATAACTATGAATATGGGCCGTTGACTTTAACGCCAAAAGTATATTTTAAATTGTCTATGAATGATTTAGACTCGACGCTAAAGTAAAACCGACTTTAGTTCCCTTAAATTATACTTTATTTTAACTGTGAATATGGGCCAATGATTTCATGACTGAAGTGAAATGAGAAAATTATATTAAGAGATCTTCCTAAAGGTATTTTTGATAGATAGAAAAGTTCCTTATATTAAAAGTTTCACACTTTGCTACTTTGCAGCAAAGCTCTAAAATAAGGTGTTTAAATTATAAAAAAAAATTCCTCTATTTTAGGTAGTTGAACACTACGAAAACCCACGTAATGTTGGATCTTTGGACAAAAAGGATAAAAGTGTGGGTACCGGTTTGGTTGGTGCTCCCGCCTGTGGTGATGTCATGAAACTACAAATTAAGGTGGATGAAAATGGAAAAATTATCGATGCAAAATTTAAAACCTTTGGTTGTGGATCAGCTATAGCAAGCAGTTCATTAGCCACCGAATGGGTTAAAGGCAAAACTCTCGATGAGGCTGGCAAATTGAAGAATACTGATATCGCTAAGGAACTATGTTTACCTCCTGTAAAATTACATTGCTCCATGTTGGCTGAAGATGCCATCAAAGCTGCGTTAGCAGACTACAAAATTAAACAACAAAAAGATTAAGAAAACCAGCTGCTGGTACAACTCAAAAGTAGTTGTTTATAAAAAAAAAAATTATATAGTTTTTTAGTTAAATAATATATAGTCTATATATTGCTTCTTACATATTTTGTTTGCTTTCGTAGAAAGTTTTGAGAGATTTATTATTAAGTTGGATATACACGTAAGGAATTCGAAGTAAAGCTAAAGTCATACTTAGAGAGTAAAAAAATAAAAAACTCAATATAAAATTATTTGTAGATATAAAAGATTTTATATACATAAAGAGTTGCTCAGAAGCCAATGTGGTTAAGTCCACAAAACAAAAATATAGAGAATTAATATTTTTTGATACATTAGTTTTTAAAATTCTTGGTTTATTAATTTAATTAGAATCGTGTACAAATTATTTTTACAAGGTGCAAGCTCTGCAAAAAAACTGGAAGTGTAAATAAAAGAATAAGTGTTTATTTAAATAATGACATCTTAAGAATTTTAAGACATACCTTTTGGCGGCTAAAAAAAATAAGAGATTTATGTAGAAAATAATAAAATAACATTTATTGTCATAAGTTTTATGTTTATCGATCATAACAAACATCATCTTTTACTTTTTTTTTTTGTTTTTCAGTGTTACCAACAATTAACGAAAGAAGAAGAATAATTTAATATTTATTTTAAAATTTATGTAAAAAAATATCGATAAAGGTAGACTTATCCACAATGGCTTCTGAAATTATTATACAATATATTCAGAAGCTATTAATAAAAGGGCTGTCTAAACAAGAAAAATGAAACAAACGAGTAGATCCTTTGATAACTAAGAATATTATTATTTATATCATCAAAATTTCCAAAAATCAGAAAATATCAACAAATTGACTTAACCGCATTGGCTTTTGAGTGACTCAAATATGTGTGCTGTTTATGTAATACAAGCGATTAACCTGTCTGAAAAATTTGTAGGAAAAGCACTCAGTTTTTATATACAAACTTTTTAGACGACTTGATCACACTAGTTTCTTTCCACAGCGATATATTTTTTTATTTAACGATTAAAATGCCTTAAGATTATTATAATCAAGAGCTACAAAAAAAATCCCTTAAAAGTTTTTTAAAATGCAAAAAAATATATATATATATTCAAAATAAATTATAAACTGCTTTATTATTTATCAGTGAAATAAAACATAAAATGATGTTTTAATTTATTCAATATTCATTTAAAAATTATTTAATTTAATTATGACAAACGCACACTAACATTGCCACCGCATTCGCCCTTTGATTTCACCACGAAAGCTGTTGTAAAAATAATATGTTATTGTTTTTTAGGGATTTAATTAATTTTGTTACGAACTTACGATCATCACTATGTTGACAATTATAATTGGAAATAACACAATCACTGCCAAAAGTTAAAAGACGCTCTTTGCTGCCATTTTTAGCTTTGGCACAGATCGGATCATAATTATCGCCGCAATTTCGTAAACAAGATGGTGCTTGTTTGTTTTTAGCGGGACTAGCTGAAACAAAGGTTGTCAAGCAAATAACTGGAATGAAAAAAATTAATTAGAATTAAAGCCAATAAGATTTTTGTTTAATTTCACATAGTTAAAATCAAGATCCAATATTGTGTTTTATTATTGAAACAATTAAGAAAAAAAAAACTCAACGCCAAAATTTCGGTTAGTTTTGTAGTAAAAGTGTCATAACACATCAAAAACTTTTGTTTTAGCAACTGTTGTTATTCTATAAAAAAAATCGGATTAAGTTTGTGCAAAATGCAAACCTAGAAAAATCAACCTCGACAGCAACATAATGAAAGGTTAAAAGTCAATTGGTCTATGCCCGTTAATATATATTTTATTATACGATCACTAACACTCGCCAAAAGTTAATACTTGCAAATAAACTGTGAAATAATACGTCGTCGTATCAAAAATCTGATAATGGCATAAAAATTCAGTGTTGAGTTGAACAGACACATTTTTCCAACTCATAAAAGAAGCGCTCGAGTGCATCGGTTTTCTGAAAATAAATAAGAGTTACTTAACACTAAACCTACCAGTACCGGTCAAATTGACCGTTTTGAAACTTTTGGTAAAACTTACACATTTTTAAACGTTATAATATCGTTATCAAACTATATGACAATTCTTAGAATATGCATATAATATTTTTTTCACTCTTTACTTTTAGTTTTTTTTTCTATTTTCCCAAAAAAATTTGTCATGTGACCTAACTACCGCGGTCGGTCAATATGACCGGTGGGAAAAAATGCTATACAGTTATCTCACAGACAAATTTTTTACAGTTATCTCAGAGTCGCTTTCAATTAAAAAGAGTACATAAGAATAGTCTTGATTACAGTCTCAAGTAGTGCACTTCTAAAGAGTTTCTTATGCAATTTTTTTTACAATTGTTTATTTGAGGAAGATAAGGTAAAGTATCAAAACATGGATGTAAATTTGTTATTCCTTACATAGTGTAATAATCTGTTGTAGATATTTACCCTAAAAATGTCAAAGCATTTGAAAATTACAAATTACCTAAAAAATATAACGGACATGGAAGAAGAATTTTCAGAATATGATGAACAAGAAATTCCTGAAATTGAAAAAAACATGGAAATAGACCAAGAGATATTTACAAGTGAATTGGAATCAGAAAGCGATAGTGAAGAGGAGAATATTATAAATAAGCGTTCAGGGCAGAAAAGAAAGAGGGTTTTATTGACGTCCGAAAGTGACACAGATTTAGAGGATCAACGCATCGAAACTGCTGCTGATGGAACAGTCTGGAAAGAAATAAACGGAAGACCTAAACCTGGCAGGTTACCAGTGCATAATATTTTTAGGGATATGTCAGGACGACATATAATGAAAGGACAAATGAAGACGGCATTTACTCTTATCATTGATCAGCGCATAATGCATCATATAATAAAATGTACAGAAGAAGAAGCATTTAGGGTGTTGGGGACTAAGTGGGAGCTAAATGCAACAAAACTAGAAGCATTTATTTCTTTGCTATATGCTCGCGGCGCATATGAGGCAAAAAATTTGGATATCTCATATTTTGAAAACAATGAGCCGAAACGACTTTACTGAAATTATGAAGTACATACGATTTGATAAGAAGAGCGAAAGAAGCCAGCGTTTACAAACCAATAAATTTGCTTTGATATCTACAGTATGGGATCGATTTATTGAAAATTCTCAAAATTGTTAATAAACCTGGTGCATATATTGCTGTTGATGAGCAGTTATTCCCGTCGAAATCTAGGTGTTGATTTACCCAATATATGCCAAACAAACCAGACAAATTTGGAATAAAGTTCTGGTTGGCATGTGACGTCAACAGTAAATATATAATAAATGGGTTTCCCTATTTGGGAAAGGATGAATTGAGAGATTGTTCAATTCCACTTGGGGAGTTCGTTGTTACCAAGTTAATGGATCCTTTCACAGGATGTGGAAGGAATGTAACAACAGATAATTTTTTCACGAGTGTATCATTAGCCAAGAAATTACTTGCAAAAAATACTACAATTGTTGGAACAGTTCGTGGAAACAAAAGGGAGTTGCCAAAGTTAGCCAAAGAAAAAAAGATAAAATGGCTAATTTTCAAGCAAATTGTATAAATCAAATTATATTACTCTTACAGTGTATAAACCTAAACCGAAAAAAAAGTGCTTGTCCTAAGTTCCAAACATAACTCAATAGAAATAGAAAATAGCAGCAAACATATACCGGAAACTATTAGATTTTATAATAGTACAAAATTTGGTGTAGATGTGGCAGACCAGATGGCAAAGAAATACAGCGTGAAGTCGAAAAGTTGTAGGTGGCCACTTCAGGTATTTTTTAACATTTTGGACCTAGCTGGAATAAATGCCTGGATTTTGTATAAAGAAACGACGGGTGAAAACATTTCCAGGCAGGAATTTTTGTTCCAGTTAGCTTCAGAACTCAGATTTTTGCGTACGAAAAACTTGCCAAATAAAATTTTGTAAAGATAATAAAACAAAAAAAATCTGTTCGAAGTGCGAAAAATATGTTTGCGGCAAATGCACATTTGAGACTAAAATTATTTGTAAACAATGTGGGGAAGCCAAAGAAGTCGAATAAGTATATTATGCATGCATAACATTCTGCAGTAAAATTGAATTTTATTTGTTTTTATATAAAAAATTTTAGAAATTATATATAAATTTGGACGAAATTTCATGAAAATTCTTTATTTTATATACATTTAGCCACAAATCAACCATTATCTGCACTGAATAATAAAATCGATAACTTTTTTAATTACCGGTCAATTTGACCGCGCGCGGTAGGAATAGGTATATATGAATTGTCGGTAGGTTTAGTGTTAACTCTATCCGATTTTCTTTCTACCACTAATTCCCAGCGAAAATGAAATACAACTGTCATGTATGTAAAAGCCGGTGCTTAAAAGCCTTTTTTAGATAGTCGACCGCATGCGGAAGAAGGCGATAAAGCTCACCGCTGACAGTAGCGCATCAAACTTTATTGATTCACTGGAGCATCGACTCAATGTAGGATGTATTACTCTGATAACTGTTACTACAATGCAATGGCTGTAAAGAAATCTGGAAACTTTGTTTTAAAAACCGTATTTTTTGTGTGCAAGACGTTTGTCGTTAAGAGCCCATACAATTGACCAATTCATTTTCCATCCGAAAACTTTGTAAAAAAAAAATTCTACAGAGGAATGTACGAATGTTTAAATCGAATGACTTTAAACACTATTCCCACTATCCTTTGTCCGATTGATTGTCCAAATAATCAGGGTTGTTGTAGAATCTGATTGCTATCAGAATTGAAATCGACACTGAATTCATTTTGGTGTCACAGAAACAGATATTTATCGCTTTTATGTTCGAATCAGAATTAGGTGTCACAGAAACTGTTTTAATCGGTTTTTTATCAGAAATATTCCGAGAAATATTCTGGTGCCAGATTTGTAATTTTTTAAGGCGGTTAAATACCAATTGACCACAATGTAAGTAAATTTTAATTTATTACATTAAAAAATCAGAATTATTTAATTTAATTCTCTCATTTCGCTAGGGGAAAACATAGAAACGGTACACAAAATGAAATATTTTTGAAGTTCATGAAAGAAAATAAGGATTTGGCAAGCGGTTACACTAAACGCGATAAGGTGCTGATTGAGTCAATTTGGCAGGAGCTGGCTCAGTCTCTTAACAGTGCTGGACCTCCTACAAAGGATGTAACTGGATGGAAAAACGTAATTTTTAAATATCCTGAAAAAATGTTTAACCTAACACTTTTTATATGCAAACATAGATGTGGACGGAATGGAAATCCGAAATTAAAAAAAAAAACTTGCACATAACAAGTTCGAGCCTCGTGCTACTGGGGGAGGCCCCTTTAATAAGTTCCAGGTGACACCAACAGAGGCAACAATCGCTCAAATATGTGCAATAAAAACGACTGTTGAAGGTGTCTCAGGAGTAGCATTGGGCACAGTTGATGTCTCTGAAATTGCTTCAAGCGATGACACTGCTACAACACCAGCTTCTAAGAGAAGACCTGAAACGCCATTTACTTGTAGTGCACCAAAAAGGTCAAGACCAGAGAGGACAACAGCACTGTTTGAAAAGTTTTTGTGGGAAGATGGTGAAAGAAAATATGAACTAAATAGTAAAATCGATGAGCTTATTTCGGTTCAAAAAGAAAATGCAAGCTCCCTTAGACGCATATACCGTGCAATAGAAAAAAGCAATGAATCTGTGACAAATTCCGTGAAAGAACTAAAATATGAGATTGCAAGCTTTAGTTCCCGAATGCTCAAAGTGTTGCAGGACAAAAATGAAATAAAAAAACAGCAGTTGGAACGAGAGCTATTAAAATTCAACATGCAAGACAATCGCAATAACTAATTCTGTATAAAATCTCTTATGTATGTGCCTTATAAAAACAAAAAAGACTGTTTGAAGTACCAAAAATGAAATATGTATGTGTGTATATTACTTTTAATGAAACTTTAATGAATTTTTATGATATAAAAACGTATGAAAAGATTGCATAGGCTTTTAACTCTTTAACTTTTATTGTTCTTTTATTGTGTAGGCATACGGGTATATTTTTATGTGACTTTAATCGAATACCCAAATTAATAGTCCTGAGTAATTGAAAATAGCAAAACTTTTCATCACTATAAACCAAAACCAAAAAAAACAGCTGATTCGAATATGGGTTTTATTTATTTTCGAATTAACGCAAAACCGATCGGATTTCATAAAACCAATTCAAATCAGAATCGATTTTCAATTCTGATAATTAACAATTCTAACTTGGATTCTACAACAACCCTGTATATAAATAAATCTATTTGAAAGTGTGCACTTTCGAATTTTCGAGTTGATCCAATAAAAACGATGTCGTTTTGCTCTGAATTTTATTCTTTTTAGTGGATTATAGTTCAGATACAAAATACTTTTAATTAATTATTTATTTATTTACTTCATTCATAAAGCCAAACACGGCCAAAATACGTAATAACAATATTACATAGGAATTAAGTCTGAGATAAAAAAAAACTCATATTTATACAATATTAAATAAATTCAAATTACAATTTCTTATTCTTTTTATATTTTAATTTTTGCATATATTATATAAGCAAATTACGTTGTTATATTTTTATTAATTAATTTGTTATTTAATTTACTTCATTTTTTCTTTTTAATTAGCGAAATCATTACTGCGATTATTTTTTTATCAGGCCATTTTGCCCTCTTGCAGTGTACAAAACGGACAAAATTCGGATGTATTTATAGCAATATAATATAATCTAAATTAATTTTTTTAGGTAGAAAAACCCCAAAACACAATCTTATCACTTCAAAATCTGTTTGTTTATTTTCATAATTAATGTATATTTAATTATTTATATTTATTAAACCTAAAGAGCAAAAAATTATTTACCAAATATGACAGCAAAGATTAAGCGCATCTTTTTTTTAATAATTTATCAGAATTAAAACACTCAAATCTGGTTAAAGTTTTCAAATACACTAAATTCTAAAGCTTAGCAAACACGATTTTTATAATTTCGATCATTCCATATACCATTGAATAAAAAAATTAACACCGAAAGCTCATATAATTTTTTTATTATTATTTTTTTTAGTTTGCCATAAACACAATAATAAAAAGAAAAGCTTTAAAACTACACACAACCGCTTAAAAATTGTGATGAACATAAGTCTGAGAGTAATTGTTTTGTTTATCAATTGACTTATTCATTCGCTTTATATTTTGTTTTTACTTTACGCCCACAGTCATTTATTGTTAATGTTATGCTTCGTCAGATATTTTGTTAAAATCTCGCGTTTTGATTTAATTTGATTCTTTGTTTTTTTTTAATTGTCCTACTTCGGGTTTTACTACTTAACACTTAAGCCCGTTTTAACAAGAAAGAAATGAAATAAGCACAATTTCATTAAAACATTAAGATGTTTAAAGATTCGTTAAAAAATAAATTAAAAAAAAATTTAAAACGCATAACAGTAAACATTAAGTTGACCCTTAACAAATTTTAATTAAAAAACAAGTAAGAGTGCTATATTCAGTTATGCGAAATCGTATATACCCTCCACCATCTAGTTTGATTAAAGTTACTTCATTGTTCCAAATGAGATAGGCGTGGTGTTTTGCCGCTGCATCGAAAGACATGCACCGAACTTGCTGATTTCCAAAAGCGCCTCTTTCGACACTATGTATGATCGATTGGCAACAGTAACACGGACGGCTTCGCAATGCTAAGAACTCATAATATATACAGTGAAAGCTCCCGTGGGCGGACACCGTCAAAGCAGAGAGGTGTCCGTCTGCGGGATAGTTGATTAGAAATGGTCGGCATTCACTGCTATTAAATATTCTATTATGTGATTGATATGTAAGTGAAACAAATTTGAATGCATTGCATCTTTAGTATATAGACACCTATGTATGTTCATTTGTTTCCAAGATTCTTTCAAGTTTTAAGATTCATAAATACACATCTACATGCATACATACATATGTATATTAACACAAAAAATAAAAATAAAATAAACTTCATTCTTAAAAAAAGCAAACTAACTAATAGTGCATTTACATTATACCCAAATCTAGTACGAACGAGATTTCGAGCAAAATCTAGTTGATTGTAAATGGATTTCCCATACAAAACAAAATCTACTTCGCCACTTGATTTTGACGAAATCTACTTAAAATCTAGTAGTACGTACCAATGCAACTATGGTTTTTTAAATATTGTACCAAAAAATACTACGCTGTAGCAGAAAAAGTGACAGTTTTATTAAAACAATAAAAGAAAATTTATTTAAAATGTTAACAAAATTAAAAAATGAATGATGTGTAAATTATAAATATAGTGTAAAAAATATTTTAAAATATCCTTGTTTCGATTTCTTATTAATATCAAATCTTGCTAGTGTCAAAAAAATAAAGTGTAAACGAACTAGATTTTGAAAGAGATTTCAAATCAAATCTAATAGATTTTGGTGTAATGTAAATGCACTATAAGAGTTTGCTTGTCTCAATTTTTTGTGCATTTCTTCAAAACGGTTTTGCAAATTGCTTAATTTTTTATATGCAACAAAATCATCTAAAGCGAAAGCTTTTAAACGCCCTATTTGTACAAAAGCTTTTTCAAACGATTTATATTTTTCGGTTTCTTGATCTACAACATCCTCTTCTGAATCACTTGATATTATTTCTCGAGATTTTTCATTTTCGTAATTTATTTCAGTGTGGCCAATGTTATCGATGTTTACAAATTCTTCTAGTTTCGTTAGTTTCTAAAAATTCTTTTAAAAATTCAATAGAGTAGCTAAAGGCACCTCATCTTCTGGATCTAAATCGTTGATAATTTGGGTTTGATGCATAAATCCTTGTAGATCTCTTCTGGCTTGTACTGAGCAATTATTGAAGAAAGGTTGTCCTAAACTGAGTAATTCTTCAGAGGAAACGTCCGCCACCTCTCCTGATATGCTCTTAAAAGCTACGTTATGTCGCTTGGGCTATTTCTGTAGCCACCCATTTGATGCAGAAAACCCATGAGAACCTACTTTCTGAACTATTTCTTTTGCATTTGCCGTTACAATTGGTCCGGAGATAGGTAAATTCTTACTTCTGGCTATAGCAAACCAATCAAAACAAATCTTATCAAGCTCTGCGCCTTTTGTAGAAAGGAAATTCTTTTTTAATTTAATATTAATTCCAGACTGCCAACTGGCTTTCAGATCTTCCTTGTTTTTTAATGTGCTTGCAGACTGGGTTTTACCAATATTAAATCTAAAAACTTACACTATTAAGAAACTTTTTTCAAAATGTTTTATTTCCTTACATTTTTGCAATTTTACGCACTGAAAGTTTTTCTTGTTCTTGAGCGTTTATAATTTTAAATTTTTCTTTAAGAGAAAGAGAATTTCTCCCGGCCATTATTAGAATATAAAATTGTGGATAAATTGTTAAAACACCTTACTCAATCAACACTTGTTCTTAAACGAACACGATTAAAAATGATCAAGGACTATTTTGTAACGAACTATCAATGGTTTAAGAAAAGGGGAATCACACAATTTAATATGTTCAAGCGCGTATGACACTTACTTTTTTGCATTTATTAAATTGAAATTGATAGAACGAAAGAACAAATGTTAGAAAAAATAAAAGCATTAATGTGTTTTGTTTTTTGCTTGTAAAAAACTCTACTTTTGAAACAATAATATCGTTAAATCGCTTAATTTGTGTAAAAAACTAAAAATGTGACTTCATTGTTTTACTTTAACCTCGATTATTGTTAATATAGCTCAACTCTTTTTCTTTTACAATATAGCTGTGTTCCCTTACTTTTTGGGTAAAGTTGTGGCAAACGAGAGTAATGAAAAATTACTCTCAATTAGGGACTAAAATGTTTAAAAGTATGGAAACACTAAAAACCAAATTTTTAACCCGAAAGAAATTTTCAAATTTTTTTACTTTTTTTATGACAAAAAACCATTTTGTATAAAAAAGGCGCCAACAAAGTTAAAATTAAAAACGTTATAAAAATATT
This sequence comes from Gymnosoma rotundatum, assembly GCA_916610165.2. NCBI lineage: Eukaryota > Metazoa > Arthropoda > Insecta > Diptera > Tachinidae > Gymnosoma > Gymnosoma rotundatum. The sequence continues at coordinate 125,407,134 of OU744336.1, read as the reverse complement.
TAAAAATGGGAAATTTGGAAATATGTTGTTCTACAGGCATTAATAATTGCGTAAAAAATGGTAAGTTAAAATAATTATTTATAAGGAAGATTTTTTTACTTATTTAATTTTTGAAAATTTGTTTGCTGATAATTTCAATTGTTTCCTTTATGCAACAGCTGATTGACTTACAATTTTACCAAATCAGCCCGAAGAAAAACTGCGGGCTGTTTTGGGCAGAAAGAAGAAGAATACTATGCTCTCAAATTCTCTCTCACTTGCCCAAACTTTGTGTACGGGAACGGTTTTGGGTTAAATTGGGAACCCGCGGGCGCCCAAAGTAGAGTACGGGAGCAAAGCTTATATTTGCCAAGGCAAATTTATTTCACTAGGTAGTAGCGGCTCTACAACAAATACAACATTGCAAAAAAAAACATGGCTTTTTATTGTTTTGTGTGGGTTGGAAATGTCAAAAGCATAAAGAGACATAGAAGATAATTGCTCTAAATACAAATGCTTGCTTGCTCTAAATACTAGTGCTTGCTTTGTTTTGCAAGTGCTTGTTGTTAGTGTTTTTTGAAATTCGTAAACAAACAAAGTAAAATAGAAACAACTTTTGACAGTTCCAACTACAAACCAGCTGGTCGGACGACTCTACCTAGTAAAATAAATCTGCCTTGATATTTGCCTTGTTTCAAAAAATAAAAAAATAAGTGTCATATGGGCTTTAGTGTTGCTGTGATTTATTTTTGTAAACATTAATGTGTTTCTTGTACTTTTCTTCAAGCATTTTTTTATGTTTCGTTGTAATATTTGTCCGTCTGCGGGAGGTGTTTTACAGAAAAAAGTGTCCGCGTCCGTTATAAACGCGTTAACATAGATCTGACAACTTTCTTTTACGCTGACTGGACTGACCAGCCTAACTGCATGAACTGAGTGGTCAGAATGCTTTTATTGACAGCAAGGCGGCGTTCAAAGCTTTAAAGTTACATTGATTCAACTCGAAGCTGTTAGGCTCGTGTAAGTGAAAGTCACGTCTCTATGAAGAAACCCATTAATTTTTGTCACTGTAAATTGACAGCCGGATGACATTGATTCTAGTCGATGGCTTTCGGCCCATAGCAATGTGAGAAGCACTTAAATTTGTCAGAAGGCTTGGCAAAACATCTTTCGACGAGCAAAGTTATATCTCAGGGCGCAAGCATGACATCATTGTGAGAATTAGATGCTAAGTGCAGGGCACTATACCGAGGGCATGTGGCAGTTTTGTGTAGGATTTTTTGTTTTATTTATAAAAGGGAATCACAATAAACGCCCTAACTGTCCATATCATTGAGGCACAGTCTTCTAAAGGAATAATTATGAAGTGTAATGCAAAAAGTTAGAGAAGTCAGAAAAAAGTAAAATATGTACATAGATGAACTTATTTTGTCTAACTAATTAAAAATTAATTTCATACATTTTTCGAAAAACTGAATGTTAATTTTATTATTTAAAAGTAATTTATAACAAATTATTTTTCTTTTGAGTAACCAATAATAGCTATTCTCTTTAAAGGTGTAGTTGTCAGTAGGTATCAATTCGCTATATCCATCGTTTTTAAATTTATGCGATTAAATTTTCGCAAACTCAAAATGAACTAATAAACATTACTTATTATCACAGATAAACCTTATTATTATGATCAGGACTATCTACGTTTTTAATTATACTTTGCTGTGTGCAACGACACTGAAACAGCTGATTAGTTATTGTGAATTGTCACAAAAAACATGTGTTTCTTATCAACTAAAAAAATGTAATTTTGTTTACAACTTTTAATGACCTCCAGATTGTGGGAAAAATTTTACTTTTAGACGTAATTGATTTTGAATTTAACAATTCTTTGTGACAGAAATATAAATAAAACTGTTTAAAGAGAGGAAAGGATTAAACACAATTGCATTTAACAAAAATTATTCTTTGCAAATCTAGAGCAGAAAGCGTAAGTCACCGGAATAAAAGAGAAAACTGTGAAAGATATTAAGCTGGTTTTTACTCACGCTTAAACCGCAAAAAGTTTAATACACTGTCTAAGCAAATTGAAACAATGTAAAGAGCATAAGAAAGTAAATAAAAAGAAAGTATTGAATATAAAGACATGGTTAAAAATATTATGCCTCTGGAAGCAACAGTATCATTTGTACGCTAAAGTGAATCTAGTCATTAAACAGGTGGTTGTGGTAATGGTCACCTGATAAGCGGCAAAACATACATTTTTCAAATAAATTAGCTCGTAGAAAATACATGTTTTAATTTGTTGGTGCATTAAAAGAAAAAATTAACGAAAAACACTTTAATAATTTACAAATCATACAAAAATAGCAACAAATTATATGAGCAAAAAAAAACTTTCTATATGCGCTTGGAATAGTTTGCAATTTATGCCAACTTTGGGGTAAGTAATGATTTTGGAAGCCAATTTTTTTAAATAGATAAATGCGAACACTTCAAAACTTAAAGCACAAAGAAATAATTGTATGATTATATTTGTTTAAAATTGTGCATGTTTTAACAACCATAATTATAAACATATTTATAAAAATTACACGGAATGATACAATATACACTAATTCATACTATAAAATTTTGTTACACACAGATGGATTCATTTCAGGTATAAAAACAAGCAGCAACTGGCTCATCACACACCTCAGGTCACATATGGATGAAATAATGTTTCTTTTTTTTAACGTTTTTCAGTATTTTTTACAACAGGAAAATGCTTCAGGATAATTAACTGCTCTCTTTGTTTCCCAGGAAAGAGGAATATATATTATTACATATTAGTTTGTCTACAATTTTTATTAGCGAATCCATAAAAGCCTATCCTTTAAGGAATATAATTCCTATAACGACGCGAGTTACTTTGTGTTCGGATAAATAACTTGTGAAATATTGTTTTTTAAAAATATACTTCAAGAAATGACAATGAATCATACGATATTTTGGAACCAAAGTTAGAAAGTAAAATAAAAATCAATAAAAATTATATTTCACTACAAACACAATATATGTATGTACATGAAAATCGAAATGACATCAGAAATCGAAATGAGAAATTTTAGCAAAAACTTTTTTACATTTTTACGTCTTTTTAATTGTTAATTTATATATCGCACTTGATCAACAACAGGGTATTATCTCAAAATTTTGGAAATATCACTTTTTTCAAGAAATCAGCTAACAACATCAATATCAATCTACTGTAAAAATATCAACGTATTTCGTTTACTCTTTCATCTCGAAAACCACTTTTGAGACCATATTCATGATAATGTAGTGATTACCTTAATTTCAACAAAAAGGTATTATTTCGAGTTAATACAAAAGTTAACATGGAACTGATTCGTAAATTTTCATAAAAAAGGTATTATTTTGAGTTGTGTCTCTTTTCAATTTGGTTTTAATATCAGTTGATACTGTCTTGTTGATAAAATTTGTTTCATTTATGATCGAAAAATTTCAGAAAAATGGTATTAACTCAAAAAATTGATTTTTTTTGCAATACTTGCAAAGATTTCTAGGAAAAACGATGTAAATATATTTTTAAGTGGAATTTGCTTCCTATGGTATATTTGAATTTTTAAATTTTGTTAAAATGTGGCCACAAACAGTTTATTGACTCTACTGAAAATTTAAAAATTTTGACTTAATACCCTCTTGTTGATCAAGTGCGATATATGCTACAGAAAAGAGAGACGAAATTATCGATGATAAAATTAGTAAACGAAAAAAATCGTGTTTGAACACATTTATGGGAAAGAAAATATAGAATTTCGCCAGAAAATTAAGGAAATTAAAAATTCAATAAAAAGCTTAATTCAATTTAAAATCAGATCAAAATTTCATAAAAATTTAAAAATTCAAGCATATGTATGTTTTAAAGTGAAACATTAAAAATTTAAAATATGTATAATTTTCTACAAGTTTAAAAACTATTCGAAAATTTAAAAAAAAAAAAAAAAATGCGAAAGCTTAAACAAAAAATTAATGTTTTACATGAAAAAAAATTAAATTTTACAAATATTGAAGTTTGGACAAAAATGCTAAAGTTTCATCGGAAAACGAAAAAACAGAGAAAATAATTTTTTAAACAAAAAAAAAGTTTTTTAATGAGCTGTTTGAGCAGTACCGAAATGGCGAAATACATTTTATTTTGTAGTTGTAAATCTATCATGAGAAATTTTTATATTTGAAGGAGTAAATCAAAACTTTCATAGAAGGACACAACAAATATTCCAAATAATAATTTTTTATATTGATCAAAAGAAAAAAAAAACTGAATTTTTTCCCCAAAACCAAAGTTTCACCGAAAAAGAGTGAAAGTGGCAATATATGTATAAAACTATGAAATTAGATGATATATAAAATTATGTTACTTGATTTTAATACATTTAATTGTCAACTTATTGAATTTTTTATATAAATAGGTATGTACATATATATTTAATACTTCTTAAAATACATATGTACATACAGTACTGTTGGAAAGCTAAGCAACTTTTCCCCAGTAAATACTCATGGTCGTTTATGTTCTCTTTAAATAGATTAATGAAAAATGTCCCTTTTATTTATTGTTATACATATAGTCTACATACTAATAATAACAATAAAAAATACATTTTATGTCTTTGAAAGAAATTATAAAACAAAAACTAAATTAACTTTAAAATTCGCTATTCGAAACCTAAGCAACTTTTACATTGTTGCATTTGTTGCGAAATATTAACTAAAACAACAACAAAAATTTTAGTCCCGTTATGATTGCTATTGAAAAAAATGATTTTGGTTGATTTTATGCATTTAAGTAGTACCAATTCTTTAGAAGTGCAACAATGACGCGAACACGTTATGGATCAGCTTTTAAGCTCAAGATTATTGAACTTTTTAATAACGGTAAATCCCAAATTGCTATAGCAAACCAATTGAATATTAATAAATCAATAGTTTCCCGACTTATAAAAAAAAGTATAAAGCTACTGGGAAAGTAGAGGAAGCCAATAGCGGTGGGCGACCTCGAAAAACTTCTGAGCGAACAGAAAAAAAATTTCCGTCTAGTTAAAAAAAATCCATTTATTTCGTCGAAAGACACAGTGAATGACCTTGAACTTCAGACTAGTTATTGCACAGTAAGAAAACGTTTATTGGAACAAAACTTAAGGAGTTTCATGCCATCTAAGAAGCCTATGCTGACTGAGAAGCATTTAAAAAAGAGGTTTGTTTGATTGAACGTAGTCTCTGATTTTCTCAGTTTTTTGGTTGTTTTAGGTTGGATATTGCTAGAGCACATATGGATTGGACTATATCCAAATGAAGAACTGTTTTGTTTAATGATAAATCTAAATTTAACTTAATAAATTCAGATGGAGTTTGCCACGTGAGAAAACCAAAAGGAAAGCGGCTACATTCTCGGTACTCAAAAGCCACAATAAAGCATGGGGGTAGAAATGTGATGGTTTGGACTTCTTTTTCGGCCAGTGGTGTTGGTCCCTTTGTAGAAATTCAAACAAAAATGGACAGTCTTGTTTACAGAGACATTTTAGCATCTCACATGCTTAACTATGCTGAGTGGGAAATGCCATTTCGATGGGTGTTTCAACATGAAAATGACCCAAAACACTGCTCGAAGTTGGTCAAGGATTGGTTATCAGCTAATGTGTTTCAAGTTTTGGATTGGCCACTTCAATTGCCAGACTTGAATCCCATAGAGAAGCTCTTTGGAATTTTAAAACGGAGAGTTGGAACTCGACGCTTTAAAAATAAACAGGAGTTGATGAACTGTCTAAAATCAGAGTGGGAAGCTATACCAACATCTATTCTATCGAATCTTATTGAATCCATGCCCAAAAGATGCGCTGAGGTCGCAAGAAACAAAGGATATCATACCAAATATTAATAGTTGCTTAGGTTTTGAACAGCGAATTTTTAAGTTAATTTTATTTTTATTTTATCATAACTTCCAAAGAAATGGAATTTAATTTTTGTTGTTATTTTTAGGTTATAGACACATAGTATAGTAGTAAATAAAAAAAATTTTTTCTATAAATTTATTTAAAGAAAAGATATAATGAGTCTATTATTACTTAGTGGGAAAAAGTTGCTTAGGTTTCGAACAATACTGTACATATTTCTTTTTTAATGTTTCTTTGTGAAGTCTAGCTTTGTAACATTTTCACAATTTTTAAATGTCTACAGTTAACAAACGATATTGAAGAGCGAGAATACCATTTATTAAATTATGAACATTATGAGACGTTTTCAAGTTCAACACGCACGGGTGGGGTAATAATCTATTTTAAAAAAGAATGGAATGTTGAAAAAATTTATGAAAAAGTAGTTGAACCAAAATACTGGATGTGCGCCTGTAAAGTAAAAAATAAAAGTACAAACTTAATAATAATTGCGGTATAAAGATCACCAAGTTATAGTGAAGTGGAATTTTGCAATGCATTTAAAGAAATAACAGAACTAATTACGGAAACAAATCTAGAAATAATTATAGCAGGTGACTTCAATATAGACTGGAAAAAAATAATACGTATAAAAATATGATACAATCAACGTTGAATGATAATGGACTTAGGCAAATAATTACTGAATATACGAGAGTAACAGAAAATACAAAAACATTAGTAGACTTTGTTATAACAAATAATATAAACATCGTAGCCAAAACCAATTATGAAAATAAAATAGCGGATCATGAAGCAATAGATATAATAATAAAAAATAAAAAGTGTGACCAATCAACAAAGAAGAAGAAGTATTTAAATATAACAAAAATATGTTTAATAGAGAAATAAGAAATAATATAAATTATTCCGAAAATAACAGCGTTAATAATATAACTTATAATATCGAAAATTGCATTGAAAATACAATAAAAAAATTTACAATAAAAAAAACTATAAAGGAACAAAATAGCACAAAAATGGTTCAATAGAGATCTGAAACAACTTAAAAAGTATAAGAATATAAAATACTATATTGCAAAAACTGTGAACACAAGTGAAGCCTGGAATAATTACAAACTAATAAGAAATAAATATGAGAAATAAATATGAAACGTAAATTAAAAATGAGAAAAACCAATTTATTAATAAGAGTATTAGTGAAGCCAAAGACCAGAAGCAAATGTGGAGAAAAATAAAAGAATTAGTTATGAATAAAAAACAAAATGTGATACAATCTGTGATATTTAATCAATTAGAATATAAGGAAGATCATGTAATAGCCAATGAATTTAACAATTATTTTATAGAGAGTATTAAGTCAATTAGAAATTCAGTTGAGAGTGTGCGGTACATGAACCAAATACCTGTGATAAATTTCAAATTTAAGTTTCGCGCAATAAATCTTACAGTTTTATATACATGCTGCACAGAAACACAAATTGAGAGAATCCAAAAACTACAGAATGAAGGAATGGGTTCAATATTAAAAAGTAATATATGTACACCGATAGAAGGAATGCTTAATATACTTAAATGGGTCAATGTAAAACAAATATTAGAAATGAACACGCTAGTTTTTATACAGAAAATAAAAATTGGAAATGCACCCCAATACCTAATTGAACAACTAAGATATATTGAAGAAATACATCCATACCGCTTGAGAAATTATAACAACTTCAGACTACCAAGAATAACAACAACATCAATGCAGAGGTCACTATTCAATAAGGGGTTACATCACTACAACATGCTTCCGGATGATACTAAAAATGGAACAAATATTAACGAATTTAAAAGAAAAATTATATGTTTTATTAAACGAAGTATTGTGAATTAAAAAAATAAGAAAAAAACGAAAATTTTGTTATAAAAAGTATTATAATTGTAAAATTGAAAGTATTCTAAATACTACAAATAAAACTACTACTACTACTATTTAGGTTTTATATGAAAAAAGCCTTACATATATGTATAGTATAACTAAATACTCTCCAACCCTTAAGCAAAGGCTAGTTCGTGGTTCTGCAAGCCATGTTCTTTGAATTGCAACTCTGTTGGCTACGTCCAGTGGAGGGCGCTAGTCGACGTTTTAAATTTCACTCAGTGGTGAGACCACCGTCAGGTTAGGCCTTTACGGACAGGTACTAACGTTAATCTGTATCACTTAAAAATCACTACACAAGTAACAGTACTATATTCGGCTATGCCGAATCTTATATACCCTTCACCATTAACGTAAATCTAGTTTAGTGAAGTAACTCCAATCAAAAAGACAAATATCGGGTTGAAAGAGAATTACAAAATAAGAAAAAAAATTAAGCACTGTTTACTAATTTACACAAAAATGTCATCGGCTCTTAATGGATTAAGCATATTTTTTTTTACAAATGACCTTGCTGATTTTTAATAATATCGATCAATTGATGGGGTCGGAAATGGATAATATAGAAATTACAAACGGCATAACAAACTTAGATATACACTTTTTACACTTTCTGTGGCAAAGGGTACAAAAAGTACCAAATCCACATTTTAGCACTTCAGACCAGCCATGGATAAGCCAACGAATGTTTATTAATTTTGTAATCATTGATTTTATTATATTGTTAATGTTAGGTTTTTGTTTTTTTTTTAATTCAGCGACAACAGCAGCGTCAACATTTGGCCCAAAATCTTTTGTTTATATTTATTTACGCATGCCTGCCTACTATTTTATAATGACACTAGACGCTCACGTATTATTCATACTAGCTATTTTGTTCAATTAATTAATTTTTTTACTTCGCTTGGCTAAAGCCATGGATTTCGAAAAAAAAATTTGATATCATTGAAATTTCAAATATGTTTATTTTAATTTTTGTGTTTAATACAATTGAATTACCAAAAATATCTTAAATCTTAAAATTAAACTCAGTAAAACAAAACGATTCAAAGACAAAAAAAAAACATCATATTAAAGTTCGGGAGTATTGAAATAATTAATTTTTAAAAATATCGCGCTTTTTCTATCCTGATTAAATTAAAATTTGAAAAGGTTTCTAATTGTTTCATTGGGGATATGTGGAGCTTTGTCGTCGACTTCTGTAAAATATTTTTACAGAAAAGCTGTCCATTTCCATTTCTTATACCCCCTTAGACTGTTTTTAAGTTAGAAGGATCTTATCCTACCTCTTTATCTTCTTCTCACACTTTTCCCGAAACCATTCGAATTCTTAAAACTAAATTTAATTTTTTCGTTTTTATCAAACATCATTTAGAGTTTTATTTAAGCGAGTGTCTTTGTCGCTTAAAGGATAATATAAATTCTTGGTGGTCCCATACAGTAACAGTAATTAACAAATTTATTACTTCAAAGGTTGTTATTGTTGTTGTTGTTGTAACAGCTCTGCGGTTCTTAATTGTGCTAAGACTGATATCGTGTACCTGGGCAGAATCCTCTCATCTTCTGAAATCGCGGGTGGGTGTTCGTTTAAGACTTTATTACATCTATAGCCATTTATGGCGTCCGAGACCGCCTGCCGATGCAAAAGGTTTTGGGTATCTGCAATGGTCGTCCGTTTTATTGTAGATGGGTTATATCCCGGATGTCATTACGATAACGCCTAAAGTCCTACCGGATGTGTCGGAGTGGGGGATCTTGCATTATCACCTCTTGGTTAGGGTGACTGGGCAGGTGACAAGCCACTAGGAATTGCTTGGTGGTCAGTAGTTCATTATGTTGTCTGACCGGAAGCATCCTAGTCTCTGCATGGAGGTGATCTATGTTTGTCATTTTGACACATCCAGTCGAGATTCTGAGCGCATTGTTTTGTGCAGTCTTTAAGAGTCGCCATTTGGTATCGCTATGGAACGAGGTCAGAATCGGGGCAGCATAAGTAAGGAGGGAGCGGCCAATTGCCTCGAAGGTTGTTGTGCTCAGCGCTTTAATCGCTAGCTTTTAGATCAAAATGAACGGAGCAGCATTGATTTTTTTTTTTATCAACAACGAGGAAGCTTGAAAAAGATCCTGCAATTATTGTTAGAAATATAGAGCCACGATGGCATAAACAACAGTCGTTAAAACTTCATTTTTAACAAATGAGAACACCAAGTTATTACGAGAGTGGTGATTAGATTAGTATTTGAAAAGAAGTATGCTTGTACGCAGATAACACTTTCCTTTTAATGACAATCGTAGATTCAATAAAATCTAAAAATTGTTTCAATCACGCTGCTCTTCAAGTTTGAACCAAATCCTGTTCTTTTATACTGTGGGATATCAGAACACAAAAAACTAAAAGTTAATTCTTATTATAAAATTATGCGGAGTATACAGGCAAAACTCACAGAACTCGATTCCGATCGATTCGTCGAACGATATCTTGATGTTGTGTGAAATTCGTCCTTCGTCACAATGTCTATACGTTTACAGTTTGGCACTAAATCGTCAGAGAAGTAAAAAACAAATAAAAAAAATAACACAAGAGGCTGCAGCAGTTGTAAAAATAAAAAAACGTGCCATTGCACGGTTGTAAAAAATATAACAATGTGTCTATCGCTTTACTTTACCGGTCATCTCCTCTATTCCAACTTATTCCAAAGAAGGTAACAAAATAAATTAAAATGGGTTGGAATATGTCCCCTGAAGTCTGTTTTATTTGCTTTCATCTGCGTTGTCAAACATGGTAAACGATACCATCAAGATATATGGTCAAGAGAAAGATATCAGGATCGATGGAATGCGTTAATGTTACTGCATTTAATAAAAAAAAGAAAAAAAATAATATTTTTTTCAAACATGTCACACATTCCGATGCGAATGGTTTTATGTCCGTCTCAAACATTCCGATTGATTTTGCTATACCTTTTTCAGATTCCGATCGTTGTTTATTTCATTCCTAGATATTCTAAATGTAAACTTTTTATTGTTGGAATATTGTGAACACCAAACTAACAAACAAGTGAATTTAAAACCCGTAAAAAATAAAATTAAAAAAAAAAATCCACGTGAAATTGAAAAGTGGCTTGAAACCACTTTCGGTTCTGTGTGTTATTTTTTTTTATATTCAACACTTTATTTGAATTCAAGACTTTATCAGACATGTCACACATTCCGATCAGAATAATTCCGCGTAAAACGTTCTGATCAATTTTAGTTTTCTTCAGATTTCGATCAATGTTATTTTACTAAAAGTGGTTGCATCATTGGCAACCGTAAAGTAACGCCAGCTTCTTGCAATCTAATGATGGCCAGATTGTTCTCGCGGTTCAATAAGTCAACTCGTAAGAACATCTGATCTAATCCAGATCATAAAGAGCAGCGTCAATACGCTGTCTCCAAGCAAAGAGGGGGATGCCACAAAAAGTATCACTGGCACCATCATGAAGCACCTTCTTTGTCAGTTCATCTGCAACGAAATTGCCAAGAGTAGTCCCATTTCCCCCATCCATTAAACGGTGACTGTCGACTTTCCGCGACTACAATCAAGGATGTCCGGCTGTGGTAAAAACAACTTTAAGAGACATAATTGCGGCTTTGTCGTCACAGGGACAGATATCCCTGGTAGATATTCTCTGATACCTTAACCAGTTTGCCGTCTTCTTACTAGTAGATATTTCTGCCTGTAAGACACTACAGTCATTCGGGAGTCTGAAGCTCATTCATATCGTAAATTTCTTTTTGTATACTCCTCCCCCTACTATCTTCCCTCACTTGAAGTCATCCTTTTAAACGCAGAGTTCTCGAAAAGAAGGAAATCTTCTTGAGAAGGGGGGTTCTAAAGTGCAATAATCTATGAGATCTGGAATAACATTCGTGATCCCTAGAACGCTAGCTGTGGTTTCATGCACCTATGACATTCAGTGTACATAACTACCAGTTTCCTGGCCAGTCAAGTTTATAAAATTTCCAAGTTTAACAAATTTAAATTTTTGTTAGAAAACTGGATTTATTCTACTTTCATATATTTAAATTTATTTGTCATAAATATCGGTAATCAGGATGAAGCCAGAGAGGTACAACTTTTCACATTCCCCAAAAATTTTATATTTAAATGAAAGATATCTCCATTTATTTAAAAGACAAATTAAAATATTTAATGTATTTTTATAATCGTAATACATACGTTTGGTAAATTTAAATTATGGCCCTATTAAAGTAACGTAAATATTAGCACACCTTTTAAGTTTTTTTGTATACTTGCTTTTATAGTGAACTCTGCGCATATTTATAGTCTCAGATTTTTACGTTTCGGAATTCATTGAATTGCATTTTTTTAAATTGACCTTGTAGCAGACATAGCAATATTACTCTATGCAAACAGCAAGCGTCTTCCTATAGCAGTTAAAAAGAATAATCCATATTCGTCAAAGTCAAAGCCATTATTCACTATTTTACTATTCTATTGTATTTGTGCATACTCTACATAAATTCTAAATGTCTGCCTTCTACGGTTAAAAAACTAAACTCGCTTCACTATTGGAACACCCATTACTTTTATGTACTTGTTCGTAAAAAAAATGATATGATGATAAGAGTGCTATACTGGGCTATGCCGAATCTTATATATCTTATCTTATAGTGAAGTAAGTCCAATCAAAAAAGCAAATATTGGGGTGACAAAGAATTTAAAAAATAAAAAAATTTGATACTGCATTATATAATTTTAGATAAAAATGACATCGGCTCTTAATGGGTTAAACATTAAAAAAAAATTAGTGCTTCCTTAAAAATCTCTTCAAAAGTTTTAAAATTATACCCATATTGATATTATTTTAAGATCTCAGAGCCCGTAACTTGGAAAGTATGGGCGAGATCCAATTTTTTCACTTGATGTTTTTTTTTATTTTTTAATTCTCTGTTGCGCCATGTATTTATTTTTTTTATTGGAGTTACTTTATTTTTCCAAATGACATGAAAAAATTATAAGTAGGCGTGGTGTTTTGCCTGCTGCCTCTAAGGACATTGACCGATCATGCTGATTTCCAATAGCACCTCTTTCGACACTGTATCTGATCGATTGAAATATTTATTTTTTTGTGTTTGCCGAGGCAAACATGATTTCAACGATAATACGGACGGACAGACGGACATAGCTCAATCGACTTCGCTATGCATAAGGAGTCAGACTATATATACTTATTGTGTAGGCAACTGATATTGTAGAAATTACACACGAAATGACAAACTTATATACACCCCTCTTCCACTTTTTTGTGGTGAAGGTTATAAAAATACTTACGCTTAAGTGTCTCCTTTTTGTAGTTCAAAAATAAGGCCACACACGTTAAAATCACGTCATTTTAAAATACTCATTACTATTCAAATTTGACGTGTCTGCCTATTTTTATGAATATCTCATCACTTTCGGCACACCCTTTAATTTCTATTTGTACACTTTTTGTGTTTTTTTACTACTGTTTCGGAAATAGAGGACTGTGATAGACGGAAGGACATTGTAGCAAAAACAATAAGGTTTTACTTTTACAATTTTTGTGCGGAAACATAAAAACTAGAGCTAATCAGTAAATATACCCTTCACCACAAAAAGTCAACAACGGGTATATCTAAGTTTGCCATTTCGTTTGGAATTTCTACAATATCCATTTCTGACGCCATAAAGTAATTATAATATGAGTTCTTATGCATAGCGAAGTCGATTGAGCGATGTCCGCCTATCTGTCTGTCCGTCCGTGTTCGGATTGAAATCAACTTTGTCAAGGCACCAGATGAGCTAGAGAAGATTTAAATACGCCAATCGATCAGAAATAATTTTGATATTAAAAATCAGCAAGATCGGTCCATTACTTTCGAGGCAGCAGACGAAACACCACGCCTGTCTCTAATTTTTAAATATCATTTGAAACATTGAAATAACTTCAATAAAAAAATCAATATATTGGGCGGTAAAGAATTAAAAAATAAGGAAAAAACAATAAGTCAAAAAATAGGCGCTTGCCCATATTTTCCGAGTTATGGGCCTCTGAACTTTTCATAGAAAAGTACGATTGTGCACCACATTTTTTAAGATATAAATATGGGTATCATTAAAAAGCTTTTGAAGAGATCTTTCAGGAAATACTAAATTTTTTTTAAACTGCTTAACGCATTAAGAGCCGATGACATTTTTAATTAAAATTATAAATAGTACTTAATTTTTTTTTCTTATGTTTTAATTGTCTGTCACCCCCAATATTTGTCTTATTGGTTGGAGCTACTTAACTAGATTAACATTAATGTTAAAGGGTATATAAGATTCAGCAGAGCCGAAAATAAAACTCTTATTTGTTTTTATAACGATTTTCTTATTTTCCTTTAATTGTTGGTTGGTGGTGTAGTTATTTATTTTCAAAACTTTGATTTTAATTTTTATTAGTTTAAAAACAAAATCACCATTGCAGTTAGAAACAACAACAACAAAATGCTATCGGTATTGGCTAGTTTGTTGGAATAAATAGAGCACACGAAAAAACTAATAAATCGATGACAAACCATTAGCGCTCACCTATGACTGCCTGGTCTTCAAAAGTACTTAAATTCTTTTCGTAACATAAATTTAAAAATATTGGAATTTTAAAAAGCAGTCTTTTTGTTATTTTTTATTTTTTTTATTTCATTTCTTTTTGACAAACCTTAGATCGTATGATTGCTTTTGCGATGATCTTTAAACCACATTGTATTTATTATGTATATTTGTTTTGTAATTTTTTCCAATCTTTATCTTAATGTCGTTCGAAATATTTTAATGCTCATTTTATTTGTTTTTTGTTTTATTTATTTACAGTAAAATTTAAACAAAATTTTATTATTTTGCAACAAAGAAAAAAAAAGTTATTCATAATTGCCTTCAAAGGTTGCAGCACTGGTTCGCACAAAGCTTAAACGCAGCTAAACTCATGTCGTCGACAGACAAGTTTGTTACTTCATAGCCCAAAAATACCTCAAGTTAGCAGCAACTACAACAAAAGAAGATTCATTCATTTATTCATCAATAAAACACACACTTAGTTCTGCTAAGCCCAGCTCAATTCAATTCATGGCTCAAACAAGCTTAAAGAAAAAAAGTGAAATTTTTAAATAATATTTTAGTTGTGAATATGAACTCGTCTTAACAACAACACAAATCAAGAAGAGAAAATAATATTTATTAAAAACAAGTGTAAAAGTATTTTCAAAAACATAAAAGAGACATCTTAGCAATGGGTAATTCTTCTTCCAGTACACCCACAGTTGTTGAAGCAACAACCATACAGACGCCAGTTAAAAAACGAACTCATAGTAAAAGAGAACAAATGCAACAAGTAATATCTGGTGGTCTGGCAGCAGCCATAACCAGATCTTGCTGTCAACCATTTGATGTATTAAAAATACGTTTTCAGTTACAAGTTGAGCCTTTGGGCTCTCAAACATCGCAGGCAGCTAAAAAGTCCAAATATATTTCCATTACCCAGGCTATAAAAACTATTTATAAAGAGGAGGGTCTTTTAGCATTTTGGAAGGGTCACAATCCAGCTCAGATTTTAAGTATCATGTATGGCATTTCCCAATTCTGGACTTATGAACAATTGAGTTTGTATGCCAAACAAACTGCTTATTTTATTGATAAACCCAATTTGTCGAATTTTGTTTGTGGTGCTATTGCCGGCAGTACGGCTGTTATAGTTTCAACGCCCCTAGATGTTATACGTACCCGTTTAATTGCTCAAGATAAAAGCAAGGGCTATCGCAATGCTACTCGAGCTGTTGTGGCCATTATTAAAAATGAAGGAGCGCGTGGCATGTATCGTGGTTTGTCGTCGGCCTTGTTACAAATTACACCCTTGATGGGTTCGAATTTTATGTTTTATCGTCTATTCTCAAAATCTGCCTGTAAAGTTTTTCATGTCGAAGAAAGAAGGTAAGTTGATATTCACCATTTTAAATTCGTATATCGTGACATTGGTTTTGGTTGCTTTTGTATTACTAATTGTGTTAAATTGTGCATTAATTTATTTAATTTATATAAATTATTTTTTTTCTCTTATTTTACATATATATTCATACTTGAGTCATTAAATCATTAAAGTTTATTTGCGAAATTCACAGGATGTCATAAAGTTTTATTGTCTTAACTCAGAACTCAATGTGCTAATTTAAATTAAAAACAGCTACTAATAAAAAAAAATATAAAAGTGAGTACGTAACAAGTAACCGTACTATATTCGGCTATGCAGAATCTTATATACCCTTCACCATCTATGTAAACCTAGTTTAATAAAGTAACTTCAATCAAGAAAGCAAATATTGGGGTGACAAAAAATTTAAAAATAAAAAAAAAATAAATTTTTGTACTGCATATCTATACGAGGGCTGCTCTATATATTTCGGGCCTAATAGTGAAAATGCGAATATTTATAATCAAAAATGGTTTTATTGTTTTTCAAAGTATTCTCCAGCATGATTTATACACTTTTGCATGCGCTCAAACCAGTTGTCGAAGCACTTTTTCCACTCCGATTGAGACAACATGGCTTTTGAACACTTCAACAGCTTTTTCTGGCGACGAAAATCGTTGACCACGCATTTTTTTCTTGATGTGCGGAAACAAGAAGAAGTCATTAGGTGCCAAGTCAGAGCTGTATAGAGGATGACCCATTAATTCGACGTTTTGGCCGGTCAAAAACGCTCTGGTTTGAGCCGATGTGTTAGAGCTCGCATTGTCATGGCGAACAATGATTCGTCTTCTCTTGTTGGTTTTACGAATTTCTCCGATGACTTCAGCAAAAAAATTGTAGTGTACCACTCAGAAGTGACCGTCTTACGTTGCTCAAGCGGAACAGTCGCCACATGACCAGTTTTGCCGAAGAAACAGGCGACCATTTGCTTCGAAGTGCTTCTTCCACGAACAATTTTCGTTGGATTTTGCTCGTCTTTGAAGACCCACACGGTCGATTGTTGTTTCGTTTCGGGCTCATACGCATAGATCTAGGCTTGCCAGATCCCAAAAGCCTGAAAACTGAAAAACATAAAATTTGCGCCTGGATTTTAGAAAAAAAAACTGAACCTGTTTAAAATGCACTTGTTGTTCCAAAATTTAAAAAAACACGTTAACATAACAATTTATTTCAATCTTAAGTTATATTGCCACATATATTTTGAATTTTTATTTACATAATTTACTAACTCTTTTGCTTTATTAGTATGCAAAAAAGTTTGAAAATTTTTGCAACTTTCATCAAAGTTTAATCTTATTATAATTTCAGCCTTTATTAAGTCGAAAGACATTCTATGTCTCTCCTGAGAGTATAAATTATTTAAAATACTAAAGATTCTTTCGCAAAAAGCATTGCTTATTGGAATGGAATGAACGAATGAGACCAATTTATACAGATTTTGTACTTTATTTTAATCACATTTTTGATTATCGATTGGAATATTTTTTTGGCAAATTATTAAATTTCCCTCGCAGGCAGCAAAAATAAAATGGTAATAATTGGAATTAGAAAAAGATAAAATCTAAACATTTACAAATATAGTTGTAATTTCATTGTATTTAGAACGCAATTTTTCTGTACAAAATATTAATTTCATTATAAAAGAATATAAAATATGAAAAAACTGGACTGATTGCATTTTTCCTGGAAACTGGACCAGACATAAAAAACTGGAAAATTCAGGCGAATCCAGGCCATCTGGCAAGCCTACATAGATCCATGATTCGTAACCTGTGACGATCTTATAAACGTCTTTTGAAGCCCCGCAATCGTATTTTTGCAACATTTCTTTGCACCAATCGACACGAGCCTTTTTTTGAGCGACTTTCAAATTGTGCGGGATCCAACGAGAACAAACCTTTTTTACGGCCAGGTGTTCATGCAGTATCGAATGTATGCTGGTGGAAGAAATGTCCAAGGATGTCTCTATTTCTCGGTATGTCGCATGTCGATCTTGCATTATGAGTTCACGCACGGCATCAATGTTCTCTGGCACAACAGCCGTTTTTGGACGACCTTCACGGAATTCGTCTTTGAGCGAGCTTCGGCCACGATTAAATTCATTATACCAATATTTCACAGTGCTATAGGATGGTGCTTCATCGCCATACAAAGATTTAAGTTCATCAATGCATTCTTGTCGTGGTGATAATCCACGTCGAAAGTTGTGAAAAATGATGGCACGAAAATGTTCACGAGTTAATTCCATTTTTTTCTATATTAATTTTTTCAAGTCACTGTAAACAACACAAATAATGGTCGTACGTCAAAACGTTTTGAGTACGATTATGCTTTAAAATGACAAACTTTCCAATGGAAATGTCAGATTGCACTTGGCAGCACTCAGTGTTGCCAGGCCAGTAATTTTACATAAAAATGACATCGGCTCTTAATGGGTTAAGCATTTTTAAAAAATTTTAGTATTTCCCTTAAGATCTCTTCAAAAGTTTTTAAATGTTAGCCATATTGATATTTTTAAAAATTTCAGAGCCCTGTAACTCGGAAAATATGAGCGAGCGCAAATTTTTTCACTTGATGTTTTTTTTTATTTTTTAATTCCCTACCGCACCATATATTTATTTATTTGATTGGAGTTACTTTATTGTTCCAAATGACGTGAAAAAAAATTAGATGTGGGAGTGGTGTTTTGCCTGCTGCCTCGAAGGACATGGACCGATCATGCGGATTTCCAATAGCACCTCTTTTGACACTATATCTGATCGATTTACATATTTATTTATTTATTATTTTTTTTATTTCAACACTAAGACGGACGGAGTGACGGACAGAGGACAGACGGATATCGCTCAATCGACTTTGCTATGCATAAGAAGTCACAATATGGGGTCGGAAATTGATATTGCAGAAATTACGTACAGAATGACAAACTCAGATATTCCCTTTTTCCAATTTTTGTGGTGAAATGTATAAAAATACAATTAAGACTGTGGCGGCTTGACCAAAAAAACGCAATCATTCGACAAAAGGTTTTCCTAAATTAATGAAATTTTACTTTATTTTCGGCTTTTTGGTTCTTTTTAATTAATTTTCTAAACATTTTTAGAAAGAAAAATTATTTACAAATGTATGCGGACGTTTTCCAAAGAAAACAAGAAAAATTAGACTATTTTTTATGACAAATTAATAAACACAAGAAAAAAAAGTATAATTTCTTTAGGACATTTTTGTTTAAAAAGCAACAACAATATTTCTAAACCAATTAATTTTTTAATTTTCAATAGTTGCCTTAAGTTCAACTACAAGTTCCTAATTTTAAACTGCTTCTTTTAAAACATCTCATTTTTTTAATTGTGTACAAAGTAATTTATAATTCGTAAATCTTTTATATTTACTTTTATACTTTACGAAAAATCTAATTGTATAAATCAACAAATTATGCAAAATATTAACGGCCACATTTATAAAAAATAAAATAATTTTGAAATTTGTTTTATGGAAAATTTGTCCTAAAATACATTTATAATTTATTTCAATATTTTATGTGAAACTTTTCACGTTCCTTATTTAATAAATCCGGCTTAAAAATATCAGATCTTCAAACGGTCGCTTCGATTTTATATGACTTCGTTCAAAACACCTACAAAATAATTGAGGATTGTCGCGGCGGCCAGTTGATGAAGGCTCACTGATGGCTAAGTTGCAAAATTTCACCTTCTTATTGTAAATACAGCTTCCGCTGGGGGCACTAAGAGTCTGGCTGAGCTATCCTAGGTTCAGACGAAGTGATGTCGGAGTATAGGGGGAACCAGCCCCCCGGTGTGCAGGCACCAAATCTGGATAGGCAATATGGCAGCTTGTCGAAGGACTGACCAGTATCCTTAATTATAATGGCACCACGGGAACCGGTAGCCCATACAGAGATCCGTCCATCTCTGTAACCGGTTATTGCTGAGCTTTCTATGAGGTACACGTTTTGGCTGTTGGTTAGAGTTGGTGTCCGCAGGGAAGGTGCCGTGCTAACCAAATGTGCTGCTGCACTTTAAACAGAGGAGTTGGATAGTCTCCAACCCTCAAGGAAGGGGTAGTTTATGGTCCTGATAGCCATGTTCTTAGAATTGAAACTACGTTGAATACGCCAGGGCAGGGCGCTAGTCGACGTATTGTATTTCACTCAGTGGTAAGATTACCGGCAGGTTAGGCTATATGGCAGGTACTAATGAGAATCTTGATCACATCTGTATATACAGCTGGTAAATGTCTATGTTATCGAGCTCAGACTACAGAAAGTAGGTTGCTGCAAGTACAGAGTTGTGTAAAAGAAGAATTTTAGGATTTAATTTATATAATAGTAAATCTTTTTTATTCATTTGTAATTTCTTCATTATTCATTGATGACCCTCAAAGTATTTAGAACCATTTAGCTAGCACAGTTGATTAAAAGATTTAAGACTCTACCTATTATTATCAGGGGTATACGAAAATAAAATTTCACTTTGTATGGGAGGTACCACGCCTACTATTGATGGTTAAATAGATGATGTTTACAATGCATACAATCTAAATAAATACGAAGAATGCTGATCAAAATGAGGCATTAAATTCTGCTGGGTCTAATTATTCTTGTTTTCTTTGGAAAACATTCGCATACATTTGTAAAATAACTTTTCTTTTTAGGAATTAAAAAATGAACTTGAGCCAAAGGAACAACTCATTAATCCCTATTAAGTTTGTAAGACGAAGTTCTCACACAACCTTAAGCTTTCTTTTTGGTGTTTTCTTTATTATTCGTCACCTATATTTGTTCCTGCTTTCAGCAAACTGTCGGGTTAGCATTGAATGCAACTTAAAAAAGGAGATCCATATCTTTTCTTCGTTAACGAAACAGTAGACTCGGTTAAATATATATTACAAGAAATATATACAAAATTTGTTCATTGCCTATAATCTCTAATTATCAGCTTATGTCATTTAAATATTTAGAAGATTCAGTGAGCTTGAAACCAACTAGAGATTAATAAAATTTGCTAAAAGTAAAATTTTAATAAAGCGATTTCTGCGGTATGTTGGTATGTTCCGACCAGTATGTCTACTTTAATATCTGTTATTTATACATAAGCCTTGTATTCATAAATATTTAATGAAATGTAATCAACAATAGAGGTGAGTTCGCGCTACATTCAGTAACAGTTTGCTCCTTAAATTGGTTAAATTCTTGTAATATTTTTTTGCTGTGAAATTTAAAACTGAGTTTTGCAACAACAAACTGTGTTAGATGATATTTTACCAATTTTATGAATAACCTCTTACCGAATGGTATGTTATCTCACGTAATATTTAAATTATAAAGCATTAAATTATTTGACCGGAAACTTAGCAAGCTTTAATTAAATAAACGTACATTAGACATCCTGGTAATTTAAGGTTATTAATTAATAATTGAAATCTTTTCAGAACATGTTTATTAGGTCTTCGCGTTATCATACAATACTTCTAGCACTAGTTTTTTTTTATTAAGTTTAGGAAACAAAATTATTATTATTTTTTTAAGTTAAAAAATATTTTGGAATTAATCTAGTTGTTGTCGAATGTAATAATATAGTTGCTTAGTAATTATATACAATTATTTTTTTTTCAAATCTCTTGTTTTTTGCTAATCTATTTTTTCTTTTTGTACAATCTTTTTCTAGTTTCTGGCTTTTTTCAATTTTAAAATGTATATTTGATAACTTTTGTCGTTTCAATAAAATCCCAGTCAGTTGCTTTTTTTACCTGTATTGATATTAATGCACAGATTCAGATAGCTAAACTAAAGAAATGTAAAATATAATAAACAAGCAAAGCTGATAGCGCAAATACTTATTTACATTAAGTTAACTTGAACCAGCAGCAACTTTCAATCATAAGCTCTTCACGTTACACCTTCATTTTTTTTGTAATTTGGCCCCCTCGGAATTATAACAGATCGTTATATATGAAAAGTTACAACAAATATGACAATATTTGCAATTTGGCACAATTTGAAAATTTCGTTTACCATCCCTGCTTTTTTCTTTTGTCAATAAGCTAATATTCTTTCTTGTCTAGTCTTCGTCCACACTATGAAGCTTCTGTTGCGCAATTCTAGAGTTTGTATGTTGGTAAGAGAGGAAAGACAAATGGAAAGTAATAAACAGTTTTATTAACTGACAATTATCTATTGTTTTGTCATTCATAACATCGAGACCACCTTGTATTATTTCGCCTTCGTTATGGGTTTGAGTAAATCAAAGAAAACTTCCTTGATACAATTGATACAAACCTTGATATCAATTTTAAATTTCTAATATTTTTTCTCGCGAAAGTTAATAATATTTATAATTTTTTGGTGTACATGAAACATTTTTTTTCAATATTAAAATACTTTTAAAAAAATAATACAAATTTTCCATTTGACACATTTTAAGAATAGAAAAGTAATAGAAAAATTAACTTATAACGAGTCAAAGTCACTTAAAATGCAAAGGGGCGTAACAAGTAAAAAAAATAAAAATTGATTTTGTGGTTGATTATATTGTGCCAGTTTAAAAAAAGCGACAAGCAAGTAAAGCTAATTCTAACAAATTTGTGAGGTTGGGTCTAATTTATTTTTCACTAAATGATGTATTTGCCTTAATAAAGCATTAATAGACCAAAAACTTGATTTTTACTTTTTTTTATTGTTTGACACGTTTTAAAACTAAGCTGCTCAATTACAAGGGAGAATTTAAGAAACCTGCAGTAAAAAAATTTCATTTGTAGATAAGAAAATATTTGAGGCCAAATGCGACATAACTTAAACCAATGAAAGGTTTGTAAAATTGGCATTTTGTTTGTCAAAAACATTTGAAAAAAACCTGAAGAAAAATTTATGAAAATAATTTTTTCCCCTTTTTTCTTTATTAGTTATAAGGCAAATTTTAGAAAGAATATGCGAGGCGAATCCATTGCAATCATACTAAAAAAAATTTATTACAAATATATTTTTCGTCCGGCAAAAAAGAATGATTTTGCTTTGTAATATCTGTTTAGTATGGCCTGGAACTAGGCGAATCTATAACAGATGATACTAATGGCGAATTCTAAAATCCATTTACAAAAATAATAATAGATTTATTTGCCTTAGAATCTTTTATATGTACATAAGGTTTGACATTTATGCTAATGAAAAAAGTGAACGAATTCGCCGTTGCTATCAGCTGTAATAGATTCGCCTTGCGCTGGCCAAACACTATATTACACTTATGGACAAAATACCTTTGGCGAATTCACTGCGTTTCTCTAAATAACACTTTATAGAGATTTTTTGCATATATAAAGATTAACATTTATGGCACTGGAAAAATAAATGAAATCGTCATTGCTACCATCCAAAGCGAATAAAATACTAGGTTGTAGCGATGGCGCCGGTAACCTAGCTATCAAACTCCTTAAAAAATAGGAAAATATGCATAATTTTTTAAATACCGAGTTTGACATTTAGGCTACCGGTGAAAATAAATGAATTGTCATCGCTTCTACCTAGTATTCATTCACCTTGCTATCACCTGTAATAGATTCGCCTTGACATGGGTTATTACTTTTAACTAGTATTTTATTCATTTTGAGCTTTGCTATTATTTTCTTCACCACAGAAAGTGGAAAAAGCGTATATCTAAGTTTGTCATTCCGTTTGTAATTTCCACAATTTTTGACCGCATAAAGTATATAATCATCTTAAAGACCTAATTACCTATCTACAAAAATTTATTTTTGGATTTTTATTCTTCATATCATGATGTATATGTGTGCAAAATTTTGAACATCAATATTACAAATGAGCAAGTTTTTAATAAACTACTAAATAACCAATCAGCAAGTGTACTATTTTCTGAAACCAAATAACCTAAAAAACCATTTATTTAATTTACTTTTTTTACACGGAGTTACATTTCATTTGTCATTCTTTGTGTTTTATTAAACACATAATTCGTGTTTTGGCATATGATCCAACAGGATGTATAAAATACTTTATTATTCAATGAAACAATTTTTTTTTAATTTATTAAAATAACTTTTTACTTAATCATTGACATGACACTAAATAAAAATGAATTTTTTTAAAAATGTTTATCCATAGAATTAATTTTTCGACAGTTTTTGTACCTGGAGTAACGTTAAGCACTAAAAAAAGAGAAAAATAAATCATTGAAAATCACGACAAAAATTAAATTGTGTTGCTTAGTGTAAATCAGTAAAATAAACTATAACTGTTATTATTTAATGTATATTTTTTTTTTTTAATTAGGACCAGCACTCAGGGGATGACCCCTACTTATGCAATGCATTGTGCCAGAACTAGGAAATTAGGTTGTGGGAAGGGGGATAAAGGGAGTAGTGCTTGTGGACATTTGATTTGAATCCTTGCACATTGAAAATGGCAGGAAAGACCTCTGCGGGGAGTTTATTCCACATACGAACTGTTCGGCTAAAAAACGAATTCTCTCTGTAATGCGTAGTGCGATTCACTGGCCAATCGACCACAAAGGAATGCGCTCTTGATGCAGAACGCGTTGCGCGTACGAAATTACGATTTCAGGAACAAGTTCCCTGATTTCATAAGAGCACATTCCGTTGTAGTACCGATAAAACAGTGAAACACACCCCACATTGCGTCGATGCTCCAGTGAGTCAATAGAGCTGGATACCCTACTGTCACCGATGAGCTTCTTCGCTCTCTCCTGCACGCGGTCGAGTAACTCCAAAATAGACTTTGAAGCACCGGCCCACACATGAGAGTTGTATTCCATTTTCGGTCTGATAAAGGTGACATAGATAGTAAGGAGGTCAGATGGAGTGAAGTATTTCTTACACCGTTTCAAAAAACCTAGGCACTTGAATGCTTCTTTTGCGACATGAAAAATATGCTGGTTCCAATGAACATCACATTGAATTTTCATGCCAAGAACATCGAGAGCTTCTGATTCCTTAATATATATATCACCCATAATTACAGATGAGGTAGCATATTCAGCCGTACGCCTGTGCGAAAGCACACAGCACTGGGTTTTATGAGCGTTAAATTGAACCCTATTCGCAAGGCCCCATTCGGAGATTACCAAAAGGTCGCGATTAAGGGTATCATCCATGTGCTTTCGCACAGCCCCAATTTCCCGAAGGCTTGGTCTATTGCGAAAAGAAAATGAATGGCATATGCTACTGTCATCTGCGAAAGAATAGATAGGGTTGGAAGTCTGACGTAGAAGGTCATTGAGAAAAATAAGAAATAGGGTAGGGGAAAGAACGGAACCTTGCGGTACCCCTGAATTTACCTTGAACTCGTTTGATGCGATCCCATCTATAACAACTCGTATAGTGCGATCCCTGAGAAAGCTCGATATAAGTCGAGAGAAACTATTACCGACACCAAAAGCAATAAGTTTTGATATGAGCGCACCATGCCATACTCTATCAAACGCCTTAGAAATATCTAGAGCCACCACCTTACTTTCGCCGAAATGGTGAATGGATTGACACCACTTTTCCGAAAGGAAGGCCAGTAAGTCACCCGTACAGCGTCCCCTACGGAAGCCGTACTGCCGGTCACTAAGTAAGCTGTTGGACTCCAGATACCTCACAAGATGAAAATTGAGCATACTCTCCATAACTTTGGAGAGTGCAGAGCAAATTGCGATTGGGCGGTAATTTTCAGGGTTGCTAGCCTCTCCCTTTTTGGGGATCGGTGTTACATTAGCAATCTTCCAACACGATGGAAACTCACCAACATGGTATAAAATGTTGAAAAGTTTTGCTAATGGACGCGATAACGTCGAAGAGCACTGCTTCAAGACCAGTGCTGGAATTCCATCCGGACCAGGGGACTTGTTTATGTTGAGATCCGCTAAAACCCTTTTAACTGCACGTGCTCGAAAGAATATATCCGGCATAGTTACTGATACTCTTTCCAGTACGGGCAGTGGTTGATTGCTTACCGGCAAGTAAGAATTACTTGCAAAGATTTTAGCCAAGAGGTTTGCTTTATCAACCGGGTCGTTAAATATTTGATCATCCTTTAAAAGAGGCGGAATTGAGGAACTAGCATTATCCTTCACTCTTTTAACGAATGACCAAAAGCTCTTGCTACCCTGAGGAGTAGCAAGAACTTTAGCACGAAGGCGCTGCTCGTATAGAGCTTTTTCGCGCCTAAGTACCTTGGCACATGAAGATCTCGACTTTTTGCGTAGCGAATCAGTACTTGCGTTTTTATTACACCGCCATGCACTAAATGCTTCCTCTCTGGATCTGACTGCGTTTTTGCACGTCTGATTAAACCAAGAATTTTTTCTTGGCTTAATGCGGATTTGCTTAGATGGAATGAAGGTTTTCATTCCAAGCAAAATAATGTTCACAATCATCTCCGCCATGGCATCGACTCTACTGTCCAGAAAACAGAGGTTCCAATTAAAATGCCGGAAAAAATCGTTAAGCTCAGCCCAACGAGCCTTTTCGTATATATATTTTAAACGTTTCGTGGCTATTTTCGAAACGTTGTGAAGTTCAGCGACCGAAAAGGAGGCGGATATGGTGCAGTGATCCGAGTTACCGAGAGGCGCAAGAATGCTTACTTCATACTTATCAGGGTGTGAGGTAAGAAAGAGGTCGAGAGTATTGTGTTGTTGCCCTTCAACACACGAAATATGTGTTGGTTCATTAATTAATTGCACGAGGTGGTTGTGCGCGGCGAATAGCTCAACATATTGGCCCTCTGGAGTTGTACGGTTCGAATGGCGAATCCAAGACGAGTTGTGAACATTGAAGTCACCAGCAACAACAATTTCACTGTTCGGACAACTTCCTAGGATTCTCGATATGGAATCGGAAAGGGCATCGAAGCCAGAAAAAGATTTATCCCTTCCCGCGTTTCGGCTTCTGTATAAAAACCCGAAATATAAGAAGTGTGACCAGACTTTGAATTTAACCCAAAGACAGTTAAATTCAGGATCGTTCGTGCCTAGTGATTGCTGGCACTGGTACACGACTTCATTTCGAATGTACAACGCAAGACCCCGATGTAGACTAAAAAAGGGTAGAAGAGAGTACCCTGGTAAATGAAAATCCTGTGGATCAGCATCCTCAGATACCTGGGTCTCACATAAGGCGAAAATATCAGGCCGATGGAGACAACTGTGTGCATACACAGAGAAAAAATACGCTCTCAACCCACGTATGTTACAAAAGTCTATTCTAAATCTTTCTGTCATTAAAAATGTCAAAGACTCAAATCCATTGTCTATTCTATATTACTAACACCCCTGTAAAAACTGATGCTTTTGTGACCAGACAGTGACCAGTGTTATACCTTCGCCACTGACTAATCAAACAGCAACTGTCACAAAGGTATAAGTAAAACAAAATTACTACTACTATATGAAAAATAAATAAATACTAGGAAAAGGAAAGGAAAAAAAAATAATTCGCGGTACAATCTGTTTTATAAAGGGCCATAAAAGCCCTGATCTGGTCACATGTGGCCCGTGGTGCCATCACTATTTATTTTTGTTATTTATTTATTTATTTTTTTTGTTCTGTTTTGGTGGTCTGTTGATGTGTTTTTTTTTTGTTGTGATGATTTTTATGTATTGTTGTTGTAAATTATGGATTCTGCTGTTCTTAAAATTGTTTTTATTTTTTTTTTTTTGTAACTGCATGAATTTATTTCTGACTGTTTGTTTGTATGTAATTATTTATGGTTTTTTTATTTTAAATATTTTTCCCGTAATGATATTGTGGTTTATAATTTTTATTATTTATTTATTTTTTTGTTTATTTAATTTTGGCACATTTAGTTAACAATTAACACTATATTATATTAATAAACAGCGACGAAACAAAAACGCGTGCGGACGGGACAAAAGACAAAACACTACTATGCATAAAGAAATTATTATTTTAATTTGTTTCAGACTTTTACAATTCCAAACAACCTTAGTGACATAACATTAGTCCCCGTTTAGACGAGCGAACATTTGAAAGGGAAACATTTAGTTTAAAAGCAAATTACGGGTGGGGAAGAGAGAATCCTTTTTGTGTTCGGTAGTCGGCGATACGCTTTGTTGACATTTTCTTTGCATACATCTACGTAACATGTATGATTTTGTTATATTTAGCCAAATTTGCGTAAATTTTGGCACAGAAACGAAATAAAGTAATATTACTGAAAAATACTTGTTTAAATCTTTTGACCTCTCTGACAGCTGTTTCTCTTAACATTTTGATTAAATTTTAACTTGCACATGTTATATAAATCCCACATAGAAATTTAAATCGAAATAAACAAAAAATAACGTTGCTGAAGTTGTACATACTTTTTTCAATTAGTGAGAATTCATGAAATAATTCTTGCTTCATGTTTAGAAATAACAAAATGTTTCTGGCAACAATTTTTCACAACCGTACGGAAAACTAAGTAACTTGCAAAATTCGTTATTAACTTTAGTTATTTCGCTTGCAAAATTTTGTCAACTAGCAAGTGGTACCGTACCAATACCTCGGTTTAGAAGGAAGTTTTATTAAAATTGACTTGAAGAAATACTGGAAAATTTTTCAATAATTTTGTGTTGAAGTTTTAAGCAAATAAGATTAAAATTTGTCTTTAATAACGGTATTTTTAAAATTTATAAAATAGTAAATTCTATCGAAACTCAATCTCTTAAAGAAATCGATTATTAAAAAAAATTATACCTGGCAAGAGCATGAGCCTTTTAATCACGGAATAATTAGTGTTGAGTCCTGAATGCTTATTCTGAATTGCGATGCGAAAGTCAATGCGATCCGAAATACATACATAAATGCGAACAATTGCTATTCTGTATTGCGATATTCGCGAAGTTCTGTTTTAATCGCATTTCAAATGCGAAAAGGTGGTAAATCGGTATTCTAAATTGCGAAAACAAACATCAAATCCGCAAAATAATTCGATAACAAAATAGCATTCGCAAAGTACAAACATGTAATTGACAAACAATATTTTATTTATTTATTGATTATATATTTATTATTTAATTCAGGGAAGCAAGCAATAAGACCAACAAACCGCGTCAACTTTAAATAAAGATAGAATTTAGGAATAAGCATAGCCATATGGCAAGTGGCACGTCAGTCGGCAAATACTTTGTGGCAAACGTTAACTGAAGAACTAAATATCAATGGACCACCTATTAGAGAAGCTACATGATATGAAACATATAAACCAGTTTAAAAATATTTGACTTAAATTTTAATAGGTTTGGGCCTATTAAATAAATTTTGTAAACAATTTTCACAGCCAAGCATAAAAAATTTATTTATTTTTAATTTGACGTTGATACTGATGTTTATTTGAGCAGCGGGTTTGCCACGATTTGAAATAAATTGCGAATGCTATTGCGAAAGTCTAACAGAATACCAATTTTCTTTCGCATCGCATTTCATGAGAATCATCAGTACATCAGTCTATCCGTCCGCGTTAGTGCCTAAATCAAATTTGTCAAGGCACTAGATGAGCTAAAGAAACTTAAAAACGCTTATCAATCAAACATAGATTTGAAAGAGTTGCTATTGAAAATCAGCTAGATCGGTCCATGGCCCCTAAGGCAACGGCAAAACACCACTCCTGTCTCTAATTTTTTCATATCATTTAGAACAATGAAGTAACTCCAATAAAAAAAATGTATTAGACAATAGAGAATTAAAAAATAATAAAAAAATAAAAATTAAGTGAAAAAATTGGCGCTCTCCCGTATTTTTCGAGTTATGGGCCTCTGAACTTTTTATAGAAAAGTATGATTGTGCACCATAGTTTTTAAGACATCAATATGGGTATCATTTAAAAGCTTTTGAAGAGATCTTTAAGGAAATACTAAAATTTTTGGAATATGCTTAATTTTTTTTTCTTATTTTTAATTCTCTCTCACCCCAATATTTGTTTATTTGATTGGAGTTACTTTAGTGAACAAGATTCGCATAGGGTATTAAATATTTGGCATAGCTGAATATAGCACTCTTACTTTTTTTTCTTTTTAACTTCATTTTTATAATTTTTTGTTGTAGCAGCCATAGTAATACACTTTCTGTCTACCACTTGCAGTTTTGAGGCTGCTGTAGTCTAGGTGGTAAGCTCGTTAAGTACAAATCTGGCTGTCCTGGCCCTTGCGGCAGAAAAAAAATAAAATTGTGTTTTTCTGTTTAATGGTATAAATACATAATCAGAATTAATATAAAAACATGCAGCCTCCTTCGTCGGTACTTCTTCATAGCATATTCGCCGGCGAATTAAAATAATTAATAAAATGGCTATATCTATCTCCTTTCACCACCTGTCTTCTCTCTCATCCATTCCTTTACTAAAGAATGTAGCACGGTTAAAAAATTAAGTATAGATATTAATGCCTGAAGTGCTACTTCTCTTTCAAAAAAAATATGTATATATTCCCGTAACAGGCTAAAATTGTAGCAACAAATGGAAAAATTAATATCACAAATGATACTTATTTATTTAATTCCTCAAATTATAAGTATTTATTTCTTGCACTTTTATTTTTTAACTTATTTGCTATTTGGTCGAATGTCAAGTTTTATTAAATAACTACAATTAAATATGGACGAAATTCAAGGCGGGAAACTTAAACTATTTAAAGATGGAGGAAAAAAGGCGGGAAATTAAACATAGATTTAAATTAAATTAATAAAAGGTAGGAAGAGTAAACCTGAGCCGCATGGTAGGACGGTTTGCCCAGCATACACCTATAAGAGTAGAAATTATTTTTATATCATTATTAGATTTTTATTTTAGACCAAATTTAGGCAATGACAGCAAAAAGTATGTTTTATCCAAAATTGAGTACTTTTAATTTTTGTGGAATAAAATTAGTATTTGTCTATGGATTTTCATAAATCATGGTTTGTTTTATTTGTATTATATATACCTTTGTGCATATGTAATAAAAGTGGAAAATATTTGAAGCTTTATAATTTTTGCGAATTTTTAAAATTCGAAAATTTTGAAATTTTTAGGAAAAACAAAATTTGTTTCCCACTTCTGTCCCAATAACTTCGAAAGTAATGATTATACTTAAAAATTATCTGAGAACCGTTTAACACTGAAATAATTAAGAATGTTTCCATGTACTGTCTAACAAAATCGAATGCGTGGTTTCAAAGTTATGATAATATGTGCGAAGCTCCCTCTTCAAAAATCTGCAAATAAAAAAAAATTTTTTTTAAATGTATCCATAGAATTTGAAATACTTTTGCAGTTAGGCAACCATAACGCATCAAAAAAAATGTATAGTGGCCGTTCAATGTTTTTTGCTTGTTGCATAGTGTAATAGAGCATCGTTGGCACCCTTTGTTAGACAACAATTAAAACTAATGTATGTTTGAAACTAAAATTATCCATGTTTTTTTGGAATTTAAACAGGTGAGAGAAATCCAAATAAACCAAATAGAGTTTTTATTCCCATGCTTGATTAGCCGCTAAATATAAAGCGAACAGTGTTTGTACACTTAATAAATAGTCAGCTGGCGACTGAAGTGGTCCCTCAATAGCGAATTGTTGACACAAAACACGTACATACTCGACCAGTGTGTTACGTTCAGTTAGACATTGTTGATAACCTTCCTGCACGGCTTCTATGGATTCTGGATATGAGCGTGGCCAGTCAATAATCATGTTGTCAATATCCTTGCGGGGTTGGATATCGTAAACAGATTGAGACATATGAACTTGTTCAATTTCATTTATCCACTTGTCAATATCTTTGGTTGATTTTGCAATGGGCATTATTTGAGCAGAAGTCGATCGAGCATTTTTGCTGTTGCCTGTCAATGCTGAGCGTAATTTCATATTAAGCAGACTTGGTTCACTTTGGGAGCCAGATGGCTCGTCTAGAAAATATAAGCCCAGTTTTTGTAAATGTTCCTGCATTTCTTTGCAACGTTCTGTGTCTAAATAAGGCGGTTCGGTAACTTTCAGGAATGCATCGACATCACCCACAGCTGGTACATAGTCTGGCACAAAAGGTTGCAGATGATAAGGTATTTCTATATTTTGTGGTGTATATTTTAAAATGTAAGGAAATAATTCTTTAATTTCTGAATTCAGTGATAAGTTTTCCCATTTCTCGGGTGCTATTGATATTTGGTTCTCGGTAATGGCTGCATGACCTTCTTCAGATTCTGTTTCCGAAGGTTCGGTGTCAATATCTAAGGCATTAGCAATTGGTAAATTCATTAGTCGGGAATTTCCTTTAATGCCATGAGAATCCTTTAAGCTTTTAGGTTTTTTTAAATCATGTTGCTGTTTATCTAGTGGTTGCATAGCTGGTACATTATCTACTTGAATGTCACTATTCTCTTCTTCTTCGTCGTCTTCGTCATCATGATCTATTATGTCTTGCAACAAACCATCATCGTCCGTTAAGTTGTCATGAATCTATGTTGTTTAAAAGTTTTTTTTTTTAATTATTCAACTTGTTTATTTTTAATTGATTTATTACTTACGGAAGTCCTTTGTTGTCTAGTCCTATTAATCTTTGAATTATCTCCATCTTGTGTGACTGATCTTCCGCTGCTCATTGAATATCCCTTTTCTTTATCATTTCCTCTACTAGAGAAGCGTTCTACCTTAACATTGTTTGGTCGCTTGATGTCACCAGCGTTAACAGTAATCTCCTCATCATAGTAGTTCATACTTTATCCTGCTGTTTTAGGAATAACTTTTTATTTTTTTTTTTTTTATTGTTGAAGTGTTCTTGTGAAACAAAACGAATAAAACTGACAGTTACCATGTAGAGATTTTACACAAAATATATTCTCACTGCAGACGCATTATGCATTTGTTTATACTTTGCAATGTTTCCCTGGCAACCATAAGTTAAAATAGATTGATTTGAGTTAGTATTTCCACACACACCCCTGTCTTAGACGTAATAATGGTGAATATGAATAGAATACCATTAGTGCTTCCAATTATTACAAATATTTTGTTCATACAAACTTTTAACCTAAAAAATACCGTTAGTAGTTTTTTTGGCGGCACAACTCAAAGTTTATCTTAAAACTTTACT
The DNA here is from genome assembly GCA_916610165.2 of Gymnosoma rotundatum. Lineage (NCBI taxonomy): Eukaryota > Metazoa > Arthropoda > Insecta > Diptera > Tachinidae > Gymnosoma > Gymnosoma rotundatum. The sequence goes on along the minus strand of OU744336.1, from coordinate 125,374,145 downwards.
TCGAGTGCCTCTCCTTCAAATGTCAAGACTTATAAATGCGTATACTTTTCATTTTTAAACTTTGAATCGGGCCGCTAAAAAACTACTAACGGTCTTTCGTTGGCTAAAAGTTTGTATGAACAGTTATGCAACTAAATCGCGAAAACCTTTAATCTTAAAAGTTATTAATAAATAAAGTCAGACATCTTTTTAACAGCTTTTTCAGACGATTTTTGCCACTAATATGCGAGGGGCCTGGCCGGTTTATGCTTTAGAAACAAAATTTTTATGCACATCGTATCCTTTATCCCCAACATAACAGAAAATGTAACGGAAGAGAAAAAAAACAAATTTTCATTTATTGGTCGTCTATTAAATATGGATTTTTGTTTTTTTTTTGTTGGCTCCATCAGATTCTATTGACAAAACATTGTTGTTTTGCAAAAATGTTCATTTTACTGTAAAGATCGTATATCGTATTTAAGATATTATAAAAAGATTTTTTTTTTTCTTCTTTGCAATTATTGTTTATAAAAAACTTTTTTCTTATAAAAGTTAAAAAAGTTTTTTCTTATAAAAGTTAAAAAAGTTTTTTATTTAAAAATGTATTTATCTAATAATAATGTAGATTTGCATGTTTATAAATGAAAAGTGAAGTGAAAATTTGTTCGCAAAATTTCGTTTAGTTTGCTAAAACCGGCAGTAACTCTTAAAAATGAATTTTTTACTATTACAAATGTACATATCGTTGGTCTCATGTAGAGAGGCGTCAACTCGCAGGAGAAGATAAAAACATAATAGAAACTGTATTTATCACAATGTTATAGTTCAAATGTAAATGCTTATAAAACCATTATTTTTGATAACAATGCATTTAACTTTTGTGACGAAGTGTATCTGTGTGAAATGTTTTGGAAACTTATTTTCGTAAAATTTCGAGATAGGGGATCTACACATGAGACCAACGATATAAATAAGTCAGTACAAAATTAATTAGAGAGGGTAAAAATAGAATACATTGTATTTTAATCTAAAAAAAACTTTATTGATGTTTTTTAATATCTTACCACGGAAAATTTTTGAAAATAATGTCCAATATTAGGAAAAAAAACTAGTCTTAGGTCTGGAAAAATTCAAAATTTTCGCTTTTAAAACGCAAATAACTCATTAAATAATATAGTTAACTGATATAACGTACGTTTCGTGTGATTACGTTTTGTGCTGGGTATTGAACTCCTCCAAAGCTTTAAATCTGATGATGAGCCGAAAAGGCCTACTTTAAGATCCTTTTAGGATTACTTTATTCAGAAATTGTTGATTTATTTTCAAAATTATTCATATCAGCATAAATAAATCTTTAACCTAAAAAAAATATTAATCTGTGAAGTTGTGTTGAAATTAGATAAGATTTCGTAGGCGGCCAGTTTAATGGGTATGTAAATGAGTTAACTTAAGTTTTAGCTGAGGACAAAGTAAATGATTAGTGCAGCTCCGGCAGCTTACACTAGGTCATTTGAAAAATATATTTTCTAAGTCACACCTTTTAATTACAACTATTATCATTCATTTTCACAAAAACTTATTTTGATGAGCACCTTTATTTTTACGTTCACTAACAACTTTATTAATAATCATAACTTAAATTAGCACTCACAGTTTTATATAAATAACATTTAAAATAAATTGATAGACTCAACTTTTCAAAATAGATCCTCAACTATTTTTTTTTTGTTTTTTTATTTTGCTTTTAGCCAATTACCTACTTGGACTTTACTTATAATGGGTGCTTCATCTGGCATGCTTTCCAAGACCATTGTTTATCCCTTCGATTTAATAAAGAAACGTTTGCAGATTCAGGGCTTCGAATCAAATCGTCAGACTTTTGGTCAAAACATACGTTGTAATGGTGTCTATAGTTGTTTAAGTGAAACTATTAAAATAGAGGGCGTGCGTGGTCTTTACAAAGGTGTGGCGCCCACCCTTCTCAAGTCTAGCCTGACAACGGCTTTGTACTTCAGCATATATGATAAATTAAAACAAATAAGCTGGTCTTCGCCTTCAACAACAACAACTTAGCACTTTAAAAAAAAACTTTAACTTATTTTATTTGTTGAATTTTGTTTTAAATTTTTCGAAAGTTTAGATTAAGAAAATGTTAATGTAAAAAATATAGGGTAATCATTCGCTTTGTTTAAAATTATACAACACAGTATAGTTTTTTAAAACTTTTTTTTTTCAATTTTAAATTAAAGAATTTCAAGCACCATCGATTTTTATTAAATACATGCATAAGTGTATGTAAAAAAACAACAACTAGAAAATATTATTTAACTTTCTGAAAAATTAAATTTTAATAACGCAAAACTCACATTAACTTACCAATAACCAAAATGGCTTATTTTATTTACTAAAGGTTGTAAATAAATTATTTAAAATTAAATTGTCTTTTTATTGTTGTAAAACAAATTTTTCTTTTTTTACCTCTCACATACAAGCTACGAATTGCAGCTATTAAGCTTTAAGCATTTTTATCCTTACCGAAAGCTGAAATCTCGTTATGTTGAAATGTTTACTTTAGGGAAGTTATTAAATAAAATAATCAAAAATTTTAAATATTTTCGTTAAATAAGTCTTAAGGCCCAACTGTAATGTGCATAAGCTAGTTTTAGCTTATGTCAAAAATCCAACGAAAAGCCTGTCAAATGCTTAGGTAACTTATTAACGAAATTTATGTGGCTACAATGTACTTACATAAATTTAGTAACTTATTTGCCACAATTGCACATTTATGTTTAATTAGTACTTTTGCTAAAAATAATTTCTATATAAATAAACAAAATTTAAAAACTAAAAGGCTTTAAAGAAGATATTATAGATATTTAAGAACATTCACGTACACATTTACATATTTTGGTTCATGTTTTAAGAAAAAGTAAAAAAAAAAAATATTACAAGTTATTTTCTGTTTTGTGTTTGTGGCCAACCGTACTAAAAAATGCAACGATGTTCATGTTCGCTTATATCGTATACATATGTGTGTATACAAATTTAATTAAAATATATTTGCCCTATTCACAAGCCCCCTAGTACGTGCTAAGTGCTAACGAAATACACTGGTGCTAGCTGTGTTGTTGGTAATTTTCATGCAAACATGCGATACAACACTTAGTACTTTTTTTCATATGTTTTTCAAATGTTGTATTTGTTTAAATGTTTTATGTTTAAATGAATTATTATTTTTATGTTCATGTGTGAATTATATTAAATTGAATTAAAAGATATTTTTATTAGTTTTATTTATTTAATTTATTGATTTGACTGGTTTATTAGAAAGTGGAATAAGTCATTTCTGTTGTATATAGTAGGAGTGGGTATATTGGAAAGATATCTTAAGGTTTGTTCTCTGCCAATATAAGAACTGTTCTTTAAGATTTAATATTGCTTTAATGACTCGATTTCTAATATTTTGTATTGTACCGCCATCGCCTATACCAAAAAGAGATGCTACCTTACGAACACAAGCACCATTTCCTGAAGATCCCAAGCAGTAAAGTACAATTTTAAGCTGCAAGTCAATGCGTAGTTGGAGCCTTTCGCCAATTGTGTGAAAAACATCGTCATTTTTTATAAGGTTGAATATATAGGCAAATTCCTCTGGCCGTAGTCGTATCATATGAAGAAATCTGTTTTCATCAAAATATCTTAAAACCCGATTATGCCATAATGATGATTTTGGTAGCCCTAAATGTATAATTCTGCGACTGGAGAGCAAGTACTTTAGGTTCATCCTAAAAATGTCTTGAATTTCATCCTCACACAAAAAATTTATTAATATACTTTTTTTCTGTTTTCTCCCCCATTTGGCTTATAAATAACAAATGATGAATAGCACTTTTCTTGTTCTTATTTACTTTTTGACGTATGAAGTACAATGTACAAAGGCACACTGATACAATGGTTGTTCACAAAGAAGTAAACAAAAGGTAGTATGCAATACTACCTACACCTTAGCAGAGCTTGTGAATACGGCAATTATATTTATAAAAAATTGGCCATAAAGAAATATAAAGAAAAACATTTTCTATTGAATGAAAAACGAAAAATTTAACAATTTGGGTCTTAATTAAAAATTTTCTTTATCAATGTATAACACAAAGCACAATCAGCTGTTTCCGTACGGAAAGTGCGATCAGTTTCGTACCTTGCATAAAGAAATGAAATTTAACGAAACTTGACGAAAAGTTATCTTATGTACATTATAGTTTACCACATATAATTTAATGTATTTGCACAGTTGTATAAGCTTGCTTATGTTGTTTTATGCACATTATAGTTGAGCCTTTAAACAAAATTTATGTTCAAAATAAATAATGCTTTGTTACAGTTATTCACCCATTTTAATATTATTTTACAAATTGAATACTTACTTTCCATTTTATTTTCACAAATATGGCCAAATGGTCATGGTTAATGCTAAGAAAAAGTAATCATTTCTGTAATTATAAAATAACAAAACGTGGAATTTTTGTTCCTTTCGTTGAACAGCTGTTCAAAATAAAGCAAGCTATCAGTGCACATTGAATGTAAATAAAAAGAAAAGCTCTGTACAATATGAAAATAAATAAAATTTTTATAATCAAACTATAATTTTATTACATGAAGAAGAAACTACGCTATATCGAATTGTTCGTTTCCTCTAATCGTAGAGCCTAGTGGCTGCTTACGGTTCTTTGTAGAGGATAGTTAATGGAAAGAGACAAATTGCATAAGTTGTCTTGTAATAGCTGACATTGATAAAAAAAAATATTACAAACAGTAATAACATTCTAAAAAATAAACACTAATATTTTGTGTACAGTTTGCTAAAAAAAATAAAGGGAACAAATAAATGAGATGAACAGCGAAAAATATTTAAGAGAAAAAGTAGTTTATGGTAAGTGATATTTTTTCGTGAATAAGGAGTAAATTTCATGTTCCAATGTAAGTTCCATTCCCCTCGAAGTAAAAATTAATATCATCAATTTTTCGTGAAATATTTGTTCCCTTCATTAAAATGCTGCTCAAAATAAAATAAGCTGTCAGTACACATTGAATGTAAATAAGAAGAATAAGCTCTGTAAAAATTGTTAAATTGAAGCTTAAAATAATAAAGAAATAAAACTTGTAAAATGAGAAACTATGCAACATCTAAATATTGTTTGGAATTTGAAAGACGCATCTTACCCTTTAGAACATTGCTACTGACCCATTTTAATACAAATTTAAATTAATTCTTTGTACTAGACTTAGTCCAGATTTACACTATGCATTTTTTTTGAGTCATTTTTTTCTCAAATTTTTAAAGTTACAGCCAAACAGCGTTGTCAACTTTGAAATTTCAAAACGCACCAAAGTGGAGAAAAAAACGCACCATTTAAGAGAAAACGCACCAGGCTTTAGAATTTATTTTTTATTTAAAATCTTTAATGATTTAGTTTTTCAAAAAAAGTGTAATTTTTATGTATTAAAAATATAACAATAAAGCAGTCTTAAAGTTCAAGGTTTTTACAAACAAACAAATTTAAAAAATAAAACGTAACAAAAATTATTTTTTGCTAATTTGTACTAGATAATACATTTTTTCATATATTTTTATTTACAAATTTTCAAGTAAAAAACAGCGATCATTCATAAAAAATATTTCTGTATAATTACATACATACAGTTTACTAAGTAAAATTGCCCTACAAAATTCATTTTATTAAAGGCTTATAAATGCAAAAAAAAATTATGAATAATTTGAAATTACATCAACTAATGACACCCTTTAACTTCCAAATCCAAATTTTATACTTGTTGTTATAACGGACTCAGCAATTCAGGTTCGTTGTAAATTTTAAGCGTCTGTCTACAACTGTTAAAAAGTATGGTTATATACATCAGATTAAGTGAACTATAGGCGCACCCTTTAGTTTATAATTTTAAGTATTAATACTTGGTACTATATCGGCCATAGCAACCGACATTCTTTCCAATTTACAAGCGTTTGTCTATAACGGTTCAAAACATAGGCCCATATAAGTAAATTTACATAAATTATGGGGGCACCCGTTAATTTTAAGATTTATTTTTGTATAACTTTTTGTTATTGGGAGCCATAGTAATACATAGTCATTTTATATTTTACAGAATCGTCCTTTACAGTTCCTAATACACGTAAAAAATATGTATGGGAATACCCTTTAATTTTTAAGGTTATGAACTGTTTATTAAACGGGACCAATCTGTAAGCATAATCTATCATAAACCCAACAATTTTCAAAATCAGTTCAGAAATGACTGAGTTCTGCAGGCACAAATATAAAAAAGCAACATTCTGTCGAATTATATAACCTCCTTCTTTTTTTGCAGTCGGTTAACAGATCACGACAAAACTCTGCTTTTGCTAAGCTGTTTAACAGATACGACAGCAGCCTTTACTACAAAAACAATGACCATGAAAATCTAAAAGGGATTTTTTTTTTTAACATAACAAAAATTAATACAGCAACAATACCGTTTCATTTTGTGCTTATGATTTGGTACGTCTTAAACGAAATGGTATTAAAACAGGTGTATTTTTTGTACAAAAATTTTTTTCTGACACTAAAAAAAAGTGGTGTTAAATTTGCTTTGGTGCCACCACAAATTAAAAAAAGCACCAAAATTTAAAAAAAAAACGCACCACGCACCAACGCGTGAAATTTTCGCACAAAAAATTCGAAAAAGCACCCAAAATGGTGCGAAACGCACCAAGTTGACAACGCTGCAGCCAAAGTATATCTATAACAAGTATATGCAGGAGTTCAGCTGATAGTTTTATTTGTGTGCGTGTTTATCATGTTTTTTACTCTTGTTTGTTCACGTTTCTCTTTTAATTTTTATTGTTTTATCAGGGATGGTAAACGAAATTTACAAATACACTTTTTCAGCTCAAGTTGCATTAAACATTTTTTATTGAATTTTTGTTTAAATATACATTGATATGATCGTTAAAAGGTCATTCTCTTACTTTTTTTTAATAATAATTAAGAAAAATTCATATTAATTTTTTAGTTAGAAAAATGATAAAATGTTACCCACTTTACCGTCTCTGAACTGTTTTTTGACATAATACATAATTTTACACAAACAAAATGCCTATTGTATTTGTTGTAGACTTGCATGTACTTAATATAGATATACTTTGGTTACAGCGTTATGCGTTATCTAAAAGTTAACATTAGCAACTGTAACATCCCCTCAAAACTCAAGCAATACCATATTGCTTACTCCTCCTGCTTTACAAACAAAAATTTCAAATGCCGTATTATTCGACAGATCTTGAACAAAATATCATCGCAATTGAATTAAAAACACGGAAAACTTTTACTAAGTTAATTAATTTAAAAAAAAAATTGTATTGTGCTATTTTTAAATTATCCAGATTTTATTAACAAATCACCGATATTGATTAATAAGGGTGAAAGCACGTCTTTTAATTTAATTTGATAATTTGCAACAAGATGGCCGTGCATAAAAATACATTTAACTGTATAAAAGAGCCGAAAAAAAGTCAGCCGTATACAGTAAAGAAAGAAAAATAGAATCAGTGTTGGTTATTGTTGTTTTTGCTTAAACTTAGATTTTTGTCTTTACTTTGTTGTTTTGGTCAAATTCTTTAGTTTATTTAAAATTTGTTTGAGAAGTTTCCCAAAGAGTTAAGTAAGCGGTAGCGAAATGGCCATCGAGACGTTCTTTCAACCTCAACAATCAATCACCCTTATTCTAATTGTCGGCGTCGACACGTATCAACATTGATATGTGATTCTACTTGTCGTTATTAACACTTATCGATTACTGCTCAAGGATTTTTTGTATTCTATAACAAATGTGACGACGATATTGTATTGACGTGACTCTGTTTTTTGTCGATGCCTTTTTGCAAAACGGCTGGAAGTGATTTAAGCCAAATATAACATTGAAAATGTAAAAAAGTGAAGGTTACAAATGCAAATCAATATGGAAAATTTTCAAATTTTTACAGAGGCACTGCTTCATGCTATTTTAAAGAAAAAATAGGAAAAATTCTAAATTCTCTTGGTCCGCCTAGAAGATTAGCAGATGGATAGCAAAAGGTAACCAAATAAAGAATTGAATAGGGATTTATAAAAAATTTTAAAAAATTACTTTCAAGGTATGGCAAAATTTAAAATTCAAAGAAAAATAAAAGATGGTTGCTAATAAAGCGGAATGTAAAGTCATTGGCTGCGGAGTGTTTAAACAATTTTCACTCAGTCCGCTAAAAGAAGCTGTTGCAAACCTTCTTAACTTGCAGAAGCATTTGAATCCTAAAGAAGCAGTTCAAGGAGTTCAAATGTTTGACATGGGAAACGATTCTAATGACACTGAACTTGCTGAAGTCGAATTTGTCATTGAAAGCACAGCCAGGAGCAGCCAAAATATATGTACATACTTGCAATACGGCAAATTAAAAATATTGCAATTCTGCCTAAGTTTTATTTCCAACACAAGTTTTTGTTTTTTCGAGCTTTCATCAGTAACAAAAAAATTAGAGATGTGCATTTTCATTTCATAAAAATCGATAAACCGTCGACGTCGTCACAGGAATCTTAAAGAATGCAAATTTTTTATTGAATTGACGCCGACATTGATACTAAAACGACGACGACGACGACAACTAAAATAAGGGTAAATATCGGTGATTTGTTAAAGAAATCGGGATAACTTAAAAAAAAGAAAAAACAAGAACAAAAAATTTTTTAAAATTAATTAATTTAGTAACAGTTTCCCGTGTTTATGTATTGAGGTAACAGAGAAGAAAAAAATAAATAAAATAAAATCTTTTTCACTTGATGTTTTTTCTTATTTTTAATTCTCTATCGCCCATATATTTTTTTGATTGGAGTTACTTCGTTGTTCCAAGTAATATGAAAAAAATATAGGTAGGTGTGGTATTTTTCCCGGTGCATCTAAAGACATGGACCGATCATGCTGATTTCCAATAGCACCTATTTTTGACATATTTATTTTTTTTCTAGCTGATCTACTGCCTCGCCAAACTTGATTTCACAATTACACCGACGGACATTGCTCAATCGGAGTCGGAAATGAATACTGTAGAAATTACAAACGGAATGACAAAATTAGTTATAACCTTTTTCCACCTTTTGTGGTGAAGTGAACAAATTAAAATTTGCTAGGGAATAATACATTAATGGAAATTTTTTATTGAAAATTCCTTGATGATTGTATTTTTAGCAAAGATGAAATATTTAAATAAAAAATATTTAATATTGGGGGTGAATTTCTTTCTTTCAAAATTTATTGTGTGAATTTTTAAATCTTTTCTGTATGTTTTGGAAAAAAACATTAGCCAACTGAATAAGTTTCTATACAACATTGCTGCATTTTTTTTTGCTTGTAGCAAAATAAAACATGACCAATATTATTTTCTTCGATGATTCTTTTTTTAACTCAGTTATGTATAATTTTTTTAATAACATTGTGAAACAACACACACCTACTATGTACAAACAGCTTCTCCGTTACTTCCATATCGCTCACAAATGCGATTTCTATTAATCGGCGAGTTAAAACGCTAAAATTGTTGTAATATGGAAAGATCTGGCAGCTTATTTTAGTTATGTGTGTGCTTACATTTATTTATGTGTGGGTATGAGCCACAAGAATGCTGCAACAACAACCAAGAGAAACTTATTGCTTCGTTTGTTAAATGTGTACTTACATATGTGCGTATGAACAGCACAGAACATTTTAGCAAAGTTTCGAACATTTCTTTAAAAAATGTTTTAGAGTATTTTTTCAGCCGTATATATGTATATATGGTAACGACAAAAGTCGGGGCCTTGTTTTTGTCACCACTTGAATTAACCTTTTGTTTTATTTATTTTTTTCCCCCTTTATATCACTTTGAATTAAATATTTTCGCTTATTGTTAGCTTTAGAAGTAAGCCTTTATATAAAGAATTATATTTATAGTATGATAAGTTTTATACCTAATGGTATTTTGAATTAACGGTCGGGTGTCACAATTCGCCCTCTTGAAGATAAAGCCTGCCAATTAAACAGCCAGCTGTAACAATCAACAACATCACAATTGTCACGAACTAAATTACAACTTTCGGCTGTGTTTGCCGATTAAACACAACCCAAGGCGAATGAATTACCAGGTGGCAGCGTAGGCGAATTCATTATTTTTTGCTGGTAAAAAGTACTGTTAAACTTCATATATAAAAAAAAATACACAGATTTTTTTATATGGAGTTTGACAGTAGTGTTCACAGCGAAAATTAATGAATTCGCCTATGCTGCCACCTGGTAATTGATTCGCCTTGGCCTTGACACAACCTAATGCGTTTATGTGTGTGAATGAATGTGTGTGCCCAAGCACAAGCAAAAGTCGAACATTGAGTTGAAAATGATCAACACAGAAGTTACACTTCTATCGGCGTTGGTTCGATCTTGTCGCTTACCTTGGCGAGGAATTATACAAATCCCCAGGGTTAGTGGCGCGGCCAAGCACGACCAACAGGACTTCCAGGAGCACGTCCACCATAAATACTGGGCGTTGCCGCTGACCGTTGCCAACGTCCAGCAATTCGCGGGCGCACTGACTCTGGTGTCGAGAGTCGACCACAGCATCCGCTGCCTGGTGCCCAGTTGACCTACCGGCGCTGCCTTTGAGTGTTCTAGCGTTCAGCGATTATCGCCAAGTGTCTGAGGGACGTCTAGCCCCCGCCACTAAAACTACTAGGAGCCCACGTCGCAGCCACTGGCCCTTGTCATCGTAGCTGTATTGCTTGACTACCATTACAAACGTAAGCGCATCGCCTTTAACGCTGATGCTGATCAACCGCGATGATAACTCCGACTACGTCACCCGACCATGACCCATTAGCAATAGAGCTGTGTCGTTCGCGAACGAACGGGTTAAATTGACCGAATCAATAAAGTGAACGAAATGATCCGGTCATTTAAATCAGGTCTTTTCGTTCAATAGTGTACGGGTTAAATTGAACGGATGACTTAATTAAACGAAATGAGCCAGATATTTAACCGGCTCCTTTCGTTCTGCTGCTGCTGTAGCTATCGCAGCAACCAGCATAGAACGTGTCGTTACCATATATCTTACCTTAATGGAATAAAATATAACATCTCACCGTAAAATTGGAAAAAACTTTCGATTACGAATTTTACAGAGCCAAACAATACTATTTTATTGTTCACTTTCTTAAGACAAAAGAAGACAAACACTTATTGCTTTACATATAACCGCCATTTTGTTAACGTTAAAAATTAACCTTATTTAAGATAAAATCCTTAATTATTTTATTTTTTGTTTTGCTTTTAGTAAATTGCCTATGTGGACTTTACTAATAACCGGCGCATCATCCGGTATGCTCTCCAAGAGTTTAACCTATCCCCTGGATTTAATCAAGAAGCGTATACATATAACTGGCTTCGAAAAGCATCGTCAAACATTCGGTCAAAACAAATCCTGTTCTGGTACCTTTGGTTGTTTTCGTGATATCATAAGAGAAGAGGGTGTTCGTGGTCTTTACAAAGGTCTATCGGCTACTCTTCTTAAGTCCAGTGTAACAACGGCTTTGTATTTCAGCATTTATGATAAATTAAAAAATATAAATTGGTTAAATATTACAACAACAAAAATACCTTAACAATTAGTTACTAACTTTTTATTTACTCAGTATTTGTAGGGTATTTATGTAAATATAAGATACAGCTGCACAAAACATCATTTTGGAATAAAATTAACGATATTTTGTAAGCACATAAATTGGTAGAGCTTTTCTGTTAGTGTAGAGAGTGATTCAGAAATAAATATTGAGAGAGAAAAAGCTTTAGTTAAATTTTTTAATGTCAGTGTTACCATTTTGATATTTTTGCTATAAGATTTAGTATTTTTTCAGTTTACATATTGAAACTCCAAACGTTTGCTTTTCTAATCAGAACTGCTCGTTTGTTAGGAAGAACCTTACTAGAAAGTTGATTCTTTGCTTTCTACGGGGCGCATTACCTGGGGGTTACTTAATATCAAAATCCTCAGCAGAAAGTCGAAAATTCTTTAAACAACCTTATGGTGAAAGGCTAATGCAAGCGGCATGCGGCAACAGTATTACCTAATTGAAAAAAAAATAGTTTGCCGCTTTAATTTGTCAAATCATCTATAGTCTTTATTTTGTGTTTCTTTTTTTCACTAAATCGTTTTTCGTTTTATTTATTTTTCCTTTTAAAATTTTTACTAATTAAAATAATTAATTTCTGCGTCAAAAAAACTACATGTGTTTTATATATTTTACACAAGTTTCTACTTCAAGAAGCAGCGTTCATTTGCTAATGTAAAATAAATTCAAGCGGCAAAAAGAACAGCTGATTGCTGTCCGCGTCCGCATTCCGCTTACATTGGCCTTCCACTATTAGTTTCGAGTTTGGACAAAGTTGAACAACAAATTAAAAAGTAAACATATTAGTCATATATTAAAAAAAAAAATAATTATAATCAAAAACCTAATACAACCAAAGAAATTTAGAATACCTATCGAAAGATCAAAACTTTTAAAACAAAAAAAAAATCAAATATCCAAATATAAAACACAAACGAAAAACTAAACCGTCAAACTTAATTATAATTTTCGCAAAAATGCGGTTGTATTCCCAGAAAAAATTCCAAAAATTTAGTATTTTTCATTGCCCCGTTAGAATATGGAAATAACACGTGCATACATATGTACATAAGTATGTATGTAGATTTTACCAAAGAATTGATAACATATAAAAAAAATCGTTAGTGCAATAAAATACCAAAAAATAAGCAAAAAAATATGTATAACATAATATAGTAATATAATACAAATACATATGTATGTATGTATAAAATAAATTTGGTTATAATTATTATATTTTAAATTTAAGAAACAAACATACATAAGAGAATTTCACAATATTTCTTAAGAACTCACGATATTAAAGTAAATAATGTTCAAAACAAACAATTGATCAACAAGAGTTCATTATGATTAAGAATTTAATAAGGCAGTGTTACCAAGATAGAAAATAAAACATCTGGATGAATAATTACATTATATTATTATTGGTAAACAATTTTCGCAAATTTAAACAAAATTGCACGCTATAGCGGAGAAATTTCTTGCGCCCGACTTGTAGTCGGATATTTAGATAATCTTAAGAACACTAAAGTTGTGTCCGAATATATATATAAATGTGTCGTCTTTCAGTAGGTTAACAAATTTTGAAATCTCCGGAAAGAAACATAACACACAACACACTTTTATATAGAAATTTTAGAGGCCCATAGCTCAGAATATATGGGCCAACTTTACTTTTTTTTTTTGCAGAAGCTTACTAAGGTTAAAGAAACTAAATTTTTTTCTAAAACCTAACAGCGTTATGTATAACTAAAAATTAGCATGAAGTTAGCATAGAGTTTAACTATAACTAGCAAACAATCTGCGAACAACTTACTGCTAAACACTTGTTAGTGAGTTGTCAAACACTTGCCATCTTCTGTGCAACAGCTGTTTAGTGTCAATTTGTGAATAAAGAATATGGTGAATAAAAAATATGGAGGGAAAATAAATGTATGTTCAAACGTCAAAATCAGGGGTGATATAAGGAAAAAAAAGTAATTTAGTAGGGACACAATCCATTTTCAGAGTTGATTTTCTTAAAGTTAGCAGTCAATTACAAATCGTTTAAGAATAAACATTGTGCCAAGAAGCTGCTAATACTATGTTTACACGGAGCTCAATATTCTTGCTTCGCTCTCTTAATGATTCACAGCTCAATCACGACCGAATCAAGGTGCTTCGCCATATAAAATTTTGAGAGCGAAGCATTTTGTTTTGAGACGATTCAGCTTGAATCTACTTGCGAAGCATGAAAAATTTCTGTCTTCCCTAATTTTTATCGCAAGTTTATCTGAACTAGCTGTATATAAATATAAACAAAAAAAGTAAACCAATATTAAAAGTGCTGTGTGAATATGTGTTAATATAAAAACAAATAATTATATTATAATTTAAAATTTTATTAAATACAAACACTAAAAATGAAACGAAAAACAAAATTTTAGAACAGCAGTCAATGTGAAGCATGTAGTATGTGTCGTGGAAACGGCATGCTTCGCAATCATGATTCAGAGAGCGAAGCAAGTGCTTCACATTGCCTTGTAAACATGCTATGACTTGATCAACAAAATCAACAAAATGTAGCGAGCTGGAGAACTGAAGTCATCGGCTAATATCTCCAGAAACATTCTTAACACCCACCCATCGCTATTGAGAGCTTCTGTTCATTGCGATATGTGAAAATGTTAAGCTTTTTAAAGCTTTTGCCTATTGCAACAACTTTTAGTTTTTCAATTTACAGTAGATCAAATTAAATACTCTACGTCAAAAAAAGTCCTTTTCATGCAACTGCACTTGTTTTACCTTTTATTTACAACAGTAGGAGAAATTTTTTATTTATTTATTATTTTCCACATACCTACAAAATATTACAAACCATACAAGATTAAATAGACTCTGTAGTACTATCGGCTTTTTGACCGATACAATACCGATACCTAAAAAAAACATATCGGTGATACCAATATAAGTTGTGCATATATATTAAAAGTAAAATATCAGTAAAAACCAGGCTTGTCAGATTAGGGGATTTATGTCCAAATTAGGGATTTTATTTTCAAAATGGGGATGATAATTTCAGTTTGGGGATTAATGATTTTTTTTTACATTTTTGCTACGTATTAGTTTCCTAGTATGGTAAAACAAAGCCAAGGCGAATCAATTACCAGGCGAGTTCATTCATTTTCGCCGAAATCATTACTGTAAAACTCTATACATAAAAAAATATATATAGAGATTTTTTATATATGCAGATGATAAGTAATTATTACCAGTAAAAAAATATGAAGTCACCTGCGCTGCCACCTGGTAATTGATTCGCCTTGAACAAAACATTGTTGAAAACTATGACGTGTAAGTTTGTCCGTAAATTTAAAATATGTATTCGCCTTTTTTCAACAATGAACTCAATGAAAACAAAAATAAAATGCAACACGAGCTGCTAGAATCTTTAGTGAGAATTAATACACATTATAAAAATAATACAATTTGCTGTGACACTTTTGTTCCATTTTAAGAAATGCTTAAAATTTTTACCAAAAAATTGCTTTAGACATGGAGATGAAACATTTTGATACAGAGCTTCTTGATTTTTCAATCAACTTAACAAGTTTAATTGAATTTAATAACAATAATAGGGGATTTGTGGGGATAAAATTTATCTAATTGGAGATATCACTCGAAAAAATCTGGAAGCCCTGGTAAAAACACTAAGAAAATGCAACGTTATTAAAAAAGCACAAACATTGAGCACATTAAGCTACATTTATTATAAAAGCTTTCTCTTATTAATAATTCTCTACTTATTTCACCATCTTTTGTTGAAGCACTGAAAGAAAAAATTCTTACAAATCAAAAATTATAAAAATATATATTTATTTAACTCTTCTTTAGTGACATAACAAGCTTAGAAGACAAAATAACGAAAATAATTAACCCTTATCGGTCGTAAGTCACCTCTGACGTGACAACAGTACTTTTCTGCAACGGTCGTATGGCACGTGTGAAGTGACAAGGCGAATTATGTCGAAACATACTGTCTATTGATGAGATTTGTTTTTCAAATGCATTCATTTCTTCAATTTACCGTTACCATTTGAAAATACGTATTTACCGTTACCGTTTGAGCATAAGAATCTTTTCAGTTTGTCGTTATGTTAGTTAGTTATGTCACTAGTTGGTGATTTTCGTGAAGGGGAAACTGTACGATATGGAAAGCCTTCAATATCAGACAATGAGGAGAGATTGGATGGCAAACTACATATCTTGCAACCTGATAGTAAAGGAAAGCATAACGACTGTTTAGTATGTTCTAATCGCAAGTTACCTGGAGGGAGGAAAACAACAGTATACTTTTGCGAAACATGCCAGAGAAAACCATTTCTTCATGTTGGAGATTGCTTCGAAAAATACCATACCTTACAAGTATATAAATAATTATCAGAAACTCAGACATGTAGTAGTTGCACAAAAAATAAATAATTTGTAACAAAACTGAAAAGAAATGAATATAAATGTATAATAACATACTATTGTTTTTTTTTCATATTTGTTAAAAAATAACTACAACCTGGTGAGAATCAAACGTGTGAAAAGTCGCGTCCGATAAGGGTTAAAAAACAAATTAAAAGTTAAGGATCAATTAAATAAATGAGCTGGTTTTTTGAAGGTGGTACAATTCCACTTTAAAAAAAAATTAGTTAACGGTAATTTTGATGAGCTATAGACACCTTCTCACCATAATAACAATCACAATTTCAATGGAGTACTATCTAGGCATAAAATAAACAAAAACAGTTTTGCTGTACAATTCTAGCGCACAAATATTTCTTTTTTAAGTGGGATAAGTCCATTTACAAACACCATTAAAGAGAAAGGACCAATGCTGCACTCAAGACTATTATAATGGAGAAAATGTTTTGGATCAGGTTAAAAAAGATTGCACTTCACAAAATAAATAAAAATGCTCGATTTAAATCAAGGGAAGGAAGGGGTCAGAAAACTCAACAAAACTAATATATTAACACTTTATAAAACTTTAAGATGCAAAACAAAAGAGAAATATAAAAATATGTTAAGATTATTACCTTATATACCGCTTCTCACCATAAATACTTCATTATGATATCTGTAAAAGAAAACTAAGCTTAAAATATAATTTTCTATTTAACACGAATCTTTACAAAGTATTTTCATGTTTTTACTTTAAAATAACTGAAAAAAAAACTCTCAATAAATTTTGTTATTCGTGTATTATATGTTTTTATTTTGCTTTTATATAAAAACTTCATTTCAGTAAAGCTCCTGTTTTTATTTCTTCTAATGATTCAATAAAATTTAAATGTAAATTTCGATCGATATCGAATGCCGTAATTTGCCCCCAGAATTCATATTTGAGAGCTTTTTAAAGAACAAGTAATAATTTCAGAATTCTAAACGCAACTACCTAAAAATGTTTGTATATATTTAGAGAACATTACGCACATAACTAAGTAAATCAACCTCGAAAATGAAAACCATAACCTCCAATCTAAATCAAATTTGAATTAACATTAGCGGAGGCTATGTTGTTAGAGTTAAAATGAAAGCTCCTTCAAAAAGAATATTCCTGTGAATCGAAATAGGAGAATATCTGATCTCTAATAATATGCTCAACCTATTCAAAATTCGCTGGCGTTATTGTCCTATCATTAAAACTGATATTTTCAACATGGCAACGTTATTCTTGCGACTGTTATTATGCTTTTAAAATAGTTGTGTGTCATGTAAAGAATAATAAATTGCTCGTATCCTACTTTAAGAATCGTTTTAAAATGGCGTTGTAGGTGCCACACTATTATAGAAAAAAGACATATGGTTCTAGTATATTGTTTTTTTTATCATCTTAAAGGAGAATTTGACAGCCCGTACGACTGAATATAATAGTGAATCCTTGCCTTATGTAATATTATTTGGGTATAATTAATTTTTTTACTGTATAAAAATATGTCTTGTGCCAACGAAACCCAAAGATCTACTAATTTGTATAATTTTTACATTTGGAGTAATTAGTTCCAAGTCCTTGTAAGCTGAATATTCCAAACGGCGAAATCGTTTAATGTATTTTTATAGTTCTCGTCTTTCTTGTTATTGTTTTATTATTTTATTGAAGTTTACAAATAATTCGTAATAGCTTTCATAAAATTCTTCTTTGTTTATAAGTCTGTTCCAAATGCATAACAAAACAGTCTGAACTCATACAAATATGTCCAAAAGCGTTCCAGATAACAATTTTTGTACAATTTTGAGAGAAAATGAGAGAGTAAAAATTTTCATTTCCTGTTCAAAGTTGTACGAACTTTTTCTTTGGATAAGTTCGGAGTAGAATTAAATTATCAGCTGTTTTTTGTTTACTTTAAAAATAATATAATTTTTAAATAAATACATAAAGTTTTTACTTAAAATTACTTAAAAGGCAAAATGGAAGATTTTTCAAATAAACTTGTAGTTATTTAATAAAATATGCCTTAATAGATCATTGAAAAATTCATGGACGCGTCAAGTGAGTCTGAACTAGACTACATTTTGGTCTTGATTGCTGAAGATTCTGATGGGGAGAAATTTTTGTTCAAGTTCTAACTGCTTTCGAACTAAAAAAAAGAAACAGCATTAATAAATATTTAGAAGATGTGGTGTCTCAATACACAGAGGACGAATTAAGGAAACATATTAGAGTTTTTAAACAGTTGTATTTGAATTTATGTAAAATATTTAAAGAAAGTGAAGAAAGGAGAACATACAATAGTTACTTGGCTTTCCATTTTGCCAAAAATTAAAAATAAATTTTTAAACAATAACTTATACCTTTTATATTTAATCATTTATACAGCTGTTGCTTTGTTTTTAAAATATTTTTCATTTAAAGCATCTAAAACCACTAAAATAAAATTTATTCAAGTAAGTCAGCACCATTAGTATTTTAGATCGTTCAATTGTGTTTTTTTGCGTTCCAGCAATTTCGGATAAATTTGTCACATTTAGAGAGTAATTTCCTTTTTACTTTCCCTCTCTCTCTCTCTCTCTCTGGAACAGACCTTATGTTTTTTTAACAGCTGTTTATAATTTGTATTATGTCACGTCAAGACAAGTTTAAACCGTCACTTAAACCATCAAACTAAAGTATAAAACAGTCAACTGAAAAAGTATATACAAACAATAAAGTTAATTTAATCTTTAACTCGAATCCATAAAGTGGCTTAAAGTGTAAAAAATATTTTTTTCTGTTCATATTTGTGTCTCATTATTTTTGAGTTTTCTCAATTAACGATAAGAAAGTAATTTGTTTTGCTTATAGAGGAAAATTATAAACAAACATAATCTGTATAAAAATCCTATGATATATGTTTTTTTTCTCTGTGTACACTTGTGCCTCTTTAGTTTTGAATTTTCTCAATTAACCTTAAAAAAGCTTTTCTAATTTTTTTTGCTACTTAGGCAACAGTATAAAAGGAAAACCGTTCATAATTTAAACAGTTGCAAAATAAATCGTGTATCTAAAATCGTGTATCTAAATCTACATACCAGTAATATGGAGTTTGAAAATTTCGAAGAAATAACGGCAGCATTGTGCCAAATCGATATCGGTGATGAACCAGGAAGTGAAAAAAACGAGGTGTATGCTATTCAAAAGCGTAAATACAAATTTATACCGCAGCAAAAATTTCCACCTATTCCGGTAGATTTTATAGATTTCGAACTTTATATCAAAAATAATTGTAAAAATAAAATACAAATTCTAAACCGTGAAACATTTTATAAAATAAAACGTCCTATTGTTATATTTTTTAATCACTTCCGCGAAAAGTGTGCTTATCTCACTAAATGGTTGGACACGATGTATCAAATGGCTTTACAATATGGTGATCGCATTGAATTTATAGCAGCGGATATGATAGACATTGATGTGATCTATCCGGGAACGGATCCAATTAATTTCTTTTGCCGAATAGTAAGACCTCAACATGAGTCTCCAAATACATATGCCATAGATGAAGAGAAACGTATACATCAACATTTAGATTCCTACGAGACTGTGGAATATTTATTCGAATTATGTGAAAATCTTTTAACTGGAAACTTGTTTCCTTCCCAGCCCATACCACAAAATAATGAAACTAATTTAGTTAAAATATGTGTACATCATAACTTCAAAGACTTGGTATTAAACTCAACAAAAAACATTTTTTTGATTGTAAGCCTTGAAAATTTGCAGTGTGGAGAACCAAATTATGATAAAGTTGCTTTAGCCCTAAAAGACTATAATGTAGATATTGTCTATATGGAAGCTGAAAAGAATTATGTACCCTTTGAGTATAATGCAAATAGTTATCCTACAATATTATTTATTCCTTATAATCATAAAAACAATTTTGTTCGTTACTTAAACTTACGAAAAGAAGAAATTGTTATAGACTTTCTGAAAAATTGCATTGAGAAACCAGAATATTTGCAATCAATACAACAATCGAGTAGAAACTACATTGCAGTAAAAGTATCAACCGATTTTTTAATAGATTTTGATAATCTTCAACTATTTCTTACAAAAAATTATAATAAGACCATTAAAGTATTAGATCGCCTGCTATTAGAGAAATCCAAAAAATTAGCTCTTATAACATTTATGAATTTTCAAGGTAAATGTTCGTACCAACATGTCGAATGGTTAAATAAACTCTACCGAGTTTTTAAAACATGTTATAGTTTTGATATTTTTGTCGCTGATTTTAAAGATATTGATATTATTAATACCAAATGGAAACCGGAAGATATGATTAAATCTGCCCAAGGAAAACCAAAAATATATGCCTTTGATCGTCTAAAAAACACTTATGAATTCGGTAATTTTGATTCAATAACTTCACTGTTCTATTTTACAGACAGTGTTGCCAATGATGATTTTTACTATTCTGAAGTCTATGGAAGGGGCATGGAAAACGAATTGGTCAAAGTCTGGCTTGCCAATTACTTGAATATATTTCTTAAAAAACTAGAAAAGCATATTTTTATAACATTCTATTCTTCGGATGATAAGAATACTGAGAAGCTGTCCAACTTACTGGAACTGGTTGCCAACGATGTAAGGTCACTTAATGTTGAAGTAGCAAAATTCAATGTAAAATTTAATTACCTTAGCTTAGAGTATGCTCAAGACAGCTATCCGGTACATTACTTTATACCTAAAAATAATAAAAGGGATAGTAGACTTTATATCGATAACAATTTAAGTAAAGATAAAATGTTAGAGTTTATTAAAAATAACCTCGAATCTTTGAATTAAAAAAGAAATCACCTGAAATAACACAAATGGAAAAAACTCAAATAAATATTTTAAAAATTTGATTAAAAATGTTTGAACACTTACTGCCGTATTCATAAAATAATATAATATAAAAAAATGTAATGAAATGTATTGTTATGTATGCATGAGTATATACACATACCACTCTATTCTTTTGCCTTTCCTATGAATTGCTAGTAAGCTAGCAATTGGTAGCGGAGGATTAATTTCAGAATGACCTACATGTGTGGCATTCTGTTAATGCTAGACGTTTATGTACATGACTCATGTATGCATTGCGTCTCCCAATCAAATATAAGCTTAAGTTAGAATAATGTTAAGATTAGTATTAAGACAGCAGTGAACTAATAAAGCATATATATTTTGAACCATTAATGATAACGCTTTTCAATTAAATTAAAATTAAAAACATTACAGTATTTTAGGACAAATATGTATGGAAATTTTGTCATTAAACACTTTTCAAACATGTTTTATTTTTTAGGAATATGGCAGTTAGTGTTTAACCTTTAGCAACAAAAAAAAAATGAAGTATTATTAATAAAGACCATTAACTTATAGATAATTTATTGATATTTAAAGACTTGATGTCTAGTATTGTGTATATTAAAAACAATTGAATTAAAAATTAAACAAATTTATCCTATTTCATTTTTTTTTTTTAATTTATTACAACACTGAGTGCTGCCAAGTGCAATCTGACCTTTCCATTGGAAAGTTTGTCATTTGTAAGCATAATCGTACTCAAAACGTTTTGACGTACGACCATTATTTGTGTTGTTTACAGTGACTTGAAAAAATTAATATAGAAAAAAATGGAATTAACTCGTGAACATTTTCGTGCCATCATTTTTCACAACTTTCGACGTGGATTATCACGACAAGAATGCATTGATGAACTTAAATCTTTGTATGGCGATGAAGCACCATCCTATAGCACTGTGAAAAATTGGTATAATGAATTTAATCGTGGCCGAAGCTCGCTCAAAGACGAATTCCGTGAAGGTCGTCCAAAAACGGCTGTTGTGCCAGAGAACATTAATGGCGTGCGTGAACTCATAATGCAAGATCGACATGCGACATACCGAGAGATAGAGACATCTTTGGGCATTTCTTCCACCAGCATACATTCGATACTGCATGAACACCTGGCCGTAAAAAAGGTTTGTTCTCGTTGGATCCCGCACAATTTGAAAGTCGCTCAAAAAATTAATTAATATAATTATAAAAAAATCCCGTTGTTTAAAATAATTAAATATTTGCAAAGTGCCCGTGCATAAAATAAATTATCGTATTGTTTTGTGATATTTTATTTTTCATCCTCTTTCAACTGCATAAAAGAGCAGAAAAAAACTCTGCCTTATACAGCAGAGAAAGAAAAATAGAATTACAATTGGTTATTGTTGTTTTTGCTTAAACTTTGATTTTTGTTGTTATACTTTCCGGTAATAACCGTTGTCACTGGCTGTATACTTTGAATATTCGGCGAGCGCTTTCGATGTGATAACATAATTTTCAAGCCACGTATTTTTTAAAACTGAAGAGATAGTGTTAAGAATAAAAGTTTTAAAAAATACGTAGCTTGAAAATGATGTTATCACATCGAAAGCGCTCGCCGAATATTCAAAGTACACAGCCAGTGACTACGGTTATTACCGGAAAGTATAACAACATTTTAATATATACTGGCGGAATCAACCCATTTAATTTGATTTTTGTCTTTGCTTTATTGTTTGAACAAAAATCTTTAGTTTATTTAAAACATTAGTCAAAAGTTTTCTGAAGAGTTAAGTAAGCGATAACGAAATGGCCATCGAGACGTGCCTTCACCCTCAATATTCAATATCGGTGATTTAAATAAAAAATCGGGAAAATAGCACAAAAAAAGAATTTTTAAAAAATTAATTAATATAATTATATAAAAAAATCCCGTTGTTTAAAATTAGTTATACCCCTTTCCACCTGTAGTGAAGAATATAAAAAATCAATACAACTGCATTTCTATTACATTTTATTTATGTATGCATCAAAACTAAATGCTTTTTACTATTTCCCCACAAGAAAGCTTAAAGCACAACGTGTTTACACGCATATTATTGTAATTAACAAAAAATGGGTAAGTAGCGTTTAACTGCCAACATTATTAATTATTATTGGAACGAAAATCAACACAGCAAATGTAACATGTAGTGAAAAGTTACATTTATTTCAATTCATCTGAACATAAGACTTCAAGTTGTATGTCAAAGGAAGATGCCAAAACAAAATTCAGATATTAAATCGATTTTTTAAACATGCCTTTTTAAGTGCAATTTAATATTTCAGCATAACTGCGACGTGTCATAGGGGGATTTTTTGTACAACAAGTAATTTTTTCGACACATAAAATTTAAAAATGTAATGATGCAGTTTTGTAGAAAATTGATTCAGTATGAAGAATCCATAAATTGTATCCCAAAAAAACGTTTATTTGTCTTTGAAATAAAGAAGTAAAGTCACATGTAAATTTTGGTCCAAAATATTGAAAACTGTTTACTGTTTGTACGTAAGATAATTTTATTGCTCTGATTTATATAGTGATTTTTTTGTTCTGCAATGTGCCGTGATTGCAAACTTCCTTGGAAGAAAAAAATGTTGCTCGGTCGTGCTAGGTGCTCCCGCTATAATAAAATGAAAGGTAAGACTCCATATTATCAAGTAAAAAAAGTTTAAATAATTAATAATCTCTTATAAAATTATAAAATTTTTCTCCAAATTCATGAAATTTTTAATTTTAAAAATTACAAAAGGATATAGCATAATTTTAGGCACATGCACGTGTGTTATTATGACATTTAGTTACAACAATAACTTATTTGGAAGAGACTAAGAACATAACCATATGATTTAACAACAAAAAAAATAAAGCAATTTGTCAATCAAAATGGGAATTTCCTTCTTATATGCTCGCATAAAATTTTTTTCAAGATGCAGCAAATCTTTGTTGAAAAATGTAATTGGTATTGTATGCCAGTAAAGGTACACGAAAATTGTAGATTAAGGTTCTCCAGAAAGTGGTATAGAATTGCAACAAATACAGATGTATTTCATCGTCTTCTACTATCGTCAGATCCTTTTATAAGTAGCATTAGATGTCAACCCCGTAAACAGGTTCTGGAACTTGATGGTTTAGTCATGAGTTATACGGGCGGTGGTTAGTGGACGTGACCAATTTTGATGAAACTTTATTTTATTCTTAATTGAGGTAATAAAAGGCCCTGTGCCAAATTTAAAAAACTTTGGGCCAAAAATAAATTTTGTTTTCTATAGGCAGTGGGTAGTGGTCGTGGCTAATTTTGATAAAACTTTGTTTGGCTCAGAAAATTTAAACACTCTACGAGTACTCCTTATATTTTTTGCCAAACATTGTTTAAAAAAATCCCACTGTGCGTCTTGGACAAGTTTTAGTATTTTTGTTGAAATTTTGACTAGTTTGAAAATTATCCATATATATATATATATATATATATATATATATATATTAATTTCAATTTAAAAGTCAAATTTGTGGTTTAATTTTAATAATCTCGTAATTTTTGCAGAGTTAAAATTTTGCAAACTCTCGATTTTTTTGTACCTATAATTTAATTTTGTTTTAGTTTTTTTATAATTTATAGTGAAATTTCAAAATATGAAGATTTAAATTTTTCGATAAAACTTGAATGGATTGGAAAATATTTTACTAATATCTTGGTTAATTTTTAAATTAAAGCAGGCGCAGTGTTTTATTGCTAAGGAATATTTGCGTATAAGATACCTTCGAGAGAGCTATTGTCTAATATATTTCTATATTTAGTTTTGTTTAAATTGCATATTAAGAATATTCGTTCTATATTTGCTGAAGAAATGGGAAGACTTATTAAGTTTTGAACTAAATTTGACAAGCTGGAATGTTGTCAGCACTAGTTATTTTTGAAAGTTTTGACCAAAATTCCTCACAGCTAAGATTACCTAGAGTTGTAAAATGATCACAAAATTTTATAAAAAGTAGTTCTCGAAATTCGTTATCTAAATTTTGAATACCCTTTTCACTAATAAAATTTGGAAAATTGTGTATTAAGCCTGCCAGAGAATTAATTTTTTTACTTATAATTTTCAAAGTGCCAAGATATGACAGCTCTCTAAAAAAACGTATCGTTAAAACCAAATCGTTTTAATTTTTTTTTACATAACTCAATGGAAAATGTTACACAATTTTCAATATTTTCATTTTTTCATATGCAGTGAGTTTTGAGTTAGAATTCTTTTCTTTAACAAAAACACCCAGATAGACTTCTTCATTGTGTAGAAATAGGCTTTTGTTTTATAAAGTCAATTTCGTTATTGAGACTCACGTTAACATATTCTTTTTGTATAAAATTGTCTAAAATTTCCGAATACATTCTATGTATTTGACAGCATGAGCCTTGAAAAGCTGATACAATACTTAACTTCACTACATAGTAAAACTACAATTAAAGCACTACACGCTTCAAATAAAAAAATCCTAATTAAAAAAAATCACCAAATCATATTTTGGTTCAAAAATATGATAAAATCATCATTCTGGCAACGCTGGATGTAACTAATTTCATTATAAAGCTTTTTTAAAATATGTACTCTCTCATATAATCTCTGTTTCTTTTTATTATATTAAGAGTGATGCCGGAGTTGCTTTTATTCCTAATAAGGAAATTAGTTTGCAAATAACAGCACGAGTACATACAGAATCAAGGCAACAAGTACATATCGCTCCTTTATTGCAACATAGTCATATCTCAAAAAAACTTGAACTTTGCAAAATGCGATTTAAGTTTTCAAGACATAAGTACTATGATCTAATTGCCGCAATTGCTATAACTTCGGTTCAGCTTGGGATATAAAACTGATTTTTGTTCAAAATGTACAGAAGGTCAAAAAGAGCAGTTTTCCTTAAGTAACTAAAAATTTTTAATTTTTTGAGATATGACTATGTTGCAATAAAGGAGCGATATGGAATAAACGAAGAATTTCGAAAAGCAACTTACATTTAACATTTTAAAATGATAAAAATATTTTACGATTGCTGGGTACATGAATTTTATATTCCTTATCAATTTATTTGTGTCAACTTAAAACCGTAAAATAAACGTTATTAACATCTTCAACATAATATCGTTAAAATAGCAGATTTTTTTATCGAAAAAGTAAGCTTGCCTATTAAAAAACTTAAAAAATTATTTAAACTAGTATATTTTTCACATTCTTTATTTAAAAAGAAAAAATATCTTAACAAGTAAGAGTTGGCTATTCCGAACCTTATATACCCTTCACCATCTATGTAAATCTAGTTTAGTGAAGTAACTCCAATCAAAAAAGCGAATATTGGGGGGTGACAGACAAATAAAAAATAAAAAAATGTTGTTACTGCATATATATAATTCTACATAAAAATGACATCGTCTCTTAATGGGTTAAGTTTTACTATTTCCTTAAAGATCTCCTCAAAAGCTTTAAGATGGTACCCGTATTGAAACCTTTAGAAAGCGAAGCCGATGTTGGTTATACCATAGAGAAGAAAATCATTTCGTCCGGACGAAGGCCTGCTACGCAGAAAACCTTTAGAAAACAAAGCCGCTGTTAGTTATACCATAGAGGAGAAAATTCTTTCGTTTTTGAGTAAAGTTATGTTTATATAGAAAAAAATAGTTTTGTTGGAGCCTTACCTGAATTTTTTATATTATTTCTACTTTTTTCCTATTTAATTGAATAGGCCCTTTAAATTCCCTTTCCAATGATACCCATATTGTCCCATTCTACCATCGAATACTCGATGTATGCCTTATTACATACAAAAACTTCGGTTCTCCGTAACTCCAAAACTAAGGGTTGCCGTCAATTTTTTCACTTTACATTTTTTGCTTAAAATTGCATTTTTTTATTTTGGAGCGGTGCCCGTAAACTAGATTTGTTCCTACCCTTTTTTCCCTTTTTGTGGTAAAGGTATAATTAAGTTAAAGTATGTATTTTTCTTCTGTATTAACTTTCTAACAGCAAAGTGAATCAACAAAGAGTTTAGATAGAAAGGAGAAATATGCATTTAAATACCTATTAATTGGTATTTTTTTAAGAAACCGGCAACACTATGTAAAGATGAAAAGTAAAACAAAAAACACAAACTTTTAGAGTGACCGCATTTTGCTTAAAACTATTGTCACTAAGCATACAGAGGCGACACGAGAATATAGTCATCTCTTTTTTTTCTATGCATCTCTTTCTTGACATCCTATC
Source organism: Gymnosoma rotundatum (assembly GCA_916610165.2). NCBI lineage: Eukaryota > Metazoa > Arthropoda > Insecta > Diptera > Tachinidae > Gymnosoma > Gymnosoma rotundatum. The sequence goes on along the minus strand of OU744336.1, from coordinate 125,346,833 downwards.
GACTTCAATTTTATTTTGTAGTAGTCGATAGGATGTCAAGAAAGAGATGCATAGAAAAAACGAGATGACTATATTCTCGTGTCGCCTCTGTATACTCGGTGCTATTGTGTTTGTTTTGTGTACGAATTCCGATGATATTGAAAGAGAATTAAAAATATGGCATGTTATAAGTCTGGACGTATAAAACTCACTTGAACACAATTCGCATCTACATAAATATCGTGTATTTACGTATATTCAGGTATGGAGGTGGAGGATTTAGATAGTTTCAGTGAAATTACCTTAAATAGTGATACATTCGAACCTAATGGCTTTTTGAGGAAACCTTGTGCAAAACGCTATCGACCATCTCCTAAACGTCTTCTGCCAGCTTTAAGGCCAGTTGATTTCGAAGCGTATGTTAAAACAAGTTGCCAGGATGAAATTAGAATACTTAATCGTGCAACATTTCATCAGATTAAGAAACCAATAATAATATTCTTCAACCATTTTCAAGAAAAATGTGCCTATCACACAAAATCTTTGTATAAATTTTACCAATTATCACTGAAATATGGTGACCGTATTGAATTTATTGCCGCCGATATATTGGATATTGATGTAATTAATCCCAAATGGTGTTCTATAAGTTTATTTTGTCGTATTGGGAATCCGGAAAAGGTGTCTGCCCTTATCTATGCCATAGATGAACAGAAACGTATACATGAACATTCAAGTGTTGAAAAATCTCATGAAAGCCTGATTAATTTATGTGAGGATCTATTAAAAGGCAAACTTTTTTTAACACAATCACTGCCCGAACCAAATAACCGTTCGTTAGTTAAAATTTGCGTACATCAAAACTATAAGCAACTGGTTGCTAATTCCAGCAAACATATATTGCTAGTAGTGAGTTTAGAAGACTATTCTGAGTCTAGCAATGATAATAAACTTAACTATGAAACTATAGCTGAACAATTAAAGTCCTACAATGTGGATGTAATTCATATAAATGGCGAAAAAAATTATGTTCCTTTTGAATTGGAAATCTCATGTTATCCTTCGTTTTTATTTATGCCTAAGGATGACCAAGGACAATATGTGGAGCACCTTGAAAGCCCCCATACACAAGAAAATATAATCAACCGTATAAAGTCCTATTTACAAAACCCTAAATTATATTTGGAGAAAAGTCGTCTAGAAAGGCAAAAAAATTGTTACCAACCTTTAAGCCTATCAACTGACTTTCAAATAGATTTTAATGATTTGCAACAATATTTACAAGAAAATTGCAACAATTATCTGAAAGTATTCGAGCGTCAAGCTTTTTTAAGAACAAATTGTTTTATCATCATAGCTTTTTTTGATTTTAAAAATGGAAAATCTTTAAATCATCATATGAAATGGATAGATAAAATATACCAAGTTGCCATAAATCTTTCTAGTCCTAGAGAATATTTTATTGCTGATTTTAAAGATATAGATATTATTAATCCTTTATGGTCGCCCTCCGATTTTGAAAATTGTATTCAATCGAAACTTAAAACACCAAAAGTATTTGGTATAGACCTTAATAAAAATAAATTTGTATTAAAAGATTTTAGGAATGCTGCCTCTCTCTTCTACTTTGCTTATAGTTTAACCAACGGCGAACTGTATATATCTGAACCTTGGCCTAGTATGAACGAAGAAAAATTGGTTAAAACTTGTATAGCAGATAGTTTAAATTTATCTATTGCTTCGACGAAAAAAGATATATTTTTGGCAATATATTATTCAAATACAAACATCTTAGAATTTTTACAACTTTTAGAGCAGATTGCTATAGAGCTGGAAAGATTTCAATTGAAAGTTATAAAAATTGATTCGCGCTTAAACTGTATATCATTGGAATTGGATAATTCAATGTATCCCATAATGTATTTTATACCACAATCAGATAAAAGCAAACGAATTCGTTTTTCGAGTGACAATTTTTGTAAAAAGGAAATTGTAGACTTTATAAGCCAAAATATGCAAAAATATAAATTAAAGTTGGATACAAAATAAATGTTAATTTAAAAGTTTTTTTACGTTTTTAATTTGTGAGAGGTGCCTAAACCGGCCTTTAGACGTGATAAATATCGTTAAGACTCCTTATTTGATATTCTGCCAAATCGAAAGTTAAAAAAGTTTAATGGTCGGTTACTTATCTTACATCAGTACAAGTAATCACAAAAGTATGCAACACTAAAACACAAAAGTTGGTGCTAGCACCAACAAAAACAAGATGGAAAATATAACTATTGACAATAAGAATTGTATTTTTTTGAATCATCATCAACTCATACAGGACCTTTACCAGCAGCATGTGAAACCTAAAACCTTATCGTATACTTTAAAAACACATATATTTAATTTCAATTCAAAAGTTGCTGTTGATATTTCATCAGAAATAAATTTAAATTCAATACAAATAAAAAATCTTAAAAGAAAACGAAAAGTGGAAACGGAAAATAAAATAATAGAAGAACATCTTTATTTACAATCATTTATAAAGGAAATACAACAAAAATATTTAACTTTAACTCCAAACAACGAAGAACTACCCCGCGTGTGGGAGGAAGAACATGAATTTCCTCAGTTTCGTGGTGCCAACTCCACAAATGAATTTCAAACAACAACATTTTCAAAACTGGATTATATTATACCGCCAAAAACGAAATTCTTTAATTATCATATAGAAAATTTATCAAAACTTTTACCAGAGCTCGAAACATATGATTTATTAATAATGGACATGCCCTGGCAAAATAAATACATCAAGCGATTGAAAAGGATTAAAACCTCTTTAGCATATGGGATGCTTGATAATGAAACTTTCAAAAACATGCCAATTCCACAATTAATACACAAAAATTCATTAATTGTATTATGGTGCACTAATGCCCTACAACACCGCAGGGCCATAGAAAATGAATTTTTACCCAACTGGAATTTACAACTGGTGCACAGTATGAAATGGTTTAAAATTAATACTTTGGGGGAACTGATAAGTCCTTTAAAACCGGAAGGTTATAAACAACCATATGAATGTGTATACATTGCCTGTCCTCAACAAAGAAATTTATGCGATTTGCGCGATCTTACCAAAGTGGATTTCCTGATAAGTACACCCAGTATAATACACTCTCATAAGCCACCTTTAGCGGACTGGCTTAAAAATTATTTACCTAACGGCGAAAATTTTAAAGGCTTAGAAATATTTGCTCGCTATTTGCAGCCTCAATTCACATCTATTGGTTTAGAAGTTTTAAAGTTAATGGATAAGCGTTTGTATAATGTCATTCAAGACAAATGAAAAGGTTAAATTCTTTTAAGTTTTTTTTTTTTTTTAATTTAATCAATAAATGTTCAAATACAGGGCAGATTTATTTTACTTTAGTAAAATTTAGTAAAATAAATCTGCCTTGTTTAAATAATTTATTCTTTAAAACGTTTTATTTATTTTTTAATTCAAAGTTTAATAGACATTAAATAATTGAACTACTTTACTTACATAGCAATTCATTCTGAAGTTTAAAAGAATTGAAAACTCAAATCATAAACATATTTTGTTTCCAAAGAAAAAGAGAAGCTATCAACTCGTTTAAATGTTGCTGAACCGATTTTGAAAATTTTTTGCTTTATTTGAAAGGTTATGCTTATAGTTCATAATATTAAAATTAAATGGTGTCCCCAAACAATACACAACTTTTTTAAATGTATTATGAACCGTTTAGGGCACCACCTAAACATTCAAAAAAAACTTCGTGTCCCTATAACTAGCAATAGCAAATAGTAATACAAAAAAAAATCGTTCCCACGAAATTGGATATTTGCTGCGGAACGACCCGTGTCAATCTCGGCGAAAGATTGTCAACTCAGCAACAGGTGTGTAAAATTTTTTTTCTCAGAAATAAACTCTCGACAGCAACAGAGCTGTTATAACAACAACAATAAATCTTAAAATTAAAGGTTGTACCCTTAGGTGGGGTGGCGTAAATTGGTAGGCCTATCTTTTAAACTTATTATAACCGTTATATTAACAAGTATAAATATTCAAAATTTTAAATTAAAGGGTGCCCTAATAGTTCATTTAGCTTTATGTTTATGGCCAAACTGTTGAATCGTTATAAGCAGACGGTTGAAACTTACACAAAACCTGCATTGCTAAGTCCACTTAAAACAAGTATAAGATTTGGAAATTAAAGGGTTTCCAAAAGTTATTGTAATTTCATGATTTTCGCCAAACTTTTTAGCCCTATAGACTGACAGCTTAAATTTACAAGGAACTTGTATTGCTAAGTCCGCCTTAACAACAAGTATACAAATTGGAAACTAAGGGGTGTCACTAAAATAAAGTATAACATTTGGATTTGGAAATTAAAGGGTATAATGTAACTTGATTATTCGGCCAAAATTTTAAACCGTTATAGACAGATAGGTGAAATCTGTTTTGAAATTGGTTTTTTACAAGAATTTTTTTTTATTTTAGTTCCAAAAGTTTTATTAAGAAAAAAAAAATTATTTACACTTGCGGACGATTTTTAAAGAAAAAAATTAGATACCAGCAGGATGTATAACAGCATTTTCTTAATCGCTACATACTTTTGTAAACCGAATCCGAGTAACAAGCTTAAGGCTCCAGTGGTCATTAAAAATAAAAGAATAAAAAAATTGTTTTGTAAGTTCTTTATTATACGTTTTCATTACATGAAAGTAAACGAGAGAACCTAAGCTTAAGCGCTCAGTGTATTGTGTCCAACAAAAGTGGCCATATAAAAGATAAAAAAGTGTATTGATTTGTTAAACGCCTAATATTTAGGTTAATCGGCTTTTTAAACAAACAATTTATTTGTGTAATTAAATGCAGGGTTAATGTTTTAATTCCATTTTTCTCCTTTTAAAGTTATTTTTAAAGAAAAAAAAAGCAGTAGATAAATTACCAAAAATGATTTAATTAATGTTAAAAAAGGATTAAAGATGTTTACTGTTCACCGCCTGCTGCAGCAGCGGCAGGATTTGTAACACCATCACCCTTCTTCTTTGAGCCCGAAACAATATCATCAATACGAAGCAATAGAATTGCAGTTTCAACGGCAGTCTTATAGGTTTGCATTTTAACTGCCAAGGGTTCCCAAATGCCCTTCGTATTCATGTCAACAATTTCACCACTTTCACCATCAATACCCCAGGCACATACACCATCACCTGAATGGGAGGCATGTTTAGCCCTTAAGGCAGTTAAGGTGCGTATAGTATTCGCACCGCAGTTTTGAGCCAAAGTTCTGGGAATGATTTCCAAAGCCTCTGCTACAGCGGTGTAGGGACCTTTTAATTGTTTACGCGTCAATAGCTGCGATAATGCCATTTCAATCGCACCACCACCGGCTACTAAACGTGGCTCTAAAACTAAATTACGTGCCACATGTAAAGCATCTTGCAAATTACGTTCAGTTTCATTTAAAATATCTTTCGATGCGCCTCTCAACAAAATTGTACAGGCTTTAGGATCCTTGCAATCGGTAAGAAATGTGAAGTACTCATCACCAAATTTCTTGATTTCAAAGAGACCAGCACCAGTTCCTACATCTCTTTCAGTTAACTCTTCTGTGCGATTAACAATTGTAGCACCGCAAGCACGAGCAATGCGTAAATTATCGGTTTTACGCAAGCGACGTATTGCCGTAATTCCAGCCTTTAACAAATAGTGCTGTGCCAAATCGGATACACCCTTTTCAGTGAATACAATATCGGGTTTAACAGCGATGATATCGGCACAAATTCGTTCGACAAACTCTTCTTCGATTTGCAGCATGCGTGTAAAATCTTGTTCACCAATAATTTCAACATTGGTCTGGCTTTCACCCTTTTTGTATTCCAAAGAACAATCGAGTAAGACGATGCGTGGGTTTTTTATATAACGACGCATTTTTGGGTGGGTAACATCCTTGTTAATCATAACCCCCTTTAAGACGCAGGATTCCTCGATGGAACCGCCGGGAATTTTTTCAACTTTAGCATAACTGTAAAAAAAAATAAAAAAAACTTAGTTTGATATATTCAGACCCTGATATATACTTGTGTTTTTTAGCTACTTGAGAAGTATAGCTTTAAAGCGGAGAATGTCAAACTGAGTCAACATTTCCGTTGTGCAAGGTTTGGAAAGTCATGATGAACTGTTTAGCGTCAAAACAACTCTTCCAATTTTACGACGACATACGGCCAGATTTATTGGAAAGTTTTCAAAAATTTAACTGAATAAAGCTAAAAAAATGCGAACATTTGCGAATAACACTCTTTCTAAACGGTCTAAAGAATAAGAGTGGTTTAAAAAAGGCACATGTTAGGCATCACAGAACTAATTAAAAATTTTAAAAGCAACTAGTTTTTGTAAATTTAGCATACGTATAGGCATGATAATTTTCGATAATAGTTACTCTTGTTAATTAACTAATCAATAAATCGTAGTTTAAAAACAACTTTAAAGTCAATCACTGTTTTTTTTTCTTCCAAAAAACATGTTTGCACAAAAGATTATTAATTAATCAAGTATCTTCATACCGTTTAATATCGACTTCCAATCGTCCATTTTCATTCAATGTTACAGTCTGTACAGCATCTAAAGCAATCTTAACAGCCAAGTCAGACCATTTGCCAATGAATTTAGTGCCAACACAAGCTTTAACTACCTCAGCCATTTTATCCTTATTGTTGCAATCCAACTGTACGCTTAAATCAGTTTGTAAATGCTTAATGATATCTTCCAAGGCCTCACGATAAGCTCGAATTATAACTGTAGGATGAATTTGTTGTTGTAGGAAAGGTTCGGCAGCAGCCAACATTTCGCCAGCCAATACAATAACGGATGTTGTGCCATCACCAACTTCCTCATCTTGAGTACGTGCAATTTCGATCATACTTTTGGCAGCCGGATGCTGTACGGTGATTTCACGCAATATAGCATTACCGTCGTTTGTCATAACAATCCCACCCATGGGATCCATTAACATTTTTAACATAGCTTGTGGTCCCAAACAGGTACGGATGACATCGGCAATAGCCTAAGGATTAGAAAAAATCAATTGATAATACAACATATGGCCTTTCATGTTAAGGCTTCTAAAGTTTTATGAGTCACTTCAATCTACACTAAGAAAATAAAATCACACACACACACACCTTTCCGGCATTTATATTCTCCAGCTGCACTTTACGCCCAGACTCCCTTTTAGTATTTTGGCCTAACAAAGAAACAAAATTGTTAAACTTCACACTTTCACAAAAAACTATATGGAAAACTTACTTAAAACCAATATGGGTTGTGAACCACCAAACATATTTCTTTTAAAATATCACGTTAAATGAAAAACTCGTGCTTTTATGTGATCTGCTCTGCGGCACCTTTCTTTTGAATAAAATTTTTTTTAAAATGACATGAGAATTTTGGGGTTATGTTAAAAAAGCAATGAACAGTAATTATGAGAATTGTTTTTTAACTATCTGGCCATATTTTTCTGCAGCTGTTGTATCTTTTGTTTACAAATTACTTACGATAATTTTATATTTTTAGATTAATGCTGTAATTTATTAGTTTCTATAAATAATATGGAAGTAAAAAAAATATCATTTAGCTTCAGTAAAGTTAATAAAAAGCCTAGTTTGTTGACAACAAAAGAAAATCCTAAAACAGTGAATAAAGTGGAACTAATAAAATGTTTGGAAGGACAAGAAATTAAGTTAGTCGAGTAAGTAATATAATGTAAATCTTTAACCAAATAGATTAATTCATTTCATAATAACAAAACAAAAACAGAGAAAAGCCTGACAAACAGCCATTAATAATACCACTAAAAGAATCCCAGAAGACCTCTGGTGCCTTAGCCAGTTTAATGAAAAGGCGCGCAGTGCTATTGGGCGAAGAAGAACCAGATAATAAAGACGTTGCATCGGAGCCATCTACTTCTTCAAATAATGAAGGTCCAGAAGACATTGAAAAACGAGCAGCTCGAGAACTTTTAGCTGATATTATAAAGGCCGGTTCTTCAGATACAGCAAATAATTTAGTTTTACCTGTTGTTAAACCGGAAGATCTGCCTTTGGAGGGTGCCAAAGAATCAACATTACATGATTATGAATCTGTGCCTATACAGGATTTTGGTAAAGCTATACTTCGTGGCATGGGTTGGACAGAACCGCTACCGAAAATCAATAAAAAAGGTGATCAAACCCCAGATGATATACCTGTCTTAAGACCTAAAGGAATGGGTCTAGGTGCAGATAAAGCTTTAAGCAGAAAACCTCTTTTAGTAGCTCCAGAGGCAAACGAAGTGTTGGAGATCAAACGTAACGCTTATGTGCGTATTTTAGGCGGCAAATATAAAGATCTTTATGGTCAAATTGAGGGATTTGATGATCATGCTGGTCGAGTTATTGTTAAAATGGCTATAGGGGGAACTAAGGAAGCATTTAATGAGTTTCTGTGCCAACCAGTGTCAAGAAAACAGTTTGCACAATATGGCAAGTGTATAAGTAAGTAAATGGAGTATTTTTCTAACAAAAATAATCTCATTAAATTTATTTTATATTTTTATTTTTCAATATGAAAATTTATTAATATTATTATTTATATATTATTTTTATTTTTACAAAAAAAAATTATATATTAAGACTCCAGCAAGTACGAAGAATACAAAAAGAAGGAAAATGATTATGGACAAATTATTTTGGATAAGGACGAAAAAGATTCTATTTCCAAAAAGGAAATAAATATTAAAAAAGAACGCCACTATTCAGTTAAAGATAAATATGACAAAAATAAGAGTGACTGTGAAATGAACCGTGACAAGGGACTCTTGAAATATGATGAAAAAGAAATTAAAATAGATAGTGATCGTAACAGAGAAAGACGGAGTGACAGGGAGGTGAAATATAGTGATCGTTGGGTTGCCAATGTCAACAATGATGAAAAAAATTGCACTAAAGCCAAAGGCAGAGAAAGCAGAGATCAAAAAAGGCGTTATGATGACACAGAAAGAGAAGTAGATTATCCACGTTTAGAAACGTTAAAAAGAACCGATGATGATAATTATAAAAAATATGATAAGTCTTATAATAAAAGCAGACATACAGAACAAGAACGTAATAGAAAAGCTTATGCTGAACGAAGCGATGAACCGCAGCAGAAAAGAATTAATTCAAGGGATTTATCTGATTCTGAAGCAGATTCTAATTCATCCAAAGATGGGAAATACAAAAAACGTAATCTAAAGAAAAAATCTAAAAAGTCTAAGAAAAATAAATTAAAACAAAAGAGTTATTCATCAGATAACGAAACGTCTTCTGCATCGCAGCATTCGTCATTTGATAGCCAAAGTGAAAGACACAAAAAACATAAAAAATCTAAAAAAAGTAAGAAAAACAAGAAACAACGTGAACGTTCTCGATCCAAGGAAAGAAGATAGTAAATTTTAGATTTATTTTTAAACAATAAAAGTAAATTTTAATCAAATACAATAATTAGTTTTTATTTTTATTCGCTGCAATTCATGCTTTCGAACAAAATATTAAAAAAGCGGTGCCTCAGTTTAAAAATTGAAAAAGTAAAAAAAAAATAAACTAAAATTTATTATCATTATTCATATTATCCATTTTACATCAACAACTTCCGATTTTTAGGGTATTTCCGAGTTTTGTTAAAGCAAAAATTATCTATTCAACAAAACCTAAAATGTACACTAAATTATTCTTCGAGTAATAATTCCATTTTGTCGCACCGTGTAACGTCAAAAGAATCTTTGTCTTGATTACCAAGCCATATAAATAATTAAAAAAACTGACACTTGAATTAACAAATTAATTTTTGGATTTATTATCTCAGGCCTAATTCCTATTTAATATCATTATTTTGGTTGTGTTTGACTTTATATTACAAAATAAATACAGAGTAAATAAATATGAAATAAAACAGTGAATTTTTTTAAACGAATAATTTGCTCTGTATTTTAAATGATTTTCTTTTCGAAATATCTAGAAAATTTATTATTTTTATATAAGCAAAAAATCCAGAATTAACACATTACAAATACGTATGTAAAATTAATTAAAAATGATGCTAAACATAATAAAACCCAGCAAGAGAAATGAAAAGTACGCAAAAATCGATTCTTCATCAGAAAACTAATTTACCAAAAATAAAAATAATATTCGGCTATGCCGAATCTTATATACCCTTCATCATATATATAAATCCAGTTTAGTGAAGCAACTCCAATCAAAAAGAAAATATTGGGGTGACAGAGAATTAAAAAAATAAAATAAAAAAATTAGTACTACATATATGTACATACTTAATTCTACATATACATATTTAATTTTACGTAAAAATGTCATGGGCTCTTAATGGGTTAAGCATTTTTGAAAAATTTGAGTATTTCCTTTAAGATCTCTTCAAAAGCTTTTAAATGATACCCATATTGATATTTTAAAAAATATGAAAATTTCAGAGGCCCATAACTCTGAAAATATCGGCGAGTCATTTGATGTTTTTTTTTTTTATTTCTCTATCGCCCCATATATTTGTTTTTTTTTTTTTTTATTCGAGTTACTTCATTGTTCCAAATGATATGGAAGGACTAGAGGTAGGCGTGTTTTGCCCGCTGCTTCGAAGAACATGGACCGATATTGCTGACTTCCAATAATAGCACCTCTTTCGACACCATGTCTGATCGATTGGCGTATTTAAAATTTCTCTAGCTGATCTAGTGCTTTAGCAAACTTAATTTCAACACGGACAGGCGGACATCGCTTAATCGATCTCGCTATGCATAAGGACTCAGAAATGGATATTGTAGAAATTACAAACGGAATGACAAGCTTAGTTATACTCTTTTTCCACATTTTGTGGTCAAGGGTATAAAAACCGTATTCCAACAACAGCCAGCTGCTGGACTTAAATTCCATTAAATTTGACACCCCTTTTTAATTGTTTTTAAATTTATTTCAATATTTTAAGGATTTTTTTAGACAGACTTAGAACTATTTTAAATGTTTAAGCGCAAAAAATAGATTATGATTTAATTTAACCACTATTTTAATTTTTATTATTTTAATTATATTAAGTGTGGTGATTGTTTAAACGTTAATTTTTAGAAAATTGTGATTTTTTTTTTCTTTTTTTATTTTCAATATAAATGCTTTAAGGGAATATTTGTTTTATTTTTGTTGAAATTTAAATAAAAAATAATAATAATAAACTACAACTAGAATGGCTTTAAACACATTGAACAACTTAAGATAACAAAAGTTTAAAAATTAAAAACAAAGGACTACGCTTCCTTTAAAACATACAATTTAAAAAAATAAAATACAAGTAAAATAAGTGCAATAAGAGTTTTTAAAGTAATTTTCTTTTGCTTTAAGATTAATATTCATTTTAATTTTATTATTATTACTGATGGGTTTATTACAATTAGATTTGTTTTTATTTAAAAATACTTATATGAGATGCTTTGGTCAAGGTTTTTCATTTGTTATTTTCATTGTTGAAAAAAACACATCTATTTTTTATATTTATTAAGGAATAATTTAACATTATCCTAAAAAAGTTTAAAAGATGAGCGTATTTTAGTGTTTAAAATAAATTACATGTCGATATTTGTATAATAAAGAATTATTTTTAATTCAGTTTTGCAGTTCTGTTTTTTATTTTTACTTATCATTCATGTTTTGTGATTTCTTTAAAGCAATTGAATTATTCTTGTTTTTTGGTAGCTTCGCGAATTTTTTCCATTTTAGAACTAACAACACAACCTAAACGCTCTTTTAATTGTTTAATAACGTCATTATCCTTTACACCGGGATATAAAATAACGCTCAAGGTAAGTAAATACATTAAGAGTAGATTATTGAAAACAGCACCAATCCAAGCCAAAATTAATAAAACCACACTCATGACAATGACAAACTGTAAATAAATAAAATAAAAATTAATTTAAATATCTCTTTTTTCAATTGAATTTCTTTGCAATCTCTGTACAACAAATTATTAAAGAATTCTAAACAATACCTAGTCCCTATAATAGAATGCTTTAAAGTACCAAAGAGGTAAGTTTTCATATAAATTTGTTTTGTTTTCTAAAAGAGATCACAACGATTTTTATATTGAAACATATCAATAACGTTCCTGGTAAAACAAATTTAATAAAACAGACTTTGGATTGATTAATAGGTTAGTAAGCTGTAACCTGACCCACATGTTTCGTAGTATTGGTAATGCTTTCTAAATCATATTGTAGTTTTTTCTATCAATTCGATTGAAAAAAATTCATTAACTGTAGTGAAATCCGATTTCATTGAAATTGTTCAAATTGAATATGTTCTGACTTTCAATTACTTAAATACAAAATAATAATGATTTCGTTTTAAGGATGGATAATTTTATTCACCATTTAACGTAAAAAATAAATCATATCTTTTTATTTCTACCATACAACGCTATAAAATTAAGAAAAAGTAAGTCTGTATAAAAAAGTTTAGGCACACAAGTGAAAATGTTTGGTTTATCCATGGTTTTTTGTATGTCTAGTATTTGATACTTGCTTGTAATCGTCGACTCTTACTTCTTACTAGGTTAGACGTTTCATCAGGAGTAATGTATTCCCACTCTAAGCGAAGTGCTGCTTTAAGTAATTTTTTGGATGTAATGTGACGTTTTCGTATCCTTTTCGTCAGTAGGTGCCAATTAGGGTCTATAGGATTCGTGTCGGGCGATTGCGGAAGTGTTTTCAACTGTTTGCAGTGGTATATAAGCCATTCCTTATCAAGATATGAAGAATGTTTTTGTTCATTATCTTGATAAAACAGGAATTTCCCATCTAAGCCCAGCCTCGCAACACTTGGAAATAAATTATCTTTTAAAATAAAAGTGCTTGTACATTTTATCATCTATAAAGACAAGATTTCCCACTCCACATGCCGCCATGCAACCTCAAACTATAACATTGCCGCCACCGTGCTTCACAGTCTTGAAGCTCTTTGTTTGCTTTTCGCCAAATTTTTTGTGGATCATCTGAACCAAAAATGTTAAACTTTGATTCATCGCTAAGCTTTGAGGCTGATTAATGTAGAGTTTTACGAAATACAATCTTTTTTCTTGTTGATATCCGTAAGACACGGTTTACGACGGGGAACTTTTCCATGATTGCCAGCTCTGAGCAGCGTATTTCTTATTGTTTGCGATTTAAAGTTTTCATTCAAACTTTGCTGTATTCCCTGGCACAATTTTACAGCCCAAATCTTTGGATTTTGAGCCACTGCAGCAACAATTATCCGCTACTGGCGTGGTGTAAATTTTTTTTGGGCGTCCAGTTCTCCTCTCAAGCTATAAATTGTAAGTTTTTTAATAATGTTTTATGATGTTTCTTACACTAGTGCATAAATGCAGTGTCTCTAATTCTTTTACAAAGACTTACTGTAATTTTTAGTTTTTTAAGCGTAGTATATAAGATATAATAAAATAAAAATTATTTTTTGTGTTGGTTGATCAATATCAATAAAATCTTCAAAACGGCAACATTATTATTTTATCTCTTATAAATTATGATGTGCCTAAACTTTATTGATTAACCTTATATTTTAAATATAAAAGCATTTATCTAGAAAATAGAAGATTTATTATTTAGAATCTTCTTTATATTAATTTACTTTAATTATGCAATACGCATCAAGCCTTCATTAGAATATCATGAAATATTAACGTTTGAAAAAATCAAGCACAATTAAAGTAAATAATTCTAAACTGTCGTTATTTTCATAATGAACCTATAAAAAACTATTAAAAAACCGTGATCATCTAAATTCATATGAATACAAAAACACTTAAATAATTTCTTAAACTTACCATTGTTGATTTCTTTTCTTTGTTGGCAAACAGATATTCGTACCAACCCAATACTAACAGTTTTATATTGCACAATTGATTCACGATATGTTCAAACTGTGCTTCTTGTTTTCCTGACCATTGTTCGGTATTGAAAAATATGCGTGATATAGTGGGATAAAGATAATCGAACAGCACTCCAAAAAAACCGGCTAAAGCTAACAATGTAATAACTGATAAGTCCATGGCCCATAAGGCTAAGAAAAATATTGTGACAGCGCCAAATATAATAGCCGGATAGAAATTCTTTTCCCAAACTAAAGCCGAATCCATAAGAACGATTATATTGCGCCAAGGCTCTAAATCGTGTTTCAATTTATTGAAAGCGCGCTTCTGTTAAATGCAAAATATATTTAGTTATTAAAATTTCATTGGAAACGGAGTGTAGAAAAAGGGTTGTTGAGAACACACTTATAGAAAATGCAATAGAAAGAAAATTTTTGAAGTGTCCTTTTTGCAAGCCATTTGTATCTTATTTAAAACCCATAAAAATCAAATAGGTACTTACTTGATCTACTTGAGACATTTTGTTTTAAGAATTTATTATATCAGCAAAATATAAATGAATTGAATCTTTTGTTTGAATTTCTTTTCGCAAAAAATAACTGGCCAATTCCGCTAGAAAATCAATGCAAAACCGATGCACAATTATTTCTGTTTTTTCCTTCAATTGTTCTTGCTTGTCTCTCAATTTTCAATGCAGAGTAGGGTTGCCAGGAAGAGACAGGAAAAAGTTACGCATTTCCTTCAAAAAAGTCCTTAACCAGTATCTTTTTAAAAATTTCCTTATATAATAGTACATTATATATATATATATATATATATATATATATATATATATATATATATATATATATATATATATATATATATATATATATATATATATATACCTTTTATATCCTACACTATCTCTGTAAATCTAGTTTAGTGAAGTAACTCCAATCAAAAGCGAGAATATTGGGGTGACAGAGAATTAAAAAAAAATTGATACTGCATATATGTATATAGTTTTACATAAAACAGCCATCGGCTCCTAATAGTTTAAGCATTTTTAAAAAAATTTAGTATATTCTTAAAAGATCTCTTAAAAATCTTTAAAATGATACCCCTATTGATATTAAAAAAAATTGAAATTTCAAGGCGCTAATTTTTCCACCTAATGTTTTTTTCTTATTTTTTGATTCTCTATCGCCCCATATTTTTATTATTCTGATTGGCGTTATTTGTTTTAAATGACATGAAAAAATAGAGGTAGGAGTGGTGTTTTGTCTGCTGCCTCGAAGGATATGGACCGATCATGCTGATTTCTAATAACACCTCTTTCGATACTATATATGATCGATTGTGATATTTATTTTTTTGTTGTGAAATTAACACTAACACGGACGGACAGACGGACATCACTGAATCGAATTCGCTGTGCATAAGTCAGAATATATATACTTTATGGGTTCGGAAATGGGTATATAGAAATTATACACAGAATGACAAACTTAAATATACCATTTTCCACTTTTTGTGATAATAGGTTTAATAAAATTTTGCGTTAAAATCTACAAATAAAATATACAACTTAAAATATTAATGACTTACGTCAACATTTTCTGTTTTAATTTTCTTTCTGTTGTTACATGTTTTTGTCACTAATCATTTATTGTCCCTG
The DNA here is from genome assembly GCA_916610165.2 of Gymnosoma rotundatum. NCBI lineage: Eukaryota > Metazoa > Arthropoda > Insecta > Diptera > Tachinidae > Gymnosoma > Gymnosoma rotundatum. The sequence continues at coordinate 125,331,228 of OU744336.1, read as the reverse complement.
TATTGTATATGCTGTAGTCGGGCTGCCACCTTACATTTGAAATGCCTTGATAGCGCTGTATTAAAAGTTACGAAAATTTGGCCAAATATAACAGAATTATACATCAAAGTTCCAAAAAAAGTAAGGAAGCGGCAACACTGACGCTGAGTAATGTTTTGTTGTTATTTTTATAAAGCGTTTTGTTGTTGCTCTGTTTGTAGCTTTCCTATAACAACAGGGTTGCTTTTAAGGCTGCCATATCGTATTGAAACAAAGTACATTTTTATCCGATTACTTGTATTTTAGTTATTTTGTACAGTTAGGTAAAAACTAAATAAAAAAATTTAAAAATTGATGCCGTAAATGCTTAATAGCAAAGCCAGAAAATAGTCTATCATTTTATAAAAAAAATGTTAATTAAAAACCACGTTTTATCAATCTTTATCACTTTTTATACCCTTCACCACAAAAATTGAAAAAAAGTTATAGGTATCATAGTTTGTCATTCCGCCTGTAATTTGCACAAAATCCATTTCCGACCCCATGAAGTGTATATATTTCAAGTTCTTATGCATAGCGAAGCCGATTGAGCGATGTCTGTTTGTCCGTCCGTGTTGACATCAAGTTTTCTAAAGCACTAGATGAGAAAGTCTAAATACGGTAATCAGATATAGTTTCGAAAAGGTGGTATTGGAAATCAGCAGGATCGGACCATCTTCTCCGAGCCAGCGGGTAAAACATCACACTTGCCTCTAATTTGTCCATATCATTTGGAACAATGGAGTAACTCCAATCAAAAAAACAAATATATGGAGCGATAGAGAATTAAAAAATAAGAAAAAATTGGCGCTTTCCCAAGTCACGAGCACAGATTATTTATCTGTGGTCACGAGACTCTGAACTTTTCAGAGAAAAGTACGATTGTGCACCATATTTTTTAGGACATCAAAATGGGTTTCATTTAAAAGCTTTTGTTTAACCCATTAAGAGCCAATTACAATTTATGTATAATATATATAGTGCTTAATTTTCTTGCTTCTTATTTTTTAATTCTGTCACCTCACTAAACTAGATTTACATAAATAGTGAAGGGTATGTAAGGTATGTATGAATATAGCACTCGTACTCATTATTTATAATTGAATAGACATTATTTATCCATAGCAATGCATTTGAGGCTTTAAAGCTTTTTGCTAATTTAACAAACCTAATGTTTAAAACAAAATTCAACCATAAACAGTTTTAATTATAAAAGATGTTAAAAAGGAATTTTTTATGACTATGACTTCAGAACAACCCCATTAAAACTGCAATTAAATGTTAATTATTTATTTGTGTACACATACATATATTTAATTTATTTAAAACTACGTTATTTTAATTCAATATTTTCCGGTTTAAAAAAATACAAGAAAAATGTACAGTGTAAAAGTGTTTTTTGTTTTCTTTGTTTGTTTTTTAATATAAACTTATATAATAATGCTCATTAATAGCTAGTTTTATAAACTAAAAATAGGACATAAAAAGGATTTTAAAGATTTAAATTAACAAAAACCAAATTCGGATAAATTCGAAATGGTTACGAAATAACCTACAATTTGATAAAAAAAAAAAAAAACGTTTTATAAATAGAGAAAGAAAAGGAAAATAACGTCGAGAAAACAAACTAATCTAAAGTTATATCTAAAATATAAGGAAAATAATTAAACTTTTAAAGTATATATGAAGCAATTACACAATTGGAGTGAAAAGAAAAAGCTCCAAGAAAGCGAAATTTAGGGACTCTTACTTTATACGAGGAAAAAAAATGAAAGAAACAGCTAAACAAAACAAATTGAGGTTTTAAAATGTAGCTTGTTTTACAGTTTAATACAAAACAACTCCATGTTAGAAAATTCAATTATTTTAACAAATATCTGGTCTTGCAATAACTAACACATCATTTTAACAAAGTTAATTACTGTGAATATTTTCCATTTATTCGAAAACTTGTGTTTTAGTGTAGCGGTGCGTTGCAAGCGTTAAAAAATAAATTAATTATAAATCTAATATTTATATTTTCCCCTTTCCATAACAAAACAAAAATCTTAACAAATTCTATTAAAAATTTTAAGAAAAAACCTAGAATATCCTTTTTCTTTTTCTATTAAAAAAACAACCTCTTTCCCAGAAAATATTTCTTCATTTTTTTAGGAGTTGGGGATTTGTGGGAGTTGTATATTTAAATTATATAATTAATTTGGGTGTGTTGGGAGTTTATTTTTGTGTGTTTGAGTTAGATAAAATAGATTTTATGCTAACAAGCGGATCATATTTACGTCTTTTCTTCCTTTTCTTTATTGTAACGTTCGAGCTCTTTAAGAAATTGAGCTTTTGGTTTCATAACATTTGGACGATCGCCACGACAATTCGGACAATACCACTTTCCTTTCGGTTTTAAAACCAAAGACACACATGAGAAGTGGAACCATTCAATGGGACACAAGTCATTATCGCAGAGAATCATTTCGCCAAAGGAAATCTAAAAAAATAAATGTTGTTTATTGCAGTAAAAAAAAAAAACATAACTCATGTTAACATTTGGAAAAAAAATCGACAAACTAACCTGATTACAAACACAGTAGGTAGGTTCATCGGGATCGATTGGATCAGGTGGCGGCGTCTCCTCTCTAGCATTAGCTTGTGTCGAGGTCTGGCCACCTCTGGCCTTACGTTTCTTCTTTTTGCCTGAATTATTGCTACCGGTAACAGTAAGAGACGCTACACCACCCCCAGTTGAGCCACCATTTCCTGAACCAGAACCACTTCCAGCCACGCTACCTGAACCACCAGATGAACCTGTCTGAATTTGCACCGCATTCTTTTTCTGCGATCCTACACCTATATTAGATGATTTTTGCACCAAATTGCGATCATTTCCATTACTGCATCCACCCTCATTGGCGGAATTAGATTCATTACCACCCAATTCCATGTTGGAAACCGTGTCATTACGACGTCGAGAACGTTTGCTGTTCGAACGTTGATTTTCTAAATTGCCGCTTAAAGCGAAATTTCCACTATTGCCATTCGAGCTATTGCCTCCCGATAAAGTATTGTTAATACCCGAGCGTTCTGTATTGGGTGTACAATTTCCAACACCGCTACTAGCCGAGTTAACCACAGAATTAGAGACACTAAAACCTTAATCATTTTTTGACATTAGTTTTTTAAATCACTATATAAAAATAAGACTTACCATTGGTATTACCTGAACCTAATACCGTTCCATCGCCAATTCTTGAAGGACTTTGTGCCCGCGACTGTTTTTGGGGTGTTGGTGCACCACAATCGTCAATTTGCATTAGGTCGTCTTTTTCCTCTTTTATATCAAGATTCTTTTGATCCGTATCCAGCTGGCGTGTTTTGTGATCAATTAATTCCTGCAATTGTGTCACAATCTGCATCTTTTCATCACCTAATTCTTGGGCTTGTATCAAACTCTGTTGCATACGCGTAACAGAACGGGCTCTTCTGCCCGAATTAGATTCGCTGCAGTTCTGCAGGGATCTCCACAAATCATAATAATGATCTACATCTCGCAGGAGGTCTAAAATATTTACCCAAACAAACAATTCATTAAATAACCTCACAAAATAGAAAATGTTAATAAATTTTACCAATTTTTACAGCAACTAATTGGCATTATGTCTACTTTTGCTTACTTACTTCGATATTGGACATCAATATCCCGAATACGTGATAGGTGTCGTTGAACATCATCTGGCAGATTTTCTACCGAATCAATATAATTATCCACATAGGTGGCGGAGTACAATGCCTCATCCATTTTCTCCCACAATTCAGCCAGTATTAAAATTATCTGTATTCAATTATCAACTTCGATTTTTTACTAAATTTGCAAATAAAAATAATTGCGCGTCTTCTGCTCATCTAACACCATTTGCTGTTATCGTTTCTATTACAGCTCCCTTCGCTTGTACTTGTATAGTTTTTCTTGTGGAACTATATTTTGTAAATGTTGCTAGTGTTGTGTACACACAATTACTTTTGTGTTGTTGTGTTTGTTATTTGGAAAGTTGCACGCAAACAAAAACACTGTACTTTTCACCTCCTTAATTTTGTGTAACTTGTTGATTTTATTTGTTACAATTTTTATAAAACTACTTAGGGTATGTTATTTTCATCGTTATTAAATATAAGAATATATTTTATTATCGTATTTATTAAACGTTTTCTAATTGAATCAAAATATTTACTTTATTGGGTAACGAGTTGTTTTAAACTGGTTCGAATACTCTCTTTTCAACTCGGTTTATATGGTTGCCAAGTCAATCATGCCGTTGTTAAGGCTACCATATCGCTTGGCAGCTTAACGAATTTGTATAATTGAAATAAATTTTAGAAATGCTCATAAAAAGCTTACATTAACAATTTCCTAGTCAGCGATTAGGGTTTTAAATAAACTTATTCAAAGTTATTTACTAATTACTTTTGCCACGCGAATAAAATTTCTCCAATACCATTGAGGGAGTAGCTTGTATATTTTATCTCATTTTATTATTGCTTCTTTGTTATTCAATAATCGATATCTTCGGATCAGGATCTCAATTATAATATCTGCAAAAATTTTGAAATGAAAACAAAAAAATTAATTTAACTTGAAGTTTGCTTTTAACTTATTTTTTTTTAAATTTTCTTTAAAGTAAACATCAAGTTCAGGTATGTAAGGTTTTATCAATAAAGTTTTGAATAGTTTTATATTTTACTTTCTGTCATCGTAAATAAAATACTTAAACGTTAAGATATACAAAAACTCTCTGAAACGATTATTGTTCAGAATATATTGTTTGGCTTTTTATTATTAATCAATACCTTCATGTTTACTTTTTTTAGTAACGTACCGCCTTGTTTTGTTTTAAAAATTAAAAGCGAGCAAGTATTTAATGGATTTCCCATGAAAGAAATATTTGTTACCTTTATTAAACAGGTGTTCAAAATAAATTAGCTATCAGTCCATATTGAATGTAAGTAAGAAGAATAAGCTCAGTGAAAGTTGTTTAATTGAAGTTTAAAAATAAATAAATATAATTTTAAAAACGAACTACAAATTATATTACAAGAACGTAAGGTGCAAGACGCCTATAACCTGTTGAAGTTGCCCGAGACATTTCTACTGATCCATTTCAATAAAGAAATTTTTGTATTCGATTTTTTATATCTTGTATAATGTCTGCAGTTCACCAGCAAAATTTACGTGAAAAAATCCATGGGAAAGTGAAAAAATTTCGAGAGAAAAGATATTCATATTCTCAGTTGTAAGAAATTTATTTTAAACTTTCTAGATATACTAGAAAGTTTTTCTTTCTAGTATATCTAGAAATTAAAATATATAAAATAGTTGACCTAATTATTGCAAAAACAAAAAAATTAAAAAAAAAAAAAAACAAAACTGTGGCTTACTCTGCATAATGCAATAAAAATTTCTCTTGGTCTTCAACAGTAATAATAAACTATTTTTTTTAAATCCATTTTATTAAATTGCTTAACAAAATCTTTGTCAAATATAAAAACTGTTGCAAATGTAAACGACTTTTTTTTAACTTTTAACATCTTCATAGATGTAAAAATCAGAAGCTTCCTGAAGCGAACCGGTATAGTTTGTTTAGTTGGTTATGAACCAGAAAAAAATTAATTTCATGTCTTTAAATATATTGTTTGGCTTTTTATTATTATTTTTTGGTAATGTGGTGGTTGTTTTGTTTTCAAAATACAAAGCACCCCATTACCATTGGATTTACCATGAAATATTTTTTCTAAATTAAACAATTATGTGATGTTTAAAGTTTGGCCAAAACAATAGTTTTCCTAATGGCCTTATAAGAAAGTTAATAAACACAGTAAAACACCGAATTGAAAACAAAACATCAAATAAAACAATAGATAATGATAAGAGAAGTTGTACTTTTTATAGTGTAAAATACATTCCTGACTTAACAGACAACAGAAATATACGTAACATAATTACAAATAACAACAACATTTGTTTTGCCTATAAACCTAACAACACAATAAATACAATATTTATGAAAATTAAGGCGCCAATTAACAAAATAACATTGTTTACGAAATACCATGTAAGGGTAATGGGACAACAAAATGCAATTTAATATATATAGGAACAACAAAGAGAACTTTGTCAACAAGAATAGCTGAGCATCAAGCTGACATTACTAAAATAAAGGAGACAACTGCATTGGCTCAACATATACAAAAAACAGGTCACACAGCTGACTTTGACAAAGTTAAAATATTCGATAAAGATAAAGTGGAGAGAAAGAGATATATTAAAGAAAGCTTGCAATCCAAAAGAAGATAGAAAATACAATGAATTTGAAAGAGGATACCGACAACATCAATGCAAGCTATAGAGTCGCTATTAGCTGATCTACGACGTAAACTTATGTGTTTCTTGTTTTTGGAAGTTTGTTGTAATTGTTTTTATGTTTCTGTTTTGTTTTAATAAAATATGTAATTTAAATTAATAACGTTTTTAAAATTGTAAGTAAAAAAAAAAGAATGATTTAAATGTGTATTTATGTTGTAATATTCTAATGTTTTTATATTTCATAATTTTAATTTAATAAATTATAGACAACAACCCTTGAAAAAGTCGACAAACAATCGACGAAACGTCGGGTGAAATTTGTAATTAAAAATTGTTTTAATTACCTTAAGTTTGTAGGTCCAATTAGCTTGAGCACAAAGCATATTTTTTACATAAACAATTATTATTACAAGAACGTGACGTACAAGACACATATAACACATTGAAGTTTCCCGATACACAGCTACTGATCCACTTCAATTAAAAATTTTGTTTTATATTCTTTATATCTCTATTTTTTATTCAATGTCATCATTAAAATAAAATCTTCTCAAATGTTCAAGCAATTGAACGTTTCGTTATGGCTCTTGTCGAGCATAATCTCAGCCTGCGTTGCAGTAGTTGATCTGGAATTAAAAAATGTATTAATAATTTTAATATTCTAAATAAATAAATAAAAACTTGTTTAATGTATGCAGTTTTTCTACAAAATTTAAGTGAACAAATCCAAGCGAAAGTGAAAATAATTCGAGGAAAAAAAATCACATAAGAGAATTTTTTTTACGTAAAAAACTGTTCATGTGAATCATTGACGATTGCAATTTGGGGAATATATATTCGTGATATTCACTTTAAAGATTTTCTGCTTAGGTAAACATATATGAAAAAAGAGCGTTCTTTACCCTTACCTAAAGTTTTCTTATTTTTTACTCTTTTCCTTTTTAATTACAAAAGTATAGAAATAACCTCTCCAATGATACCCATATTGTCTCATTCTTCTACAAAATACTCATTAAATGCCGTATTTTTGCAAACTTTTACATTATATTTTTTGCTTGAGATTGCTTTTTTCGTGGATATTTTTTTTCATTTTCGGGGTGCGTTCGTGAACTAGATTTGGGCCATAATGAATATCAAAACATATTAAAAACGCTAACTCAGCATATTGTATTTATTCTTTACAAATAAATTTATTGAAGTCGTAATCTGTGGACTGAACATTAAAAAAATATTGCAACATGGCATCACCAAAATCTACAGCAGCTGCTAGCAAAAGTTATCATAAGGCAGTTATCGATTGAATAACATCTCCTCAAAGTAGAACAAGTAACCATAGTAATGACTACTCTTAGGACACGTGCCATCACTAAAATGCGCTTTAAAGCGGCATAAACACTTTAAAAAACGCATTATTTCGCAAACGTCTGTAGTGTTGAGTTGTGTTTTTCGGGTTAACAATTTTACTTTATATTTGTGTCGTGTATTACATCTTTTGTTCTTTCAAGCAAAGTGTTTAAAATAAATTTTGTTAAACTTGCTTATTTAGTTGAAAGTGTATGAATGATTTTGACTTTTGCAAAAAAAATAGTTTAACATAACTAATCCTTATAGCCTACAATCAATAAAGTGCATTTAAAAATTGTATTTACATTTTATATTAAAATAAAAAGCCAAACAAACGTGTTCTAACTTTAATATTTGATATTCTCATTGGAAAAAAGAAACAAAGAGCAGAAAAATGATGAGCTTCGAAGGAATTGATGATAGCCAAAAGCCCTCTAGCAAGTAAGTTGTAATTTATTATAAGTTTCTTCTTAAAATAAAAACCAAGTTTATATATCATTTATTTGCAAAACTCCACCATTTTTAATTGATCCCCAGGAGTGTTAAATTGAAATACAATAACCTTCAAATTCTGCAAGAACGAGTCATATGTTAAAGTTTTGTTTGCAACACTGATCCTTTTGTTTCTCTCGCTCTTTTTCCTGCAAAGGGTTAACAATCTTGTCAATTAGTTAATAATTCAAAAAGTAATAAAAACGTTTTTAATGGAAACTTGCTTTTAGGTCTATCAATACTAGTTTTTGGGTAAACTAGATATACATCGGTTATCCTTCTGATTTATTCGATGATCTTGTATTTTATTTTTTTTTAATTTTACAGGTAATGAATTATTATGTAGTATTAAAATTAAAAAAAGTAATTTTAAAAAAAAGTTTAAATTTGGCCATTTGCTTTGTAAAGTGTAAGTGGCTGTTACAAGTTTATTTTTTTTTTTGCTCCGGAGATGTAAGACGAAACTTGGCTACTTATTAATGAGTGGAAAAACGTTTTCTTTTTGAAATAAAGAAAATCTTAGAACAACATTTTACACAATGCCTTTGTGTATTTCGATTCGAAAAAAAAACTTTCCAATGAGTAACCCCCAAGGTTTCTTTATTAACAGTATAACACTATAAGATCAAACAACCAGCCATAAGTACATACCTATAATTATTATTAAAATTTTTTATTATTGTGGAATACAAAAATGCAGAATTTAAAGTTAAACACTGATTAACAGAAGTCATATTTTTTTAAGTTTAAACCGGAAAACTTAAAAAAAAAATATTGTCTGTGGCGTTTCTATTGTAAATGAGTTTTATTTTAATACTTTGTTTTTTGCAATAAACACAAGTTTAAAATACCTATCAAGCGATAACATTTGTTATTTTATGATTAAAACATCATATTTCAAATTTGTGTTATTTGGGTTGTAAACATTTTTCATGTGTGTGTTCTCTGCAAAATATTTCCGTTATTTACAAATTTTCTCATTCATTTTGTTTTAAAAACTTTTTAAGGATGTTGCCAGATTGTTGTAATTTTCTTTCTAATTTTTATACCCTAGTCCACAAAAAGTGGAAAGTGGATAGTCCGTGTAAGTGTTGATTAAAAAAAAAATAAATATATCAAGCGATCGAATCAGCATGATTGATCCATGTCCCTCGAGACAGCGGGCAAACCACCACGCCTATCACTATTTTTCCGTATCATTTGGAACAATGAAGTAAGTCCGATAAAAAAAAAACAAATCTATGTGGCGATAGAGAATTAAAAAATAAGAAAAAACATCACGTGAAAAAATTGGCGCTCGCCCATATTTTCCGAGTAACACCCCGTACACATTTTTTTTATAATTTTTGAGCTGCTTCCGTAAACTATATTTAAGCCCTTCAAAGATCTACAGGCCATTGATCTTTTTCATTGCATCTTGTTGAGAAAAATGTCACTTTGAAAAATTATTTACCAATTTTTCCCTAAAATTACTTTTTATCAACCTAAAATTTGTAATTAAATCAAAAATACTTCCCTATATATCAATTCTACTATCAAAATCAAAGTGAACAAAAAAATAAACAAATTTCACATTTTATGCAAAATGAAAATAGTTATGATAAGGGGAGTTTTGCTTTTAGTGGAAGGTGAAAAAATGTAATGTAGAAAATAGTTTGCGATTATTATTATTATTATTATTATTATTATTTAATATAAAATACTAAAAGCTACATTATTATGGACGGCAAAAAGCCGTTTTGAGTTTTTACCATGGTAAATTTTTTGTGTTTCAAATTCTAGCTTATTTTTAAAAATTAGCTTTTTGCAAAACGAAAATACAACGCGAAAACCTGTTATGCCTTGCACTTTAAGATTATAAATATTTTTTTGAAGACCAATTCGCAAAATTTTAATGGGCAAAAAAAATCTTTGTTTAGAATATAAAGCTTGTGTACAATTTTATTTTTAATTAAAAAATTTCGCTTAAAAATAGTAGTGTTTTATAGCGTTATTTTGGCTTAAAACTCGGCGATTTTCTATCATAATTATCTGGCAGCTATGCCTGCAGAGGATTATTTTTATCATACAAAACTTATTTATATATTTTATTTTTATTTCTATTTAAAAGAGTGCTTTCATTTATCATGTTTAGGTTGTTAAAGGCTTGTGCTTTAGAAATATATTCAACATTAACAAACCTAACTGTTTTATTTAAACCACAAAAGTGTATGAACATGCAGCTGCAAATTGTGTATGTGTGTATGTTTGTATTTATGTATGTTGATTTTTGTTAGGTTGAGTGTACTACATATGTATGACTCATTAATAATTGTATAAGTGAAAATTGTGTTGCAAAATTCTAAAACGATTTCGCAAACAAACCTACAACACATTTTTTTAACTTTCGCTTTCTATGGCTTTTTGCCCAATTTGTTCTTTGTCGTAATGTCTTTTAACTTTGTAAAACAAAACAATAAATGTATGTTTGTATGTAGGTATGTACTTACTTTCTTCCTTTTTTGTCTGTTGGTTTTATGTACCTTCAATTGTTTTTGTGATGGTAACTAAATGTTGGTTGCTGGGCGCAACACACACACATTTTTGTTTTGAAAAAAAAAAGGTTTATTATAAGTAGCTAGCTGTTGTGTTTTTTTTGTCATGTCTGCACAGTAACAACAATTTAAAATACAAAGTGAAATAAATAAAACATTACCCGGTTATTTTGTTTTTCATTTTCTAAGAAATGTGCAAAACAGTCAACTATTTGTAGCCCTGCTAATTTTAATGGGTTTGAACATTATCGAACTATTAAACTCATTAATTGCGTCAAAGATATACAAACACTCACATAACAATAACTACTCAGCTACTTATTCATATGTAAGTGAATGATAGTTAGAAAACTTGTACATAAAAAAACCTCCAACGCATTTGCTTCTAGTTTAAAGCTAAAATATCCGTTACCATTTACCTACTTAACCGGCTGCTGTTGTTTCTAACAAAAACCTGCCGTCGCAGAATTGTATTTCAATAAAGACATCTTTCTTTGTTGAAAAAAATTTAAAGTAATAAACATTAAAAATAATATTGCACTAAAACTAAAGAATCAAATTTCAACAAAGAAAAAAAAAGCAAAATTTACTTAAAAAATGAAAACTAAACAAAAGAGTGAAGAACGAAAAATACTCCTAAAAATCAAAATTATGTACATCACAATAAGGAAAATACACTAAAAATATTTACAGTTGTCCAAAAAAATCTACATACGGAACGAGTTTGAAATGTTTCACTCAAAAGCGGTACAGATTTTTTAAAAATATTTTTGGCGATGAGTTTAAGTTTAACATATTTGAGTACGGCGATAAACAAGGAGTTTGAAGAGAACAGGATGCGACAACTTGCTCTTCATTGACATTACCATGGATCGTTATCTTTACATTTTAATATTTTGGAAACCTATTTGCAGACTTCTGCCAATAAAATGGATCTTTGAACGATAACGATACAAAACACACATCAATTATTTTAATGGATTCGATACTTTATAATGTTTTCATAAAATTGCTTCCTCCCTCTCAATCATCGTATATGAATCAGATTGAAAGCCTATGTTGATCATATGCACATATATACTTAAAGTGAAGAGCATATTGCCTTATAAAATGAAAATTTATGGTATAGGGTGTATAAGATTCGTTAGAGTAGAATAAAATATTTTCATTTGTTTTTCTCCATTTTAATTTACTTGAAAACTATTCGTTTGTAGACTTCTATTCTTCCCAGGAAGGTTATATTTACTAGATGATAAAAATATTTCTTTGAACCTTTAAAATACGAATACACAATTATAAATATCATGTTTCACCCTAAAAGTAAAAATCTTAAGTTGTTCAAATATTCAATAGTTGTGTTGAATAACTCATTGTCATTATAATATGTGCCCACATATTGGCAACTGCAACCTAAAAAAACATTTATTTATATAAAGTGCATTTTAACTGTATAAATTAGGTCACATTAAGCAAATATTTTACGATATAACTGTAACTGTTCTTATTTATATGTTTTCTCAATCTTAAATGTAATAAATGCAAAAGTTGTTACCCGATTGTTCTTTGGTTGCAATTTCTTTTATTTGAATGAAATACTTCAGCTCTATTTTTTTCTCTCTATTTAATGCAGTGGTGTTCACAAAGGGAAAAACAAAAACCAACAAAAAAGTCTCAGCTTTCTTTTAAATCTTTAAACATAAAAACGACCGACATAGTCCCGCTCAATTGAAAGCTAGCAAGCTACTAATTGATATTTATGTTTCACACACACACATTTTCTGTCATCTACTAAAGGCCTGCACAAGCATAAGAAAAATGTCTTGCAGCCAGTTTACATTAAGAACATTAATTGTATTGTATTAAAATGCTCAAAATTCGATCCAACTCGGGCTGTTGAAAATTCCAAGTATAGACAATTTAAGAAGAATACCTCGTACAAAATTCCATATCTGATTTTGCCATCTTCTGTTGTTTCCAAAAAAATCAGCTCATCCCTTAGAGAAATAAAAATTTTAAAAATATAAGTGCCCAAACCCGTTCTACACGCGCTTGTAAATATCATAAGTACGGAGGACTATAAAAGGATACCTCGCAAGCAAATCCCATTCGTTTTGGTTTTGCCATATTTCTTTGTTTCCATTGGATGCATAAACCGAATTTTTATTCCTTTAACAGGGCTTTGTTATCTTTTTAACAGAGCTCGTTAAATTAAAAGGTTTGTATCAAGCTAAAAAAATTAAATTTATCTTCACACACATAATTAATAATACGTGGTTCAGTGTTTATCCTTTTCTGATAATATTTTTTAAAACTTATTTTTTTATTAAATTTCGAGCTATTTCTAGCGTATGCGTATAAAAATCGCTTATATAAAAGTATTATCTTTCAACAGCCTTAAATCCCATTATTTAACAACACTGCTTTATTTTCGTGAGCATGCTTTGTATACGTTCTAGTGCACTCGATGTTTCTACTATGATTTACTGTTTCTTTACTTTATTGCCGCCTTTTGTTTTGAGTTCTACTTTGTTTTAAAACACAAGCACTAACAAAGCTGTAAAGTGAAACTTTTCGGATGGTGACTAATTTGTTTTAGTGAGAGCCATGTTTTGTTATGATTGTTTTGATATTTATATTTACACTGAAATTCTGTGTTTGGAAGTAGTGTGCACTATAACATAGAACTTTCAAAACATTTTGTGTAGCTCTTTATCAACTACCTATGGCTGCCGTTTGACAATATTAAAACAAAGCGTATCTTTTTAATATACAGTTTGGTCAGAAAAAAAAATTAATTAAATAAATAATATAAATAAATAAATAATAATATAATAAATTTTAAAGCAATATCACTAAATACGGAACAATATTTAAATTAATTTCAAGACACTACTAACGTGTAATGATTTCAAAGAAAGAGGGTCTGTAGGTAATTTGGCAGGTGGATTTGTTTCCATTTAAAATTCAGCTGGACCAGGACCACTAAGACCATTTACGTCGCCGTATAGGATGTTTCATGCCCATGCTCATGACAACCCCGATTTTTATGAACAAATCAATATTAGTGACGCGACACGTTTTCATTTGATGGATGTGTGAATAAGCAGAATAGTCGGTTCTGGGCAATGGAAAACCCTCAAATTATTCATTGTTCACCTTTGCGTCCATTAAAAGTGAACGTCTGGGGTACAATTTGGTAAAGAGGTATAATTGAACCTCACTTTCTTGAAAATGCAAACGGCGTCACGGTACACATCTCATACAGCCATGATTACAATGGAATTGCTGCGAGACCACCTTCCACAACAAGTTATTTAAAAAAACGGTGATGTTGATTTGCTTTCACGGTCGCCTGATTTGACTGCTCCGGACTTCTTTTGGTGGGGATATCTGAAAAGCAAGGTTTATGCAAACAAACCAGAAACGCTTGAGCAATTCAAACAAAATATTCGTGATAAAATTAATGGAATACCGCGTGATATGTGTGAGATTGTAATGAAAAATGTGCTTTAAAGGGTTCGAATTTGAAGGGCTAACAGAGGCGCCGGACATTTATCTGATATTGTGTTCCATACATAATTGCCGACATTAAATAAAACATTTATTAAAGTCAGATCTATTTACTCTCCTTCAATAAATTAGAAATTATAAACAAAGTAGTATACCTTCCCGGCGGACACCTTGTATTCAGTTTTTACTTCGCCGACCACTTAATACTGTAGAGTATTTCCCTCTGGCATATGTAGCGTAACTTTATATCTGCCTTAATACAATTCAAAAACTTGAAGAGTTTGCTGAAAGTATTTTTTTTTTAAGTCTCTCCATCTCTCTTCAAATAGCCAGGTGTCTTGGGAAACTTAAAACTTTTCCGAAACCTATTTTTCAGTCAATTCCAAGAACTCCTAAATAAGAGTTCTTTTAAAACATGCCAGAGAAACTACAATTTAACATAAAATGTATCCAAATTTTAAAGGAGCACTTTGCTATTTTAATAATTGAATAAATATTTGCTTAAAACAAAAGGTAACGCTTATTTCTTCAAATATTTGTCCACTGAGAACTCACTTAGCTCACACAAAACAAAGATCCACAAATTTTATTAATAAATAATGGAAATTGCTTGTGCTGCTACTTTACTTCGATGTTGTTTTTGAACTTGTTTAAACTTGTGTCAACAAGACCATATTCATTCTTTGTCTCCTGCAAAAGATTTTTTATCTTTTGTATGACTCACAACCATCATAATCATCATCATCATTACAATCTCCTCACAAGTTGTCTATAGATATATAACCATCCAGCCGGCTTTTGTCTAAATGGATTTGTGTAGATATTTTTATTTATTCAGTGTAGCAACGGAAAAAGTATGGTATGACATTGGCTTGGATGGATGTCTTTTGTTTATTCTGGAAAAAAGAAGAAACGAAAATATTGGCATTTTTCACACTCGAACAATTAAGTTTAACTAAAATGAAAAAAGTTAAAACAAAATAAAACTCCTCCCTGCTACATTTTAAAACAGCTGTAGTATTTTTGAATAATATTTTTATTAAAAAAAGTTCGTTCTTCATTGCACATTAATAATTAATGGGCTTTAGAGAGTTTTATTTTTTCGGTTAACTCGTTGACGGTTATTTTTAATAATTTGCGAAAAAAAAACCATAAAAATGTTGGCAAACAAAGCAAATGAATGAGAATAATAGTTTGAGGTGTTTATTAATATGTCTGCACTGCCACTATGGCGGCGTTGGTTTTAATGTTGGGTACTGCAGTTCAAACGAAAGTAACGTTGTCATTTAGACGCCACTATAATTTTAGCGCATGTTCGAATTGTTTCTTTTGTCTTTTTTAAAGGAAAAGATTTTGCTTGGCAAAACAGATTTTTGCTTTTAGCAGTAGTTTTTAATAAAAATAATTTTAAGAAGAATTTAGAAGAATGTTCTTTCAGCAAAGAAGTCGTAAATATAAAGAGTAGTAACTCAAACAAAAATGCCCACAATATTGTGGCACAGTATTGTGGCGCCTTTGTGTTGAGTAGGCGCTGGGATACGAACCTAGGTCATCAAAGCAATCGCAATCGCATTCAACTTGCTAAAAATTTAACCCCACGTCTCCACTAGCCATCAAATTGACCATCAACTTGACATAACGCCGGCAGAACAACGGTATTAATTTGTTCATGCTCTTGTATGTGGCGAAAACGTGTTGATTTTCAAGTTCTGTTTGAGCATAATTTTCTGTTTGTCGTCAGGGTTGTTTCAATGTTTTTAACAAGAAAGACAGTGTTCACATTGTTGATTAATAAATGGCGTTAATTCGCAATAGAGAAATCACACTAAAGGTCATATTTGATTTCGAACATCATTGCATCATTGAACAAATGTTCAGCCAATGATGGTTGCACACGAACGAAACATGAACATTGGATGTCTACATTACCCGAATTCATGTGCGACACGGTGTTCATACCAATTGGATGGCTTGTGGTAGGGTAAGGTACAGTACCGTTGTTTAACATTAAGGATTAAATAAATATCATGTCCTAAAGGGCATTATCAAAAATATATTTATTCATAAGCTCGAAGTTTTTCTGATGCTTTCTACAAAAAGCAGGTTTTTGATTGAAGGAAACAAGATATAATCGGAATTAAAGTCCCATTGCACAGCTCACTTCAGTTTGTTCTTTTCGTACCCAGTTTGTTTCGTAACCCTGGCGCTTAGTCTGTGAAAATTAAATAGAGTTCAAAGTTATTGCGTTAGATTCCTTGTAATGGTAAGCATTACACAGCAGCAGGTACAAGAGTAGAGAAACATCTGAGATGTCATTCCTGTTAATTAATAAACGT
Organism: Gymnosoma rotundatum; assembly: GCA_916610165.2. NCBI lineage: Eukaryota > Metazoa > Arthropoda > Insecta > Diptera > Tachinidae > Gymnosoma > Gymnosoma rotundatum. The sequence goes on along the minus strand of OU744336.1, from coordinate 125,314,645 downwards.
GTACTGCCAAGGCTAATTTGATCAGTGTAACTCGAATTGTGCAGGCAATTAAATAAATGTTCTTATATGGGCCAAGGATGTGGATGTGTACATCTAATATGTACGTATAATATTTGTCTCGGCGTTGTGGGATAGGGAGGTCTTGTCTTAGGCCTGAACATCCTTTGGTGCCATAAAAAGCAGTAGTCGCATAGAAGAGAAAGCTTAAGAGTAGAGACAAAACTAAGTGTTATTTATTTATCTATGTGTGTGGGGGGTTGGGGCAGTTGGGTATATTGTTCGTTAAAGAGTTTTAGTACCCGATTGTTGATATTAACGACTTCCCTTCTTTCATTGAGTGATAAAAATGTTCTCTCGACTGCAGTGATTTCAGACTATCAAGAGGTAAATCTCGCTTCTCTCTCATCACAGAGTCTCTCATAATTGCTTCTGTTTGTGCAAGGCTAAGATTCTCCATAGCATCCACAATTTAATGTGTCTATCGGTGGTAGAAATATTGGCCAATATTCACACATAATGTGTGCTAAGATCTTGGGTACTGTATGCAAGATTTATCTTAATCGGTTTTTCTCTTGGGCGATTAATAATTGAAGGTAATACGATGACATCAAAATAACTTTTTGGACTTCCTGCCTTAGTTGTGAATTCAAGCATTAACCCGGGCTTCTACATTGGCATATAAAAACTGAATTTCCATCAAGGGCACACCTCCAAAGAATTTTTGTCTTTCCCTATCTGTTCTCGCGGCTTCAATGCTAAGACAGGGATCTTCTGCCTCCGAGCAAAAATTAAAGAAAACTAGAAACCTGTTTACTGGGCATCACCGCTATTAGGTACACTCAATTAGGACTAGCCATACCCCTGTGCATGCCAGTCAATGGCAAAACTAAACGTAAAGAAATATTCTATAATTACAGAACGAAAATCTATACTAAGTATCTTGATTTTAGTAGAGAACATTTAATAAGACAGACAGAATAAGACAGACAGAATAAGACAGTGAAATTCCTTCTAATATTGCGTAGATAACTTAGTGAATCAACAGAGCTGAATAATCTTCTCTTAACCATGACGAGTTTGTTTTAATATCAAATATGTTTAGTCGACTGACGCCAAAATCGAATATAGTTTTAATTTTTGAAAAAAATTTCATTTTTAACGTGCAAATTAAGTTTGAGAACAATTTTATATAATTTTTAACATTACTTGGCTAATAATTCTCGTATAACAGTTCATAGAAAAATACAAACTTTTTGATTTACCTTTTAAGTCAGAGTATTAGATCTATATTGGAAATAGAATAATGACTTTTTTCCTGGGTTTGGTTCCCTGGAATTGTATTTCTTAGAAATAGTCCAAAATTGATTGCTGAATTTTGTATGCTTTATGTAGGGTGTCCAATTTATCGTATTTATCTTTGCACATATTTATTTTAATTCCTACAACTACTAGCCCTCATCTGCCAGATATCTCTGCAAGTGATAAAATCCAGGAAAAAAAGGTTGGCAACGTTATCACTCAAAATGACCTTGTCAACACGTCGCTTAAGTAACAGGAAATTCATTTTTTCTAAATTTAAATAAATTAATTTTTTTAATAGTAAATAATTTGTATTCTGCATGTGAAAACTGTGTAACAATTTAAAAAGGGCGTTAGACACAAAAACCAAGTGTTTAATATTTGGATGACGAATTTCACATTTTATGACTCAAACAAGAAAGAGTCTTTTTTTCTTTCTCCATTATTTCCATTTCTGCAACCAACCCTACAGAAATGTGTCTTTCAATACGGCTGCAAACAAAGAGGAAATTGTTTATTTGCCATCACGTTTCCTCTTCCTTTTATAGATTTCTTTTTATATTTTTTCTGCTTATAATGCAGTTAACGAAAGAGAACAAAATATTTGCTGCATTTTGTTTTAGTTATTTAATGTTTTTTTTTTATTTATTTTTTTTTTTATTTTAGTTTATTGAAAAATAGTTTAGTCATTCTTACTAAAGCATTAGTTAGTTACACATTCAACCTTCGCTTTAAGTAGTTCTTTTCATTATTTTATTATTAGAAAACAGAAAGAAAATGTTTTACTTTTATAATTTTCTAATATTAAATCTAGATAAAATTGATGTCAATTGTTAATTATTCTTGATTTAAGATATTAAAATGTCGAATAAAAATTTGAAACACACACCCAACCAGAGCCTGTTTGAGTATGCAAAATAAAAAGTGTTGCGCAACTTTTTTTTTTGTTCTTTATAAAAATTGATTTTCTTTAGATTTTTTTCTTTTCATTAAAAACGAACTATTTTCATATTAAATGAGCCTTATCTTTAATTAATTTACAGAAGTTTATGGTTTTTTTAATTAATTATTTTAAACTTAAAATACATATTTGTCTTTTCATTTTTTCTATCAATACATGACTCAAATTATATTGTTTGTGTTGTTTTGCTTGAATGAATTTTGTATTTGTCATCGAAAACCTTAGAAATTTAGTGAAATGCAGAGCAGGCGACCTAAGTATGACACAACCTTTTTTATGGTAGGTAATCCTAAGACCAACCCTCTCTACTTTACTCTCCATATGTTCGTTGCTAAAATTTTGTGTATATACATATATGCGTGTGTATGTGTTTGTTTTAGAATTTTCCCAAATTGGTCATGTGCCAAACTTGACAATTTCATGACGACTATTTTATAATTGTTGTTATCTAAAAATTATAATTGCAGGACAAAACTATGAAAATAAGGCAGAAAGCAAACCTTGAAGCCACGAACGAGAAAAAAACTTTGAGAAAAAAAAACTAAAACAAATAACAACTTCGTTCTTACCTTTATAAATTATATTTCTAAACTAGATTACAACCCTGTTTAGTTTAAACATTAGATTGCAGGGTGATTTTCGTTCAACACAAATATTAATTTAAATTGAAATATGACAGTTGCGTATTTATGTATTGATCAGTTAAAATGAAATTGGATTGATAATGATGTATACTGAGAATACCGAAGCGGCTTCCATTTGGTCTTTTTGCAACCCCCTTTCCCTCCGTGCTAATGAGAAAGAAATTCAACTAGAAATGTCGAGACGTTTTCTCTTTGTCATTTTCCGTCTGACAATTGTTGGTTTCCCTGTTTCATTACAGAGCAATTACCAGCATATGCTTCAAGCGAAGGTTACTCATTTCATCTACACCTAATATGCTGTTGCCCGGGATCCTTATTCTTTTGTCAATATTTACCTACGATATGCGCTGTGATCTATAATTACTGATCCTGCTTCAACATACTTGTGCCACGCCATTTCGTTATTTCCTCTCTGTTGACCACCGGTGTTGCACTACTGCTTCCTGATCGGTTGTATGTTCTGGTTATCTGCGCGACAGGATTCTAGTTATACGAGTACAATTTTGCTTCCCTAGGTTAGTCGGCTTGTACTTTTGTTGGTTCGCTCGCTCACGTCCTTTTGGACAAGTGTTCAATAGGTTTCTGGTCCTCACAGTGTTTATAAGATTATTCGTTTACATTAATTTTTTATTCTAAACTAGTTACAACCTGGTTCACTTTGATCGGGCTCTTAATTAATATCGATTAATATTTAGTATGTATGGGACGTGCCACGCTCATTTTTTTTCAAATTCGATCATTAACAGTGATAATAAAGGTATTCACAGAAGTAATATTAATAATTTTGAAATGTGTTTTATGACAAATTTTCCATACCACGCTTATTTCACTAAACGCAAGAACTTACAGAAAAAAGAAAGGTTTTGAAAATTGAATTACTCGCACAAAATTGTGTTTTCAAGACACAAATTAGTTATTACATTGTATGGGCGTGGCATTTCACGCCTACTATTTGAAAGCAAAAAGCTTATGTTTCTTCCAGACATGCACAAAGATACTTTCAAATTTGTAATAATAACGGTCCAGCCGAATAGCAGTCTATAGACAACAAACATACATTCATTATTATATATACAGATTAAATCATGGTATTCCGTTCTATGCGAAATGCTGTCAAAACTCATATCAAAAAATATGTTTCTTGCAGCATGTTTGTCAGCTTCAAAATGTATCCAGCAACATTTTTGTTCAATGAAATAATCACCCCTATCGTGAACAAAATGTGAAATTTTATTCCCATGAAGGGAAAATAGCTATCGTGAGTTTCATTGGAACGTTTGTTCCCGCTATCAATTCGTACTGAATACAAATTAGAAAGAAGAAAATATAAATAGGGGAAAAAATATTCCAAATTTTTTAAAGTTATAAACAATTTAGAAATGGTAATGATTGGTGCTATTGTGTTGTTGCAAGAGGGGGAGATACTACAACAGAGAACAATTTAATTTCAATAACGTGACGTGCAAGACGCTTAAAAGCGCGCTTTAAGTTACCCTAGACAAAAAGGTCCAATCAAAGGACCCAAGTGGGCTGTGGCAACACGGCTGCCTGCCTAACTTACCCTAAACATTGGTACTGACCCATTTCATAAAAAAAATTTGTATCTGTTTATTTAAAAAATATTTTTAATAAAAAATCTTCATAAATTTATAACCAATAGATAAATCTCTATTTTTTGCATCTTGACGAGCATAATGTCAGTCTGCACTGCAGTAATTGATGTTGTTTTAAAAAATTGTGTTATTGATGTAAATATTCTAATTAAAACATATAGAAACTGGCATAATGTATGCAGTTCCCCAGCAAAATTTAAGTGAACAAATCTAAATAAAAAGTGAAAAAAATTCGAGGGAAAAAAATCAATCCCGATAAGGGAAATTTGTGTTTAAGTGAAAAATTGTTCACGTAAATTATTCACGATTGCAATTTGGGGAAAAGGGAAAAAATTTCGAGTGAAAATATATTCATGATAGGGGTGATTATGAGCTGCACTTATTTCGTGCGAAGTTGAATCAATCAATGTTGCAATGTTTTGTTCTAAAACGTAGTATTGGGATCACTAGCTAATTGTAAAGTAAATAAAAAATGCTGTGAACAGCATACGAAATGTTGCTGGCAACATTTTCTCACATGATACAGTCAATGTTGCTCATCAATTTTGACAAATACCAATAGACTACCAGGTTTCAGGGACTTAAAAATAAAATAGGGAATCACTTAAATAAAAACACAAAGATTATTATTCAAAATCCTTCCTTAAACTTTGTATGAAAATTTTTAAAATAAAAAATAAGTTTACAAACAATTAACATCCAGATCATTAATTTTCATTAATTTGGTGAAGTTTTAAAATGAATTTTATTTATTTTCTCTTGTGAAAGTTAAGCTGAATGCAAACATTTATTCATTTATCACACACCTTTTTCTTGTTCATCTTTTATATTTTTTCGTGTATTTTTTTTAGCAATAAAATAAAAGATTAAAGGAAGGCAACATTGTATCGACTAAAAAAATTACTTCTTATTCCTCTAATGTTTTCACATAAAATTTTAAATTAGTAAAAGAGGAAAGAAACTTTGTTGATACAAAAAAAAAAAAAAAAAAAAACCGCTGATAAAAAACCTCCAGTAGGTAGTTAAAAAAAATTAATATTAACGCCATTTCTTTTTTTAACATCCTACTTTTCTTTGTTCTTTGTTTGCTATTTTTTTTTTTTTAAATAAGAAAACTAAATAAAACCCACATAATAAAGTTTCTAAAGAAGTTAAAGCAAAAAATAGTACAAAGAAACTTGAAAGTTCTACTACGGCTGGAATATGATTAAAATTAAATAAAATGTGTAAAATAATTCCACACATACATTCGTTTATTTTTTTTTTATTATTATTATCAACAATACAAAAACCTTTCCTTTTTTAACTCCTTGTTTATTTCGGCGTTGTTGTTGCTATTTTTATTATGGTGATTAAGTTTAGTCATTTGTCATGTTTAAATTTATAGAGGATCCACGCACTAGTCGTGCAAATGTAGAAACTCGCTGACTGATTTACTTGCATTGAATAGGAGTATTTATATTATATTATTTAAGTTTTCTTTTTCTTTAACAATAATAATGAGGAGGACTGTTCAAGCAAGACTTGACTTGTCATGTTGGTTTTTAAAATGTAGGAAAACAAAAGTGTAGGAAGTTTTTTATTATTTTTTTTTTTTGGCTTAATAAAAAAACCCCACTCTAATAGAGACAACACACACAATCAGTATTTAAAGGGAAAATTAAAGATATAAAACTAAACTATTTGTGAAAAAATGATAAGTAAAAGCTTTGGTGGGGAACTGATAACGTTTTTAATATCGACATGATGTCGTCGTTTCAAAATGATTACCGATTTAGAAACGGATAACGGAATAATGTCGGTTTTCAAATGCCAATAATAACTGCGCGCGGGGAAGTGGTGTTAAAACTACCTTTGAGAGTTCTTCACGACACCGCTTTTGTTTTTTTGTGATGATTAAAAAGTTCGTCCGAAAATATCGACCTTTCTCCCCATTACTAAGTCTGAAGTCTGGCATCATCCAACAGACATTTACACTAGTAATTTGTAATTTTTGACTAATTATTTTCAATTTTTCATTACACTAAAGACTCCGACGTAATTGCTATTCTAATATTAATGCTCATTCTAATAATGCAAGCCCAAATACTGAATATAAGCAAACGCTTTGTGCTATCGTCTCAAGAAGCTGTATTCAGCTATGGAAAGCCTTCGGCATGCACTCTACCATACCCAAAAGTTATTCTAGATTCTAGACGCACCCGCTGTTGGTTTGCTAGTTATTTTTGTTGCCATTGTCTTTTCAGACATTACCATTCCACACATACGGAAATGAGACCCTTTAAACGTTAAGAGCAACACAAATTTAATTGCACCAAAACAGAACAACAAAAAAAAAAAATTAGCATGAATATAAATCGGCCAAGTGCGAGTTGGAATCACACTTGAAGAGCTCCGCCAAAAGTATGGATCACTCATACATTTTTAATTTTATTATTTTTATTTTTTTGTTAAAAATTTGAAGCGATTACTTGTTAAGCTGGATTCACCCGTGATGTCCGAACAAAATATTTCTCCGCACAACATTTTTTTGATATGAAGTTTGACGGCTCTCTTCCAGAGAGATAGAGAGAAAATATTTTGTGCGAACAACTCTCAGCTCGAATTGGTTTAATTTTTGAACTGAGTTGCCAATTAGTTAAAACTTGTCGTTTCAGTGTGTATAGAAAATGGAAAATAATAATTCAATTGCTCAAAAGCTTATCGAGGAAATGAAGAAACCTAGAAGGGAGTGTATGTATGATATGAGCAACAGCTGATACAAAACTGACCACAAAAAACAAATTATTTGGACACAAATAGCGAACTCAATTGGAATAGATCGTAAGAACATTTCCTGAAATTGTAAGTAGGTCATCAAACGTTTGAGGATCCATCCGGTGAAAATTTATAAAAGGTTCCACATCACTTAAGCGCATGAATGGAACCAATGTGTGAAAATAGCCCACAGATCTCCTTTGCTTTAAAAGTCGTTTCACTGCGACTCTTTTTTCAGTTTTCTTTAATATTTTATACTTTGCTAATAGCAACATTTTATGCATTTCATGGGCTAATACCACAAGTAATTTTTAATTACAATTTTTGCACTAAAAAAAAACAATAACATAAAATCAGCTGCGATACTGCCACATTACAAAACCATTGTTTACATACGGCAGCTTTGATTGTCCAGACAAAGTTTTTGAAATGGGTGAATTGTGTTTCAGAAAACTCTCACAAAAATAACTTTTGTCCCCACAACATTTTTGTTCGGACATAATGGATGAATCTAGCTTTATGCTTCAAAGGAAAAGAGAAGATGATGTATATTTTTTTAAATTAAATCATTTATATTAAGACACCCTTTAATTATTAATTTTGCATATTTTATTAAAATTGTTATGGTGGGCACTAGGGATGAGCGATCCCGTGATTTTTGAGGAACATCGTTACCAGTGAACGTGATTTTCAAATAACCGTTCTTTTAAATAGTTACCGTGATCATCGTTTGCAGTTTTTCTTATATTTAAACATACATGTTTATATAGGAAGAATATAATACTAAGTAAATTTTTATACAAACTGTAATTATAATGGAAAATGTATTTTGATATCTACATTAAAAACAGATATAATTAAATTTGCCCAAAATTATAGAATTCGGTAACACTGATTGATTATAGGTTCAAATAAAAGAAGCACCCAACAATTTTTGTTTTTTTTTGCTACATATGTATGTATGTGTGAAGTTTGGAAAAAAATAGTCGTTGTTTATAAGTAGAAGCAAGAAAAAACAACACAGCAAAGAATCTGCATTGATATACATATGAAAGAATGAAAGGGTCAAAAGTAGTTGTATTTCTCTTTCACAAAGTCAAATTAAAATTAAGTTTGTATGTGTGCAAATATAAAAGAACGTTCTTACGCGGAACTGTTACTTGATGAACTCAGTCACTATAGTGACCAGTGATTTTTTAATCACAGTGATTTAACCACAGGTACTGAAATATCGCTCATCTCTAGTGGGCACACAATCTTTGTAAATTTCAAGTGTTTGAATAATGAGACTTTATACGTTAAATTCACGTTTTTTGTGGGGCACCCTTTAATTTTGAAATATATGTTTTTAAAACTATCGTTGTAGTGGACATAGGTGATCTGTGTAAATTTTAAGTGCCTGTCTATAAGGGTTTCAAAATTTGAAAATCACGTTTGTATAGGGTCACCCTTTAATTTATTACCATAATTTCATTATTTTTTGTTTTATAATAATACACCTTCTGTGAAAACTGTATGTGGCTACCTATTGTGGATCCATGGATAGAAACCTGTGACAGAAGGAGACACGGACGAAGAGACATTGTAGCGACATTAATAGCTTTACGGATTTTACTCTTTAGACACGAAACCCTAAAAACGATGAATATAATGGAAACTGTCCATTCAAAATAAATGAGTGTTTAAGAAAAGCAATATTAGATGCTTGGAGTTAATAAAGGGTGATTTTTAAGCCCGATAGAACTTTAAATTGTAAAAAGTAGCGCAACAAATTTTGATTTGAAAAGAATTTCCAGGACATAAGACCACTGTTGCTATTATTAACAAGAAGTATTCTGGATGTCCAATTTTGAACCATATCTTCGAGCATTGCTGGCCTTATGTCACGAATGAAAAGATCAATGTTGGTCTCTAGAGCGTCATATTTGCATAAACCAGCCAATTGACAGGCAGTCGACGTTACTACATTAATGTAATTATTTACTATTTCTATTTGTCTCATTTCTAAAGAGTTCCTTATTTCTTCTAAAAACTAATATCGATTTCTATTGCCAATCAACTTTAAAGCAATTTACATCCAATTCATACCAGCAGAAAATGTGTCAGGGAATTCCAGGTGATAAACGCCTTCAATCGAAATTAATGCCTTCAAAAGCGGATTTTGTAACTTTTTCTTTTAGTTTTAATTCCTGTTAGCAAATGAAGCCTTAAAAATCAATTGGCATAATGCAAATAAGTAGTAAGTAATCTATCTATTCCTTTCAATTTTGTTTGCGTCCAACGGAAATAAGGAAACCTTTTAAAATTCTTCAATTCCACCAACAGTTTAGTTTCATATTTTATTAGCAATTTTTAGCATGTAAAAGCAACTATCGTATAACCACAATATTTTAAGTCATTTAGGTTTTTTTTGTCAGCTTAAGATTGTTTTACTTAAAAAACAAAAAACAAAGTAAAATCAAGTTTTATGTCTGTCTCTTAAAATTGCATTCGTCTTGTGTTTAGCTCACCCTTTACAACGTTTAGGGCTTTCTCCTTTGCGAGAAAATATGACTCATTAAAACACTTTGAAATAAAATTTTATATTCTTAGAAAAGAACAAGATTTTTTGGTTGCGCATTCACATTCAAAAGGTTTGTTACAGGCAAACAAAAATCTAATTGAATTAAAGGAAAATAAGTTTTTTTTTTCTAAGGCACTTACTATACCCGGTTGATTTACTACATGTTCTCCAGATATTCACCCTTATTGTGTTTGGCGTTTTCGTAGCAAAAACTCGGCGTTTTTTAAGTTTTGTAATAGATTAAAGATAGCTCGCAACAATTGTCATTAAACTATTACAAAATTGTCGTAGTCGAAATACGCCTACGCCAAACACAATAAGGGCCATTATTTGAAGATAAAGACTTAATGTATTGTAACAGATATCCCTTGTTAAACGTAGGGGTTCCACCTTTGGTTGCAAATACCAGCGTTTAAATTTGTATATTTTTCTTCTGCAGGAATAGGAGACGAACTCACGTTTTTCTGTTTTAACATATACGCTGAACACCTGTACCAACTGACTTTGTATAGAAAGTACACGCTTCCCTCATCCTACAACTCATGGCTTCAGATAGAAATGAAACTTTATGGTTGCAGAATCACCTACATCAAATTTGAAGGGTCTAACTGTTCTTGCAGTACTCCAAAGATTTAATAATTACTTTGTATAGGGAATACCTGTCCCACTCCGTCTTGTACCGCCTATTATCAACATGAGAACTCAAGTTATACTTAGAGTAGCGCTCGTCAAATTTGGAGCGTCTAACTAGTGCAATTCTTTTGTTAAAGAATAATTAAAAATTTGTATTTGGAGTAACGATCAACCCCAAAAACTAAAGTTAGTCTTAGAATTGTCTCTATCAATTTAAGAAAGTGTCACTAATTTAGTTTTTTGATATGAATAATTAATAATAATTACTAATGCTTTTAGTTTAAAACTTGCTCCCTCCAAACATTAACACGCTGTCGAGGCCAATGGGTTTTTTTTTTATTTCTTAAACTATTGGGCTATGCCAAATTTTATATACCCTTTACCATCTATGTAAATCTTAGGGCGACCGAGACTTAAAAAATATTTGGTACTGCATATATATAATTTAACATAAAAATGCCATCGGCTCTTAATGGGTTAAGCATTTTTAAAAATTTGTAGTATTTCCTTAAAGAGATCTTCAAAAGCTTTAAAATAATACCCATATTGATATGCAGAAAAGAGATTTTTTTTAGTAAATGTTAGAAATTTTAGAAATTTTTAATGCACAAATAACATAACTATAATATCCTTCTCAGTGCATAGAAAATAAGAATTGCGTTATTTAATACGTACAAAATTATTACTGGGTGTATTCTAGAAATGTAAATGTTTTCCCTATTTTTTTTTTTATTGAAATTTTTAGAACTCTTATTTTTATGTACATATGTTTGTACAGATGTATGTAATAAACCTATTTTTATATATAGATTTTAACTATTTACTAGTTTTTATCAAAGAGGAATTAATATTTTTAAATAAACATACAATAAAATTTCTTAATTGAATTAATTCTATCCTTATAACTCAACGCGCAACTAGACAACAATTTATTAATTTTCCATTTGTTTTTATAAAATAAAATTATCATTAATATTATAAATATTGCTAATAATACCTTTAAAATCATATAAACTAATTACAAAAGCTAAACAATAATAATGACAATTCGGGTTATTACTACGAATTTAAAATACTGCTTACTAGTTCTCGCCTCTATCATAAGCAGCACACAAGTATCAAAAATATCTGTTTCATAAACAGATATATCCAAATACTCATGGTACAACAGATATTTGAGAGTAAAAAACTGATAATTTGCTCACTCTATGCAATACCATAAACAACTGTATGTGTTTATTTATATCCATAGTGTGAGTACGCACAAGCGAAAGCATACAATATCAACTACACTCATGCGTTCTTTTGTATCTGTTTTTGCCATACTGTTGGATATACTAGTGCACGCCTTTATTCTAGATTTTGTTTAAATTCTTAACAATTGGTTTGAGGTTTCATGCGGTCTAATGGTGATTCATTCAACGTTATCAGAAAGCGAAAAACAAGGCATTAAAGTCCTCTTAATGCTTCTTTTCTAAGTAAACCAATTACTATTTCCGTTTTATATTATTTGCTTTTGTCCTTTTTCTCTTTAATAATCATTTTGCAAGTGTTAGTTTTACTTATGTATGTGTAATAATAAAAAAGGACAATAAACTTATTTTGTTTTGCATTTCCAATGGTCACGCGATATTTAAATTATAGTTTTTAATTTTTACAACATAAAACAGTATAATTGTTGTTTTTGTAATTGATGTTGATCGATATACTTCATTGTTTAACAGCGTTTAATAAAAAAAGAAAAAATAAAACGTCATTTAATAAAAAAAAGAGCACAATGAACTTTTAGCAAAACTAATGATTAAAATTTTTCTTTTTTTTATACATGAAAGAAAATGCCAATAATTTTAAATCGAAAAACTTTTCTTATTGCAAATAGTTTAAAGCACAAATCAACGTTAAAATAGTAAAAATATTTTTTTTTTTTTTAGAGAAGGATGAAAAATTAATGCATTTAAAAAATTAAAACTTTTTTAAATGAAAAAGCGTGAAGAAGCTTAAAAAATTGTTAAAATTAAATATCTCACTTTGATAAATAAACAAACATATTAAAAATAATAATAAAAATATTCATAGAATGTATTTTTATATGAGAAGGCAATCATAAATCGGTGCCATTAAATTTTTATTATGTTGGGAGAAGAGTACTGTTGCTCTTTAAGTTTTTTTTTTTTTTTTTTGGAAATCAAAATTTGTGTAAGGGATTTGTGTAGTAGCAGACTGTTAACATTGTGTCTCCTCCTTCGACGCCATTCATTTCACAATGATTTCAGTACCCGATTAAGTGTCGTGCTTTCACCGTTATTTATTTTTCAAGATTTTTTACCTTCTCTTCACGAAGAATTTCTGCTCACATTTCCCTTAAGCTAGGAACTGTAGTCCAGAGCCTAATGCACATTCTGCAAGTTAAATCTTCTTCCATTTTCATGTTGACCAGATTATACTTTAAGTGCTTATGCCTTGTCAATACTGCCAGTGCTTATGCCTTGTCAATACTGCTAGTGCTTATGCCAGCTTAAGGTAGCTCGATTAAGTCTAAGAAACTTTGTGGACTCCCTGCCAAGTCTGTGGAGATTAAACTGTCGTCTATCTGTAGTTTCATATGATTCTGATCTCTTAACCTCTTACGAGACGACTCTACAAAATTTGCTAAATATCGTTTTTTTGAGGTAAATAAAAAGTAGATCAGAATAAGCAGCCTATACAAGCCCATAATTTTCTATCTTGGCAATTCTCCGCTTTATTTTGCGCGACCAACAAGCCTGGTTTCGTATCCCAGTAGTGGCCTTCTTCGCCGGATTTGCTCTACGTTATTAAATGGTTGGTGAAGTAAAAAATACACAGGGGCTGTAATAGAATTAAAAACTATAATACGTCTACTTAACATGAGTGGCGCTGCAACACTGCTCCGAGTCTAATTATAACGTGCAATTGCAGGGTTGCAAAAACAGAAGCTTGCTATATTACTCTTTTTTTACCAATTATCTTCTTCGCCATCTGTTCCTTCCCAAAGATGGTCTCACAATTGGTAGGCGTTCTTAGCTGACTGTTACTTGTCTTTCTGGCCTGAAAAATTACAAAATACTGCTCCAATATTAGGTCTTGGTAACAACAAAAAAGTGAATGCTGTTAAAAAGAGAAGAAAAAATTACATTCGCCACCCACAAAGAGGAGTAGCGTATTTTAATAGAATAAATGAAAAATTTCCTGACACGGTTTAATCGCGGTGGGTTAGTTGGTAGAGGTGTTCTGAGTTCAATTCCCATCTGTGCCAGCGGAAGAATAAAATAAAAATTTACATGCTGGTATTTGTAATCAAGGAAGGAACCATACTTTTGACAAGGGAAAGTTGTCACAATTCATTAATTCTTTATCTTTAAATAAACCTTAATTTTTCTGAAAAAAAAAATTGTGGCTAAAATGTTCGGCCCTGGTTGTTAAGTTCATGTTTCTGTTCTCTAAATTACAAAGACATTATAATCAACTTACAACTTGTGTTATCTGTCAGTCATTACAAATGTGTTTAAATTTAGACTATTTAAAAAATGAATTCACTTTAAATGGTCATATAAATTGTATCACACTAATAGATGTGTGTGCGTGCGTGTGTATTTGTGCTAAATAAATGGAGAAAAAAAAATCTGGCGGCAGGCTGACACGACAGTTAGTTCAAGTGTTCATTGACTTTGCAAATTATTATCTAAAAAAATAAACGTTAAATCAAACGAAAATTATCAATATTTTGGTTTAAACACTATTTTTATTTTTTATTATTATTTTTTTTTTTTTGCTCCAACTCACTATTATTGGTTGAGTAACGAACGATTAACAACCATTTATGGTTACAAGTCAACTTAAAGTTAAATTTAAATTCACTTTCAATTTGTTTAAGTAACCAAAGAGTGTTTATTCTTTTATAATCATAGCGACTATTACGAGTATTGTTATTGTTATTTTAAATTTTATCTTTTTGTAACTTGACAAATATGGTCATGATTAGTTTTACAAGAAGAGTTTAAAAAAAGGTATCTGTTTAATTTGAAAAAGAGACATGAGGTAGTTAAAAAAAAAACAGTGATTTCGTTTGTATGTCAACGAACAACTGTTGTTTAAGGTGACATTAAAAAGATTTTGGATCATTGATCGTGGTTAATGGCCTTTATTTTTGTTTAAATTCTGTTCAATTTATGATATAAAAAATTGTTTTGTTTTATGAGACTCTTAACACTTACCTAAAATTAATTATGTGTTTCACTGCTAAAATATTTAAAACGGAAGGCTTTATTTTAATATTTTTATTTAGTGTAATTACAGTTGTACGAGGGCAGTTTAGCAATTTCGTGACCCTTGTAGTTTAGAATTTAAGACAATTTAAAAAATAGCATCACGTCAGTACTTTTGAATTTTAAACATGGAAAAAGATATCCATGTGACTTTGTTTCGCAAATGCCTTCACTTGACCATAAAAAAACTGTTTGACATCTTAAAGAAAGCTTTTAGATGTGTTCAGTCCGAAGGCGTTTTTGCCCCTTAAACCATTAACGAAACATGGATTGATAACAAAACGTTGGTACAAACGTGCGTGAAAGATGCGAAACAGATTAGTTTCTTCCAGGGGCTTTAGTCCAAAGATGTTTGCGGTTTAAGAATGGAAAGATAGAAGAAGTTCCTGCAGTAATCTGTCATGGGTTTCAAGTACACAGTGTTCCGTAACTACGTTACATTAACGTTAGCCTCGATGCCATACGACAATACATAGAGCACTTAATGCCATGCCCGAGACCACATCTATCACGTGGCCGCTGAAGGGTCTCTAAAATAACCGGTATATAGGCCTCGTAACTTTCTTCGAACTATTGCTTCCCATCGTACCAGCTAATATTCCTGCGTGTTTTACTTTTATTTCCGGTTTCTTAAAGTTCTTACGACTGTGTGCCACCTTATTACCTGGGAAAAAAAACATTAACATACCGTAGGTACCCTAGATAAACATGATCCCAAGGAAAGCCAAAAGTGGGTGTTCGTGCCAACACAATACCTAAGTATTGCTTAAACTAACTACAATTTGTTCACAGCAATCATATATGTTGCACAGATTATGTTCCTATAAATATATTACAACCGACATTTTTCTTTGCTCTACCGAAATTTTTCCATAATGAAAAGTCTTTAACCAGGTATAGATAAGCTTCGAATCTACTAAAACTTATAAAAAAAACTTCTAAACCAAATGAACGTTAATTTAAATGAAAGCAAACATAAAAAAAAACCTTTTGGGCGTTTCACAAAATATTTCTTTCATTAATCAACTCCTTAATCCAAGCAGTCACTGTCACTGTCATTCATTCCTTGTTGCTATTGATCTTGCAGTAAACAAAATAAATTTTAAAATAAAATAAAAAACTATACTTGAATTTTAATTAGCTGCATTTCATTATGCCGGGAATAGTACAAGTTTTGCATAAATAATTTTGCATTAAATAAAAATGTCTAGTGCGTAGGTAAGTAAAGAAAGGAAAAAAAAAAAATTTGTCGTAATCAAAATTTTAATTCAAAACGAAATAAATCTTAAGCATATAACAATAGAGTGAGGTGTGTTCAAAAAGTAATTACAATTTTTAAGTTTTTAAATATCCTTGTGTAAATTTTTAGAATCAAAATACACGGCATTAGATATCCGTGGATTACGAATAAAATTTTCGATCGATACCAAACATTTAGTGTGTAAAATTACAACTGAGAAGGTAATTCGTAATTTGGTGCGATTAACAACGAATACCTTGAGTGCTACTCTGTTTAAGGTATTTACAGGAATATGGCATTCACTCTGGTTCCAAGTCTAAAGATAATCTCCTTAAAGAAATATACGGAATGGCTTAAGAAATAACTGTGTGTTATACCGAAAACTTAATTGCATTTCATTAATTCCATGCTTTAAAAGTATATGGTCACAATTTTAATGTCTAAATGGGCCGACTTTGTAGTCGCCAAAATTGATACTGATGAACAATGGAAAACGAAAAATAGAAAATCATTTACTTTTTGAACGCATCTCGTATGCGTAAAAATGTATCGACTTATCCAATAGCTGCAGGTAAATTTTGATAATGGATGGCGGTTTCTTTATGCTTTTTTTTTCGTCAATTAAAGCCAATGCCCATTAGTCACAGTAGGGGATTTTGCAAAGAAAAAAAATTATTGAATATTCAGATTTTCTTTTCGGAGATTTAAGGTTTAAAACTTATGTGAGAAGATAAATACGTCAAGTTAAATACGTTTAAAAAAAAATGTATCATGCGATAAATTTTTCTCTCATACATACAGTACAATTTGTATAGTAAATTCCGGACTTTTTTTTTTAACAAATACGATTACAGCTACAAAACCCTACTTTCTCGGAGAATCAAACCTATTGGAAAATTAAGGGCACATATAAAGCTGTTAAACTGTGAACACAATTTATTTAAATTGAATTTGAGAAATTTTTTATAAGACGCGGAAAATTGACTTATTGTAATTTTCTCACATACGATGAGCTCTGTCAGGGATTTTGTCAAGGTGGCCAAACCCTTCGAACTCGGAGAATTAGATTTGTGTTTACAGTTTAATAGATTTATATATGCCCTTGATTTCCCATTACTATACAAATTGTACTGTTTGTATGGGAGAAAGGATTTATCGCATGCTACATTTTTTAAAAAACGTATTTATCTTTATTTTATCTTATCTTATGTTTATTTTTTAACATCAAACAAGTGACAGAATATTCGCATTTTAGGGAATTTAATAATAATTCATTTTTTGGAAAAATGGGATTTTCAAAGCCGTATGCATAACAAAAACTTAGAATGAGTTTGGTCTTAGTGAAGGATTTAAGAAGGGTCTCAGAGTGTTTAGCCGTACAGGCTGGCACTTAAAATAATTGTAAATTGCTGTCGTGACCCATAACTATATTTTGTGACTACTTTTGGTGTCAAAATGTGTGGAGAACCTTGTAGCGAATATTTTAATATTACCAAATTGCCCACTGTGCAACGGAAAGGGTACTTTATACAGCTTTATTACAAACTACCTTTTAGATTTATCTTACATAGCCTCCATTTCCATTTGAATGTTATAAATTTTGTGACAATTTTGTGACAATCGTCCAATACCGCTCAAATCTTTGAAAACATTGTTGCTGACCGTAAAAGTGGAGGAACCAGACCGCAAATTCCGTAACATAAAAACGAATTCGATATTTGACAAACATTAAATTTGGATGAAGTTAAAAAGATTTAAATAAAACCGTTATGGGCGCCAAACTTAATGCCGCAATGAATATTCTGATCAAGCAATTTAAGAGCATGTTGGCGAAATGTTTCCACGACGTTGACTTCTTTTTGTTGGTCTCCAGTCATTGCTTTATCTTATCTCTTTCCTAAAGTAATTATTAAACGTTATTATCTACTCGTTCCAGTCGCAACCCCCTTTATTTGATGATCATTGAAAAAAAGACTCGAAAAGCCATTAAAATTGTTAAAATAAGGACATTTTTATGGCAGGGCAGCTTTTGTACTTTAACGAATAATAAAATTTATTTCAAAGAATTACAATAAATAAAATATAAACAACAACAATTGAAAAGATTGTATGTTAATCATTGAAAAATTAATTGAAATTGTTGGCTCGTGCACACATTTTCAGTTTTTTTTATCATTCTTTTTCATCATATTTTTCTCTTCATTACAGTATTTTCCAAATACATAAAATTTTTTTCCGTAATTGGCCGGTTATTGAACTAAATAAAAATTTCTTTAGTTTTATTTTCCAACTCGCATACATATTTCCTGGTGTGATTAAAGTTTTGATTAATTTTAACAGTTTTTCTTAAAATTCTGTAGAGTTTTTGCTTTCTGTTAATTGTTAAATTAGAGTGAATGGAGCATGTTTTTATCTTATTTGTTTTTTTTTTTGTTTTGCTGTAATTTATTCATATTTATAACTTCAATTAATTTAAACAACATTATTTTTAATAAGAATTTAGTGAGTCCATGCAAGTGTGTTGCCTGACTGTGTAGATAATCATTCTCACACTAACAAATTCTTAATATTCTCTTGTTTTCTTTTGAGCGCTGCTGATCTTTTCTGGCGTTCTTTTTGTTTCTTTTTTATATTTTTGTTTATTTAATAAATGAATTAATTAAACGCTTGACTGCCTGTTGATATATGAACTTAAGCTTCATTTTAATCATAATAATCATAAACGTCATGATTGGAAGTTCTTGTTAAATGAATGGAGAAATAAATTTAAAAAAATGCTAAAAAATCTTATAATTAAACGATCATATTATACTTTTAATGAATTTTAACAACCCCACGCTTTAAAATACGAAACAGATAATAAGTCTTAATAAGACAAGAAGTGTTGCCTCTTCCTTTCAATTCACCAAAAAATTTAAATGAGCCGCCGAAAGCTTTGAGCACGTTAAATTGTTATACGTAAAATGTACCTTAAAACGTAAAAATCTATTAATAATCGTTTGGCAACACTACCTTAACATTTTTTATTTTGATGTTGGCAGCACTGTTAAACAAAAGTACGAACAGAGAGCAAAGTCGAGCAAGTACAATTAAGCTGGATTCACAAAAATTTTGTTTGTGAGTTTCTTCTGAAACGATTCATCCACTTCGAACAATTTTTCTGGAAAAACAAAGCTACCCCATATGAAACATATGTGTAAGCGAGATATGTTACTTTACAAGCACTAATGACGAAAAATAATTAAAAATTGAAAAATTTATATTTTCATTGATAAAAATTATATTTTATATTGAACTGCATGATACAGTGCTTATATATTTTTGTTCAAGTGTGGTAATAAAGGGTCGCTTAATGGTAATGCAGTTCTACATAATACAGTATATATTAAAATCCATTCTGGTAATACCGCTATTTACTTTAATGCCGTTTACTAAAAGATATTTTTGTTTGTATTAAGGATTCGTACGGGCAAAAAGTTATCAATGATCATGTCATTACCTCCAACATTGTATTCAAAGAAGTATTATAAAAGTATTTAAACATATGTATGTATGTATGTTTGTATGCATGTATGTATGTAAATATGTATGATATATTATGATTTCTAATATTTTTATACTTTTAATAAAAGGTATTGAAGTTACTAAAATTTCTACTAATTCTTTTCATTTTATCTTACAAAAATGACAACTAACGCTGCGAAATATTCCCACGGGTCAGTCTAGTATTTATATATTTAATATGTATTATATATTTAATATGTATGTTATAATATGATGTGGCAGCTCAGTTAAATTTTCTTTGAAAAAATAAAGTAGTTGGCAGCACAGTTTCATTGTTTCGGAACAAAAATTAAAATTAAATCAATTCAAGCTGAAATTGTTCCGAAGTGAGTTTAACTCTTTTTCTCTCTCTCTCAAAAAGAAACACGTCAAACTACATATAAAAAAAAAGAATGGGTGAATCCACCTTAAGTAACTAGAGCATCCGTCAAAATTTGCGGTTAATTACAGCTGAAACTTTTAATGACCGTTATTTTTTCTTTTAGGTCATCTAACTTTTTTTTGTATTAAAATAGAAAATAAAGAATACATAATAATAGTAGAAGAATAGAAATTGTTTAAAAGAGGTGGCGCAATCATAAAATCGGCACCACTGTGGCGAAAAAGATATCTGTCATTATTTCAAAATTCCATGTAAGAAAAATAGCATTCGTTCAATATAAAATTCATTATAAAAAAATTGTTAGCAAATTTCAAACGCCCATAAAACACACGCAAACAAAAACTGCATGCAAATTATATGTTAAAAAAATGTGCAGCAAAATAAGCAATTTTGTAGCCTCAACCACATCATCAGAGCACAACCTTTTCGCTAGAAATTTTGTGTATGAAAAAGAGTGCACCAAATCCAGCAATCGTCAAAGGAAAAAATAAATATTTCATCACGACAATATGCAATTAGTCCAACACCATTCTTAAATCTCTTTTTAAAATTATTTGGTTTAGGTAAAATATAAAAAAAAATTTTCTGAACGCTCTTAGCCAACTTGACTTCAGAGCTCGTATTTTATAATAAAAAACTTTCTTTTCTATTTTCTTTTGTCTATTAACCACAATCAGAGAAAAAATGCTGCAGTAGTATTGTTAGGTTTTTGGAAATATATTTTTTTAACGAAACAGAAAAAAATAAATCGCCAAAACGTATTTTGTTCTCCTTTTTTATGTAAAAAAAGGAGTTGTCTCATAAGAGCGGGTCGTTGTTAAAAAAGAATAATAAAATGTGCGTGCTTATGTGGTATAAACAGAATATTTTTCTTGAATAATTCTAGGTTTACCGGTTTTTCTGGAAAACGTATTTGTTTGAATGTTCCTTTGGCTTTGGAGCGTGGTGTAAATCCGAGATTACTGATGACTGTCGCATTTGCCTTTGTTATGTTAATTTAAAAAAAAAATGGTGCAGGGAAATTGATTGCCTTTAATTGCTTTTCATTTAGGTACTTGGTACAACTCCAAACGGTTTTATTTTGTACACAAGTAGTGTTGTGTTTTAAACAGTGTTGCATTTTGGCGGTAAAATTTTCCATACATTTAAGACCGAGAAGCACTACTCTAAAATTATCGAATCTAAATAGCTTTGGCTCCACCACTAAAATTACAAGATCAAAATTTATCCAATAAAATTTACAACAATCGATTATATTTGTTTAGCAACATCCTTAGAAAAACGATATAACTTTCAATTTGTAATCTGCAAAGATTTGGCGTTTAAACGCGGAATATGTCAGGTGTGCCAGATAGCAGAATATAAATTTAATAAATTAATTCATAATTGTAAAAACCAATATTTATTAGAAATAAAAAATTTTAACATTTAAAGTAGAAATATTTCGCAAATGTATTTTCTAATAGAATTGATCTTTATAGTCTGAATAAAAGATTTCTTATTATTCTAATTACACTGTTAGTCAACAGGTTTTATCTGAATATTTTCTAAAGAATATTAATTAGTCTATGAATCTATAATTATAAGATGCTTTTTATTGTTGATCTTAAAATATTGACATGTTATACTTTTAATCTTAGCACACACCTTTAAACAGTGTTTTAACATGACAATAACATTTTACACTGAAGTTTTTATAAATTTTTATAAAAGGAATTTCAACTAGTAGATGTTAAATTAGAATTGAAGAAATTGCGTGAAAAAACGAAAAAATTTTACAAAAATTGTGTTTTGTTTGATAGAATAACTTTCTAATTGTCCCATGAACCGGAGTCTACTTTTCCTCGTCATAACAGCTCCTGTGTTATCGTTTTATAGAAGATTCATTATTTTTCTTGGGCTTAGAGCCCAAAATGTGTCAAATGATTGCAGCAACAAAGTCCCGTAATTTCATTATCCTTAAGGCTGGTTCACCCATTGTTTCGGAACAAAATTTTTGTTGTGAGAGAATTTTAGTTTTTTGAGAGTTTGTTCTGAAAGGAATCACCCACTTCGAACAATTTTTCTGGAAAAACAAAGCTACCATATGAAACATATGTGTAAGCGAGATGTGTTACTTTAAAAGCAGGCAGCACTGTGACAGAAAATTAAAATCACTGAATGCCGTTTTGTTATAAATAAATTAAAAAAACTTTCATAATTAAATCAAAAAATGAGGTAAAAAAATTGAAGTAAAAAGTCATACAA
Source organism: Gymnosoma rotundatum (assembly GCA_916610165.2). NCBI lineage: Eukaryota > Metazoa > Arthropoda > Insecta > Diptera > Tachinidae > Gymnosoma > Gymnosoma rotundatum. The sequence continues at coordinate 125,292,459 of OU744336.1, read as the reverse complement.
GCATTCTCTACCCGGCTTTTTCATTTCTGAAATAAGCTTCAAGGCAAGGGATTCATTCGTTGAGATCCATGACACAATTTTTTAAACTTATTTTCTTTTATTTTGTGTTTTATTATAAATATACCAGGCAAATTAAGGCAGGTCATCTTAAGAACAAAACAAATTTAAAAAGTATGTAAAATATATTTTTTTGCTTGAAAGATTTTTATCACATTAATTAATGAAGTGGCAGCTCAGTTAAATTTTCTTTGAAAATATAAAATAGTTGGCAGCACAGTTTCATTGTTTCGGAACAAAAATTAAAATTAAACCAATTCAAGCTGAAATTCTTCCGAAGTAAGTTTACTCTTTTTTTCTCTCTCTCTCTCTCAAAAAATAAAACGTCAAACTACATATAAAAAAAAATGTTTCGGAACAAAATTTTTGTGGGTGAACCAGCCTTTATTCTAAGCAACTTTACTTATCTTTCTCTACTGCAGCCGAGGATAAATTATCTTTTTATCTGTTGAACCGACTAGTCTAAGGTTAATTATAAAAGGCTGTCCGCAGTTTGAAAGAGGAATTTTACAACCGGTGTCGATTTACTCGTTATTAAGCATTGGTGCTCTATTCGCTAGGATTTCCTTAACACTCTGATAGTGACTTTTAGAAATTCCGCTATCCAACTTTGATGAAAAAAAAAATTGGTCTTTACCATATCGGTAGCGCATTATGTTGATGTCTTTAGTGATCGATCGCGTTGTTAATTGATGTCGCACTATTGTCGTCAATTTTGTTTTTAATTTTTTTGTTTTATCTCTTTTGGCTATTTTTCTTAGTTATTTTTCTAAATTTCTTAATTATTTTTTTAAATTTTATTTTTATTATATATTTTAACTACTGTTTTATGTTACAACAAATGAATTAATTAATTTCGGCTTACGTTTGCTTTTATTTTAATTTTAAAAATTTTTGAGAAAGAAAAATTAATTACAAATATTTGTGAACATTTTTAAAAAGAGAGCACAAAAAGTTAGACATCAGCAGAATGTTGAGGAGCATTTACGGCATCGTTACATCTGTCTAATTTTATAACTAAGAATACGAGAAATATTCCCTATCAATTAGTATTAATTATTCTTTGACCGAAGTCTACCTTTTGTTAATAATTTTGCTCTATTAAACATTTTTACAGATTTTAATAAAAATTAACTTTAGCCGAAATAATTAATTCATTTTTATAAAATTTAAAAAACACAATCTTTTAGCGACTTTTCATACTTTTTTAAATTGTTATATATTTTTTTCACTTTTTTCTTTTTAGGTAAGTTCGCCCCGCAAATTTTTCGTTTTCAACAATTAAGTGGGTAAGTCAGAGTTGGTTTTCAGTGACGGTCGTCCACTTTAAAAAGGTACTAGGTAGGCATTGAATTAATGTTTTCTAAGACTTTTTCAGAACTCGTAGGCAACTCTCATTTAGTAAAAAATAATATTCGTCGTAAAAGTAAAAAAAAACTGAATGTTTTTATTTTAATATTGAACGGTTTTTTCGAAAATCGAGAGCAGGAGAAAACTCAAATTATTTATTAGAGAAAGTTTTGAAAAAGAAAACCAAATTTCTAACACAATAACAACAACAATATGTTTTATTAAAAAAAATTGTTGATTAAATATTTTTGTAATAGTTTATATATTTATTTATTTTTTAATTTTTTCTGTTTCTCTATTTATTTCGCATATTTGTATTTATATGAGGGAAGAAAGCAATATTTTACATCTCTGGAATTACACGTAATGCTTATTTTTAGAACAACGTTGTTATACCTTGGCGCATTTTATTTTTGATACGGCTACAGCCATTTTTGTTCATTTTTTTGGCTGTGCCAACAGTTTACTGTTGTATAGTAATACCAGCCCCCACATGTATTAAAAAAATGGAAGCGGTTAAAATTACCTGTGTCTGGGATACGAACTCACTGAACTCCTTGTGTAACTACAGTTTGAAATTTCACACATAAAAATATAGAAGGCAGACTGTTTTGTACAATATGAGTTACTTATGAATTACTTGAGCCCACCCTGTGTTAAACAGGGCTACTATTATATTTTCAGGTGAAAAATTTCTCACTTAAGTTACAAAAACGAGACACTAAGCACAAGACAAATTATAGCTTATTAGTAAACTTGATAAACATTTAAGATACAGCTAGAAATATTGGTTTTATTAAATTAGCAGTAGCTGGGATATGAACCTAGGACTCCAAATCAATTACATACATGCTTAACTGATTCGACAGATCAATATTACATTAAGTTTTTATTTCAAGTGTTTTTAATTGTGTCTTTTTGTTGTGAAATTAAAAGTTGAAAACATTTTTAATTTCAATTTTATTTTACTAAAACAAAAATTCTTTTTGCAAAAATTTGTAAAACACGTGTTCAATAATCTTATAAGGGATTAAACACATCTCACTTTTGAATGCATAGAAGACTACATATTGGCAGTTTACATTAATCACTTTGACAGAAAAACATTTGCAAAATGTTATTGAGAAAAATTGCTGCAAAAAATTGCATTAAACAACCCTAAAACCAAAGTATAAATGCAAAGCAAAAGGGCGGGTGGATTTAGGAATAATTTATTATGTTTGTCAGTTATTTAATCTTTAATCAACAATTGAAATGTGCTAAAATTGATTTCCTTTAGGGGGTATTATTCAGTCCATTGTTCGTACCCCTTGTTGTTGTTGTTAGATGGTGCCTGCATTAAAAAAAAACAACTCTAAAGCATGCCAACCTAAAATACCTCAAATGAACATGTTGAAGTTATTTTGCTGTGGTGCAATTCTTTAGGGATTTCTTTGTGTGCTGCATTCTATTTTTATTCACTTAATGGCGTGCGATCTCAATAAGTCTCTGCTGAGTGCCAAACACATTTGTTTTCGGCAAGAAGATGTCACTCATGAATGTGTGTATGTGTTTGTATGTATTTGTGTTTAAATATGCCCTTTAGCAAAATCAGGAACAACTTTTTTCTATTTATTTATTTATTTTTTTTTTCAACTAAAAATAATGCATCTTTCCTGGTTTAATTTTTAAACATCCACATAAACTATTGATATTTATTTTAAATTTAAAGTTCAAGTTTATCGAAATGGTATCTGAATATGTTGTCTAATAAAAATAGTTGGCAAAGCTGAAAATTTTTGGTGTTGCTTTCCATTCAAAAATTACCCGGAAGTCAACAAAATATTTAGAGTAATAAATTTTAAAATTATTTTTTAGAGTGTAATTTGGAACTTGACGTCCTTTTGAGTTTAATTTGAAATTAAGAATTTTCCTTTAAAGAGAAATTGTACTTCAGGCAACAAAGCCTATACTTATTTGTGCAATCCTGCTACATTCTTTGGAAAAGGGATAGAGAAAAGATAAGTCAGGTGGTAAAAGTAAAAGGATCGAAAAATAGGTTCATTTTTTTATTCAACACTGCCATTGCCGATAATGCAGTGAGCAGTTATAAGATGCCATATGTTGTCGATTTTGCGGTTAATTGGAGCCAAATAATCATTTTATTACTTATTTTACTTGGCAGAGTAGTGCGCTATAGAAAAGTTTCGACGAAAGAAGCTGCAGTGCTTTTATATCTTAAATTCTGAAAATGTTTAAATACCATACATTCTATATTTATATCTATACATATTTTTTTTGTTGCCGCACAGGTTTGCAGGCAGGTCAATACGATTTAAAGTCAAGGTGCTTACTACCTAGACTAAAGCAGCCTCTACATATTCTAGTATCTTCGAGCCTTTAGAAAAATCTGTCAAGTACGAATTGGTTTCAAATACGAAGTATACACACCATGTATGGTGTGAATACTTTATTTATTTAAAGCTTTTGTTAAATATGGTTTAAAGGAAGATAAAAATGTACGTCAAAATCAGATTTTCTAGGGGGACACCCTTTTAGTTTTAAATTTATATTTTATACTTATGGATTAGCGGTCACACACACACACACACACACACACTGTGTGGATTGAAATAGAAGCCTATATACGTAAAGTCATTTTTAGTATGGGGCATCCTTTAACTTTTAATTTTATGAATTTATATTTCTTGTTGTTTCGGTCTGCCTGTGCATGTTTAGAGCATTAAGTAATTTACCTGAAAACCACTTGTCTATAGGGACACCCTTTCATTTGTAACATTACTTTATTATTTGTCGTTTTCAAAGTTAACGTTCGAGTTTTATTAATGGAATTTGACTTATTGAACCCGTAGGAGCCAGGTGCATTCACTGTTCTTAGATTTTTTTCTAGGTACTGTTGAAATGGATAACCCCTTCAGACTTTTTCCATCCTGTGACTTCACTGCAGAAAATATTTTTAAAATCTTGATACCAAATTCGTTAAAATCTTGGTCAGTTTCTGGGTTGTTACATATACGTAAGTGCAGTAACACCCGATTTTTTTGCTTAAAATTTTTCCACCTCTTTTATCTTTCCGATAGATAAGAGTCTGATAATTAAAAAATCCTTACGGAGCTGTTCAGTCTGCCTTAAAATTATGGATGAAGCTTCTCCTTGCATTTTGTATGTTTTACCACGTGGATGAGAGCTATTTTTTTAAATATTACTTTTCTGCACCAAAATTCCTAAGAAAAAATTCCTTCATGAAACTTCAAGCTTCAAGACTTTATTTTTAAAAATAAAAAAGCAAAGCACTTAAACAGATCAGTACTCACAAATTTTATTTTTAGACTTGGAAAGAAGATAAGTTTAAGGTATTTTTTGCTTACATTTATTTGACTAACTTTAACCTAAACCCTTAGGCTTGTAGCCATTTCCTAAGCATTTACTTCTTTTACTGCTTGCTGATGGCATTTGAACATATGGCTCGTGATATTTTTTTTACAATAAGACACACCTTTAACAAGGCAGCCTGTTCCCACTATAGTTGGGAACGCCATTATGCGAGAAAAAATTGTCAACGCAGCAACAGCTGTACCAGCTTTTTCTCAGGGGGGAAAACTGTTGACCTCAGCGGAGCTGTTACAACAATAACGCAGCTTACGCGATTAGATAAACTTTGTTAGCGAACTTTATGCATTGAATCGGAGAAAATACTCCATAATAAATCCCACAGCATTTCATAAAATATTTTGAGGTATTGCAACTGGTATTTGACCTCCCAAGCCGTGCGATTTAATGACCTAGGATATATTTATCTATGTGAAATCGATTGTCTATATTAATGATGAACGAACTGCTCCACAACACATGGCAGAAAAATTAATTTTCAAACAAAAACCAATTTGTTTGCAATTAACACAATTGGTCTGTATTTTATTGCTTTTGAAAGTTCCATGTCTTAAAAAACAACTTTTAAAAAATTCCATAATATTTATTAAACAAAATTTATGTGCTTCAGTTTTATTTTCCTTTACCATTAAAAAAAACTAAACAAACAAAACTGTTATAGATAAATAGAAGGATACACAGAAAAAAAAAATAAATCATTTATATCTAAGAAATTAAGTTTCATTTTAATATTTTCTTTTAGCTTGTGTTATCAGCTAAAATATTTTTTAAATCAGTAAAATTCTGAAGATAAAATAAATCATCAAAATCAATTAGATGTATTAATTTGTCAAAATATTTCTCTCACTGTAAAATTTATTTAAAATTCATTTCTAAGCTGAACAAAATATTCCTTTAGATAATTTAAAGGGAGTGTGTGTGTGTGGTGTTCAAAAGAAATAAGTATTTATAAAAAACAGCAACAACATTTATTGCGAATAAATAAATGGCAAATTACTTAATAGCTGGCAAATAATAAAAAAAACATCTGTTGATACACTCAGAAAATTCCAATAATGAAAAAAAAAGATGTTTTTATACTACAAAAACGCATTGTATTGTAATATTCCTAGAAGTAGTGGATACGAATCAAGTTTGAAGACTTTATATGATTAATATGTGTCACTTTAACGTTACACTGTCGTCAGCGTCACTGTTAGTGCCGGTTACTATTATACTAATGCGCTTTCTAAGCGAGGAAAGTACATTATGAGAAATGATTTTTAAACGTTTATTTTTCCAAAATGTCACATGGCTGTTTGATCTGGCAACTTTATTTTAATTTGTGCTCAATTTTGTTTGGCGTTTTATCATAAAAATACTGGAAAATGTTCACAAGTTTATATTGAAAATATCGTGGCTCAGTTCCGAAAAGTTACAGGGCATTTCATCCGAGTGACTAATGCGATATTAATAAGCAACGAAGAATTAATTGCTGCTATAAGGTGTATGAATTGCGTTAATCAGAAATAAGTCGATTCACAAATAGAGTGCAGCAATTAGATCTGCATTTTAAGGCATATGACAAGCAGTAAATATCTATAATTATCAGTTATTAAAATTTGGCGCCGAATTGTTATAGGATGTTAAGTAAACAAACGTTTTTATAACAGGAAGTGCAGCGCTGCAACGGAATATATTGTGAATGCGTTAATTCTCCAAACGATCAATTGGGAACCAAGAGCTGTTTAACTCCTTTGCATATCTGAAGTTACGTGAGGTCCTTGGCTTAAAAAAACACAGGAGCGTTTGGCGTCTTGAAAGACAACAAAGCGACAAATTAACAAGTAAGATTGGCTATATTCGGCTATGCCGAATCTTATACACCCTTTACGATCTATGTAAATCTAGTTTAGTGAACTAATCCAATCAAAAAAGCAAAGATTGGGGTAACAGAGAATTAAAAAATAAAAAAAAAAAAAATGATTTAGTACTGCATATATATAATTTTACATAAAAATTCCATTCCAATTTCGGAGCCCCGTAACTCGGAAAATATGGGTGAACGCCAATTTTTTCACTTATTTTTTTTTCTTACTTTTTAATTCTCTATCGCTCCATTAATTTATTTTTTTTTGAGTGGTGTTACTTTATTGCTCTAAATGACATAAAAAAATTAGATGTAGATGTGGTGAAGGGTATAAAAAGGTTGGCCAGAATTCGTTTTCAGGAATTAAAACACTAATGAAGTTGTTTCCTTTTAAAGCCAATTCCTTCTATTAAAAGTTGTACACTTAAGAAAACACCCTTGATTTCAATGTAAGTACAATTATAGCCCCTTTTTGAAAAAAAACGTAGTTTTTAATAATTAATAAAATTCTGGTCGTGGCTGATGCCGTATAAAGTCACTATTGTTTTTCGTTTAGCTAGTGAACTATAATTGTCAGACCTGCCGCACCTGAATAACTGCACTAGCTAGAATCTGTGAACTTTGTATGAGAAACTTTATTATTAAGACCTTACCATCAATAAGCTGGCAGTAGTGAGCGTGGCACTTTCTATACAAAGTAAATATTTATTTACGTGTAGCTGAAGAACTAAAAACTGCAGTCTTCAAAATTTTCATGAGTAACGTTTTTGTAAATGGGAGTAAAGGTTTTGACCCCTCTGAAGGACTTGGACCAGTGGGCATGTTACCTTTTATACATCTTTTAATACAAAGGAAATTATCATTAGCTCTATTCACGATCTTGTGCAAATAGTCTTGCATCATAGCATTTGCAAAATTGTGTAGCATATTTTACTCATTACTATACGTTTTGTTGGTGTAAACTAAAAGTATGCTACACAATTTTGCAAATGCTATGATGCAAGACCATTTGCACAAGATCGTGAATTGAGCTATTGTATTCCTGAACAACTGTTTTACCTAAAATCTTCAAACTTCCTAGGGATAATCTTGTAACAAAGGTGTGGAATTGACTTCATATAGTGGGCGTGTCACGTTGTGCAAAACGGTAATATTCGTATTCCTTTTGAACTGTTTTAGTTAAAATTCGATAGATTCCAAAAGTTTATTGCTATCGGCGATAACCAAATAATTTTTACAGCCTGAGTCTTTAAAAATAGGAAAAGTAACTTCGTTTTTAACATTAGTTAACTAAATACAAAATCTTTACGAACATAATTTATTAGTTTTATTATTTTTTATTTTTATTTTACTATTTTCCAAAAATTATTGTTTTTTTTTAATGAATAGTTTTTTTTTAATTAAAAATAAACGATTTTTTTTATCTCATTTAACTATAATTTTTCGCTCTGCGTGTAAAACAACACATTATTTATGCCGTTAAAAATATCGTTAAAAACACATTTTTACGCAAACGAAAAAGAGATGTGAAGAAAAAAGTACATGATTGCATGACCTCAAAGAATATAGTTATGTAAAAAATAAATATACATATATATTTATTTAAGTTCATTAACATGCTATTATAGCCAAAAAAAATATTTCAAACGAATTTTATTTGAAATGATCAATAAGAAAATAAACTTAAGATATTTTTCTGTTTTGATGAGAATCAAATTTTGCTCCTCTCTCTCTCTTTTATTATTAACCATATTTATTTTTAATTTAAAGGACTTACTTATCTCTTGCTTTTATTTAGCAACTGCTTTGTTTGCTATGATCCTAAAAAGCTTGTCCCATATTCCGTTAAATTCTAATGCATACTTAAGCACACTCTCTGGGTGGCGACCAGGGAACGAAGCCGATGTCAAATTGCTATCGGCGGCGGCTAAGCAAAAAATTTACGGCGGCGGCTCAAAGTCGACTGAAGTCGACATATTTTCGGCGGCGGCGGCTAAGTAAATATTAATTCAGCGGCGACTCAAAGACGGCTAAGCCGGTGACGATTATCAATAAAATTCAAAATATATATATATTTTCATTCAATTTATTTTAGAAAAAAAATATAAATTAAAAAATAATAATTTTATTTTGATTTTTACGGCTTTTTAAAATAAATAAATAAATATTTTCATGAAAAATATTTATAATCAACCAAAAATTTTAATTGTATTAGTGCGATGAAATCATATACATATGGCCATTTCCCTGCTGACTATATATGTAGTTAATCAATGGATTCAATATAGGCAGTAGCGAAAAGACCTTATGGATATGGTTTAACTGCACTAATACATTCAAAATTTTTTGTTGATTATAAATATTTTTTTTTTGTTAATTATAAAAATATTTTATGAGAATATCATGAAATATTTATTTATTTTCTTTTATAAAAATCAAGCACAGTACGTTAAACCTTTCATTAAAAAATCATGTTAAATAAAACAAAATTTTAAAAATATTAACAACTGTTGAATTTAATCTGGTAGAACTTTGCTTTATTTTAATAATAAAGTAATAAATAGCAACAATTTTTCTTAAAAGCTGTGTAGCCAGAACGCCAAATTTTCGATTTATATGAAATTTAGTGTTTTCAAAACGTTCTGCTATTTAAATACTTGAAAAAGCATACAGAAGGTAAACCCATCAGTGTTAACGAACAACAAAACTTAAAACAGCTAAAAGTTTAACATTACCCATGATTTTTTAGACAAAAAAGTAAAAAAGGAAGTAGTTTCAAACAATTTTAATGAGGAATTGTTCTTTATTTGGGGGCTTAGCTGACACAGTCGGCTAACATTTTTAGCCGATGTTAGCCGTCTACTTCGGCGGCGGCTCAATAATTGAATTATATGTCGGCGGCGGCTATTAGTCGACTATGAGCCGATCGGCTTCGTTCCCTGGTGGCGACCACTGCTCTTAACTTTATTTTTTCGAAATTATAAAATTTTTGCTAGTTTTATGATTTGTTTACACTTGCTAAATTTTACAATAATATTTAACAATTATTATTTCCAAATCAATATAAATTTATAAGACTGGAAAGAATTTTGATATTTCTGTTTTGCATGTTACTGTAGATAGCGCTATTGATTTAAGCAGATGTGTGTGTGTGTGTGTGTCTGTGTGAATAAAAGCTAAAATTAATAAAGTAAACAAAAAAAAACATATTTTTTTGTTAGAAAACAAAAAACTATATAAAAAAGAGTGTGAAACAAACAACGAAGAAGGGAGGAGTTTTTGGATTTTTTTATTCTTTAAGAACCAAAACGTGGATCAATATAAATTTGAAAAAAAAACGGTTATTTTTTATTTCTAGAAAAATTCCTAACAAAAACAAGTGCTAAATTCGAACACAGCAAAAGTGTGTCTGTGTGTTTGTAATTTATAACAATGAACTCTTAAACAATAGTTAATGATGACAATATTTTTTAAGTTGTTCATAAATTATTATTTTTTTTTTTTTTGCAAAAAGTACCACCACATTGTTTTTTCTTTGTTTGTTAACGCTCTAACTAAAAGAAAAACAATTTTTTTTGAAAAGTTTTATTAGTTATCGCTGCAATAAAATTTTGTTTGCAATAACATTTTAGAAAGAATTTTTTGTATTTTTTTCTCCATAGCAGCCATAATAATAATAAAAATGTTTAATGTTTGTTTTTGTGTTCTAGTATTTCTAGGGCTGATTGTTGTTTTCTATTAACTAAATTCTTTAATATTTTTTTTTTAAATATAGTTACACAAATATACAAACATACTGAACATACAGTAATAGTTTTTTGCTTTTTGTTTGAATTTTTATACTTTTTATGGTCATACAATTATTCATAACAATATTTGCCATTCAACAAGCTTTTTAAACTAGTTTTTTTTTTTGTACTTTGAGTTTATAGTATTAGCTCTTTTGTTTCTTTGTTTTTTTTTATAGATAAAGTTTTGTTTAATAGGTTCACACTAGCAGTGAAATTGAATTATAGATACTGCAACTCGCCTCGTCTTGTGAAATTTTAAGTAATAAAATATGAAGACTGGGATAAGTCATGGTGGTTCGACCATATTTTCATCCTATTTTTGGACTTCTGTTTTGGAATATAGTTTGAAATATTCTTTTTAAGAGCAATTTTGTCAATGAAAATTTCTTAAGCTTTTAAAGTTTTTTGTTTTTGGGTACTCTTATTTCAATTGTCATTTTTAACCGGTTTTAAAAAAGTTTGATATCAAAACCGAATTTTCAAACATAGAGTGCCGGCAAAAATAATAGCACTTTATTGGTTATATGATTTTTTTAGAAGTGGACAATATTTTGAAAACGGATGAGATTAAAATCGTTTTATAATTTACAACAAAGGTTCTCGTTTACGTGCTACAGGAGATCCGAATGCAAAATATGATTGAAGAGTTACGTTTACGTTTAAGATCATAAAGCGTGGAGTTTCAAGAATTATGTTGTGGATATGCTTTTCTGATTGCACTGTCGAACCAATATATTTTACATTCACATGTATCAAAATATTTATTTGGTGACACCACTTTCTTTAGTGTATACTTTCAATATCATTACTTTTTGTTTAGTTAAGACTAAATAGTGCTACTATTTTTACCGAAAAAATTTCGACTGTTGTCAGCGTATTTTGTAATTTATTTAAATAAAAGTTAATAGAGATCTTTCAGAAGTTGCCCTAATGTTTCAGTTATTTTAGTTAAGTGTTTTTGGAATAATTATATTACTAAAAATAAGTCAAATTAATACATCAAGATTAGAGTTGCCTTTAGTGCTATTTTTTAACGCAGCTGTATGTAGTTAGATCCGCTCTTAAACAATATAATATAATGACATGTGTGTGAAGATAAATACGTCAAGTTAAATACGTTTTTTAAAAAATGTAGCATGCGATAATTTTTTTCTCCCATACATACAGTACAATTTGTATAGTAAATTCCGGTCTTTTTTTAACGAATACGATTACAGCTACAAAACCCTACGATCTCGGAGAATCAAACCTATTGGGAAATCAAGGGCACATATAGAGCTATTAATCTGTAAACACAGTTTAGTCAAATTGAATTTGAGAAATTTTTTATAAGAGGCGGAAAATTGACTTAGTGCAATTTCCTCATATACAATGAGTTCTGTGAGGAATTTTGTCAATGTGGCCAAACTCGGTGGTTCTAAAAATATGGTGTTACCAAAGAACATTATCTATCTTCTTGTGTTGTGACTTTATAACTCACGAACGGTCAAACCGAATTCGATTGAATTTTTAGAGTTTGTTCGCATGGTCGTATAGATGGTTTATGTAAAGTTTGCATAAAATCGGTCGGCGCGTTCGTAATTGTTTGTGCATACTTCAACCACGGCTATCTTTCTTAGATCCAAGTATTTATTGTGTGAATTTACTTTTTCTCGCCCTAGGCCAGTCGCCATCCAGGGGTACATTATGCACTTTATTTAATATGACCCCTTAACTTTTTTTTATTTCTTAACCAAAGTTTCATTAAGAATTTTCATTTGAATTCGTTTGTTAAAATTCTTCCTAGTGTCAACACAGCACTTTCTACTGACAATGCAGTGATTTGAAGTCAACCCACAAATATGAGGTCTTGTTTGTGTAAACATGCGACAGTTTCCTGTGTTTCATATTTAATATTTCTTCATATTGTCATGTATGCATGTATTTATAAATGTCTTTACATAACCGTATGTATGTAAATGATGTTTGATAATAATTTAATCAATAAAGAATAGTGTTGCAACAAAAAAAAAAAAAAAAAAAAAAAAAAATCAAAGCATTTTTCTATTGTTTCTTAGAAAACAATTACATATGTTTTAGTTTAAGTAGGAGGGTTGCCATCGTAAAAATAGCAAAATGATAGAAAGGCCGTGCTGAAATTATGACCTATCGAAATAGGATTTAATAAAAATTTCTAATAATGCTAAATACTGTCATTTGGCCGCTCTAGATTTAATGCTATTTCCGTGTGCCCTAAACTGTTGACAGTGTATTTTATGGAATCTATTTTATATTTGACTAGAAAAATCAAAAAATCCACAATAAAGTTATCCACTGCAAAGGCATTTTGACTTTGATAAATCTAGGAAGAACGTCAGGAAACACTCACTAAAAATGTTAAGGTTACAATTAAAATCAATATAAAAGAGTTTCATTTGAATTTTTTGTATCTTTCTTGAATTATATCTAATTAAAATGATAATTCCTACTTAGCAGCTAAATTTTTTTTCATAAATCCCCCAGTGTGCATGTATTTAAACATTTGAAGTATATGATGAATAATTATAATTGTAAGTATTTCATAAACATCCACGCATTTGTTATAGATCTGGATTGACAATTTTCTGTGTTTTTGTTTTACACGCAATTTTCAAAATCTTGAGCAAGTATTACGAAGTTGTGTAAATAAGGGGTTTTATATTTACAACAAATAATTCACTGACGACATGACTACGCAAATTCGTAGGATGATTGAGATGCTAAAAAAATAAACTACAATTTTTAACATAATAAAAATATTCTTTTTTATTCAGTTCAATGTCAGGAAATATGTTTGGAAAAATATTAAACATAATGGGAGTGTTACTTTTATTTGTCAAAATGTTTTTAAATACATTTATTAAAAGATTAAATTAAATTGCTTTAAAGGAGACATTTTTAATAAAAATTTACGGCAACAGTAGTGGTTTGGTGTTCAATGCATTTTTAGTGGTTTTGATTAAATAAAACGTTGCTATACAGTAAAAAAAAGTATTAACGGTTAGAATTGTGATTTTGTTAATATTTTATAGCAAGAGCATCCCATATAATAAGTTTAACAACAGCTCGATGCTAGCTTAATTGTGATAAACTTTCCAAGATAAGTAAGTTTTAAAAATTTTAAATTAAAAAAAAACTTAACGAGTATTACTTTTCTTAGTGTGTTCAGTGGATGACTTACCCGTTGATTCGGTATTTTTGGTAAATATTAAACTAATTTTTCAGCTGATGTTTAACCGCTCGCAAAATTATTTTGGAAAAAGGTCTTCTTCATTCACTTTGGAAAGAAGTGATAACATTAATAATAATTAGTTTTTAATTTAATTTATGGTTGTCACCTGACAAGTTTTTCGACAATACAGTCAATCTATGACTGTCAATTGCTTTAAGGGCGATATTTTTTTTGTAATCAGTTTATCACAAAATAACCATTATAGTCTTTTATTTTTATATTGAATTTAATTATGTAAAAGCAAAAGAAGAATTAAATTCGCCCGTACTAAAAAAATGGCAGCAAAAAACTGTTGAATTATTTGTTCTACTTTTGGACTATTAGTGTAAAATAGAATCAAAGTAAATAAAAAGGACACAGGCTTTTTCAGTGGTGTCATAATTAAAATATTATTACATTAAAAAAATAAAATTTGTTTTTCCAAAATCTTCTCAAATAAAGAAAATTTTATTATTTCTATTAATTACATTTACAATCAATCTTGTTTTAGGAAAAGCTGTTTTATTTCAAAAACATTTATAAACATTTGGTAACACTGTTTAAATTAAATTACACCACTGGTCAAATGAATATTTTTTCAAACGGTTTAAAAAATAAAAGTTGCCATCCGCTTAACCAATTTCTAACCGTATTTGCTCTTCGTTATGGTAAATGTTCTCTTCTACAAATTTGTTTTTACACTTATTTATTTTCCTTAGCCTTCGCTAAGCTTCAATCTTATAGTAATATCCTCACATAAAGTAACCTTCTGCTAAATGAATTCCAATATTATCAGGACTGTTCTGAAAATCACGTGAATTCAAATCACGAACGGTTTTAAAACCACGCACACGATTTGGTGCTGTTCTGTAAATCACGTGATTTTCAATTTTTCGGCGTGGTTTTAATTTTTCGAAAATAGGAGAAAACGGCTTTTTTTACATTTGTGTTGTGTGTTTTTTTTTACATTTGTAATTAATAAATAATATAAGTAATATAAGAAAGTTAAAATGCATGAAGTAAAAATTAATTAGTGAATTTTTATTTGTTTGTAATACATTTACTTTTATTTAGTTATTGGTGGTGATCGAAGAGCTTGAAATATGGCGTCAAATAAAAATTGAAAGTATGAAAATTAATGCAAAATGTTTAGGAAGTTGCTACTATTTTATATTTTGCACTTAAATTTTTCTAAATTTGAATTTAGAAACATTAGCATAAATAAGATAAATCGTAAATGACGTTTTATACTCTGACAATTTGGCAACACTAGAATATTCTTCGAAAACACAAACCAGCTAACCGCTAACGAGAAAGAGAAAGTCACGAGCATTATAAGACAATTTTTTATAAAATATGCAGTGTCTTTGAAAAGTTATGAATAATTTCGTTTTTATGTGTATAAAATCTAATTTTTTTTGCAAAAAATAAATAGAAGACATATCGTTTTAAATATATAATGTCATTATTATTATTATATTCAAAGCGAAACAATTAGAAATAACGAGCAAGTGATTTCAAATCGGCTTTCATTTTGCTAAACGTTTTAAATCACGTGATTTCAGTATATTTTGTACGCAGAACACCTTTTGCGTGATTTGAAATCACTTTGACAAAAAGTGATTTGTAGAACAGACCTGTATGAAAGCGATTTTTACATAAAGCTTTTGAATAATTTTGAAGTAAGCTTCAAGTGTTTTGTAATAATTACTATATAAAATATTACCAGGAAGTAAAATATATTTATCAATCCTTAGTTCATTAGAATCTTTAGTAGATGTACACTCTCTTATACTTTGTTATTGTTTATCGAAAGTTATACTTTGAAAGTTAGGTGAGGAATATTTTTAATCAGCCGCTCCTATCGGTGGCAGCTCGATGATAAAAAACATCGGCGGAGGGTTTCAGCAGGCTCTGAACCTCTTATCTTTGGTGGCTGTTCACGAATGCCGAATAAATTGCAATGAGGTTATTATTCAAGAGTCGAATAGGGCCTATAATGGAAGCCGCGTTTGTTTCGATACTTTCCCTACATTTATAAACAGAAAATTCAAGAGCTTGTCTACCTATCATCGATAGCATAAAAATCAGCAGTAGATATGGAACCCTTCCTTATGACAGGGATACACCAGTTTGTTGACGCCTTGCTGAAACGTTGATATATTCAGAATTGATTTTTTAAGGCTACCCAGATTATTTAGCCCAGAAAGATTTGGTGAAAAAAAAGTTACCCCCTCGTTTCTTCTATACAATGACTACGATTGAAATTTTAAGAATGTAAGGACAAAGAGACATAAACATTATCCATATCATTGGTCAGATTCCTCAGGTCATGGCAGCAAATCAGAGAGCAAAAACTAATTAATTCGGAATACAAGATGGTTTGGCCTTCAACTGAGGATTTACAAGAATAACTAAAAAGGGGGTTTGAGTGCTTGTATGCGTTTACTCGTAGCCATCGTAGCCTATCCTTACTTAATTTCAATTACCAGGAGATGTTACACAATTAAATAACAGAACCTACAAATCTAAAAAATTACTTTAATTTTAATATTCTTAGTCTTTTTCCCAGTTCTTATAACATAAAATTTTTATTTTCCCTTTGTCACAAATAAGTAAAAGCTTCCTTATTTTTTTTTGCAACTCACCACCAAAAATGGTAGTGTTCATTTCCGTCATGTGTATGTAAATTTAAATTTACTTTTAACACATTGAATATATTATTTCCGTCGTGAAGTTTTTCATTTTAATCTCCTTCTTCGCTAAGAGCTGCTACACATTGGCCACTAAAACTTCAACCCTTAATAAAACAATTTAATTGGTTTTATTACTTCTTTTACATTGAAGTAATTAATCTAAAAACAAAAAAATAGAAACAAAATAAAAATAAAAAAGTAATACGAGTGAATGACTGCATATAATTAGAAACAAAACGTAATGAAATTTATAACCTTCAGGGCATTTTAATGCTTCTTATTTTGCAGACTGCATTTGCGTGTGAGGAAATAAAATTTGAATTTAATTCAACTCCTTCTCTTTCTCCTCCTTCATGCCATCAACAATGAAGCTGACGAGATAAAAAGTCAAAACTCCAACCCCTTCCCCGTTTTGTTTTTTATCAGTTCAGTTAGTAGCCAAATACACTCGACTGTGTATGAAAGTAATAGAGATTTTTGGCTTTGAAAAAAAAAAGTGAAATTTTGCACGTTTTTTTTAACAAGCGAAAACTCGTTGCCCACTAAGAATTAAAAAAATCTAACAAATAATTCCCACATGTCCTCTGGCTGTTGCTGCAACATTCACATCACATAAAACTGTCATTTCTTCGCTGTATGTGTGCTGCGCGCATTATTTATTTCGCCGTCTGACGTTAAGCCAGACATTATTGACACTCTTGACGAGTTTTTAAAAAGCTTAAAGGGTTTAATTTTGTATTTGTTTTTCCTCTACAACATACTCGTACAACTAACTACCACATTTCACATTTTTGCATTTATTAAAAAAACAAATGCCTGAGACACCCACTCTAAAGCTGTGCAAAAAAAAAAAAAAAGTAGAAGTTGAAGCTGAAGCTGAAGAGAATAAAATAAACATCTCACGCAAATGAAAATTTATAATTTGCATACATGAGCTGCCGCTAAATGAAATGCAAAACTTCACAAATTATACAAGTTTGAATAAAGTTTGTGAACTTCAAGAAAATCCCCTTTTTTAAAAGTGACATTTGTACAGTTAATGTGTAAAGTAAGTGGACACTTAAGAAGTTAATGTCAGGGCGTAGACAAGTTGTTTCGAAAGCCTTAAGACATAAAAAGAGGAAAATAAATAAAAATCATATTAAAACTTGATTTCAGGCCCACATTTTTTTATGCAGAAAAAGGTGTAATCTTACAACGAAATCTTTTTATTCCATAATGTTTTTTGCTTAAATTTGTGTTTTTAAAGTAAAAAACAAATTAAAGGGTGTATATTTTTCTTGTTTTTTAATTCTCTAACGCCCCATGTATTTATTTTTTTTATTGGAGTTGTTTACTGTTTCAAATGACATGAAAAAATTAGAGGTAGGCGTGGTGTTGTGCCCGCTGCCTCGAAGGACATGGACCAATCATACTGATTTCCAATAGAACCTCTTTCGACGCTATATTTGATGGAGTGACATATATTTTTATTGTGTGAAATCCACACTAACAAGGACAGACAGACGGACATCGCTCAATCGACTTCGTTATGCATAAGATGTCAGAATATATAGTTTATGGTGTCCGAAATGGATATTGTAGAAATTACACACGGAATCACATACTTATATATATCTTTTTTATACTTTTTGTGGTGAAAGGTATAATTACAGGGTGCTCTATACAGGCGTATATAGGCTTGTATTTTAAAGCTCAGCAGAGAAATTTTAAAACTTTACACAAACACTTATACATTGTAATGAGTGGGATAAAAGTAAAATTAAAATCTATAGCGTGTCCTCATACTATAACCGATTTTTAAGAATTTTTTTAATCGTAAAAGACAGACAATTTAAATTTTCAATAATAAAAAATTTAAGGATGACCTATAAATAGTACGAAATCCTTCGTGTGTGTATATATCTAACTCGTGCTTAAAGCTTAAGATTTGAGAATGAAGAAATTTTTACTAAAAGACGGGAAATTTACTAGAAGGTTTTTTAGGAGTAAATTAAAAACAATTTTCAAAAGCCACACGAAATGAAGCATTGAATTGTTTCAAGCGATTTGCAGTGATGCAGAAACTAAATATTTTAAAAATAATTCAGTAAATTCTTAACGGCTGGAGCAAAAAAACCAGAGAATGTTAAAAATTCAATCTAAGGGAAAGCAAAAAAGCCAAGCCTAAAAAGAATGTTGTGCTGAAGTGCCTTACTTTGGGACTTTATGATGCCGGTTCTAAAATGGTCTGAAAATTTTTCTCAAACGGTCGAAACTTTATCTCAAACGGCCCAACCTTTAAGAAATTGCTGATTCGTTTGCAAAGCATTTCGTTTCTAAACCACTATGTGATATTTAATGAATCAGATTATGATTATCTAAAACATCGTTTGTGTATCGCGGTCAAGCGGGAACATTGAGAATGAAGCGTAATATCTATGACGGGGTGCCGGTGCTTTATATAGCGATATGACAGCTGCGTTATTTCTGCCTTAATTTTATGAATGATATTGATGTAGGCAACATGAGGTTCGTCAAACAATACAATTATTTTATGAGATATTTCCTGATTTCATTTAAAAACGTTATTACGTTTTTTCTTTTCCACAAGTGGAAGTTTTTTTTTACTCCAAATAACACATCGTCAATTTATATTTTACTCTTTTGTAACACTTTATTTATTCTTAATTTCTTCCTCTGTGGCTAAATTTGTCCTCACAATTTTTCGTTTATTTAATAGGTGCTTTAATAACATTGTTTTATTCCGTAGAGATTTGTATTCCTGAATATCTTCAACAAAAGTGCTGCTATCCAGCCAGTAATGGCATCTTGTACCGGTGAGTTTTGACCTCCCGCATACGATCTACTGTTTTACTAATTACCAAGTTGTCTACGACAGTCATACACCGTTATGTTGTATGTGTGTGAAGATAAATACGTCAAGTTAAATACGTTTTTTAAAACATGTAGCATGCGATAAATTTTTTCTCCCATACATACAGTACAATTTCTATAGTAAATTCCGGACTTTTTTAACAAATACAATTACAGCTACAAAACCCTAAGATCTCGGAGAATCAAACCTCTTGTAAAAAATTTCTCAAATTCAATTTGAATAAACTGTGTTTACAGTTTAATAGCTTTAAATGTGCCCTTGATTTCCCAATAGGTTTGATTCTCCGAGAAAGTAGGTTTTTGTAGCTGTAATCGTATTTGTTAAAAAAGTTCGGAATTTACTATACGAATTGTACTGTATGTATGGGAGAAAAAATTTATCGCATGCTACATTTAAAAAAACCGTATTGAACTTGACGTATTTATCTTCACACACATTTATGTTGTTACTTTCTTGTCGTACTAAGGCTCCGTTTCGCGGATTCAAATTTTATTGTTATACTAATGTTAATAATACCATCTCATTTTCAGGAGTCTTTACCAACTTATCTACACTGGCTACGCAACAACTTTCCTTTATTTATTATTTTCCTTTTCCTTTTTTGATCGACTTTTCTATCGCGACTATTCAATAGCAATTATGTTTTTTTCTTTCTTTATATTCATTAAGCTGATGGGAGTTGAACCCATGGCTCATGATTTTCTGTCTTACAACAAGAACACCGAACCCTAGCGGCTGCTAAACATGTGCTAGATTACTTACTATTTTTTTCTGTTTACACACACCACACTTGTTAGTGGAGGAATTAGTAAAAACTTTCTTAATAAACACTTAATCCAATATTTTTAACGGGCAACATAAAGTTTTGTTATTGCGTTAAATTTTGTTTTATTTTGTTACAATATTCAATTAAAATCCTGTAATGTCTGAAACTGCTAATACGTAACGTTTACGTTGGAGTAATCTGCCTTAATACTCATCTCTCAAATATTGACTTTCACTGTAAAACAGGGGTGGAATTTTATTTTTGATGTCTGTATAGTAAATACCACCATATTTACACATGCATTAGGATTTTATTATTTTTTAGCTGTTTTTACGTATTGCAATTTGAAATTAAATTTTATTCTTTTTGGCAGATTAATTACAAAAGAACAATTGTGCCAAAAAACAAGGAATTGCCCCTTTTCAGGTCTTGTTTTTTGACTTTAAAAGCTTAACAAAAAGAGCGTAAATAATCGTATTGAAGCAAAATGGTATGATATAAAACTGAAAATTATGGTGGCAGTTTTAAGTTTAATATGAAAAATGAATTAAAATAAATTATATGGACACAACCACAACAAACAATAAATGCCATGTAATCCAGTCCTTAAAACAAAACAAAGAAAAAAACTGGTATGAGAAAGTGGAATTAAAATTTTTTGCTGCAAAGCAAAGAGCTTAAGAAAAAAAATATCTCAATAAGTTATGGGCATGAAAATATTTTGTAAATAAATAAAATTAAATCATAAATCTCTGGAAACGTTTGAACTATACTTAATTGCCAAGGTTATTAATTTAAACACTTTTTGTTTCTTGTAAAAAGTTTTAGTTTTTTCTTTCTCATGTTCTGTAATTTTCATAATAATTTACAATTTTCTGCGGATTTAACGTTGACTCATCTTAAGAATATTTAAGACAGCCGCTTTTAGCCATTAAAGACTGACCATAATAACTTAAATGATCTTATAAATCTTTTATTTTTAGTTTTAATATCATTTTCTGTTTAATGTCCAAGACAGTAAAGGGATTTATTTGCAATAAATATTTCTTAAGATAATTAACAAAACAAACAAATCATCTGTTTAATGTCTTTTGAAAGCATTTAATTTGATGTTAAAGTAATAATTGAAGTATTAAGTTTTTTTTGCTCAGCGTGTCTTGCGAATACAGACGGACACACAGACAACTAGGCAGACAATAAAGTGAATAACAAACACCCTCTTATTTAAGGAACTGCTATTTTTGCCCCATCAGGGCTGGTAAAAGAAATATATTATTTTTCAAAAAAATTCTTTTTTTTCACGCTATTTCTGTTATCCCGATTAATTAACAAATCACCGATATTTATTATTGAGGGTTAAAGAACGTCTTCATGGCCATTTCACTACCGCTTACTTGGCTCTTCAGGAAACTTCTCATAAACATTTTAAATAAACTAAAGATTTTTGTCCAAACAAATAAGTAAAAACAAAAATCAAAGTTTAAGTAAAAACAACAATAATTAACTATGATTTTATTTTTCTTTCTCCACTGTATGCGGCTGACTTTTTTTCGGCTCTTTTACACAGTTAAAAGAAGACGAAAAATAAAATATCACAAAATAATACAAAATATATAATTGAATTTTTTTATTATTTATATAGAAAATTTAATCGAAAGAACAGGGATAAGTATATTTTAGGAAACCACTTTACGGGTTTATATTATGGAACGTAAGTCCATTGTTTAGTAATCCCAAGTCGCTTCTTGCATCTATATCATTTAATTTTCATGGTTTTGATCGCTAGCCGAAACGGCTTATCTCAAATTAAAAAAAAAAAAATATTTGATACTCTGAGTACTTCAAATCATTAGTGTAACCAATTCAACTATAAAAATTTGAAGAAGACATATGTAATGTTACAAAAAAAAAAAAAATGGAAAATTGGCAACATTTTATAAGAGGAGACTTTTCTAAAAAAAATAATAAAATCAAACCCATTCTTTCACAATGACGGCAACATGTAAAACACTGAATACGAAGTTAAATTGGGTTTCCAGGCACACATAAAGGATTAGACGGCTCACCTCGAGGATTGAAAATGAAAGTGGAAAACACAGTCAGAAAGCCGAAACGGTACGTTGTTTGGTGCTAAAATATAACTAAAGCAGTTAAGTATGTATCCCACACTCTAGAACCCATTGCATCCCCTGTTAAATAGATGCAATGTTAACAACTTTGGATAAGAGAGACTGGGAGGATACATGATCGAAAGTGGCAGGTCATGTACAGCTGGACAGCAGCAAAGCAGATGAAAAAATTGTCTACTCCTCTTGCCCCTCTTGGTTATGGCAGCTGTATTAATAATCAATTTCAATTCCTCTTGGCAAGTTTGCTAATTGTAATCTTGACCACAATATCGTTTTTATACCTACATTAAAAACTCAATAAATTCCTAGTAAGGCTCTGATGAAGTCTGGGCCAGATTTGTCCCGTGATGCCGGATGTAGCTTCAACCAGCTGTCTGGTCGTTTTTATTAGCCTTTATGCGAAGCTTGAAGATAAAGTTACATTGATTGAAATACAATGGCGAAAGAATTTAATAAATGCGTTAAAAAATATCCATTAGTGACTTGGAGTGAAGTCTGTTGCCATTAAATAATTTTTCTGCGGACCTACCTACCGTTAGCTAAAATAAAAAACCACATTAACCACATTAAAAAAAAAAACACAAGTAAGAGTGCTATATTCGGCTTTATTCTTATATACCCCTCAACATCTATGTAAATATAGTTTAGTGAAATAACTCCAATCGAAAAAGCAAATGTAAGGGAGACAGAGAATTTATAAATAAAAAAAATTTGGTACTGCACATATATAATTTTACATAAAAATGACATCGGCTCTTAATGGGAAAAGAATTTTTAAAAAATTTTATTATATTCTTAAAGATCTCTTTAAAAGCTTTAAAATGATACCCATATTGATATTTCAAAAAATTTGAAAAGTTCAGAACCCCGTAACTCGGAAAATATGGGTGAGCGCCGTTTTTTTCGCTTGGTGGTTTATTTTCTTATTTTTAATCGACCCATATATTTATTCATTTGATTGGAGTTACTTCATTGTTCCATATGACATTAGACAATTAAAGGTAAGCGTAGTGTTTTGCCTGGTGCTTCGAAGCACATGGACCGATCATATTGATTTCCAATAGCACCACTTTCGACAGTATATTTGATCGATTGACGCATTTATTTATTTATTTTTTTCTGAAATCAAGTGTGCCTCGGCATTACGAGCGGCCAGGCGAACATCGCTCAATCGACTTCGCTATGCATAAGAAGTCAGAATATATATACTTTATTGCGTCGGAAATGGATATTGTAGAAATTACACACGGAATGACAAAACTTTAGTTCTACAAATCGCTACATCCGTTATAAGCATATATACGTGAACTTAAGCCGAATGAAATGAAACATTTGTTCATTCAATTACGGATTGTTAGGTAGTTGTCGTCCTTATTTTTCATTATTGTGTCCACGTAATTACTTGTCTACCGGTGAGATGTGTGTGAAGATAAGTACGTATTTAAATAGTGGAGTCAAAACCCATTTTTTTAACATTGCCGATTTTGTAGTTAACAGTGTACTGTTAGACACTTAACAGTCGTTCTGTTTTTGCGTTCCTTTCCTCTAAAGGATAATTTTAGTAAAAAAACACAAGTCCTTATAAATATAATTTATGAAAATGTTGCTTCAAGGGATATATTATGAAACTATAATAGTTTGGTATTAGAAAAATGTTTAGAAAAGCATTAAAATAGGTTATAATTAAACACCCATTTTGCATCATCTTGAGAAGAAAAAATTACCATTTTGGAGAAATATGGAATGGCACATATACTACACCCTATACACATGGGCGTCTGAAGGGTCCATAATAAGGCACTATTAGTCCAATATCTGAAATAATCTGGGATTTGCCAAATTTGGCTTACAGCTACTTAAATGGGGAAATCTCCCCATTTAAAAAGAAATGTATCTTGGAAACAAAAATTTATTTTTAAGGCCTTGTTCTAGACAAGTTTCGATCAGTCCCTTCATATTCGATTCTAATTAAACATTTTTTAATTTTAAAGCAAAAGCTAAACAATTGTTTGATAAAAAAATTTTTCTTTAAATAATTCAAAGCTAATGAATCATAACAAATTAAAAACATGATTTTTCTTTTTAATATTATTTTTAATCGTCACTTAAAAGAGAATTATTTTGTTAACAAGAAGACAAAGAAAAAAATCTAACAAAGTTCAATATACTCAACTCAACAACGTGTAAAACATATGCAACAAACACCACACCTCCAATCCAAAGTCATCACAATTATTATCATCATTGCCATCACCTTAATAATGCGAGATGAACTGAACGCACAGGAAACGTTGTTCAAAGTTATTGAAACCACAAACAACTTCTCATACTTCATTTATCCCATCCAACTAAAATTTAACAAAGAATCAAATATTCAAATCTGGTTTTTATTGTTGTTTGGCTTGTGTGGAGTTTTAAATCTTTTTTTTTAAATCTTTTTTTAATGCAAACCAACATTTTCCATCATTTAAATCTGGCCACAAAACATTACAATCAGCCAGCTATCCAGCCATCCAGCAAGGCAAGCAGGCAGCCAGCAAGATACATGAATTGTGTGGCTTTTTTTTGTTTTATTGTATTCGTACTTGCAGTTGCAGTTAGTGGAAGTTGATTTTTAGTGATTTTAGATGTTTATTATTTGTTTATTTAGTTAAACAAAATAATCTACAACAACATGTTACAGATTTAACTCCCACACACTTGTTATGGGTGAATGAAAAACAATGACTAAAACAACAACTACTAATTCATGATTATTACACTGATTGCTGTGCAGTAAAGGCAAAAACCTCTCATAGATGCTGCTGGTAACAAAAAAGTATTTCCCTTTCCACCCTTCGAATTTGAGCGTCTTCATTATCAAAAAAAGGAAATTTTTTTTAAACATAATAATTTCTCTATTTATCTTGACAGAGTGTTTAATTTAACGTAAAATTTATCTTATGGTTTTATTCTACTTGAGTAGTTATGACTATCTCGCTGGGTCCGTCCATTGACTTAGAATCACTGTGTTGGTTTTGTCTATTAATCATTCTTTTGAATGCAGTTAAACAAAGTTTTATAGTTGAAAAATTTTATCTTTTTATTAAATAGCGCGTCTTTCAAAATTGTTATTTTGAATTCAACAGTTATCTCCTTGTTTTCCTTAGACAATTCTTTTGAAGTGAATATTCTTTATGATAAAGAACTGAACTCAACCAGAAAGCGCAACTGGCAACCTTTTTTGAAAACAGCTAGACCAGAAATAATAGATTTTAAACAAGAGTTGCTCATTGAATTTATTTTTATTAATTCAGGAAGAAAGAACTCTGTTGTATGTTTAACCAGCCTCATTATTCAAGGAGTATGATCTAGTAATGCGTGCAGCCTAACAATTATAAATTCAAGATGCATTTGTCTTTCGACAATTAAATGTGGGTTTGCTAAACTCCAAAAACGTGAAGGTTGTGGTGTAAAAAAGGCAGTGGGGTACCTGGAGCTTTAATAAGCAAGTTGAGGGTATAAAAAAGCCAGTGGAGTGCCTGAGTAATTAGATTAGTGATACATTCAATCCAAAATTCGCTGCAAACAATGGTACGTTGTCAGTGCATTTGTTCGTCAGCTATCACATATGGGGTGCCTGGACTCCAAATACCCCAAGATTATTGTGTAGAAAATCCAGTTGGGTACCTGGTCCCCAAATACGAAAAGCTTTGAGGTATTAGATAGCCAGTGGAGTGCCTGAGACCCCACTACGGCAGGTTCAAGTTTGAATAAATTGCAGTTGGGTTGGCTAAACCCCAATTTCGATATATTTTTAGGTGTAAACAACCATCATGTTGAATAAAAATATGCTTCATCACTAAGGAAAATTTTGGTCGAAAATCAAGGGATGCTGGAGTCTTATTCTGAATTGCGATGCGAAAATTAATGCGTTGCGCAAATGAAATGCGATGCGAAAGAAAATTGGTATTCTATTAGACTTTCGCAATAGCATTTGTAATTTATTTTAAATCGTGGCAACGCTGCTCAAATAAACCTCAGTGTCAACAAACGTCAAATTAAAAATAAATAATTTGTTTGTGTTTGGCTGTGAAAACTGTTTATAAAATTTATTAATGAAATTCTGTAAGAAAAAAAAAATATAAAAATGGATTCTGTGGCACTGTGGTTCGAAGATGAAGAAGGGTGTGAGCAAAATGAAAGGATACAGAGAAGATTGCTTAGAAGCAATTGTTGCCCCGAAGGAAAGTGTGTCCGGTAATCCATTTACGGAATACGTCAACTTTAACAATTTCACCACTTGCCCCTCTAAGGGAGACAGTGGATTATACCTTGATAGGCCAACGCCAATGTCGGCTTTATTTTGTCTAAGCTTCTGTTTGGTTGAAGTCAAATATTTTTGATTTTGTTTATATTGTTACGTTTTTCCCTTTTTAGAACAAACGTACGGATTCTTTTGATTGCAAATACTACTGTGGCTCATTATAATTTCTGTATTCTTTTGCTTTATGGCTTTCTCTGGCTATACTTCTTGATCCTACCGGTCTTGTGAACCCTTGGTCTCGTATTAACTAAACATGCGTTATTACTACAAACGCAGCCATCCACGCTACACTACCGTGTTACTCTGGCTAGACATGAACTATTCGATGGCTTGTTTAGTAACCTTAACCATCCACAGACATCTCCACTACTCCTTTTATCCAAGCCAGTCATCTCCTTTAATCAATAGCCACAACACACGTCTGCCATACACTATTGTTATGCTGTTACACTTTCCTGCGCTAACCGCTATTGCTCTTACTTTTTATTATAGAGGGCTTCTTGACAATTATCTGTTACTCTTATATTAAATTGGACGTCTCCATTAAATTGTCCTCTCGGGAGGTTTGTACTGCTGTTTATTAATTTTAATTGCATTATAACAATTATTATTTTTTTCGTTGCACGCATGTCTGAATGCAGTATCGAACTCAGGACCCCTGTTTTGCAGTACGCACCTCTACCATCGCAGCCATTGAGGCTGCTCAGCTTTTGTTGGCTAACTTGTGGTATTATTTTATACACACCATTAGTTGAATTAACTTATTCACCACGCTCATACGGATAACAAAAAAAGGGGTTGCCAGAGCTTACATTCGTAACATTATATTTAATACTTTTTTCCATCCTGCGGCTTCTCTTATAGGTGGTCCATTGATATTTAAATCTTCAGCCACAAAGTATTTGCAGACTGACGTGCATTTGGTGTTTGCAAAAGGCCTATTGCAAATTGGCTGTGCTTATTCATAAATTCTATCTTTATTTCAAATTGTCTTATTGCTTGGTTCCCTGAATTAAATAATAAATTTATGATGAATTAATAAATAAAATATTATCTTTCAGTTACATGTTTGTACCTTGCGAATGCTTTTTTGTTGCCGAATAAATTTAGCGAATTTGACATTTGTTTTCGCAATTTGGAATATCGACTTGCCAACTTTTTGCATTTGAAGTGTGATTAAAAAAGTACTTTGCAAACATCGCAATACAGAATAGCGATTGTTTGCATTTATGTTGTTTCGCGTCGCATTGATTTTCGCGTCGCAATTCAGAATAAGCCTCCTGATTTTTTAAGATCAAGATATATAGTTATTCTGTCCGACAGTAAAGCTGCCGTTAAGTCCCGCAGCTAAATAAGCTTACCTGATGGCTGGAAATGCCCAAAAAAGGTGAGTTAGTCAGGCAACGCCAACATAGTTACTTTCTGGTCTGGCTGGAGCAGAGGGCAATGAAGATGCAGTAAGGTTGTTCAGAAGGGGAGCAAGCACACCCATGATCGGACCAGAACCTTTTTGCAAACTTGGGTGATACAGAACCCGAAAGGAAATCATCCGCTAAACACATCTGCTCATCACTCGGCTAATCTGCCGTGGTTAAGATGTTCAAAGTAAAGGCTTGGTACATGTAACCCAAAAAGCTTTTAAGCTCTAATGTTTGTAAGTAAAAATACAGTCCATAGTCCATTAATAGTGCTTTAGCATCCGGCAGGGGACGTAAGAGATCTTTTTGATCGTAGTGTACTGATTCTTTACCCTATTATTTTATTCTATTTTTAAATCGATCGCTGCTAGTGCTGTATAGTTAAAGATTTATTTTAATTTTAATTGTAATAATATCTAAGGAAATAAATATTCTATTCTAATTTCATTTCTATACCTTAAAACGTTTGACGTACATTAATTGAACGCATATCTGTCAGTTTTTTTCTCTACGGTTATTAATACCAAAAATGGCACCTTTTAGTTTTCAGTAATGTTTTATTTCTATGACTATATATCAGCGTCAGCCCTCATTCTCATTTAAGCAAAACGCTTCTAAGTTGAGAAAGGTTTAATTGAAATTTAGCTGTTATCCCAGCCCTGTCATTCATTTATTATTTTTTTGGAGTACTGACAATTCGATCAGGTTAAACAATTTTTTTATGTTAACGCGTTAGATAAATGAAAAATTTTATTTGCTTTATACTGGAAATCATCGTATTTAATTAAAAATGTGATAAGTTTTTGAATTGTGTATTGGGATTTGTTTTAGCATTTCATCTCTTCTCTTTTTCCTCTTATGACTTTAACAGACAACAAAGTTTATTATTTAAAAAATCTTTTTTTGTTTTCTTTTAAAATATTTCTTCATTCTTCTTTGTGGATTAAATAAAATTATCTTTTTAAATTTGCATAATTCTTTTGCATACAAAAGAAATGGACGATAAAATTACAGACTTTAAAACAAAGGCAACAATAATGGGAATTAAATATTTATAAAAAAAACAAAGTTACGCACACAAGTTTTAAAGTTTGCGGAAGATGATAATAATCTTGTCGTCTGTCTAAACCACAATTTCTGCTAATTTCAAGAGTCAGTCCGTCCTAATGTGCATAATTAATGAAATATGTACGTATGATAATGTTTTGCCAGAATGACTTAAACTCATGTCAATATTTACTTTAATTTTACTATTTAAACAAAAAAAAAAACAAAAAAAAAAAAAAAACAAAAAAAAAACACGAAACTTTGTTTCCTGTGTTAAAAATTCCCTAATAAACAACTATACCTTTATTATTAATTCTATTTAAAATTATTGTTGAAGATTTTTTTTTTTTTTTTTTTTTGGTTTTTAAGAAGAAGCCAAAACGTATTCAATTACAATTAAACCTCAAATTAAACAACTTAATCACCTGGAGCTGAGGGAAATAGAAAACATTGTATTGATAATGTTTGTTTTCGGTACCACAGTTGATAAAGTTTAACTCAGCAAAATCGAAAATTAAGCTATGCTAAGCTAAGCTGAGGTGTTTATTTCAATTACAATGTAATTAATGTGACACAATCAATGGTCGACTTTTGCAATAAAGTTTAATATTTTTTTTTTTCAATATTTAATTTTTCGATTATCTTTGCAAAATGTTGGTTCTTAATATCGCTAACGAAAACAATCATTTGTTGTGAGATAAGGACTTCCTGAGTTAGAGCTGCAAAACAATCGATAGTACTATCGATAGTTTTATTTTTGGCGGACTATCGATATTTCTTTTCCGAGAGCGATAGTATCGGATACCGATAGTAAGAAATTCAATAGTGTCGATAGTTTTTAAACAAACTATCCAAACTGTAGTTCCTTAAAAACTATCGATAGCTTTGCAGCTTTATCCGGAAGCCCCTTAAATGCTCAGCAACATATACATATTTCAAGCAGTCTTTGTATAGGGTGACAGGCATCCGTAGGCTGGTTCTACCAGGATCTAAAATGAAGACTGTGGAATTTTTGAAGAACTGAAAATATCAAAAACATCAGAAACTAATTGTTAGGTCGCATTGTCAAGGTGGTGCTTTTTTTAAAGTTTGATCTGCATTTTCGTAAAATGTCAAATTTTTAACAACATGATTTTGATGACATGAAAGACATACAAAATTTAAAACGTTGTAGAAGGTACGGATTAAATATCGTCAAGTGTTTGTCTAATAACCAGCTCACTCTTTCTACATAACCAGGCATAAACAAGCAAAGAAGAGATAGGCAAATAGAAAAAATATATCGATATATATTGTTTAAGAGTATCGAAATATATCGACCCAAAAATATCGATATATCGATTAATCGACATTTTTGCTTGAAAAGTATTAGTCAAAAAATAATGTTAATATCAATTACATTCAGTTTCAGTGTAACTTTTTATAAGGTTTTATTAGGTTTTTATCTTTATTAACGAACATAAGTCACGGAAATAACACCTTACGTTTGAAGTGTATATTGCACTAAAAATTTCTCCAACTTTCAAGTCTGGTGCTGAACATACAAACAGTATTTGGAAACCAGTATCAAAATAAAAGTAATTTACTTGATTCGTGCTTTTTTCCGTCAAAAGAATAAAAATATTACATTTATTAATTTTAAGAATTTGAATGTCTTTACAGTGTTTTTATCTGGATAAAATTATTGGATTTTTTATTTTTGATTTTTTTTAATAAAATTCTCCTTTGTTCAAGTTTTACAATTGAAAATTTGGGAAGAAACCCACTGACGTGCTATTTAAGCAAAAGTGAAATGACAATATGAATGTCCTTCTCCCCGCCCACAGTAATACATATAAATTTTTTGATGGGAGCGCTGGAAGCGGATATAGAATAAAAACGAATATGCGGTAATAATTTGTAAAGTGGCATTTCACATGGCAACCAATTGTTGCTTCGTCTTTCTTGACGAAATCAGGCTGCCAATAAGAGCAATATACATCACCAAAAAAAAAAGTAAATTTGCCGCTGCTGCAAATTATTATTTTTGGGAAAAATATCAAAATTGATGTTAATAAGTAAATATCAATGTATCGATGTATTGAAATTTAAAATATCGGCAATATATAGAAAATTAAAAAATTACATCGATTTTTCGATATATCGATATTTTTCTGCCCATGACTACGGCAAAGTGGTTGCTGGAATTAAGTTCATTAAGAGAAGCAACACAATCTCGCAATCATCTCCTTCGAGACAGTGAACTTGAGCGCTACTAAGCTATTTGATATCGTATTAAAATTCTCGAATCAGTTTTATGGTAATGTTCTTGTAAATTTGAAATATATAATTTTCAGTAAAGGGGCGCTGGTTTCTCAAAGAAGGGTCTAAGATAATTTTCTTTTCTAGTGTGAACGATTTGAAGACTTTTAATGAATTTTTCGTGAGTGTGCATATTTATTGTCCTACAATGTCCTACTCAGGCAAAGTGTAGCAGTGAAAAACCGTTATTTTTAGTAGAAGACCTCCATGTACGCGGGTATAATTTTTATTGCAAAACCACTGAACATCTAATATTGCTCTCCTTTAAATTTATAGAGTGCAATTAAACACTCACAGACATATTTAATAACAATTGCGTACATGACGTGAGTTTTTTTATATTTTTCCAACTTGTAATACGTGCTTCTTGTTGTTGTGGTGTTACGTTTCTTTACATTAACATGTTTTCTTACAATTGAAATGTAATAGACAGTTTTAAAAATAATCATTTGGTTTAGGTTGCCATTTATCAATCTATCAGCCATTTGCACATGAAAAAAGTGTTCACAAACAATTCGGGCATAATAAACTCTTCATGAGTTTTGTTTGTAAAATAAGAAATTAAATAATAAATTATTGTAAACTATAATTTATAATTTAATAAAGTTTCTAGCTTGACCCGTAAGCATGGTCTGGTTTGAGTTGTTTATTAAATTCTTTAAGTGAATGGATGATCTTTACTTAGGAGTTCAAAACGATCGCAAAGGAATCGAAAAAGGACAATTCATATACACAATGTAATTTAAGGCGTACAAAAAAATGTAAGATACGGAAGCGCAAGACATATTGGAGGGGGTTGCAAAAAATGGCCATATACACAAACATACATAAGAAATACAATTCGTAGCCTGATAAATTAATTCAGGGTTTATATGAAAAAGTAATGTCATCTAAAATGCAGCTCATACGTAAATTCATAATGCATAGATTTTTTATAAATAAATTTTTTTAGTTAAAAATTTTCACCTAAAAAAGTAAATCTCAAATAAGATTTGCGATTCGACTTTTGCTTTAAACTCTTTAAATTTGAATTCTTTTAGAAAATTGTATTTTGTGCTTTCAAAACTAAAATTCTTTCGCGAGCTTAAAACTAAAACTCGTGAGCAAAGATCAAGAATTTTCAATGCTTGAAATAAAACTTGATCAAAATTGATTCGTTGACTGGCTACTAATTTAATTCTAACACTGTCCTTATTGCCGATATACGATATGGCACATACATGTCAAACGCATATCTGGAAAGATAAATGGGATGAGTAGAAATTGCGTGGATTGAGTAATTTCCTCATTTTCGAACTGTAAAAAAGCATTTGCAAAGTTGGATTCTTTAAATCCGAAACACTTCTCTTTTGCTATTGAAGAGGACTGGGTCTGGAAAGTAAAATAGGTGCTGGATGGACAGGCCTGGAGCGGCAACTTTTAATATCATCTAGTCGAAATGAAATTCGAGAAAATGGATACCAGGACTAGGAATTATGTAGATAGAATAAGTTCCTCGGTTCTGAACTCATTGTATAAATATATTGATAGTTAATCTAAAAAGGTTAAGAGCAAATCTTTCTTTCGGCTGATTTCACTTGGCTCGGCTTTGAAAAATTGAGGAGCAGGGATGCCTCAGTCATCCGTTACGTGGATTCCAGAATAAGGCAAGAAGTTAGAAAGAAAGAACAACACTAAAACCGATATAGTAACTGCAAATGATACCGCAAGACCATAGAATGTAAAAGGCTATGCACCGAAGAAATTGAAAAGAGCTGGGGGAGGAGGTTGTGAAATTGAACACCCGATCAATAGTTCGCTGTTCTATCGTTGTTATCCGCCAATAATTGTTCGTTAGTATACCATTGCATATTACGTCTAAATTTTAAAGGAACCCTACTTCATGAATCATAAAAAAATTATTTTTTTTATAAAAGTTTTCTTATTTAGCAGCTAATCGTTGTTCTTGGTTTATTTTTATTCCCTTTCAATTATATTACAATCATCGTCTATTAACGCCAACTAAAGTATTATTTAATAGATGACAACAACGTCTCGTTTTGAAATTGAAACCTTTGAAACAATGTTTCATTACGTTGAGGTAAATCTAATGTAATGGTATCAGACAACAGCGGGGAGGAGAGCTGTTCTTAAAAGTGGTAAATAATACAATCAATCAAATCAATCGGTATTAGATTGAATTTAAAACAGATTTTTCTTCTGATTGAATGAATTTTATTGAATGAAAACATTTGCATTTTTCTAACTATTTGTTTTATTAATCTTTTTGTTTTGTTTTTTTTTGCTGTTGCTTTTGTGGTCAATGATCTTTAACCTGTATTATGTTGTCATTTTTTATTACATTTTATTTTTGTACTCAACGTTTTATTGTTATGTAGATTTTATTTAAATTAAAAAGATTAAAATTAAAATTATTTTAACTCAACTCAAATTCTTGACAAATTAATTTAGAAAATTTTATCACAATTTTGTGATATCTTATCTTTTGGAATACATACACATATGTATTTATAATGTTTAAGTATTTAACAGTAGCAAGCAAAAAAAAAAAAAAGCTTTGTACAATCAGCTTCTTTTTCGCTTCCTACAATTGTAGTGAATTAGTTTTAGTTCACTGTTGAAGGTTTTATTTCTAGCTTCATCCTCTTAGTCATACATAAGACTTTATTTAATAATATTTTCAATCCCTAGACAAAAGATCGCCTTTATAAGCTATCCAGAAATAGAGCTTAACTTTGGCTTTTTTTCTACAGAAAAATAAGGTACTGCTTTGTAAAGGCTATGATTTACTGCGAGATTTAGCCGTTAGATTTGACAAGAAAAGCATATGTATCCAGAACGTAGAATAGTGTGTATTAAAATAAAATATGCAACAGATTTTGGGCAAGTTTATGCGATTTGATAATTGCAAAGCTGGAATCCAAAACTGAAACTGATATTAAAAGGCTCTACATTTTCTTAGTTATTCTGAAAAGGATTTCAAGGCCCCGCGGCCAAATGTGGATTTTACAAACAAAATTTCTTTAAAAATTCCAATTTTGGGATTTTTGATGACTGATTTGGGGAATCGCTTTGTCCAGATCTACATAAAATTAAATGTTTTATTTCCTCCACCACAAAAAGTGGAATAAGGGTATATATAAGTTTGTCATTCCGTGTATAATTTCTACAATATCCATTTCCGACCCCCTAAAGTATATATATTCTGGCTTCTTATGCATAGCGAAGTCCGCCCGTGTTAGTGCCGAGGTACACTTAATTTCACAAAAAAAAAATAATAATAATTTGTCAATCGACCAGATATAGTGTAGAAAGAAGTGCTATTGGAAATTAGCATGATCGGTCCATGTCCTTGGAGGCAGCAGGCAAAACACCACGCCTACCTTTAATTTTTTCATGTCATTTGGAACAATAAAGTAACTCCAACCAAAAAAATAAAAATATTGGGCGGTAGAGAATTAAAAATTAAGAAAAAAAACATCAAGTGAAAAAATTGGCACTCGCCCATATTTTCCGAGTTACTGGACTCTAAAATTAAAAAATTTTTTAAAACATCAATATGGGTATCGATTTAAAGCTTTTGAAGATATCTTTATGGAAATACAAACATTTTTTAAAAAATGCTTAACCTATTAAGAGCCGGTGTCACTTTTATATAAAATTATACATATGCAGTACCAAAACTTTCAATTTTTTTCAATTTTATGTCACCCTGATGTTTGTTTTTTTGATTGGAGTTACTTCACTAAACTAGATTTATATAGATTGTGAAGGGTGTATTAGATTCGGCATGTTATAACTTTAATATGCCGGCGAACGAAATAAGCGTACGTTCGTTGCAATTATATTAAAACTTAGGCGGTTTATTTTCTTTTACTCGCAACTGTACTATTCGTTATTTAAAACTTAAATAAAATGTGCAAAATAATAGTTTAGTCAAAAATATTGCACACATTCGTTACAATTTGGTTGTTGTTGTTGCTGGTGTTGCGAAAGCTCTACTAAAGTCGGAGAGTTTACTCCTGAGGAAAAATTTTTTAGTTCGTACAACTGTTGCTAAGTAGACGAAATTTGATACGAGTTTAACAGGTTTCGTTCCGGATCTTAAATTCAATTTTCGTAGGAGGGTTGTTGTTTTTAATTTTGCTTATCGAGTTGCTTGATTAAAACAAATTTGCGTCAGTGAAAAAATTTAATTTTTTTTTTATCAATTTCTAATTTTATTATAAAGTATTGGAAACAGTTTACTATTAAGTTCCTATCAAAGTTAGATGATGAGATGTCCATTGAAAGACAGTGGTACTCCATTTATTCATTGGCAAGATTATTATCTTGCGGGTATCTGAAAATTCTGTACAGTATCACTAGCGTTGGCTTAGGCTCTTGTCTAGATTTCTATCTAAACTTCCGTTGCTGGAATAAAAATCTCGTAAGTTGTTTTTATCGAAACTCCATTCAATACTAATTTTATAGTTAGTGGGCATTCGCAATAGGACGTAGTTAAAAACAAGAACCCTTGAAAGTTATATCATAGTGCGGATAATATTTCTTAGGTCTCTATTCTATAATCACGACCAAGAGAATATATTCGCGTCCTAAGCTTCTGCTACAAGTTGTAACTCGTTCTCTTCCAAATTAGGGCGATAGTATGCTGTTGTCGAGTGGTTTGACCCAGCTTTCAACGACATGGTTGCAATTTTATAACTAGTTAGGCGTAAGTACTTACCCGTCATTTTTATTATTCTATCTCACACACTTTTCTCTATCTCTGGCACTTTGCTGCAAACAATTCTGCGATTTATAAAATTTTTATTTTACTTTTTTTCTGTTCCACTTAATATTTACTTTGTAAGTTTTTTCTTGCATTTAATGAGCGTATTTCAATTGTGTTGCTTTAATGAAGACACAACGTTTGATGATTGGATATGTAAGGATTCCAAAATCAATAAAGTGCAATTGGTTCATTCTGTTCCAGTTTAGTTTCTTAGTTTCTTTTAAGTATTTTTATACTACATTTAATTTAATATAGAAATTCGAATTATTTATTAGAGGGCAGAAAATTGGATGTCTACAATTTGTTGTGGGTTAGAACGAATAATATACGAATTTATACGAGTCGGATATATATTCGAAGTTCAGGTGTAAAAATTCAACAAAACTAGTCGAACTAAAACGGAGTTTGGGAAAAAAATAACGACTGCCGCTGTTTTTTTTATGCTAAGGCAGAAAGTATTATCAGTACATAAAGTTTTAAAGAGTCTTGAAAGACTCCAAATCTCAGATTCGAAATATCAATAATCACGATTTCTTTAAAAACAAAGTCCGAGAAGAAATCAGCAACAAACGCCAAATCTATACAAAAGTAGAACAGTAGTACAATCCAAAATCAACGAAAACCCAAAATTTTACAAACCAACGAAAAAAAAAAAAATATATATATATATATATATATATATATATATATATATATATATATATATATATATATATATATATATATATATATATATAAACTCGCAAAACCATTGCAAATCCAATCAAAACCGGAAACAAAATCAAAACTTAAAATAAAAAAAATGAGAAAATAAATAAGCAACACACCAAAAATCGATAAAAAATGGAGTTACGTAAAGATTTCAAATTAACAAAATATCAAAAAGTTTAAAAAAAATCGCCAAAAAATAAAAAAACGCCAAAAGCATCGAAATTTCAAAAACCCACCTAAAAATTTACAAAAATACGCAAAATTAAAAATAAATAATATAATAACTAGTTCTGGATCGTTCCTTGTCCTGAGTGACACGAATTTTCTGAACACTGAAACAACTAGCTCGGATAATTTTAAACGGATCTGTCGGGTATAGTTCCTAGAATCAATACACCGATTCATCGAGAGTAAGGCAATGATAATGGTTAGACAGGTCATTTCTATCTAATCAATTGGGTGATTTTTTTAACGATTTATATCGAACTTTTTCAGGGATCGAGCTATACAATATTTTTCTTTTTGTCGTTCCATTGTATTCTTTTGAAGCTGAAAGCAGCATTTGCATTCGTTTTTTCGTAAAAATAAGTCAATGTGGTTAGCGTTTGACTTAAACAGTGCAATTACAGGCTTAATCACTGTCTTCAAATAATTTCTAAATGGCGTCGCGAAGAGTCGATTGCAGCAAACGAAAAATGTTTGATCGAACATGTTGATTGATTTATCTGTGAATTTACTTTTTAAAAATAACGGTTTATTTAAAACAGTGTAAGAATAACTTAAGTGCAAGTTATCTTCTACTATTAACGACACTCTTATCATGGGCGGGAGTAAGAAAAGACGTTCGAAACCACTGTTGACAGAATTGACGATTTCTCTGCATTTTGACGATTTTCACCTCTCAAAATACATCAGTGACGACTTTAGGTCCAGAAATGACTATTTTTCTTAATTAAACATATATGGCAACTTTTCCTAGTACTGCATTTTTAGAGTTGATTTTTTGTTATGTTATGATTTTTTTGTGTTCAACTAAACGAAAATAACAACTCATGCTTCCAGAAAATCAATTCAAAGAACTGATAAGTTTTCGGGTAAGTGTTTCTGTTGATCATTTAAGTAAGTAATGAATATTTTGTGAGTGTAGTGCACAAAAATATCAACAAAGATTTCTTTGCAGAAAAAAGCTTAGCAAAAAATCTAACCGTTCTTTGTTAATGTACACTTGTTGCGGCAAAACGGACAATATTATATACAATTTAAATTATATTTAAATTTGCTAAAAATGTTATATTCTGATATTTATACATTAAAATTTCTATTAGAAAATGCTAATTATTTTATTTCTTTTAATTATCTGTTTTATTTTAATGGTATATATGTATATTTGTTTAAAGCATGGTTAAAAAATTTGAACCATTGTAATATTGAAAGGCCAATGCAACCGGTATGCGGCAACAGTATTACCTATTTGAAAAAAATTAGTTTGTTAATAAAATTACTCGTACAAAATTTTTAACACGTTGAATTTAATTTAACGGCCGAGCGGCAATGTTGAATTTAGTTCAACTTTTCGTTTTGCCGCTTTAATTTCTCAAATCATCCATAGTTTTCTTTTTGTGTTTCTTTTTTTCACTAAATCGTTCATTTTATTTATTTTTACTTTTAAAATTTTTACCAATTAAATTTATTTATTTCTGCGTCAAAAAACTACAATGTTTTATATATTTTACACAAGTTCCTAATTTAAGAAGCAGTGTTCATTTGCCTTTGTAAAATAAATTCAAGCGGCATGCGGACAGCTGAATGCCCCGCGTCCGCATGCCGCTTACATTGGCCTTTCACTATAATAGTTTTTGTAATAGAACAATTATAATACAAAAAAATTTAATATTTTTGATTTGATGTTTTTTTTTGACGATTTTCTAAAATGACTTGACGATTTTTTGCAAAGAAATCTGTAGTTTTTGAAGAAGTTCTGGCAACAGTGTTTGAAACACAATGTATAAGACATACAAGATCGAATGACTTTCTTTTTTAATTGAAATACAGAGAAACCCCCTGGGGGTTTCTATGCAAAAGCGCTTTCAGTGAAGTTAAATGTGAGAAACTTGAGCTTGAGTTTGAACCTCCTGCCTGTAACTAACTTTACTAATTACGATGCAGGTAGCGCCCTGAATGCTAGTCCATTTGTTAACGTCCATTTGTTAACGTTAAGTTATTGATTTAGATTTATTATTAAAAGAGGTAACACTATCGAAATTTAATAATTTATAATGAATATAACTGTTCGTTTAAATGTTTTTTCTTTTTTTAATGTTTGTTGTTAAAAAGTTAACTTTAAAAATCATATTTGTTAATTAATATTTGGTAACTAACTTTGTGTTTTTGCTTTTGTTTCTTTTCAGGTATGTACTGATTATTAAAATCTGATTAAACTCTATACAAGTAGATTTATGTCATGGAGAAAACCAATTAGACTGGAAAAAATGTATAATTATCGCTAAACAATACGACTTTACCATGAAGCAAATAACGCTGTGGGAAGAGCAAGGAGGGAAAAGATCCATAATTAAAAAAAAAAATTATAAGCTGTGATTCCAACAACTTTGTCTAATTTTTGTGTACAAAAATTTCCTTTTTATTGTGATTGCATTGATTAATTGATTGATTCTTCCTAATAGTTTGTTGTTATGTGTGTTCAGAGTAAAACTGTAGAGATGTGTACACGAATGGTGGATGTCATGTCAGCTGTATAGAACAATTAAATATAACACGGTGTTTCGTTGCACTACTTTGGGGATCTCATAATTATGCGTGAAGTTATATGATCTCCCATTTATTTTAAAGGCCGTGTCAGATAAAACTTTTGCTTTGCGTTGCGTTGCAAATTCGCTTTGACATCTAAGATAAAATGCACGAACTTATATGAAATATGTCACATAAAGCACTTTTAACGCAAAGCAAAGCGCAAAGTTGGGCAACATTCATCTTTTAGCGCGCTTTGACAACCAGCTGCTATACATTTGTATATTATTTTGGCAAAATGGAATGTAAAAGATAAATATTATTACTTTATTATTTTTTTTTAGAAAATTATGGAAGAAAAACTTATAGAGACAATGAAAACTACTATCCACTTTTTACATAAACAAACAATAATTAAGCGCTGTTAAAGTTTTCATTGTGACATACCTCTTGCGTTTTACGCTTTTTTCTCAAAGTTTGAAACGTCACGCAAAGCGACAAAGTTTTATCTGACACGGCCTTAAGAAACCTCAATGAAAAGCGCAGAATGCGATTTTCTCTTCTCAAAAGCCGCTTTAACAGCGTTTGTTAAGATGTGTTTGTTTGTTCGAAAGTGTTATTTCTTGTTATGTATCGGAGAATTCATGGTTCGAAATAGGGGGGCTGAGCTTTATTTATTAATATTTTCTCTTTAAAGAAAGACGCCAGAACGTGTGTTTAAATAAAACAATAAATGAATTTATTCAGTCACGAACTGTAATTTCTTGTACAAATTAAGATGAATTATGGTTTTTATAGACGCGTAGAACAAAGCTTACAACACTTTTTTAACTGGCGGCCATTTTTTTTAGCTGTCAAGTGATTTATGTTCAGTTTGGTTTGGCATTTCATCATGAATAGACAGACGCCTGAACAACGCTTCAAAATTATTTGAAATAGGCCAAAAACAAAATTACCGTTATCCTGATTTTCATAGGAGAATTTTGTTTAGCGATGAAGCTCACTTTCGGTTGAATGGATACGTCAATAAACAAAACTGCCGTATATGGAGTGATGCTGAGACAGCGTCACATCCAGAAAAAACTGACTGTTTGGTGTGATTTATGAAAAGGTGAAATCGTTGATCCATATTCTTTAAAAGCGATGATAGTCAGAACGTTACAATGGTAACTGTTACGGATGAGCGATATTTTAGTTCCTGTGAATCAATCACTGTGATTAAAAAATCACTGGTCACTACAGTGACTGAGTTAATCAAATAACAGTTCCGCGTAAGAACGTTCTTTTATATTTGCACACATCCAAACTTAAATTTAATTTTACTTTGTGAAAGAGAAATATAAGACTTTTGACTATTTCATTCTTTCATATGTATATCAAAGCAGCTTCTTATACATATGTAGCAAAAAAAAAAAAACAAAAACAAAACAAAAAATGTTGTGTGCTTTTGAACCCATAATCAATCAGTGTTCTGAATTCTATATTTCTGGGAAAATTTAATTACACTTGCTTTTAATGTAGAGATCAAAATACCTTTTTCCTTATGATTATTGTTTGTATAAAATATTATTTAGTGTTACATACTTCCTGTATTAACGTGAATGTTTAAGTAAAAAAGAACTGCAAACGATGATCACGGTAACTATTTAATAGAACGGTGATTTGAAAATCACGTGCACTGGTAACGATGTTCTTCAAAAATCAAGGTTCGCTCATCCCTAGTGACTATTACAGAGCCATTATTAGTGACCAATTTCCTTATTAATTGCATAACTATGATGTGCAGGAGCTGTGGTTTCAACAAGACGGCGCAATATGTCACATAGCTCATGCTAAAATTGATTTATTGAAGTAAACGTTTGCTAACTTCATACTAGACTATTTTCGGTGAGAATACATGAAAACGCTAGCCTATGCCGGAAACGATTGACCACTTGGAGTATAACATTCGCCGCGTTCTTGCCGATATTCGGAAAATTGGGCCTCCAAACTAGCTGTGGCGGTTATACGTCAAAAGATTACCTCTCTAATAAACTAAATTTCATGTGACTCTAAAAGATTCATTTTTGTTTTATTTCATTTCAACCTCCCCAAGAACCATTGTAAATGGTTTGTTTTCGATTCCTTTGTGATCCTTTGAACTTATAAGTAATGAGCAATGATTTTTTATTCTCTCACATTTAACCGTATGTTATAAAACTCGTGCTTCAAAGTTCAAGTTTTTTAATCGAAAATTAGGTTCTCCATCGAAATTTTTTCTACTCTGACACGGGGCTCCTTTTCAAATTTCCAGAAATCTTCCAGGCTCGTACTCATAGTACTCAAAGCTCTGTAGGAGATTGTGGTGTATCTCCGGTCCAGCAT
This sequence comes from Gymnosoma rotundatum, assembly GCA_916610165.2. Classification (NCBI taxonomy): domain Eukaryota; kingdom Metazoa; phylum Arthropoda; class Insecta; order Diptera; family Tachinidae; genus Gymnosoma; species Gymnosoma rotundatum. Next base: position 125,250,655 of record OU744336.1, on the reverse strand, counting down.
CCGACGTTTTTATAGATATCGTAGCTAACAGAGTTAAGAGTTGATAACCAATTACTCGGAAAATTTCTTGTTACTTTGTTTTTTTTTTTTTTTTGAAGTTACAGAATTTTTTTATTATTATTAATTTACTTATAGAAAATAGCGTTTCTAATTAGTTGTTAACAGCTGTACTTCCATACGATTCTTCTTCTTAAAATTAAGTTAATATATTCGATAAGAAATATAAAGAACAATCACTGCAATTGTTGGATGATGAAGGAAGCTGGCATATGTTTGTTTGTGACCTCTTTTATGTTCCTCTCAATTTAAGAACGTTATCAGATTTTTTATTTTTTTCAATATTTAAATCGCATGAAGGAAACCAACCAACAAAAGAATGTGGGTTGGTGTTTTTAGATACAAATATCAACAGTAGATTAGTTTGTGGCCCTTATTATTTAAAACAAAATTTAATTTAAATTTTTTATTTATTTATTTTTTTAAATGCATGTAGGGTTTTCCAATAAAGCATTTTGTTAGTTAATAAAATAAAAGTGTTGTTAACTCAACTGCTTTTTTTTTACTCTTTTTGCTTTAATTGCAAATTAAATATTAAAACGTTAAAAACAAATATGCCATCAGCAGTTATACGTCACATAACTTTATTTTTTTCTTTAAATTATTTATTAAATCTAGTTTTACTTCTTTAAGTCTTAAATGAAATAATGATGCTAGAAAATATTTTTTTCTGATAGTGACTGCAATCATGAGTATTGATTACTCTGTTGTCTTATGTAACCACGATCGTTTAGTAGGTTGTGCGTTAGGAATTGGGGAACTTTTTAGCTTTTAAGATGACTTGATTGATGCATATTTCGCGCTTTCAGGTCTTTATGAAAGGCATGCTTAGGACATTCTGAAGGCACAAGTTTTTTATATATTAGAGGGCGGCTGTAGGGATCATTATAGAATTTTATGTTGAATTTATTTCACACTGCAAAAAAATTTTGTATCGCCTATTAAGGATTTTATTTGTCTTCAGGTCAAAATTAAATAAAAATTTTAATTGATTTAATTATTGATTTGTTTGTTTAATTAAATATAAAATTGAGTTAATAATAAATTAATTAAATTAAAAAAAGGTGACTAAAGTATTGTTAAGAACAACAATAATTTTTTCACTGCTACCATATATTGTTACAGAGAACATAATATGATTGTTGTGACCATACGATACTACGCTTTTCCGCTGCGAGTTGTTTGGGCGGCCAAAGAGATTAACAATTGTTATAAATCCAAACATTTGTATGTGGTGGCCAAACTCAAATAGACTGTTGTTGTTGTATTGAGCAATCGGCCAACACTTGTGTATTAACGAAATTCAAGATATGTACGTCGGAAACCATCGTCATTATTTACTACTAGTAACGGGCATAATAATAGTTCAAGGAGAAAAAACGCTGCTAAGATTTAAATAAAAGTTATACAGAGTTTAAAAGAGATCATAGAGAATATGCTTTAAATGTTATAAAACTTCCTTTTTACGTCAGTCAAAAGTTATAAAACCTTTTATGCGGCCTTATTTCAAATGAACCGTTCGTTAAGTTTGAATACCTTTTGTTTTGGTGTCTGAAATTTAGAATGTTTAAATTTAAAAACAGTCGGCGATTGCTTGATACTCAGCGCATTTAATTGAAACCCGTTATTTAAAGACACATTGAATATTTCTTGTTTTAAAAATGTGCGGCAATGAAAAATAATCTTGAAGAAAGATTAAATGATTAATCTAAAAGATTAATATGAACATACATATCTACAAATGACACAGCATTTAATTTTATAAATAAATGTTTTATGTAAAGTTTTTTTTGTGTGTAATTTTCTTGAAACGAAAATCTTCCCCAATAAAATTTCGCAAAACAGGTCATTAACTTTTCACAAAAACGCTATCGAAATGGACGTGTTAAAAAAAAAAAAACTTGTTGCGGCTCAATGCTCACAGTTATTGCTGAAAAGAAGAAGAAGAAATATTAATAAATTTTGAAATATCATCCATCCATAGCCCCGAACACAAGAATTAACCGTTTCAATACCAATTTTATTTACGATACTAGAATTTTCGCATAAGAATGAGTAATAAAAAAATTTTAAATTAAATAAAAGAACAACAGCAACACAAAAAAAAAACAAAACTAAAAAAAATTAAGTTGACTTTTTTTTTTTTTTACTTGTATTTAAAGTTGATGTTGTGAGTTTGTTTTAGCACAGGTGGCAAAATGCCAACGGACTCCGACCAACTGATGCACTGAATTAAAAAAAAAAAATGTTTTCAAATAAAAGAAGCTGCTGCTGCTGCAAACCAGATTGTCTCTTATTAATTTAAAAATCTCTTATCTTACACATCATAATTTTTGCCTGGAAGAATTCGTTCGTTCCTGTTCTTACCAACTGGTTGCTGGGGCAATGATGTTGGTTGTTGTCGCCGCTGGAGTATTTGTGTATTAAAAAATTTAATTCCCATCTAATAATAGGAGCTGGCTGGCTGGTATGATCTATAGACATAAAAAACACATGCACAAAATCTTTGCAAGAGCCATTAAAGCTTTTAAGAAACATGAAATAAGTGAATCTTTTGTTACTGGTTTCAATAAAGCAAACAATTGATTATAGATGAAATGTGATTCAAAAGGTACCCTACACACTCGCAACAAAATTAAGTAATGCGTTCGTCAACAATTCCAGAGTAGTATCAAAAGTAAAGTTATTCTTAAATCAAGGAACAAACTCTTAATAAATTCAATCAAGCATATAATAGAGCTCTATTCCGGCCAGAAGTTGGTTTCAATTTCGCACATTGGTTCTGCAGAAAAAGGAAAACTTTTTTCGTAATGAAACCATTATTAAATTCAAAAGTGGAATGAATTTTCTTTAAAATTTTATTTTTTAAAGAGAAGCAGCACTTCAGGCAATAATATCTATTTAGTTTGTAACTGTGCTACATTCTTTAGGAAAGGAATAGATGAGAGATAAGACAGGCGGTGAAAGAACATAGATATAGCCATTTTATTAGTTATTTTACTTTGTTGTGACCAATGCTGCCATACCAAAATTAAGAATTGAACTAAATCGATCGGAATCTGAAGAAGGTAAAACAAATTCGATTGGAATGAAAAATATTTTTCTTTTAGTATAGCCAATGTTATTCTTATCATAATTTATTTACATTTCATAAGAACAATAAGACGGATCATCGTATTAATTTACAGCTTCGATCTTCCTTGCAAGCAAGTGCCCTCTATACTTCAGTTACATGTTCATTCTTTCATATACACTTTTGTACTTTTGGTGGCCGAACGGAATATAAACAGAATGCAAGATATGTAGAAAACATTGATATTATTTGTTACGAGTAATTCGACTTACTTCTGGGGTTGCATATAAGTAATTAGCAGACATGTGGTTCCAAGAGGACGGTACTAGTTGTCGTTGGTGGACACCGTGGAATTTCTGCCAAAGATCTTGATATTTGATCGCATACGAACTTATCTTGTGGTATTGACGCCAGTTAATTTTATTGTCGAGTTTTGCCTTAGGTCGAAAAACTATGTTAAAAAGCCATAAATAGTAAGTGTCCTCAAGGGAATAATCAGACTTGGCAACACGCTTTAAATCATGCTGAAAACGAAAATGACAATTCTCGAATAGCTACCAAATCACTAAGAAGAAGACGCTGCTGTTTGTTCGATCCTCATAATCCATACATAAAATAAATTATTAAATTTTTTGAAATAAACAAAAAGAGATCAAGTTAATAGAGCTTGTTGGGCCTGTTTTCATTACTTCCGTTGAAGACCCCCTGGGGATATGTTTGTCCAAGAGATCTCCACATCGTCAAAGTAATTGATTATGATGTATAGGGTTGCCATCTTTGAAGTTTATACAGGCAACAAACTGAAAGTTAAGGATCTTTAAAGTTCAATTACTGCATAAATATTGGCATCACTGGAAAATATAGCTTAAGATGAGCTGGGATGCTTATTCCTATTATTGGCTAGTTTCTTAAGTGAAAAACGTTGTTGTTGCGGTTTGAATAAAAGTCGCAGGAAAGCTATTTTGGGCCTAATATGCTATTGCATCGCAATAGGGGTTTCAAACTACAACTCTTTAACAAAAAGTATAACCAGGGTCAATCATGACTTAGAAAAAACTAATTATAACTTTGTCACTATGATCGCTAGAACACTTGCCCGCATTGTTTCAACCCCTTGGTGGAACCTCCTGCCAATGAGAGCTCATGTAGCCAGGTACCCACGTAAGCCTGCTTCACATGCCAACAGTTAGTGTTCTATGAGACTTGCAATAGCTCTACCTTTGTTAACGATCGCCTGCTGCATGCACAGTGAAAAGTGGAAAGCAATAAAATTTTAAAATTTTGAAAAGTTGTTTTGTTTTTTTAGATACTGCAATGGACTGTTTATCTCATCAATCATTTTCAATCTCTCTTTCATTTCTTAGCGATGATTAGAAAGTTTGAACAAGAACGTCGAACTTCCTCCTGATCACTAACTTTTGGTGGTGGAGCGATAATCTTTAACTTTCCCTTTTATCACAGAGATTCGCATAATAACTAGTATTTGTTTTAGATTGAGGTCATTCATTCTAACGGTGGTCAATTCTAGACATTTTGTATTTCCACTGCATTCTCAAAATATTCCTGAAATATTCTACAAATATTGGAAGTTTTCATGTCCTTCAGCCAAGGCAGTAGGTATTTAGCTTGGCGTACTTCGATTTGAATCTGTGTTAATACCGTATTCGACCAAGGCGATTAAATTATAAGGTGGTAGCGATGGCGAATTCGTTAATTTTCGCCGTAAGCACGAGTGTCAAACTACATATAAAAAAAATAGTATACAGACTTTTTATATGGAGTTTGACAGTTAGGCAGGCTACCGGCGAAAATAAATGAAGTCGTCATCGCTACCACCAAGGCGAATTAAGTATAAGGTGATAGCGGTGGCGAATTCAATTCTTTTCCCCGGTATTCTAACTGTCAAACTCCATATATAAAAAATTTATCTATCTTTTATACAGATTTTTTATATATGGAGTTTGACAGTTAGAATACCAGGGAAAAGAATTGAATTCGCCACTGCTATCACCTTATATTTAATTCGCCTTGGCTACCACCTTATAATTAATTCGCCTTGATATTCGACTTTCTGCCCCAAGGTTTCCATACAAAAGATGTTTATGATTAATGTTTTTTTATTGACATTTAAAGTTTGCTCTATTCTACTCCTCCCTCGTATATTTATTTGTGTAGGACCGCTTTTTCTTTGTTTGTTATTTCGATGCAAGTTGTGAAATCTTGTTATTGCCGCTTCATTATCATCGTCTTTTCCACGTTTCTGTTTTTGTCTGCTCACTGATTTACCGGCTAACTGGCTAGCGAACTGGGCATACCTTGGAATCATTCTTCGCACATACATACATACATACTTATTTATACGTTCACAAGTTAAAAGGAAATAAAAAATACCTTTGAGGTTTGTGTTTGTTTTTTTTTTTGTTGCACTTCATTTGTTTGTTTTGCTAAAATCAATTTTTAATTGTCAATTGCAGTTTATCCAAAGTTGCCAGATTCTTGTTAAGTTTCTGAAGGCATTTTGGAAATTAGAAAAAAACTCATAATAAATAATGTTGCCATTAATTGTGTATGAATTACGTAGCCTTAAATTAAAAGCTTATATTAATTTATTTTGACCAGGAAGTAATAAAATGAAGTAAAGATTTATAGGATGCCCTAAAGATAACTTCCTTTAATGTATATGGCAATATTTTCTAAACCGCTTTAGGCAGAGACTTGAAATTTGCACAAAGTTGTTGGTATCATGTTTGTTATATCGGAACAGAGTCTGTCACTGCTATAAAAACAAGTATAAAATATAAGGGTAGCCCCATGGTAGAGGTGGTAACCTTTTAAATCTTTTTACGTACACAAAGTACCTGCAATATCTTTAATAGAATTAAAAAATATATGTAATAATATGAAAAAAAAAGCGCGCCTACAAAGGATTATCAAATACCATTATATTAGATATTTGGAACACAGTTGAAAAAATATTACTTAAAATTATAAATAAATCCCTGGAAACAGGCATTTTTCCAGAGAGCTGGAAAGAATCGATGATAGCTCCGGTTGAAAAAATTAAAAAAACTAATAAATGTGAAGAATACCGACCGATCAATACTCTTAAAACGTGTGAAAAAATTATTGAAAAGGTTGTAAAAACACAACTAGAACAATATTTAAAACAACACAATCTGCAATCGAAGTACTACTCGGGCTTTAGAAAGAAATACTCATGTGAAACAACAATTAACTACGTGATAAATAGATGGAAATTTATAAAGAGTGATTCTAAATAACTGGCAATATTCTTAGATTTAAAAAGAGCATTTGAAACAATAGACAGAGATATTATGTTACAAAAACTTTTTAACTTCGGTGTCCAAAATAAAGAACTAAAATGGTTTCAAACATATTTAACAAAAGTGAATAACGTTTAATCAAGTGTAAAAGAGAATGATTTTGGTGTGCCACAGGGCTCAATATTAGGAGCATTGTTATTTTTAATATCCATAAATGATATTGAAAATGTAATTAAAAAATGTGAAATTTGTAATATATGCCGACGATACTCTCATTTTCACTGAAGAAAAAACATGCGAAAAATGTTATGAAAATTTAAACTCAGACATGGAGAATATTAATAAATGGTTAAAAATGAACAAGCTTAAGCTAAATGAAAATAAAACTAAGTTAATGGAAATAAATATGAATACTACTAGAATATTTTCAATAAATAATGTGATAATAGAAAAAGTTAACAATATCAAATATCTAGGCTTCCTTATTGATAGAGAACTGAAATTAAAAGAACACGTTGAATACATTTGTAAAAAAAATTGGTAAAAAAAAAACATAGGATTTTTCAAACGGTTAAGAAATAAAATCTCAATAATAACATTAATAAACATATACAACACTATCATAAAACCACATTTTGAATATGGATCTACTATTTTATACACATGCTGTTCTGAACAACAAATATCAAGACTGCAAAAATTACAGAATAAAGCAATGCGCGCTATACTGAAATGCAACAGATTTGTCCCGATTACATTTATGCTGAATACACTAAGATGGCTTAATGTGCGCCAAAGATTAATGTTTAATACACTGAATTTTATTCGAAAACTGAAAATGGGAGAAGCACCCGAATATTTAACTGAGCAGCCATATAATTTGAGGAATGTATTGGATTTTAGACTGCTGCGAGCAAACACTAGTGCAATGCAAATATCATTGTTTTACAAGGGGCTGAATGTATATAATAAAATGCCGAGCTATTTAAAGACTGAAAATAATACTAATGCTCTTAGAAGAAATATTGTAAATTTTGTTAGGAATAATAATAACGAGCTTAGCTCAAATATGTAGGGATGTAATTTATTGTTTTATGTTTTTGTAAAAGTATTGTAAATACTACTAAATAAATAAATAAAATAAAAAAAATTATTTTAAGTGACCGAAAATTTTAATTTAAAAAAGAAATTCTCCCACAATCGGGAAACTGTTTCAGCAGCTTTTTGTTGGAGTCTCTGATGAATTTCTTGGCAGATTGAAGTTAATTAGTCCTGAAAAAACGTAAAATTTAAAATCAGCTGATACGAATGTTGTTTTTTTTTAACTGCATGAATCTAACTGTTTGAAAAGAAGTATCTTCCCAAAAAAGTTAGGGAATCTCTGGATAGTGTTTATAACCTTAAAAGTGACGATGTTGAAAAATTAAATATATAAAACTTATAAAAAAGTGTTATATTTTCTTAATTAATCAATGACCTCCCCTCGTATATGAAAAAAATAAACAATTAAAACAGGTTGTTGTTCTGTTTGTCTTTGTAAAATTTTTTGGTTCCGCATTTGTAGACCCTGTTATTATGCCAGCATTTTTATTTGTCTGTCCATTTGCCGGTCCGGTATTGATTCATTTATTGAAAAAACAAAAATGACACAAGCGCACGCGGTCATAGTCAAACAGTCTCATGATAGTAATAAAGTAGACAAAGCCATAGCAACTGTTATTCTTGTGGCATGCAATCGTCATCAGCAGCAGTTACAACACAGAAGCATCTTTATTAATTTTATTTAAGAATAAAATAAACTAAAAACGGAAAATTATTTATGATCAAAGATTTATCGCCAGGTTATTGGAGCGATTTATTTTACAAGAAATAGAATTGTTAAATGCTTAAGAAATTATTTGTGTCACAAACAGTTTAGCAACAGCAGCAGGGCTTGTGGCTTAAGAAGAAACATTTCAGAGATGAAAACAAAGAATTTAAACAGGTTCAATTTTCTTTTTAAATTCTGGAGAAGTAGAGGAATTTAAAATGTATAAAACATTGTCGTGTTGTCATTCATTCTTTGTACTTTTTTTTTTTTACTAAAAAAAAACCCCTTTCCTCTTTAACGATAAAAAAAAGCAGACTGTAGACAGTCAAACAGCCACAAAACCCATCCGTCCATCTTAATTTCTTTCTTTCAATTCAAGCAGCCATTCATCCATTCTCTGCTTGTTTGTTGTCTTTAATTTTTTACTATACTCGTATCAAGCATCTGTTATTTTTATTATTGATTTTGTTGCCACATTTTGTTTTATTTTATATAATTTTTTTCTCAAACTTCGCATTCAATTCTGTCTTTAATACCACAATTTAATGGTTTACAATTTATCATTGATAATTATGAGTTTGTTAGAAATTTACGGGTGGCCTTTTACTTGCATAAAAACATAATCTGCCTCTGTCTACTCCAGCATGGTCATCCGTCCAACTCGACTGGTGGATGTCAGATTTAAACATAACTAAGTTGACGGAGATGATGAAGTAGCTGTTTTCATAGTTTAAGAAGTTGTTGTGTATTACAGCTAGAGGTAGACCACATAATTGACTTGTCTTTATTCAATGATTTTGTAATGGATTAGATTGAATCTATTCGTCTACAAACTTCATCATGCATTTTCAAATGATTATAAAAAAAGATACAAAAAAATTAAAAAAAGTTTTGGAATTAAATAATTTGCTAGAAATTTATTTCTTAGGGTCATCAAACTGTAATTTTGAGAGAAAGATTATTATGCAAAAAAACAATTTTTTTTAGAAAAGACTTTTGGAAACCCAAATATTTCATGATATGAAAAAAGTTGGTTTTTATAAGAAACGATTAATTGAGAATTGTGATTAACTTGTAGAATGTGTAATGTAATTTTACAAATTTTCAAGTATTTTAATTGGAAATTTCATTGAAATTCAAATCCATTATTTTAAATAAAACTATTTTACTTTGACAACCACAGCGAAAACACCGTAAGGTACTTTTTGTAAAAAAAAGGTACCTTTTGCTAGATATACCATCTTAGATACAAAAAATTTACTAACTGAGCGTCAATCAGGCTTTAGACCTCAGCATAGCTGTGTGACAGCCCTAACTGATGTTGCTGAGGAGATTAGAGGTACTTTAGATTCAGGAAATATATCCATTTTAGTATTACTTGACCACTCAAAAGCTTTTGATATTGTGCACCACTCAATTCTGTATCTAAAACTATCAAAAATGTTCAATTTTTCTACCTCAGCTGTAGAATTGATCTCATCATATCTAGAAAGAAAGGCTGCAATATGTATTAAATAATGGACTTGTTTCATATCCTATTAGGACTGTGAGAGGTGTTCCGCAAGGCTCCATACTTGGACCTTTATTGTTCTTACTGTATGCAAATGATATACCACAACAACTCAAACATTCCTGTGTACAAATGTATGCTGATGATATACAAATTTATCTCACAAGTTCTAGGGGATCCATTAGCAAGAAGGTCAATAATCTTAATGCTAATCTAAATAGAATTTTTCTTTGGGCATCAGCAAATGGCCTGCGGCTTAACCCTAAAAAGTCCAAAAGCTTAATAATTTGTAAAAAAGCGGTAAAAATCGAATCTGATATTGAAATATTCCCTGGAGGTACTAAAACCAGAAGATCATAAATCTGGACCGAGATAACTTATAAAAGTAAAAATTTATTCAGTTGCCCAGATATTTGTGCACTTGTTAGATATGGCGGGCGGACTGTTCTGTCCTTTTCCCTGTACTAACAGCTTCAATAGTTTCATTAAAAAGTGTTCGAGTGGGATATACATGCTTTTCAATTGCCCAGAAGTGACCCTTTAAAAATATCAAGACTAAAAATAGAAATATATTTCTTTTTGTATGCTAAATCAAGTTAAAGTTATTTTTATTAATTAAATTTACCTCAAAATCTAATATAAAAAAGATTTTAAGGACGGTGTAAATAAAGTATAAAAATAAATAATCAAATCTACGGGTAAGTCATAATTAGGTTTTAACAAAACTGCCCACTTTCAGTAGGTTATAAAAAACGCATTTAAACAATTTTTTATCTTTTGGAAAATGTGGGTCAACGTTTCCTGGTGATATGGTAAAATTAGCCAAAAAATAACACCATTGCTCATTTCGCTCAGTAAAGTAAAAAAAAATCTGCCTTCAGTTCGACACACCCAAGTGATTGATTCTGCAGTTGTTTTTAAGTCCACGGCAAAATAAAATTTTGAAAGATATGAAAATATATGCCTTTGTTGCAGAGATGTTAGATAGATATTTAAAAAGCTGGAAGTATACCAACCACTAGTATTTAAAGATGAATTTCCATCTTTGGGGAATACCGTAATTTGTTCCAATTCAATGGAAAATATAACCGATTTTATTCTTTAAAATTAGAAATTTCGTATTAGCGAAGACAAGATTGTCTAAATAATTTGTGAGTGAACGAAGTCTATTAGCCTTTAATTTTATAGATGTGTTAAAAGCAACTTCAATTTATGTCAAAATTTAGCGAATCGGAAACACCGGTTTAAAATTTTGGGATTTTTTTTATAAAATGAATTTTCTATAATTTATTCAAGAAGTCCCTATTCTAGTTTTAAAATAAAATACTTTCTAATAAATTAGCCAACGTAAAATTTTGAAGAAATGCTTGATCATCGCCTAACCAAAAATAATATGTACGTTTTGTATTTTTTTTGTATGTAGACTCAAGGCAAATTGAATACTAGGTAAAACTAATAGGGCAGGTGATCGAATTCGCTTTACACATTTTTACGAAACAGCGTCAAAATTTGTTTACATTTTGTTGACGCGCCATTTAAAAAACGAAAAAGTTTTCAATTTCATAATCAAGAAAATATTATTAAATAATTAATTTGTTGATAGTACAGAATTCGCGAATTAAACGTTATGTGAAAAGTGTGTGTGTGTGTCCAAGAAGTGCAGAAAAATATAATATAAAATAAACTAAACAAAACTTTTTTTAAAAAAGAAAACGTTTCTTTGAGAAACATTTTTAAAGTTTATAAATAAAATATTTGAAAAATTTGTTATTGTGCGGCTTGCGACAATAAACAACTACCTAACATTATTTCACTTATTGGAGTCTATGGTGTGCAAATTATTATTTGTAAATTCATTTTTTATGAAATTTCTTTTTCTTCTGTTTTTTTTATATTTTTCCTCTTTGTTAAGAAACATGTACACGTAAATTTACACTAACAAAATATATGCGTTTTTTTGTTTTTGTACTCATGCGATTACCTAGTATTCAATTCGCCTTGTGTAGACTTAAGCTACTTTCAGATTTTTTTTTACATATGCCATGTCAAATTTTACCACTGCAAAACACATACATACATGCCGTGTGAACAAGTTGAACTAATGCTTGTTAAAATTTGTCTGAAAAAAGTTCAATTAAAGCACCTTTTACTTTGATTTGACAAAGCATCGGACATGAGCTGTTTTTAACACTAAAAAGGTTGTGTCAGATGTAACAATTTATTTACATTTGAACGCAAAAAATAATATACAAACATAAGTTATCTGTAAATTTCCAATTTTGGCAGACCTGCGAAATTACATACAAATGTGTGTATGCATGTGTATTTAAACTAACAAGTCATGTTGTTTTCAAGCAGCTTCAAGTAACAGCGTTTGTAAAACAACAATTTCACCACAAATGCTTCTCTACAAGAGAAAACTTTGAAGTCTACGTTTTGCCATTAGAGAATGGAGAAAAAATTAAAAAACAAAAGCTTCTTTCTCTACAAGTTGAAATACAAATATTTCAAATCTACGTTTGGGCTAGAGAAAATGAGAAAAAACACCACAAACGTTTCTCTACAAATTGAAACAACAATTCTGTTTCTGTGTGGAGAATTAAGAAAAATATTTTTGTACATTTGGTTGTAAACCATGCTAAACCAAACGGTTATAAAATAATTTTTGTGCATATAACAGTTTTATTACACCACCATCCATGGCGAATTAATTATAAGGTGATAGCAGTGGCGAATTCATTTATTTTCGCCTGTATTCTAACTGTCAAACACTATATATAAAAAATCTGTATAATAGCTAGATAATTTTTTTTATATATGGAGTTTGACAGTTAGAGTACAGGCGAAAATAAATGAATTCGCCACCGCTATCACCATGGCGAAATAATACCAGGTGGTCGCAATGGCGAATTCATAATTTTTGCCGCAAACGTAAAATGTCAAACTCCATACAATAAACTGTTATACATATTTTTTATATATGGAGTTTGACATTTAGAGTTTACGGCGAAATTCATGAATTCGCCATTGCGGCCACCTGGTATATTTTCGCCATGGCTATCACCTTGTATTTAATTCGCCTTGCCACCATCCTTAAATCGTCGATGCCCGCAATACATATTTTAAATATTTGAATCATTCTTTCAAATACCGCCCGAACAAGGCAATTTCAATTCTTTTATTTATAAATTAAAGAGGAATTTTTAAATGAAGAGTAAAAACATTTTGGAAAATTTGAAATATAACTGAAACTGGTGTTTTATGTAAACAAAACAATCATGTAGGAGGAAAATTTTTAAAATCATTTAACTGCACTGCTTTATTTTTCAAGATGGTGTCCGATGCAAAATTTTTCATCGGTTCCGTTTTATGCCATTCTATTCAAATGATAAGTTTTCTCAATGTTATTTGGCTAAAAGAGCAGAATGTAAAATATTAGGTTTAGTTTATACGATTTTAAAAGTTAACGATGTGAATAGAGCGGCATTTCAAAAGCGTAAAGATACGATCCAGCAAACCAACACCAAAGTTATGTTCATACACTTTGTTTATTTTCACTCAATGGAATCTACTTGAACTATATTGGATCTATATTTAAACTGCGGAGCTGTGCCGGAATAGTGTGAAATTTATCGCCTTAGGATCACACGGACTTCCGAAGTGTAATGTGTTCTCTTATTTCCCGACCGCCACTGGTTTTATCTAGAATTTTTCGACTAATGTCGGCAAGCTGAGCTGTTTTAATGCTTTATTTGTCTTAAGTTATATAGGTAAGAAGGAATTATTTATATACGGTATATATTTAACTTCAACGACGTGTTATCTGATAAAAATAAAACATATACGATTTGTCTTGCTTCACTTTTTATTGCAGCCCAAACCTGTTTCTGTGGAACATTTTTTAAAGGCTTAAAAACTGCCAATTGTCACTGTCCTTTGAATTCTTGGCATTTTTGATGCAGTTTCAGTAATTCTTGTGTAAAAAATGTTCTAAATAACTAATTTATTTTAATTCCTTCACTGTCTTTTGCAACTTCATTTAATGATCGGCCACTTTTAGGATTCACATAAAACACGATACTACTTCATCTACATCGTCCTTAAAATCTCGTTTAAGTTAGATTGCAATGCTAATCTATATAACAAACAGGATTTTTAATAGATTTGCCAAACAAAAAGAAATCTACATTTGTACTGTACTCACTTTTGGCAAAATTTCCTTAAAATCATTTTGTTTTTTACGTTACAACTCCTTGTTTTGAAAGTGGAATAATTTTATTATAACCTTCGTTTATCAGGTAATTGTATTTGCAAATGACATAAAGCAAATTTTTTGTGTGGAGGTTTAGCTTAAGAAACAAGTTTTAGCTACAGAACTGAAATTATCTATTTGATTTCAAAATCGAAATATAAACGACTGATTTTATGTTTGTATTTTTAAAAATCTACTTAATTTTTTCTTTTAAATTAAAATTTCTTATAAATTTAAATTCGGTTGATTGAGCTCCTGATTTGACAAGGGGCGATTGAAAGATAAGTAAAATTTGTTTGCGTGGTTTTTCAGTGTCTGTGGATTCATTATTTTAGCTTTACCCCAGTCGCTGCTTGAATGTTGGTGTATTTGAATTTCACCTCTACTGGATTTTGTCTAAACTTAGCAAAGACATATTCTGGTGTGTTTCAACTTCAACTGCTAATTGTATATTAATGGTAGATTGCTCTACTATTTGTTGAAAATGTTGTGTTTTAGTGTAGACTTATTTCCGAATACAAAATTAGAATGAACATAAGCTCAATTCAACTCTTGAAATTCGAATATATAAAAATAAAAATCTACAATATTGAAAGAAAATCGAAAAAATAACTAAAGTATTTACAAACTTTAGGTAAAATTTCAATTTACAATAATTAAATCGTTTATAAAAAATTTTAACAAACATAACCTTAATTTGAAGCATTCATTTTTCTCATTTTTGTCCCTTGAACTAGAACAAATCTATCACATTTGCTTCAGTCATAATACTAATTGTGTCTAATACTCTGTTCAGACATACGCTTTAATTGAGCAATTAAGGAATTTACGCAATTAAGGCCTTAATTGAGCTCAATTTACCATACAAGAAGTTAATTAATAAATTGAGCAATTAGTACTTAATTGCATCACTAATTGAATGATATGCGAAATGCAATCCTTGCCAACAAGTATGTTTACTCTGGGAACTATGTTCAGTGAGAAGAAAAAATGTTTAAAATTAAAAAGCCGCAAGTAAAAAATATAAAAAAAGAAATAAAAACAAAATGGCGAATCATACGAAAATGGCTTTTTGACACTTCCACCTTCAAAGCAACAATAAAAAGCCATGTTGTTTTTGTAATAAAAAAAGAAAGCTGGGCGGACGGCACTTTCTATTAAAATAAATACGCCTTGTGCTAATTGAATAAGTTTAATTGGGCACCAAATTAAATTGCGCAATTAAAATTAAATTAAATTAACTTAATTAAGAAAACATGTCTGAACAGGGTATAACTAGTATTATAACAGTCTCAAAATGTAACTAGTTACAATTTTAGCTGCAGGGCTGTATTGTTGCTTACATAAATAAGTTCATTTGTCAAAAGAACTACATAATTCCGGTGGATGGAAATGCTATTGTAGGCATCCGCTTTAAAAATTCTTTCTTCAAAATATCGTAGTCCATTTCTAGACAGTAGGGATATTCTGAAATTAACTTTTCCTTTTTAGCAGAAAAAAATACTTGGAAGAAAAAAAAATGCTTAACTTTCAGAAGCTTATGAGTGGTAGGAGGGGGTATCTACCACCTTTACCTTTTTTAATTGGTGTCTATGGCTCTTCTGTCAAAAGCAAACCCTACATTTTTGTATCTGGGTAATAATCCTAATTCCTTTAGGGCTTGTACTTTTGATTTGTTTGAATGTCGTCGGTACTTTTGCAAAATCTGTTGGTTGTGTTATTGGCTCTTTCGATAATAAAGGGCGATTGTTGCAATATTTTGTTTTAGCCCATTTTTGTTTGTATATATATATAAATTAATTTTTTTTTCGCAATATCATGAATGCAATGATTGCAATAGAAGGCAACATGTATCACACTCCTAATAAGATTTTAAAAATTAAATTAAATTTTTAAACAATCTTTTCAGTATTTTCTCACATGTACATATTTATAGTTGTGCCACAACGTGTTTTTAATTTCACAAAATTATTTATTCAATAAAAAAAAAAAAAAAAAAAAAAAAAATAAATAAATTTAAAATTATAGAAAGTTTAACTAACGTGTCCCAATTCCAATTTTCAACTTAAACCTCTTTTTTTAAATAAAAAAAATTTTTAATACAAACGTTTGCATAATTGTGTTTAAAACACATGTCTACAAAATGTGTGTGTTTAACTAAATAACAATTAACCAACATTATAAATGCATTTTATGTTGCACTTGTTGGCATTTAAAATGAACATTTTGTGTATAATTTAACAATTAATGTCATATTTATATAATTGTCCAGACACATATTTCTTTACAAATCAAATAGACAGTCAGACCACACCCTTTGTAACAAATTGAAATTAAAAATTTCGATGCATTCAAATTATTTTCGACACACAGTGGGGGATTTGAAAAAAAAAAAAAAAATTTATAAATTATTTTTAATACGGCCCAAGTTTACTTGTATTTTAATTTATAAATATTATTATTTTCAAGAATTTATAAAAAAAATTTACTCTGTTAATAAATTTAGAAATTTATATTTGGCTATAACATCAAAATGGTTCAACTTATGAGTTTTGAGAATTAAAAATATCAAATAAGGAAATCATTATTTTATTAAACTTAATTTTTATTGACTTAAAGCAAAACTTTGAGTCAATGTGGCATCCAGCCCTAGAGGTGCGAATTGACTTAAAGTTTTGCACCTCGGTTATGGGTAAGGCAAGGTGGATACGTAATACATCACTTTTGCTTTTGAAAATGTAGGCTATTTTGAGAACATTATACGCTCTTTCGCTCGAATTTAAATTTTGCTAACAAATATTTGCAAATAAAAATTTTTTAATATTGTAGAAATTTGTAATGTTAAAGCATTAATTGAAAAATATCATTGATTTATGAAAACTCCACAATTTCAGAAAACGATTAAAAAAAAACCTAAAAGTGGAATTTTTCAGTTTTTTTATTTTTGCTACAGGAAAAGCAATAAAAACCCCTGAGGAGGTTGGGTATCCCGACATAAATTAATTTTAATTGTCTTATATCTGCTTAACAACAATAGTAACTTTTATTTAATCTAGATTATTCTGAGAGTTAAGAGCATTTTAGAAAAATACCGTGGGGGACGGGTTCCTCTGATACCAAATAATTTTTCATTATACTACATTTGAAGTTAGCTTACTTTAGAAGGGGTTGTTTGCTTTGACACATCAACCCGGATACCCTTGGGTGCAATGTTTTATCCTTTGAAATAAAACCAACACCTTACACTTCACAGCCGCTCTTAGCCCCGTGATTGCCATTATAAAGAAGACTCTAGTTTACACTTCCAAATATAATTCGGCTCATTGTAGAATCTTTTGCTTAGCTTTCTACTACTTTATAATTCTTTTGTATCCTTACATGTTCTACAAATATCGTGTGTCCTTACTGATCCTAATAACTATTCTTAAGCCCAGGAGTAGTGTGGTTCTTGACTAATGGGTAGCTTACCGACTCTATACTTCTACTGTTGTTTTCGTTTGAGCGAAGTCTTGCAAGTTCGTCGGCACCGTCATTGACCTTGAAATTGCCAACGCCCAGAACGTAGCACTGAGTGCTCTGTTAAATGCGCAAAGAATTAAACAGAGCCTTTTTTCCTTCCATTAGTTGTTACGACATCAATTTACTATTTATAAAAGTTCCTAAATGTGGAATGAATATCCGTTTTCTCATTTATGTTCCAACTATCTCTAAAAACTTAAACCCCTCATAGAGTTTGTTAAGTCTCCACCAAAAGTCTCCATCTGGTGTTTCTGCTAAAGACATTCTGTGGATAACTTTTTCAGTGACCTTGTAGCCCGTCTGCCCAGGGACTTTTAAAAAGATCTAAAGGGATTTAAGGTCCAATCACTTAAACTTCACTTACATCAGGCTATCAGCACACGCCAAATTACCCACTGTGCGAGACTATAATATTTGTTTGTTGTAAACAAATTTATATCGTGATAAATTTTCTTTATATTCAATTAAAAATATCCAAAAAACTAATCACTGTAACTAATGGCACGTCATAATAATCGTAAATTTCTGATGAATTTAAAAAAAGAAAATGAGAAAAAAATTGAAAATTATGCGCATGTGTCTGTCTGTCTGTCTGTCCGTCCGATAACAGTACAAAACGCACGCATGAATTATAATTTATTAATCAAATAAATATTTTAAGAAGTAGTAAAGTGTGTGTTTTGAAAACTGATTGAATGGAGTGTGTCACGGATTAAGCTGATTGTCCGTCCATCCTGTCGTATTATGAAAATAAAAAATTCTGCTGTGACATTGAAATTAATGCTGAACAAACTGTAAACAGTTGCTTTAAATGAAGTCTTAAGTGTCTGTAGCATTAGAAGAGTAAGAAAAAAATTTACTTCGTTTGAAAATTCATTTCGTGTTTTATTTTATGAAACCATCAAAATGCCACCTCTTAAATCCCCTTGTATTTTATTTTCTTTAATAAATAGATTTATTTTTTGTTGTTGCATTTTCTGCCTTCCTTGTTTGTCATAGACCTCAAGACAAGACTGTAATCATTTGTGGCTTGCGTCAAGATTGCGGTTTCAATTTATCCTCCTCTGTGGCAGCCACAAGCAAAATGACTAAAGGAATGAGTGATAAGATATTTAGCATTTTGATGGATTATTTTTGAATTGTAGTTTAGATGCAGTCTTTTTAAAATATTTTTTTTTTCTATCTGCTGGTATTTTTCCCCGTTCGCTTCCTTCCTCTCTCGTAATATTATCTCTCATATAAATTTATTTGGAAACAGAAAATTAAATTTTTGCTGCAAACTAGTTTTTTTATTTTTTGTGTTTTAAAACTAAATTACTTTGCCCGTAATTTCAATCTCAGTTATAAATTTTGTTGTAAACAGTTTTAAAGTGATTTTCCTTGGTCAACATTTGACATTGACAAAGTCATTTTAACACTGTCTTAATTTTAATTTATTTTTGTGTAGGCATCAAGGAATAGTAATCAAACATTAAAGTGTTGACGACTAGAGTGACTTTAAAAGCCATATGGGGTCTCTCACTGGTTTCTTAATTAATAATATGAGACAGTTTTTGTAAGACTGAGACAGTTTTTGTAAGACATCTAAAGTCTGTGTAAAATGGGTAATAAAAGTGGACACATGACAACACTTTTAATAATAAAAAAGAGTTAAAATGTGATATGTTAAAGAAATAAAAAAGTGACAATAGTTCAGACTACGTGGGGTCCATAAATAACTTTGAATGGGTCAAGTAAGCAGCAAACCAATTTTGAGCAAAATACGTCGTATATATACAGTTGCACACAGTTCGAGATTGCTTGATATTCAGTGACGACTCTAAGCTTAACATTAAGTTTGAGAAAATCCCGTACTACGATGGCATTAAAAAGTCTGTTTACAACTGTAAAGTACGATGGAGTATTGTCATGCCACATACCCCATGTAAATTGCTGGAATAGGGACACTGTCATGGATCGTATTCTTTCACTCAGCCCTTAGAAATTCAATTTAAAGACTTTTCTAGATAAAATGTAGCTCTCGGGCAAGTGGAACTTTCAACAGGATAACAATTCAAAATTTAATGGAGTAGATACTTTGTAAGGTGTGTGAAGAGAAATACGTTTAAAAAAAAATGTAGCACGCGATAATTTTTTTCTCCCATACAAACAGTACAATTTCTTTAGGAAATTCCGGACTATTTTAGCAAATACGATTACAGTGACAAAACCCTTCCATCTCGGAGAATTAAACCTATTTTATAAGACGCAGAAAATTTACCTAGTGGAATTTTCGCATATACTAAGTCAATTTCCCGCGTCTTATAAAAAATTTCTCAAATTCAATTTGAATAAGCTGTGTTTACAGTTTAATAGTTCTATAAGTGCCCTTTATTTCCCAATAGGTCTAATTCTCCGAAATCGAAGGGTTTGGTCACAGTAACAAAATCCCTCATAGAACTCATCGTATATAAGAAAATTGCACTAGGTCAATTTTCTGCGTCTTATAAAAATTTATCGCATGCTATATTAAAAAAAACGTATTTAACTTGACGTATTTATCTTCACACACATTATAATTTAATTACCGGATATGATTAAAAAGGTCAATTAAACAGGCATTTCTGAAAAATTAAACAGCATGTCCAGCAATTAAGTAGAGGACCCCATTTGGTGTTGCCTTAATGATTTATGTGGCATTCCAAGGCTCTCTTGAAGGCAAATTCATTTAAGCTAAGTGACTTGATGACAGCTTGATTGTCAGGTCCATGACCTTCGAGGCAGCAGGCAAAACACTACGCCTACCCCTAATTTTTCCATATTATTTGGAGCAATAAAGTAATTCAAATCAAAACAAAAAAAAAAAATATGGTGCAATAGAGAATTAAAAAATAAGAAAAATCATCAAGTGAAAAAAATTGGCACTCGCTTATATTTTCCGAGTTACGGGGCTCTGAAATTTTCAAATTTTTTTCAATATCAATATGGGAATCATTTTAAAGCTTTTGAAGAGATCTTTAAGGAAATACTAAAATTTTTTAAAAATCCTTAGCCCATTAAGAGCCAATGTCATGTTTATGTAAATTTATATATATGCAGTACCAATTTTTTTTTTTTTTAATTCTCTGTCACCCCAATTTACATAGATGGTGAAGGATATATAAGACTCGGCCGAATATAGCACTTTTGCTTGTTTTTATTTACAAAAGTTCTTTCGTTAGCATAAAAAAATGATACCACTGTATATGAAATATTTTTTCTATCTAATAAAATGCGTCTTAAATTGGCTTAAATTATATTTGTTTAATCTTTTTTTGTTTATTAAAAAAAAAAAACATATACAAAAAATAACTTGCAACAAGATCTTAGATATTGCAACTCTCACGTTATATTTTTTATAAGGAAATTAAAATTTTTTCCTAAGATATATATTTTTTTTTGCATTATACCCTGCTCAAGAAAAACAATGACGGAGCATTCTTTCTACCAATGCCGGCAAATGAATTGTTCCGCTGCCTTATTCTGCTAATAATAATTTCTTTACAGCGACCCACTTCATTTGAATCTTGTTTCTCTACTCACATTAAAAAAAAAAAAAACAAATTCACACTTGATTAAAATCATTTGATTACAAACGAACACACAAGAAACATACAGAAGAAATATGTATTTTGTTTGTAGTTAAAAAATTTCCTAAATCTTTACAAGAAAAGCTCTGTTTTTTTTTTCCTTTTTTTCTTTCATTCTTTTCTTTTTTTGTGAGTTTCTTTATCAAATGATCAAATGTTTACCAAATGGTATTAAACTCTCTTTATTTATCACTATTTTTTCTTTTAACGCAGCTGTGTGGCTTAGTTTTTAAGAAAGAATTATTCTTTTTGTTTTTCTCGTTTTCGACTTTATCTTTTTATCTTACGAATTGAGAAAATGAGTTGTATGTGGTCGTCTAGTCTTGGCATTTGAAACATCTTTCATTGTCTGTCATTATAAATCAAAATATTTTTAAATATTAATTTTCTTCATGAGCTTTTTAATTTTTCTTTGGTTTTTCGAACTTATACTTTTGTAAAAATAAGGAATGCACAGCTGCCCAGTCCAGAATTGATTTGTTCAATTTTCCATTCAAATTTTAAAGCTATTTGTTTTGTTTTTGTGTGGACATAGATTTTTAAAAGGTTTTTGTGGCCATTATAATCAAAATGATGATATATCAGCGTTGTAAAATGACTAAACAAAAAATCATATTACGTTTCTTTGCGAAAAGTCTCAATGTTGCAATTAAAAGAAACAGTATCTCCTGAAAAAAAATATTTGGTATTGTTATGCACTTTAAATTTTCTTGATCAAAATAATTGTCTAACAACTGATAATTTCTTGATATTTTCACTAAGTATTTATTGATCATGAATTACTGTGGCGAAAGCATTTTTAAATGGTCAGTCGCTACTGCTTGCGTATGTTTTTTACATATATTTTCTTCAGAGACTTTGCAAACTTAAGTCTAAAACGAATTTGACTGAATGGGAATTATAGTCAATCAATAAAGTACAGTTACTTACAGCATTTACGTCAATAACTTTAATTTTTTTTTGTCTGTAAAGAATAATTTGTAACACTTTTTTTTTTGTAATTTTGATTATCGATAAATCTAATTGAAATTATTTAATAAAAGAATACAAAGAATACTAAAAATTCAGCAAAAGCCTAAAATTACACAAAAAAGTCAAATGGCGACAATAAAAAATTTACAAAAATTAAATAAATTAATAAAACGAAATCTTAGAAAAGCATCAGAGATTCACAAATAGAACAAACTTCATTAAAATATCATAAATTCACAAGAAAAAGCAGTCACATAAAAATCGATAACTTAATAAATTATATAGAAGTTTTTCAAATATTCGACCATTCTAAAAAGTCATAATCAATTTTGAAAATACCCGGGAAAATCGCTTTATCACTTAAAATTCAAAAATTGCCATAAATAAAAATTTCACAAATAATCAAAAGGTTTTTAGGGGCCCCCAAACTAATTGGGATGTTTAATGAAAACATGGTTTTTTCCAAAGGACGACGGCACATGCTGTGCAGAGCAACAAACAGTTGTCCTACTAAACGAAACATTTTGAGAACACATCACAATCACCCTTATTCTAGTTTTCGGCGTCGTCACATATCAATGTTGATATGTGTCGGCGCATTCGATCTTTTATTCTACTTGTCGTTATTGACACTTATCGATTACTATTCAAAGATTTTTTGTATTTTATAACAAATGTGACGACGATATGGTATTAGTTTGATTCAAATTTTTGTCGACGCCATTTTGCATAACGACTGGAAGTAATTTAAACCAAATATAACATTGAATATATAAAAAAGAGAAGGTTGCATATTTGAAAAGTTGGTGGAAGAATTGCAGAAGAACCCATGACTTGCATGGCGAGATTTAAAATTCAAAGGAAAATAAAAAATTGGTTGCTAATAAAGCGGAGTGTAAAGCCATCGGCGGGGGAATGTTTAAACAATTTTCAATAAATCTGCTGAAAGAAGCTGTGGCAAACCTTTCAAACCTTCAGAAGCATTTTAATCCTAAAGGAGCAGTTCAAGGAGTTCAAATGGTTGACATGAGAAAAGATTTTTATGTAATGAAACTTGCTGAAGTCAAATTTGTCATTGAAGAATCAGTGCAAGTCAACCAACAGTTAAGGGAAACTCCTTGCACGCCTAATGCTGCTGCTACCAATGATACCAATTATGCTCAACCTGTACTGTCGAAAGTAGTTAAATACAAAGCAAAAAACCATACAATAATCAAAATGATTTACTGCAGAAGCACAGCCAGGAACCGGCAAAACATATGTACATACTTGCGATCCGGCAAATAAAAAATATTGCAATTCTACCTAAGAAGGTTTCTTTTCAGCACAAGTGTTTGTTTTTTTTCGAGCTTTCAACATTTTACCATAAAAGTATCAATAAACAAATAAAATTTAACAAAAAACTTAAGGATGTGCATTTTCATTTCATAAAAATCGATAAACCGTCGATGTCGACACAGGGATGTTATAGAATGCAAAAGTTTTATTGAATTGACGCCGACGTTGATACGAAGCGATATTGATAATAAAATGACGACGAGGACGACGCCGTTAGTTAGAATAAAGGCGAATGATTCAATCTAAGGGTCATCAAGAATTCGGGATTTAACGGCGTTGGATCGTTTTCCGTGGGGCGTCTGAAAACTGTGGAAACAAAGAAGAGTCAGATTCAAAAAGCCGAAGTCGAGCTATAATTTATAATTTGTGGCAGACTAATTAAAAATTCTCAAATTAAACTTTTTTTTAATTTTTTAGTGAAATTTTTTAAACACTGACAATCAAAAACTGAATCCAGTATAAAGGTTTACAGCTAAAATATCCTTAAAAATTACACATTGTTAACAGTGGATATATTAATTCCGTATTATCGTGAGTTACTAGTTAAGGGGGCAGTTTAAGCAAAAGCGGATATAAGCTGAAATACGCCGCAAGTCTCGGCAGCAGCTTAAGTAACTAAAAAAAATTTTGACGGCGAAAAATGCCGCCTTGGTGCCGCACGACTTCGTGATTTTTGCATATTAATGCCAATTTCACGATGTCGCAATCGTTCGTTCGCACAATTACATTCAAAACAAAAACAAATTCTAAAAAATTGTTTTTGTTTTAAAAGTAATTATGCGAACGAAAGAACGATTGCGACATCGTGAAACTGGCCCTTATATTCTAAGGCTCTATCATTCATATCTTGATGCTGAAATTATTAAAAACATTGTTTTTTGAACACATTAAAAAAAAACACTTTTTATTACATATTGAACTTTAAAGTGACGAAATGATAATGCAACACACTTGTCTTTCAATATTTTTTCTTTCACTAAACTCTCAAAATAACTTTATTAAAACATGTTGTTTTACAAAATTATTACAAAATTTAATATGCCTTTAGGTCAAAATTGTTGTTTGATTTTCTTAAAATTTTCTGGATATTTACTTAAGTTACTGTAAGTGAAGGCTTCTGGTTTTCTATAGCCAACACTTAAAGCTAAAGAAACTTTAAAGAAAATAAAAACTCTTCTAGTTGTACCTTTGAAATATCAATAAAAAAGTATTGAAAAAAGAAAAAAAAAAACATCAAAATAACAATAATATTTAATCGTAATAATACGATTCAAGAGTTGTTTTAGATCATTTGGCCAAGAAGATATTTTTGTTTCGCTGGCAGCCAGCCGGGCACAGGCCATCTTATCATCGAGATCATATTTGCTAGGAAAATATTAGTGATTAAACAGCAGCAGCAACACCAACAGTAACCTAAATGCAAAAAGAACAACAACAATAATAATAATAAAAAAAAAACACCAACAAAAAGGCAATAAAATATACATCGGCCACTCACTATATTAATGGTTTCTTTTTTTTATTGCGCATAATTTTATTCTTTTGTTTTTTTATTTTGTTTAATACAACTTTATTGTGGTTGTTTTCATGAATTTAAGAGAGTAAAATGATTGTTTTTATAAATACCTTAGGATTGAAGCAATTAAATACGCCCAGAATAATGCTCCCCTGAAACGCTGGAGAACCTCCCCTGGGGAAACTGGACTTTACTACAAAAAATTATAGGAGAATAAAGGAGGTGTTTTTCTTCAACCTTCGGAAGGTAAACTGTCATACTGAGCTCACTTCTCGAAATTTATGATCAGTATACTCCAGCAAATCATTATAAATATATGAGGTTTTAACAAATCCACATTTATGTACTTTACAGACGGCTTTTTGTTTTTATTGCACACACACTATCGTCCATCTGAGAAAGCCGTCCCTCGAACTGTGGACAGATTTCATACCGCATGTGAAAGAATGAAATCTGTGTACTCAAAAGAGAAGTAAATTTATTGATTAGACGTCGCAAAGAGTGCTATTTTGCCAATCTATCCGGACATTACTTTGTTTTAGCTTATATTAGCTCTGAAAATTTACTGAGTGCACCTAAATTAATGTAACCTGGCAGAAAAATCTATTATGATCATAGGCTATTAAAGCTAGAAATCAAGAATAATTTGGACCAAGGAGAAAAAAGTTCTACTTAGAAAAACTAGTCCTACCTCTGAAAAATGCAAGCTTTTTTTTTAATCTCTTGAGTCCAAATTAAAGTTGGACTCAAGAGTTTCTAAAATGCCGTTTTAACCACGCCCATTTTTGTGGGCGGTGAAACAAAATATTTTAAAAAATAATATAATTATTAAATGAAATGGATTACATACGCCTTAAAACCAATGAAATTAATTTATATGGGCAGGGGGAGGTATCCCTCCAAACCCAGCCCTAAAAACGTCCCTGTGAAATTTGAAAACAAATTTTTTTTGCTGCCAATTTCCTAAAAATATTTATTTTTAATGTTTCCAATGACTTACCAATCCCCGCCTCCCAAGAATATGATTAAAACGACATTTTTGTAATTTGTTACATTATAGTATTTTATTTATCTGAAATAATCAATACAATCATGATACGGTAAATTTATTTAAAATTGTTACAATTAATTTAATTAAAAGAACTTCTCCTTTGCACTAACATGATATTGAGTGCCATGGTCCTTCTTCGTCTGATTCTTCAAAGAACTCTTCTGAAGCTGAATCCTCTTCAGCGTAAAGTACAGGTGGAAGCATGAAAAGTAAATAGTGGGTTAGGCGCAAAAACGCGCAACGTTTTTCTACAGTACAAACGAAGAGATCTCAAATTTTGTTTTTGTATAAAACATTTTTAGGGCCGTGAAGGAGATCACTTTCAAAAACCTTTTCACTTTTTTCCAAAAAATTTAACAAAAAAAAAATAATGTTTATTCAATTTCGAAAGAAGTTTTTTTATTATAAAAATTTAAAACAAAATTATTCTAAAAAATGTACTATTGCTGCGGTTTGCATGCGGGTGGCACTATTGGACCTTATTTTATTAAAAATTAAGCTGGTGCTCACGTTACGATTAATGGAGATCGTTACCGCACAATCATCAACGATTTTTTGTTTACAGAGGTGTATGATATTGATCCGGGATTTTCAACACAAACACGCCGACAATTACGAACGACTTTGGCGGTAAGTTGATTTCGAGAAATAGATCTGTCAATTGGCCACTTGAAGTTATTGTTTTATGTGGATAAACAACAATTGACGTCCCCCGGAACGCCATTATTGTTCGTGTTATTCCTGACGTACTGACAGCGATTTGTTGAAAATGCTGTTTAACTCTGTAATTTGCCAAATTCTAAAAAGTAAAAGGAGAGAAAAGGAAATGGTCAAAATTGCTGAAAAAAGTAAGATTTTCAAAATCTGCACCGCTTTAAACCACTGGCTTTGAAGTGCAACAATCGGTTCATATGTTGCCAAACACTTTGCATGCCGCTTTTATGATGTTGTGGTTGTAAAATCTATAAAAAAAAACGCAGAACATTTTCGAACAAATTAATTTGAATTTTAAAAAACAAAAAAGCACAAATATCCATAAACTAATGTCTTCCGTATACGAGTCGAGTGCTGAGTTTTATGAGACTAAAATACAGTTTTTTGTTTTTCCTTTTTTGAATATTCGTCTCTGGGTTTCCTACTTTCTTGGCATAATTGTTAGTTTTGTTTGTTGTACGAAAAAATTATAATTCATTGATTTAAGTTTTAAAATTTCATAATATGTTTATTTTTAAAATGCAATTTAGTGGATTTATGCGAAGTTGGGTCAATATGTTATTTAAAAAAAAAACATGTAGGATCTTGAAGCAGCTAAGATTAATGCAAAATGTTAAGTGACAAAAGAAGGGCGGAAAATTTTAACGAATTAATTAATACCACAGGCATATCACACGGTGGAGAACAATTGTGTACACAAATTTGGTATCAAAAAGCCAAAGACCGTGCGTTTGTCACATTGGCTTGACAGAAGCAATGTTAACAAAACAGGTCCTACTTTAACTCCCCTTCGTTCCCTAGTGGCGAGAAAAAAGTATAAGCAAGAACATCATCCGTCGTTATCAGCAGGTCACACGTATACAGGGTTTCTTGATTGAAATACCCTTCACCACAAAAAGGGAAAAAGGAAAAAGGGTATAACTAAGTTTGTCATTCCGTGTGTAATTTCTACAATATCCATTTCCAACCCCATAAAGTGGATATATTTCGACTTCTTATGCATAACGTAGTCGATTGAGCGATGTCCGTGTAAATAAATATGTCAATCGATCAGATATAGTGTCAAAATAGGTGCTATTGGAAATCATCATGTTCGGTCCATGTCGTTCGAGGCATCAAGCAAAACACCACGCCTACCTCTAATTTTTTATGTCATTTGGAATAATAAAGTAACTCCAATCGAAAGAAATAAATATATGGGGCGATAGAGAATTAAAAATTAAAAAAAAACATCGCGTGAATAAATTGGCGCTCGTCCATATTTTCCGAGTTACGGGGCTCTGAAATTTAAAATTTTTTCAAATATCAATATGGGTATCATTTTAAAGCTTTTGAAGAGATCTTTCAGGATTTATTAAATTTATTAAAAATGCCTAACCCATTAAGAGCCGGCGTCATTTTAATATAAAATTATATACATGCAGTTCCAATTTTTTTTTATTTTTTAATTCTCTGTCACCATAAATGTTGATACCCAAAAATAATCAATAGTCAGTTTTTTTATCCGAAAAATTTTCCCCTGAAAATAATACCACTTTGCCTCATATTCATTTCCGGTATCTATGTGACTAAACATCATTAAATAAAAGTATTAAAAAAAAGATCAGTAACATGGATGAAGGAGGGGTGTTGTGATACCCCAGCGTACTTTGTACAGGTGTTTCTGCTGTTGCAATAGACTTGTTTTTACCCCCAACTCGCTCAATCCTTGAAGATGTTTCTTGGCCGAACCGACCTCGAAGATTAACCTCTCTCTCTTTCTTTCTTAATTCGCCTTCGCCATGGTTTTGTGCAGAAGTAAGGATTCACCTTCGTACGGCCTTATTACACATGTACGAGGGCTGCTCTATATATTTCTGGCCTAATAGTGAAAATGCGAATACATATAATCAAAAATAGTTTTATTGTTTTTCAAAGTATTCTCCAGCATGATTTATACACTTTTGCATGCGCTCAAACCAGTTGCCGAAGCACTTTTTCCACTCCGATTGAGACACCTCTAAAACATGGTTTTTGAACACTTCAACAGCTTCTTCTGGCGACGAAAATCGTTGACCACGCATTTTTTCTTGATGTGCAGAAACAAGAAGAAGTCATTAGGTGCCAAGTCAGGGCTGTACGGCGGATGACCCATTAATTCGACTTTTTGGCCGGTCAAAAACGCTCTGGTTTGAGCCGATGTGGGAGAGCTCGCATTGTCATGGTGAACAATGATTCGTCTTCTCTTGTTGGTTTTTCAAATTTCTCCGATGACTTCAGGCAAACACATTGTAGTGTACCACTCAAAAGTGACCGTTCTACGTTGCTCAAGCGGAACAGTCGCCACATGACCAGTTTTGCCGAAGAAACAGGCGACCATTTGCTTCGAAGTTCTTCTTCCACGAACAACTTTCGTTGGATTTTGCTCGTCTCTAAAGACCCACACGGTCGATTGTTGTTTCGTTTCGGGCTCATACGCATAGATCCATGATTCGTCACCCGTGACGATCTTATAAACGTCTTTTGAAGCACCGCAATCGTATTTTTGCAACATTTCTTTGCGCCAATCGACGCGAGCCTTTTTTTGAGCGACTTTCAAATTGTGCGGGATCCAACGAGAAGAAACCTTTTTTACGGCCAGGTGTTAATGCAGTATCGAATGTATGCTGGTGGAAGAAATGTCCAAGGATGTCTCTATCTCTCGGTATGTCGCATGTCGATCTTGCACTATGAGTTCACGCACGGCATCAATGTTCTCTGGCACAACAGCCGTTTTTGGACGACCTTCGTCTTTGAGCGAGCTTCGGCCACGATTAAATTTTTCACAGTGCTATAGGATGGTGCTTCATCGCCATATAAAGATTTAAGTTCATCAATGCACTCTTGTCGTGATAATCCACGTCGAAAGTTGTGAAAAATGATGGCACGAAAATGTTCACGAGTTAATTCCATTTTTTTTTTATATTCATTTTTTCAAGTCACTGTAAACAACACAAATAATGGTCGTACGTCAAAACGTTTTGAGTACGATTATGCTTAAAAATGACAAACTTTCCAATGGAAATGTCAGATTGCGCTCAGTGCTGCCAGGCCAGAAATATATATAGCAGCCCTCGTAAGTCTATATTTTAACAGCAGGTCGACAGGCATCCACACCCTGTATACTAGAGATAAAGTTTACTCTTGGTCATTAATCCCTGTAATCTAAATTTCTCTTCGCCCGAATTACGTACTACTGCTATTTCGAGGGTGTGTATCAAGCACTCCTTTTACAAACCCACGCTAAAACCCTTTTGCTCAAAACCGGAAAGAAACACAATCATGTATCTGACTTTTAAGTTAATTACTTAGAACTTTTCGATAGACAACTATTGTGAATGTGGAAAATCTATAAGCGAATAAATTAAGAGAGTAATCCATCCCCCATTAAGTGGAAACTCTGGTGCAAATTTCAGTAGTTTTTATTGCAATAATAATTAAATGATGTTAGAGCTGAATTTTCTTGTTTTAAAATTAAAACAAAAAGGATTTTATGGGAAAAAATGTCAAGAAAAATGAGGTGTAGTCACCTCTGCATTAAGAGCCTACTTTGAGGATCATTCGAAAACTTTCCTGGCTCATGAAAAGGAAGCGCTGTACGAAATATGAATATCAAACTAAAATGCGATTAAAAATATCTTTTGGACTTACCCTCGTATTTTTATTTCCGAAATTTTTTCTTTTTCTGAGTTTTGACAGAACTGTAACAGATTTTGGGTTAAAAAAAAAAACAAATTTTCATTAGATAACGTATGGAAAATTATTATTGTTTTGGTAACGTGTTGTGTGGCAAGTATGCGACAGCTAAAAAAGATTTGTTTCAATTTTCGTTTTTGAATGCCTCTTGACACTTTCTTCTTTTTACTTTAGAAACGAAATGAAGCAAAAGATACATTTTTTTTTCTACATAAAATTATTTATGTCTTTAAATGCGAAAAATTGTATCTGTGGTGTTGTTGTTTTTATAATATTTTTTTTTTTAACGCGACAAGTTTTTTAATGCGACCCAGTGCTGCAGTTGAGGTCACATGTTTAATTTATTTTTCACTTACTGTCTGTTTGTACACATTTTGTTTTTCTTTTTTCTATTTTTGCATAAATATATGTTGTGTTAATTTTTTTCTCTTTAATGGGAAGAACTTGTTTATTGTGGAATTTATTACTTTTTATGCAAAAATGTAATTTTTTTCTTGTTTTAATAAAATTTACCCACCAAAGTGTGCAAATGAATCTAAGGTCTCAAATTTCTCACCTGCTATAAGCTTTGATTTATACATTAGGGTGGAGTTAAATAAATAAAAAAAATCATATTTCTTTTTGTCAGGTTGTCTTAAAAAGTATATTTCTTTGAATATTTTTATAACATCGTTCGTTAATATAAAAACCTATTAAAACGCCAAAATGCAATGCAATTTGGCATGTGTCAACGTCAACATAACCTCACAATATCAGCAGTCATTTAAAGTGCTCTAAAAGTGAAATCCGCTATTGTTTAGCGCTAAAAAGTTTATTTATTTTGACGTTGCCAAACGTTTACTGCAAAAGAGGCAGCAGCAAATATTGTGTGAATTTTGGGACAAATATTGTGGAAAACAGTTGCAAACAAGTAAGAGTGCTATATTCTAATATACCCTTCACCATCTATGTAAATATAGTTTAGTCCAATCAACAAAGTATATATTGGGGTGACATAAAAATGACATCGGCTCTTTATGGGTTAAGCATTTAAAAAAAAATTTTGTATTTCCTTAAAGATCTCTTCAAAAGCTTTAAAATGATGCCCATATTGAAATTTACAAAAATTTTAAAATTTCAAAGCCCCGTAACTCGGAAAATATGATCAAGCGCCAATTTCTTCACTGAGATTTTTTTCTTATTTTTTAATTCTCTATCACCCCATATATTTTCTTTATTGTTTGAAGTTACTTTATTGTTCCAAATGGCCTGATAAAATTAGAGGTAGGCGTGGTGTTTTGCCTGCTACCTCGAAGGACATGGACCTGGCATGCTGATTTCCAATAACACCTCGATTGATATATTTACTTTTTTGTTTTGTGAAATCAAATTTGCTTTGGTTAACTTTATTTCAACACTAACATGAACAGACAGACGGACATGGCTCAATCGACTTCGCTATGCATAAGAAGTCAGAATATATATACTTTATGGGGTTGAGAATGTATATTGTAGAAATTACACACGGAATAGCAAACTTAGATAGATAAACCCTTTTCCCACTTTTTGTGGTGAAGGGTATGAGAATTATCCTTTCAATAAAACCGGTTTTAACTGCTGTACAATTTTCATATTTACACTAATTCCCAGCCAAGGCCTGCACCCTAATAATTTTATAAACAACCTCTCATATGGTCCATTCATTCTTCAGCTTGTTGAGTGCTTCATTTTCTTTCTTCTATACTCTTTTTCTTCTCTCAACAACTTTTTACAACAACATCAAATGTCACATGTCATTTGTTTTTCACTAAATTTAATATTAAAATATTTGCTGTCAATTTTGTCTCGGTGTGTGTGTGCGTTTAATTTCATTTCAAATAATTACACTTTATAATTTTCATTTTATACTTAAAATATTTTTTTTACTGTTTTAATTTTAATTCAATCCATAAATCTTTCGTATTTTATTAATTCATGTTTATTTTTTCTTTCTTTTTTCTATTTTAGGTAAGTGTTGCTTTAAAACCAAATGTAATAAGATGCATAATATTATGTGATGAGATCGTTAGATTGAATATCTCACTTTCATTATATGCGTTAAAGTAAGTAATAAAACATAATTTTAGTTTGATAAATTTAAAATAAGCTTTTAACGTCAAAGTTGTTAGAGATTTAAAGACGACGTTAATAGAAAAAAAAATAAAGCTGTGAAGCTAAATATTAGCAGAAGCTACTAAGAATTGCGTAGAGTAGTTTATCTGCTCAATTTTGAGGCTACTTTAGTTCTAATATGCTTTTACAAGAAAGCCCTATAGGACCAACTTGTATGACAGCGTTTCTAGGTGCACGTACACATGGTAGATGATTGAATATGATTTAATTGGGTTCTGTTAGGAGTGTTAGGATAAAGAGGAGGAGAATAACAAACAACTCCTCTAATATTGTTCAGCTCTCTTGATGCATGGGGGGTGGGGTTTTTCACGGACCTAATGGTGGATTTCATCATGAATAAGTCGTAGCTTGGTTACACTAAAACAAACATGTCAAATAATATTCAGAAGGAAGAGGATGACACTAAAAACGTATCTTTTGATATATTCCGGCTATCTTTGTTATTGGAAGGGATTCCACATGGAGCCTGTTGAAGGTATCATGACCCCAAGTCGAAGTCACTTCAAAGGAAAATGTTCAATAATATTGACTGTACAAAAATTAGAGCTGTGTCGTTCGCGAACGAACGGGTTAAATTGACCTAATCAATCAAATAAACGGAATGATGCGGTCATTTAAATCAGGTATTTCTTCTCTTTTTTTGTGTCATGTTCTTATATTTCAGTTGATTTTTGTGTATTAAAAGGATTTGCTGTATATGGATTGTTGTTTAAATTCGTTCAATCGTTCAAATTGACCGATGGAACGAATTGAACGAACGGATTAGTCTTTGATAATTGACCGAAAAAGACCGGGCACAAGTCTAATAAAAATTGACGATCGAAGAGTGAAATTATGTGAATCTATAAATGCATATACCGGGCTTTACAATAAGAGCATGTTGAGTGGAATGGAACTAAAGAAATGTGTTTTTGTGTTTAAAACAAAAAGTTTTTTTGTGCAGTTTGCCAAACAAATCATTGTGATCAACTCAGCCACGACTGCCATGTTGTTATTTCCCTCGCTTACTAAGGATCCTTTTGCTTCTTGCATGTAGGCGTCTTCGCTAACTAAACTCCAGTGGCTACAGAATAATTTTTTTTTCCTTTTTTTATACGGGCTGCTTTTACAGCCACAGCGGATGTTCAAACAAAAAGAATTATTCCGATCTGACTGCTGGTTTTTTTTTATAGCCGTTTCAAACTCAGTACTTGTATGTGTTACTGAGCCAACTTAATTTAAACCTTTGAATTTTAAAGTAGGATATTTCTCTGCGGAGACTTAAAGGTTTTGTTTGTTTGTTTATTTTTATAAACATTTAACGAAAATCCCTTTTTTCTTCTAACATTTGGATCTGCAATTTTAGCCATACTTTCCCACAGTTGGAAATCATTACTAACACATTGTCTCATATCTGTTTTTTAAATTTTTAATCAATTTCAAGTGCCACCAGGTGCCACCTCTCAATTTGTTGCATTACACAGTACAACATTTTTCAGCTGATTGATTTTGATTAGGCTTTTTTGTTTAATTTAACTCAAGAACCACTAGTCGGATTTTGCTCAAACAAATTTAGAAAAATCATTAACTACAATTACTTTCATCTGATTATGTAACGTTTCGCTACATAAGCAACAGTTTCGCAGTTATAAATAAATGTATGAAGAAAAAAAATATTTTTTGCCTAAAAATTATTTTTTTTTTAATTCATTAAAATCCAAAACGGTAAAAAAAGTGTCAAGTCCTATTAATTTCACGAAAAGTTGGAAAGAACATTGATAACTTTTTTTATGAATCTCTTATGAATATGAGTTAACGGTAAATAATCGTAACTTTGAAGTAAAACATGAATTTTATTTTACAATGATTGACGGCGAGACAGCACAATCAGAAGAAGATTCTAGATGAACCCATAATCAAGAGGTTTTCAATAATTCTCGAAGCTATAACAATCGCCGAGGTAGTAGATTAAAAAATTTTGTGATTTTTATCTGGAGACTACAAAAGAGTTTGTTGCACTGTACGAGTGGTACAAATGTCACCCACACTTCACAAAATTCTGATTCAGAGAAAAAGTGATAATTGAAAAGTGTACTTTTTCCGTGGGCCTACTATCCGAAGAGTCTCAGGAAAGTCGTAACAAAGACTATAAATAATATCGTCTAAGGCACTAAAGAAAACGCAGTCGAATTGCCACGAACGAAGATATTATGTACCGAATAATGATAACATCACATCCTGTGATTTCATATTTATTTCATATTTAGTCAGAAATAGCGACGAAGTTAAGGCTCTTTAAGAATAATAAATTAAATCAATATGAAAATTTATTATTTAGAATCTTTTTGATTTTAATATATTTTAATTGTGCTTGATTCCTTCAAATATATATATGATATGATCATGAAATATTTTTTATTTAAAACTACATACCCAAATTTTGTATAAAAAAAAACTTGAAAGTCTTATATGAAATTAAAAATAAATATTAAATTAAAAAATAAAAAAAAATTATTTAATTTTGTTTTGTTAGTTAAGGCTTTTTACATTGCAGGTAACGATATACATTTCTCTCACTTTCTTTGTTTTGCTTACTTTTGTGTATTACTATATATTATTTTTTTTCCTCATCTCCATACAAAATTCCCCATTGTGCGTCGTTTTCCAAATTATATACCGCGGCTGCACACAATTATTGCCTTCTTTTTCTAATCTACACTTGAAAAGGTTTGTACTGCTTTTGTTTTCGTTTATATCTCTTTTTAAAAACTTTTCCAATCACAATTACTTTTTCCATATTTATGGCCCCGATGGGAGTTGACCTCATTCATGATCTTCTGTTTACCCGCGTTGGTTGCTCAGAAGTTATTTGCTAATTATTCTATTTAAATACAATACGCTGTGTTAGTAATTAAAGTAACAACTTATACAACTCTACCTCACACAGACGCATACACGAACAACAACAACAACTTTGTTTCGTTAAAATATGAAGCGTTCGCCATTGACAATGATGTCACAACTAAATGTTATTTTTGCCTCGGACCGGCGATACCTTTGACCCAAACTCATACCCAAGAGTAGGCTTTTGTGAATGGTCAAGCTGGCTGGGACGATTTTTAAATTTTTATAGCAACTGATTCTAAATGCATCCTGTTTCCAAATACAATTTTTCGGTCCACAAATCCACGTCCACGAAATATTTAATTATTTTACAGACTCTTTCCAAAACAAAACGGCTATTGGTAACAAATTCATTGGCAAGCAGTTCGCCTTTAACAAACCAAAGAGACTCTGGTGATAGTTTTCTGGGCTTCGCGCTGATTGCAACTTTAATTATAGAACGCATTACGACGCTTCTTTGTTTGAAAGGAGTATTGACCTGAAAAGAGTCTAGTGAGAAATCAGAATACAAACATCTGGCGGAATTTTGAGAATTCGGAAATTGCTCCCGCAAAAACCCCATCTGTCCCTTTACTGTGCCTTTTTGTGTGTAAGTTGCATTAAATGATGATCGGCAGAATTTGGTTGGTTTTTGATGCAGACACCAACAGAAAAAAAGGCCTCCTCCTTTTGCTTTTTATTATTTTTATTTCAATTTTGTAGGTTGTAAAAAACTCAATTATATATTTCGAATTTTATAAATTTATGGGGTTTTTTTTTTTAATTTTGCCATTAAAAGCAGGACTGTGTTTTCCCTCTTATTTAAAATGAATAGAAATTTGCCTTGGGCCTGTGCAATAAAGTGTCATTTTGGCCACAAGGTGTAAAACACTTTATAACAACTGTAAAGATTCCATTTACTTCTTTCTTTCTCTTGACACTTTCTACATTTTTTTTATATTTTTAAAATTTTTTTTATTTTTTATATTATTTTTTTCCTCAGGCAAATTGAGTAGTTATCAGCTTCTGGCATTACACCTGAAAATTGCCACTTTTTTTCTTCTTCTTTTAAAGAAAAATATCTCGTAAAATGCATTTGCAGTCCTTATCAGAGTTGTTAAAATGCCTTTCAATCAATATTGTTTTTACTTCGGAAAATTAACACACACACAACACTTTTTACTATAAAATAATAGTTACAAGTGGTATTTTACTTATGTATTAAAAATAAGCTGTCTCTTTAATGTTAAGATCATGGAGACGTAAAAATGTTGCTGTAAAAAATTAATATCCCATCGAACAAATTTGCCCAAAATTCGGAAAGACAAAATTAACGATTTCGTTACCATTGTTGGTCAGACAAATCCATGTGGGCTGTTTGTCTAAAGAAAATTTGCCAACACTTTAAATTTAAGCATTAAAAAAACTTGATATCCCGAAGGATTTCTTTGGGGAAATTTTAATTTTAAAGCAATTTTCGATATGGCTGAAGGATTTTATATTTGTTTCCTTTAGGTTTTCCTAAGGGTTTAAAAGTATGAGATGATGTCCCTTTTCGAAATAAACCTTTGGCCATTGAGCGATTTCTTCAAGTTTAAAAAAAATATTATAGGCAACTGAAAAATATGCCGTAGCAAATATTAGAAAGAAAGAGTAGTTGCTACGAGGACTGCTCTATATATTTCTGGCCTAATAGTGAAAATGCGAATATTTATAATCAAAAATAGTTTTATTGTTTTTCAAAGTATTCTCCAGCATGATTTATACACTTTTGCATGCGCTCAAACCAGTTGTCGAAGCACTTTTTCCACTCCGATTGAGACACCTCTAAAACATGGTTTTCGTCAAAAACGCTCTGGTTTGAGCCGATGTGTGAGAGCTCGCATTGTCATGGTGAACAATGATTCGTCTTCTCTTGTTGGTTTTTCGAATTTCTCCGATGACTTCAGGCAAACAAATTGTAATGTACCACTCAGAAGTGACCGTCCTACGTTGCTCAAGCGGAACAGTCGCCACATGACCAGTTTTGCGAAGAAGAAACAGGCGACCGTTTGCTTCGAAGTGCTTCTTCCACGAACAACTTTCGTTGGATTTTGCTAGTCTTTGAAGACCCACACGGTCGATTGTTGTTTCGTTTCGGGCTCGAACGCATAGATCCATGATTCGTCACCTGTGACGATCTTATAAACGTCTTTTGAAGCACCGCAATCGTATTTTTGCAACATTTCTTTGCACCAATCAACACGAGCCTTTTTTTGAGCGACTTTCAAATTGTGCGGGATCCAACGAGAACAAACCTATTTTACGGCCAGGTGTTCATGCAGTATAGAATTTATGCTGGCGGAAGAAATGTCCAAGGATGTCTCTATCTCTCGGTATGTCGCATGTCGATCTTGCATTATGAGTTCACTCACGGCATCAATGTTCTCTGGCACAACAGCCGTTTTTGGACGACCTTCACGGAAGTCGTCTTTGAGCGAGTTTCGGCTACGATTAAATTCATTATATCAATTTTTCACAGTGCTAAAGGATGGTGCTTCATCGCCATACAAAGTTTTAAGTTCATCAATGCACTCTTGTCGTGATAATCCACGTCGAAAGTTGTAAAAAATGATGGCACGAAAATGTTCACGAGTTAATTCCATTTTTTTCTATATTAATTTTTTCAAGTCACTGTAAATAACACAAATAATGGTCGTACGTCAAAATGTTTTGAGTATGATTATGCTTAAAAATGACAAACTTTCCAATGGAAATGTCAGATTGCACTTGGAAGCACCCAGTGTTGCCAGGCCAGAAATATATATAGCAGCCCTCGTAAGCGTGTTTGCATCGTTGCTTGCGGTTGTTTGTCAAGCTTTTCTAAAAGTTTTAACTAATAATCGTCGTCAATCGTATTTACCTCTTGAGGAGGATTGATGTAAACGTATCCTATAAAACTTTCGCCGTGACCCCTTATTGACCGACAGACATCTTTGGTGCACGATCACCTGTAGAAGTTCGATTTAATCAAAAAGCTCTGTCTTGATAATATTTTAGATTGCATTTCTGATATCGTACATGGCAGGCAAACAATTGCGCCCTATAGTTTTTTTTTGTATTTTTTTAGACTAACAAAAAGTTAGTTTTGCAGTTTTCGCTTTCGAAAATTCCAGTTATTTCTAATTTTTTTTATAAGCATAAAGACACATTTTACAATTTGTTCGTAAACAAAAAGTACCAACTTAGTTTTCCCCCCTAAAAATGAAATTGTGTTAACAAAATATAATTTTTTTCTTCTTCGATTTCTGTGATTGCTACATAAAACATTTAATTAATTCGCTAACTTTTTTACCCCAGATACTTTTTGACACCGACTTTTATTTTACGACTTTTCCATTTTAGCCGATGTGTTGTGACATCCCAAAACTGTTATACAAAAAGTGAAATCGGTTACAAAAATAATATATTCACGATCATTGACTCGAATGTGGATTTAATCGTCCATAGTCTAAGAAATCCCAAGTTTGGAATTTCCAATTAATTACTTGGGAATTTCGGGATTCGATTTTTCTAAACTTCGAAAGTATTATTATTATTTTGTTTTAATTTTTTAAGCTTAAGTGATCAAATCTAAACTCGAACAAAATATTAGTGGAATATCGCCACTAATAAATATATTAATTATTCTTTAATTAAAGATTTTTATGTAAATTTGAGGTGAATTCCATAAAGCGGAAAAATACTCTTTCGCTACTAAAAGTAAAAGTTTGTTTCAATCGGTCTAGCCGTTTGGAAATAGATTAAAAATTTATTTCCAAAATATTTTTAATGTCAGTCGCTTATAAAAAATAATTTTAGGTCTTTAATTTTGTCGTGCTTTAATAATAGGCAAGATTATAATTAAAACGTTTTCCACGAAAACAAAAAATAATTATGAGAATGATAAATGATTAAATCTGTTGAAGTTTTTCAAAAAATTTCCCATATCCTTAATTTCTAACAAACTCCAATTAAACTCTTCAAATAATTTATTTTTTTTTATCTTTGTTATTGTAAAATCTATAAAAATCATTAGCAAATAAAACAACAACAAAAACATTTTATTAAGACTTATTAAAAAATAAACTTTTAATTTTATTTTCTTGCTTCTTTTAAATTGTATTCATTTCACCAGTTTTAATTAAACTTCAACTTGAAATCATCACATGTATTAATTTGAAAAAAAACACGTCTTAACGGTTTTTAAAATTAAAAAAAGAAAAAAAAGTGGAATGTTTTTATTTTGTTTTCAAGTTTGTCTAAATGCAACTGAAGCTGTTGTAATTCCAACAAATCTGACATTTAACATTTCAACACTGAAAACAAAAAGAAAATCTGTATATAAAAAATAAAAGAAATGAATCCAAATTAACAGAATTAAAAGCAACAAAAACAAAGTAACATTTTTAAATAAGAGAAAAAAATTAATAATACAATTTCATTAGTTTTAAATGGAAGTAAATTCAAGTCACTTTGAGGTCACCTCGCTAAGCCAAAAAAATTTGTGATCTCTGGATCTTCTTTTCACTTTCTTTAAAGAGAAGATGCATTAGAGGTGTTAAATGATGTCTGTTCAATACAAACAAATGTTAAGAAGTAAAAGTTGTATTTATTATTATTTGAAGGGTTAAAAGGTAACCCAAAAACTTTGTTACTTTTCTTTGTCAAACGCCTCTATCTTTGAAACCGTAATAGTTAGACGCTCGAAGTTTTCACAAAAACAAATAATAAAATAAAAGTAAAATTAAAATTAAAGGGTGTCCCGCATTAGGTGGTATTTAACATCTATGCCTTTGAAGATTACAGACCTTTAAAAATTACACAAAATAGCTGTTAATAAGCCCTTAATAAAACCAAATTGTAAGGAGAACATTTTAACTTAAAGGGTGTCCCCTTTAGAGATCTATTTTTAACGTAGATTGTCTTCTTTCTTGGAAACGTAAAGGTTAGAAACTTAAAACTTACACAGAGTATTTGCTACGATGTCTACTATAACGTCAAATATAAAATTTTAAAATTAAAGGGTGTCTCCATAGCAGGCCCGACTCGTATATTGTCTAATATATTGAACCGCAATAAGCAGACCAATTCAGAGTACTTACTTTTATGACTGATATAAGATATATTATAAAAATAAAAATTAAAGGGTGTTCCTTGGAAGACCTGATTTTGACGTTAATTTTCTTATATTTTTAACAGCAGTTGGCAGGCACTCGAGTATGTAATTCTATAACCGCTTTAATATTGGTTAAAAATGTTTAAATTAAAGGGTGTCCCCATAGAAGACATGACTTTGACAAATATGGATTTATCTTTTAAACCGGTTAAGGCAGACACTTGAAAATTACACAGAGTATGGACGTCTCTGTCCACTTTCAAATCGATTGTACAAAGTCAAAATGAAAGGGTGTCCCCATAGAGGAACTGATATTTTTTTAACCGCAACCTTAAAACTTATATAAACATTTCTGACATAATAACAAGTAAAAAAAAAATTTTTTTTTAAATTAAAGGGTGGCCTATAAATGATACAAAACCTTTGTAAGTGTGCAACATTAACACGTACTTATTTATAACTTTTTAAAACAGTTTCATTTCCATCACTTAAAAGCAGTTTTAGAACTTGTGTTGGCAAATTCTCTTCTTCCTGTTTAAGA
This sequence comes from Gymnosoma rotundatum, assembly GCA_916610165.2. NCBI lineage: Eukaryota > Metazoa > Arthropoda > Insecta > Diptera > Tachinidae > Gymnosoma > Gymnosoma rotundatum. The sequence goes on along the minus strand of OU744336.1, from coordinate 125,209,546 downwards.
AGGCAGGTATAGAATGCTACGTGCAGTTTTTTTTTAATATTGCTTTAATATACAGGCATCTGTTTCAGTATTACACTTTCGTTGATCTCTTCTTTTGGATACTGGGAAATAACTCCCAGCGAAAAAAGAAAGTGAACTAATTTCTTATAATATTTTTATACACATTGAGAATTATATATCGAAGTTGGTTGGTTTTTTATGGAATCTAGAATCTATTTTATTGCGGGCGTAGTTATTCATCTCAAGGTAATTGATTGTTATATATTTTTCGCTTTCTTGACTCACCTAAAGTGTAGTTTTCATCTGTCCCCTTTCTGGGTTTATAAAATTAAAACATTGACCTGTGATCGGATCATCCCATTGCGCACAGCACGTCAGACCTAGTTCAACAATAACTTTTTATCAGCGAAGACTAACTTCCTCACTATTCCACGCCTGACTTATTTGATTACTTCACCTACCAGCAGCCTGCTTACCAAAGCCTACACGGAAAGTTAGAATTTTTTTTTATAAATTCACTTTAAACGTTACTAGGAGGCTACGGTTGGTTGGCGGACACCACCTTCTCCAAGCGGTGTTAAAGTTTTCAAAGTTTTTTTAAGGCTTTTTTTATGTGACGAGCCTGTAAATGTGAGAACGGTAGTTCATTACTAGTCTTATATCGGGGAAAAAATTCATGAGACTCGGGAAGGAAATATTTCAAACTCTTACAGAACCAGTCACAAGCTTATATTTTTTTAACGATTTAGAGAAAATGGGTAGTTGTGTCCAATTTTAAAGGCTCGGTTCAGATCACTAAACCAGGTAATGTGTCTTCGGTCTTGAGTTGCTTGCGCCCTTTAACTTGTCCGTCACTCAAAATTATTAAGTGGATTTTATTGATGATTTCCGCAGTAAGTATATGAGCTAGACGTTCTAAAGAAGCTTGCTTGGCTATAGAAAATTATAATCCTAGTGCTAATTTGTCATGAACTTCAGTCCAGATTTCAAAATTTTTCATTAATGAGCTTTCAATAATAAATATTTATGATATTTTTCATAAACGAGATTTCTACGATTTTTTTTATTTTTCACGTTCATAAACAACCACCAAAAATTGTCTTACTACGATTACACATGAATAACAGGTCTTTTTCGTTTTTAAGCATTCAGATATGATAAGGGATAAATAACATCATTCTCATTAATGCTGTTTTTCATAAAAAAATGCGAAAAATTTTTCAGCGTTGAAAACTTCTCATTTTTGAACATTCAAAGATGAGATTAATGAAGTTTCTCATAAATGAGATTTTTTCTCCTTTTTCACGGTCATTAACGCACAAAAAAAATTAATTAGCATTGATGCAAGTAAGGGTGAAAAATAAAGAAAATGCATATTATAAAAGGCAGACAGTATAACATAAAAAGTATGCGATTATACATACACGCGAAATTGAAAATTCTCATTAATGAGCACACTTGTTTGAAAAAGAATAATTATCTCATTTTTTCACTTTTGAATACAAAGAATAAAAATTTTATTATCACATTCATAAATGAAAAAACCAATTTATTTTCTAGCCTCCCACACATTAATGAAAAGAAGCCACAAAAACTAAAATGTCTAACTGCTTTCTCATGTGTGAGAAGTGAGAGAGTATTTCGGCACTCTTCTTTAGTCTAACTTAACACCGTTATTTCAAATATGACATTAAGTAAAGTTTCAATTATTGCGTAACTCCCTCTGTCTTTGCTAGATTTAGTCAGACATTAGCGTGGCTTAAAATCGAAAATTGTTTTATTCCTACGATGTAGAAATAAATTTTTTTTTTAACTTTGTAATTAATCTCATTTTTGTTTTTTGCTCAAAAAAAATTCCACATTATTCCTATACCATCTCGTACTTTCATTTACTTCCTTAGTTTAGTTTTAATGATTATTCAACTAGTTCATGATCACAATTTTTTAATTTCACATATTAACCACAAAACTAAAGTTTTTACTTACTTTCTATACCACCAAACTATGACTAATGACTTTTTAACACATTTAATAACTTTGAGTGCGTTTTGTTCCAAAAAAATCGCAAATTATGATTAACATTCAAAAATAGTTTATACTTGTCCCAACAATCAATTTTTTTTTCGAATTGAGAAAGGTCTTACATCAAACTCATTTGAGAGATTAATGAAGTTTGATATAAAAGTAATTTTGTAAACTGTAGGTTTGTCGCGAATAAAACGAATAATTTTTCCCTCTAAGGCGTCAATTAATGCTGGTTTATCAGCATAAAGTAGTGATTTCACGCGGCTCCATAGGAAATAATTGAAAGGCATCAAATCGCACAACTCTAGACGGCAGTTGTTATATCCATTTCTCTAAGCCAACATGTAGCTGAATTTTATTTCAATAAGTCGATGGTTGCGGTCTTTTATGGTAGCCATCTTGTTGAAACCATATCTCGCCCGGCTTAATATCATCTATATTTACGAACAAAAAAATCATTGATCATGGTGCGGTAACTATATCCTTCGACCGTAATGCGAGCTCCGGCTTTATTTTTAAAGAAATATATATGATTCCATGATGCCACTCGCGTTTTTTTCTCTTTATGAAATGGAGTTTACGGTCTGCTGTGGATTATTGAATTATTTTATTTCTTTATTTAATGAAAGCGATTTTAATAAAATATAAAACTTAGATCGAGAGGAGCGATAAGGAGAAAAACTGACACTTGCATGTGCCTGAAACGGTTGGTAAAAAAAAAATAGAAATATATCCTCGTCTGTAAGGGCATGATATGACCAACTTCAAAATTTGGATTTATAGTGCAAAAAGGCGGGACAGAAGAGAAATTTATCTTTAAAAATCGCGGGCCAGCATATTCGTACATGGTAAACTACTCAACTGCCAATTGGTTGTTATATTATTTTATTGTTTTTTATAATTTATCGAACACGTGATAGATTGGTCGCGATAGATCGTGCTATTCCGAGGTATTCAATGACTTACATTTTAAATTATTTTTGAAAAGTTGTTTTTGCTTAGTTTGAACTAGGGCCATGGGGCGTTAACAAAGTGGCTTCAAAGACCCTAACAGTATATCGATTTGTGGAAATTCGTTTAATCAAATAAACTTAATTCAGAGCTTTTTTTTAACTTCATACTTTTCATTGAAAATGGTTTGGAAATTACGCTTAATATCATGAAAAAAATTAATTTAAAACTTTTTCTTTTTCTGAGGTATGACCATGAATTTTTAATTCCAAAACCTCTGCTTAACTTTGCAACAAGTTTAGAGAAATATTTATATTTATTTAGCAAGCTCTTGACTTTTTGTTTGTTGGGTGATTCATTTGAAAATTTAAGTGAAAATTATCAAGAAAGTTAATGACTAAAAAATTTAGTTATTCTTTGCTTTTAGTTTTTCTTTGCTTTATATTTTAAAGTGGTTAAAACAAATTTTAAATATGTTCATTTAAATTAATTTTATTTTTTTTTATTTCAATTAAAGAAAATAGATGTTATTATTTTTTGCAAAGAAATAATTAATATCCAGCCATTTAATGAGTTTCGTTGTAGTAATTTAGTTTATTGGTATAAATAATATTGCGTTTCAAAGTGTTTCCAAACCAGTGAAGTTTTAATTGTAATAAATATTGCGTTACACTGAAATAACTTCAAGTATCAGGTTGCTGTGCGAAAATCACAATAATATTCGGCACAGATCCTACCAGATTGCGTTATAGTTGGCTACAGATCGCACCTCGAATGTTCTTATCTTGTGAATCTCACCACGGAAGAATGGAGGGAATTTCCAAACCAAACTTGCCTCGTGGGGAACTAGATCAACATTCATTACAGTTAAAAAAGGTCTAGAACAACACTAAACGCTAGAAAGCCCATGAGCCTGCGTTGTTCTTGAGTTTACTCGTCGCCATCGATAATGCCGGCTTTTTTTTTTTTTGCCTTATTAGTATTAATTCAACTTAGGTGGATAAAGGGGAACAAATCGAAATTTGTTGTGACTTTACAACTCACGAACGGTCAAACAGTATTCGATTAAATTTTTAGGGTTTGTTCTTATGGTCATATGGATGGTTAAGCTAAAGTTTGCACGAAATCGGTCGACACATTCTTGAGTTATGACTTTCCGTAACAATATGTGATTTAGTCCATGTAAAAAAAAACAAAAAAATATATATATTCGACTTCATACACACGTAAAATTAAAGATTTTGCAATGTTTGGAGTGAAGTAACAGTGTGGGCAAAGAATGACTAGAAAGACCAAAAAATGGACCCAGGCAGCGCTAGGTATAAAAAGCGTGCTACTCAATTCAGAAATCTTCTTCTTTTCAAAGGCGCTTAGAGCTCTGAAAAATGTCATCACAAATATAGCATTTCTATATTTTCCTTGTATATCGCTATTCGCTTTAATCCGTTAATACTTTTCATTGCTGGTGAGCTTGTAAATACGAGTATAAACGAGTTGTAGGAATTATTATTCTAAGGAATCTTTTAAGGGTGTCTGACAATATTTTTAATGACTGGTGGATTATCAGTGTCTAGAAAACTGTGAAAGTCATCGTTTTCCCGTGTTTAATTTAACGTTTTTTCTCTTTGAAGATTTTTAAAACAATAGCTTCAAGGTAATCTTCAAGGAATACGTTACCGTAGGGGAATACTCGTATGGTACTTTGTGAGGTTTGCTTGGGTCCGGTGCCCTCTCCTTTTCCTGTAACCAAGTCATTCACGATTTCATGGTTCTAGTTGACCGCTTAGTCGCACTAAGAATATTCATTAAACCCTGTACTTTTTCTACACTAACGATTGACTATGAAAGCCTAATAACACTCCTGAAGAGCCCCAGTGTGTCATACTCGGACTGAGACCTTATATTTAATGAAGGGACCTGTAACAAAGCAAAGAATTTTTGGCCTAATACACTGTTCAGACATACGCTTTAATTGCGCGATTAAGGAATTTACGCAATTAAGGCCTTAATTGAGATCAATTTACCATACAAGAAGTCAATTAATAAATTGAGCAACTAGTACTTTATTGCATCACTAATTGAGTAAGATGCGAAATGCAACCCTTGCCTTACTTTAGGAACTATGTTCAGCGAGAAGAAAAAAATCATAAAATTGACAAGCCGCAAGTGAAAAATATAAACAAACAAATAAAAAGAAAATGGCGGGGTCATACGAAAATGGTTTTTGACACTTCCAACTTGAAAGCAACAATAAAAAGCCATGTTAATTTTCCTAAAAGACTTCGTGCTATTTTTTTTATTTAATTATCCCGATTAAATAAATTACCGATATTGATTATTAAGTGTCAAAGCACGTCTCGATGGCCATTTCGTTACCGCTTACTTAACACTTCAAGAAACTTCTGACAAACATTTTAAATAAACTAAAGATTTTTGTCCAAACAATAAAGCAAAGGCAAAAATCAAGGTTTAAGCAAAAACAACCATAACCAACAGTAATTCTATTTTTCTTTCTCCACTTTATACGGCTGAACTTTTTTCGGCTCTCTTATACAGTTGTAAGAGGATGAAAAATAAAATATCAAAAACACTACGATCATTTATTTTTATGCACAGGCACTTTGCAAATTATTTAATTAAAGACAGGGGAATATTTTTTAAATATTTAATTTTCATAAAAAACTTCGTGCTATTTTTTTTTTATTATCCCGATTAAATTAATTATCGATATTGATTGCTGAGGGTGAAAGCACGTCTCAACGGCCATTTTGTTACCGTTTACTTAACTCTAATTAAATAACCTTAATTGAGCATCTGTAAACACCAAATTAAATTGCGTAATTAAACAGGGTATAATGCTTTATGATGATAGATATCTACGCTTGACGTTTTCTATTAGTAATGTCACAAGGAATGCTGAACGGTTCACTTTCTAACCCGCTACAGCCTTATAAAACTTTTTCGTTAAAAAGATTCGTTGTTAATAAAATTCTTTCAAAACACAAATTTGAAAATGTTGAAAAGAAATTAATCGGATATTCGGTTAATTTTAATCGAAAAATCTTTTATTTTCAAATTAACAAAAATTAATTTCAGTAGCAATAATTTATTCTGCTTCAGTTAATAAAATTAAATTTAACAGATGCTATCAAAATAACCTTAGCACCTGCACATCGTTGCCTGCACCATTAACAAACCTCTGGACTAAAGCCACTGCCATACGCAATGTGAGAATAGCCATCGATTCATAGTTTTCCGTAGCATTTTAATGTCTTTTTCGAAGGTTTTTTCTCTCTATTAAAGTTAAAGCCCCAGACAAACTTTACAGACCAGTTTCCCCATATAGTTTATTCAAATTGCGATTCGTCAAAAAGTCAGCTGTCTCGATGAAAAGTTTATTTATACTTTTTTATTGTTTATAAAAAAATATTTGAAAGCAATAAACAAAGAAAAATTCTTTAATCTGCCGATTAAGAAAATATTTCCAAGAGAAAGTTAAAATCCAACCATCATCCTTCTGGCCGTTTTTCAATACAAATTAATGTCTTTCAACATATTTTTTTAAGTTGTTAACAAACATAATTTATTTTGTTATTTTCTTTACTCAAAATGAACATTAAAAATTTAATCCATATAAAAAAAAATAAAAAAAGAAAAACAAATTGTTATTATAAATCTAAAGAAACCTCATTTCTATTAACACGGCAGCAATGCAGCAGTTGCAACATTAGACATCATCATTAATAAAACTAAAAACTATTTGATAAAAGAAAAGAAAAAAAAAAAGAAAATTTTAATTAAAAATATTTCTCACTTATCAGCTGTCATTTTAACAGCCCAGTGTAATCATCTTAACTTTACTTTAACAAATATGATGGACTGGTGGTAACCCACAAAAATAAAAGTAAAAAGCTAAATAAAAATGTTATGTTTTGTTTTTTGTTTTAGAGTTTGAAACCTGGTCAAGAAACTAAACAATTTAATCATAATCATCTCATTAAATAATTGTTTTCTTTCATTTGTTTTTCAGTCAACTGTTATAGAAGCGCTTTTATCGGTTTCTTTTTTTACTTCAATAATTTCTTTGCCTTCCCTCTTGTTGGCAGTGTAAAATTATTGATGACAGAACATTAGCAACTAAATGATGGATTGATTACCTTTTTCATTTAAATTGTTTTTTTTCTTTTTTTTGGTTTTCTTTTTAATTAAACGAAACTTGTAATTATAAAATTAAAGTCAGTACGATTAATTAACAGTCAAAATTTTTATTTAAAGAAGGCTTTCAAAACCTTCTTCTAAGCTCTGCATCTTCTTAATAAACCCAAAAGACACTCATTTTTGAAATAATTTCATATTTCGTTCCTGATTGGCGTATGTTCACTTTAACAAGTTGCCAGATTTTTGCCATCAAAAGAATCTAGACGGTTTAACCCGCCTATAAATAAAAATCGCACAATCGAGCTGTATGGCAATGTTAAGTCACACCTCGAAAGATGTCGTTTAGCAGTGTTATTAACAAAATTATACAGAGCCGAATAATTAATAAGTGTTGTGTTTTATTTTGTAATTTAAAAAAAACACCAACTTAATAAAACATAATAATCAAGCAGTTTTTCGGTCATCAGAATGTCTTTAGTTTGCAGGTGGTAATTTATCGCTCCGTATAACATGAATGCACTCCGAGAAGTAAAGAAAGAAGCTGTCATAGCGAACGGTTATGAAGACGACTAATATATCGGTTCGGTCAGTCGGTATAGATAACCGGTTTTTTATGGCCATAGTTGGAGAAAAAAAAATGCTTCTTCATAAATTAAAATAACTTGCTTTAATTTAACCCAGGTTCGACAACTACTTTAATATCGAAATATTTAGAGTCAAAACAAAAAATCAAATACATTTCATCATTGGTTTTTATTTTCTTAAAAATCTCATTTGAAAAACATTTGAGAATAAGTTCATAATAAAAATATATTTCAATTTGAATAACAGTTTGTTAAAAAATTATTCATTTAATTATTTCTCATTCACTTTTTCCAAAAACATTTCATTTGGTAAAGTAACTTAATTTTAATCGTTTTCCAGTTGCGATCAAGTTGTTTGCTGGGTAGAAGATTATAATATTGATGAAATTGTTTTTTTATTACTTTGGTTTATTAACACTTCAAATTTGTTCAACAGTTAATTTTACGTAAAAATATATAAAAAACAATTAATTTCTTTTTTATGATTTAATAGACGACGTAAATCATTTTAGAGAACTGTTAGATTGGGCCAAAAAAATAAAACTGCTTCAATAAATTTTTGTAACATGTTAACAATATTTATGGCAGTATTAGGAAAAGTTTTTGTGAGTGAAATTAATTGCTTCATGCACATTAACTAAATGGATTTATAATGGGCGAATCATGCTTATCCCTGTCAAAAGGGAAGGCTCAATTTTAAAAGCAAAGTTTTTTTCATTCTACGTGCTGCTTGGGATTAAAAAAACGGAATTGATGTGTGTGACCAAATATGATTATGGTTGGACAGTTTGGCGGAGGTCATTCAGTAAAAAGTCTAGCGGGAATGTTCTATTTAGGGTGCAAAGTAAACTTCAATCGGCATATCCGCAATGGCGGGTAGACTGATTCGGTCTTTCCTTTACGCTACGCTCTACAGCAGCAATGACTTATTCTGTACGCACTGTGCGACGTCTCTGTAAATGCGTAAACGTGGTGCAAAAACGTTCTATAGCTAATAGAGTAATTGTTTTGTTGAGCGATTATGTTGACCGTAAAATGAGCGTAGTCCGCGATCCGTATATCAAACAGAACTTTACTTTTCAAAATAAATTTGCGCAATTTTAGAGCGTTGTTAAGGCGTCAGTCTATTAATGTTAAAATATCAAACCAAACTAAAAAGAAATTATTTAAACGCCGACAAAATGACTACCCGTTAAAAAAGTGTTGCTAACTTACAATTTTGTACGTCTACAAAAAACTCCCCATATTCGAATCGCTCCGAATTTGTCTCGAAATACCCGAAGTAAGTTGAAGAACTCATTCTATACTCTGGCAGACATGCGGTACTTACGGCATTGAAGGTTCCTAGCGACAAATTGGAGCTTGTAAGCGGAAGCGGAGCTAAAGGGCTTTTAGTGTGCTGATTGATAAATATAGGATCGGATCGTGCTCAGTTTCGGGTCATTGCAATGTTAGAGCAATAGAGTTGTTGATGAACTTGCAAGACATGTGTTGTATAAATGTGCGGAGTCAGTAAGTCTGCCGCTTAGTCATTATTACAGAATACTAGATATTCAGATTTCAAGCGTAAGTAACTTTTCATAGATGCGTTGAAGGATTACAGGATTTTACTCGATAAACTTCTTATCGGATGTCTACACTATATTGGTCCGTGCATGCCGGACATCTCTAGAATAAATGGTGAGACATTCTAACCTGGAACTATTTTTGGGTGCCGGCTAACTCATGCATTAACGGGAACATAGTTATAAACGAGCTTGCTAGATCTGAAACTCAGCTGAGAGACCAGGTGACAGATCCACTGGTGGAAGTCCCGTTAAACTGCTGTAGGGTTATATTTAAGCGGGAAAACGAGGTTACCTGCACAATTTCGAGGACATTATGGCTTCACTATGATAGAGATTTGCGAGTCTGCTAAGGTTTCCCCGAGGACAGCTGGGCACACACTGGTGGCTGTGCTGACAGGGCACAGTGTTATCGGTACCCATTCTTGAAGACTGAATCTTCCATACCATGACTTGTGTAGAAGTTGTTAGGATGAGGAAGAGCAGGAAACGGTGGATCATTTTCTCTGCCATTGTCCAGTTCTTTCTAGGAACAGAGCGGCTCTTCTCGGCAGTCCGAGACCGCATAGTCTTGTAGATCTATCGCTCTGTGATGTTGTTAGCAAAAACTCGTTTATCCGGTCTTCGGGGTGGTTGGGAGATGGATCTGGTAGTAATATGTAGACCTAAATCATCGCTTGCACATACCTTTTCAGGCAGCACAAAGGGACTATTAAGGACCCAAGCCAATTGGTTTTTTCATGCCGGCAGCCTGTGCAACCTAGTCTAACCTACGGGCCATTCGCCCCACTTTGCATACCAAGAGATAAATCACTCCTGGTTTTAAAAACGGTTTTAGGGCATTTGTACTGGCCAAAGATTAGATTTCTTTAGGATATATGAGAACGAGGAAGAATGAGAAAAACTATCGAGTACATAAAATGCCACTGCAGAGTGTTACAAAGCTTCAAGATCAGATGACTAGATGAAAGATTTTAGAAAGAACTAAATAATATCTTAATGAGAAAACTAAAGGATTTTGTTGGCTCCTTCACGGAAATCAAATGGCTGAGTATTGTAGGGGTTTTTTTTTAGAAGAAATTCTTAATGGACCCATTGGCCCTTTTTCGATACTTTGGCACGCTAAGAACGTAAATTTTATTTTTAATAAATTCACTAAATATTACTACTGCCATTTCATTGATGTTTTAAGCCGCAGTTTAGGTAAGCTAACGATGTCTTATGGTTTAAATATACATTGACCATATGAGAATTTTGGCAAAAATATTAATAAACACAAACGTCATTCTATTCTTCATTAATATTTTTCCAACTCGTATATTACACCCTTCATAAAATACTTTGTTAACAAAACCTCGTGACCTTAAAGTTCAATGGAACATTTTTGTCTTCTCGCGTTTAAAAATGTACAGAGTTGCATGATCTGAAGATAAAATTAAATCTTAATAAAAAAAAACAAAGTATTTATAATCTTAAGACTGTTTTTTTTTATTGCCATCAAGGTTAACATTGCTATTGATGTTCTAATAAATTTCCACTTAATTGACCATTTTATTAGAAACGAAAAGAATAGACGAAAACAATAACAACAAAATTCAAGAATTATATTATAAAAACGTTTTTCCAGATAAAGTGTTAAATTCTACAATGTAACTTTATCTTTCCATTTAAAATGTTTAATATATTTTTTCAAGTTTAGATTTATAATAAAAATAAAATAATAAAAAAGAAATTATACTGCTGGTTTTTAAGCATCAAAGCATCAATTCATACATCCATCATTCTTGCAGCTGTATGAAGAGTTGCTTAATTTCTCTTTTCTTTTGTGTTTTTGTGTTTTCAATTTAATTCAACACTTATTGTTTAAGCATTTCTTAGGAAATCAAAAAGAAGAAAAACGCTAAAAAAAATTCTAAAAACTGTTGTAAAATGTCTACATTTAAGAAAATCATAAACTTAGAAACAAGTTTTTTTTATTTAGCTTTTTCTCAAATAAATTTTAAACAAATAAACTGTCACGTAATTCTGTGTAAAAAAAGCAAAGCATTTATTCTTTTCATTTCATTTTATTTAAAGATTATGTTTTACAAAATTTTATAAATTGGATTTGTAAGCATAATCTGGAAAATAAAAGACTCTTAAGGTGACCTAAATATTGAAATTCGGTTTGGTCTAAGGCGAACAATCGCCACCTTTAATCAAAAAACATTTTAGTTTCAAATAAAACGCTGCAGGAACAGTTACCAATTCATTCATACTTTTCTCTGTTTTAGACTCATCGCTGAACACAATTTTACTGAAAATGGATAAATTAAAAGTTAATCATTTGGTAGCGTAGCTTCAGCGCCAATCTCTTGATGATTATTTGTGATAGCTTACTGCCCAAAAATATCAAAAAGTGTATGATATGACCAGTATGACCTATGACCCATCGTTTGACAGTTTTTCAACTTTTATCGGGCTTAAAAAAAGCGCCCATTACATTCAATCAACTAATTTGCAGAACATCAAACACACAGTAATTCATTAAAAGTATTTTTTAAAGAGCCGAAAATTAGAAAAAATTCTATAAAACCTCCTTATCCGGGAGCTTTCGGGATTTTTAAAAACGAATTTAAGGATTTGAAAAATTAAATAAAGATTGGCATCCCCAATTGCGCGTGATCCACAATTATTGAAATAAATTTTTTAGTTAAATAAATTTTATATTAATTTTAAAAGTTAATTAGGATTAAAAAATAACTATCGCGAAGTATATTTTTTTTAATAAAAATTTAAATAAATTTAAAAAAATTTTTTAATTAATTAATATAAAAAAAAAATAAATAAAAATAAAAAACTGCTTTGAAGAAATATTTCACACGTTTTAATTTTCTCAACATTTTTAAACGTTTTCTCTTGTTAAACAATTGTTGTTTGTGTTTTTTTTTTCTAAGTTTTATTTAACCCAATTAAAAATAGACATGAAGAAAAGTGCAAATCAAGTGGGTGGGTGTGTGTGTGTGTGTGTTTTTTCTCCGCTCAGTTTCGGCGTCGTCTATTCATGCAGTGCTTAAGGTGACCACATATAAAGTCTTCGTCATTATAGTGTAACTTTTATTTTAATGTTTAAAGTTGGCTTTAAAAAATTTTATTTATTTTTTTAATTTTTAGTGTTAAAAATATTTTGTTTATAGTTTTAAATATTTATAAAAAAAAATTATTTAATTGTAATAATTAAGACGGACTTGCATTGCCACATTTACCCACGTGGGTAACCATAAGTAACCACATCATTACAACCGCATTGAAACAATCTGAAACGATGGATTATGCAAACTAACTGACTGATTAGATCCATTTCTTATAAAGCAATTTGAAGGCATGACAGTTTTTTAAGTAGCAAAAACAGACATCATCAGAAAAGCATTTATTTGGGCTGTTAAAATGTGTAGACACAGAAAGTTTCAATAACAAAAAAAAAAAAAAAAAAAAAAAAACGTCTTGTCGTCTTTAAGTCTGGCATAGAAAATATTTTATGAACGGCTGGTTGGTAGTAGTTGGTGGACTTTATTGATAATAAAACTGTAATTTACGTTTTTTTCTGTATTTTTAATATGGCAAACAATACACTGTAAACAAGAGTTGGGAGGTGCAATATATGTGTGTGTTGTTTAATAAAACAAAAACCAACCGTTAAAAATGTGTTTAAAATAAATATTTATGTGAAGAAAGACGAAACAAAAAAAAAACTTCATGAAAAGCAAATAAAACTTTGGTGAGCACTCAGTGATTTGTAGCCAGACCCCAACCAATGCACAGCACAGCAGCAGGTTGGACAGAAAAGTCGATAAGATTTTTATTGGACGGGCGGGCCGGTCAGAAAAGAAAACAACTTCTCAGTTGTTGCTGTTGACCAGATCACGAAAGTAAAATAAACACTTGAGACGACAGACTTGAATAAACGGAGTAGACACATTCAAAACAGAAAGTAAAAAACAAAAACGAAACTGAAATGTCTGTCGTAGGTACTTCAAGAAGTTGAGTGAAGTAAAGTCAATTAAGGGCTGTAGTAGGAAGCTTGATTTTGTTTAATACGAACAGCAGGTGTAATTAAAGCAGGGACTGTTGAAATTAAAAAAAAAAAAATAATAATAAATGGAACTTTTAGACAGTTTAAAATACACGAAGTTTTTAAAATAGAGATATTTTACGGGTTTTTCCTAGAATCATGACATTTGTGCAGAACCATTTTTATGCTTTATGTTTGTTTTTCCATCACTGAGACCTTTCAATTGCTAGCATTTGGGCTGGTTTTTTCCAGCCTTTTTTATATGAAGAGGGCAAAACTTAATTTTCTTCCTTTCTTTTTGTATGCCGACTTGTTATATACAGCTATACCCCTTGGGATACCCACACAGCTTCTATCCTTTTGGTTTTAATGCCTAAGCACCAAGCAGCCTTCTCCTACCCTTCTTTCTGCATCAGAAAGTCCAACCAGGTCCAAAGGATCTGCCCACTACTATCCGGTTCATTTGAATAGATCCGCTAATTGAGCTTCTAATTCTAAGATGGCTGGCAACATTTAACTCCTTTTTTGATCCTCCTACTTTAAAGGTCGATTCCTCCTTTAACGCAAGATTTTCGGTTAATCTTGTTGTTAAACTGATTATTGCAATCTACTTATATTAAACCGCTACTTTCTTCTCAACCAATCCCTTGTTAGCTTAATTGTTAGTCTTAATTTTTTCTCTAAGGGGGGAAGAAAAAGTCAGTCTGTACCTAAGACCACACAAAGCAAGTATGTTAATTTGAATTTATAATGGAAATTGAAGGGGAACTTCTTGGACACTTTCGTGCAACTGATATTATAAGGACGACATGCGATTGTAGTAGCACAAAGCCAAGTGCTAAGCAGCAATCGCCATGTAACGTAAATTGACGACAAAGATAGTATTGGGGTTTCCAAAGACGCATGTCCAAAGACGCATGCCGTAAAATAATCAAAATCAAGACCATTATTCAAATTTAGCCAGATCTATGCGGCAGAGTCGTTAAAGATTGGAAACCTCCAATCAGTTGCCCTATTCAAAGCATTGGCATATATTTCGAAAAAGATTTCGTATTCTATACATTGTCCATTCAAATCGAAGAAAAAAAATGTTATGCCTTACATATTTTTTGTTCTATTTGATTTCAATACCGCTATCCGCAGCACACTAAAAATAACTCTGATCAACTGAGTCATCTGCAGTTGTTGTCACAAAAGCCGTCAACTGAAGCTGATATTTTCAAAACAATAAGTAATTATTCTTGGATGGAGATTGCTTATCTGAACTGTAGCTGTTGGTACCGAATTAAAAACCCGAGCAGCTATTATAATTTCTTCACAAACTGACAAGTTTAAAACAATTAAAATTGAGAATCAAAAATATGTTTTAAAAATTTCATACTAAATGAGAATTTTTTACGATAGTATTTTTACATAACTGGTTTTTCACCTGATACTGTGAAATTGATTTCTAGTATAATATTTTTGGAAAAATATTTCGTCACATTCTGTGTGTAATTTCTACAATATTCATTTTCGACCCCATAAAGTATGTCTGTCCGTCCGTGTTGGTGTTGCCTCGGCAGACTTGATTTCACAAAAAAATATGTCAATCGATCAGATATAGTTTTGAAAGAAGTGCTATTAGAAATCAGCATGATCGGTCCATGTCCTTCGAGGCAACAAGCAAAGCACCACTCCTACCTCTTAATTTTTTCATGTCATTTGGAACAATAAAAAAAAAAAAAAAAATAAAGATATGGGTCGATAGAGAAATAAAAAAAAAAAAAAATAAAAAAGTAAACATTAGCAACAGAAACATCCCCTCAAAACTCAAGCAATACCGTATTGCTTACTCCTCCTGCTTCACAAACAACAAAAATTTCATGCTAGTTTCATGAAAAATTGTATAGTGTAAATGCCGTATTACTTGTTTAATAATAAAATTACAATTTTCGTTTTTTTGTTGCAATCCAAGAAAGAAATTTGGTACTTTTTTCTTTTTGAGATTTTACGAATTAAAAATAAAATCGCTAGAACTAAATTCCAGCCAGCCAGTCTGTTTAGGATTTCTACCAACAGACAAAAGTCGGTAACAAAGTATTACGATAGTAGAAAAGTATATCCCTGTGGTTGGTATCATTTTAAGTCGTTTCTTTTTAAATCCTCTCTTCAAACGGATCAGTTGTAAATCATATAGCTTACCGTGATGGTCAGGTTTCTGTGTCGTATAATCCAAAACGTATTTACATTTATTATTGTCACTTAGCACCAAGCATTATCCGTTCGCCATGGATGTTTTGCTTTGCTCGCTTACTACGAAGTTTTTCTTTTTCTACACGTCTAGATACAACTTTAGTCCTAATTTTTTTGCACTTCCTTAAAATATCTTCTTTTACATAAATTTTTTAAATAATTTAATAAATTAATTTTCAGTTCGATGAAATGCTCGTGGTGGAAAAAACAGGTCATAAACTACTGTTACACAGTGGACAAAAAAAATCGATATGGTTTAAATTTTTCACTCTATTATGGTAAATTATTTTAAAACAATTTACGGACCCGCCATAAACCCTATACGAGGGCTGCTGTATATATTTCTGGCCTAATAGTGAAAATGCGAATATTTATAATCAAAAATGGTTTTATTGTTTTTCAAATTATTCTCCAGCATGATTTATACACTTTTACATGCGCTCAAAGCAGTTGTCGAAGCACTTTTTCCACTCCGATTGAGACACCTCTAAAACATGGTTATTGAACACTTCAACAGCTTCTTCTGGCGACAAAAATCGTTGACCACGCATTTTTTTCTTGATGTGCGAAAACAAGAAGAAGTCATTAGGTGCCAAGTCAGGGCTGTACGGCGGATGACCCATTAATTCATTACGCTCTGGTTTGAGCCGATGTGTGAGAGCTCGCATTGTCATGGTGAACAATGATTCGTCTTCTCTTGTTGGTTTTTCGAATTTCTCGGATGACTTCAGGCAAACAAATTGTAGTGTACCACTCAGAAGTGACCGTCCTACGTTGCTCAAGCGGAACAGTCGCCACATGACCAGTTTTGCCGAAGAAACAGGCGACCATTTGCTTCGAAGTGCTTCTTCCACGAACAACTTTCGTTGGATTTTGCTCGTCTTTGAAGACCCACACGGTCGATTGTTGTTTCGTTTCGAGCTCATACGCATTATAAACGTCTTTTGAAGCACCGCAATCGTATCTTTGCAACATTTCTTTGCACCAATCGACACGAGCCTTTTTTTGAGCGACTTTCAAATTGTGCGGGATCCAACGAGAACAAACCTTTTTTACGGCCAGGTTTTCATGCAGTATCGAATATATGCTGGTGGAAAAAATGTCCAAGGATGTCTCTATCTCTCGGTATGTCGCATGTCGATCTTGCATTATGAGTTCACGCACGGCATCAATGTTCTCTGGCGCAACAGCCGTTTTTGGACGACCTTCACGGAATTCGTCTTTGAGCGAGCTTCGGCCACGGTTAAATTCATTATACCAATTTTTCACAGTGCTATAGGATGGTGCTTCATCGCCATACAAAGATTTAAGTTCATCAATGCACTCTTGTCGTGATAATCCACGTCGAAAGTTGTCAAAAATGATGGCACGAAAATGTTCACGAGTTAATTCCCTTTTTTTTCTATATTAATTTTTTCAAGTCACTGTAAACAACACAAATAATGGTCGTACGTCAAAACGTTTTGAGTACGATTATGCTTAAAAATGACAAACTTTCCAATGGAAATGACAGATTGCACTTGGCAGCACTCAGTGTTGCCAGGCCAGAAATATATATAGCAGCCCTCGTAGCTTTGAAATTCACATTTTTAAATTTCGACTACATTGTTTCCATATAAAATTCTGTCTTGCCTTTCATAAATTTCAGCTTTATTTTTATTTTTCTTCGCAATTGCTCCACTGTGTGCTGTTATCACTTTTAAAAAATTAAAAAAAAAACAATATGCATTAAATTTAGGATATTGGAGACAGCGACAACATTTTTTAAAGCAACACTTTAAACTCAAATCTGTTTCGGTTCGAAATACTTTTTTAAAAATCTGATTAAATGTCAAATGTTAATCTTAACATTTTATAAACGTTTTTTTAATTTAAGCAGTTTAAAGTTTTTTAAAATAACATTTTCATTCTGAAATTCTGCATAATAAAACGAACCACTTGTTTTTAACTTTAGCTCAGGCATGGAAAATTTAAATTTTTAAAGGGTACTTTTTATTAACAACCATAATAGTACCTTTATGATATTAAGGGTACGAAACTATGTAAATAAACGGTAGCATGCAACGTTAGGCTCAAAATCATTTCATTTTTTCCACTAGAGACTCGTAGCTTAATAAATAATAATGTGCTCTCTGCCAGATGTGGATTTCTTAAGCTTTATGTAGCCAATGTCACATTTAAAATCATTTTTAAAATTACGACGATTTTATATTTGTCTTTTAAAACTTAATATTTTTTAGAGAATTGTTAGCGCATCTTAGATTTTGTTCAAAGTATTGTTGTTTTATTGAATGGTTTTCCACGTACCAATTTTTAAAATTATTTTCTTCACTTTAAAATAGTTCGTTCAGTCTATTGACATTACGTTTATTAAAATTTCGCCGAAATATTACAAAAGCATTAAGTTTGTCAGCCCTGCACTATTAGTCCGTCTGAAAGGTTAAACATATTTTAGGTGCGCCCTTAAACTGCAGTAATATTAACTTGAATTTCAAGACAAATAAATCTTGAAACTAACACCTGCAGTTTTAGATTTTTTTGTAGTCCTTTTCGTTTTTCTTTCTTCTTATTTTTTAATTTTTTTTAGTTATTTATTTTTTGTTTTGGCAGCAAGTATAAGAATTACAATTAAACTTCATTAAAGGTTCAAATACAAATACAAATACTCTGCTTTATTTCCAAATAATTGTTTAACAAATTTTTTTGCCAGAAAATTAAAGTGAATGGTTTAGCACGTTTTGTAAGCTTTTCTTTTTTTAATTCAATATTATTGTTGGCCATGATCGTCATTTACTAAAAGATACAAAAAAAAAAATAAATAAATAAATAAAAAAGTTCACTATTCCAAATCTTGCATTTGGGAATTGATTCAGACTTCAATTCAGACGTAACACTACGAACTGCATTGAGTTCAATGTAAATTTAATTTTTTGTTGTAATCGATTTTAACACTTAAGTTAATTATTTTTTGTCCATAATCGTCAAATTGTTCAAAAAAACAATAAAAAATAACAACAGTTTATTTAATAAAGACTTCGAAAAAAAAATAAAGTTTTAAAGAAAGGCACGAATTTCAATTAACTAATTTTTTTTTTTTAGATTATTCGATTAAAATTATGAAGAAACAAAAAACAAGAGAAACTGAAAATTATTGCCTTTATTATACCCTTTAAACACATCTTTTGAAAATGATTCGCAAAAAGGTTAGAAAATGTTTGAGAGAAAATTTATTATTTAGAATGGTTTTTATATTACGAGGGCTGCTCTATATATTTCTGGCCTAATAGTGAAAATGCGAATATTTATAATCAAAAATGGTTTTATTGTTTTTCAAAGTATTCTCCAGCATGATTTATACACTTTTGCATGCGCTCAAACCAGTTGTCGAAGCACTTTTTCCACTCCGATTGAGACACCTCTAAAACATGGTTTTTGAACACTTCAACAGCTTCTTCTAGCGACGAAAATCGTTGACAACGCATTTTTTTCTTGATGTGTGGAAACAAGAAGAAGTCATTAGGTGCCAAGTCAGGTCTGTACGGCGGATGACCCATTAATTCGACGTTTTGGCCGGTCAAAAACGCTCTTGTTTGAGCCGATGTGTGAGAGCTCGCATTGTCTTTGAAGACCCACACGGTCGATTGTTGTTTCGTTTCGGGCTCATACGTATAGATCCACGATTCGTCACCTGTGACGATCTTATAAACGTCTTTTGAAGCACCGCAATCGTATTTTTGCAACATTTCTTTGCACCAATCGACACGAGCCTTTTTTTGAGCGACTTTCAAATTGTGCGGGATCCAACGAGAACAAAACTTTTTTACGGCTAGGTGTTCATGCAGTATCGAATGTATGCTGGTGAAAGAAATGTCCAAGGATGTCTCTATCTCTCGGTATGTCGCATGTCGATCTTGCATTATGAGTTCACGCACGGCATCAATGTTCTCTGGCACAACAGCCGTTTTTGGACGACCTTCACATAATTCGTCTTTGAGCGAGCTTCTGCCACGATTAAATTCATTATACCAATTTTTCACGGTGCTATAGGATGGTGCTTCATCGCCATACAAAGATTTAAGTTCATCAATGCACTCTTGTCGTGATAATCCACGTCGAAAGTTGTGAAAAATTATGGCACGAAAATGGTTACGAGTTAATTCCAATTTTTTCTATATTAATTTTTTCAAGTCACTGTAAACAACACAAATAATGGTCGTATGTCAAAACGTTTCGAGTACGATTATGCTTAAAAATGACAAACTTTCCAATGGAAATGTCAGATTGCACTTGGCAGCACTCAGTGTTGCGAGGCTAGAAATATATATAGCAGCCCTCGTAATTGACTTTAATTGTGCTTGATTCCTTGAAATATAAATATTTCATGATATTCTCATGAATTATTTATTATTTTAAACTAAAAAATGAAATGTATAACAGCGGGGAAGCATATCCATATAGCCATTTCGCTACTGCTCATATATAGCTCATCAGTGAATTCTAAAGATTCTTTTACCCTTAAAATTAAATAGACACTAAGCACAAAGTTTTAAACATTAAAATTCTAGCGTTTAATTATTTGATCACAATTGTTCACCTCAAACCTCTTTCAAGGATCGACAATATTTTGAGTTTTTCTTTTTTTTAATTCAGCTGATGGTGCTGAAAAAAATCCATGCTAAATTAGCAATTGTACCAAATACTTGCTTGAAGTGCAAGAAATCCGCTTGGTTATAATATTTTCGTCCCAATTCAGTAGATTTTATTTGTAATTAAAGATTAAGACCTTCTATTGAGAGACCTAATCTTATGACTTCAACTGCGTTGGTATGATTACTACGATATATTTTATTTAAACTGGATGTGGCAATATCCCATAGTAATTATGAAGACTTTCTTTCTTATTTGCCTTGATGGTTGTCAGCTTTCCTTAGGGACATCCAAATTATGATACACATATTCCAAAAAAATAAAAAAAAAAAAATAAAAAAATTTAAATTTTATTTTGATATATTTTTTTAAACTTTTTTCTCTCACTGTTTCATTTTAAAATTGAACGTTGGTGGTTTAAAGTTGTTTTGGTGGTTTTTTAAATTAAAATGAGAACATGTCATTTTGTTAAATGAAATTTAATTTTTATTTAAGTTAATTGATTAAGAAAATTTTTAATACAATTTAATTAACGATCGATTACAACCTTGTAAAAAGAATTAAATATATAAGTGTGTCTAAAATCAATATAATTTTTAAATTAAAAAAAAAAAAAAAAAAAAAAAAAACAAGTCAAGCGTTTATATACAGAGCTGTATAAACTTTTTTATTTTTTGTTGAATTCAATTTTTCGTTATTATTTTTAAATTTTTTTTTTCAGAACTCGTAAATATTTCACATACATTTTAAAATAGTTTTTCGATTTGAAAACATATCTCTTGTTTTTGATTCCTTATATTGTTGAACATTTTGAAAAATGTCATCTCTTATGAGTTTTCAATTTGTAAGAAAAATCTTGAATTTTAAATTCCGATTATTAATTTTTTATCTCGCTTTTAAGTGACATTTTCGTGACAAAATATGAAGAAAAAACCTGTAAATACGGTGTGACGTAATACGTTACGTTGAACATACTTAAGAATATACATTAACTTAACGCATTACGTATTTTGCTTATTTATTAAGCGTATTTATCTTCACTTGTTTTTTTACAAACGTTGCGTTAAACATACTAAAAACATATATAATGACGTAACGCATTACGTTATTTATTTACTAGGGTAATCGGTATTCTGAAAACATCCGAAATAGTGCTTGAGGGCGAACTTTTCGGCGTTGGCATTCGGATCTTTTCGGACAGTCAAGCGGCAATCAAGGCGCTTGCTGGTGCATATTGTACATCTAAGCTGGTCCTGAGATGTCGCTCCTTACTAAACACACTATCGGAGCGATTACAGATTGACCTGTTGTGGGTCCCTGGTCACAGGAATATCCTGGGAAACTGTGAGGCCGATGATCTCGCCAATCGAGGCACATTGTATCCTAGAGCCTCCTCATTACCCGACGTTGAAATTCCTCTGGCAACGGTTAAAATGGCCATAAAGAACCACTGCTTCAATTTGGCTCGCAAACTATAGGTGAAGGAAAGTTTCTGCTGTATCTCCAGACAACTGTGGACTTCGCAGGACCTCAGGCGCACCAGGCAGCTGCTCGGACTGGACAGGAAATCCATAAGTATCTCGGTACTTCCTGGTCACTGTCTAATCGGCAGGCATGCTGAAAGACTGGGTTAGCCCTATAATGATCTTTGTCGCAGCTGTGACTCGGGGGATGAGGAAGAGACCGTACTGCACCTCCTGTGCCATTGCCCATCCCTGGCTCAAAGAAGATTTAGAATTTTGGGCTCTCCTTTCTTCGGGACTCTAACGGAGCTATCATCTCACTCTATTGTCAGGGAATCTTCATGGTTCTCAATTTATTAGGGGGATTCGCTCCGCCTTCCTTGTGGTATAACAACGAGCCATTCAATTGTGCTCAAATGAGCTTCGTCGTGAGAGGCTGCCACTCCTAACTAACTAACTACCTTAACTCGTGTTTAACAAACCTCTATATGTGAGATATCTTTCGCTTTCTCTGCGAAATTTTCTTTTGGCTAATTTAACTGCAATAATATTTTTTAGTTGTTCATAAAATTTTAACATCTTTACTTTGCCAGATGTCTTCCATTAAGTTTTATTATTCGGATCTGGTACAAGTCAGGGATGGTAAAGCTGATACATTTGCACTTTTTCTGGTACCCTGTGGAACTGATGGTGCAATTATACTTACATATTTATCCAGTTCTAATTTTTAATCTATAACTGTTCTTAGTTTGGTTATTCAAAAATCAAAATACTTAACTTTTGTTGCAACCATTTAAAAATAAAGAATTTGAATAAAAGATAGAGTTCGAAGAAGAAGAAGAATAATTTTAACCAACTCTTGTTCCAACAAATTAATATGAATTTTGCTAAATATCAGTCGAAAGCAAGTTTATATTTCCTTTACAATAGTTCTCATTTTGTTCCACTTTTCTTTATTTAGTTTTATGGAAGAAAACAGGACATACACATACATCCGAGTACATAATAAATGGATGCATTAAATAATCTCCGAAATGTGGCATCACATTAAACAAAATCTGGCGGTGTGAAGTACTCAATGTAAAAAATAAATGCAACATCAAACAGATGCATATTACAACAAACATATCACGAAGAATTGTATTATGAATGAATGAATAAATTGCTGTTGATTTCTTAATTTCCAACTAACCAACAACAACAACACCACCATTATCATTTGCCCCATCAGCAGCATAATTATTGCCGAGGCTGTTGATGCAGAATGTTGTTGTTTACCATCACGTCTATTTTTTATTTTGTATTCAAGTGGATTGATGGTATTTGTGTTGTATAACAAACAATACGAATTGTATCTAGTTTTTCTGTTATTGTTTGGTGATGCTTTCAAGTTTTTTAAATTTTATTTGAATTTTTTTTTATTCTTCTAATGATTAGATCACTAAACAGTTAAGACACTATTGCAATTATATGTCAGTCAGTCTCTCAGTCGAAATCAAAGAAAGACAGTACATAAAGTTTAATCAAAAAAACAACCAATAACACAAACAATCATCATTAACACTGCAGGCAGATGGTCAAGCAATTCCAAGTCAAATTGTTATTTTTAGCAGCTATTGAAACATTATTTCATAATGCCTAATTAATTTTTTTTTAAACTGCTTCCAGCATCAAGAATTTAAGCTGTTTTGGAGTAACTTCGGTTCTGTTCTTACAATAATCAGGTCTTCTATGAAGTCAACTTTAAAGCTTTAATTTTATATTTCATTTTTAATTGTTACAGCGCACAAAGGGGCAACCAAAATTATTTTTGTAAAATGTAAAAATTTAAGTACGCAGCTGTTTAGACAAAATAATTCTGCATCGTATAGTGAATTTTCAAGGGTTTTGTTTGTTTGAGATTTGTCGTTTTGAGAAACAGTTAAAGTCAGAAAAATGCATTCCTCGCATACGTTTTTATTGACTTTATACGATTTTGAGAGGTTTGCAATATATTTCTTGTGGCTTAATGAACAAAGATTTTGTATTGATTTTTCTTCCTGTGAAAGGCTATATTTGCCGCTACTTATATTAATTAAAAAAAATTGTTTTATATATTTAAAATAAAAAATCTCGTTCGAAATTAAAAAAATTATTTTTTCTTTAATTATTGTCAAAAAAAAAGTTATTAGGTTCTTAAGAGTGATCTCATCGCGGTCGCAAAAATGGACAACAAAATTTACGATCTCTACTTTGATACTGTAGAAAAAAACGTTACGCGCCTAACACACTATTTACTAATTACATTACCCATTCAAAAAAAAAGTTATTAACTTTCTTTCATGCTTCCACCAGTACTTTACGCTGAAGCGGATACAGATTCGGAAGAGTTCTTTGAAGAATTAGACGAAGAAGGACCATGGCATCATCTTAGTGCAAGGAAGAGAGGTTCTTTTAAATAAGTTAATTGTAACCATCTTAAATAAAATTTACCGTTACAATCAAAAATATGTAATATTATGAATAAATTAATTATTTTCAGATAAATAAAATACTATAAAGTAACAAATCACAAAAATATCGTTTTAATAATATTTATGGGAGGCGGGAATTCGTAAGGGATTGGAAAGATTAATAATAATTATTTTTAGGAAATTGGCAAAAAAAATTTAAAGTAAATAAATAAATATTTAAATAAATTAATATTTTTTTCACAGGAACGTTTTTGGGGCTGGGATTGGAGGGATACCTTCCCCTGCCCATATAAATTAATTTCTATGGTTTTAAGGCTTTTGTATTTCATTTCACTTAATAATTAGATTCTTTTTCCAAATAATATATTTTTTCACCGCCCACAAAAAGGAGCGTTTAAAAATGGCATTTTAGAATCTCTTGAGTCCAAGTTTATGTTCTTAAACATTCCTCGACATTAAAAGTTGTAATTGCCAAACAAAATGACTTGAAAATTAAAAAAAAAAACTTGCATGTTTTAGAGGTAGGATTTTCTTCTAAGGGGAATTTTTTTCCTCCTTGGTCCGATAAATCTGGTTTTCTAGCTTTACCAGCCCATAACAGATTTTTCTGCCAAGTTTCATTAATCTAGGTGCATTCAGTAAATTTTTAGAGCCAATATAAGCTAAAAAAAAGTAATGTCCGGATAGATTGGCAAAATACCTCTATGTGCAGCAGTAAATTTCAAGTCTGACCCCTAGAGTTTATGTCACTTCTTGTATTGGCCACCCTTTAATTCGAATGTCAAAGTATATTTTGACAAAGTTTAATTAATAGATTGGCATTTGAAAAACGCTACCAAGTTTTTCAAATTTATCGCGAATTTTTGTCTATTGCCATGATGCTTAATCTTGGCTAAACGGATTTCTTAATAGACAAAACTGCCGCATATAGAGTGAAACTAATCTACAACAGACTCTACAGACTTCTTGACAGCCAAAAATAATACACCTTCTGATACGGTTTATACGCGGGTAGCATCATTGGATTTTGTTTCTTGAAAAATGAAGACAGCTCAGACGATCATTGGTTCGTGATTGAAAATATGGATGACATTGGTTCTGAAGGGATATGGTTTTAACAGGCCATACAGCGATCGCAATTATCGACTTATTAAAATCAAGATTTGTCGATAAGCTGATTTCAAGAAATAGATCTGTCAAATATCCGCGAGGTCGTGCGATTTGTCGCCTCTGGATTATTTCCTGTGGGGTTAAGAGCAGTTGCAGTGACCAAATGACCGAAATCATTTTAAATCGTTAATAACACAACATGATCAAAAATTAATTTTGTGTGTTGCTTTTTACTATTTAAAGTTCTATTGGGCTTAAAAAGATCCTTTACATATTCTGCTAATTTCAAGTGGTTGTCTATTTCTGTTCTAAAGTTGGAGGCAGACGGATATATATATTTTTCGGGTACTTTTTGTGCTGATGTGACCAATTTGCTTACTAACCAGTTATAGATCCAAAAATTTCTGTTTTCTTGAAGAATTTGGTTTCCTATTCCGCATAGAACGTCGCTCGTTTATCCCTCTTTGCAGTTGTGGCACCTTCAGCTCATTCGTTGCGTACTGTGAGCGCCAATAAAAAGCGTATAGAAGCATCAGTTTTTTAATATAGATTTTATTTCCGTCTTTTAATATAGTACTAAATTTATTATTTTTTTTAATCATTATTCAGTTCTCTACTTAATTCTAAAAAAATTAGTATTTTGTTTTTATTTTTAATACGCCTTACGTCTGCATTAAGAGTCGGCATGTAACCAACCTAACGCAGAAGGGAATGTAAGCAAAAATAAAAACGTGGTTTGTTTGTTGATAATTTTTGTTAAAGCCTTCTTTCTGTATTAGCTTTTAAAATAATTCTCATGTTGTTTTTGAAGTTTTTATACTTAAAGGAAATGTTTTTGGCTTTTCTAAAAATTTGGATAAAGGTTTCCTGACGAGCTGGCTTTAGCAACCGGCGAAATAAGTATAGATACCTGCTATTCCAAACCAACAAACAAATTGCATTTTTTTTAGAAAATATTATGGAATATTAGCATAATATAATAAATAATATAACAAAAAATCTTTACAACAAAAGTAGTAAGACAAAAACAAAATGTAATTTATATATTAAAAAAAAATGTAAAAATTCTCTTTATAAAAGAAATAGCAATTTAGTTTTTGGTTGCTTGAAAAACAGCACTCAATCCTCGGGTCATCGATTCTACTAATACTTTTGTTATGTCAGAAAAAATTTCTGTCACTCCTCCGTTATGATGAATTTTAGCATATCCTTATTGATAATTTTTTTCGGTTTGGTAGTCTAGATGCTCCCATAAGTGCTCAATTAGGCTTAAGTCTAGTAATTGCGGAGGATGATTTTGTGTTTTAGGTGTGATATAGTACCCACTTTTTCACTATTTTTGCTGTGTGTTTGCGATCATTGTATTGTTGAAAGATCCAAGATCCCTGTAATCACAATTTCTTTACACTGGCTAGCAAATTATTTTTCAAAATATTTCGATAGTCTATATTATTCATAGTATTTGTAATAAAAACCAAACTCTCAACATCACTTGCCGCCATATATTCCCACACCATCACCGAATCCCCTCTGTGCTGAACCGTGGTTATTAAAGCTTGGTCATCATTATTGTTATTTTTGGTTCTTCATAATTTAAAGGGGTTATTTTTCTGGCCAGGACATTTTTCTAAAAAGAAACATCTTTATTCTCGTGTATTTTGGGTCGGCCTGCACCTGGCCAATTTTCCATTTTGCCGAATTTTTCGTATTCATCAACTATTTTTTCTGTGTTGCGGCTTCTGTTGATAATACAGCCAATTTTACGAAAAGTTTTGCCTTCGAGCGAAGTTTTAATACAAGTTTTTTAACATCAGGACATCTGAATGCTAATTCAAAAATTCGTATATAAAGGACGGAAATTAAATTAAAAAAAAAAGTTTTTGTACTCTTTATTTTGAAGCTCACAGTATCTTTAACCTTTAAGCGGTGAAACTTTGTATGTGAGAACGGTTTTCTCTCTCTCTCTCTCTCTCTCTGGAAGTCAAATTTTCTCTAGCATTAATTGCAAATTTTAATTTCTAATTTGATAAAATTAAATTTAAAAAAAAAAACAAATGACAACATTACTGAATTGCCCATCTCTGGACAGTGTGTTGCCTATAAAGAAAACATTTGAAACTAATTGAGTTTTTATTGTCCAAAACAAATTTTACTTTTATAACATCACAGATGGTTGTCACTTGAAACAAAAAGCATGACAAAAAACAAATATAATTTATTTGAATTGAATCGAAAGGGTTAAGAAACTTTATTCACAACTCAATTTTATTCGTTTTTGCACCTTTTGTTTCTTATGTTTGTTTCCTAACGGTATTTAACCGTTAACGACCGCATTGTTCTTTTTTTATGATTTTGTAAGCTGCAAAAAATTTTTTATAGACAGATTTGCATCTACAGTTAAGCAAATTTTAGGTTCGGTAAACCTCGATCATGATGTTCAGTAGTTGAGGTAATTATGTTGAAAAATAAACGGTAAAATCGATAATATTGTTAGGGTCATGAGGGCAACATTACACAATAAAGAGATTTTAATTTCGTAAATAAAATTGGACATTAAAGGTAATTGTAAAGATGGGTGTATTTAACGTTTATTTTAGTATCACGGTTAAACGTAACTTAGTATCTGATTTAGCAGGTGAAAGCGCTTCAGTAAAATTTCCTTGTCTAACAATATTTTTTATTGAAATATAACTTTACAACTGTGCATTAGAAATAAGAAGAAGGTCTTTTGCGCTGAATCCGCACCAAATCAAAAAAGAAAAACAAGTAGGAGTGCTATATTCGACTATGCCGGATCTTATACATACTTCACTATGTACTCATATAAATCTACTTTAGTGAAGTAACTCCAATCAAAATAGCAAATATTGGGGTGACAGAGAATTAAAAAATAAAAAGATTTTGGTACTGCATATATATAATTTTACATAAATATTATATCAGCTCTTAGCATTAAAAAAAATTTAGTATTTCATTAAAGATCTCTTCACAAGCTTTTCAATGATACCCATATTGATATGTAAAAAATTTTAAAAAGTTCAGAGGCCCATAACTCGAAAAATATAAGCGAGCGCCAATTTCTTGGAACAATGAAGTAACATCCAGTGCTTTATTGTTCCAAATGATATGGAAAAAATAGACGGACATGGATTAATCTTATTGATAGTAAAATTTTCGAAACTGTGCCTGATCGATTGGCGTATTTAAATTTTTTCTAGCTTAAGTTGATTTCAACACTAGTACGGACGGGCAGACGGACATCGCTCTATCGACTTTGCTATTTATAAGAAGATAGAATATATATTCCTTATGGGGTCGGAAATGGATATTGTAGTTGCTCTATATTTAGTTGTTGTTGTTGAAAACCCTAGTTGCTGTAGTTGAAGGACACCAAGCAATTTTTTTCTCTTTTACTTATTTTCCAGTTTTGGTACTTTTTATTGCTTCTGATCTAAAAAAAGAGACGTTAACAAATGGAAAGCAGCTTACTTTGATAACACACTCCTATTTTAAGGACCCTCCGTAATTTTTTTTTTTTTTAAAGGATAAACATATTTAGAGAATTACTGGATAAAGAGTAGCAAAAATCGGCTAAAAATAATATTTTATAGAAAAATAATAATAAAAAAAAAATCCATTCCAAAAATATATAAAGTTTTTACAGTTTTTTACGACATTTTTTAACTGTCTCTCGTATATAAAAATAATTCACTGCTTTTAATAACAAAAAAAAAAAAAAAAAAAGACAAATTTAATTTGGCAAAAAGTACCATCACAAAACGGCAGTTTTCCATGGCTGGTGGTTGATTAAAATTCCACGGTAAAAAATGCGTACATGTTGTAGTTGCTGATGTTTTCTATTCTGTTTATTTTCGCAGTCACTGTTATTCGAGAGTATTGCTAATGTTGCAGTTATTGTTGCTGTTGCTAGTGTTTACTTTAAATTTTTTTTGTTTACATTACTGCTGGTTGAGTGTCGTCTGTATTTGTATTGACCTAAAGCCAAGATTTAATTATAGTGACCTTTTTTTCTCTACAAAAAATATTTTTTTATGTATGTTTTTTTTTTTGTTTTGTTTTCATATAAAATATTAATAGATTTAAGAGGTAAAACCTTTCAAGTAAAAGGCATATTACGGCATGTCGATACATACGAGATCGTTGTTTTTACGTACATAAGTACGTAAGCTTTACTTACTTTGACAGACGAGACTTGCGCTAATATACCTTGATATTTTAACCTTTTAAATTTTGGTGTCAAAGACGGAAAGAGTTTTTGTAGCTCTTTTGTTATTTAATTAGGTTTCATTATTGAAACTAAGCGTTTCATAGAGCATTTTTTAAAACAATTTTAGGCGATTTGAAGTAAGCTATATCCGTCTGTCAAGATTTTTTGAAATCCCCCCATAAAACTCAAAACTGAATTATTATTGTTTTTAATTTAATTTAATAATTAATTCTTAAACAAAGTCTTGTAAAAAGCGAATGATAGTTTCTTTGAAATATAATCACCCCTATCGTGAAGAAGAAGTGAAATTGAGGTTCCCATGAAATTTTAATTCCCCTTAGAAGTGAAAATTGGTATTATGGATATCCCATGAAATATTTGTTCCCTTCATTAAACAGCTGTTCAAAATAAATAAGCTATCAGTGCGCATCGAATGGAAGTAACAAAAATAATTTCAGTTAAAAATTTTTATTTTAAATTGATCTTGAATTGAAGTTAAGAATTTTCGAGAGACAATTTTTAGATACGAATTCAATTTTATTTCAAGAACAAGTCCTTAAAGTTACCCTAGACATTGCTACTGATCCATTTCAATAAAACAAATTTTTGCGTCTGAATTTTTTTATCTCCATTTTTCAATTACAGATATTTTTAATAAAAAAAATTCTTCATAAATTTACAAGCAATAGATCTCTTTGTTTTGCATCTTGTCGAGCATAATGTCAGTCTGTACTGAAGTAACTGACATTGAATTAAAAAAAAAAATGTGTTATTGATGTAAATTTTCTAATTAAAACATATAAAAACTGGCATAATCTTTGCAGTTTCCCAGCAAAATTTAAGTGAACAAATCTAAGAAAAAAGTGAAAAAATTCGAGAGAAATAATCATTCACGATGAGGAATTTTTATTTACGTGAATTATGCACGATTGCAATTTGTGGAAAAGGGAAGACATTTCGAAGGAAAATATATTCATGCTTGCGGTGAATGGGAATTTTTGGAAATTCATTATAACTTCCTTGACATTTTTTTAGAATTTTTTGATAAAAGCCGGGCACTTTAAAAACTTTAATCTGGCAACTCTAATTTAAAAGATACTTAAATAGCATGAGTAGTTTTGAGAACTTTTAGGATCTGAGAAAATCCATTGTGACCGGTATTAAATTTTGTAATAAAAATATAAAAGACAATAAACTTTGTGTTATTTGTTTTATAGCACTTCTGAAAAAGATTTTTAGACATGACGTTTCCACTCTCAAATATGGAAACGAATGTCAAGCATAAGTGCTTAGAATTTTTTTTAAAAATTATAAAACAAATATCAGAACGTTATAATAATTTATTTCAATTGTGCTGGATTCCTTCAAATAGAAATATTTCATGATATTCTCATGAAATATTTATTTTTTAAACTAAACTAAAAAATGAAATGTATTACTGCGGGGAAAGCATATCCATATGGCCATTTCGCTACTGCAGCAGCAATTGAACATCTTGTGACGCCGGCCTGGAAAAACAAAATCTCAAAGGAGGCTATTTGAAGCCGTTGCATCAATCTTAGCAGATGAACAATACAAAGAGCTCTTAAAATTAGTAATTACAAATAAAATAGAATATGCGAATGTTCTTTAAGTAAAATGCAACTCTGTGACGGTTCTAGATTTACCTGCTGTATAATTATTTTTTAATCTGTATGATCAGATCAAAATCGACAGATACTTATCTAATAAAAACGCTTTTGGCGATCAATCCCAGGAAAACCTTCACGAAATTTATTCATCTATAGTAAAACTGCGGTGATCCATATTTTATTGATTGCATAGGTTTTCAGTCGTACTCATGACTGCAAATGGGGAGAAGAGTGTAAATGTTTAGGTCACTATTAAGTGCGATGTGTATTTTGGGTCGTTACGCTATTGGAAGTTTCACTTACCCGAATTTTACATTTGAGCAGTGGTATTCTTTAAATTAGCTTCCAAAAGATTGAGAAAAAATTGAGAATCCATAGTTGTGTCAATGAAGGACAAGTTTTCCTACTCCACCAGCTGACATGGACCACCATGCCATGACACTGTCTCCATCGTGCTTGGACTTTCAATAAAACTCATAGTTTTTTGTGAAGTTACTCTACATCTATTTGGAGTTATTGAAGGTTTAATGAGAAACAAAGATTTGTTTTTTAAAAGTGGCCACTTTAAACCTTCCCTAATGAAAACTAATGAAATGGGAGTATAACGTAATATTTTATATACTTAATCTTTCAATTAAAATTAATGTTTTGTCTTTTACCATTAAAAGCAAGATAATTAATTATTTTGTAAACATTTTTTTAAATTCCATTTAAAAAATCATGAAAAAAAAAATAACTTTTTATGTTTAATTTAAAACACTGGTTCCCTTTCCCACCACACTGTCTCTACACACATGTGTACACACATTAAGTAGTCGGCTAAAAAAACATAAAAGCAGCAACTCCATTATAATGTTTTGTAAACAAAATTGACAGAAGTAAAACATAAACATACTTAACGCTCGGAAAAAAAAGCATTTTCTTAATGAGAAAGTTTTAACTTGAAATGATTAAAAGGTGAAATAAAAATTAAAAAGAAAAAAGAAAAAATAAAATAAAGTTACAACAAAAGGAAAGTGTTTTAATGAAATTAAAAGTTTGTTCAAATGTTAAGTAGGTTTCTGTCTTTTTAATTTTTTTTTTACACAGTTTAGAGTTGTTGTCACCTGCTGCTATTAAAAAATTTAGTACAAATGAACAAGTGTTATTTTCTATAGTTGATCTGCAGCTACTGACCGGTCATTTTTCTTACAATAATTATTTTTTTCTTCTCTCTTTTTTTTTAATAAAAATGTTTTCTAATTCACGGCAATATTTAAGGTGAAATGGTATAAGAAAATTTTAATTAAAGTGAATTATAAAGTGTGTATCAGAATGATAAAGTCAATTTATCAAAAGGTGACATTATAGTACTGAATACTTCTTGTGTATATTTACATCTCTTACTATAAATGCTGAAAAGTCAGTTGCTATGATCTTAAATAGAAAGAGAATAAGAGAACACTTAGTGCGGCAAAATACATATTTTACTGCCGAATTATTTGCGAACGGAAAATAACTTGCGTTATCGTCGGAAATGTTCTGTCTACAGCATGTGCTGGACTACTCTTTGCACATGAGCGCGAACTTAATGGGATTTGTGCCAAAATATGTTCTTGGAACTCAACAGGTGGTCCCCTAGATTTACTGAGACCGTCCCAACCCCAACAGTTAGTCAAATTGCGTCACTTGCAGTGCTGTAGCGAAAAGGAAGGTGTAATATAAGAAATAAAAATTAGTTGAAAAATAGGGGATATAGAACAGGTGGGTCGCCTACAAAAAAAATTCGTCAATTCTCATTCAGTGTGTGATGAAAACATCCACTTTAACTAAGGATGGAACCTACTCCATTCAAACTGATTGTGATTGTTTTTACATTAGAAAAGCTTCTAGTTAAGTACCTTTGTCTATAAAATTTGAGAGCGTTGATGATATATCGCTGGTCTCATGTAGAAAGGCCCTAACTCGCATATATGTAACTTTACAGGAGAAGGTAAAAACATAACAGAAACTGTATTTATCACAATGTAATACTAAAAATGCAAATGCTTAGAAAACCGCTATTTTTGATACTATTGCATTCAAATTATGTGACAAGGTGTATCTGTGTGAAATGTATTGGAATCACGAAAAATTCCAATTTCGTAAAAAAAAATCGAGTTAGGGCCTTTCTACATGAGACCAGCGATATGTAGTGCAGGACAGAGGCAGACCACCGCCTCATCACGAGATAACTTCTAAAAAGCCTTGGAATAGATGCATGGCCGTACCCATCAAGTTACGTATGACAGTACACACTGCGTTAATGTGAAACAATGTCTCGGATAATGAAACTAAAAGCTACGTTTTGTGGACCAGAACCTAAATCACGAAAAATTCCAATTTCGTAAAAAAAAATCGAGTTAGGGCCTTTCTACATGAGACCAGCGATATGTAGTGCAGGACAGAGGCAGACCACCGCCTCATCACGAGATAACTTCTAAAAAGCCTTGGAATAGATGCATGGCCGTACCCATCAAGTTACGTATGACAGTACACACTGCGTTAATGTGAAACAATGTCTCGGATAATGAAACTAAAAGCTACGTTTTGTGGACCAGAACCTAAAGTTATGGTACGAGGTGGAGTATTGGATTTCTAAAGAGTAAAAAGATGATGGGTAATAATTATATGCGGGCAGAAGGTAGGAGATTAAACTATTTCAGGGTTTCCTTAGCCTCTGCAATTTTAAAAATAGGCCCGCATACATTAATCATCTGCTACAGTTTTTACAAATCCAGTAACCGCCGAAATTAAGGCTCCGCACCTTCTCACTACACAGTACAGAAAAAAGAAAGATTTTTTGTGCCGCGACTTTGACAAGGGAAATGGTGATCCCTTAGTAAAGGGGACTACATCAGCGATGATGCCAAAAACTTAAACTTTACTTAAAAAGAAATATAAATTAATGTTACTATTTTTGGTTATTTTTTTACAGTTTTTTTTTAGCTGCAACTTTCATTGAAGTATAAAATTTTAATTGCTGCTTTTTACTGTGTTTAAGTTTCTTGATAAAATAAAATAAAAAAAAGAAATAATGATAATAAATAAGGAGAAATAAGTAAACAAATCTGTAAACTTTCTTTGCCTAACGAAAACACATTATTAAAGATTTTCTTCTTAAGAATCTTTTCAATTCCTAAATATTAATTCATATTATTTTTAACTATTTTTAAAATTCTTATTTTTTATTTTAACATTTAGAAATCTATAATTATAGAAATATATTTTTTTTTTGTGTTTAAATACAACATAAAATGTTTTACGTTTAATTTGTTTTAGTTCTTCATTCTTAAAATGTGGTTTCTAAAAAAAACCTTGTCTTTTGATTTTCATAGTAAATACAGGGTGTATATAATTTTAGGCAACAGTATTTATAGTATGTTCTTTAGTATGCTGAGCAGCGTTGCCACACAAGAAATTTACTTCCTACCAATAATTTTCAAAAATCCTACCAAAATCGTTCAAAGCCTACCAAAAATTTAAAAATGCATTTCTTGCATATAAACTCTGTTGTATTCACTTGGTTTTTTTCCTTGTAATTGTTGAGATGGAAGTTTGTCTTTTCCATTTTGTCTGTTAATTTTTTTAATACATACACTTGAAAATTAACCTTCACTCAAAAGTATTGTTAATTTCAGTTTCATATTGTTCGCGTTTCTTAAACCAGAGATGGTTATAGCTTTAATCATCTCTATGCAAAAAAGCAGAGATGTTTTTTATTGCACCTAAAACAGTTTTTGAAAACAGTGGTAACACTATTCAAAGTTATGTTTATTTAATTCAAAGTTACATTTCTTTTTATTATATGTTCTGAAATTTTAAGGTGAAAAATTTACTATTGCTAAAAAATTGCTAGAGGAGAAAAACCTACCAAAAATTTAAAAAAAATTCAACAAACCAACCAAACTACCAAACTGTTTTTTAAAAACGAAAAACTACCAAGTTTGGTCCGATTGGACCAAAGCGGCAACGCTGATGCTGAGCTATTAGATTGTTTTTAATAAGAAATTGCAAATTTATTTAATTGCAAAAAAAATCAAACCAACATTTAGAGAGAAGCCAAATTCAAAATAAATCGTTAAATTCGTTAAATTTTTGCAACAATTCAAAATTAATATAAAATAAGTTTTCTTAACTCTTTTAGAAAAAATAACATACGAAAACCCGCTAAAATAAAATTAAAAACGCCGAACTTGAAAAAAGCGCTAAAATAAAAATATCAAATATTTGTTTAATGAAATAACAAAAAGTAGCGAACACTTAACTGAAAGAAACAGTCAGAAGTAGAGAAATAAAGAAGCGTTAAAAAATTGACCGCTTAATCTTTTCTCAAAGAGAACATTTAAGAAAAAAAATTTAATAATTTGATTTGCTAACGAAAAGTCTCATATATCAGAAAAACCCGCTAAAGTAAGAATGTGGCTAAAAAAAAACTGCTTCAAAATTTAAACACAAAAATGATTAATGTTGCCATAAAAGCCAGAATTCAAATAATAGCTTAACTTGCAAAAAATCTGACAATTTAAAAAAAAAACATAAAGTAAGAAGAGGAATGAATACATTATTAATGAACATTATTAATGAACATAATTAATGAACATTTTTGAAATTCCAATGAAGCGGCAAAAATCTCAATATTTTCAAAATCGACAAACAGAACTTACTGAAATGACTCAAATTGAGTAAAATAATGCAAACAATTTTTTTTTAATAAATCTGCAGAATATATAAAAAATCGCTTAAATCACAAATAATCGCCAAACTTTAATAGTTTTATTATTTATACGGTTTTGCGGCCATTTCTAAATTTATTTATGCTGTGAACGTAATTTTATTTGTTAATTACAGTATTTTTTACTGTTTGAAGTAGAGGTGCTTGATTACTTCATATCGACCAACCCTCGTATACTTTAACCTCAATTGCTTTAGGTTTTGAAAGAACTGCTTATATAATGTGTTTTTTTTTAATTGTTTTAAGAAAACTATAAAGTTATAATTAAAGGGTTCATGAACTTTTTTCCTGGTTTTCATATCATTCTCGTTTTTTGCTTCGTTTTTCTGCGATTTTATTGATGCTGGTGTTTTAAGAAGAAAACATCAAATTTAGTTTAAAAAACTAAATTCTTGTTTTGTTGCAAAGTTTTACTACAACTAAAAAAGCTTACAACTATAACAACAACACCTGATAGCAATTTGCAATTCAAATAGTAAATAGTAATAAAAATAGTAAAACTGATGGTATAACTATTTTATTTTAATTATTGCCACAAAATTTTTATGTTTAACAAAGAAATATTTTGTTAATTTTGTTTGTTGTTGGTGTTATGAGTAGTTTTCTTAAACAGCCATATAATATCTTCTAAAAATAAAAATAAAATACTTATGTATATAAAAATTTTATGATTTTTAACAATTTTTAAAGCAATTTTTATTAATAACTTTTTCTCTTTTTTTTTAGGTAAGTTTTATTATACTTCAGCTGGCTGAAATTTGTTATGTGAATCCTTATAGTTAAACTGTAAGTTGAAAATGTTGACTAATTTAAATCTACAGCTGTACAAAAAATTCAATTTTGATTTTAAAATTATATAAAATTTACATGTTACTCTCCGATAAAAAAAAAAAACGATTTAATTAATTAAAGTGGTGTAATCTTGTTTAAGTTACATTGTCAAACAGTATAAATAAATAACAAGTGAACAATTTTGTCAGGTTTAAGTTCGTATTTCCAATTCAAATAAAGTTTAATATACAGTCAAACTTCCATAACTCGAACTTCTCTAATTCGAATTTTCTGTAACTCGAACATATTAAAGTGGCAGTAGGCTTAAGATAACAAATAACTCACAATTACTTTTCCGTAACTCGAACTTCCATAATTCGAAGTTCTCCATAACTCGAACGAAACACATATAATTAAATTCTATAACTCAAACTACTTTGTTTAATTGGTTGGTTTGTTAATTTTGTTTGTTTGTTTTGCTTTCTTTTGCTGGTTAAGATGGTTTGCATATTTCGCTGTCTTTTTGTTCCTTTGTACTTGTGTAAATATCATTTTTATTCATTAATGTCATTCGCCTGATGGTAAAAGTTAAAATCGTATTTTTTATTATTATGGCATTTAAACGTGTTTTAAAATGTTTGTCTACTGAAGAAAAATATGTATAAACTTATAAAAGAAATCGATGGTGGTTTAAAGAAAAAAGAAGCAGCTGATAAATACGGTATACCAGCCACCACAGTCTCAATGATTTTTAAAAATAAAGAATCAATTACGAATTCGTTTGAATCAGGATTTCGGCCATATGGTAAAAGGGTTAAAGCTCCAATATACAAAAATATCGACAAAGCAGTCCTCGATTGATTTACAACAGCTAGAAGCCAAAATATGCCTATATCTGGAGCAATCTTAAAAGAAAAGGTAATGGAGTTAATGAAAGCAATGACGTTAATGAAGTGGACTGCGCAAAATGGAAAAAAGACATTTTGCCGAATTAATTACATAAGTACTGCGAACGAGATGTTTTTAACGCAGATGAAACAGGATTGTTTTTAAATGCTTGCCTTCAAAGACCAGAAATGTCATGGAGGCAAAAATAGCAAACAGCGCGTTACTTTAATGCTGGCAGCAAATATGGATGGTTCAGAAAAACTTAAAATCCTTATGATTGGAAAAAGTACTAAGCCTCGCTGTTTTCGTGGTGTTTAGTGGTTACCCGTATAGAGCAAATGGCTTTTAAAATTGGATAAACGCTTTCAAAGTGCCGGCCGAAAAATTTTATTATTTATTGATAAGGCGCATAGAGGTAAATGATAACAGGAGGTCACTCTTATGGATTGCCTTAATCATGTAACAAAAGCTTGGGATACTGACGTCAGTGAGCAAACTATAGCAAATTGCTTGAAAAAAGCTGGATTTGGTCAGTATTCTGAGTGGGAAGAAGAAGATGACATTCCTTTAGTTTTTTTGAGTAATGTTGATGAAAGTCAAAATGAAATTGAAGCCGATTACCAAGCTTAGTTAAAAACGAAAAAATAACTTGCAATCCAGTCTTAAGCGAAAATGAGAGTGATGGCGAGGGTTCGTTGGAAGAAACTATTCATCAACCCTCCAAAGCCGATGTAGAAAATTCTTTGCGAACATTGCAAACGAATGACCTTCTAACCTCTAAATTTGACTGTATTTTGGTAACTGATATTTAGGAGGATACGAAAAATATAAAATGTACATTTTAGCTAAAACAAAATTAAGACACGCGAATATTTTTTAAATATTTAGTATTTATAAAAAACTTCGTGCTAATTTTTTATTTAATTATCCCGATTAAATTAATTACCACCGATATTGATTATTGAAGGTCAAAGCACGTCTCGATGGCCCTTTCGTTACCGCTTACTTAACTCTTCAGGAAACTTCTGACAAATATTTTATATAAACTAAAGATTTTTTTCCAAACAATAAAGAAAAACAAAAATCAAAGTTTAAGCAAAAACAACAATAACCAACAATGATTCCATTTTTCTTTCTCCACTGAATACGGCTGATTTTTTTTCGGCTCTTTTATACAGTTGAAAGAGGATGAAAAATAAAAAAAATTATCACCTTTAAAAACAAACCCGCAATAAAATCGCTGTGTTGATAGATCCAATATCCAGAATCCAACTAAAGGTAAAAAAAATCGCCACTTAAAGCGATTAATCGTTATATCTGGCAACTTTGCCCTAATTAAATAAAATACAAAGTTGCCACTTTGAATTATAGAGGACAATAATCATTAAAACTTTATGCGGAAGAATTAAATTCTTTTAAAATAATGAGGGAGCATTTTTTTCCTGCAGAAATATTCACGATCATAAACGACCGCTAATAAGTGAACAGAACTACATTTTATAAAGTCTAAAAACCAGATTTGTTTTTAATGTTTTGCCATTTATTTAAGAAATAAACTCAATTATTTGAGCTTCAGAGAATTAAAAACTAAAATGGTTATTCTATTTATAGATAGAAATACTATTATGTAGACGTTACGAATAATTTAAACGTTTGTTTATCTTGAGAAATGCTTCCTGAAACACAGATGGAACACTGATCATGTAGCAACAAAAATACAAAGTGTTGAGTTTATGAAAATTTTCGAACACATTCACTTTCGGCAGGACTAGCGCCTTATATGAAATTATTTTTCACACTTCTGCGTGAACGAAACTTTTATAATCAATTAACATTTGAAATCATTACCAGAAAACTTCCCCCTGGTTGCAATGCACGGTTCTTTCATAAAACGTGACGTAGGTATTTGTCGATTGCTACATAAAAATTCCTGAACCTTCTCAAAATTGTTCCATTTTTTTTTTTTTACGAAATTTCAAGTTTAGCTCAAAGCTAGGATCTAAAAACCAAAGCCTTTAGAAGTTTTCAAACAAAATTTGTGACCCTAGGACATATGTGGATTTTATGGGCAAAGGTGTAGTATTATTGATTTAAGAATTTCGGGATTAGGTTGTGTAACTTTACGTTCGAACTTAATTTCATTAGTACATCAGTGGTCAAATATTTTATAAAATTTTATAAGATTTTTTTTCTTTTACTACACTCATTAATTTTACATTAATTTTCCCCCTTTTCAAGGACACACCTGATCACAGCGAGTATAATGCACATGTAAATATTTTCTTAATCAATTAAGTCTACATTAAAAATTCTTTCAATTTTTAACTGTCACCAATAACATGCCTCAAAGAAAAAAAAAACATTTTTTTCATATTGAAATGTAATTAGCAACAGAAAAATATTCAAGGAAAAAAAATAGTATCTTGAAAATGCTGCAACGACTAATTGCAATTGATAATTGAGATATTGGTAAATGATAATAACAATAAAAGGAACATAAAAAAAATTACATTAGCTGCGAGACATCAGCATTAAAAAGGCAACAACAACAACAAACTGAAAACAAAAACAGAAAATAACTGAAGATTAAAGGAAATAAAACGCACTATGCCAACTAGGAGCTTAATTCATTTTATACCCTACATTATGCACAGTTGGCAGGGATCTTTATTTTATTAACGCCTATGGGCGTTACTCCAATTGAAGTAGTTTTCTATAACTAAGCTTTTTACAACAATTTAAAGGTACCTTTTCATGGGGGTGTTTAAGAGAAATATTTGGTACTTTTTTAAGGTACGTTTTTAGTACCTTTTTATTAAAGACACTTTTAAAGTATCTCTATAAAAAATAATAATTTATCTCTGTAAAACGTTTACCATTTTTTGTACCTTTTCAAAAGTACTTTAAAAAAAATTCCTAAAATGTAAATTTTTTTGTGTTAAAAACCGCAAAAAAGGACATATTTTAAAAATTTAAAAATACTTATAAAAATACTTTATTTTTGCAAAAAGATTTCTCATTAAGAAAAGTGGTTTAATTAAAAACTCTTTTTAAAGAAAAAACTATTTGCTCTGGCGCTGTTAAAAAAAAAAAAAAAAAAAAACCCCCTCTGTAAAAAATATCTCAAAGCGACTTTTCAAATATTAATCTACTTTGCCTGAAGGAAATCAGATGATATGTGCTTTAAACCGTGTTTCTTAAAATCGGTACTTCACAAAAAATGTGTTTTCTAAAAGGACTTTTTTATTTATAAAAAAATTGTGTTACCGGACTTTAAAAAAATATGTTTTATATGCTGATTTGTTTAACCGGATACTCAATAAAAATTTTTAAGAATATTTATGTAAAAAATGCATTTTTTAAAGTACTTTTTTCAAGTGATACTTCTCATAATCAATTTATTTAAAAGGTGCATTCTGATCTTTTAACGTAGACATTATTTATATAATAATTTTTTGATATTTTTTAAGATATTGTTAGCAAAAATTTAAGTTCTTAAAAAAAAGTACTAATATTCTTTTAGAAAGGTAGCTTTTGAAAAAGATTATTTAAAAGAAATTTTTTTGGTTATGGAATCTTTTAAAAGTGGACTTTTAAGTAAAGCAGAATGTATAAGAGTTTATAACCTATTATTAAATCTTTAAAAAAAATTTATAGTGTAATTACGAATTGTTGGTTTTTTTTAATAAAAAAAATATAAAGACAAAACAAAAGAATAAAATGTTTACATATACATTTTATAAGATACTTTTTTCAATTTTTTAATTTAGTACTTTATCATATTTTTTTCAAAAGATGGTGTTTTGAAAACTGCATTTTAGAAAGTTGTGTTTCTTGTCCTTATTTTTGCTTATTCTT
The DNA here is from genome assembly GCA_916610165.2 of Gymnosoma rotundatum. Lineage (NCBI taxonomy): Eukaryota > Metazoa > Arthropoda > Insecta > Diptera > Tachinidae > Gymnosoma > Gymnosoma rotundatum. The sequence continues at coordinate 125,168,175 of OU744336.1, read as the reverse complement.
GTTTCTTTGGTACTTTTCTAACTTCAATAGTACTTTTTTCCTTAAAGAGTACTTTTAAATAAATTTTGAATTTTTTGCAATTGACACTTTATCGAGAAATTGTCTTTTTTAAATAAGATTGAAAATTGCGTCTCTTAGCGTTTATTGCAAATCGGTTTCAATCGTTTTTACTTGTCTATTTTTTCTTGCAAATTTTCCATAGCTGTTTAGCTATCAATAAAATAATACATGCCACAAGGCATAAAAATATCAACTACAATTGTGGCAGCAACAGAAAAATATAACGTACATTGTTAAAGTGACGTTTGCTAATAATGTGGCATGCCTCAAGGAGTACGTTCGTGGTCGTTGCAGAAACAACTAGAAGTTGTAGTAGGCTGTTGTTATTTTATTAGACCGGCAGCAATAGCAGTCATTTCAAGCATTGGTGATTGCATGCTTAGAAGGTTGCAACAACAGTAGTTTGCATTTTCTTTTTTTTATTTTTTAACTCGTCTTAGACACATCATGATGCTCTTGAGCAGATATCAGCGACTAAAAGAGAGGCAGCGGGAGGCAGCAAAACTGTATAAAATTAATTACTTATTACAACAACTGACTGTGCAGATAATTACTATATTTTTTTGTAGCTGTTTTTGGTATTTTTAACTCTTTTTGTTTTTTTTTTATTTTCAGTTTTTAAGTTGTGAAAATGATTTTGAATTGTTTTTTATTTCGCTTAATTTGTTCCCCTCTATTTGTTACTTTTTTTTGTTTCTTCTTAATGTTTCATCTCTTACCACCAACAACTGTTGGACTCTTTAACAACTCGGAAATGTTATTTGTTGCATTTGATTGAGCACCCGACACTAACGGTGCAAAAAAAATATACAAACGTTTTGGAAAAAAAAAAATCATTCAACCAACAACTTTATGCGTAAAAACTACTTTAACATTTGCAACAGCCAACAGCAATAACAATTTAGGCAATAGAAATAACTGTAATTTGAAGACAGCAATGACCATGTTGGTTGACTGTTGTTATAAGCGGTGTTTGTTGTAAAATGTTGGAATCAAAGAAGTTATTGCTGTTGTAATTTACGTAAAATTGCAAAAGTTGGCTGTTTTTTCAACTTTGTTTAAGATAAATTGCTTATTTTCTAAAAGAATTCATTCTTTATCTTAAATGTATTTTCATTTATTTCATTTTTATTTTTTTTTTTAAAGAAATTTAGTCTTAATTTAAAATTCACGGGTAAGTCATGTTTCCAGGAAGATCGAACTAAGTTGGTCTCTAACCACGGTCCTTTTGTATTTATAACCGACGAAGTTAGAACGTGAAGAATTAAAACTTTTAAGATGGTGTTATTCAAAGATGTTAAAAAAAAGAAAATGAACGTCGAAAACAAAGCCGATGTAAAACCAGGATATAATTTAATATCTTTTTTAAATTTGTATCATTTTAATTTAACAAAAGAAAAGTGTTTTCTTAGGTCAAACATTGAATTATATAAATTAGTTATGTAGGGTTGATAGTTATACCGGATTTGATATTGTCTTAAAGAACCCAGTTTATGATTTTAGTCCGCCTTGAGTTCACGTAACTTCTAAATTAATTAATTAATGTAATATATTTGTCCTGGTTGGGCTGTTTGGTTAATGTGGCACTTAACTACGAGCAAACCTTTAAGTAGACTCGCAGAGACCCCAACACTCGTATGTCCACTTGAGCAAGAGTGTGTTATATTAACGCTGAAGCCGTAAAATATTTTAGCATATTATTAAGCCTGACTCTAAAAATATCAATAAAGCCAGCCAGTATGTTATTCTGTTTCTCCCCAGCTGATAAAGCGGGATATTCTCCGAGAAGGTGGGAAACTGTCCTCTTTTTCCCTATCCTTATAGCTGTGACATTTCAATGTCACTTCATTGCAATGAAGACTTACCCCACATACATATTTTCCAAGCGTCCAGTAATTCTTCTGATTTTGAGTTTTAAGTTGCATGCTACGCTTTTCACCACAAGGGGAGCCACATTAATCTGGCAACTCTATACATTTTTAAACGGCTTTACTTCAAATTTGTATTTCGTTTTTTTCCGATTATCCTGAAAATTTGTGTTATTTCCAAGAAGATTTTACGTTTTAAACTTTAACAAATAAAACCTTAATGGTAAAATAGTGCTGAGGCATAACGCTGTTACCATACAATTTGAAATCTAAAAATCATCCTCGATACTGGTTTTGATCAGGGGTGTCAGATGATTATGATTTTTAAATTTAAAAAAATTGGCAAATGATAAAAAGCCATTTAAAAAAAGTATTTTTTTTAACAAAACAGAACAATTCAGTGGTTAAATGACGTTAAAAACATACAAAATAACAAAAAAAAAAAATAATAATCGTTTTACAAATTAATTGCTTCCGTGATTGATCTATTGATCGTTTACACTGGAAATAATCTCATATTTTTATTTTTTTAAGTCGTTAAAGCCACTTAAAGCAGTTTAATTAATAAAATATCTCATAAAGTTTATTTTTCTGTAATCTTTTCCATTGGATTTGGAAACAAATTTCCCAGCGATATTTTTCCCTCTTCTTGGTATTAAATCTTTTGTTGTGTGACATTTGTTGTACGAAAAAGTGTTTCTTTCGCTGCACTGTTCAATCTATCGAGCGTGTACGATTTGATCAGTTAATTTTTTTTTTTTTTTACTTTCATTATCTTTCATTAGCGATACAAATTTTCAGAGGACAACGAACTTATTTTCGACACTTTTTTAATGTTTTTAATATTCTAGTGATGCCCAAAAGCAAAATTTTATACTAAAAGAAACAAAATTAATGTGTCTTAAGAGTTTGTCGAAAAAATCGACTTTTTTTAAGATAATTCTGAAGTGAAAAATCGGAAAATATGGCAACCCTGGTTGTATATATATATATATATATATAATTTTGAGAGCGGTTTCTTTTTATTATTCTCTCATTTTGAGACACGTATTTTCTCAACAATGTTGCCATATTTAAGAAATATAAACATTTTTCGTTTTAGCTTTTGAGTATCTGACTGAAAAAAAAAGATAAAACAGAAATAATATAAACAACAATTCCGTTCCCACGACAATTGGATTTTCGCTCCGGAGCGGTCCGAAAATCTCGGCTAAAGACTATCAACTTGGCAACAGCTGTACAAACCCAAATTTTTTATCTCAGGAAAAAAACTCTCGACAGCAGCAGAGCTGTTACAACAACAACAATAATTATATTTTTTTTTATATATTTGAAATTACTCCTCTGCTTCTAGAATCTTGAAGGAGAGAAGAATTATTTGGCTGGTCCAAAGGAACAAAACGCAATTATAATTTTAAAAGAAGATACCGATAACGCTTCAATTTTAGGTCTTGTTTTTTTTTTTTTGCTTGAAATTGAGTGCGTTCTTGTTCCGTTTCATTAATAAGAATTAAAAAAGCTCTGTTGTAAATAAATCCCAAAACGTTTTAATTCTTTTAAATCCCGCTTTTTATTTAATTCGTTTAAGGTTTTTATAGAATTATTTGTTGTTGCTTTATTTTTATATGCAAATTTCTTTTTTAACTTCCATGTGTTAGCTGCAAATTACAAAATAGAAATATTAAAAACACTGCAGCAGCAACAAAAAGGTGTTGCTTGACAAGGTGACACCCAAAACAAAGAGAGTAGAGTGGCCAGGGCAGGGCGATGGCTTGGGCATGCTAATGTTACAAGTTTATGACCATCGTCATTCATATTATTTATATGCTTGATCTTTGTTGCTGTTGTTTTCACTCCTTTTTATCGTGTAAGTAGCATACTATTGAATTAAATCACTAACAACAGGCTAAGAAGCAACAAACTGCTGGTGCATGTTTTCTTTTTGCTTCTAAATTTCTAAGTTTGTTTATTTTTTATTAAAATGTTTTTCAGTGCACATTTTTCTATCACTCAGCCAGTTATTCATTCACATAACCAGTCACTTACAACAAAGTTTTTCATTCATACATTTATTTCTTTGTTATTGTTGTCGTTGTTGTCTAATAACCACAAAACAGTTAATAAATCTGTAACATTGAAGTGATCTGGAACACACAAAAAAAAGTTGTCTGCAATATTAATTTTTTTTTTCTTTTTCATTTTATGACAAATTTGTTGTCCACTTTACATTTATTTTTATGTTGCTTTTCTTTAGTTTTTACTTTTTTTGTTCGTTATATGAGAGCAGTATAAAAAGTTATTTAAATGTTATTTTATAATTATTTTATCCTAATTCAACGTCTTTTTACAGCATCGAAAATTTCTTTTCATTTATAGATTGTATTAGAGAATTGGAAAGTTTTTAGAGGGCATTTCAAGTACCTCGGCGTTTAGGTATTTTTCACTTCATCTCTAGTCATCTTAATTTTTATACCATGTATATACAAGCCTAATATGAAATAAATTTCTTAAGTATCAGGAGTGTATTTAAGATATACGTGACTGTGTGCAGAAGACGGCGAGAAACCTGTCTGTGACTGCATAGTATTTAAATCTATTGACAAATTGTGTTATGAATGTTCAACGCGACACTTGCGCGTTTGGCATATTTCACGTTTTTCACTGGGATCCCATCTGTGTCTGATCGATTGGTCAGTAGAGCAATACTTTTTATGTGCAGAAATTGTTTTTCAACCTATGAGAATATATGTTGAATAAACTCCTTGCGCAACTTTTTTCTATGACTTTTAATACGAAGAACGTCTGATGCATCTTTTGGGTTAAATGTGTTTTGAACTAGCGTCAGGAACTAACATATTTATGTCTCACTTCTCTACCTAGAAATTTCTTGACTGTTAACTGCTTAACGAACTTAGAGCCAGAAATATATGTTCCATAAAATAGCTGTTCCATAATACGAGTGTCTGGTTTCAGATGCACGGAAAGTCATAGAGAGTCGAGGATTTTTCCATCTCAGTTTTTGGATTGGGTTGAAGTTTGCTTTCCCAATAACTCTACTTCCGGAATTGCCGTAAACTCTTTCTTTTTTTTTGGTTTGTAATATTCGACCTGCGTTCTCTGCATCTTCTTACACAGATTCCTTAATTCTTAGACACTTTGTCGACCTTATTTTTAGGTTCGTCCGGTAACCTCTAGTTTTAAGTGGAAGAGAATGAAAATCTTTTTGAGTCTGTAATAAATCTAAAATCCAGGGTCCTTACAATTAAGAGGTATACGCCACTCTTTTCATAGTACCACCGCTTTTAAGTACCTGGCATTGTTTGCCACGGCGTACCCTTTTCGACACGACCACACCAAACGTCACACTAGGTACGTAGTAGCTAAGGATATATTTGATCCACTCTAAAGCCATGACATATCCTACAAGATCACCATGCCTCGCTCTAGAAATCTTAACAAAGTCAGCTTTAGATTAGTTGCCCAGGAATTTGTGTCTCGTGATAGAACGGGGTGCAGAATCAAATAAGATGAAAGGCTTTATTCTCGGCTTTTCTATCCTTACAGCTTTAACAGCAAGTGTGAGGCGACATACAAGCTCTATAACAAGAATTTTGGTAACCTTTATTAATAACAGTTATACCGAAATATTCTACCGTTTAGGGAGGCAATCTGGTAACCCAGCATGTTTACAATGCTGTTGATTTACGAAATAAGTGCAGAAACTTCCTCCATTATTCTTTTAACTACTGATTTATTGACTTTTATGCTAGAACTTTCGCAAGAGCATTATGATAGAGAAAATTCTGGATTCCCCTATCCTGACAGCTGCGACAACAGTGATCATTAAAAAGAAGCCGGTGTCAACATGCATGCTCTGCAGCCGTTAAGTGAACCGTTTTAAGTACGAAAAAATCTCGAAAATTTCTTTCGGTTGCGGGTTATACTTTACATGTGTGCATGTTTATTTAGTGGGGGCCAAGTCAATCAATCTGGCAACCCGAAATGTTTACAAATTAACAAATATTTTTCCAGCTTTTTTAATGAAAGTGTATGACAAGTTTACTTTTAATAGACCATGTGAAATTAAAATTTAACACTGCATTAGAGGTGCGAAAAGCTGATTTCAGCTCTCGCTAATTCGTCCCCCTGTTATAGTTCCTATAAAACTTCCATAGCGAATAATATAAATACTTCAAAACGAAATTTTTGTAGGAACTAAAGGAAACTTCCTTTCATTGTATTATTTACTGGTCGAGGCGTCTCTACTTCTACTCGTAGTATTAGTAGCTTAAAAGATATCATGACTCCATTTTGAAAACAATTTTCAAACTAACCTCACATAAAATAAAAATGATTTGATACAATTTCTGTTTTATAGCTGCGCATGACCAATAAATTACAATGAAGTTTTTATGGTGGTTGGCGACTGCCGCACATTGATTTCTTAAGCAGAATTGATTTTTTATTCGATTGAATTTGATCAAATTGATTACATACAAATACATTAACTCGTCGTAAATTTACATGTTTTTTTTTCTCTCAATTTTTCTTAGCATTTTTTTTTTAACTAATTTAATTGTTAACAATCATAATTACAGACGGAAACGATCGATTTTTCAATTTCAATTAATTTCATTAATGAAAGTTTTTGTGACAACAGTTTTTTTTTATTGCCTTTAATAATTATTACATTTTTAAAATATTAAATTGAGAGTGGGGAACAATAACAAATTTATTTCAATCAAAAATTAATTATAGATGTGGGCTATTTAAAATTATACTCAATTTTGATTAAAAAGTTTTAATTGAAAGGTTCATTTTTTATTAAATTGAGTGAAACTACAGATGCACATAAATTACACCTTATAACGCGTAGTCGTGAGTTATTTTTTTTTTCATTTATTTGTAATCTAAAAAAAGCGAACGGCATACATACGTTGAAATAAAGTTTCTCGATGTAATGCTGATCCTCGTCTCATCAGTGCACTGCTTTTTGAGGGACATGGAAAAGTCCATCCTCGAAATTTCCTTAAGCATGGAACTAGGAAAAGATGAGTATTAAGATTCAATTAGTGACTCAGCGCCTGGCTGAACACAGCTACATCTGGCTAGCCTCGGAAGTTAGTGGGGCCCTTTCGCAGTAGTAACATGATGGCTGTTTTTTTATTTTATATTGAAGGGACACATACGTTCCTTAATCACCTGCAACTTCAAAATACAAAAGTAGCGATTTGGGTTTTATGGTTGCCGTGATCATATTCCTATCAACTGTAAGGCAATCCAAGAACTTCCTAAGCTTAACGCGCATTTGGCCAATTCTACTGCCGCGCAAAAGTGCATCAGGAATCCCTAATCTCGAGAAGGGGTTAAACCCCTGTTACACTCTATTCTCTCACCAATAAGTGATCAGGATTATGTAGTACTACCGTTTCACTCTGCATTTAGTCACGATCACACATCGAAAGAGCTTCTCGTGCAAATTCAGGTTTAGGACTCTGATTAAACTTTCGAAGGCTTATGCTGCCATGTGCTTTAGCACCTGTAGTGAGAGGTCATGCAAGAATAAAAACAAAAGATTTAGATTTGAGCCCAATAGCACTAGAGAATAGGATAATGTTTGCAATTTGCTGCTTCTTATAAAAAGATGCAGTCAAAATAACTCTGGCGTTAAGATAGATAATTAATTGTTAAACAGTTGAAGTGTTTACCTGATGGCCTAATGGTAGCTCTCTAGCTAGACACTGTGTGTGATTACACATGGGAGCTTAGAGAGCTTTATTACTAAAACCTAGATCTTGTTCAGAATCTAGGGCCATAAAAAGAGAACTATAGAAACCACCAGGATTAATCAATTTTTAAACATGTGTGTGAAGATAAATACGTTTTTTTTAAATGTAGCATGCGATACATTTTTTCCCCCATACATACAGTACAATTTGTATAGTAAATTCCGGACTTTTTTAACAAACACGATTACAGCGACAAAACCCTACGATCACGGAGAATCAAACCTATTGGTAAATTATGAGCACATATAGAGCTATTAAACTGTGACCACAGTTTATTCAAATTGAATTTATATTTTATAAGACCCGGAAAATTGACTTAGTGCAATTTTTTCATACACGATGGGTTTTGTGTGGGATTTTGTTACTACGACCAAACCCTTCGATCTCGGAGAATTAGACCTATTGGGAAATCAAGGGCACATATAGAGCTATTAAACTATGAACACAGTTTATTTTAATTAAATTTGAGAAATTTTTTATAAGACGCGGAAAATTAACTTGGCGCAATTTCTTATATTCAATGAGTTCAGGGATTTTGCTACTATGACCAAATCCTCCAACTGTGTTCACAGTTTAATAGCTCTATATGTGCCCTTTATTTCCCAATAGGTTTGATTCTCCGAGATCGTAGGGTTTTGTCGCTGTAATCGTATTTGTTAAAAAAAAGTCCGGAATTTACTATACAAATTGTACTGTATGTATGGAAGGAAAAATTTATCGCATGCTACATTTTTTTAAAAACGTATTTAACTTGACGCATTTATCTTGACACACATTTTTTACACATCTCCGAAGATGGATACCTACGTTTCGCCACTAAAAGGGAGTGTGGCATTGTCCGAAGTTTCTCTCCTCCTTTTAAAAGCCAGACATAAGTAGTGATAACCGTATTGTTTGAGTATTCTTGCTTTTTCAATAAATATGTAGAAACGGTTAGGAATTTAAAATTACATATTTTTTGTAATGCCTCCCTAAGTACCACTAGCTAACTAGGCTAAGAACTGGCGAGTTTAATTGTCGAGCCTTAAGTTATCTGCACTCATAACTAAAACCTAAAAATTTTTTGTAACGTGTGTGGAAAAATAAAACTTGCGATTTGATTGGCCGCTTGTATCGTTTATCGCGCTTTTCAAATCGAAATGTTCTTTATAAGTAAAGCAAGCTTTCTTATCTTAATCTTCTTTTACCTTTCTTATCTCTCATTCTTGGTTAATCAATAAGTTTCTTTTGTAAATATTTTTGTTTGTTCAGAAAAATTTAAAATCTTCTTGAACATTTGATTTATTATTAAAAAAAAAAAAAAAAAAAAAAAAAAAAAAAAAAAAAAAAACACTACCTAGACTTTGAACTTATCAACTAAAAATATTATCAAATACAAATAGTAATTTAATTTTTCAAAATGCAAAAAAAGACAACAACACCAATTTAACATAAAAAAGAAATACAATAATTTATCAATTTCTTAGTTAAATTTATATGTTCACAACGTATACGAGTACACAACTCCGACCGACTCTTGATATCCATGCACAACAATTGGAAAATTACAATTATTTGCAATCATAAGAAAATTATTATTGATATTGAAAAAAAAAAATAGAAAGAAAATGTACGTTACTTGTTCATTTTTCTCAAAAAAGAAAATATTGATTTGAATCATGTGTGTTTGTCTTCTATACCCACTTGGCCACATCCTTATGTACAAATAAAAATAGAAAATATTGACAGGTTTATTAATAACAAGAGTTGAGTTATCGTTTAGTTTTTTTTTATTGTAATTGAAAAATTATCCAGCTAAAAATTAATTAACGTTTTCAGAATATTCTAGAACGAAACCAAGAAACGCCTTAGTCGTAGTGTTTCATTCCACTGTTGAGTATCTGAAAAAATTTAGCAATTTCATTTAAACTTGTTCTATGTTTAACATAGAACTCCAGTTGCTTTCATATGTTAAGAATATAATTAGTTATCTCTCTCTCTCTCGTGGATCCGATCTTTTGTTTTGTAGAAATACGCTCTTTTAAATTCATGCAGCCATCCGCGCTACACCAATCTGTTACTGTGGCGAGACTCGAATCAATCAGTATCGTAATTATTTCGGAGAGATCGGAAGGCACGAGCTCCAGTTTCAACAACCAGACCCTTTAATCAACTTATTTACGACTGCCCATACTGTTGTTATGCTCTTTCCTTTCACGGTTATCACGCTTCAACATAGAGCTACCTTAAATAACCCTCTGCTGTTTTTATGTACAGCCGTCTTCTAAAATCAATTAGCGGCTGAATTACCCTTTGTTGCCTTTTTCTAATTTTGCCCTTTTCAGCAACTCATTCACAGCGACCTTTCTTTTTTTTCAAGTCACTGTTGGGATTCGAACTCATGACACCCAAACACCTTTACTAATTTAACCACAGTGGTTGCTCAACGTTTGTTAACTAACATTTTCTTTTTATTGAGTTTACACACACCACACTTGTTAGTGGTAGACGTAAGAACTTATTGGGCTCTGCTCTTCTTTTCTAATATTTACATTTTTTATGAAGACGTGGCTTGAAAACCCAAAACAGTTAACCTGCTAAATTTCTCGCTTTGTCATTTAATTGGCAGCAGGTTTTCGACAATATTTGCTTGACAGACAGACTAAAATTTCCTACGCAAAAAAAAAATTCTTGTATCACAATTTGGTCAACTGGAATTTTTATTTAGTTTTGACGAAAAGAAAGTCATAAATAGTTGTAAGGATTAATCTCAATAATAATGACCGACCACATTAAAGACAATTATGCGGTTTGAAAAATTACAAAATTTTCAAAATCTTAAATTAATCATTAGTGTTTTATAAATTGAAAATTTATTTACATTTACAAATACACCAGACCATGAATCAAATAAAGCATAAAAAGAGAAGGGAAAGTATTGAAAAATTTTTCAAGATAATTTGTCATGAAAACAAAAGAAAAACGAGAGGAAAAGAAATAATTAAAATTTATTTAGGCCTCTTTGTTCAAAAATATTTTTTTTTTACAAAAATGTTCATTAATTTTTAATAAACTCATGTAATTTAACTTCCGGTAAACAAAACAGAGATTAAGAGCCTAAGGTGTCTGAAATATGTAACTGGATAAAAAAGAAAGCACGATGTCTTCTCACTCCTTATGTTGAGCACTTTATCAGCGGGGTGTGTTGAATGTTTAATACTTGTGTTTTCAAATGCATTTTTAATTGTGATAAAATGACTGGTGATTTTGGTTTTTCACTATTTTTGCCTTTTTTTCTGTTTTGTTTTCTTTATCATGTTTTTAACAAATATTTCTTGCCTTTTAATTTATTTCTATTTAAGTTCAATCATTAGAGAAGTAATTAGAATTGGTGCATAATGACCAAAAGATTATTTACTATGAAAATCGAGAGTACTTTTGTAATGAATAAATAATTATTTTAAAATTGTTGAAAGTGGAAGTGAATCATGTACACGCAGAAAAAAAACATGGTTGTGATATGGTCACAATAACCATATTATGTTCTTTGTAACAATGTATAGTTGCGGAGAACTAATTATAGTTGTTTTTACCAAAACTTTAGTCACGATAACCATTTTTTATTAACTTTTAACAACTTAACTTTTAACAATTATATTGTTACTGTACTGTGGTTTTAACTTAAAAAAATTTCAACCACAACACAAGTTTTATAACTTAGTAAAAATAATATAAAATATTCAACCATTATCATTAATCAAAAAAAAAATTAAAATATTGTTTTTCTAATTTTTCTGGTAGATGAAATTTGTAATTGTTTTTTATTGTTTAAGAAAATGAAAAAAATAAAAATTTATGTACAAAATAAATAATCAACAATAATATGCAAAATATGAAAACAAATAAAAAAGGAACCAAAACATTTAAAAAATGTTGAAGTAAATATGTATGTATGTATATGTATGTATGTATGTAAGCTTACAGCATTTAATGTTTATATTTGAACATAGTTATGTTTACACTTTGGACAACAATATGGTTGCAAATGTAACAATACTATGTTTTGTTAGCAACCATATAATGCAACCATAGTATGTTGCTCTTAGATTATGGTTACCTCAACCATATTTTTTCTTTGCGTGTATTTAAAATACTTTTTGTCGTGGCTCTGTACGTCGAAAATAATCAGAGAGACTGAGGCATAAAGCACTAAACTGAATCAGCTTTGTCGAGGTTGCCAATGTCAAGCATGTTTTCTTTAGTCCACTGCAGAAATATTGCAGTTTATGCACGACATGTACAGCCGCAAGAAGTCTGATATCCTTCGAGTATCGTACTAAACGAGTCGTTGTAGACAGGATTTAATAAAACGAGTGGGGTACTCCATGGCTTAATTTTTATTTTTTTACACATTAAGTTTTTTTTTTCAATGGTCTTTATCATACTTTCAATTTTGCCTTCTGTAATGAATTAAGCCGGTTAGAGATTCGGGATGTATCAATAAATAGTAATGTTGAAATAAAATCTAAGTGGGTGGGATCATGTTATGAATAGAGTTCGTTTGTAATTCCCGCTTTACCCAAATGCACAGTCGAGCAAAAGCAAAATATTTCTGAAAAAATAAATCAACAATTTCTAAACAGCTGGATATGCGAGTAGCAAAGGAATATACAAATTTCAGTTTTCCAGGCTTTTTAGGAGCGGCACAATAGAGGACCTAAACGCACAGTACGGATGTGGCATGCAATCCTTTTAATTTCAGTTTAAAAGACTTTGTTAAGGTCTTTAATTAGAAATCTTAAATTCATTGTCCGCAGTTAACGAGTTAACGGAACGAGTTCTTTTTTTAATATATTCGGCATTTTTTTTTTTTATTCAAAAATTTTACTCCTACATTATGTTTCGAAAGTATTTTTTGCGAATCGAAATACAGAGTAAACCCCCCTGTAAAAATGCCCATCTAACATTTTTTAAGTCAAAAAAAACCCATCAATCCTTCCTCCTATAAATAATAATTTCTTTATAAACTTTTCGGTTTTTCTACTTTTCTGAAACGCACCGCTATGGAAATAATTTCTGCCGAAAAAATTAACTATTTAGGTAACTGTGTCACCCCGGAACCTCCTCGAACTTTAGTTACTTTCTACGTAATTTCGAATTCAGCAGGGGGGTTACTCTGTATTTCGATTCGAAAGAAGATACTTTCGAAACACAATGTATAAGCCATAGAAATTCGAATGGTTTTCTTATCGAATCGAAATACAGAGTACATATGCTTTAAAATCCCAAAGTCAGGATCCAAAAATTTAAAGCCATTTTAAATAACCGTAAGTTATTTTCAAAAGTATTTTACGATTGATGTGAATTTTATTGCCAATCAAAAATTTCTATTTAGAGGTTTTTGAAGCATGATTTGCAAATTACGGGATTTGGTTTGTCTAAAACTATTAAGAAACGGTTTGGTAAGATGATTTTACAGCCTCAAAACCCAGCTGGAACCATGCTGCCCTTGTAGCGCACAGCCAGCTTCTTTTAATATGTAAAAAATGTTTATCTTATTATTCAGATATTGTGTGGACTGGCTCAAAAAATGTCTAGATATGGGCTATAGCTACCAATTGTGGTTTGGCAGTTACTGACAGTTTAGTTTTAAAATTTTCTAGGGCAACGAGAAAGCAAAATACAAGAGGAATAAATAAATGCATACTCGAACTCCAAACATTTTGTGGAGTTGGATCAAACATAATCGGAGAATAAAACTAAAAGGAGATGAAGAAAACTAGAATACATCGCTAGAATAATCCTAACTAAATTGAAAAATGTCAGCTTGACAATTGGTATTTAAGCTCTAATATTTCTTTCATAAAAACAAGGTTGAGAAAACACAACACCTCGATAGACTCCGAATTGTGAGCAACAGTTGGTGCAGTTTTTTTTAAAACATGATGAGACGACTCGAAAATATTTTCTGATGGACTTTGATACAACCAGCTGGACAAGCACCTACTAAAAGAAGGTGACCCGCCAACACTAGAAACGATAACAATTCTGAAACTCCTTTTAAGTCTAGATGAGGTGCTCTAATACCTGGCAGGGGATACAATAGATCTTTGGTCAAAGTTGTCCGCTTTATGTCTTCTCTTAATAATCACCCTTATTCTAATTGTCGCCGTCGTCGTCGTTTTAGTATCAATATCACTTCGTATCAATGTCGGCGTCAATTCAATAAAAATTTTATATTCTATAACATTCCTGTAACGACATCGATGGCTTATCGATTTTCATAAAATTAAAATGCACATCCCTAAGTTTTTTGTTAAATTTTATTTGTGTTTGATACTTTTATGATAAAATGTTTTGTATATCTGCAGAAAATTTAGATTTAACTGATAATGAAAGCTCGAAAAACAAACACTTGTGCTGGAAAGAAAACTTCGTAGGCAGAATTGCAATATTTTTAGTTTGCAGGATCGCAAGTAGTTACATATGTTTTGCCTGTTCCCGGCTGTGCCTATACAGTAAATCAGTTTGATTGGCATTTTCTTCAAGAAGGCTTCTTCCAGCGGACTAAGTAAAAATTTTTTAAACATTCCGCTGCCAGTAGCTTTACACTCCCCTTTATTGGCAACCATCTTTTTTTCACCCTTTAATTTTTAATTTCGCCATACCTTAAAAGTAATTTTACAAACTTTTTTATAAATACCTATTTAATGCTTTATTTTTTTACCTTTTGCCATTCGTCTGCTAATCTTCTAGGCGGACCAAGGGAGTTTAGAAATTTTTTAATTTCTTAAGATGTTTCTAAAAATTGCATGAAGCAATGTCTCTGCGAAGATTTTTTAATTTTTCAAATTGATTTGCATTTGTAACCTTTACTTTTTTACATTTTATATTTAGTTTAAATTACTTCCAGTTGTTATTCAAAAAGGCGTCGACAAAAAACAGAGTCACGTCAATACAATATCGTCGTCACATTTGTTATAGAATACAAAAAATGTTTGAGCAGCATTCGACAAGTGTCAATAACGACAAGTAGAATAACAAATCGATTGAGTCGACACATATCAACGTTGATATATGTGACGACGTCGGCAACTAGAATAAGGGTGAATAGTTCCATAAAATAATGGTGGTTTGACACATATTTCAATTATTTTTCAAAAAAGTTACAATATCGAAAATCTCTTAATAATAATTAATCTTTATCAAAAAATGGACTCTTAGTGTTTTATGGGGGCAACATTGCAGCTGTTGCGCCGACTATAGGACATGTGGGAACAAAATATTACTTAATTCGTTTACCTATCAAACAACCGCACGTCAATTAAACGCAATAGCCGACGAAAATAAATACCCTGATCATGAGACTGTGAAAGTAGGAGAACGATTAGAAGTCAGTCGAGATCCCTCTCTGTATTAAAAGGCATTGCAAATAATTTTAATAAATGAATTTTATATCATGATGACTTGGCTTGAAGAAAGATTTTCATTATAATAAAACAAAAAAAAAATAAATAAAAAAAAAAACATTAAAGTCGCTTTGCGACTAGTTTTCACGAAATTATTATTTTATAATTGGATTACATAACTCGTTTCATTTTAACCCTGAAATTATTTTTTTATCATGTAAAACTACAACGAAACTGGTTGTTCCCATAAAAAAAAATATATATTTTTATTTTCATAATTTGCATTAAAATATTTATATAATTTTATTTTTAATTTTCTTGAGAAAACCACAATTAGAAAATCATATGAAAAAAAATAAGAAAACATAAAAGCAGGAAAAAAAGTTAAAACCAAAAATTATATTTTTAGCTTTTTGACGACAAGTTCTTTACACTCTCATGACACAGTCACTTAGTTTAATGTGCCTGTCTGCCGGTCTGCCACCACATAACGACAAATACGAGTAACGACAATGTTCTGCTTAAAGAGCTGCTGGCACAACAGCCACAGTGCTGGGTGGTTGGGCAAGTTGTTGCTGCAAGTACTTCAAAGTTACACTTGTTCCTCTGTGACTCGTACCCCAGTTGTGGCAATTGGTTGATGGTGGTGGTGCTGTGTGACGCAATTTTGTCATCGTCACTTCATTTAATAAAATATTTTTTTCTTTTTTTATAAACGACACTTTTCATTTTTGCCAGTTTGTTTATGGAATGTTTTGACTTGATTTTTTTTTTAATAAAAAAAAAAACAAGAAAAAAAGCTTATGGCCGCTGGTCTCTATATTTGCTTCCTTATTACTCTATGCTGTGATATATTTGGAGATTATGTTTACAGAATCTTAAATGAATGAATTTTTTAATGCCATAGTGTTAGTGTATTGTGGTTTATGAATGGCAACGCCGCATGTTTAGCAAACAAGAAAACATGGGAAGTAATCTACCCTCAGCCATGCAAGAAGAGTAAAATAAAAACTGGCGATTTGAAATTTTAAAGAACCCCTACGTTTAAAACGGAAGAAACGTAACAAAATAGAGCCTTTGCTGCAAGAGAGTCTCATCTCAAAAATCTGAAATAAAAGCGTTTTAAGTGTTAAATTTTATGCAAGTCTTTGGAGGCCATTAATATGTTATTTTCTTTCTCAAGAGCTTATGCTATGCTAGAGATTTATTTCTGAAGCCTATTTCTGCATGCTCAACTCAGAAATATAAAGTTTGGAGTTATGACTATCTTCTAGCCAGGGCTTGATATGTGCACACTAATTTACGTCAGATTTTTTTTAATTTCTATGAAGTTTAATTTTCTCTCACTTTCATTGTTTTCGTATTTTCCCTAAACGAGTAAAGAACCGATTAAAACAAAAATTTAATATAAAATTATCACTCAAGAATTTCTTCTTTTACTTCTCTGTTCCATTACTTAGACACTATCATTTCTTGGCTCATCTTTACGTTTCGTTTTATGTGTAGAAAAAAAAAAATTATTTTTAACATTATAAATACCGGCAAATAGAAACAACTCAAACAGTGCAAAATGTTTTTAAAAATGAATTTAAAATCATTTGAAACATTTTTTCAGTTTTTTAATAATCTTTTTCTTACTTTATAATTATAATTTATAGACTGTGGAAACAAAATTGCTCATAAATAGAATTTTAAAACTCTAATACTCAACAATGAAAATATTGACGATTATGAACGAATAAGACCACAACAGTAAGTGCTCGCTCTAGCATGAGTTCATTTGCATTAAAACTGTTTTTAGAATGATTGGACGCAATTAAAGTGATTAAACTACAAAAAATGGCGTTAAAATCAAAAACGTGCTTTATGTCAAAATACTGTTTTAAAAAGCATGTTTTTCTTTTAAGATTTTAGTTCCTTTTTTTTAATAATTCTAAGCTTATCTTTAAAGAAATTAATCGACTTTAATATTTTTGCTTAATTTATTTTTAAATTTAACGATTTTTTTATTTTTTATTGTTATTTATTTTATTTTTTTATTTTACTATTATTTTTTATTTTATTTATCAAAGATTTTGTATATAAAGTTTTTAGTATTTGAAATAAATTATAAATTTCAGACATTTTAGAGGTTTAATAAACGGAATCCGTCATATTTTTGGTTTTAAAGAAAATACATATATGTACTCCTTTTTTTGTCAGACACATATCACTAAAAATGGCGGTTACAATAAACTTCAAGCACAACAAAAATTAAATAAAAAAGAAAAATAAAATACATTAAGATTTATTTGGAAAATTAGCATTCCTCTTTGTGATTTTGAAGATTTTTTTTTCGAAATTGAATATTTCATAATTTATTATTACTTTTTATTAAAATTGCTCATTATTTAATTTAATAATGTTTAATTTTTATCAACAGTTTATTTAATTGTTCATTTCTTTTGACATGAGTTGTAGTCTCTCTAATTGGATTGTTTCATATTTCTTTTATTTATTTTTTTATCTTTTTTTTTTTTTTTTGTTTGTTTTAATGTAGATGATGTGCTTAATCACTTTATAATCAGTTTTAATTGTATTCAACTACCTAAACATTAAATTTTCATGCTTAAGTATGACACACTTAAATGTTAAAACAACAGAAAAAAACCAAATAAAAACGTTACTTTAGGATTTATCTTTGTTGACAATAACCAACAAACAAAAACATTTCAACATAAAAAAAGATTAATTAGCAAATCATTTTCTAAGAGTTTTTGTATCTGGCTTCCCCAAGATAAAAAAAAAATTTAACGAAAATTTATAAAAGAAAATGAAAAATATATAATAACTATAAAATATGAAAATGGCGTATTAATAACAGGACGACAAAATCAGAGGTCCTCAAATATTGAAAAAAAAGTTTCACTTAAATATTTTAAGTAAAGAAATGTTTTTTTTTTTTTTTTTTGTCGGGAAAAACATAGAATTGTAACAGCTCACAGTGAAGCAGTTGAAAAAAAAAAGAAATGAAATAGGATGATTTTTTGGATCTTGTGATTTCTCATGACGGAAGGGGAGGTATTCCACGTTGTCTCAAAGTAGTGGGTACGACTTTGCTTTGCTTTGAGCCTAGTTAAAAAATAAAGCAAATATCAATACATGTTTACTTTGGAAGTCAGTCGTTCATTCGCGCAACGTGTTAACGTTGTTTTCTACGTCTCGAATATCAATGAGCTGTTCTCTTCTGCGTCCTTCTATATTTCTTCTCTTTTATTTGTTGCTTTTCGGTTTTGGGTAGATTTGCTACCACGATCTTTCTTTTCTTACTTGCAACCTCATTCGTTTTGGTTTTTACTATGATTCCTTAACCAACTCATCTTCCGCGAACACAACGAAATTTCATTTATATAAATTTTCGTTTACATAAATTTTGGTTTATATAAATTTTCTTATTTCCATTGACATTGTATTGTAATAATCTTTTCCGTCTATCAGGATAAAATTTTTGGCTAAAAATACTCCAAATCATTTTCATAATCTGATCAAATAAATAATTTCATTAGAAAACAATTCCTTCCATACATTATTAATTTCTCCTTAAATGTTGCTAAGCACATGTATTTATTTTTTATTTATAATGCTATTTAACGGTTATTGAACTGTGTTTCCTAAACATTGCTTAAGAAAAATTACAAATTTTCTCAACATTTTTACGTTTGTATATATAAAAGTAAATTTATTATAAACAAGTTTATTTTTTCAAAATAAACTATGAAACATGTTGCTAAACAAATGCTATTGATGGTTGCATATAAACTCAAACAGCTGTTTTACTATTTCACACTCATGTCAATAACAACAAAATTACCGTAAATTCTTTATACTTCTTCTATTGGAAAGAAAATTACAAATACAAACTGCATGAAAGTACCTTGTTTTAAGTGAGAGCATAAATTTTGTATAATTTTTCCAAAAGAGAGGAGATTAACCGTGTAATTTGTATTGAAGGTTGCCAACTCGTCAGATGACGAGTTTAAAAAGTAAAAATCGTTAGTAAGTGATAAATTACAAAATAGCTTAAATTTTTCTAATTTATATTAAATTTCTTTTATGCTATTTTTTGTGCGGGAAGTGAATAAATACATATGTATATAAAAAGAGAGACCTTTAGTTTACATTATTATCTTTCCCGAATTTCGTATAAAATGATATTTCAAAATGTTTTACTATTCAAATTACTACATAAATTAATATTTCATAACACATCTGAATTTTATAAATTATATATAGAGAACAAATGCTTGATATTTTAAGAAGCTTTTAAGAACGAAATAAGAATTCTTCTAAAATGTGAAATTTTCAGCGTTGATTGAAACACCAAAATTCTAGTTTATTGCTGGCTTTTATGCTAAGACATTATATTCACGTAAGTTTTTATAAAAATATACATTTTGAAACTAAATGTATTTATAGCAAATAGTTCTATCAATATTGTCATCAAAAGTTTAAGTCAACAAAAGTTAACAAACTTTTTAAAATTAATTTAAAAATTTTTAAAACGTAAAAACAGGCTTAAAATTTGGTTTTTACTGCCCAAAAACTATTTACAAGTAAATAATTAAATTTCCTACTGACCCCAAGAACTTTTTATAAGTAAATAATCAAACTACCTCAAACCATAGTCCAAAATTTATATTTCCCTTGATTCAATATGTTGTTGTTATTAAAACTCCCGCTGCTTAACGCTTATAGTTTTCGTTTTCATTCGCCGGTGTACATGTTTAATAATCTTAATTAATCTTACGTTTCCTTAAGTTGATGCATAGCAATTAATAACTACTAACTTAGCAAACAATTTTTAATTGTAATAATTTGACCATACCTTTCTCCTATTCAAATATGATCTTGAAATTGTGCATACAGAGACAACAAAATTTATATTATAGCCAAGAGCATTAGGCCACTGCATTGTTATAAATTTCGCTGAACTAAACAATTTTGTAATTGTTAAAAGTAAAGTCTTAAAAAGAAAGTCTTAAATATACACAGCTTCAAACTAAAGTTTGGTGTGCAGTATAGTGGTAAGCAATATGAAGGCCTAGTTAAATATTTTGTTGCAAAAAAATAAAATTATTTTTAAAAAAGTCTACTGTTTATTAACATTCGACCTTTTTAGTAAGATTGCTTAGTATATTTTCTAGAGGAGTGTTAAAAATGACTAAAGTCCATTAAGAAAGTCATTTATTATTGAATTACAAAAAGTCAATAATCAGTGAATTATATATTTGTTTCTGGTCAATTTTTAACAAATATAATAAATTAACTTTAAATTTGTATTTATACACACATATGCATACAATATAAGCGATAAACACCGTTGTATTTTTTAGTATAGTTGGTCACCAAACACAAAACTGAAAATAGCTTTTAATATTTCTTATGAAAATTTATCTTAGAACATGAACCAAAAAATGTAAAGGTGTATGGGAATGTTTTTAAATATATAAAATATCTTCTTAAAAGCCTTTTCGTTTTAAAATTTTGTTTATTTATTAAGAAATTGTTTTTGGCAAAAGTACGAATTAAATATAAATGTGCAACTGTGGCAAATAAGTTACTAAATTTATGTAAGTACATTGCAGTCACCTAAATTTATTTAATATAGTACCTAAGCATTTGACAGGCTTTTTGTTGGATTTTTGACATAAGCTAAAGCTAGCTTATGCACATTATGCTTGGGCCTTTGAGCGTTTAGGCTTTTTCCTAAGGCACTATACCATAACGATATTTTGAAAACAAAGTCGTAAACACGCCAAAAGCTACTCGATTTGATTTTAAATCTCTTAAAATCTATTTCCCTTACAATGTTTTTGTGAGATTAGCATGATTTCAATTCGTAATAAATAGAATAATGGGCATTTTAAAAATTAGAGTATACTTGCAACTTACACTTTATTAACTTCAGTTAAGCTGTTCATATATAGTATATATTTCTTCATCAATATGAAAATTTATTAATATTTTGTGGAATTTTTATTTTATTTCTTTTTTGTTCTTGTGCAGCGTATTTTTAGTACAATTTACAAGAACAAAAAAAACATAATTATATTACTAAGTACTACTAGATGTTGATGCGAAGATTTTTTTTTTTTTTTTTGTATTGGAAATCTACTAAAAATCAACTAGATTTTGCTCGAAATCTCGTAAGTACTAGATCTGGGCGTATTGTAAATGCTTTACTTAATATAATATTTTTCTTTATTTGGGAATGGTGTTATAATAAATTATAATTTATAGTTAAAAATAATTATAAAAACTCAAAAACTAAATAACACCTAAAAATCTATTTTAAGAACTTATTAAGAGTTATTTCATTGTCTTACTTGGGCGTTAACTCATTGGCAGCTATTTTGTGTGGTGAAAATAATAAGAAAAAAAAACGCTAGATTTTGAAAAGCCAAATGGTTTAACTGGCAACTCTGCTCTCTTGTAATATTCAATGCAGCTAAAAATTTGTAAAAACAAAACAACAGCATAAACAAATGTACAAACATGTTGGTGTTTGTTTTTGGTGTGCTTTTTCTTTTGAGTTTTTCATTTTAAACTTCATTTGCAATTTGTTTTTACTTCTTTTTTATTCTCCAATTGTTCAAGTAACCAACCCATTTTACGGCCCCTTCTTGTATGTATGTATGTACGTTTGTGTGCATTAAAGAGTACTTGTTTTTGATGTGTTGTTTTTGTTTCTTGTATGCTTTTGCTGGATCGATAATATAAAATGTTTTCCACTTTTCCAAAAGCAGTTCAGTCTTTAACATTAACTTGCTACGTACACACACTAAACAGACGTGTTTTTTAAACTTCAACTAAGAAAAATTATTAATTAAAAAAATTTTATTTTTGTTAACAAACAAGAGTTCTTCCATTTTAATTATTAAAAAAAATCATAAGTTTTAAATTAAAAAAACGAATTAAATCTTTTAAAATACGAACTGTTTTATCTTGAAAAAAAAACTACCCATTTAAAAAATTAAATAAGAACAAATTTTGTGAGTTTTAAAAACCTAAAACTAATGGACTTTTTTTTAAAGTGAAAAAAAAACTGTGAAATATTTTTTTAAATTAAATTTAAAAAAAAAAGAAATTTTAAAATAATTGTATTTCAATAAAATCAACTCTGTGTATTGGTATTGCATAAATGGATATTTTATCTTCTTGAGCATCCTTTGCCTGTAAAAACAGAATCCTTGACAACGCAATTTTTTATTGACAAGAAACCAAAAAAAGATTACTCTCAGGAGAGTGTATATCCCTTTATTAAGAGTAAAACTGCATACAAAATACAATTGAATTGAAGCAATTTTTACTTCATTGTCCTTTAGCAGAAACATCCTTTTTGGGTAATTTCAACTCCAACGCTCTTTTTTACTTATTGTCCTTACTCAATACAAAATCTTTGAACTTTATTTTACAATCTTCCATAAAGGAACAGAAACCAAGGGTTCTTTTAACTACAAAAATTATTGATTTTTCTCTTTTTCACAACATAAATTTGTGCCGAATTTTGTTTTCTGCGCAAAAGAAAAAAAATATTTCACAGCTTTTATTTTTCTCTCTAAAGGATAATTTTTATCTTTTAACTGAATTTTCTATTAAATTCCGTTACTTTATTTTCTATATTTTCTATTCAATTTCAAATTCAGAAATTGTTATTATTGTCTTTGGGGAATTGTGTCCTTGTTATTTTAATTATTAACCCACAAATAAAATAAAATCACACCAACACACAGAAAAATGGCCGCCTATGCTGCATTCAAACATGTTGAACTTTACAATGTTGGCAAAACCAAAAAGAGGTAAGAAAGTTGGAATAAATTATTATTTTGGGTGTTTATTTGAAAACGTTGTTGAATTATTGAGAACATTTTATGAAATCCTCGAAATGAAATTTTAATGGATAAAAAAGTTTTGAAGACGGGAATTTTTAATCTTTTAATTATTGCTTTAAAGTATTGAATTATTTGTTACAATTCAACAAATAAAGATTCTTTATTTCAAAAAATATTTCAAATATATTTTTAGAGTTACGTTTTTACTCTTTAGTTTCCGTACATTTATGCTGCATTGTGTGTCCGCCTGCGGCAGGCATCTACTTTAGTAATTGATTTGGCCAGGCACTTTAAATTTTCACAGAAGGTGTATTATCATAAACGCTACAACAACAAAAAATGAAGTTAAATATCAAATGGAGACATGATGTTCATGTTTATAGACTTGTCTCTTTAAATATAAAAGAAAAATTTTATAATGATAATAATTAAAAGTAAAGGGTACCCTATAAAATACATGGCCTTCTTATATATTTAGGTCTTTCTTTTAAACCATACAAAACAGATATTTGCACACAGAAAATTCCCGTTAAATAACAGGAGTAAAAAATTAAATTTAATCATACAGGGTGCCCCGCAGAAGGCCTGATTCCGACTTGTATTCATTATCTTACTTTTAACCGTAATATGAAAACAATTACATTTTAAACAACAGATTAGATATTAAAGGGTGACACATACCTGGTACGGAACTCTATGTATGTGAGTTCAACTTAACAAGATATTTATTAAGGTTAACAAGTTTCCAGTTACTAAAATTCGGACTACGGCATAAATAATATCATTAAAAAAAAATTCTCATTTGATTTTTGCTAGAAAAGTATTAATTTATTATTAGTGATGTGCGCTATCGAGTGGCAAAGTGTGTATCGAATTGTCCACTTTTTAAAGGCCGTATTCTAACTTATAAAGATTAAAATATTATTGTTAAAAAATTTTTAATTACAGTAGACTCGTGATGACAAAAACACTGCCTTACGTGAAAGATAAGCTTAGAAAGATAAGCCCTTTTATCATTAAGTTTGTAATTTCTACAATTTCTATTTCAAAGTATAAATACATATTCTGACTTCTTATGCATAGCAAAGTCGATTGAGCGATGTCCGTTGAAATCAGCATGATTGGTTCATGTCCTTAGAGCCAGCAGGCAAAACATCACGCCTACCTCTAATTTGTTCATGTCATTTGGAACAATAAAGTAACTCCAATTAAAAAAATAAATATACGGGGTGATAGAGAATTAAAAAAATAAGAAAGAAAAAAAAAACATCTAGTGAAAAATTGTCGCTCGTCCGAGTTTTGCGGCTCTGAAATTTTTTAATTTTTTAAAATATCAATAAGGGTATCATTTTAAAGCTTTTGAAGAGATCTTTAGGAAAATACTAAAAAAAAAAATTACATAGATAGTGAAGGGTATATAAGATTCGGCATAGCCGAATATAGCACTCGTACTTGCTTTAATTAATTTTAATACAAATTGTTTTTCTTAACAAAGCAAATATGTATATGAATAAGTGAAAAGGAATTAATAAAAAAATAAATAAATTTGAGTTAAATATATGTCTATTTTATTTTTAAGATGTAAAAATAATTTTTTCGTAGACATGAACAACTTCGCGAACGTGAACACGCTCAGGATTCAATAGTTAAAAAATCTGTGAGAGTGGAAAAAATAATGGTGCCCAATCCTACCATTCTATGAAAAGTTTAGAGGCCCATATCCCCGAATATATGGGCGAGTGCCAATTTTTTCATTTGATGTTTTTTTTCTTTTTTAATAGAAAATGTAGAATTTACACACGGAATGACAAACTCAGATGTACACTTTTCCATCTGTGGTGAAGGAAGTAAAAATGTAGTAGTTACCGTTATTTTGAAACTATTGATGTAGAAGACCGTTTGCCTCAGCGTTTTATGTTTTGTGTGCTCAACTGTATTAAGTGAAAGTTTAAAACTATCTTTGAATTTTCGAACAAACTTAAAACTTTATGATTTGAATTATTAATAAATTTTTAAGTTATAACAATTTTTTTGCGAATTTCAAATTTATATTTAGAATTCATAATTTCTATTCACTTAATTTCACATTTATAAGAGAACATTGTTGTCTTTGCTTGAACCTTGATTTTTGTCTTAATTGTTTGGACAAATATCTTAAGCTCATTTAAAATATTTGTGAGAAGTTTCATGAAGAGCTATGTGAGCGGTAGTAAAATGGACATCGATACATGATTTCACCTTCAACAATCATTATCGGTGATATAAATAATTTGTTCGGGAAAGTAGCACGATAATTTTAAAATTTAATTTGTTTAATTTATTTAATTTATCTACAAATCAGTTTAATTTTGGAATTTTTTGTTTCAAATATATAAATATTTTGAGCGCAACGAAATCGAGTTGTCCTCTTCACGTTTTGATTATCTCGCCACTCAGTTTTCCAAAATTTTTTGTAAATTCTTACTTGGTGTCTTCATCACATTATTAGTTTAACCATTTACTACAATTCTGGTGCTCTTGACTTTAAATCTTTAATTGGTTGGTCTGTAAAAGGCGTAATGTCCTAACTGTCTTTACAATATTTTTTTTTTTTTTAATTTCTAGAATACACTCTGAAAGAGAATTGAAAAAACCTCTGAGGATTTGAAATTAAAAAACTTTAAATTGAAAAAGAGACCTAACTGCCATCCCTAAATTAGCGCGTAAGACGCAACGCAGTCTGATGCACAGCTTTTGCGCTGGAATCTCATCCCTAAATAAGAGCGTCAACTTTGTGTCTTTAACTGTAATGTTAATTCATTTTATTTTATAAAACCCACTGTATAAGAATAAAGAATAGATAAAAACGCTAGATTGCCTTCAAAATAACTAAGTTGTCATTACTTTTCAACCATAACAAAACAAAACAAACCAACAAGCAGCCAACTTCACTTCCTAATGCATTGTCAAAACTGGATTTTCCGATTGCTAAGCGTTGACGCCGTGCTATTTAGGGATGTTTTATACATTTTGTACTTACATGAGAAATTTTGACAGATATCTTGCGCTTTAGGCGCTAATTTAGGGATGGCAATAAGTGGTTATGCCGTTTTACCTTTTTGTTTGTTTATTTAAATTTTTTTGGTTTCTTTTTTTTTTTTGAAGACACAATTGTTTATCATGTGCCAGAATATTTAGAGCAAAGATTTAAGAATCAGCTATGTGTGGGTTGAAAAAAGCAACTGAAATTATCTTGAACCCACGAAACAAATTTTTATTTGTGTCTATATTTCTATAGGACCGTAACACTAATTTTTAAGGTGTGAGTAATATGCTTTTGAAATATGATGATGGGTTTATTAACTTAGATTTAAATAGCCACCCTCGTTTTTAATTCCGTGTTTGTTTTTTTTTCTCCTCTTTTTTTAAGAAATTTTTTGTTTGTTTTCAAACAACCCTCCACTACCATCCTTATAATTGGGTGTATAATCGGAAACATGACTTTGGACAAAAAAAAAATTACTTGGAAATTTCATTGAAAGGTTTCTTTTAATAATATTTTGTGTTACACTTCAAACAATAACAAAAAGAAAGCAAACAATTAAATAGTAAACTTAATCCACCACCAGTCAAGCACTCATTCTCTCGTGCAACTATTAACAATAATTATCCATTTCTTCTTACCCAACTTTACATATGGTCAAGTTTGATGTCTTGACAGGGATGACGTTGTTGACTTTTTTATGAATAAATAATATTTAAGTAGCAAAATAATTTATTATTTACCTGAGGATGAGGGGGTGGCTTCGATATTTTTTGTTAATTAAATCATGCATATTTTAATCGTTGCATGGAAATTTTTATTTTCAATATTTTAATTTAGTTTTTCATAAAATAACACAACATAAAGTTGATAAATTAAATATCTACAGATCGTATTTCTACAACAAGAAATTATAACTTTGCCTTGCAGAGACGATCAGCGGGTAGACATACTTATTGTGTACCAATATATAGGAAAATAGATCAGTTCTTTACCTTTAGGTACGGTCCGATTAGTCATCGTAATCAATATCAAAGGCAAGAGATCACATTTATTATAATATAAATTATCATTCGTAATGTTACGTGTCTGGAAAGATTGAATAAACATTTATAAAAATAGTGGTTGCGTTTTTTTGGTCAAATATTTAAATAATCTGACCGCACCTTTAAAAATTATTGAAATCGTTAGAGAAGTTTTGAGGAAAAAATCAAAGATGTGTTGGGTTTTATACAAGTAAAAATTTCGTATCGAAATAATTAGATTAAAATCAAATAAATTTTAATGAGAAATACAATTCACGCAATTCCCAAAAATCTTCTCAAAATTTCCAAAAATGGGATTATTCCGAAGGGCCACCAAAAACTGATCCAAAATATTCGATTCCAGCTAAGCGATTTAAAAAAATGACTAAAATAGAAATGGTTTTTTTTTTTTTTTTTTTTTTAATAAAATGTTCTGTGTTGTTAACTTTTAAAGGAATATGTCCATAATATAAGAAAATTGTGTTGTTAACGCTAATAACAAAACTCGGAACTGAAGATAAAAAAAAATTTTATTTTAAAAATTTTAATTTTTTAAGTTTTAAAATGAAATTTTTTGTTTATTTTAAGATAATCTAGAAATTTTGTAAATTGTATTAAAAATAAGAGTCTGGCAACAAATTACTTGAATCCAGAAGCTGACAACCTTCACAGCTTCTGTTGGCCTTAATAAAATAGTATCCATAATGGAAACTGTATTCTGTAGCCACGTCAACTCGGTTGGCTCGTTTATAAACTAAAGATTCATTTTTACTTTTTTTTTTTTTTAATCTTGCACTATGCGCTGTCAAAATTTTAGACCTTACAATAGCCCAAATATGAACCAACATGACCGAAAATATACAATTCTTTCTGCCTGCTGCAGCAAAACTCTAGACAAAATTCAGAAACTTTTTACAATAAAAAATTATTTTAATATCGGAAGCGCCAATGCTTGCCCATATTTTTCTTCCTCCATAAAATAAAAGTGCATAACTTTTTTACTGCAAACTCCACACCAAACAGCCGTTTAAAGTGTCTATTCATGTGTTTGGCCGAGCAACACTTAAACCAAATCAGCCTGTAGGCTTAGTCTCTCTTTTTGCTTTTTACAAGGAAAGGAACCCAAATCTTCTACAGACATTCTAGATTTCAGCTCAAGAACTTATGCACCGTCGTCTCACATTTAATTGCGAGGCCTTAGAATACAGGGTATATAATTTCGAGCAAACTGTTTTTTCATGTCATGACAGTTTTAAGATTTTTGTTACTTGTTTTCAACTTGTTCACTTTCCCCAATTGGCGTTGCCACAATTTTTCAAAAAAAAGTAATTTTTTTCTCAACATAAGTTAAAAGAATGACAAGCAAAATTTAAATGACTTTTACTTTTTAAATCAACACTACTTTTATGATTTGAACAACACAAAAAAAAAGTAGTGGTCACTTTTATTTCCTTCCAATATTTAAACAATGTGAACGTACCTTAAATTTAATTATTGATTTTTGAGTGGCTTGCTTTTGTTTTTTATTCCCTCTTTAAATTCTGTATTGGAAAATTACACAACAAACACACGAGCGTAACAAAGTAAAATTAAAATACAAAAGAACAAAAAAACTAGTACTTGTACTTAACAAAAGTTTATTAACCTTTTCGATATTATTATTGTCTATTGCCAGTTGATGCATAATGCGCTACATATAATTTGAAAGCTTAAAAATAGACATACCGACGGACACGTAATATCAAGTGGCGGCTACAGTTTTTGTATCTATTTTTACATAAGCCTACTCATACGTTAACTTGTACACACACAAGTATCTGTATCTGCTACTTAAAGTGGTGCAGTATTTAACAAATCAAATCAAAGGTAGGAGTTTGTATGGAGTTGGTGATGTACACCAAGTAGCTATAATAATCACATGGTGGTGACTTCAAAGTGCAGTATGGAAAAATTAAATAAAAGCAACAAATTAGAAATAAATGACATAAGAATTTTAAAGAAATTAAGATTAGATATGGAAAAGTTAATGTTTAGTGACAGTGTAAATAAAATGACGGACATTTCTCGAAGCGACAAAGAATGTATTAAAGCTTTTATTAGAATCGGAATTTTTAATAAGATGACGGATGACTTTTTAATCTTCAAATTATACGTACTTACTTTAAAAATTGTTAGTTGTAAAAAAATTAGGTTTTAATCGAATAACACTAAGTAGCAATAATAAGAGTAATTAATTATTTGGGATAACTTTGCTTAAACAAATACCCAAAAAGATAAAATTTTCTGAGTCTAGTCTTTTCTCTGTAATAATTTTTTAAATAATGCAAACAAATTTACTCTGATCTCAGGATCTTTATAAAGAATTTTGTTATGGTTTCGCCCAAATCGGCGATATTAATCATCTGTTCTGTCAAAGCTCCGATCAACGTAAATTTTTCTTGGCGGACTGCTGCAGCCCTTTAACGAAGAGGAAAATTGTCCATAAGATATACAAATTTTCAAAAAGTATTCCATTTATTATATGAGAAATAAATTTCACAAAGAAACGAATTATTTGCCACAAAATTTAATACATACACACTAAAGATGAGCGATATTTTAGTACCTGTGATTAAATCACTGTGATTAAAAAATCACTGGTCGCTATAGTGACTGAGTTGATCAAATAACAGTTACGCGTAAGAAAGTTCTTTTATATTTGCACAAGTACAAACTAAATTTATTTTACTTTCTGAAAGAGAATTGTAAGTACGTTTGACTCTTTAATTCTTTCATATGAAAGTATATCAAAGCAGCTTCTTTGCGTGTAGCTTTTTCTTGCTTCTACTTATTAACAGCAACTATTCTTTTTTCCAAACTTCACACATACATACATATGTAGCAAAAAAAAAAAAACAAAAAATTTTGTGTGCGTTTTTTATTTGAGCCTTAATAAACCTATATTTATGGGCAAATTTAATTACAGCTGCGCTTAATGTAGAGATCAAAAACCTTTTTCCTTATGACTACTGTTTGCATAAAATATTATTTAGTACGAGTATTACGAGTATATAATTCCTATATAAACATCAATGTTTAAATAAAAAAGAACTGCAAACGGTGATCACGGTAACTATTTAAAAGAACGGTGATTTGAAATTCACGTTCACCGGTAACGATGTTCCTCAATATTCACGGGATCGCTCATCCCTAATACACACAAAAAAGTGTTTGCACCTGTTAAAATTTTTCATGGGAGTAATTAATAAGATGGACTAATTAATTGAAAATTTCATTGGCATTGAATAATAAATAATGCTAATGATTTTTTAACAATACCATTACTTTTACCAATGACAATGATTTTAAGCTAAAAAGTTTTATAAAAAAAGTCATTACCATTGATTAATGATTTTGTTTTAAAGCATTATCATTAATAAACGTAGCAAAGCATTATTTTAAAGTGACTTTTTTTATTACAAAAATTTTGTGACACTATCGGAACATATTTTTTTCGTGTAAGTTATAAGACCTGCTATAGATCCATCTACACAAGGATTAAGGTTTAATTGTTTTACGCGTATTTCTTTTTTAAGGTTTCGCTATCATAAATTTATTTTTTTAAAAAAATAATAATTCTTTTCCAGTTCTTTAAACAGTTTCCTTTAAATTTCATTATGTTTAGTATAAGCAATTATGATTAATTGCGATGGTAAACGGTTCTGTCACTACTGGTTCGAAGGACCAAATATGTTGAATGTCACTGAAAAGCATTAATTTATTTATTTTAAAATCTAACTCACTCCATACAAATTTATTATTACACTCCTTATTTACGTATGTTAAGTTGAAAAAGTTACAATCACTGAAATTTTGTTTTAATTATTTTAACAAAAGTCATAATTAAAATGATATCAACAATCTATAAAACTTTTATTATGCAATTATACTCTTACATTCGTTTACTAATTTTCCATTTCTTTCTTCTTTCTTTGCAGGTATGTAATCAATTTTTTATTTTGGCAATAAAATTATTGCATAACATAGAGTAAGTAACAAAACCACTATAAACTATTCAATTTTAAAAAAAGTTCATTACAAAAAAGATTTTTAATTAAAATTACCTATTTGACTTTTTATTAGTGATTATGTAAATGGTTACCTAAACAGACTGATAGATTTTAAAATGTTTAAAAGGAAAAAGTTTTCAGGGGGCTGCCACCAGATAAATTTACCTACGCAAATGATCACCAGTCGTTAAATGGTAGTCTGAAAAAAACAAACGATAAATTTTACCCGACTACGAGAAAAGAGAACCCCTTGGGATAATAAATTTTTTTTTTTTGTTAAATTGTTTTACGCTTTAAATGTAGTTGTGAGAATTCTTGTGACATCGCGGGACAGACAGGAAATTATAAACAAATAAAATATACTCATTCGATTTGAAAATCGCTCATTGACTAATGGCAATATGGAAACAAGGATTTTGATAGAAAATTTTGTTTAATTTCAAAAAAATGTTCAAAATAAGATATATTAAAAAATACGACTAAAGATTTTCTTTGCGCGACTAATCTATAAATTTCGAATACCTATCTTATTTTGAAATTGTGGTTATGTAGTTTTTGTTTGATTTTCTAAAATATATTTTGTTGTATGATTAAAGAATGAAATTTGAAAAAAATATTCGACTAATATTAATCGAATAAATTTTTTCAAATTATGTAATTTATTATTTCTTTTTCAATTTATCTAGTAATTTATTTATATTGAAAAGTGTTATGTAGTATAGCAATTTTTTTATTCGATTAATCGATTGGTAATTGTTCGACAACTCCACAAATTTTAAAATCAGTTTTTCGCTTTTTTTATTATTTTTTAATGGAGATAGTCAATTTAACAACTAACTGAAGCATTCGTACATATGAATGTATGAGTGATAAAAAAAAAGCACGGTAATTTTTTGTTTATTTTTTAACTATATATGATTTTTTTTTTTTTCAGAAAAATTTTCGCGCGAAAAAAAATTATTCGAATATACGATTATTCGTTAAAAGTTATTCAAATAATTTTTTAGTCAAAATGAAAAATTGCATTTTATTAAAAAGATTTTTTAATAAATGAAACGATTTGCGTTTAAGTAACAATGCAGAACATTTATTTTTGAATTACAAACTGCCCTTTCTTTAATTTCGTTCACTGCTCATTAATATGTTGGGCTTTTGAGTGCATGCAAATTGGTCAGATATCACAGAAATTATTGATTTTTATTGTAGGGTTTGTTTTTGCAAACACAACATTTATAATGTTTTTTACTTTTTAGAAAAAGTTTTTGCGGATTATTTTGCTCAGTAAATATTTGTTTGTTGGCTTCCAACTTTGCATAACATTTCACAAAAAAAAAACAAAGAAAAATGTTTCCTTTTCCGTTTTTGTATTGTATGTGCACTGTTTTGCTTAAAATTTTTCATTTAATAGTTTAATGACCTTAAGACAACGAAAACAAAGAAGACTGAACCAATATATGTGTATTGCATAATATTTTCTGGGTCCTTTTAAATTTTATTAAATAGTTTTAAATTAAAGAAATAATAGACTTTTTTACACCACACCCCATATTCAATTATTCCTTAAAAAGCGATTAAAAAAATTGTGTCATTTACTCCTCCCCCATGAATACTTCCTATTTTTTCAATTATTTATTTAAGTTCATTTATTGTGTCCAAACATAACGCGGTCTGATCGCTATTCCAGTCAAAACTTTTCACAAAAATTCTTCTAGTTTTTATTTTCAAAAAATATTTATTTTTAAACAAACAACATCATGTTATTTTCAATCATCAAATTTTTATTCTTCCCCCGCTTTTAGATTTGCTTCTAATCCAGATGACGCCTGCAACAATGTGTTTCTTTTTCTCTAGTCATGTCGAAATTTATAAATAAATTGTTCTAAAATATTATCTATGAAATATTTGAGCGGTTTTGACTGTCGAAGATGCACATTGTTGTCTGTAGATTTGTTATAATTTTCATTTTTCTTAAGAGTATTAACAGCTTTTCTGTCTCTCTGGAAATTTATCGCGTACGGTTGAAAGATTTGAATTTCATTTTCTGGTGTTTAAAAAATGCCGAGAATCGCTTTCGAAATGACATATTTTAGGAAGTGTTAACTGTTAAAAATAAACATTCAGTCTTGACAAAATAAATTAAAAAAATAAAACTTATTTCTACAATAAAAAATTAAAAATTTGTAAGTCCTAAAAATACACTTTTTTTTATTAAATTTACTTTTTCGAAAACAGGCACTTTTTTTTTAAAAAGTACTTTATTTTTAAAAAAGTACTTTTTTTTTTTTTTTTTTTTTAATTTGCAATTATTAGTTCAACTAGTTTTTATATTATAACAAATGATTGATTTTAATTTGGCTTATTTTCACTTCTAAGCCTTACCAAATTAATATAGAGTTATTCTGAATATTCGCCGTTTTCGTATTTGTCAAAATTATTTGGATTACAACGTACACAATCTAATCTAAATAGATGCAAAAAATACTGATGATGGATGTAGCGATCCAAAACATAAATCCTACATTAGACTCTGCTATTGTTTTATGTTTCCTGTTTTCTTTAGAAAACAAACCAAAAATTTGTAAATAACATTTCTTTTTTAATAAATTTAGTAACTAAAATATACGTAAACTTAAGCCGATTTGAAATTATTTATTTGTCATAAAAAGTACTTTTTTAAATTTTTCGAAAACATTGATTTTTTTTAATAAAATTTTTGAATGTAAGTTAGAATTAGGAAAAATATTACCATTGAAAAGTATATAATTTAATTAAATGTTCTTTTTAGTAAAAACAAAAAAAAAAAATTAATAACAAGTAACCGTCAACTAAATAGGACGTTTCTAGCCAAGGAACTGTTTGGTAAAAAGTACATTTTAAAAGGAAATTTTTGAAAGTAAGTTAGACATTGGCAAATTAAACAAATTGTATATTTAAAAAAGGATACTAATTAAATGTACACTTTTTAAAATAAAGTTATATTCTGGTAATAAGTACTTTTTTTAAGACAGGTTCTTTTTAATGAAAAGTACATTTTTAACGTATTAAAAAAATATACTTTTTATTTCAATGTTCTTATTAATTAAATGTACTTGTTAAAGAAAAATCCTTTACGATAAAAGCAACGTTTTGGAAAAATTTTTCCTTTAGGTTAATGGTACTTTTCGATAAAAGATAATCTTAACGAAGAGATTGGACTGGAGATATCTTTTAATAATGACACCACCTTGTCATTTATTAACATTTACGGTTTTTCTCTTAAAAATTACTCAAATTTAACGGAATGACTCTACTCCATGTTGTAGACAATGACATTAATATTCGTTTTATCCCTTTAACAAAAAAAAAACGTATTTTCACTATTTTGCACTCTACGCCTATTCCTTTGAATTATTTTATTCTTCAAAATATTTACCCAAAATAAATATTTCAGAAATTTTGTGTTGAGATATAAAGTTGGTTTGTCGCCATTTTAGATTTTTACACAATTTTTTTAATGTAATAGAATGTTTTGACACACAATTTATTGGCGATTTATTTTTAAGTCAAAAACAAACCAAAAACTCTTACCATAACTTTAAATTCCTTTAGAGTCTTGAACCCTTTTGTTTCTTTAAAAAAATAATAAAAACAAACTAAAAAAATATTTTTCCAGCCCCTTTGTAAACTTGATAACAACCGGAAATCTAGGCCAATAAACCGATTAAATTAAAACAAAGTTTTGTAAATTTTGTTGCAACAAATATTTCAACCTTTAATTGTCTTTATTGTGCTGCTCAGCCCACCCCTTTTTAACATGACGTGTGCTGTTGAACGTTTTTAATGTGAATACAAAAAAAATTTATTTTAGCAAATATTTTACCTGCAAAAATTACAAAAAACAAATATGTTTTTCCTTAAAAAAAATACAATTATTTTTTTGTGAATTCTTTCAAGTTCCTTGGCGTACCAGGCAGTATTTTTCTTTTTATTTAAACGAAAAGCAAACAAACCTTTACTTTAAAACTTGTACTTGTCCCTTTATATTGTGTTTATTAATGTTTACAGATACTGGGTGTACCAAAATTTATGCAGGATTTAAAAGAAAAAATTTTATTTTTTTAAAGACTCAGGAAAGATAAAAAACGAAATCCGTAATTCCTAAAATTGCAACTTTTGCACATAAAATCCACAAAGCGCATTTTAAATCAATACTTTAGGACTTAAGAAAATATAGGCAAAATTTCTAAAAAAAAACAAAAAGAAAAAAAAAAGGTTCGAGCAGGCCCAGGGTAATGGTGTACCTTTAAAGAAAAATATTATTTTTAAAGAATAAGGATTTTGTCTTTTTTAACAAAAATATGCACAAAAAAGTGTAATTTTACAAATGTTTTTGATAAAGTCATGATTTTCAATGCAAATAACTCGTAAACAATGGATAATAACTTTGCGTTTTACGATTGGTTTTGTAGGCCTGTTATATTTTTTTTTCTTAAAAAAAACAAAATTTGTCATAAAAGTAAACATATACCAGTTATCCTGCTTTGGGGCCCTATTACGCCGCTCCTGAAGAGTGCGAGAGCTCAGACTAAAGTTAAGCTCGAATATTTCTCCATTATCGCGTGACAAATTTTATTTCCTTTATTTAAAAATTTCTGATTTATTTCTAAAATATTTTGTTTCTGGCCCACTGCGCACTGGTGTTAAATTAAACAACTAAGAAATAAACTCTCTTAACAAATACAATTAAGGCTCAATTAAATCTTGTCATGATATTTTTGAACAGTTATCAACACTACTACAGGAATATTTGCTTGTTTAAATCTTGCGTGAATTGTGGACAAACTTTTTATTTACAATTCAGTAATTTAAGTTTTATTCAACAAAATCTTTGCAGAATTTTTGAATATAATTTGATAAACTAATCTAATTTTGTAAAAGAAAAGCTTTTGGTTTGTTTAATAAAATTGCAGTTAATCAAAAAAATAAACGTACATTTTTTTAATTTATTTGATAACTAAAATTTTGAAAAAATTAGGAAATTAATACGTTCAATATAAATCCAATATATTTTAGCAAATCTGTTGAGGATAAAAGGAAAACAAATTCAAAAACAGCTAAAGGTAATTAAAGGTATAAACCCATTTTAAGACAACTGAGGGCTTTCGTTTTACGATCGACCTCGGAGGTACAAAAATTAATTTCTCTCTTTCCTTTACTGTTATATCTTTGCCTTATTTAATTCATTCATTCCTGAAGCGATTAAAGTCCACACATTTTGCGAAAATATGTTCAATAATCGTATCTTTCAGTTGACTATTTTACATACTAGAGAAGAAAGTATAATTGCAAAGATCTTCTTCGCATCTTTCATTTTAAATAAGAATGCATCATTCATATCAGCGTTCAAACTAGGTGCCTCCTACCTTAAGTTGCTCATTATATTTTATATATCAACTGACGTCCTGACCTCCAATGTTCTCAGT
Organism: Gymnosoma rotundatum; assembly: GCA_916610165.2. Lineage (NCBI taxonomy): Eukaryota > Metazoa > Arthropoda > Insecta > Diptera > Tachinidae > Gymnosoma > Gymnosoma rotundatum. Next base: position 125,131,641 of record OU744336.1, on the reverse strand, counting down.
TAAACTTTTGTTGAGTCTATGAAAATAATAATAAAAAATCATTAAATAAATTGAGGACGATGAGAAGTTAATAATAATTGCAACCAGCTGTAATAATCGATATGAAATCATAAAGAACGTTCAATTTTTGTAGTGACTGTAAACAATGTACAAAACAAAATCTTCAAAAATCGTTCATTGCAAACCTTCAGTTGTTTATTATTATTATTTCGTTTTCCTTATTTTTTATCTATTTACATTTGAAGTTTTTTTATATAATAAATAACTTTAGTGCCATTGTTTAATCGATGTTTAATATTTTTTATTTGAGCGAAAAATAGACAAAAATGAAATCATACGAGCAGAAAAACACAAAATAATAAAAACAAGATAAACATAACTACAAATAATAATCCAGATGTTTATAAAATTCACCACACTTTATTTATCAACAAAAAAAATAACGTTAAATTTTAGCCGGTATGATTATTATATGTATTTTCATTTAAATTGAAGTAAAAAAATAATTCGACCAATTAATTAAAACTTATTCGATTAATCGAATAAAACTTATTCGACTAATCGAATAAAAATTAATCGGTTTATCGTAATAAAAAATCGAATAAGTTCAATAGAAAAACATTGGTATTTTTTCATTAATCGTGTGAACAAATTACTACTGCATGAAAAAAACTTCTAAACAAGAGTAAAATGTATAAACTCGAATAATTTATAAATACAAAATATATTTGTTGTTTTTAATTAAGAAGATGTTTATACTTTGTTTTTGGAAAAAGTAATATTAAATTTACTAAATATTTCCGATTTAATGGAAAAAAAATATAAAAATAATCGAATAAAAATTATTCGACTAATCAAATAAAAATAATCGAAAAAAATTATTGAACTAATCAAATAAAAATAATCGAAAAAATCTAATTAATTATTTACTAATATTAATATAAGATTTAATCGAATAAAAAAATTACTATTGCATGAATAACACTTTTCAAATATATGTAATATAAATTCGAATAATCTATAAATTTAAAAATATATATCGCACTAGCTTTAAGCTAGTAGCTTATGATCGCGATATCATCAGTATTCATCATTATACGTTATTGGCTTTCAGATAATATATAATTTTACCACTAAAAAGTTTCTTATATAATAAAATAGCTGCCAAGTTGCAATATTTTTCCTTTTTTCCTCGTAAAAATAGCATCCTAAATATTGACCTTAATATCACCCCACAAAATTTTACTATAATTCATCCAGTAGTGTTTGCGTTGATGTGGAAACAAACAGACAGATTGCGAAAAAATCAAAAAATTGTTTTATTGTATTCAAAAAATATATCTTGTACATTGGATTGACTTACTCCTTCCTTCTCCTTATTTTGCCATAGTAAAAAATCATACTGTTCGTTATATGCGATTCCGATTATTTGCGGAACTCTAAATGCACCACAACATAAATTTCTTTATTCTTTTTATATTTAATCGAATCCTTTAAATAAACATTTCAAATAGTACATAATATTTGCAATTTAAAATATCTTTCGATTATTGTAAGTGACTACAAATGTTTCTTTGCTTAAAAAAATTCTCAAATAGTTGAAACACCCTGTTTGCTAACAACGAAATTTAAGAATCTCTTGTTTAATAACATATTTTATTCGAGTATCTAACATGTGTATAATTAAAGCTTGTATTACACCTTTTTTTCTTCTTTTGTAAATGAAAATTTTATTAAATTGCTGGATGGATTTCAGTAGTTTATGGTTGAATGTCAAATTTTTGAAGTGTTGAAATTTATAACATAAAATACAAATGTGTTTCTTTCTCTATTTTTTTTTCTTTGCAATATGCGATTAATTACTTTTGATTAAATTATGGTTTTAAGTCTTGAACACAACAACTGGCCTGGCAAACCAATTTAATATCTATCGAACGCTGGTAGTTTTCATAAATTTTTGTCTATTAATTTTTTTTTTTTTGTTTTTTTTTTTTTTTTTTTTTTTTTTAATTTTCTACAACACACACGTACACATAATAACGTTTTTGCCAGACTCCTGGTGCCTTTAGTTTCATTCGTTGAATGACTGGCTTAAATATACATATGTGTATAAACAGATGCAATCTTTTTCCTCTTCATTTTTTATATTTATAACCCACTCTTTATAGATTTTCTTTTTTTTTCAATTTTCTTTTATGAAAACTTTTTTGTTTGAAATAATAAATTTTATAACATGAAAATAATGATTAGTTTTATATTTCCAAGGTGTTTTTTGTTTGCACTTTTTATTTTGTTTCTTTAAATAAAACTTTATTTATGATGTTTGTATGCAATAAATTGGTTTTAAATCAATTAATAAAATAGACAATATTATAAAAGATTAAACAAAAACTTTTCAATTTAGATTAAAAATATTTAAGTCGCGTTCAAAAAGTATTAACTGCCACAAATTGTTTTAATTAAAATACATACATTTACCGTGATATGTCTATTCGTTATTTTAAATTAATTTTTTATGCTTAAACGATGAAATAAATTATTTTAGTAATTCTTAAAAACTGTAGTTAAATTATATAATTTTATTGAAAACTCGCAAATAAAATTTGGAAATTTTCAGTTTTTAAATTGTTTTTCTTTTTAAAAATGTTTCTTCAAAGTTTTTGTTTTAAGAGTCAAAAAATCAATCGCTTCTATCACATACGCTGTTTTATAATCTTAAAGTATCCATTTTACCATAAGAACCGTCTGATTAATTGATATCTTTTCTTTTTATTCATGTCGTTTTCTTTACTGTATTTTAAACTGGACATGTATGAAAAATTATTGTAAGACTTATTTTTACTCGAGAAAAACAAAAGAGGAAGAACGCTTAACTGAGCTAGTTTGCAGTGTCTCCTTAATAACGATCAAGAATTCTTTTGTTTTGCATCATGGTTTTAACAGGTCGCATTTTTCATACTTAATAAGCGTTCAGTTATTCAAAAATATCTATCCATACAATTAATTAAATTATTATGAGTTAAAAACAATTTAAAAAATATTCGAATAATCGAATAAAAATAGTCGAATAATCGAATTAAAATATTCACATAATCGAATACTCTTTCTTCTATAAAGCCCCTAATTACAACTTTAATCACACCTATGTATCTACGCTTTTGTTTCTGACTATGAGTTTATTTTCTACATACATTCAGTTTTACTACGCAAAATCCAAACGAAACAATGTTGACAATTGGCGCACACTATGAAACCTCTTTCCTTTTAACTCTTATATACATACATATTTGCTTTTATTGAAAGGAAAAAATGTGGTTTTAAAAATTTCAATTTACTTTTGATGAGATTTCTTGTTAGCAAGAAAATATCCTTGACGTGAAAAGGAATGTTTAATTGTTTGTAACTTACGCCCACCCCTCAATTAACATTTTTTCTTTCTTTTTGCTTTTTGAAGTTTAGAAGTTCACAACGCTGTTAAAAATTGTGAAACTCATTTTATTGTCTTGTTCGGTTTTCTCTAAAGAACAGAAATAGAAGTAGAAAGCTAAACTCGACAAGTAAATAGTGTATGGATGAAAGAGATCACGCATTATTTCGTATGTGTATTTATACGGTTACTTTTGTCATTCACGCATTATTTCGTATGTGTATTTATACGGTCACTTTTGTCATTCTGAATTATTTAGAGTCGCACCCCCCTACTACTGCAAGGGCATACTTTAAGTTAAATTAGTTAAAAATATCAATCCATATAATTCCTGAAATAAATCTTAATTTCTAAAACAAATTTTTATAATTCCTCTAAAAAAAATAAAAGTTATTCGAATAATCGAATACAAAAATGTTTGTATAACATTTCATTTTTATTCGACAAACTATACAAAAACATCAATCTATATAAATTATAACATAATTTATAATCGAATAAAAATTAAATAATCGAATAATTTTTTTATTCGACTTATAACCATAATCAGAATCTTTACATAAAATGTGTATCTATGCTTTTATTTCTATCTACGAGTAACTTTTGTTTTACTATGCGACAGAGAACAAAAAATATTTAGCAAAAACCTCCTTTTTATTCTTATTTACATATTTGCATTTATTAAAAGCAAACAAAACCTTTTTAAGAATTTGAATTTATCTAGGGGTGGGTGTCTTTTCTACAACATGAAAATTTATTGTTTGCAAGAAAATATGCTTGACGTTAAAGGAAATGCAGTTCCGTATGTTACTGATATCAATCCCTTTATTTGCTGTTTTTTGTTTAACTTTTTATTCAAAGTAGAATTCATTTCAAAAATAAATTTGGTTACATTATATGCAAATTAGCATATGCAAACACTCGGGTTAGAAGAGGTGGTCTACATTTTTATGAGATAATATAATAATATTGAAATGTTTAGTGACAATTGTTTAAAAATTTGTTGCTGAGAAATCGTTCAGGCTCGGTGGCAACGCTATTTTTTCTAAAAAGAATCCTGCTAAAGAAACTTCCACTTGATAACAAGTGCACTTTATTAAGTGGAACAAAAATATGTGTCACCACAGTATTTTTTATTAAGGCTCTTTGGGAAGCAAAAATAAAGCATCACATTTCGATGTTGCTGATACAAATTACAACTGTAACAAACAACTAGAAAATATATTTTAAAAAACGAACACAAATTTTAAAGATGTAGGCTGAGGATGTTTGGATATGTTACGATATGAATAGAAAACGAAAGTAATCAGGACATTTTCTTTCAAAAATGTATACTCACTTGCAAAAAAAAAAACTGTTAAATGCTCTCACAATATCAGAATTTTAATTAAAAATAAAATAAATTCTGTTATTTCTTCGTTAAACATTTTAAATACATTCTTAAGAAATTTAACCCTGCATGAATTTTAGTGTGACACAAGAGTGAATTCCTACTAAAACCAATTGCTTTTTAGTAAACATATTATTTTACAAGTAAGAGCGCTATATTCGGCTATGCCGAATCTTATATACCCTTCACCATTAATCTAAATCTAGTTCAGGGAAGTAACTCCAATCAAAAAGAAAAATATTGGAGTGACAGAAAATTAAAAAATAAGGAAAAAAATTAAGTACTATATATAATGTTACATAAAAATTTCATCATTAATATTTTTAAAAGAATTTTAGTATCTCCTGAAAGATCTCTTCGAAAGCTTTTAAATGATACCCATATTGATATTTAAAAAAATTTTTAAAGTCAGAGCCCCGTAACTCGAAAATATGGGAGAGCACCAATTTTTGCACTTGATGTTTGTTTTATTTTTTAATTTTCTATCGCTCCATATATTTGTTTTATTTATTGGAGTTTCTTTATTAAAATAGATTTGTTCCAAATAATATGGAAAAAATTGAGGCAGGAGTGGTGTTTTTTGTCTTTTGCCTCGAAGGACATGGACCGATCTTGCTGATTTTCAATAACAAAATTTTCCAGACGTAGTTTGGATCGATTGGCGTATTTAAATTTTCTCTAGCTCGCCCACTGCCTTGGCAAAGTTTATTGAACACTAACTTGGACGGTCAGACGAACATCGCTCAATGAACTTCGTTATGCAAAAGAACTCGTAATATATATAATTTACCTGTACGGAAATGGGTATTGTAGAAATTACAAACAGAATGACAAACTTAGATATAAACTTTTTGCACTTTTTGTGGTGAACGGTATAAAAACATATTCAGATTTATTTTGATTCAAATTCCCAGTTTAAAAGTTATTATTCGCAAAAAATCTCTACAATTCAGTATATTTTATTCTCAAAATCCCACTGAAAACAATGCTATTTGACCTTAGTTTTATTTATGCGTACAAAATTCTGTTTAAATTAATGCCATTTTAATTTAATTCCCTTTAAAAGTTGAAAAGTTCAATTATTGCTAAAGGTGTATCAAATGATTCAGAACAACCAGACTTATTTTTAAAACGTGTTTCTTTCCGTCCTTTGATCTTAATTGAGCTTATTGAAAATGCCCTTTCCTTACAAATGTTGCTCGTAAGCCCATAGAGTGGAGTTATGATCCACCACTACTTGATATGTCTTAACTTTTGTCCAAAAAAATGTACAAACTATTTTTTTTTTTTTTTATTAAATTTTTTATTTGAAGAAAATTGTTTATATGTTTTGAAAAAATTTCCAAGTTATACTACTGATTTAATATCTTCCTCAAAATTATTACCAACATTCACAGAATCCGTAACTTCTCAGTTAAAAAAATATTGTAAAAGATAAATCGCTAAAGAAAATCCCGTCTGAATGCCACCTTCATATTCATCGATGGCTTCCATTTCTATGCAACATCATTTAGAGCGCGTAAAGCAAATTCTCCGCACTGATTCCACTTGTTAGAAGTAGTTGTAAACTTCCAGGCTCCACACAAGTATTAGCGACTCGAATTCCACATGAGTGACACAAAAACGAATATGTTTTTATTATATTAGGGCGTTGCCTATTACGGGTTTAAGGCAATATTTAAATGCAGACGTTTACTATAAAAAAATAACTTTAACAGTTTCGTTAACAAACATTTAAATAGAAATAAATAATTTGTGTCTATTTTAACAATTTTACTAATGTTTTTAGTGTCACTAAATTTTTGTATTATTCTTTCACACATTAAAAAAAAAGACTTTAAGAAAAACCAAATATAAAAAAGAAGTCTTCAAATTGTTTAATGTTTAGTTTAAATGTCAATATTAATACGTTAATCTTTTGTCAGAAAAAACGGTTAAAAAAATAAAAGATTGAGAAAGTTTTTCTCTTTTTAACTTCATTTGTTTAATTTCAAAGCAATTCTTGTAACTTGTGTAAGTTGAATAATAAATGAAGTCGGTTTTAAAAATTACTGCTTAAATTAAACATTTTTCGTTAATATATTCTTTTAAATCCAGAGATGGAAAATTTAGTAGAAATATATATTTCTTATTTAGTACAAATTAATCCTGATATATATTATTATTTTATCCGTTATAACAGAACTTTTAAACGTTAAAGTATTTAAATCCTGAGTTCTTAGCGTAGCGAAGCCGATTGAGCGATGTCTGTCTGTCTGTCCGTCCGTGTTAGTGTTGAAATTAAATTCGCAAAGGCTAGGGAATATGTAAATACCTTAATCGATCAGACATAGTGGCGAAAGAGATGCTATTGGAAATCAGCAAGATCTGTCCATGTCCCTCGAGGAAGCGGGTAAAACACCACTCTTAACTCTAATTTTTCTATATTATTTGGAACAACGAAGTAACTCCAATCAAAATAACAAATATATGGGGCAATAGAAGATTAAAAATAAGAAACGAACAGCAAGTAAAAAATTGGCGCTCGCCCATATTTTCCGAGTTACGGGCCTCTGAAATTTTGAAGCTTTTAAAGATATCTTTAAGAAAACACTAAAAATTTTTAAATATGCGTAACCCCTCATTAAGAGCCGATGACATTTTTTTGGAAAATTATATATATTTAGTACTTAATTTTTTTCATATTAATTAATATTAACTAATTTCTGACATCGTCGGTTCATTGAACGCACGTTATCTGCTTATTTGTACATTTATAAGATTCCAATCTTGTTTTTTAGAACATACCAAAGGTGCTCTATAGGATTCAAATTCGTTGATTGGGATGGATAGTCCATAACGGTGATTGGGATGGGCAGTCCATAACGGGTACTTAATTTTAATCAAATCACGATTTCACACTTTGGCGGATGCTTAGAATCATTATCGTGCATAAACTTCCATTTCAATGGCATTTTTTCCTCGGCAAAAGGAAGCGTTTTCTTCCGCAGTATGTCCAAATAATCAAAAGCGGTCATTTTTCCTTGCATCTAGAAAATGGGACCAACGCCGGACTTAGAAAAACATTCCCAAATCATCAAAGACCCGTGTTTAACGATATTTTTCGTTTACTTTGGGTCAAACTCACTGTTGGCTGGGCGACGTACGGACGACTTTCCGTTTGCTGAATCAAAGGGGTTCTTTTTTGAATACCGAACCAAAAGTTTACAGATACCATTTGATTTAAAAAATGTACATGGGTTAGTTTAACATTTAAGCAATTTAATTTAAGTTTTAGCTAAGAGAATTACAGAATATGGCCTCTGACTAACTTTTGTCACTTTAATGATTTTTTATGGAAACATTATTAACAGTTTTAATTTTAGCACGGTTTTCAGAAATTTGTCCCTTTTATTTCTTACGTAAAAATTTACGTCTTTTTTTAACTTTTTTCTTAAAAGCAAATTATTAAAGAAGAATAGAGTTTAAAACCAAACTGACAATGAAAAACCGTTATATATTAAGAAATTTTCCATCAATAAAAGTACAGCATAAAATACTTAATGCCATCTGACAAAGAATAAGGATATTGTCCCTATTATTTTTTCCGACACTGATATGGTGAAGGGTACATAAGATTCAGCAAAGCGGCATATAGCACTCTTAGTTTTTTAATTTTAAATGACTCTTTTTCTATAGCTGTTTTAAGGTTATTTCGTATTTTTTAAACTAAAAAAAAAACTTTAAAATTTGTTTTCTCACACTTTCCATTTGTTTTCTTATTAAAAAAAATACTAAAAAGAAATACCCAACATTTATTCATAATAATTAATATGTTGTTTAATGTCTAATATGCAAAAACTGATTTATGATTAATATTGATTTTTGTTTTCTTTTTGATGTTGTAACTAATTATTTTTCCTTTCTTTTTTTTTTCTTGTATCTTTTCAGGTAAGCAAACAAGCAATTTATTAAAAAAAATAAGTTGTCAATAAGCAGACATTTCTATCCCTGCTCTGCCTCGTTATCATGAACAATCACTGTTTCAATGCAGGATGGCCAGTGGTTTGCAGCAGCAGTGCCAAGTTTTAAGTTTGTTACACGTACTTTGTTTTTTTTCTATTTAATATTTTCTGAGTGACACCTTGTATCAGTTTATCGTTTCAATCCAATATTGCTACGCCTTTTAATAATAATTATAATGAAAATATTGCCACGACGTTTACAAAATATAAATTGACTTTGACATTGAACTATGTGCGCGATAAATGCAGCTAAAACAAAATCATTTTAATTAAAGCAGAAAATGAAAATACAGGGAAAATTAAATCGAGATGTTTTTTCTCTCTTTCTCTCTCTCTTTTAATTATCAATATATTTTGTATGATTTAACATGGTGGTATCGTATCGCCTAGGCTTTTAATTTGAGTAGTCGGTCGTACGTCTTATCTAAATTAATTTTGCATATTTTAGAAAGTCCTTTCGCTTTTTCTCTTCAGCTATTTTTCTTTAGATATTTTTATTTAAACGATTAATAATCATTATTTAGTATAGAAATGTCAACAATGTGATTTTGTTGTTGTTACTGTTTATTTAACACAACAAATATATTTAATAAACATGTCGTACAGCTACTCATACGTTGATTTATGTATAAATACATGCATTTCATAGGTTGAATATTTTACGGCAAGCTAAACTTAACTTTCATCCTTTCGCTAAATGATGTTTTTGTTTTTTTTTTTTGTCACATTTTCATTTGTCAATTGCCACAGCCAGAAATCCTCTTAAGAGGCAGCAACACGAAAATACTTCAAATGCTGCATTACAAACCAATCAATCACTTGATCTTTAAAAATTTTTCAATTGCAAACATGTAAAAACAAATATGAGTGGTTATTAGTAAAATTGATTTAAATTAAAAATATTAATTAAATCTGAAACTGACCAATCTCTAAGAAAAATAAATTTCTTATTTTTGTAATTTTTTATTTTTTTTTATTTTTTTATTTTTTTTTTTTTTTCTTAAATTATAAAAATTACAGTCACATCAAACAAATTTTATTACTTTTTAAGTCCTTGTTTATTTTATTATAACTATAATACCTTCCTAAATCAACAGTAACAAAAATATGTTTAGTCATATTTATGTCAGGTGTAAAGCCTATGGTTTTGATTTAGCAAAGCTGCCAGAAAATGTTCAATTTGTCGACTTTCAAAACAAAATTTTAAAGAAATTTTAAATGAAATTTAAGCAGCATTTGTTTTAAATTATTTTTTTTATTAATTTTTTTTTTTTATTTCTTAACCTTTTTTAAAGAGGAGTATGTTCCCGGTGCGCTTCGCTACCCCAATAAGAACAATCGTACCACGATCACTTTTCCAAGCAAGTTTTTTATTTGATTAATATGGAAAAAGCAGAGCCTTATACCGACAAAATGTAATTCTCATTAGAAAAAAATATACATTTTATATTCCATCATGAAAGTGAAAGTAGACCTTTCCAACGAATGTACTCGTTTGAAAATCGAATGAGTACTTCTCGAGTTATAAAATCACTAACAAAGGACAACTTATTTTTATATATAGATGAAGAACCACCGGTGAAGGAGGCTGCATGTTGTAATGTTAATTATGAATATGTATTTATAACATTAAACTGAAAAAAAAAACATTTTTATTTTTGATTACCGTAGGGGTTGAACTTTGGCCAACCAGATTTGTAGTCAACGGCTTACCACCATGACTACAGCAGTCTCTAACTCCCGTGTCTTCAGTTAAACTGTTCTTGTCAACAGTTGCACCTGTCAGTTGCCTTCTTTCAAAATGTAAACAAGCTGTGTCATTGTTTAATAGCCTTTGATAACAGACTATATGTCCGCTATAACAAGCGCACAAAAAAGATTAAAGGGTGATCTCATAGAGGTGAGACGTGCAAGTGCATGTGACCTCAGATTTAAATATTTTTAGGGAATCATTTAAAATTTAAGCCGAGCGAGTGGCTTCTATAATACATGGCTTGAAACGCTCCGTGTGCGAGTGCAAACAGGACTTGGCTGATTATTAAAAAAAAAAATAATATTCTTCTAATACTCCAACTTTCTTTACATGTTTTTAAGACATCACAATTTTAATTTGAGATTTTTTTTTCTTAAGAGTGGATTATTTCGGACTAAGAATAAATTTCAGGAGCAATTTCTTTTATCGCTTGTATTTATTTTAAACTTAAAACCAAATTATTCTCAAACTTTTGTCTGCCTGACGTTCAGACAGTAAATTTATTTGTACTTTAAAGCTGTATTTAAGTTAAAAAGAAGTTTGAATTTCTTTCTATTACCGATAGATTTAGTAAGTGTTCACTTTAACTTGTAAAAAGTACAAAAGTGTACCTCAAATATGCGTACATTTTATTTTCAATGTTTTGAATTCTGGAATTAATATTGGCTTTTGTAAACAAAAATATTTCTAACGCCTAAAAGTATCCTTGAATATATTACTTATCCAGTCTAGTACCCTTTCGATTAAAAAATGTAGTGTATATGTTAATCCGTACACATTTTTATATGCAATTGGAATTTCACTACAATAGGTTTGAACGTTTAGGCTGGCTTGAACAGCAAACATCCGAACATTGAAATTATATTTAAAAACAGTATGTCCGTTAATTAATAATGTTAATTAAGTAGAAAACAAGCAGCCAAAAGCAGAAAAATAAAGGTTTCGCTTTTGTAAAAGTGAATTTGCATTCAATATTTTCATCATCAAATAATTTTTTCCTGGTCTTCAATTTTGTTCCAAAAAACTTCGAAAATTTGAATATACTGTTAGAACTATATTTAAATTTTTTCTTTTTGCATAAAAAAAATATTAAATTTTTCATTTATTTAAACTTCAGAATAGAGGCGCTTTCAATATAAAATTTTAAAACTTCGTAACGAAAGAAACTTGAAAAAAATAATTTATTTTTAAAAAAAAATACAAAAAAAAAGTTTTTTTTTTTAAGTAAAAAGAAATGAAATATTTATTTTTTTAATTAAAAATATTAATAAAATATTTCTTATCGATTTAATTACGACAACGATAAATGATATACAGGGTTTTTCGAAAAGAGCGCTTTAAATAAAACAAAGACGGTTTTGGATACCAATGAAAGTAGGTTCGATGCCACTCGATTTCTTTTGCAAGGCCACCACGGGCACACTTGCAGAAGTCCAGACGCTGAACCCAATTTTCGACGGTTTTCAAGTATAAATTGGCCGATATGCTGCAATTTCACGTTCGATATCCGTACAAAGTTCATCTATCGTCGCTGGCTTGTTCGCATAGATCATAGATTTGACGAAGCCCCACAGGAAATAGTCTAACGGCGTCAAATCGCACGACCGAAGCGGCCAATCGACTGGGCCATTTCGTGATATAACACGTTCTCCCAACTTGGTTTCCAATAAATTGACTGTAACATTCGCTGTATGGCTTGCGGTGCCGACCTGTTGGGGCCAAAAATATTCGTTAATCATTGAACGGTAGCGATTCCCATTCACAGTAACGTGATCATCACAGAAGAAGTACGTCCCAATGACGCCGCCGGCCCATAAAGTACACTAAACCGTAATTTTTTCGGAATGCAATGATGACTCATGGAGTACGTGTGGATTGCTGCCTGACCAATAGCGCATATATTGTTTATTGACAAAGCCATTCATCCAGAAATGAGCCTCATCGCTGAAGATGATTTTTCGATGAAAATCCGAATCATTTTCAAGTTGTTGCTCAGCCCAATTTAAGAACATGCGACGCTTCTGCTGGCGGCTTCAGTTCTTACGTCAATTTGATCTTGTAAGGATGTAGGCCAAGATCTTTTCGAAAAATTTGCCACAACGACGTCACAGAGTTGGCCAACGCTTGAGAACGATGTGTGAGAGACACATGTGGGCTTTCTTTAACTGAAGTCTCAGCGCCAACAATTTTCTCGAGACTACGGGTACTTCTTTGTCTCACTGGCACGGGAACATTTTGTACTATGCCTGTGAATTCAAATTTTTCCACTAGACGCTCAATTGTTGATCTGTTAGGACGTTTATAACGACCATAAGTTGGACGTAGCGCTCTTAACGTTGAGGCCACTGACTCCGAATTCCGGTAGTAAATTTATTAAATTCGACTGGTATGTGGCGTTATTTGCTGTCCCTGTCGCTCTACTTTTGTAGCGTCCCTCTTGAAAAACCCTATACATAAATACATCACAACCAGACACTTAAGTATCAATATTAACCGTTTTCTTTTTTTAACAACATTATTGATTCAAAGAAAAAAACACCAGACCAATAATTATTCAATTAAAACTACAATAATTGTGAAGTGCAGAAAAACACACAAGCACAATTTTCTCATTTGTTGTTACACGTTAAACAATGTCGCAGAAAGACAACAGACGGACAGACAGACAGACAGACAGACATTACAAGTGTATGCGACAATGTTGCACATATAAAAAACATGCATAATTGACTGCATGCTTGTGCGCCTCTTAACATTTAAGAGCGATTTGATTATTGACCATTTGTTGATAGAAAATAGACAAATAGAGACAGGCAGTCTCAGTTTATATTAAGCAAATTTTCAATTGCTATTTTACAGTTTTCTAAGAGTTTTCTGTCAGTTTCATTATGAATAAAAACATAAAAAAATTCCGACTAAAGAAGCACATACTTATTTTTTTTAACTCATCAAGAGTAAAAAAAAATTTCCTTCATGTAAACAAAGACATTTGAAAACCAAATTTCATTCACAGTGAAACGAATTGAGCGAACATTCCATTAACAAATACTTCTTTTCTTTTAATCAAATAAAATTTGAAAATTTTTTTTATTGTTATTTAAATCAATTACAAACAATCTTACTTTATTGTAGTTGTATTTCTTTCTTTAAATACCGTGGGATTCCAAAATAGTTTATTTTTCCAGAAATTTTTTTTAAATATCTGCAGTGTTTGCTTGAGATTTGTTATTTATGAGAAAAATCATCTAAAGTTAATTGTTGTTTTGTTTTAAATTTAGTGACAAACTTTTTGAATGATTTCTTTTTCAAACTTGTTGGATTCTTTTTGATGACGTCATATATTAGCACTTAAATTTTTAATTTAAGTTTTGTGTGGCGCTTTATTCTTTATTTCTGTGATTACTAAATATTACTAATGATCCTCTCTAACATGTTAAAAAAGCAAGGACTACTTAACAACTAGTGCTTCTCTTCTTCATTACTCTGTTGGGATTTGAACTTATGAATCGTAATACTGTTTTTAACAAATTAGTAGACTCCTTTCTCAATACAGCCAACGCGTCTGCTCTCTATGTGTTACCTAAATGTCCCTTTTATTTTTTTTTTACACACATACACCACATCAATCAGTTGTAGCATGAACAACTTATTCAGTTATATCTTAGCTAAGACGAAATCCAACATTTTCAACGGATAACATAAGCTTTATGTAAAAATTTGCCAAGTCTTATTTTCGTGACAATGTGCTAAAAATGTACATTAGTGCATCGGGTTAAGAGCAAGTAACTCTGCACTTACAAGCTGTGCACATATCTTTGCATGTCGTCAAACTTTCTCGTTTTTGAACTTTAAAATTATTGTGCCAATATCCCGACTATATTATTAAAACGACCGGTATTGATGATTGTCATGCGATCGATTTGACAAATAATTGTATCGGAGCCACCTACTTTTAAATAGACGTTTTGTTATATTTTTCGATTTCTTTACATGTTCTAAATATCCTATTAGCTTTTATATTGCATTGTTACCTCAAATAAATGGCAACTTTAATAATGTGGCATCACACATTGTCACTTCTTCAGAGCTGCCGGACATACAAATTTTGATTTTTGACAATTTTTGAAAAGTTGAGCGCTGGATTTAGCAACAATATTATTTTAAATTGATATTTGCTTTCAAAATTCCATTTATTAAACGACAATTTTTTGACGCCACACAGACTAAAATATAAAATAAGATCTGATGGATGCTCTTTTTTATGCCGAACCTTGCAACCTTCAGTTAAACACGTTCAGTCAGTGAGTTCAGTCATAGTATAGGGTGCTGTATCTGCCACAGAACTACGAAATTCGGACAGAATTAATATATTTGAAGTTTCTTTTATCAGGATAACGAGCCGAGGCATAAAGCTTGATAATGCTCAATCAGTTATTTGAAAGAAAAACAAAATTTAACAAATTAAACTACTTCTAATTGTGAACAACTAAAGACCGCTATTGCCGCTGAATATTTAAATCATCACACGATCGTGACTTTGTCCGATCCATTATTTTTGTGAACGCTTTACAAGTCATACGGTTTGACATATTAAAATGAAATTCAGTATGTCCCATTGGTATATGGCACTGAAGAGCTGTATAGTTTATAAAACAAGTAAAGGGTAGGGGTAGTTTACTTCGATTGTAATCCACTTTGATCTTTTATTCGTTATATAAATATAAATAAAAATATTTGTTTCCATAAGTTATGGTAAAGTTGAGTGCAGCCCACTTCAGTTTTTTTTTTAAGTGTGGTAGCTCATAAAAAAAAAAACGTATTCATTGCAACGGATTACTTTCACTTAAGAGCAACATTTTAGTTAAAAAAAAAATTAGAATTTCCTTCATTAGACATGGTGCAGTTTCTATAACCGATCGGTTTAATTAGGGTTTACTTAAACTTTTTAAAAGTACGAAATGTTGAATAATATTAACCCTTATCGGTCGTAAGTCACCTCTGACGTGACAACAGTACTTTTCTGCAACGGTCGTATGACACGTGTGAAGTGACAAGGCGAATTATGTCGAAACATACTGTCTATTAATGAGATTTGTTTTTAAAATGCATTCATTTCTTCAATTTACCGTTACCATTTGAAAATACGTATTTACCGTTTATTCGAAAAATAGTTATGTCACTAGTTGGTGATTTTCGTGAAGGGGAAACTGTACGATATGGAAAGCCTTCAACATCAGACAATGGGGAGAGATTGGATGGCAAACTACATATCTTGCAACCTGATAGTAAAGGAAAGCATAACGACTGTTTAGTATGTTCTAATCGCAAGTTACCTGGAGGGAGGAAAACAACAGTATACTTTTGCGAAACATGCCAGAGAAAACCATTTCTTCATGTTGGAGATTGCTTCAAAAAATACCGTACCTTACAACTATATAAATAATTATCAGAAACTCAGACATGTAGTAGTTGTACAAAAAATAAATAATTTGTAACAAAACTGAAAAGAAATGAATATAAATGTATAATAACATACTATTGTTTTTTTTTTTTCATATTTGTTAAAAATAACTACAACCTGGTGAGAATCAAACGTGTGAAAAGTCGCGTCCGATAAGGGTTAATATAGATTTTAAGAAATAATTTTATTTTTAACGCCTAAATGTATGCTTGAATTTATTTTTATCCGTACTACTCCTCTTTCGTTTTGAAATGCTTTCAAAAATGTATGTGATACTCCGTATACGGACCTATTTATGATCCAAATTAATCGTGATGAATTTTTAGATTTACTCACGTGAGCGTACATAATTTGATCTTCGTGATCAAACATTAACGTGAGTGAGCATGCCAATATTCGTACTTTAAACATAATTTGGACGAAATTTTTATTCAGAGTGTTTTTTAAATATTTTCAATGTCTGTTAGAGAATACGCAATCTTACATAAAATAAATCATTTGATTTATTCTATTTAGTAATAGAAATATATAATTTAATATTTCTCAGTATAAGATTTCCTAGTTTTAGTTTTGTTTAAAAATATTGTTACGAATAATAAAATCTGGGAACCCCTGTAGTTGTTTCCGCATGAGCGTGGTGAATAAGCTAATTCAACTAATGGTGTGTTTATAGAATAAAAAAACCACAAGTTAGCCAACAAAAGTTGAGCAGCACCAATGGCTGCGTTGGTAGAGGTGCGTACTACAAAACAGGGGGTCCGAATTCAATACCGCATTCGGACATGCGTGCAACGAAAAAATAATAGTTGTTTATAATGCAAATAAAATTAATAACCTCCCGAGAGGCAAGAGACAATTATTGTGTAAAGCCATGGCAAATATTTAGTGGAGACGTCAAATAATAATTTATATAAGAGCAACAGATAATTGTCAAGAAGCCCTGTATAATAAAAAGTAAGAACGGAAGCGGTGGCGCAGGGAAGTGTTACAACATAACAACAGTGTATGGTAGACGTGAGTTGTGGCTAGTGGATTAAAGGGGATGACTGGCTTGAATATAAGGAGTAGTGGAGATGTCTGAGGATGGTTAAGGTTACTAAACAAGGCATCGAGCAGTTCATGTCTCCCCGGAGTAACACAGTAGTGTAGCGTGGATGGCTGCGTTTGTGGTGATAACGCATGTTTAGTAAATACGAGACCAAGGGTTCACAAGACCGGTAGGATCGAGAAGTAAGCAATAAAAGTTCGAAGACAGAATTTAGCCACAGTGGTATTTGCAATCAAAAGAATCTGTACGTTTGTTCTAAAAGTGAAAAACGTAACAATATTTTTTTCCACAATATTTTTGCATTTTACAGGTCATATTAAATATAAAAAAAATTAAGTTTAACAGTTACGAAAATAAGAGACCCAAATTGACCAGCAAAAAAAAATTTTTTTTGTTGTTTTAACACACATTTGATTTTGTATAAAATTTCTCATATTGCCAATTTATGTATTTAATAAAGTGGCTTGCAAACGTTTGTATTGTTGTTGGCAGTGCAGTTGTGTTAATTTGTTTGGTGTCTAAATCTTCCTGTGTGGTGGCGGTATTTGAAATCTGCTCACAAGACTACAAACAGTCACTACTACTTCCACTGCGAGTACATGACTACTTAATAAAAATACAAGAAAATCGTAAACGAGGCTTTTAATATGCCTTAAGAGGGAGTTTAAAGCACGACTACAATGTTTTTTTTTTGTAACATCTCGTTCCCAATAATTGTAAAACAGTTTCTTGTTAAACTTAAATTGAGAATTAATTTTCTACTGGCATTTATCCTTGTTCATCCACCCCTCGCTCTCTCACTCTTTCTGTCTCCTGCTTTTTTGCAAGCCAAACTACAAAGACTTATTTTTCTTTGGCTTGTGTTGACATTATGTGGGCGTATGTTTATAATGAAGTTGTGTTATGTTAAATTTTTCTTTTCGCCATTACTCCACCCCGTTCAAAAGCGTTTTATTATGTCTGTCTATCATTCCCAACCGTATGTCTGTAATTTTTAGTTTTATATGTTGCGTTTTCAAGATTAATTGCTTTCGATTTTATAAAGAGTTGTTGGTTGGGGCTTGTTTCGTTTTTATTTTTATGTCTCTTTAATTTCCTAAGAGCATATAAATTTATAAAAAATAATAATAGAGTTTTTTGTTGTTATTTGTGTTGATGTATGTTTAACCAATGTCAAGGAATTTATCGCCTTCAGCTTGTTGCTGCCAAAATTCGTACTTGATTTTGCTTAGTTTTGCCTTCGAAGTTCATTGATTAAATTGTAGGCAACATAAAAATTGCCAGCTTGATTTCTGCTTCGTCAAACGGGTAATGATGTTTGGAGGAGTGATATTTTTTAGAAAAAGTCTTTTAATTCAAACAATCTTAACTTTATGTACATTTAATTTAAACATTACATTTCACTGCTGACATTGAATTCTGGTTACTCATTTAAGCTGCACTCATTTCCCGTATTGTGGAGATAAGTAGAGCTAAACGGCTAATTAGTTACAGCGTCTCAACGCAATACCAATTTGTTGTAATCAATATTTTTCCGATCACTGAGACCAATCCAAAATCTGTATCTGTGGTATAAACGCAGACGTGTAGGCTCACCAGTATTTTATCAAGAGTCAGAATACTCGTATAGAGAACAAGGTTTATAACGTTTAAGAATTTAAACCATATTTTAGTCTTAACCGTTAGATCAACTACGATGCCAAACATAAGGTGGTTTCGGAAGGACGAGATCTAGAGAATACGGAATCTCGCGAAACACTTCCAAACGCCATTCGTTCAATTTTAACTCTGCTTTCGTCGACTTGAAGTACAACGCAAATGTCTTGATGAATCAACTCTTTTTAAATTCGACTCTATAAAATACTAGTTTTTAATGGATTTACTTGTCGAAAAATAGTTGTAAAATAAAATCTATCAGCATCCCAAAATACAAATACCAGTTGAGTATTTTATGGCCATGGATGGCTGTCATTGGCAGTAGAAAATTTATGGTGGCTAAAACTTTATCGTTAGTCGGCTCATAGAATTCCGAAAATTTTAATAATTTTACTTAAAAGAGCAGTGGTATTTTTGAAGCTGAGTGAGAAAAAATGTATCTGCGGTGGAAAATTTTGTGCAGTCATTTTTAATACAGTTTTCTGCAGTGATCACATTGTTTTTTAACATCTTTAACTTCTTCCGATGGAATATTTTACAATGCATTGGACTAATATGATAAGATATCAGTATTTCGCGCTTATAAATCGTCTGAAAATTATTAAATAACTCAAGTGCTTTTTCCAATGCACTGAGTGTGTTCTATGGCCCTTAAGGTAACCTATAATTCCTAGATTTCCTTACAATTACAAAATGTTATACAAGCTCTTTATTATCAACAGAATTACAAACCATATTTGAACCACCACCGCTAGTCCGTTAGTTTGTTGTGTAGCGATCAGCTGCTTGTGTGACGAAGAAATAGAATATTTTTGTTGAGAAATTAAATACAAAATAAGTTCTCATTAAACAAAATTTGGCTCACCATGTTAAATTTGATATAAATGTAAAACGGCTATTTTTTAGTGCTAAAATGTATTTCAAAATTCGAAAACTTATACGGAGCATATCGAGAAAAAGAAAATTTAATAAAAAAAAATTCAATTCGATTTAAAACATTTTGTTTCTAATTTTATTTCGAAAAAAAAATTTCTGCATGGAACACGTTATTTTACTTTCAATGTTTAATACTTTCTTTCTAAAATGTTTAATACTTTCTTTCTAAAAAGAAAGAAATTTCTTTTGAAATAAAATTTTTTATAAGAACTTTTATATAGTCCAAAATTTAAAACTTTAATGGCCCGAAATGTGTAGTTCTTCTTCAGATATCTTCAAACCCAAACTCAAAAGTTTTTTATGTCCGTTTAAAATTTTATTAAGTTTTCAGTTTCGCGCCAAAAATCTCTTACAGTTTTTACAGCAAACACTTATTTTCATTCTATGATGACGTAGTTTCGCATTAGAATTTTTTGCACAGCTGAAAACTCTTAAAGAATACGGTTGTTTTCGGTGTTGCCAGATACGTTAGTATAACAAACGACAAAAGCAAAAATAACTGAAAATGCAATAATGGACAATTTTCTGATTCATTAATAAATCGAAACATAAAATTATTTAGTTGCAATTTAAAACTAAAAGTTTTTTCGTGAAAGTAAAACTTTTCGTTACAATATTTTCAAAATGTTTTTGACATATTGTAAAACCCTTTCTCAAATAACAATGCTCACTAATAATATTGTATCTTTGTATATGTTCTTTTACTATTATTATTAACTCTTTCTTCAAATTATACCATTCAAAATAATGTTAACAATATGTTTAAAGAAAAAAAGGGGAAAATGTGGGAAAGCAACACAAAAAATTGCATCCTTAAAACCCCCTCATAAAATCTCAATTGACTATTGATTGCCCACAACTAACCAGCGGTTATTTGCTGTTTTAAAATTTATTTCTCTTTAACAATCCCATTAGTTAACATTTATCAATACATTTTACTTTATGATTGTAGTCGTTGCACAAATCAACCAATTATTAAGTTGCAAACACAAAAACAAAAAACGTAAAATTTAATCAAAGAAAAGGAAAGAAAAAGAAATGATTTAAAAAGATTTTGATTTATGACGCTGGTAAGTGGTCGGTCGGAGCTAGAATATAAACAAATAAATTGGAAAAGTAACATGAATTACTTAAATTGGAATATTTGTTTTATTTATGATTAAATAATTGTTGCTTTAAAGAGTAAGAAAAAAAGAAATTGTAAAAAAGTTGTAATAAAAGGCTTAAGGATGTTTAAGTGAACCTTAATCAAGAAGAAGTTAATGAATTTAATGTGAAAAATAAAATCAAACTAAATTAGTAGTTTCTATTGTTTTCCCTTAAAATTTCAGTGTTATTCATCCATAGAACTCTTACACTGTACTTTGCGGATAATACGATCCTACTATCTACAGTTTTCATGTGTTCATATGAGCTTGTGAGACTTTTTAAAAGCTTTACATGGAGCTGCATGAACGCCGTCCATAAAAAAATTAATCTTTGGGTAAACAAGTAATATTTCTCGGATAACTCTTTTAAAATCAAGCCAAACAATGTTTTAAGTTGTTCCAATGCCTCTGGGAGCAACAACAAAAATGTTAAAAAAAACAAGAAC
This sequence comes from Gymnosoma rotundatum, assembly GCA_916610165.2. Lineage (NCBI taxonomy): Eukaryota > Metazoa > Arthropoda > Insecta > Diptera > Tachinidae > Gymnosoma > Gymnosoma rotundatum. Next base: position 125,110,372 of record OU744336.1, on the reverse strand, counting down.
GACAAATATTGTTAATTCCTTTGTTCTCGGTCGACTAAATACGTTGCGATAACTCAGTCTTATATGTGGCGTTCTAACAATACACATCCATATCTATTGTCAGAAATACTTTCCCACAAGACCTGGCGGATAAAAAATCGAAAAAACAAGCATTGTAGAAGATTCGTATGTTACTCGTAGGTGTGGTAATAATTGCGTTCGATTTTCTACTTCTTCCCAAACATTCTGTATTAAAGATCTATTTCAAATTTGGCGATGGTTTGATGGGTGTCCGCCGGTATGGTGTACTACTTTGCTTTGCCGTCATTTTAGTAAACTTTAATCTTAACAGTTCATATTTGGCAGTCGTGAAGTACACACGTGGTAATTTTATTACGGAAAAATATTCGATAAACCAACGTGATTTAATCTTTAAAACAGTTTACCAACATTAATTATCGATTGCTATGACGATGAGAAAGTTACGTGAAATTTTTGGGAGAAACAACGTGACAACAAAAACGCACTATTTATCGTGTAGTGAATGATTTTGAAGATGGAGGGTCTGTAGCTGATAGGCCCAAGCATGGACCACAACGTACTGCAAGATCGGCTGAAAACATTACAGCTGCTTAAGAAAGTGTTCAAAACATTCCACTAACCTCAATTCGACGCCGTGCTCAGGAGCTTGCTTGGTCTGCAAAGAACAACTTTAGCCACAATTTTACACAAGGATTTGTATTTGTTTCCATTTAAGATTCAGTTAACACAAGTAGTTCTTCAACAAGACCATTTACGCTGCCGTACATATGCCAATAGGATATTACAGCTCGCCCATAACAACCCTGATTTTCATGAAAAAATCATAATGAGTGACAAGGCACATTTTCATTTCGATGGATATGTAAATGAAGAGAACAGATGGTTCTGAGCAATGGGAAACTCTCAAATTATTTATCAGTCACCTTTGCATCCATTTAAAGTGACAGTCTGCTGTGAAATTTCGTCATGAGGAATCATTGGACCTTACTTCTTGGAATGGAATTGCTGCAATTAGTATACCTTTCCGGCAGCCACCCTATATAATCTCAAATGGCGCGTGTATAATTTCTGCTGTTTCGTACGCAGTGCTGCACGTAGCGATTTTCCAAAAAATTTCGTAGTGATGACCATACTATTTTTGTTTCACATTTGACGATTTTTAATTGTCAACATTTTTATTTCTTTAACCGACTTAAAAAAAAAAGGAAAGTTATCCATTAATTTTTTGGTTGCTTCAGAACTCCCTAATTTTATTATTGAAGAGGTTTTTATTTATTTTATTTTTATTTACAAGGCTATCGTTACGTCTTGGCTCTTCATAGAAATCATTTTTATAAATTTTAAGAATAAAGGATGTTCCTATGTAACATAATCAAGAACTAAGACCCTATAGTGGCTTTATTTAACGTATGTGAAGAATCTTCTGAACCTTTTGAACCCCTTTAGACAGACACTTGAAATTTACACAGAGTATGTGTTACTATATCCTCCAAGTTAAAAATTAAAGGGTGTCCACCTAAAAAAGGTGACTTTGACGTATATAGTCTTGTCTTTTAAACCGTTAATGAAACTATGTATGAACACCACTAATTTAAATAAACCATATTGGCGAGTTTTTTTATTCTTGACGATTTTTTTTCCTAATCTATCTGCGATTTTAGTGATCATCGCTTTGAAAGAAGTAGAGGCCATCGATTCCTCAGCTCCAAAGAATTATAATTGTGGTTGCATTGCCAACCGTAGAATCTCGTGAAGGTTATAAGCGTTTTATATACGTCAATTGAGTTTGGCAAATAACCCGGTTGCCTTAAAGAAAAACTCTCATTTTAAAAATTAATTTGTATAGTTTAAACCTGGGGCCAAATAACAAAAAAAAGACCCTTTTCCTGTTGGAATTTTCTCAATGCACAGCAAAATAAAAAGAAAATCAACCGACGCTGAGCTCCACATTACGCACATAATTCTGCAATCATTAATCTGTAAATCCGGCTTCTGGGTTAATTTTATTCAGTATCATTTTGGCGTTAGAATAATTTGGAAAAGTTTAACCTGAAAAGATTTCCATCGCCACATTAAATTGTGACATTATAATATGGCCGTATATCTGTCTTCATACGATCTATTTATTTATTTCCATGTGACCATAGTTTAATAGAAAAAAGTAAAACATGAAAAAATGCTTTTCTTTCACAATAAAAAGCTCTCATTCCCAGCACACATTTAAGAAGACAGAAGAAGTGTTTAACAAAATTAGCTGATGTTATTAGTTAAGACACACCAAATCTGAATTGTTGCATCTACATGTTTTTTTAACACTTAAACAAAACAAAATCGACACAAAAAACAGTTAACAAAAACAACAACAACAACAGTTTTTCAAACTGCTACCGCCACACAAAACAGGAAGAGAGAAAAAAAGAACAGCAGCAACATTTTTCTTGTGCATTTCAAGTTCAAGTAATTGTAAATTATGTTTGTCACCTTAACAAATAAATTCATTCATACACAATGTGGACGACAACAACAGCAATAACAAAGAGATGTATCTTTCAACACCTTCCAATGTTTAAATAAAATCAACAAACAGAAAAATGACTCCATTATACTTCATTGTAACCAATATTTAAATAGAGGTCTTCTAACCCAAAGATAAATCTTAAAAGTAAAAAGTAAAAACAACAGCAACAATAACAATAAGAAATCTGCATATATTTAGTAAACTGTTGTTTTAACACTTGCTGCTGCTGATTTTTCTTCTTCAGTTTAATTTTTTTATTTGCGTTTTTGTTTTATTTGCTGCTGTAATCTTTACGTACATTAGCTGTTGTATGCAGATCTTAACAACAATTTACATTGACTTGCAACATACAGCAATAGCAACAACAACAACAACAATCAACAAAAAATTAAACATCCATCCCTCTAAACAAACACAAATCTCACTTCTGCAAATTGGGTAAGAGAAGAAAGTTAGTTCTGTAAATATCAACTCTCAAATGCAGAAAAAAGTCTTCGATATTGATATTTTTTGTTAAAAAATTCAGTTGTAAATAATTTAAGCGGATGATGAAATACGGTAATTAGAACGTTTTTAAAACGTTCACATCTTTCAGGTGGCAGCATTCTTTTCTTCTCTAGATCCCATTTGATGGACGTCAGTAAGTTATAGTTCGATCAGTTTGCCATTCTTTACTAAAGCGTTGCACCAGCCTGTCCTGTTATGTGTAGATATAAAAATTAATACAATTATCGCAAGTGGAGTGAAACTAATTACTAAACCCAATTACATCCAGAAAAGGCCGATGTTGATGGGTAATTGTCACGTGACTTTTCTACACCAAAAACGATTGAACATTTTGAATAAACAATTCCGTGGCTTTGCTGTCACATACGTAAAGCCACGAAATCCTCTATCAACATTTCGCTTAAATGTGACAGAACTTTGTTCATTCAGTTTTAATTTTCTCACTTCAACTATTAAAAAATGTCAGTAGCGTTAAATCATATGATCCTTTCTCACCGAAATGAGAAAGTACGCACAGAGAAAGTTTCTCTTGTGCAGCACTGAGTTTTAAAATTCTTTGAAGCCTCCATTCAAAGTGCCAAAAAAAATCCAAGGTCACTTTTTAGCAACAATCATGTGTGAATATGATTGTTGCTAAATTGTTGTTCTGGTTAATGAAACCTTTTTGCAGTGCATGATCCAGGAGGATTTAAGTACTGTATTACGTTTAAGCTCATAAGCATTAAGACTCCCAAATCTTTAATAAAAATAAATTTTCATATCCTGTTCTTGACATTGAATCAATCGATGTTTCTGCACTTTTACAAGCATCCATGTAATGCACGGAAAATAACATTTATGTTGTTCAAAAATACAGTGTGTGTGAGGAATTCCTTCAAATTTAAAGTTTCTATACCCCCTAGTGCTTCTACGAGGGCTGCTATACATATTTCTGGCCTGGCAACACTAAGTGCTGCCAAGTACAATCTGACATTTTCATTGGAAAGTATGTCATTTTTAAGCATAATCGTACTCAAAAAGTTTTGACGTACGACCATTATTTGTGTTGTTAACAGTGACTTGAAAAAATTAATATAGAAAAAAATGGAATTAACTCGTGAACATTTTAGTGCCATCATTTTTTACAACTTTCGACGTGGATTATCACGACAAGAGTGCATTGATGAACTTAAATCTTTGTATGGCGATGAAGCACCATCCTATAGCACTATGAAAAATTGGTATAATGAATTTAATCGTGGCCGAAGCTCGCTCAAAGACGAATTCCGTGAAGGTCGTCCAAAAGCGGCTGTTGTGCCAGAGGACATTGATGCCGTGCGTGAACTCATAATGCAAGATCGACAGGCGACATACCGAGAGATAGAGACATCCTTGGACATTTCTTTCACCAGCATACATTCGATACTGCATGAAAACCTGGCCGTAAAAAAGACTTGTTCTCGTTGGATCCCGCACAATTTGAAAGTCGCTCAAAAAAAGTCTCGTGTCGATTTGTGCAAAGAAATGTTGCAAAAATACGATTGCGGTGCTGTAAAAGACGTTTATAAGATCGTCACAGGTGACGAATCATGGATCTATGCGCATGAGCCAGAAACGAAACAACAATCGACCGTGTGGGTCTTCAAAGACGAGCAAAATCCAACGAAAGTTGTTCGTGGAAGAAGCACTCCGAAGCAAATGGTCGCCTGTTTCTTCGGCAAAACTGGTCATGTGGCGACTGTTCCGCTTGAGCAACGTAGGACGGTCACTTCTGAGTGGTACACTACAATTTGTTTGCCTGGAGTCATCGGAGAAATTCGAAAAACCAACAAGAAAAGACGAATCATTGTTCACCATGACAATGCGAGCTCTCAGACATCGGCTCAAACCAGAGCGTTTTTGAACGGCCAAAACGTCGAATTAATGGGTCATCCGCCGTACAGCCCTGACTTGGCACCTAATGACTTCTTCTAGTTTCCGCACATCAAGAAAAAAATGCGTGGTCAACGATGTTCGTCGCCAGAAGAAGCCTTTGAAGTGTTCAAAAACCATGTTTTAGAGGTGTCTCAATCGGAGTGGAAAAAGTGCTTCGACAACTGGTTTGAGCGCATGCAAAAGTGTACAAATCATGCTGGAGAATACTTTGAAAAACAATAAAACCATTTTTAATTATAAATATTCGCATTTTCACTATTAGGCCAGAAATATATAGAGCAGCCCTCGTTTTGTACAATTATTTCAGAAGCCATAACATAAACTTTGAAATAAAAACTTAATTATGCTTCTTCTTTCGATAATTGTTGGTAACACTTAAAAACAAGAGATTCATAGTTACTGTAACCGTTACTTTTTATTAGAACTGTTTGCTGTCATTATTTCGATAAATACTAACGTTTTTATTTATACATTCTGAAAAAATACTTTATACGCTTTTCTAGTTAAATTAATTAACCAATAATTTTACAAACTAATTTTAAAACACCTTAATTTTCTGAATTTTTATGTATTGGACTAAACCGTATTGGCTTCTCAAGTACTAACCCGCCCACCCAGTGAAGTATTTAATTTAGTTGCCGTTTATAAAGTGACATCATTGAAAAGCATCTTTAATTTGGACTTTATCCTCGTCTTGATACATGAGTATGGTTCTCCGAGTATTGTTACATATTTGACAAGTTATTATAAATAAATTATCAATGCGTCGACCCATTCAACAACAACAATTTATTCTGTTGTTTCAAAAAAGTAACGTACCCGTATCGAATGGCCACCATGGTGGCCGGGATTAATAAAGACCTAGCAGTAAATCACAAACCAAAATTTAAGGATCCAATTTATGTGAAGGGGAATTAGACGTTTGGATCATCTAACGGCGTCATAGCGGCCAGTATGGAAAGAGATCCGATCAGTTAGTATAGTGCAGTTTTAACCGACTTACTGTGGTCAGAGCTCGTTAATGTCCATGTAACCAAACAGCGCTACATCCATACAAATGCCACAACGTTTGAAGTTTTAAGAGAAAAGTTTGTCAACCGAGTCACCTCAAGCTAAGCGTTCATCAATTCATCAGAAAGTGTTCAAATCATTCCATCAACCTTAATTCGACGCCGTGCTCAGGAGCTTGCTTGGTCCTGGAAAGAACATTTTAGGCCACAATTTTACGCAGGGATTTATATTTGTTTCCATTTAAGATTCAGTTAACACAAGTACTTCTTCCACAAGAACATTTACACTGCCGAACATATGCCAATAGAATGTTACAACTCGTCCATGACAACCCCGATTATCACGAAAAGATCATAATGAGTCACGAATTAACAGAATAGTCGGTCCTGGGCAATAAGAAACGCTCAAATTGTTCATCTGTCACCGTTGCATCCATTAAAAGTGACAGTCTGGTGTGGAATTTGGTCAGGAGGAATCATTGGACGTTACTTCTTTGATAACGAAAACGTCGTAACAGTAACTGTGAATGGGGAGCGATTTCGTAATGTGATTGAAAACTTCTTAACGCCACTACTGCATGCTTTGGGCTTAATTCGCATACATCCCGGATTACAATGGAAACAAACAAAGTAGTATACCTCCCCGGTGGACACCCTGTATTAAAATGTTCTAGAAAATATTTCTTAAAATGTCGGGCAAAATTTTAGAAATCGGTAATCTGGCAACCGTGATTAAATTTCTTTTTACACTGAAATACATTTATGTTGCCACTGTTCAAAGCTTTTTGTTTCCTTTTTTTTAAGCAATGTTGCCAATTAGTGTTAATAAAATAAACACAATATTTCAATCCTTATGACCTTTTAATCAACCTAATAAATGTTAATTTTTTTAACAAACAATTTTTTTTTTAATATTTAACATGGATTAAGAAAACACAACAGTTGAAAATGTTGCATTAACAACAAATGATGCGCTCCCTACTTTCGTATATTTGTATGAGAATTTGTTTAAGATGTATATTTTCTTTATCTTGTTGTTGTTGTTGTTGTTGTTGTTGTTGTTTTATAATGCTGCTGTTATGTGTTTAGAGACAAGAAAAACAAACTATTTTGAAATTGGTTAAAAAAGCTGAAAAACATAACGTTGTATTGCCGCTCGCTGCTTGTAATATGCCTGTGTCTATAAAGACGGACAGACATTACAATAGCTTATTTGCTTTCATCTACAAAATAAGTCTGTCGTCTTCATTTTTTAATTTATTCTTTTTTTTTACTGTTACGATTCGACAGCTTAAAAATAAAAACATTGATTAATGTGCGCGAACCTCTGCTGTAGAGTAAAAGATGAGACAAACAAACATCTCTAATGGTGGGTATGATGGTGGTGTTCGGCCTTATTTCCTTTTTAGTAATATTTTTTATCTAATTTTCTTCTTAGTTTTAGTGCCATATCATTTGTTGTCTTCTACACTTGTTGCTTAAAATACAAAATTGTAGATTTTGCATTTTGCTAATAAAAAAATGTTTCTTTCGTTAATTTTTGAAGCAACATTTTTTGTTGTTTTCTTTAAAGATGGTGTATTATTAAATTTAGATCCTAATTCAGTGAGCATTTACAACAAAATATTTTATTTTGTTTTATCTAAAAAAAATACAGATTGCAAAGCAATTTTGTTACGGAAAAATAAAAAAAAGAATTTTAAAGTTGTCCATGTATGATAAATAAATTGAAGCTAAAAGAAATATAAATGTGTTTGTAAAAGCCTGGGAAAGATGTAAAATAATGCTTCTATGGGAATTTTGAGTCTTATTAATTTTTTGCTTCCATTTTCTGTAACGAAAAGGAAAAAAACAAAAAATGTGCAGTTAATTGTAAACTGAATTTTTACACGGAATTTGCGAATATTTAACTTTAAAAATTGTCGTTTTAATTGAATACTTTATTTCGTAGAGAGAATTTTATTTATTAAAAAAAAATACTAAAACACTCTTAATCAAGACAGTTTTAGTATTAAAATTCTTAGGCATCAAATACTGCATAAAAACCAACCAATTTAGAACCCTGGCCTTAAACCCCCATAGCTCTTCTGGGTTTGGTTGACCGAGCGTAGCATCTTATTAAGTTTTTCAAAGGACGTCTACTAGTTCTCTTGCTTTAATGCCTGCCTATATATCGTTTAGTCGTTATCAGTGTTGCCTTGTTTTAAGTAACATCCTTGGCAAGCTTCAGGACATACTCCACCCCACCACCCCATCTTCTGCTTGCATTTTACCTCTAAAAGCATATTTTATGGCCTTTTCGCTATACATAGTTTACAGGGCTCAACAGTATTTTTAGCCAAATTTTAGTCTAAAAGTGAATTAATTGAATGAGAATTTTAATTGATCAATCTGATCTGAAAAATTCTTAACAAAAACGTAGTAACCGTTGATTGCATTTTTCCTTCATTTTTCCTACATTATGGCTGCCACTCGAAGGAGTAATGAAAGCAATAAAAAAGAAAAACAAATATCATGCTTTTTTATTTTATTTTTGATTTATCTATTTATTTTTTTTTTTTTTAATTAAATATTTTTGTATATTATTGTTTTACCTTTTTAAATAATTTTTATTTTCTAATATATATAATATATACAAAAATAATTTCATTTTAATTTTGTTTTTCAAAAAATCTAATTATTAATATTTTTTGTTTCCTTTTTCCTAATGACCCAACGGAGTGGCGAAATATTGAAAATATAAATTAAAATTTTATTATTTATAAACTGACCTGGTGCTTAAAAAATTAGAAAAGAAAAATTAAATATTTTTGTATAAATTTTAAATTTAAATTTTTTTTTTAATTTAAAATTTATCTCCGATTAAGTAAAAAGTCGACAATTTCTCATACTCAAATTGTTATTAAAAATTTAAGTCGTCAACCTGTGGGTTCAGTTCTATAAATTATCGTTTGGGAATCCAAAAAGTCTCTTCCCAATAAAACTTTACTAAAAAACCAAAATTGTAATAATTTTCCAAAAATTATGATTTAGCAAGCAAGATTACTATATGCCGAATATTATATACCCTTTACTAACTATGTAAATCTAGTTTAGTAACTCTAATCAAAAAAGCAAATGTTGGGCTTACACAGAATTAAAAATAATAAAAATTTTAGTACTGCTTAAAAATGACATTGGCATTTTAAAAAAATTTTAGCATTTCCTTAAAGATCTCTTCAGAAGCTTTAAAATGATACACATATTGATATTTAAAAAAAAAAGTGGAAATTTCAGAGCCCCGTAACTCGGAAAATATGGTCGAGCGCTAATTTTTTCACGTGATGTTTTTTCTTATTTTTCAATTCTCTACTTTTTTTTTGCAAATAATATGGAAAAATTAAATGTGGGCGTGTTGTTTTGCCTGCCGCCTCGAAGGACATGGACCGATCATAAGGATTTCCAGTAGCACTTCTTTCGACACTATATGATTGATTGACATATTTTTTAATCTTGTTTGCCTCGGCACTAACACGGACGGACAGACGGATATAGCTCAATCGATTTCGCTATACATAAGAAGTCAGAATATACAGTCGAGGACTAAGGTCTTCATACATACCCAAAATTTCGTATATTCGCCAAACAAAAAGTGCAAAAAAAAATTTGTGTACCAGACATATTTAATTCCACTTTAATTATGAAACAAAAACAAACATTTTCATTCAACTCAAAAAATAACGATAAATACAGAAAAAACAAATTATAAAGATGGACAAAAGTGTTCATACAGAAAAGAAAAACGTTTTTCACTTCCAAAAAGTAGTTAGTTTTAGATTAATTTTTAGAGCGTTAATATTTTTTTTTTTTTTGCCCACCGTTAGCATCAATTACTGCCTGCAGACGTCTCGGCATTGAAGCGACAAAATTTTCGGTCATGTCAGGATTTCAGACCAGCACTTCTGTATTGCTTTTTTAACGTTTCTCTGTTGGTAACACTAACATAACCGATTTTCCGATTTTTGCTGAGTACGCAAAGTAACTGTTTATTTATGTTGATGTGTGCATAGCGTTGCCGTATTTAACATCAGTTGCTTTACTTGTTTTGCGTTTTTGGCAACATACAAAATTCATCGAAATCTGAAGAATTAAACAAATTCTGAAGGTATATTTAAAACGTAACCAAACTCATGTCAATGGAAATTTGAGAAAACAGATCTGGATATATATATTTTTTTTGAGGTTTTACGACCAAAAACGTAACAGGTTTGTTTTTCTTCTATCTCTGAAACCGTAATTGGTAAATACTTGTGATTTTCACAGAAGCTTTATTAGCAGGGCCGCATTAGCAGCAAATAAAGAGACTTATTACGATTGTCGAAAACGTTAAAATAATGCAACGCTTTTCATTTGTTTTATAAAAGAGCTTGTTGAATTCAACAACTGTAACAGGGGCTATTAAAAAGTTAAAGGATGTGCCCATGCATAAGTTATTTTCAGGTCCTCATTCTTAAAACTGTTATAGGCAGATACTTGCATTTTGCCTTCTTCGATACATAATAATAAAACTTAAAGGGTGTTACTAAAATAACGATTTGAGAAAACCTAACTTTTTTCTGTAATAGACAAAAACTTTACATTTCAAGCAACAACAACAACATAAAATTTAAAACTTTGGGAAAGCCAACACACCTGGCTGATTAAATTTTTATTTTTGTGATTATATTTTTTTTTGTTTTTTGGTTTTGTTATAACCTTTTTTTATATTTTTAAACTGTTAAATGTAACCTTTTTCCCTTTTTCTAACGTTGTTATAAATATAAAAGTGATTGTGAAAGTTTGTTTCTTGTTCGAATAGATTTTCCTAAAATAAAAACGGAAATGTTTTTTATTCCCAAAAGTTGTTGTCTTCAACTGTCTGCTTTTCAGCTGTCAAAAGCGAGAACAACGAAACACGTTAAAAACTAATGAAATGTGAAAATCACAAGTGCATAAAAAGCCTTCATTAAATCTTCTTTGTCTGGAGTTTTGTTGTTGTTTATATTTCTATTTTATTACGATATGATGGCCATCATCTTACTGCACATTTGTGCCATAATCATCAGGTATTGATTGTAATGGCATCGACAAAACAAAAACATTCAACAGCTGAAATATAATCGAAATTCTTAAAAAATAATAAAAAAAAAATATATTTTAAGTAAAGTTTCTTCTAATAAAAAATGGTTAAAAAATAATAATAAACTTTAAAAAGTGGCATGTCATAGTGCTCAATAACAATGTCCGCGGATGTTATTATGTCGCACTCAAAAGTCACATAATGTTACTTAAGAAAGTGTCATAATGCCCGTACTTAAAACAACAACGGTTTTGCTTACCAAAGATTTTGTGCAAAGCCGGCTTTTGGCATTGCGCAAAGATGTTCTCCTTTATGGTACAACCAACGCCGGCTTTGCTTATCAAAGATTTTCTGCAAGCCAGTTTATAAAAATGTGCATCTTTCTTACATAGAATACCATTAAATATACCTTTAATATCCATAGACATTATGACATGCCACCTTCTCTTTGGTTTGTTTTGTCCTTTTTATACCCTTCACCACAGAAAGTGGAAAAAGGGTATATATAAGTTTGTCATTCCGTGTGTAATTTCTACAATATTCATTTCATGACCCCCATATATATTCTGACTTCTTATGCATAGCGAAGTCGACTGAGCGATGTCCGTCCGTCTTAGTGCCGAGGCAAACTTAATTTCACAAAAAATAAATAAATATCTGAAGTGATCAGATATAGTGCGAAATAGGAGCTATTGGAAATCAGCATGATAGGTCCATGTCCTTCGAGGCAGCAGGCAAAGCACCACGCCTATCTCTAATTTTTTCGTGTCATTTGGAACAATAGAAAAATAACTACATGGGGCGATAGAGAATTAAAAAATAAGAAAGAAAAAACATAAAGTGAAAAAATTTGCGGTCGTCGATATTCCCGAGTTACGGGGCTCTGAAATTTTATTTTTTTTTTAAGTATCAATATGGGTATCATTTTAAAGCTTTTGAAGAGATCTTTGAGCAAATACTTAAATTTGTTAAAAATCTTTAACCCATTAAGAGCCAATTTTTTTTATTTTTAATTCTCTGTCACCCCAATAGTTGCTTTTTTGATTGGAGTTACTGCACTAAACTAGATTTACCTAGATGGTGAAGGGTATGTAAGATTCGGCATAGACGAATATAGCATTCTTGCTGAATATAAAAATGAATATCGTAAATTTTTGTACTAAACAAAAAAAATACAACTTTTCTATACCCTTTCAAATGCAGTCTTTGAATAGTACAAAAAAAAAGTCCAATGTTGTTGTATTAAAAGTACTATAACAAAAGAGTTGCATTAAATTACAATTCTAATCAAAATAAAAATAGTTCTTATGAGTAAAAAGAACCATTTAAAATTTACAAAAAAGAAAAAGTTATAAAAAACCGTGACCCAGCTTTGACTACAGAAAAAACAGTTACTTGCTTGATTTGCCATTTCTTTTTTTTCGTTTAAGAAAGGGGTACTTTAAAATTCACTTTTGGTTTTGCAAAGACAGTAAATCACAAAACAAGTGGTACAAGAAACAAATAAAAAAATATTAAAATATTTATAACAACGTTAATGAAATAATAATATCACGGCTATTCAGTTACTAAAACGCTAGTAAATTTTTTCGATTTCAATGTTTTCGTGTGAAAAACATATCACTTTAGTTACAGAAACGAGAAACAGATCGCATACGTATGATATATGTTCAATCTAGTGACTTAGCTCCTAGCGATTTTTTGATATTCAAAAAAAATTAATGATTGATAAAAGATTCTGCTCAAGTGTAGGGACGAGTTCTTAATTTTTGAAAGAATTTCTCTGTCTCTCTCTCTCTGAAGTACATCCATCTTAAAAGATAAGAATGCCTGCAATAACAACAAAAATAGGTCTTGTGTGTTAGTACAACTACTTGTAGTACTGCACTCGTAATTCCTTGTAATAATTTAAGTTTTTATAACGAAATTTTTACGGCTGTTTAATTTTAATTCATTGATACGAGTAACACACGTCTACAGTGATTTTGATATTTGAAAACTGTTTTTAATTTGTATATGTTTGGAGGCCCTTATTAAAAAAAACGCCTTTTTTTCTTTAAAGCGTTCCGTATCTTACAACTTTAATTTATTAACTGCAGCACTGTTTATCTAGTTATTATAAAATTTTTCAACAAAGCAACTGTTCCAAAAGCAGTTTCTACTACGTCATATCGTCAGAATCGGAGGAATATAATTTCAAACCAGATGACCCAGATTTCAGGGCAAACTAAATGACCTAATTAGAGATTTACACCTTCCAAAGAATATATCTGAATTGTTAGCCTTCAGTCTTCGTGAGAAGCAAGTACTGGCATCTGGCGTCAGATCAAGCTTTTAACGGGGTCGTGAAAAAGAGTTATTCCAATATTCTCCTCAAGGCGGACCGCTAGTAAGTTAAGAAATGTGCCATATGTAAAGAAGGATAGTAGTTTAAAAGTCGTTTAATTAATTTTTTGAACAGAAAAAGTTTATGGTAGGAAAGAATTTCTTACGCCGTGTGGTACATGCGGTTATACATATTTGAGGAAAGGTATATAAGATTTGGCATAATGTATGTATATGGCACGACTACTTTTTGTTGTTTAACCCTTTCGGGACTACTGGGATAATACGTCCCAGCAATTTTCAAACTGTCTTTTTTCTTTATTTTCAATGCAATCGCCAGGGAGGTAGAACTCCCAAACGTCCAAAAACGGATAGCCTCAATATGGGAGACCACTTGCCAGTAGAGCAAGAGAAGCGTTGTCGCTGTGTCCGCTGTTCTTCACTTGGCATAGAAAAGCGAACAAAGATGTTATGCTCAGGTTGTAACAACACCTTATGTTACAAGTGTTTTGGGCCATTCCCCAAATAAATACCTAATTGCATTCCTAAAATGTTAAAAATAAATGTAAACTTTTATCTAAATCTAATAATATTTATATTTTAGTTATCTTTTTAATTTCGAATCGCTCTTCGAGATCACTGATTGGGATTTTATGTCCCATGAAAATACTTGTTGGGATTATATGTCCCAGGATAAAAGGACGAATTTAAAATTTTTAAGTATGGAGAACAAAATACTTTTATCATACCTTTTAGAATATGAAAAAAATTTTACCATACATAATTCGGTTTTCAAAATAAAACTCCGTCCCGAAAGGGTTAATATTTTAAAAGTCTTATGTGATAAAACTAAATGCATAGAATTTTATAAATCAGATTTCAAAATAGACCCGTGTAATCAATCTGATTTGTTAGTATACAAGTTAATCAAACTTCTAATGGTACTATAACTTTTGTTGAGCACTGTAAGAGTTTATTGAACACTTAAAAGGAATAGAAGAAAAGTAACAAGTGTATTTATTTTTCGTTTTTACGGTTTTTGGATTTTAGATTTTTTTCCTTTTTTTTTCTTTTTGTTTTTATTATTTACTGACTAACTTCTCTCTACTTTATGGTTAATAGGCAAACACTCCACTTTGCTTTGCTGGCATTGATTTTGAAAATAAATAAATAAAAAAAAAATGTCGAAAACTGTTAATGTCGTATTTTTTTCCACGATCACTTTTTCTATAGAGAAATTAACAGGTGCAGCCTTAAATTTTTAAATGGTTCTGTCCTGTTTGTGTATGAACTTGGTAAACGTGTGTACTAAATGTATAATAGAAGAAAAAAACAACAACAAATAACCGATTCATTCACTTGAATTACAGTTAATATTTTTTTGCTCTTTTACTTTATTTCTTGTTGTTGTTGCCTAATCTTTTAACCGTAACAGTTTTTGTTGCCTTTTTGTCAGCTTTTTGGACTTTTAAATGTTTTTTGAAATGCTTTTGTGCCAATTTCGTTTTTATTTGTTTAACTATTGATCGTAAAGTGTGTCGCAAAATTAATGCAAGATTTAAATTAGCCGCAATATGTAACTGGCTGATTGCCCAGCGGTTAAAACTAATAAATAATGGCATAGACGAGACTATATCTCCAAGTGTTTTTTCTTGCTCTCTGATAAGAGCGAGCTACTACGTATCAGACAAATAAATGTAGTCCGGATAGGCGAGAGTAGTTAACTGTTTGTAGCGCATGCCCAATTACTACCGCTATTCAATTAACCCAAACTATTAGCGCTACTGCAAGCATCTTTTAATGGAATAAAGTAATACGCTTTATAACGTTAATTGCTAAAGACCACTTTTGTTTACAAAACGCTGAGATATTTCCTGAGTTTTTAAGCAATGGCCGTTGCTGGTGATCGATATCGAGACATGGTAAGAAAATTTTTCAACCGATAGATGGGAAGTGCCAATTAAAACCTTTTTAAAACCCTGGTTTGGTTTCTTTGCACTTAAAAATTTAATACTACAGCAAAAAATTAATAAAAAAAAAAATCGTGTATTTTTTATCTCTAATCTTTGAAAGAGTCTGAAACACCCTTTATAATTAGTTGCCATATATGTATTTTATAATTATGTTAAAGGTATTTTTTTTTCCGAATCGTCGTGGTCATTTTTAAATTTGTTGTAGTGGTATAAAATTATTTGTACATGCAAGAGGGAAAAATACTACAATTTATTTTTTTTGTCGTTTTCATTGAATGCCAGTAAATTTTAAAATATATTAAATCTGTTATTAGTTGTTATACTCTTGGTTTTGTTTCCTCTGCCTTTTTTGAGGTTTGTTTTGAAATGATTTTATGGAAAAAATTGATTTTGTACAATTTCCTCCTCTGTCATGTCACGCCTCAATAATTACTTTCTGTTGCATATCAAGCAGAAATAAATTAAAGGTGAAATTTATATGGAATATCAATAATATGAGAATAATAATATTTTTAAATTTAATTCAAACGGAAATAAAATTTTGTTACAAATAAGGAAAATTAAGACAACCATCAAATAATTAACCAGATATTTTCATGTAAGTTTTATAAAGTCTTTAATTCAGATATCTGACGCAAATAGTTATCATCTTTCAACGATTAAATTGGCGGTAGAACACAAAGAAAATATGCGACTTTACGTCGAAAAATAAATCGCCATTTCTGAGTTGATTCATAAATTGACACTATTTATTTCTTCTCCAACAGCGCAGAAGCGATGCTCAGCTAGAATATGTTTTGATTAGTTGTGTCACATGTTGCTGACTAATGTTGTTTTACTTCTAACTTTACTGTATGCTTTGTTTAGTTGTCCAACATGTTGCTGATTATTTTATTTTTCGTGCTTTGTTGCTAATTATTTTCCAAGCCACGTTTAATTCGAAACGAATCGATAACGTTAGCCGCTTCATTTTGTTGAAACAATAGCAATATTCACGTTTTTTTTAACTCTTATAATCATAAAAAGACGCAGTTCGCTATTCAACAACTCAATCATTAGATATAAAATGTTTTTATGGTTGTTAAGGTATAACAATATGACAATTTAATCTTACAAATTATTATAATTGCAACGAAGAAATTTTTTTTTTTTTTTTCGGTATAAAATTACCAATTTAAAACACTCTCTCTGGCGACCTCTGCAGCTGGTAATGATAAATGTATTTTTAAGTAAAATTGTGTAGCCTAACAAAAAGAACAAAGTTTTTACTTATGTGTTTTAATAAAAGTTAAAGATATTTTGTTTACATACACAAAACATCTTTAACTCAATGAGAGTTATAAAGTATAAGAAAATATATTAAAGCTTAAATATAATACCAACTTCTCAGAAATATCTCATTCTTGAACGATAGATTTTCCAGAAATTATTCATTATTTAAATAAACGGAGAAACTAAAAAATAGCATAGTTTTAATTACAAATATAAATAAAGGTTATTTAACTACTTTCTTTATTTCTTATTATTTTCCAACACAATTTTTAACTGTTTGATATTTTTCTTCTCTTTGTAGGTAAGTCATTGAAGCTTCGAAACCGTTAAACAAAAGTAGCTGAGTAAGTTTGTAAATCTCCATTTTTTAGAGTTGCCAAAACGAATATTCCTATTTATAACTTTTAGGATTTTTTCGTAGTTTTCGGTCGTAACTTTTTTCTATATTAAATTAAAAAAAATTAAATTAAAGCCGAGACATTCTTTTGGGACGTAAAACGTAAAAATCTCCGTCCACTTTCAATACCGTGAGTTACATACTCTCAACATTTTTTTTTAAGTAACGCAAATACGTGGTCAGCAATCTGGCAACATTCTCTGATTCATTTGAATTGTATATAAACATCATTGTTGATAACAGTTATGGTTCCGGCTGTTATATGGCTGTTATTTTTGTTTCCGTTATTTGCAATGATGCCAGATAAATGAAATTTTAATAAATAATGAAATTTTCAAATTTTCTTTTAAATTAAATTAAAGAGGTAAATCAAGTGAATAAAAAATTCTTTCGACTGTCTAATTAGATCTAATACCCCAATTACCATTAAGCAAATAACATAACAAAGCATTAATTAACTTCTCTTGTTATTAACATACATTGTTTTTACCGTATATAATTACACAACAACTTGATTGTTGCTACACTGCGATTTCAAACATCTTCTGACTTTATTACAGAAATTTTATGATGTAAAATGTCTTCACAAAAACAGCAACACTTTTCATGATTAGAAAAGCAGACAGACAGACGGAAAAAAAATCATGCATGCTATTGTACTAAGATCATACAATATTTTTGTATAAGTATTTTTAATTTTTGTTTTTTTTTTTTCTCTTTTTTTGCAAAGTAAAAAATGTTACACATTTTATATTTTGTTTGTTTGCTAGTTTGGCATGAAAATATAAAGATTACCTTAGATATTTTTGCATAATATTTGTAACGCAATATTGCATGCTTTAAGCATATTTTGCACTACATTTTTTCCATCTTCTCTGCTAATACAAGCGTTACAAACTTTATGATATTTTTTCTCATGGTAAAATTTTTAACAAAGTATTTTTTTTTATTCATGGCTGTGAATCCATTTTTATTTATTTTTTGTTTTTTTTTTTTTTTGTTTGTTTCGTAGTTTTAAGCAATTATAACTAATGGCCAGCGAAAAAAAAAACTAAATTTATTTTTTTCATGGCATTTATTTTAAGAATCGTAATGACGACTACAAGTTCATTGTTCTAAATAACTGGTTTTTGTTTTGTGTTAAATTTTGTTTAATGTTTTTCTGTAAAATTATTTTATTGTTAAGTGTAAACGAACTAACTAACTTTCCTATGTTTGATTTTCGTGCGTTAAGAATAAAATTGTCACTGTCAAATTTAATGTGTCATTAAGGTTAAAGACATTTTAGTTTCAAATTAATATTAAATGCTTTTTGTAGCGAAAGTTTGTTACAAGTGTGAAACTAAGGTTTTTGAAGAGCTTGATAAGAGCTATTACTAGAAAAATAGGAACTGGGCAACAGCTTGAATTTCCATACATATTTGCTTCAAAATGTTTGTTTTTATCCTCAGCAAAAAAGTTGGGTTAATTTTTAATTTAGAATTTTCGGGCATATTTTAAGAGCCCACTTTTCTAAGTATTTATGCTCTTCGAGTGTTAATAAAAAATATGGAATAATTTTAATTTTTATAAATTTGTTTTTTTAAATTATAGTCGCGAAAAAAACCGGGCGTTTAATTTTTTAAATCCAGGGACCAATCCCGATATCGGAATACACGATTTCCTGTGTGTTATCCGTATTTATCACAAACAGTTTTGAAATAAAAAATAATTATTAAATAAATATAAGAAATTCTTCTTCCTTAGAGAGCAATTTTTCAAGCAGTCACTTTAAATTCGTCTAAATCACAACCGATGTCGTATGTTGTACCATGTATTAAATTATATAATTTTAGTATTTACTTCTTAATATCCAACCTAAGAGATATAAGAAGAAAATAAATTTTGTATCTTAATAAATAAAGTAGTTTTCTTTTAAATAATATTTAAATAAATTTTAATGTTAAACTTAAGGTACATTCAGATTAGTTAAATATTTGGCCGAAAAGCCGTAACCATTAAATTATAAAAAAAATGTTTGTCTCTTGTACTTGTTGAGAAATTAAAGATCCTACTCAATGTTTAAGATTAGATATCACATTTATTGTATTATAAATCATCATTCGTAATGCTACATTTCAGGAAATATTGAATAAAAATTAAAAAAAATAGTGGTTACGCTTTTTTGGTCAAACATTTGACTAATCTGATTGCACCTTTAGTCGTTTTCGTCTTGAAATTAAAAAAGCATTCAAATTAAATTGATAGCATAAACTTGTTAAAGACATGAAATATTCAAAAAAATACTAATGTAGCGTTTTAATTCATTATTAAGGAAAGTCATGTGTAATATCCCTCCCTGAAAATATACAAACATAAATGGCATAAAATTACCTCTCCAGTTAATCCAATTTTATTAATATTTAGAGGAAAATAACAGGCAACTAGATTTCCAAGAGTTTAACCTAAACAAAATGGCAGCTGTGTTGTTTCTTCTTCTACTTTTACTTTGATAAATAAACTTTAGTTTCCATTATCTTCGTTTACAAAAAAAAAAAAAAAAATTAACTCTGCATCTCTGCGTAAAATTGGAAAATTGTTTCTTTACATAAATTACGGCCAGCACAATTTTAATAATAACAGCATTTATACCAAGAAAAAACTTTAAAGCGGTAAATTGTAAATGTTGTCGACTTTTTCTTAATAAACATTTCCCATGCCAAAAGAATTTTCACACCAATTTTCATGGGTGTTTAAAGAGATTAAATATTTTTCACAATAAATTGGATTAGAATAAATCTTAAATCAATTTTTTTTTATAGAAAGTTTATTTTATTATTAAGCTGCCATTGACAAAAGAAAGTTTATTGTCCACAAATCCACACTTGCCTAAATTGTAGCACAAACAAACAAACATATATTTATAGCGATAATCCATAGAATGGTTTATTGAAAATAGAAAATAATGGAAAAAAAAGCTTAACTATTATTGAGGAAGAAAAATTTACAAACTACTTTTACTACAAGTTTCATATTTCTAACAAAATTGTAACCAGGCGGTACAACACACTGCATAATATCATGCAATAAATAAAATTTTATTTAACAAGAAGAAAGAAGGAGTATCATTTTCTTCTAACACATACTTCTGGATTAACAGTGTCTATTAAAGTTTGTTTACTGCATGAATTTAATATTCTAAAAGTCATCTTCATTTTTTTTTCTTATTAAATGAAAAATGTGGCCAGTGTTGCCAGACGTTTTTTTTAACAAAAAGAACTTTTGAAATGTAAATAAAGTTTAGGCCACATCTGTCAGTTTGCTTCTTGTCCTGTCATCAATATTTATTTTCCACTTTTGATGTTAAATTAATTAACTGGAAATCATGCACCAAAGTAAGCTTATTTGAATTTCTTGCTTATTGTACCCTGTGCTTCCTTGGCCTACTTTTTAAATATTTCAATGCAACGATGAAGTGGATAAGGCCCCCCAGTCCACCATGTGGCTACAAAAACAAAAACGCTTTTGTTTTAATCTAAAGAGTAATTGTGCGAAAGTTTATCGCGTATCTACTTCGAAATATGGCCAACGGTGCAATCCTAATTTAACTAAAAAACACTGAATAAACGTACGACAGCAACATTTTGTTATAAACTAGCGGACCCGGCGAACTTCGCCTCGCCCCAATTTTAAGCCTTCAGACAAACTTTAGAGTAATAATACAACACAATTATCATCAAATATTGTGATAAGAAAGAGGCCCGATAAATAAAATTTTCATACAAAAAATCAATTTTCGATTTTTTCCATTTTCCGCATTAAGCATTTTCCGCAATTTTCCATGTTTTACACCAAGAACTTTCTATCTTTTCATTTGGAAAGACTTTAAGGAGTAATTTCACACAAAATTTCGTACAAAAAAATCAATTTTAGATTTTTCCAATTTTCGGTTTTTGATTTTCCAAAATTTCACTTCCGTAAAGACCTTGAAAAAACGAACTACTGACAAAAAATTTACAGAAGTCGGCCCAGTCGTTCTCATTTTATGAATTACTACACATTTTTATTTTTTATATATATATATATATATATAGATAAGATAAAATAATGTTGCAGAAGTTTTACTCTGTTCATTTTGTGAAAAGTTGCCAGATGTTTCTGGCATCATGTTTTCATCTGCAAAATTGTTCTACCAACATATTTATTCAATAATCATAGCATCAGTTATTTCGCATGGAATCCATATCAACAACTAACAATGTTGCACACTTGAGGGCAATAAAAAATTGATTTTTGTCATCGCAGAAATGCTAATACTATTTGGTTATCAAATTTTTAAAGCGGAATTAAACAAATGGTACTAAAATATTTTTTCAAATTTAAAAAGCCCTCTTTTTTATTATTATCTGTGCTAATGCTATTAATCCGTATTCAAACATCAATGATTAATTTTGAATTTAATGCAGCTAAGCAACTACACGCTACACCCAATTTTTTTCAAAAGAAACGATCTTCTATGATTCATCTAAATCTGGAGCATTATCAAAATATAAACAAGCTATAAAGCATTATGTGCAGATAATCCAAAAATTATTTGAAACTAAGCAGACCAGACGACACAAAAATGTTCAGCTGATTAACCTGGAGTCTCCTTTATCCTCTAAGTTTAATAACAAGAGAGGAAGAAAAGAAAAAAATAAGAGATTGTATAACAAAACTTAGAACCCTGGTCGAAATCTTTTATGAAAACAGAGCTATTTTAATCACTTAACATAATCAATGTTAACGACTAAAAACCTGATCTGATGTAAAAACGCATAGAAGATAAATGGTCGCAAGAACCATATTTTATTTATAGCAATATATATTTGCTGTGAACAAATTATATATTCTATTTTTCTAAATTCTGTGGTATTTATAACAAAGTTTTGTTTGACACTGTACGTGTACTATAAAATACTCAACGAATGTGTATGTTGGTGACAATTACAACATTTGTACTTTTCATGAACTTTGAGGTGGAGTAACATAAAATACTAACTGTGTGTGTTTGCTCTGCTCCCCTAACTCATACACACTCGTATTACTTAAACAATCCTTTCATTTTAATGATAAAAAAGATTTGTTATTAAATTTGGAAGCCTTTTGGCTAAATGTTTTCTTAAATATAAATACACTTTTCTATTTGTAGCAAAATTTCCATATGTAAGTTTCTTCATTTCAATTCTTTCTTTTTTATTTATTTATTTTTTTTTTTTTTTTCACTAACAGAGAGGAGTATTACTTTTCAATAAAGCCCAAATCATGTACAGATGTGTTGTCTGTCCGTCTTTTTGTCTTTAGTAAATACTGAACATGCAAACCTCTTACAAAAAATGAAAAGAAAAAGGTTTTTTTTTATTTAAATAAAGTCCTACTCCATTTTTATTTTTCTTGTTATTTTTCTCAAATAATGGTGATTTATATTTTTTTACGATGTGTGAAAGTAGCTTTTGTTAAACCAGGTTTTAAAAATTTTGTTTCATACATTTTGAATAAACTTTATACAATTTACACAAAATAATTTTAAAACTCAATTATTGGAGCACACGTGATTAAATTTGAATACAGTTTCGTGTTATAAGTGAAAGGAAAAACTAATTTTGAGAAAAAAAACTAAAAGTCACTTGAGATTATTATTTGGAGAATATTGCCAAAAAATGTGTTTTATAGCTATTCGTGAAGGCGACTGGAAGTAAACTATCGGTATGTTTTTCTCTGCCAAAGGTGCTGAAATTTTATTCAGGTGGACAATGCAATTATCTACGGTGAGGCTTTGTGTGCCAAATTATATATGGCTAAGAACAGCTTGGTCGTGAGTACGCAGACCTCTTGGATTCTTTAAGAAATATTCTAAGTTTGCTTCTAGAGAAAGGAAGGAGGATGTATTTTTTTTAATTCTCAATTTGGTCATTTAGATGATATACCACGAAATTGTAGAATTAGAAAGAAGTCATCGATGCGACTTAAGCCTTCACAGGTGATTGTTTTCAACCGCTCTTGATGACAATGTAGTTTCTACAGGGTGAGAGCCTTGCCACCTCCAATGCCCGTCATTATGAGCATAGCAATTGGATCTTAGTTTGAGATCATCAAAAGGCCATGTCAGCCTGACAGCTTCTTCTACCTATAACCACCACTTTGCTCCCTCGAATTTGCCAAACAAATAACGAGGCATGTTAAAGTTCTACTGTTCTACCTTTGTTATAGTCACTGGTCGGATCTTAAACAATTTGATCTCTTCAGTTTTAAGTCTCTAAAGGACGGTTTTCCCAAATGTGCGAAAAATTCAATTAATTTTCTTTCCTAAAGTTTTCAAAAGCGTCCGATTAACATTCATACACTGAACGTTTTCTTCAATTAAATAACGACAATGTGCACTGCCTGATATATAGTGCCGCATTAAAAGTTTTCGAATCGGAAACGAAAATAATGTTTGTCTTTTTGCCTTCAAAATGTCCTGACCGCCCTCATTCTTTTAAAGGCTAAGGTAGTATGCATAATCACATAGTCACTCTTTCTGGACTAAACAGTTTCCAAAAATTGTTTAAGGGTTACCGTCTCTTCAATTATTATTATAGAAGATTGGCTTCGCTTGAAAAATATTTACGTCAGGACTAACAATTTTTCTTCTCAACCGAATCCCGTATGTTGAAGATTCTTAGGGGTACTTCGCCAATCGATCCTCGAAATACAGAGGGAGACGGTCCTCATAACACGAAGAAGAACTTCTGTTGTCTGGGCTTAATCCAGTTAATCACTCGATAGGTTTATTATAATATATATTAAGACAAATCATTCCCTTTAAGTACTACACAGAAAGAAAAATCGTGTTCTTAATTTAATATAATTAAGATGCATTTTTGCCAAAGTTTCTTTCAAAAATATTAATGCGATTCAAGTGCCTTCAATGGAAGCAGTTTTTATAGTTTTTAACAATTAATCAGACAATTAATTAAAAAAAAATGGAATAAAATTCTTGACTTTATTCTCCAGGCTAAAATTATAATTTCAAAGCTTGGCGAGTTAGTTTTTGATTTAAAAGTTTTATACTTGATTAAAGAAGTCTACTTTTAACACCACACCAGATTTCTAGAAATTTTTTTCAGTGTGTGCTTAAATCCAAATAAGCCTCTTGTCATGATTCGCTACGTAAGATATCTGCCACAATTAAAAAATCTCTGACCATCAGGTCCCAGACGTTTAAATTTGTTTCATCGCTTTAAAATACATATCGTCAGCTAAAATAAAAACCATGGGCTCATGAGCTTTGACTCGCGAAGGTTCGTACATGATCATATTTTACTTCTGAGTAAAAATATACTCACGTTGCCATCTCTTATCATAAATTTTTTAAACAATTTTGTTTCTTTAACTGTATGTTATGATTAATTAATTTTTAATGTTCATAAACTTTAAGCAAAATTCTTTGAAAACCATCAAATGGTAAATGGCCTGTTATTTTTAAAAATGAAACGAAGCGTTAAATTTAGTTTTCATTAAGTTTTAATTAATAACAAATAATTTTGTTTACCAACTTATTTTATTTGTACAGTTAAATAGTAAAACACAAACCTTAAAAATGATTTCATGCCGCACAACATCATTTAAAATAAAAAAAAAATAAAAAAAAAACATTTTTCTTTTGGGTTTTAAAACAAAACTCGTGCGTGTTATTTTTGTATAATTAAGATTAAAAAAAAACATCGGAAATTTTATATTGCTTAAGCAATTTTTGTTATTATTGTTTTAAAAGTGGTGTGAAAGAATTTTTAATAATTACAGCTTTCAAAAGAAAAGCTATTATTCCAGACATCTCTAAGTTTAATGTGAACAAATTGAACATTAAAAAAACTGTTAAATTTAATTTAGCGGAAGTTAAAAAACTAATCTTCTTTTAGTACAAAGTTTAGCTTCTTTAACAATTTACTTTCTGATTATGTAAATTAGCTCACAGACTGTATAATATAAACGTATTATATTCAATTAGCTACATTAACAAAGAAAGACGGGCTGTTACCCTCCAACCACAATTTTTAATTTATTTCCAAAATAATTATTTTCTTATGTCTTAACAAAGTTATTGCTTATATTTGTACATTATTTTTATTGTGATTTTTAAACTAAAATGGCCAAAATGTTTCATGCTCAAAGGATACTCCACAAGAGGCTCTTCTAAGAATATAACCATTCACATTACACACAAACGTATAATTAGTACAACTTTATAAGGAGGGACCTGATAGAAACGATAGCACAAGATTCCATCTTGGTATTTTCGGATTTGCTTGAAACGGTTCGTTTTGATGACTCTGTTCAATATGCGCTACGTTTTTCGGTGGCGAATCTTATCCTCAAGTTCGTCAAGAGTAGTATAATTATTAGCGTAGACTTTAGACTTTATGTAGCCCCAACAAATAAAAAGTCGAGGATATCATTTCGTATGATAACAGCATCAAATTGATAAATGCTCGCCATCAGATGGCCTACTCACACATCTTTTCAAAAATTATAAGTGCCTTCTTGTCTTCTAACCAAAAAAAAAAAAGTTCGTTTACATTACTTTTCATTGTGGAGCATTTACGGTGCAGGTATTTTCTTTGTCATTTCGAAAGTAATAAGTTCCGCCATAATAGATTTTATTTATTAATGTAGGGGGACCGCATTCTTAATGGGCTCCTTTTTGACCATTCTCCGACCTCAATGATTATCGGCAACCGATTCGCAATTAACGTGCTACCATCAGCATGTACTCTTGACTTTTCTGATTGTGGACTGTCGACTGGTAACTGTCGGCCTTCTTTTTAATCACGAGTGTCCCAAGTAATTGCTTAGCATTTTTTCAAGGCTTAGCCATACCATGGGGGATGGTATCTAAATTTAACAAGCTTCTGCCCGTAATCGTAATAGACCATGGAGCATTAATGCTTAACTTAAAATAAAAAAAAAATTTCAAATTTAGTCAAAAATGTTTTAACGGTACAACGAATTGCTTGCCCATTGAAGCCACAATGACTGACCCTACAAATGCTAAATTTTAAAATACTAAGTTCAACATCGAATAACGAGTATCGAATACTATCTATATTCGTATTTAGAGTTGACAAATTTGTCGAAGTCTTTGTTGGTAGTAGAATTTTCTGAGCAAACATTTTTGAAAATTTAGATATTTTTAATTTTATTTTTGTCTTTGGGCAACAAAAAAATCATTTTAAGTTACTCTCGTTATTTTAATGTAAGTCAATCTATAATCTTGAGTACTGATCAGCAATTTGAAAAACTCATTTCTCTTAGTGAAAGCAATTCTCAATTCCTAAAAGTATTTGCACGGTTGGTAAAACTAAGAATTTTAAAATATTTGAGATTGATTTGCCCCTTCTGGTCATTGCGCAAGTCAGCTTTTATTTAAGTTAAAAAAAAACTATTGTGAATAATAAATATACATCACAATAGCACTCTTCTTCGTCAAGATCGAACATCATTATTGAATATTTTGATAATTGAATGTAATTCAAAACTATGCCAGATGGTTCGTAATAACAAGTGGGAAAAAAGTATTATTGCTATATGGTCTCATCTATTATACGATTTTTAGTTGTAACGATTTTAGCACAAGCAACAAAAATTTGATGGAATAATAAATAATAAAATTGGCAATTGTATTAGCACAACGATTCCATATTTTTGATTATTTTATTCTAGTCGATTTTATCTGGCAACTATGGGCTTTAGTTAAGAAACCGCTATTACGAAAAAAAAGTTTTTGCCAAAAAATGAAAATTATAACGATGACCAAAAATCAATATAAATCTTGCACATGAAAAAGAAATTAAATAATCCGTACTTGAATCAATTCGGAGCGGAGTCAAAAGTATGGAAGTGATCATTTTCTTAAATTAACCCAGATATGCCTACCGTACTACATATAGTATACCTGTTATATTCAGGTTTTTGCGTATACTTTGCTTTAAATTTTCTAAACTACTTCTTGTTTTGCCTTAGAATGTAACGGTAAACAAAACATGTGTTGATAAGTTTTTCTAGCGTAATTGCTTATATGTATTTTCTTGTATCAAAAATTTCAGTTTTGTGAAATTGGCAAAAGTGTGAAGATGTTATTTAATCGGAGAGAAAAAGTTTTAGATGAATATTTTATTAGTGTGCAAAATTTGTGAAAGCAAAAACTTATTTTTTTTATCAGATTTTTAACATTAAATCAAATAACAAATCCCTTAGAGGAAAGCAATGAAGTGTTTGTTCAGAATTCTTACGATATCTTAATTGTTTCCCTTTAAGTTGCGAACAACTACGTCACAGATAAAGAATCTGCAGAAGATGAAGGTAACTTTGAAAACTTATTACCCCTTTAATTAACTGCAGAGGCTGAGATACATGAAACAGATAAGTTAGCAAAAGTTAAAACACTTTTTCAAATATTGAGCAAGAGTTTCCAAAGTAATGCGTTGAAAACCATACAGCATTTAGTGGACAAGAAGATGATTTCTTACTATCGTAGTCACTGATATAAAAAATATATATCGTAATGCTTTCATCAGGATCATCACTTAAAATCAGATTTGATCGAAAAGATCATTTACTTACTGAGAAAACACGTCAAGCAGGTGGAAAATGTAAACAGTTATGTTGTAATCATTACCACAATCAGTACACGTTGCATTAAATGTGATGTGCCGCTCCATGTAAAGTGCAATGTGGAGTACCACACAACCAAATAATTTTTTTTATTAATTTGTTTTTGCGTTACTTATTGCATAAAGAAGTTGTTAAAAAATAAACGACTTGAATTGAATCACAATAAAATACTGTGTTTTGCTTCCATAAATGCCGAGCGTACTACATGTAGTACGGACTCAAAATACAAGTAAAAATGTTTTCTTTTTATTTTTTTATCAGTTTTGTAATATAATCTGTCAGAATAAAGTTACATTGGAAAATTACGAAAATTGCTTCAATAGTATGCCCGTCGGCACATCTGGGTTAAGTACAAAAGTAACAAAGTTTAGTAGTTTTTAAGTTTTTTTTTTTGTTTTCGATTTCGAAATACAAAAATGTTAATTAAAAAATGAACCCGTCAAACGCCAAATTCAGAACTTAGCTTAAATTAAGCCTGATTATTTTCTTATTGCTGCATGCATTAAGAGCAATAAATTGAGTGTGACTCGCATTAATGTTTTAAAAAAGGATTTTGCCAAAAAAAAAAAAGTATGAAAAATTTACTTAAATTTGGAATAAATTATTTTTTTTTTTTTTTTGCTTCGCTGTGGCATCTCAGGTTTTTTTTAACTCGTTTTCCGGCGGCCATGATACATAAATTTATGCACATGCTCACTGTTATAAACATTCGTATTTATCATGCGTCCATTAAACAAATAAATACACAAATCGTGTAATTAAACTTTCCGCGGCTGCGGCTTTTATTGTTTTAAATTGTTAAGAAATTATTAAGAAAATACCGTTAAATGTGTAATTTTTTACCTTTACAAATGTTTAATCGGGATTATACCTTCATTTACAAGTTCTGCAAATAATATTTTTTTCTTAAAAAAAAAATTGCATTTTTTTATGAGTAATTTTGATTATGACAAATGGCAATGATTTTTTATATTTTTTTATTATTTATTGTATTGGGAATGTAAACATTTTTATCGTTGCCAACCTTTGTTTTTTTCTGCGTATACATACTTATATTTTTTTATAATTGCCGGACATCCTTTGAAGTTTTTGAGACTACACTGATAGAAATAATTGTGTGTGTAATATTTTATTATAAATAATACGTGTAAGCAAATTACAGAAATTAATATCTTTTGAATTATAATCAACATTGTTTTTAAATTTTTTATTTAAAATTATTTTCATTGCAACAGGGTTTTGTAGTTAAAAAAGAAACAAAACATTAATTATTATTAATCATTTAGCGACGATTTTTTTTACTTGTTTGTCATATAAATTGTTTAATTTGCTTTAATGAACATTGTGTTGGAGTTTTATGGGAAAATACACAGAAAAGAAAAACGCTGATAAAAAAGATGTCTTTAGAAACTTTTATTTAAAAAGTTATTGAACTTTAAAAACTAAAGGTTACATTTATTTGATTAATTATTAATTTTTTAACCGTGTCTTTTACGGTCTTGTTTAAGATCTCTATGGATAAGGTCAGCTACGAGTTAATTCGTAATACACAATTTTTTTTTTTTTTTTTTTTTGTAACTAAAACTATCTTGTAGTACCAACTAAAAGTACTTGTTCTTGTAAATAGAAAATTATAATTAAAAAAAAAAAACGTTAATGTGTTTTTTATGTAAGATTATTGTTTTGTTTGCCATTAGGAACCAAACAGCTTGTACTGCCGTCAAGGATTGAATTCAAGAAGGCAATCCTGTCAGCAAATGCGTTCAAGATATCTTTGTGAAACAGTAAAAAAAAAACTTCGTTTTTTAATATAATAACTTGGGGTGAAACGAATCTTTATTCCAGAGAATTAAATTGTTAGGAAAAATAATATTTTAAACCATGACACATTTTTAACAACGCTTCGTCGACCCATAAAAATTTTGAATTGTGTCTTCGTTACGAAAAATAGAGCTCTTACCAAAGACAAGTGTAATGTGTGTAAACGGAATAAAAGATAAAGTTAAAAAAGACATGCTTAGCAGCCTGGTAAAAATCTCTACCTGATTGTTAAACATAAGATCATTAGTTCGAATCCCAACAAAGCCATTAGTAGAAAGTATTTGTTGAAGAGGTAGATGTGGTGAATGAGATGTTTATAAGGCAAATAGAAGAAACACAACAGTTCCGAAGCTTCCTGAGTCTTGACCAAAGGTGAAAAACAATTATTGTGTAACCGTGATAGATGAGCTGGTAATGCGACCTCCACGTAAGCGCAGCAAATAAAATGGCAAAGCAATAAGATGGTAAAGAAATTGTGATTCAAACTTTAACAGTCTTAATTAAGGCAAACAGTAAGAACAAACGCCTGATTGGAGTTCGTGAGTTTGAATCCAGTCGGAGCAATAAAGTATTGCGGTCTAGAAAGCTGAGTTAATTAAAGATGCTTGGGGATGAATTCTTTACTTTGTTAAAGCAAATGTTTAGTAAACATTAAACCGGTAAAAGACAAGAAATAAGATAAAAAAAATTAACAAAAGAAGTGCATGTAGTTGCAATCAAAAGAAACCGAAAGTGGAAACGTTGCAATATCTTAAGTGTTAAAATTTGCATCCTTAAAACCCGTTGCATGCTTAAAAAGAAATTTCGTAAATGGGTCATTGGATTTGGGGATAAACGACATTTTTCGAAGGTGCTGTGTAATGGCCGCCATTATTATCATTGTAAAGGCATTAATCATATGGAGACGTGTAAGATATGTCAAAAGTTCATATTGAATCTCGCATAAAAAAAGACCCATCTTGGAGGGGATGGACACATCGCCTCAAGTTCTTTAAAAAAGCGGAAGTGGAGAATACAGCAAATGGGATTGGACTTCCCAAGAATATTCGGACGGTTTAGAAAAATGAAGCCAAGCAATGTCAAGCTAAAAAATAACTTAAATGTGTCTTTGCTAATATTTTGCAATCGTATCTCGGGCAGTGTTAAAATTAAACGCTTACGTTTTAGTCGATAACCGGGGTTTAAAAAATCTTAGTACACAACACAAAATTTTTAATTTTTTTATTCCTGAAAGTTTTTTCCTTTCGCTAATCTATCAAGCAGTCTTTTTAGAGGCTCGTTAACATATTTATTTTTTTTTTTTATAAATATGTACATGAAAAATCTAAAACAACTACATATTTTATTTTTAATTACTTTGAAGAAACCTAAATTACCTTTAAAGCAAAATGGCTTTGCAACTACTTTTTCTTGTAATAAAGTTTCAAGTCGTTTGTAACAATGTTGCCCTCGTTAATATGGATAACAAAATAAATTGATAGCAAACGATTAAAATTTGAATTATCCAATTTTCAATGTCATGTTTGTGTGTCTGTCTTTCTTTCCTTTTTCTATTTTTCTACTCAAACCCATTATGGTGAAAATTTTCCACCAAATGACAACCACTTACAGTGTTTAAGACAATTATGTTGTTATTTTTAATAAGGCTGTTAAAAGCTACGAATATTCAAACTTTATCTCTTTTAGCGATGACTGTCACAATCGATAACAACTAGATTGTACTAAAAACTAGTAAAAGTACTCCAAAATAGTGTTGCCATATGTGTGCATATTTATTTAGGAGATGTTAATAATGATTTTTGTATTTGAGTGAGAAATAATCACATGTATTTGAACTGCTTTAAAGCTTCTTAGTGTAAAATATTTAAAAAGTCGAAAAAGGTTGTATATTGACCTCTTTAAGCACTGTTAGCAAAAGTGTATGCATTTTAAGTTTTCAACAAAAAAATTTACGATATCTTATTTCTTTTATTTATTTGTTAATTTGTATATGAAGCTTGAAACTATTCTACGTTATTTGTGACAGGCGTCCAAAATTGTAATTATTTTGAAAATAAAACGAAAAGATATTAATTTTACAATTTTAGGAAAGTGAGATAGATTTTCGAAGTAGTGCTGCAGAAAAATAGCAACTTTGGCTTAGAATTCGACATGCCATAAGAGATGAAACCTTCAGCTAGCTAGGCAGTCGATAAAGAAGAAATTCTGATTTTTAATAATTCAAATTTACAAAAAGCGCGACTTTGGCCGGTCAAAGGTTGCCAGTAAAAAAAGGCTAAAGAAACTGAAAGTGGTGAAAAACGTTCCCGTGACCAAAGTTCAGAGTTAGTGTAGTCAGAGGGGATACTCTGTAAGAAATTCATAAGTATTTGTATGTATTATACATTGTGTTTCGAACGCGTTTTCTTTCGAATAAAAATACAGAGTAAGAGCTCGTTTGTTTAATTGTAATCTACTGATATTTTTTCTCTCCGTCAGTGTCTCTAGACTTAGACTGACTGTCTAATAGATTAATAAACTTGATAAAAAAAAAACACCTTAACTAGTTTTATGTTTTGCGGCACTTTGACTGTTTGGAATATTTTAAAATTTTTCTGGGTAAACGGCAACACTTATGTGACTGTGTATTAAATGTGTCCCTTAAAATTGTTTAATAAGGTGGTTATTATTTTCGAATAACTAAACTTTAATTAATTGTAGGATTAGATATCGCAAATACATCAAAATAATAATGTTCCTTATTTTTTAAAAATGGTGTCAAATGACATTATACTTTGATGTATATTTTATAGACCAATTGAGAATTATTAAAGAACAAGCAACGGAACAATACACAATTGACAAAGGTGGAATAAATGTTACTACCTCTATGACCAATTCTCGTTTGTTGGTTTAACGGAAAGTAAAATTGTTTAATGTTTTTCTCTTGCCTTTTCAATTTTACTTCTAACAAAATGGTAGCCAATTCACAATTATAAAATGGCATTACTATTAGACTACCTTTCTCATACATACACATGTAAGTATATTTATTGTTTGTATACATGTTAAATTGAAAGTTAAATGGTAAAAGGCGTAAAATATTGTGTGAATTTTCTGAGGCAAAAAATTTACAACCGATTAGTTAAAATGCCATGGTAAATTTAGTGTTAATAACATAAATTAAAAGCTTTTCAGACATAAATTTATTTTTATACGCTTTCTATTTAAAAATATTATTGTTAAACAACAATAATTAAAAAAAAATCTGCGCCTCCTTAAATACAGGTTTGGCAGCTAAATGAATTTTTCTATTTAAAATTTAAATTTAAAATATTATTCGCTTTTAACCTTAAATCACTTGGCATGAATTTTAAAAAGTAAGCCTTTAAATTTTAATGAGCATTTGTTAAAAGTTTTTTTATTTTTGTTTTGTGCTGATAACATTTAGAAAGTGACGATTTTTATTATATTAAGTGTGGCAACACCATTAAATACGTTTGTTTCTTTCTAAGACGCGAACGTCTAGTCAGTTAATTGTGAATTAATGTCTACAGTTTATCGGCTCTCAAGGTAAATTAGTAAGTATGAGCATATGCATGCATGTTTGTATGTATGTGTGTTAATGTAAATAAAATTTACCATCGTCTAACTTATTTATAACTGTTTTCATATAACAAATATAACAACAAAAAAAGGATTAATGATGGGTATAAACTTGTGCCAAAAGTCCCTCAAACTATCTCTTTATTTTTATCGTCAGCGCACTCGTACATTCATTTCTGCAGTTTTTTTCTCAATTGGGCAGTTGTTAAAAGTAAATTTTTGTTTATTTTTATTTTTATTACTCATTTAAAATTGGGGTTGAGTTTGGTTCACTTTTATCTAATTCAACAAATAAATAACTTTTATTTTTCATCAAATTATTGTAAAATATAGCACTGTAATGATTAGATATTTGGCGTTTGCAAAAATGAAAGTTTAACCCTGGATTCATTAATTAATTCAAGCGTACATTCTTTATTTTGTTAATTACCATTTACTTTCACTGGGTATAATTATTTAAAAACTAAAATTAACAGAAATAATATTTTAAAGTAAAATGTCATACTGTCAGCAGACGTATCGTATGGTCGGTCGCTCGTTTTAACTTGTAAATCTTCCTTGGTTACGTTTTAATTGCTGCCTTGCTTGTCTTTCATTCACTTCGCTGGACTTAAATGGTCACATGTTGATTCAAAAGTCAATGTATTTTACGTTTAATTTATTTATTTTTTATAAATTTTCTTGCAACTCGTTTAATCTTACCCGTCTTCTGTTTATCATGTAAACTGTTGATTTAACAGGACATTCTTTCGTTGGCTATGACAATTTCATATTTTTGTTTTGATCATTAATGTAAGTTGACTTACGCTTAGAAAATTCTAAATTTAATATTTAGCTGGTAGCAGTCAATGTGTTTTCAAATGCTTGATTGATTATGAACATAAATATTAAAGATTATATTATATAAGTTGTATTTAAGACTAGCAGTGCTCACAACTTCTTCTGCCTGTAATTTCTAATTTTCTTAAAATTCAAATTTAACCATTTCTTCTAGAGTTCTGAAGACAGTGTTAAAAATTTTCCATCTACAAAAATAAAAGGTGCTGGCAACTGTTTTAGTACCATTATACCAGTAAAATTGGGATGTGTGTGAAGATAAATATGTCAAGTTATATATGTTTTTGACGTAACGACTTACGTAAAACATATATGAGTGTGAAGTTAAATATGTTTGACGTAACATCATACAAAGAAAAACGCGAATTGTTTTACATTTTTAAATATATTTAACAATAAATTTGTAAAAAATAATAAAATTTATGCGATTTCAACACCTTCTTAATTATATCTACATAAGTTAAAATTATTTTTATTGAAAGTCAGTACATCATATTTTGGTTTTTAAGATATTTTGACCAATGTGGCCAAATGGAGAGGTGGCATCTAAGACCACCTTATAGATAGTGTTTGCTAGGGTCAATACTATCGCTCCATATGAACACCTTTTCCGAATTGAGTTTGTGAGTAGTGAAAAAATGATGAAAATTTAATTTGGGTCATATGAGTGGTTTCTGTGAAGGATTTTGGCCAATGTGGCCAAATGAAGAGGTGGCACGCAATGCCACCTTATGGAAAGTGTTTACTAGGGTCACTACTATTGCACTATATAAACACTTTATGGAAAGTGTTTACTAGGGTCACTACTATTGCACTATATAAACACTGTGCGTGCCACCTCTTCATTTGGCCACATTGGCCAAAATCCTTCACAGAAACCACTCATATGGCCCAAATAAAATTTTCGTCATTTTTTCACTACTCACAAACTCAATTTGAAAAAAGTGTTTATATAGAGCAATAGTAGTGACCCTAGTAAACACTTTCCATAAGGTGGCATTGCGTGCCACCTCTTCATTTGGCCACGTTGGCCAAAATCCTTCACAGAAACCACTCATATGGCCCAAATAAAATTTTCGTCATTTTTTCACTACTCACAAACTCAATTTGAAAAAAGTGTTTATATAGAGCAATAGTAGTGACCCTAGTAAACACTTTCCATAAGGTGGCATTGCGTGCCACCTCTTCATTTGGCCACAGTGGCCAAAATCCTTCACAGAAACCACTCATATGGCCCAAATAAAATTTTCGTCATTTTTTCACTACTCACAAACTCAATTTGAAAAAAGTGTTTATGTAGAGCAATAATAGTGACCCTAGTAAACACTTTCCATAAGGTGGCATTGCTTGCCACCTCTTCATTTGGCCACGTTGGCCAAAATCCTTCACAGAAACCACTCATATGGCCCAAATAAAATTTTCGTCATTTTTTCACTACTCACAAACTCAATTTGAAAAAAGTGTTTATATAGAGCAACAGTAGTGACCCTAGCAAACACTTTCCATAAGGTGGCATTGCGTGCCACCTCTTCATTTGGCCACATTGGCCAAAATCCTTCACAGAAACCACTCATATGGCCCAAATAAAATTTTCATCATTTTTTCACTACTCACAAACTCAATTTGAAAAAAGTGTTTATGTAGAGCAATAATAGTGACCCTAGTAAACACTTTCCATAAGGTGGCATTGCGTGCCACCTCTTCATTTGGCCACGTTGGCCAAAATCCTTCACAGAAACCACTCATATGGCCCAAATAAAATTTTCGTCATTTTTTCACTACTCACAAACTCAATTTGAAAAAAGTGTTTATATAGAGCAATAGTAGTGACCCTAGTAAACACTTTCCATAAGGTGGCATTGCGTGCCACCTCTTCATTTGGCCACAGTGGCCAAAATCCTTCACAGAAACCACTCATATGGCCCAAATAAAATTTTCGTCATTTTTTCACTACTCACAAACTCAATTTGAAAAAAGTGTTTATGTAGAGCAATAATAGTGACCCTAGTAAACACTTTCCATAAGGTGGCATTGCTTGCCACCTCTTCATTTGGCCACGTTGGCCAAAATCCTTCACAGAAACCACTCATATGGCTCAAATAAAATTTTCGTCATTTTTTCACTACTCACAAACTCAATTTGAAAAAAGTGTTTATATAGAGCAATAGTAGTGACCCTAGTTAACACTTTCCATAAGGTGGCATTGCGTGCCACCTCTTCATTTGGCCACATTGGCCAAAATCCTTCACAGAAACCACTCATATGGCCCAAATAAAATTTTCATCATTTTTTCACTACTCACAAACTCAATTTGAAAAAAGTGTTTATATAGTGCAATAGTCGTGACCCTAGTAAACACTTTCCATAAGGTGGCATTGCGTGTCACCTCTTCATTTGGCCACATTGGTCAAAATATCTTAGAGACCAAAATTTGATGTACTGACTTTCAATAAAAATAATTTTAACTTATGTAGATATAATTAAGAAGGTGTTGAAATCGCATAAATATTATTATTTTTTACAAATTAATTGTTAAATATATTTAAAAATGTAAAACAATTCGCGTTTTTCTTTGTATGATGTTACGTCAAACATATTTAACTTCACACCCATATATGTTTTACGTAAGTCGTTACGTCAAAAACATATATAACTCGACGTATTTATCTTCACACACATAAAATTGGGTGCCTTCTCAATTGTATTTCTATTTTGTTAGGATCTATGAAAAAAAAAATATTTTTTATTGGAACCACGGTTCTAAGGGGCCTCTTGACAAATTCATCCCGTAGTTTTTACGTGATGCGAAGACAGACAGACAAACCATATTAATTGAATGCAATTTGACGTTTTATAACAATTTGACATGGCTTAAAAATTGTCATCATCTTAAAGATGAAAAATAAATTTCAAAGTTAGCAACACATGTTTATTTTGTTAACATCTTGACCAGAACACTCACAGTCATTTTATTGATCTTTTGACCATTATTGATGATAAAAATATCAATCATAGAAATTTTTTGTTTACATGTGATCCTACGTAGGAAAAACCAAGAGATTTAAAAAAAAGATAATGCAAATTTTGCTTGATTTTTAAATAAGATTAAATTACAAAACTTTTTATGAGCCTCTTTTTTAAACTATGCTACACAAGTATGAATTAACACAAACTTAAACTTATATTTTATCCACAAGAAAATCTATTTCCAATTTAGTACCAAAAGTGGTACAATGGTAACGCCGTTTAGTTTATAATTATTGCAAATGTGTAAGTGCAAAATTGTGTTTTTATATTAGTTTCGCTAACTCATTTCTTGCTGTTGGCAACACTGATTATCCGCACATTTTTAACTAATGAAAATAACAGCTTACATAAACTTGAGCTTTAATACTGTCACACCTCTCGCAGTTGCGATATCTGTTTTTAGGCGACATTAAACGTCTATATTATACTAGTATAGAAAAATGTGGCAGCTTATTCGAGCTGTTTTTTTATATTTGTATTTTTACGTACTGCAATAACAACTAAAAAAGAGTTTAAATGAAATACTTATACGGACATCAAGTATAAAATTTTTAAATTTAGGCACTATCTTTTAGGCGCTAATCTTTTTTTATTTCTTTTTTTTTATCAAGAAAATTGTATTTGTGGGTTTTCTTTTCGGCCCATCTTTTTGTATGAAAAACGCGAATTTGCTAATTCAGTAGGTTAAAGACTTTTCTCGGGGTAATAAAAAATCAAATCTGCTTATTAAGACAACTATGTGTACAAATCACTATGAGTTTTTTTCAGCCTGATTGCGAATTTTGATAAAAATTAAACAGTTTTTCATTCTTCTAAATCAAAAAATAAGACCCTTCACTTTTAATTATAATAACTCTTATCGTGTTTGGGCGTTTTCGAAGCAAAAATTAGCATTTTTTTTTAAGTTTTGTAATAGATTAAATACAGCTTCTAACAGTAATCATTTATCTATTACAATATTGTCGTAGTCGAAATAAGCCTACGCCAATTACGATGGGGGTAATTGATTCCCTCAGAATAAAACGGCTTAATCTCAATGATCGTAATTAATAAAAATAAAAAAAAAACACCCGACGTTCAGTGTTTGTTCTGAATGTTTGAGTGGGTAATCTATCGCATGATATGCTTTTAAAAAGCTTCTTTAAATCCACGTAATTATATCATTTTAATTTTTATACATTGGAAACTTACATAAAATATTTTTTTAAAATGAAAACAAAACCTAACCTTAAAACGCGATCTTATAACTCAAAGAACCTAAATTAAGTTAACATGTATACAAACAATTAAAACCTCAAATTAGTTTCACATAATCAATTAAAACCAACAATAATTTCATTAAAAAAAAGGAGGACCCCACTTAAAAACGCAAAATGCACATGCAACTCGTAAGTTTTAGTGGCGGAGATAAAGATCAGTGATAAAAAACAAAGCAAAAAGTGTGTTAAAATGTTTTTGTTTTAATGTTAAATAACCAGTGTAGGTAGGTCAAATGATATTCTTCTTCTTTTTTCATTTGTTCATTAATACATTCATTGATGCATATACGTATGTATGTACATACATAGTATATTCATTCATAAAAAAAACTAAACGCATAATTTAGCAGCAAACAATTATTATTAATGATTTTCGTTGTGCTTTTATAAACGCGAACACCGTAAAAACTAAAAGTTATAATTAGTTGACACTGACTGGGTTACAAAGAGCAAATTGTTTTATATTAAAATTATTTAATACCAATGTTTTTTGTGCATCTCTTTTTCTTTCTATTTTCATGTTTCGCGTTGACCTTTTTAAACGTATATATTATTAAACATGCAATACACTTCCTTCGTCTTTTGCTTTTACAGCCTTTTTAAAAGGCAACTTTAATATTTTCTTTATGTTGATTATTTCATTAGGATACAAAAATAAACAAAACTATTAAAACTATATTACAGAAATATACCATAAGACTTATTAAAATTATTTTTTACGATTCGAAGGAACTATTACTAATTCATAATAAAGCAAAAAAGTCATGTACAAGTATTTACATCTTCTCTGGCTTATTCTTAGCAAATTTGTTAACGATTAACATCTTTTTCAAAGACGACACAAGAAGAGGTTAAGAAGTAATTTCAATACAGCTGGATATTGAGAAATGTGAAGCTTCAAAAGACGACTGTAAAAAAAAAGTTTTACAACAACCGATAAGTCAGGTCAAATGTTGCCAACTGTCTGTCATCAGATACTTTTTAACGGAAAGGAATTAACACACACTTTAAGTACCTTTAATATGGCATATTTTTTTACAACTATCTTGCGATTTTTCTTTAGTTTTGTGAAAATCTGTGTGTCTGAAAAAACTGCTATTTTACAAAAGATTTATATTTTTTTCACTTTGAAACATGCAGGTCTCTTTTGCAGCGTTGTCAACTTTTAAACTTCAAAAGCACTAAAATTTTTTTATAAAAGAATGAGTTCTTTTATAAAAATGTCTTTTGTGTACGAATAAAATAAACCGATCGTGTTTATTGTTGTTCCTTTTCCACAAATATATTTAAAAGTCATTCGTTTCAGCAGACTGTTTTTGACATTTAACCCTTTAATTAGCCTTCTTTCTTTTCTCCTTGCAATATATATACATTTCATGGCGAAATCATGTACCAAATGCTGGTAGTGGCAAATTCATTCACCCTTATTCTAGTTGTCGGCGTCGTCACATATCAATGTTGATATGTGCGCATTCAATTTTTTTTTTATTCTACTTGTCGTTATTTACACTTATCGATTACTGCTCAAAAATGTTTTTAATCTATAACAAATGTGACAACGGTATTGTATTGACGTGACTCTGTTTTTTGTCGACGCCTTTTTGCATAACGACTGGTTTAAATCACCCAAATATAAAATTAAAAATGTAAAGAAGTGAAGGTTACAAATGCAAATCAATTTGAAAAATTTTAAAATTTTCGCAGAGACACTGTTTCAGCAAATTTTAAGGAAAAATGGAAAGAAATTGGAAAAAATCTAATTCTCTTGGTCCGCCTAGAAGATTTGCAGATGGATGGCAAAAGGTAACAAAATAAAGAATTGAATAGGTATTTATAAAAAAGTTTGCAAAAATTACTTTTAAGGTATGGCGAGACTTAAAATTCAAAGTGAAAAAAGATGGTTGCTAATAAAGCGGAATGTAAAGCCACTGGTGGCGGAATGTTTAAAAAATTTTCACTCAGTCCGCTGGAAGATGCTGTACAACCTTCTTAGCTTCCAGAAGCATTTGAATCCTGAAGGAGCTGTTCAAGGATTTCAAATGTTTGACATGGGGAACACTAACATGGAACTTGCTGAAGTCGAATTTGTCGTTGAAAGCACAGCCAGGAGTAGGCAAAACATGTGTACATACTTGCGATACAGCAATTTAAAAATATTGCAATTCTGCCTAAGAAGTTTTCTTTCCAACACAAGTTTTTGTTTTTTCAAGCATTCATCATCAATTAAATCAAAATTTTCTTTACTTATAGAAAACATTTTACCATAAAAGTATCAAACACAAATAAAAAACTTAGGGATGTGCATTTTCGTTTCATAAAAATCGATTGAATTGACGCCGACATTGATACGAAGTGATATTGATACTAAAACGACGACGACGCCGGCAACTAGAATAAGGGTGATTATTTAATTCGCATAATTTTTTTTATTAGGACCAGCACTCAGGGGATGACACCTACTTATGCAATGCAAAGCGCCAGATTTAGGAAATTAGGTTGTAGGAAGGGGGATAGAGGGAATAGTGCTTGTGAACATTTGATTTGAATCTTTGCACATTTAAAGTGAAAGGAAAGAACTCTGCGTGGAGTTTATTCTACATACGAATTGTTCGGCTAAAAAACGAATTCAGTTTTCAGGAACAAGTTCCCTGATTTCATAAGAGTACATTCCGTTGTATTAACTATAAAACAATGAAACACACCCAACATTGCGTCGATGCTCCAGTGAGTCAATGGAGCTGTATACCCTTCTGTCACCGATAAGCTTCTTCGCTC
The DNA here is from genome assembly GCA_916610165.2 of Gymnosoma rotundatum. Lineage (NCBI taxonomy): Eukaryota > Metazoa > Arthropoda > Insecta > Diptera > Tachinidae > Gymnosoma > Gymnosoma rotundatum. The sequence goes on along the minus strand of OU744336.1, from coordinate 125,069,362 downwards.
TCTCCTACAGGCGGTCGAGTAACTCCAAAATAGACTTTGAAGCACCGGCCCATACATGAGAGTTGTATTCCATTTTTTGTCTGATAAAGATGACATGATAGTAAGGAGATCTGATAAGTGAGCACGAATGCTTCTTGCGTATTTATTTTTAACATGAATTTTGAAATTTCTAGCAACTGGCTTATAATATTGCAATGATACCTTATCAATAAGCAAATCATTTACAAAGCCTTTATTTCAAATTCAATATTATAAAAAAAAAAACTTTTTAAAAAACATTTTTTTATTATTATTTAATTGATATAGATTAAATAAAACTATTTAAAAATACTTTTTATTCTTTTAAAATATGGAATTAAGTCAACGTCAACAAATTTTGATTCTGACGCCGCCGATTATTTTTATTCAATTATTTTTATTTCAATTAAGAAAAAACATTTCGTCTTAAAGGTACTTAAGGAAACTAAAAAGAAAATAACGGAACTTTTGGACCTTCTTGTAAGAATATATACAATCACATAAATTAATTTAAACAATAATGAATCTGTTTTATCAGTTCCTTCTATCTGTAATATAATAAACGACGCGATTGCTCATAAAATTGTGATATGATATAAAGGGTAATTGAAAGCTTTTATTGTTTTATTTCTTAATTGTCCTGCTGCTAACATTATTTGCAATTATTACAGCAATAATAAATTAAAACGTTTTTAACTGCATAAATTATAAAAAGTTTAGAATTATTGTTATTATTTTTTTTCTGGACCCCTAGATGATAATAATGATAAACCACATTACTTTTTATTACAATTGAATTGAATTTGAAGGAAGACTGCAGAGAATGAAAAAAATAACAATAAAATTTAACATCTGTGCAACAGTCAGTCTGTCAAAATCTATCAAAACAAAACCAACTCACACAGCTGCATTACTCACAATTTGCTTTTAGTATTTTTGCAGTTTATTATACTTCTATTTATTTTAGATTTATAAACGTAGATTTAAACGATTGAAATCGTCTTCTCTGCTACTGCTGCCAATTTGAGTAGTAACACAAATGTTTAAAAAAAAAGTACCCATATCAAGCAGAGACTTCAATTGATGTGGTCTTTAAATGAAGGAAAAAGAAATACATTCTAAGTCGGAACGGGTTTTGGACTTTAAAATTGGTAAGACAAAGACAGTAAAACAAATCTACATAACTTTAATTTTATCAGAAGCTACGAGTTTTAAAGAAGAATAACAATTTAAAAACTGCATTTTCTTTTCTGTATGAAATTGACTGAAGCACCGGTTTAAAGTTTTTTCGCTTTGTATCTGATGATGTGATGATGGAAAACAATACGAACAACGTTTATGACAATCACATAGGCTCGTTGTGTAAGTTCCCTGTTTTTAACGCATGAAGGTTTTGACTTATCGGAAAAAGAAGAATTTTTATTACATACCCTTACCGTCGACTACCTTACTTTAATTGAGTGCCGTGCTGTCAGCAGACTACTATCGCCTGTAGTAATTTCAGACTATCGGCGGCTAACTGTCAATTACCTTTCTTCTTGCAGTATCTTTAACATTTGTGTTAGAAGCTAGCGTTCCATATAGTATCCACATTTAATATATGTCTGTACGTGGTCCTATGCCAAAGACTAGATTTTCACCTTAGACAGATGATACTTAAAGTTCCCACGACCTGTTGCTAGCGCAGTTATTCAGCCTAGGGTACTTTGGTCATATCCTTGCAACTTTCTGGACTTCCTACTGAGGGATTAATGCCTCACCAGTATCTTTACAGATTAATTTGTTTACCACTTGCGAAATATTTTTGTCCATCTTTTTCGAGTTCCTTCATCGAACAAAGTTTCTTTAGAGTCTAAACTCGCCATCATTTTTGAGGCTTTCTTGTCCATCACTGACGAAATTTTCACAGTTCTAAAATTTGAATTTATAAAATTTCCAGTTATGAGGATGTCCTACTGAATGTGTTCAGGTTAGTATATATTAGGATTGGAGGTCAACAAGTGTCCAGATAATTTTCGACTGATTTTGCCAGCTTCGTAACAGAGACAAGGCCAATATAGGAATCTGTTAGTCAGGGCGAGGAGGTATGAGTGGAACTTCTAACAAAACAGTCAGTTAAGATTAAGTTCTAAATTTCCCAGTACAATTGAAAAAACTAGAACTATTGGAAAATTAAATTTTTAAGTAAAGACTAATTTAAAATTTTGTCGCTTCAGAATTTAATAAAAAACAACATGATGAGGCATTGTGTCCAAACGTACCACACTGTTCAAAACTAGTAATTGCGGCAAAGGAACGGTGTTGGTTCCACACATAAAATCCAAATACGAGTGTACGAGCACAATGATTACATATACAAGACAAATCACACCACTTAGAAAGTGTTAGCTTCATTAATTTCACTTTTTTAAGGATATTCAATTGCTGACCGCAATTTTTTTTTTTTTTTTAGAATATTGCAAATAGTTCGCAAAGTCTACAAAGCACTTGTGTTCAAAGTATTAACTCTTTTAACGAAACTTATCTTAAAAATGCTAATTTGCTTGAAGGCTTTTGCTGATCATATTGAGTTAATGATCATCAACGTCATACACACTTTAAAATGGTGTTGAAGTTAAAACAGCAGTGGTTGTGTAGTTGAAAGCTTCCTTTTGCCATTATGTGCAGCAACGATGTCTAGATATTTTTGTAGTAGACTTAGTCGCAGTGTTAGTATAAGGAAAGAGGAGTATTTGTTAGTTGTCGTTTTAAGTCATCTAGTATAAAATACTAGAGTGCCTGCCTTGCCTGTCTGTATAAATAGTTGCAGTGATGATTATAAATGGAAAATATATAGAGTCAATATAGAAAATGATGGTAATGCTGATGATGTCTGTATGCGCCTGTCCGTCTCTTTAGCCGGCTGTCGTTTTGCCAAAATAAACAATATTGTTTAAAGCTGCCAGCAGTTAAAATCCTCATACAAACAGTGTGTGGGGGTTTTTTTATTGAATGGATTTAAATTGATCGAGAAAAAAATGGAAGTGGAAATGGAAATGCAAAAATAAAATTGAGTGAAGAAAATTTGCAAAAGCTTCATTATTTAGATTTTTTTTTTACTTTTTAAAATAATTGCTTTTTACTTATGCTGAAGCATAAGCAGCATTGGGATTTGCAACATAAACATATTTTGAGTAGATTTGTGTGCCAGAAATCATATTAATAAATAAATTTTTTCCTTATACAAAGTTAACTATTAAAATCCAAATATTTTTTTGGGTATGTTTAACAAAGAAGATAAATGATATTAACTAATTTTACGTTTAAGTTAAATTTTATTTAATAAATAACTTTCGTATTTTATTACCTTTGCTTCCAAAGGAAAAAACGAATATTTCCATATTTTATCCAATAATCATAAAATTTATTATGTTTAAGTAACTGTTTTTAAATACTTAATGCCGAACAGCTGATATTTTATGAAGATTGCCTTCTATTAAATCACTGCAAGTTTAAAGTCATGCCCGAGCAAAACTTACAATTAACAAGTAAGAGTGCTATATTCGGCTATGCCGAATCCTATATACCCTTCACAATCTGTGTAAATCCAGTTTAGTGGAGTTACTTCAATCAAAAAAGCAAATATTGGGGTGACAGAGAATTAATAAATAAAAAAAATACATATAATTTAACATTAAAATGGCATCGGCCCTTAATGACCTCTTCAAAAGCTTTAAAATGATACCCATATTTAAAAAAAATTAAATTTCAGAGCACTGTTACTCGGAAAATATGGGCGAGCGCCAATTTTTTCACTTGATGTTTTTTTTTCTTACTTTCTAATTCTCTATCGCCCCGCATATTAATTTTTTTGATTGGAGTTACTTTATTGTTCCAAATGACACGGAAAAATTAGAGGTAGGCGTGATGTTTTGCCTGCTGCATCGAAGGACATGGACCGATCATGCTGATTTCCAATAGCACCTCTTTCGACACTATATCTGATCGACGTGTGGGCAATTCGATACACACTATGCAACTCGATAGCGCACATCACTAATAATAAATTAATAAATAAATAATAGAGTTCCGCACCACCTATGGGCCTCCCTTTAATAATAAATCTATTGTAGAAATTTTAATATAATAATAATCACATTACGCTTTAAAAGTAAGGTAATGAATAGATATACGTCAGAATCAGGCCTTCTGTAGGGCACCTTCTAAGTTTAAATTTTATTTTTTATTCCTGTTATTAATTAATTTTATATTTTTCTATTATGTTTAAAGAGACTTCTTTTTTTTTTTTGTTGTTGTTGTAGCGTTTATGATAATACACCTTCTGTGAAAATTTAAAGTGCCTGGCTATTACAATTCCTTAAATAGATACCTGCGGCAGGCGGACACATAATACAGCAAAATTATATGGAAACTTAAGCCTAGAAACATAACTCTAGAAACATATTCGAAATATAATAAAGAACCTTTTAATATTGTATTGTAATTATTCCAACTTTCTTACCTCTTTTTGGTTGTGCCAACATTAAAAAGTTCAACATTTTTGAATGCAGCATAGGCGGCCATTTTTCTATGTGTGTGTGTGTGTGTGTCGTGTGATTTTATTTTATTTGTGGGTTTATAATTAAAATAACAAGGACACAATACTTTTAAAAATTGAAAATTAAAATAAATGAAAATAAAACCCAAACAATAATATTTCCCTTCAATAAAAAGCACCGAAAAGAATACCCTCAATACCACTATCTGTGGAAGTAATTGAAATTTCTCTTCTTGATACCATTAAATATCTTGGAATTGAATTAGATTAAAAAAACTGATTTTCAAACATCATGTTCTAAGAACCAGTGAAAAGGCAATTAAATGTGGAAGAGCCCTTTTCCCATTATTAAATCGAAAATCAACTTTAAATTATAAAAATAAAATATTACGGTATAAAATGTGCTCTTATGACATATAGTTAAAGAGGATATTATTATTATTTTTATATAATTTTTAATATTTATTTTCCTTTTTTTACGTGTATATTTTACAAAATCGAAATTAGAACTAACATTATTTATTATTCATTTGACAAAGAAACATTATTATTTAAAACATGAATTGTGATCGGAAATATTTGAATATAATAAAGTGTATAAATTACAAGTGAACAAATAAGTAAAGTTAACAATAACAATAAATAAGTTAACATAATTAATAAAGATAAGTAAACAATACATATATTTCATATAACTCCCCTAGCCTTTGTAAATACATTACTCCTGGAATGTTACAATTTTATTACATTAATACAATATTACAATTATTATTAAATATCTTTTCTTTCAGTGAAATTTCTTCCTGTAATCTTTCTCTCAAATTTTATATTAGGCAATTCTTTTTGATATTTAAATATTCTTTTGACTATTTGTCTATCACGTTTACAACCATTTTCATCTAAAAAATTATTTTTATTTCTTTCTTTAACATCTTTTAAAATATACTTTGGCTTTTGTTTAAGGTTTTGAAAACCAAGGTTTTTTACTAACTCTCTCTCCTTATATGCATGACATTCTTCTCTTTTTTCATTCATTTTATTTATTCTTTCGATCTTTTTATTATGAACAATATTATGTAATGTTTCCCAAACAGATTTATCAACTTTATTATGTAATAGATCTATTGGTTTATATCCTGTTGTGCTATGTATAGTATCATTATAAATTTGTACAGATTTATAAACTAAAGTTTTATCATCAATATCTTTATTATCTTTATCTAATTTAAAAAGTCTGATGTGTTCATTCAGTGTTAGGTGAAAACGTTCTATATCTGCATTACCAGTGTGGGTGTTAGGAGAAGTGAAATGATAATCTATATTTTCTGAATTTAAGAAATTTTTAATGTATGTTGTTTTAAATTCATTATCAGCTATAATTTTGTTTGGTTTGCCTAAAACAGCAAATCTTTCCCTTAGCATTTCCACTATAGTTAAAGAATTTTTATCATTTAAAGTATGTATTGAAACGTGTTATGTGAGTTTATCAATGCATGTTAAAAATGTTGTAGTTTTATTTAGAAACCAAATATCAATATGAAGTATTTCATTTGATTTAAAAGGAGTTTCAGTTATACATAATTTAGCTTTTATAGGTTTTCTGTCGTATTTACACATATTACATATTATGCAATTATTAATAAATTTGTGAATTTCGTTTCTTAAATTGGGTAATAAATTATATTCTTTAATTCCAAAAATGTTTCTTCAATTCCTCTATGATTTTTATCAGTGTGATATTTATCTATTATTTCTAGAAGTTTTTCGTTATCAAAAATATCTTTTATAAATTTTGAGCAATATAAAAAATTCATTTTAGGCGTGTTTGAAAAATAATGGACCAAAGTATCTTGAAAATTCTTAAATATATCAAAATTATCACAAAATATTGCCACAGTTCCTTTTATAGGAAATATCATCTTTAAAAAATGTATTATTTTTTCTTCAAAATATTCCTTTATTGTTATTATATGTCTTATTTTATTTTCATATAGTATTTTCTTTTTGTATCTATAATTATTTCCTAACGTTACTATTATTTGATTTCTGTAAATATTTATTGGAGATTCTGATATCGGAATATGATCATTTAAATTTTCCTGTCCACTATGTACAGTTGCTAAATCAGATTGAATAGTTAATTCTTGCTCCTCTTCTGTTAACACATTGACATCAAGACGACTTAGATAATCAGCTACTTTATTTGTTTTACCTTTAATATATTCAACTTCAAAATCATATTCATTTAACTGTAATTTCCATCTCTGCAATTTCATGTTGGGTTCTTTCATTGAATTAAGCCATACAAGTGGTTTATGATCTGTTTGAATTTTGAATTTCCTTCCCAATAAGTAAGGCCTAAAATACTTTACTGACCATACAATTGCTAAAAGTTCTTTTTCTATAGCACTATAATTTAACTCATGTTTATTCAATGTACGTGAAGAAAAAGCAACAGGATGTCCATCTTGAGATAATACTGCACCTAATGCTTCATTACTAGCATCAGTTGTTAAAACAAATAATTTATCAAATTTAGGATATGATAAAACCGGAGTATTACATAAAATTGTTTTTAATTTATTAAATGAATCGTTATATTTTTGATCCTTAATATTGATTTTTGATCCTTTTTTTAGATATGAAATCATCGGTAAAGCGATTTTGCTATAATCTTTTATGAATTTTCTATAAAATCCAGTTAATCCTAGAAATGATTTTATCTCCTTTATTGTTTTAGGTAATTTAATATTTTTAATAATTTTTATTTTTTTTTCAGGATTTGGTTTAATTCCTTGAGGGGTTATAATATGTCCTAAATATTCAGATTCATGTCTAAAAAAATTGCATTTATCAACTTGGACTTTAATATTATATTCAGATAATCTTTTAAGAATCTTTTTTAATGATAAAACATGTTCATCAAGCGATGTTGAAAATATTAAAATATCGTCTAAATATACTACACATATATTATTTATATAATCTCTGAGAATTTCATTCATCATCCTTTGAAATGATGCTGGAGCATGTTTTAATCCAAAAGGCATTCTGGTAAATTCAAAATGACCAGTTGATGTTGAAAACGCTGTTTTATATTGATCTTCTGGTGAAATTAAAATTTGGTGAAATCCTTTTGCTAAATCTAATGTAGTAAAATATTGGGAGTTTCCTAGTTTTGCGAAAAGATCTTCTATATTTGGTATTGGAAATTTATCTTCAATAGTAACATCATTTAGTTTCCTATAATCAATTACTACTCTCCATTTCTGTTGACCAGAATTATCAATTTTCTTAGGAACAACCCAAATTGGAGCATTATATGGGCTATTCGATTTTTTTATTATTCCAGAATTTAGCATCTCATTAATTTGTTTCTCAACTTCTTCCTTATGAATTTGTGGAAAACGATAGATCCTTGAATAAACGGGTATATCATTTATAGTTTGGATTTTGTGCCTGTACTTGCAAACAGATGATAAATTGTCTCCTTCAATATAAAAAACATTTTTGAATTCTTTAATGATTTTAGTTAAAATTATAATTTCTTCTTCATTGTTGTTCTGATTTTTTAATTTCTGTATAAGATGGTCTATTCTTGGTTCATTAAAATTTATTTCAATTATTGAATCTGGGTTTAAGTTATCATATGTAGTTTCATCTGAAATTTTGCTAAATGTAATAGGAATTTTTGCTTCATTTGTAATTAACATATTGTTTTTAAAATCAATTTTAGCTTGAAGTGGTTTAAGTAAATTGCAACCAATAATGCCATCAAATTCATTATAAATTTCTGTTTCTAACATCTCTATTTTTGAATTTGGACGATTAAATTCCTTAAAAAGCGGTATTGTAATTTTCGAAGTTGTAATGGTTTTTGAGCAAATTGTATTTAAAATTATCGGATGATCTAATTCACTTCTAAAAGATTTATGAAACAAACCTTTCCTGATAAGTGTTGTCCCGGATCCAGTATCTGTTAGTAATCTTATTGGAATAGTTTTTGTCTTTACTATTATGAAGGGAAGAGCTCGTCGGCCACTAACTGAAAATTTGAAGTTTGAATGTTATATGTATATGTATTTTTAATTATTTGTCTCCATCTTACAATTATTTCCCAATAGGTAATAGAGCTTTTTTACACAAATTTTATATAATTGTTTTTCTATCACACCAATTTTTGTAATTAAAGGATTTTTACACCAATTTCAACATTTGCACAAGTTTTCACTAATTATTTTAAAAATTTTTATTCAAGTTTTTTGTTTCTGTATTAGTTATTGTTATATATTTCTTTTGTTTATCTTTAAATTTTGTTTAACGTTTTTTTTTTCTTTAATCCTTTTTCCTTAATTCTTTAATCTTTTTTTATTTTTTCTTGTATTTTTTAATTATAACACATTTTATATATTTTTTCACAATTTTTATAATTATTATTATTATTTATAATCCTGGAGGGTCCCGTGGGATTCGCAGGATTTTTTTATTTTTATTTTATGTCCTTTTCAAAGGAATAGTTCGTTACCCGACTGCGCCAGTTAAAGAGGATATTATTATTATTTTTATATAATTTTTAATATTTATTTTCCTTTTTTTTACGTGTATATTTTACAAAATCGAAATTAGAACTAACATTATTTATTATTCATTTGACAAAGAAACATTATTATTTAAAACATGAATTGTGATCGGAAATATTTGAATATAATAAAGTGTATAAATTACAAGTGAACAAATAAGTAAAGTTAACAATAACAACAATAAATAAGTTAACATAATTAATAAAGATAAGTAAACAATACATATATTTCATATAACTATATGGGTGTCAAATTTGGTCAAATAGATATGCCAAGACCTATAGGTAGATATATCTAAAGAAGTTGCAAATAATCCAGAATAAAAATTAAAAAATCATTTTTAATTTACCCAAAAGATACTCAACAAGTAGATTGCATCAAAATTTTCAACAAGATTTGCTTAAATCAGATAGAAGGATTAATTCAGAATTTCTTTAAATCTTTACTTGGTTTTTCCCTAACGTTTGTTCCTAACACTGCGTTAATGTAAATACTAAATTATAGATATTTTTATACAATAAATTAAGTTTAAATTTGTTGCAATACTTAATTAAGTAAGATCACGAAAAACGTAATTATTGTAAATATTTTAAATGTACTGATGATAGCTAAAATAAATAAAAGTGTGCTTTTTAATAATTTTTTTTTAATTAGAAGTATTAGAACACAACACCAAAGAACAGGCAGAAAACGAGTAGCGTTTCTGTTGAGACTTTGATGTGCAGTGTTGCAGTACGATAATTTGAGTTGTTTTTTTTCACCTTTTCAAACTTTTACATAAAACATGACTAATTATTTAGCTTTTCTAATTGTATATTTTATGCATAGAAAAAATGCATTTCATGGTTTTTGATTTGGTTTAACAATAAAACTTCTTTTCCGTGAGTTGTAAATGAAAAAAAGAACAACAACCGCAATATACCACATACAATTTTCCTTAAATACTTTTTTCTTTGCTTTTTTTAAGATAAAATCATCAAGCTAAACTAATTTTGTATTTTGTTTATGTTTTTGTATAATTAAAGGGTTTTGAGACCTCCAGGCGGTGGTACCAGTGACATTTTCGGTGGTGATGTACCACAAACACCACGTTCGGTTAAAAATCACATGCAATCAAATATTTTCTCATGCGAGAAGGACAGCATCAAAAATAACGGTAAGTTTTTCTCTGTTATATTACATACACTTAAAAAAATTATTAATTATTTTTAATTTATTTACTTTGAAAATTCATTACATATCTTAAAGAAAATATATATGTTCTTATTTATATTCCTCTTTTCGAACTATTTTCTATAATGCTTAAATAAATATTATACGAAGGCTTCTACAAATTAAGTTTTTAAATATTCTAGAAAAAAAAGAGCTAAACATATCCTAATGTGTAAATACAAGATTTGCTTTTTTGTTGGTCAAATAAATCCTTTTATTTTTATTTTTCATTTTATAGTTTAATAATTATTATTTATGCTCTTAATTTATGTAATTTTTGCAATAGAAATTGTGTGGATCATTGAATATTTATTTTTTTCTTTCTTTTTCTTTTTTCCTTTTTTTACATAAACTGTATAATTGTTTCTGTTTTTGATGGATTTTGTAAAATAAAATATTTTAAAATCTATGCAGTACGGCAAGGAGCTCACAGATTCTATTTCATTGGTATTGTTAATGGATAAATAAAACAATAATTTTTCCTTTTGTTGTTTTTTTTTTTTCTTTTAACAGATTTTGTTGTTTTTCCTTTGTTGTTTTTTGATTTTTTTTGTAACCAAATTAATTTTCTGCTTGATATCTACTCTTACATTAAATAAATACACTTTTGAATTTATGATAATATTCCAAAATCTTTTTCCCCACAATAAACTATTGCTGCAATACCAGCCGAATAATATTTTTGTAACCAGCACTTTTTAACAAATAAAAAATGGATTCTTGTGTTTTTTCTGTTAAATATAATTAATTACACATTAGCCAAGCCTTTCACTTTTTTTTAATAATAAATATTAGAAATTGTTAATAATTGCTAACAATTTGATGTTAAACCCCGCAAAAGGATTATCTTAATGTACACAACACATAATATTACATTAATCTTGAGATAATTAAAGCTTTATCAAAAAAAAACAAAAAAACGAACAAATCTTTTAACTTATCTATAGAAAAATAAAATGCTTTGACCCTCAATAATTAATATTGGTAATTAATTTAACCGGGCTGAAAAAGAGAAAAATAAAATAATTAAAATTTCTTAAGACAAAACAAAAAGAAACCTGCATCTCTGTAATACCAGAAATTGTCTTATTTAAAGCGATACCCCTTCAACTAACGATTTTAAGTTTTTTAGTTAAACGCTTAAGTGTACCATACTATTTTTAACTGTTTCTTTGTTTACAAAAAACAAACAAATGAGTGCAGAACCCAAAGGCGAATGGTAAAAAGTCGCCGTTAAGTTGCTAGAATTACTCAGCAATGGAAGAAATTTTGAATTTTTAATTTTGTATGTGTTTATTCTTAATGTTTGCTGCTCAAATTAATATTCTTATCAACTGTAGCATAAATTTATTTAGCCGAAAAACGAAATAAATTTAAGACAGTGGTATCATTCGCATTATTTAAGTTAAAATTTATATCACAAGAAGCAATGTTTTAAACGATATTCGAAAAAAATATAATAATTTACCACAGGGGGAATTTTATTACGTTAAAAAAATTTTATTTAATATATTAAAATCTTGAGCGTAACAAACATTATAATTACTGTATTAACACAGTATGAACAAAACTTAATGCATGTGGTAAATAAAACACACCACAAAACAAGGACAGTATATAATTGCAAACCCTCAGATAATGTAGGGATGATATGTTAAACCCTAGAACTTGATTTTGCTGGATACCAAGGAAAGCTAATTCACCAGTATTTTTTTAGTACCTTTTCCATAAGTATAATAACGATTGAACCTTTGCGAAAAAATCACTTTTATTTAGTTGTGATGGAGAAAACATCTTAAAGCTAAGCAGCAATCTACAAAATCCCCACTATACTTTAAAGTCGTAGGATTCAATCTAGAATTCTCTTCTAGTCAAAAAATAGCATTTGCATCGCAAAATGCAACTCTGATAAAGTTTAAGTTTTGAGAATCGAACAGTATCTTCAAAAATATTTCGCATATGAGCACTTTTAATATATATAGCTGGTGTCATGTAGAATGGCCCTAACTCGTATATACTCGTATGTAACTTTACAGGAGAAGGCAAAAACATAATAGAAACTGTATTTATCACAATGTAATGTTAAAAATGCAAATGCTTAGAAAACCGTTATTTTTAATACTATTGCTTTCAAATTTTGTGACAAGATGTATCTATGTGAAATGTATTGGAATCACGAAAAATTTATTTCTAAAAATTCGAGTTAGGGCCTTTCTACATGAGACTATTATACTTCAACTCACATGTAATTTTTAAGAGATCTTACGAAGAACGCTAATAATGTATCATGATGTCCTTAAATAAAAGAGTAATTGTCACTTCAGCCCTTAATTTAACCCTTCTGATGATGTTAGCGTAATTTGGCGCTAAAATGTTTACCTTTATTTTGTTTACAATCTAATATCGCTTAAAATTGGCGCTTACGATTTAAAATGGTGTCTTAAAATCGCGATCTTTGGAAATGTGGTGGCTTCAAGCCACAAGTACATACTGAGACGAACTAATGCAATATAATTTTAAGGCAAAAATCTTCGAGAACATGCTCAAATAAGTTAAGCGCGTTGCGATTTAAAATCGCACATTTGTCTTAACATGCGAAGACGATAGTAAATTAGTTCTAATACTTAATTGCAGGCTTTTAAAATCGTTTTTAAAATATTTGCGAATTTAGAATTTATATATATTTAATATTTTCAATTCTTTTAATTTCAAAGAAGGTACTAATTTTATTAGCTTTATATTTTTTAATGTCTGAAAGATACCATATAGTAGTAACTCAGCGCAGGAAGATCTAAGAGGTTCTTTTTAGACAAATGTCGTATGAAAAGAAGATATTCCCTGTTTGTATTTTTTTAGAAATGGAAGGCTTGAAAAGCAAAAAAAAACATGCATTGCATAATGACTTAAGATTTATTAAAACAGCTTTAGTAAAAAAAGAATCCAACAGCTTTTTTTAAATTCCAAGAAGCTTATTTTGTAAATGCGTACGTAAGGCGCGTTACTTGCAGTATATGCCTTAGCTAACCTTTCTATAAGAGTCCATCATCAATAGATTTTTCACAACCATAAACCTTAAGCTTGCGCTACCTAGTTTAAATAATAAAAAATAAAAATAATTAGCTTTTTAAATAACTTTAAAATTAAAAATTATCACTTAATGACTTTCAACACATCTCACAAATACATATTTAGTTACTTTTAAAGTTGTTTCTAAATACACTAAATACTTTTGTTTTCCTTTTACTTATTATTTATTTATTTGTTTATTTATCGCTTATTTGTGAGAAAATCGACTACGATCAAGGCAAATTAATACTAGGTATTTGCAATGGCGAATTCATTAATTTTCGCCGTAAATGCTAAATGGCATTAATACGCGTTGATTACGATCTTATGTTTAATTACTTAAAACATTTTGATTATTTATATTTACTATGTTTAATAAAAAAAAAACCATTAATTAATTACGTTGAAACAATCAAACAAGTGTAAAATATAATTTTAAAAAATTGGCATTTATTTGTTTGTATAGGAGTTCTTTAAAACTCTCATTTAGTTTAAAGTAGTTTTAAGACTTTTCAATTGTCGAAAGTGTGGCTTCGGAATACCTGACTAGAATGTTAAATGCTTTTAGAAAGCCGGCTCTTCGTAACAGTCTTCTAGCAGTGGATTGACTTATTTGCATTTTAAACGTTTCTTTAACACCGACTGTTATCTGAAGCGCTGCTGTTTGGGGATTCCACTTCGAGATTCCCTTTCTATTAATAAACGTGGGCGACAAAATCTTGGCTTTGAAGTTATTACACCTGTTTTTTCAAAATTTTGAACAACTGTAGAGACTGAATTATTAATGAAACTATTATAATTTTGGCGCGTTCTGATGAGTTAAACGATATGAGCGTAGATTTTTTGATACCGTATAAGCACGTGGTTTTATAATAATTGTACCGCTATTTATTACAAAACTTGCACAGATGTCAAATTGTTCGTTGGCAATGTCTACTACGTTTCGATCGGCTATTAGGATAAAAAATGGAATGATTTTATATAGAGTATTTTGAAATTTTTCGCAGTTTGGATTTATGCTTAGCGAGGAGCTTAAGCTGAACATACACAACATGTGTTTTACATCTGACATGTAAAATTTTCCACTGTTAAACACATACATGTCGTGTAGGGCTGTTGAAACATTGCTTCTGTAAAATACATGTGAAAAGTCATCTGACAAAATTTCGTTTAGAACGTGTTCTACTTTGATGTGACAAACCATCTGACATCAGCTGTTTTTATAATTTTAAAAAGTATTGCCAAAAACCTATGTCGTATGAAAACAATCAACGGCGGTTGACCATTGGCGTTAGCATTAGCTGGCTGATGGTAATATTTTATATGACCAAAATCTCAATTTTTTTTAATTATTTAATAACAATTATGTAAATTCTGTATAATTTTTCGATGCAAACTGATCTTGTTTGTACATAGTAAAAAAAATAATTAACATTGACAAGTCTTTAGTAATTCCACAACGGACGCATAGATATTTTAAGACGACTACAAGCCATTTTGAAACCGGACGGCTTGGATATCTGTGAAAAAAGCGAATTTAATCAGCTGTTGTAAACAAATAATAATTATGTCAGACGTAACTATACATGTACGTTTGTGACCAAATATTAAAAGTCTTCTGTAAAATACCAATTTTGACACACATGCAGAATTACATAGGACTCAGCCAATTAAAAAGTCAGATGTGAAAAACATGTGTATAGGTAGCTTTAGACTTAAGGCATCAAGTGTATGGCATTCCTAGCGAAGTCAAAAATTTATGAATTCACCACTGCTATCACTTTATACATAATTTCGCCATGGCCTTGGATTTTATTATATGTATGTACTTATATAAAGATTCTAAAAATAAGTTTAAGAACAGTTGTGTCCGCTTAAGGCCAGGATTCACTATTATAAACAATCGTACGATTTAATCACACAAAACTACTTTAAAAATCGTTTCAAGATGGCGTCGCAGGTGCCACACTATTATACAAAAAATATTAAAAAACATATGGTTTAAATATTTTGTTGATTTTTCTCCTTATCATCTTAAACAAATCAGGGTTGATCGCATGGAGAAAAATATTTTATGAATTATTTCAAAAGATTATAGAATCGTACAGATCTGTCAAAAAGTCTGTCACTCACATGCACTTTTAATCCACACTATCATACCTTTTGAGCACACATGCAATTTTTGACATATCGTATGACTGAGTATAATGGTGAATCCTGGCCTTTTAGTAGTATTTTGTAATCCTGGCTAGTTATTTTATACATACCTGAGCTTGCATGATCGAGAACAAACAAAAACGGTTATGCATAAGAAAATTTTTCAATCATACGCGTGCACGATCGTATGTATGGTGGAACTTACGATCACAGTCTCTAATATAAACCACAAATTCGATATTTGTATGGCTTTTCTTTCACACAGTTTTTTTTTTGCGTGTCTTTTAATGGGAATTTACGAGAGATTTCTAAATAAATTTCAATAAAATAAACTTTATTGTAGCAAAACTTAACTTTATATGAAAACTTTATAATAAATATGAAACTACAAGTCTGATTGCAAATAAGCGATAAAATTTAACAAATCTTTAATATATCTTTCTTTTTATTTCACGTATAATTTTTTTTATTTTTTTAATAAATTTACTAATTAAAACTTGTTTTCATATTTGTTTGTTTGTTTAATAAATGTTTGGTTGGTTTGGTCAATACTTTTTTTTTGCTCCTCCTCCAAACAAAACAACAACAAATATTTCCATCTTTTTCATTTCTTTCCATGCAATATTAAATGCCACATGTATCCAAGCAGGTGATCAACCTCGCCGTGCTCAAAAGAATGTTGACTCATATCAACGTTTGTTTGGTGAACCCGAACGTCCAGTTACTCCTGCCAAAAATCACATGAAGAGCAACATTCCATTTGGTGCTAAGTCTGAAGCAGCTCAAGCTTTGATTGCCAATGGCAATGGTAACGGTCATTATAATGGTAAAAGTGGTTCTGTATCATCGACCTCTTCATCGGTATCATCATCAACTGAAAATTTGAAAACGAATGGTTTTTCGAAAACAGGTAAAATCTTTTTTTTTTTATTAATTTTTTTTACAGTTTATACTTTTCTTGTATTTATTTTAAAGCATGAATTTATAACTGTTGAAATGCTATGATTTGTATTATTTACATATGTTTTAATTAGAATCACTGAAAATAATTCTGAAGGAAGATTTAATAGCAATAATTTAGTCGTTCCATTTATAATTTATATAAAATTCTATAACGATGCCGGTATCTGTGTTCGGAATAATTATTTTGTTAGACTTAGCTTTGAGATTTACGCCGTGAGAAATCAGCTAATGGAATAACGAATGTCTGAAAAAAAATAATTTTTTTCAATTTTCTGCGGCTTTTTTCTACTGTCTTTTTATACCCTTCACCATAAAAAGTGCAAAAAGGGTATAACTAATTGTCATTCAGTTTGTAATTTCTACAATATCCATACCCGACCCTATAATGTATATATATTTTGAGTTCTTATGCCTAGTGAATGCGATTGAGCGATGCCCGTCTGTCCATCCGTGTTAGCGTTGAAATCAAGTTTGCAAGGGCAAAGGATTCAACAAAAATTTAAATATGCCAATCGATCAGATAAAGTGTCGAAAAAGGTGCTATTGGAAATCAGCGAGATCGGTCCATGTCCTTCGACGCAGCGGACAAAACATCACGCCTACCTCAAACTTTTGCCGTAGTTTTTGTCGCAAAAACGTAACTCCATTAAAATAAAAAAACAAATATATGGAACGATAAAGAATTAAAAAATAAGAAAAACACATCAAGTGAATAAATTGGCGCTCGCCCATATTTTCCGAGTTACGACGCTCTGAAATACCCATATCAATATGGGTATCATTGAAAAGCTTTTAATGCGATATTTAAGGAAATACTAATTTTGATTGGACTTTACTAAACTAGATTTACGAGGGCTGCTTTATATATTCCTGGCCTAATAGTGAAAATGCGAATATTTATAATCAAAAATGGTTTTATTGTTTTTCAAAGTATTCTCCAGCATGATTTATACACTTTTGCATGCGCTCAAACCAGTTGTCGAAGCACTTTTTCCACTCTGATTGAGACACTTCTAAAACATGGTTTTTGAACACTTCAACAGCTTCTTCTGGCGACAAAAATCGTTAACCACGCTTTTTTTCTTGATGTGCGGAAACAGGAAGAAGTCATTAGGTGCCAAGTCAGGGCTGTACGGTGGACGTACCATTAATTCGACGATTTGGCCGGTCAAAAACGCTCTGGTTTGAGCCGATGTGTGAGAGCTCGCATTGTCATGGTGAACAATGATTCGTCTTCTCTTGTTGGTTTTTCGAATTTCTCCGGTGACTTCAGGCAAAGAAATTGTAGTGTACCACTCAGAAGTGACCGTCCTACGTTGCTCAAGCGGAACAGTCGCCACATGACCAGTTTTGCCGAAGAAACAGGCGGCCATTTGCTTCGAAGTGCTTCTTCCACGAACTACTTTCGTTGGATTTTGCTCGTCTTTGAAGACCCACACGGTCGATTGTTGTTTCATTTCGGGCTCATACGCATAGATCCATGATTCGTCACCTGTGACGATTTTATAAACGTCTTTTGAAGCACCGCAATCGTATTTTTGCAACATTTCTTTGTACCAATCGACACGAGCATTTTTTTGAGCGACTTTTAAATTGTGCGGGATCCAACGAGAACAAACCTTTTTTACGGCCAGGCGTTAATGCAGTATCGAATGTATGCTAGTGGAAGAAATGTCCAAGGATGTCTCTATCTCTCGGTATGTCGCATGTCGATCTTGCATATGAGTTCACGCACGGCATCAATGTTCTCTGGCACAACAGCCGTTTTTGGACGACCTTCACGGAATTCGTCTTTGAGCGAGCTTCGGCCACCATTAAATTCATTATACCAATTTTTCACAGTGCTACAGAATGGTGCTTCATCGCCATGCAAAGATTTAAGTTCATCAATGCACTCTTGTCGTGATAATCCACGTCGAAAGTTGTGAAAAATGATGGCACAAAAATGTTCACGAGTTAATTCCATTTTTTTTTTTTCTATATTATTTTTTTCAAGTCACTGTAAACAACACAAATAATGGTTGTACGTCAAAACGTTTTGAGTACGATTATGCTTAAAAATGACAAACTTTCCAATGGAAATGTCAGATTGCACTTGGCAGCACTCGGTGTTGCCAGGCCAGAAATATATATAGCAGCCCTCGTACATAGATGGTGAAGGGTATATATATACGGCATAGCCGTATAGCTCTTTTTTTAGTATTACGAACACAAGTGTACAAACGTGTGCGCATTGTTTTCGTCACAATGTCTGTCCGTCCGTCTGTTACAGATCTACATATCTGGAACCTCAATAAGTGATAGACTTTGGAAATTTTTACAGAAGATGTATTATTATAGTTGCTATAACAACAAATACTAAAAATTAAAGGGTATTCCAAAAGTGACGTTATATTCACAAAATAATATTTTTATTTTTATGACCTGTGATTGGCAGACACGTCAAATGTTTACAGTGTCAGTAAATTTTGTGCGTTTTAGCAACAAGTAGAAAAAATAAAAATTTAAATCAAAGAGTGTCAACATATTGACGTGATTTCCACTTAATATATGGCTTTAGTTTTCAACGATAGTAGACAAACATTTAGAATTACGCAGAGTGTGTACATGTTGGCCCGCTATACAAATAAATTCGAAACAATCAGTTTAGAAATTAAAGGGTATTTCCAATAGGCTGTGAATTTGACAACCGTTTTAGGCAGACGTTTGACATTTTTATAATGGATGTACTGCCATGTCATAAGAATAATTAAAAAAAAATAAGACGATGGGTATCCCGATGGTAACGTTAATTTCATATGTATGGCGTCATTTTTTTAACCGTTATAGGCTGAGACTATAAATTAACGCAGGATATGTATTGTATATTGAAAGGTGTCGTAGTGGTCAGAAGGCTTTATTTTAAATTTCCCCAAAGTATGTTTTATACAGGCATGTCACAGAACTCAATTCCGATCAAAAGTGGTTACAATTTCGTTAATTGGTCCTTTAGATAACGAAAAACGAAAAATTTCTTTGGAATGAAACCACTTTTAAATTTCAAAGTGAAATAAAGATTCCTTGAAATAAATCGATCGGAATCGGAAGAAGATAAAACAAAATCGATCGGAATTGTTAATACGGAATTAAAACCAATTCGATCGGAATTTGTGACATGGCTGATAATAGCATTTAAAAATAAATGAAAATTAATGGGTGGCCCATACATTATACGGAACCTTTTGTGTGAGAGTTAAACTCACATTTGGCGGATTTTTAAATTTTGTTTTTTTGCCATTAAGATAATAATTGTGTGAATTATTGGAAAATGACTGTCACCGTTCTGATAGGGCAGTTTGCTACTTAGCAAGTCTTATCATCACTATCGGAAACGTTAATTCGCCCGCTTATAAATGCCACCTAGTAGTAAACTAGTTAAGTGTAATCGAGGCTTAATTACGTTTTTAGTCTAGAGATTTGTTTCACGTGACTTTTTATTTATTTCATTTTATATATATATTTTTTTGCATTTTCTGTTGCAACAAACACATTCAATAATTTTTTTTTTTTTTAGTTATAAGAAAAATATACTTCTTTTATTTATAAAATATGTCGCATCAGTTTACTTTTTTCATTTATTTCAATTAATGTAAAACCTCTCAAACAAAAAAAACAGATTTCAAAATAAATAAAATACAAAAAAAAATTATTCAACAACAAAAATATAAACTTCTAAGCTTTTCTATATTTGTGCTTTTTACTAATTAAACGCCGTTTAAATCTTTCTATTTTGAATTCTACATTTGAATTTTTTGCTGCCGCTTGTTTTATCATTAAAAAGTTTATCTTCGCAAAATGAGTAGTAAGTAATTCTTCTTTCGTTTATTTGCATCTTTATTTTTTTTTTTTTTTATTATAATAAAATTATAATTTAAAACTTTTACTCCTACCTTTCCTGCTTCCTTCCATCTCTCTCAAAAACAAGATCATGCAAGTCCAAGAGCTGCAGCGCCCAAAGTTGAAAATACCGAACTTGATTCTCAATTCAATCCAAATTGTGACGAGATTAAGAAAGATTCAAATTTAGAAAGTGTTAAACCTTCAGAGTTCGCAAATAATGGCGCTGGTGATGAAAGCTCTCAAACGCGCCGTGAATCAAATTGTAATACTGATAATCCGAATTCGTTAACTACTACCTGCCCGCCGCCAAATATTCAAGATTCCATAGTTGAGACAAGTGCTGATAGAGTAACTAGAGCCTCAGGTTCTCGCAACCCTATAACGGGTATGGGCTTGAATGGCGATGGTGTTGGCGGCTTAAAACCAATGAAAACAAAGTGTCGTAGAGGTGAAATTTAAAAAAACGCATTAATTTTTTTCGTTCATTTATTAAATACTAACGGTCGTATGCGTAACAAAAATTTAGTATATATGAGGCGAGGCCGTGGGTGAAGGAACTGGGAAGAGTCTCAGCGTTGTTTGTCCTTCTTTACATTTTGACGCTTAAAATCGTAAAATATGATCTATCATCATATTATATGGCATCTTTTTGTGTCAAATTGTGTGGAGGGGTTTGCTGAAACATACGATCCTGCTGCTCAGTTTCTTAGTACTTACGCCAATCCCATGCTAATTTTTTATGCGTTCGGCCTTTAGTAATTTATTCTGATGACTTTAATTATAGATCTGCAGTCTAACATATTAAGAACGATCGCATTCGTAACTCTCTGGACTTTCTGTAAAAATTAAGTAAAAAAAAACATCACATTTGTGGTACCTGCTTGCATTAACGACGATTTTCTAACTTCATTGTCGTTAAGCATAATTTTTCTAACTCAAATGTTGTAATTTCAACTCACGAATGTCGACTTTGACAGCTTTTTGGCATCTGGTATCAAAAAGAGTTCAACTAGAAATTTTGAAATTTTTAGTTTTTTCACTATTCAACTTTATTTCAAAGAAATTTGAAAGTTTTTTACGAAATCATGTATCAGGTGGTAGCTAGTGGCGAATTCAATTATTTTCGCCGTTGCTAGAAATGTCAAACTTCATGAATGAACTTCTTTTTAGAAAAAGCAAAACTTAAAAACAAACCCAAGGCGTATCAATCCAAAGCGGTCGCAAATGGCGAATTCATTATTTTCGCCGAAATTCTTAACGTCAAACTCTAAAAATAAAATCATGGTGAAATAATAAAGGAGTTAATATATTTGTGTTTTCATTTTATCTAGATGGCAACCCTGTAACCGGCGAAGGATACAAATCAAATGACTACAATCATACACCCAGCATGAATGGTGCCAATCAAATCATCAACAAAAATCGTATTCCACCCGGTGGATTTTCGTCTGGGCTCTGGTAAATGTATGCTTTCGTAAAGCTACAGGCTCTCTCTTCAAGAAAATAATAACAAACTATAACCTCAACAATAACAACAACAACAACTAATTTAAATGCAGCAAAACGGAAATATCTTAACGGAATAGAGAGATGCCACAAAAGTTCAACTTTAAATGATGATATTATATAAAAACAACAAGAACAACAGCAACAACTAATGTAATATGTTAAACGAAACATATTAAAAATTAGAAAAAAAAAAAACAAATTTGCTGCATCAAAAACCAGTAAAAAAATGAGGAAAAACCTTAATACTAAATAATAATGGAAAACAAAAAATAATAACATATTATTTTAAGCTAGGACACAAACCGTCACAAACAAAAATATTTAAACAGAAAAAAAATATTCATCTTCAAAAATAAACTTAAAACACATTTAACACTAAAAAAAAAAGAAAAACGAAAATTATAAAATTACAAACAACAGCAACATTTTCCAAACTGTCAATAATGAAATTTTGTTTTATGCAGTTTTTAGCATAAAATGAATAATTTTTAGAAATAACAAAACCAAAATGTTGCTTAACTTTAACTATTCTTTTAAATTAAAACAACCTAAATCATATAGAAAACAAAAGAAAAATTTTGCAAACACAACACAAAGTGTATTAACAACAACCTTAACGAATTTTCAATTTTTCTTTGTATTATGGTTTTTATTAATATAATAGAAGAAAATCAAAACAAACATGAAAAAAAAGAGTTTTGCAAAATTTTTTAAATTTCAATATTGATAAGGAATATTATAACAACAAGTTGTAATGATAAATATTGGTTGGCCTTTTTTGTTACAACAACAAAAGATGTAAATTTCAAAGTCTTTTATGTTTAATTAATGTCCTTACTTTTCTTCTAAACAAGAAACTGCTCAATATATTTTTTTAAATTAAAATAATTTTTTTCATTCATTTTATATTTTTTATTATTTTTATACAATTTTTTCTCAAAAAAGACCAAAATTCATCATTTTATCACAACAGCCACATATAATTCAATCATCATAAATAATTTTCTTTGCATTAAAAATACAAAAAAAAACATTTTCATCTAGAAATATATATATTTTTTGCATTTGCCTTTTGTAATACATTACATTTATTTAATTTTTGTATCAATCTTATTATTATATATCTTAATATATAATCATCATTTAATCTTTTAATATGAATAATTTTTTTATATAAAAAAAAAAACTGAATTATAAGTTTATGTATTTTTAAATAAAAATTTGCTAATTTGAAAATTATTTTTATGCTTAAATTTTTTTAGAAAAACCATTGATTATTCTTGATAATTAAATTTCAAAGAGTTGCGAAGAACAAAAATTAAAAAATAAAATAACACTTATATCAAATAAACACTTTTAAAGATTACCAGAAAAATTGACACAACTGTAAAAATTAAACAGTAATTAAAAAATGTTTAATAAAATTTTCTTATATAATTACAAGCAACCGTTGTTTTATTACATTTTTTTTTTTTAATTTTCTCGAGTTAGATCTATTTTGTAGTGAGCGATATAGCATAAACGGAATTTTTTAATAGCGGAGTTTTAGTAATACCTTTGCATATCTTGCGGATGTAAAAAGTAGTTGAGTTAGCGTGCATAGGGTGGTACATTAATATCATGAATAATGGCGTTTACTGTTAAATATACCAATACCCCGATTTGCGTCGCTTCGAAGTTGCGTCTTTTTTTAAGTTTCTGGAATTTCAATGCTGCGTTGTTCTTGTTTCAGTTTGCGTCGCATGGCTTCGAAGTTGCGTCGAAAATGCTTCGATTTGCGTTGTTGATATGAAAATGTTTTTACAAAGCTAAAGCAGAGAAAGGGGATTTCCCGTTTAGTAGAAAGCAAATTTGCAGGTGTGCGTTGTTTACATGTTAAGCGTAGTTATTAGTTTCGAATTACATATATGTCGTGGAATGAAGTTCAGCCTGAAAGTTAAAAAAATGAGCCAAAAAAGAAAGCAAATAACTTTAGACTAGCCCCTTCTACAATTAAATCCATTGTAATATTTTTATTTTAATAAAAATCTGTTATTCAAAAAATAATAAGAAAATATTTTGATTAAAAAAACCTTTTTCTAAGCTAAAATGTTTAAATCCTGTATTGACTAAACGAAAATCAAATACGTACGTAAACAATTGAAAATTCTGCTTCAGTTTGCGTCGTTTCGGTTTGCGTCTCATTTTTTCAGTCCCAATTAACGACGCAAACCGGGGTATTGGTGTACAGCCTATGTACAGAAATGTGAAGAGTATATAAATGTATTTTTGTTTCGCCCTAACATATGCAAGGAAAAATTTTAAACAGCACGCAAATAAAACTGTGGTGTGGTTGTTTTGTTAAATACATCGCACTTGATCAACAAGCGGGTATTAACAGTGCAGTCACACGGTCAAGTTTTTGTTCAATTTTCTTTCAAGAAATTTACTCATACTGCTTGTCAAGATTCACAAAAATTGAAAGCTGTGACGTAAGCTGCACGCAATTTCAAAGCAAGTTTTAAAGCAAGATGACATCACGAAAACAAATAAAATTTATTTGGAGGAAAAAACTTCAATCATCTGTTTTCTTGAATGTAATTTGAAAGCCTCAATTGAACGAAAATTTAAAAGCAAATTCTCAGCAAGTTTTTAAAGTGAAAGTGTATTGGTAAAAAATTAAAGAAATTTTAACAATTGAATGAAAACTTGATCGTCCGACACCCCAGTAACTCAAAATTTTCGGTAGAGATTAAAAACTGCGGTTACATTTTAAGAGAATTTAAAAAACCGAATACATTGGTTTTCCGTTCCTTTAAATTTGCGCAAGTATTGCCAAAAAAAAAATCAATTTTTTGAGTTAATACCAGTTTTCTAAAATGTCGATCATAAATGAAACAAATTTTATCAACAACAGTATCAACTCAATATAAAATCAATTTTTAATAAAAAAAAATTTGATTAGTTTTCTTAAAAAAAAAAGCTTAAATCAAAATAATACATTCGATTTACAATGGATTTATATGCTAACTTATGTATTCAAAATAATACCTTTTTGTTGATATGAAGGTTGTCACTACATAATCACGAAAATAGTCTCAAATTTTAGAGATGAAAGAGTTATCAGAATGCGTTGAAATTCCTACAGTAGATAGATGCTGATGTTGTTAGTAGATTTCTTGCAAAAACTGATCAAGTGGCATATAGCAAATTTGGATACAACCTAAAGTAGGCATTGGTCGACACGTTCGTTTGAACTTTTTTCGAAAAAAACCTCTATGTAAAAATTTATTATTTGGAATCTTTTTTATATTTATTTACTTTAATTGTGTTTGATTACTCAAATAATAATATTAAAAAATCATATGTTTTTCTCTTTGAACATAAGTTTGAAAAGCAGCAAATCGCAAGCAAAACGTGTGAGTTCAGAACATGTAAAACAAACGTTGGCGTTTTTGAAATCACATGCGAGTGTCAGAACATGCCTTATGAACTCTCCAAGAAAATATTTGCTTAAAACTAATACATTTAAATTTTGGCACTATGTTTTATCACTTGAAATTTTTTAGCACTTTTTTTTGTGCCAATTTAGCTCCAAAATTTTTTTGGATCTGGTCATACTGTTTATGATATTCTCAAGAAATATTAAATATTAAAAACTACAATCACCCCTATCGCGAATTATTTTCCACGTGAAATTTTTTTACATTTCACTGACAATCAAATTCCCCTTCTCATGAATGTTTGCTTTTTGCGTAAAATGTGGAATTTTTCAATGTTTTGTTCACTTTGATTTTGATAGTGGAGTTCATATATAAGTAAGTATTTTTCATCTAATATGAAGTTTTAGGTATGTAAAAAGTAATTTTAGGGTAAAATTGCTAAATAAAATTAAGTGACATTTTTCTTAACAAGTTCTAAGATATCAGGTCAATTGCCTCGTTAATTGCCATACAAGCTTTGGAAATCTATAACGGCTTTTCACTTTACAATTTTTGCTTAAATTTGCATTTTATACCCCGTAAACAACTTTTTTCCAGTTTTGCAAATGCAATGATAACAATATTCAAGTTGTAGAAAAAAATTGTTCACGTGAAATTTCCGATACCAATTTTCAGTTCGGGTGGAATAAAAATTTCTCGTGAACAAGAATTTCACATTTTATTCACGATAGGGGTGATTGTTTTTTTTTATTAATGAATAGAAATTATTTTTAATTTCTAAAAATCTTTTTTAGAAAGAATTTCTATTTTTACAAATGTATGCGGACGTTTTCCAAAGAAAACAAGAAATATTAGATGATCTTTTTAATTATTCGCCACACCGTTGAGTGGCATCTTTAGGTTATTTTTTATTTTAATTCATTATTCTATCTAATAAGCTACTGACTGCAAGCTCTCTTTAATGCAGATACTTTTATATATTATTAAATTATTCTCGATTTTTATTGGCAGTGGTTTCTGGTGTATTGTTTGCAAAACTGGACTCCTCTTTATTATTAAATTTTCCTTTTGTTTCTACAACTGGAGATTCCAAATCAATTGTTACCGGGCCATCGTTTTGTATATGCACTTGCATGTAAGCACCGAATTTGCCATCTAAAATAATTTTTGTGAATGTTAACGGAATAGAATTAAGAATACAGAGTGCATAGAATACCTTTAATTTTTGTAGACTCATACATTTGCCCCAAACTCTTAAGGAACATTTGATATAACTCTTGTGCTTGTTCTCCTTGCATAGCCAAATGAAAATCTGGCTTATTTCCTTTTAAGCGATTGTATAAGGTAAATTGTGAGATACATAATATTTCAAATTTCTCATCTTTTACACTCTTTTGCCATCTTTTTCCAGTTTCATCTTCAAATAAACGCAATGACAATAATTTGCGGGATCTAAGTATTTAAAATTTATAAATCGTTAACCATCACACGATCTTTTTAGGAATTATACATCCATTGATATCATACTTTATGTTAATGTAAAGCTTTTATTTATAAAAATATTAAACTTACAAGTATTCAATATCTTTTGCGGTATCACTGTGCGTTATTCCAACTAAAACACATAAACCACGTCCAATGGAACTTATCAATTCTTCGCCAACTTAATAATAAAAAGAACATCAGAGCAAACGTACACATATATTTTTTGTTATTTTGAGAACAAATACCTGTAACTTTAGCGGCGGTAACTCGTTGCACTATAGCCTTCATTAAAAATTTTTAATATAAATAAACCATTTTAGTTTTTATTAACAATTTCATATGACTACAATATCTTAACAACACTAAAACGACCATTTGTTTAATAGGGTTGCCAGACCATCCAATATGTGATAACAGTGTCATAGTACGACTCAAATAAAATTGTTTAAAGTCAGCTTTGTTTAAAAAGACTTAAAAAAATGTTTTAAATAATAAATATACCAGTTTTACAAAATAATAAATTTCGGTCTTAAAGGCTGAAATAAAACTTTCTATTCACTATTAAGGCTCTCTGCAAATATATGGAGGAGTTTAGAAGAAAAAAGAGAAACAATTTCAATAATAACCAATATACTTTATAATAGATTTATAGCGCTTCCTTGATCATATTATTTAGACCAACTTTATAGTTGTAAAATATCAAAACAATTCAATAAGTATTTTATTTTGAAAATTTTTTATATAAAATATAGTTAACTGTTATAAATATTAAGCTTTTATCACAATTATGCAACCAAATGACGGTTTCTTATTTTCACCACCGTCTACAATATCACAAATTATTTTTATTATACCATTTAGTGTATATTTTCCTAAATATTTATTTATGTTCTTTAATAAGTTTAGAATGCAGAGCATTTTAATATAGATATTTGAAAGTACTCACATCTCCAATATATCACCTTAAATTTCTGCTTCTAATCACATATTCGTTGATAATTCAATGCTCACTTTATTGATTAAAGCATGATTGTATTTATAATTAGAAAATCTGAATTGCATTTGCAAAATTATCAAATATACGATTGATTCTTAGAAAAAGATATAACTGAGAAGTTTCTGTGTCATAAATTATGATATTTAGGGTATACGAAATGAGAAATTGAAATATTATTCACTAAAATAACGATAAATTGCAACGGGATAATTAATACGTTGGCTTTCAAATTAACTTAAAATGTAAAGCATCAAAAATTATTTTTTTTTGTAATTTATTTTATCGACTATATATTTTATTCGCTCATAATTGCGTAAGTCGTAAGCATACATATACATATATTTTTTAAAACTAAAACTAAAAAGAAAAAACTTTTTTTTACAAAAGTTCCAAAATGGTAACGCTCATTGCGTCCTAATTTTAGTAATGTAATTTTATTTTTTTTTTCTGCTCTCTAAATAAAACAAATTGGTAAATTTTTTTTGTTGAACATATTAATGAAGTTTATTGATTAGTATGCAATAAAAAGAGTTGACTTTTAACGTTTTTATTTATAATTCTTTTGGTGGTTCTTTTAAGTGTTCTGGTAATTCTTGTATTTCTGTTTTAGTTGCATTTAGTGCTACACCTTCTGGCAAACTTCTTTCAATGTATTCTAAAAATGTATCCAAAGTGGATCCAGTCAATTTATGGAAATTCATATAACGAAAATATGTACGAATTTCATATTGTACGCGATGCTTTTTGTAAATATGCACAGATTTTAAAAGCGTCATACGATCCTTGTGAGCTTTTCGAGGGGACCAACTGCAAAAAGGTAAAAAAATATTAAACTAAACACTTATACATATATTGTTTTTCTATTTATTTATAAAATTATTATTTGGAATCTTTTTTATATTATTTACTTTAATTGTGCTTGATTCCTTCAAACATAAATATTTCATGATATTCTCACGAAATATTTATTATTTTAAATTAAAAAATGAAACGTATTACTGCGGAGAAAGCATATCCATATGGCCATTTCGCTACTGCGCATATATAGCTCATCAGTTGATTTAATGACACTCCATTGAATCAATAAGGCAAAAAGGCAATAAAAAACTCAAAAAATTTTAATACAAAAATACAGTAACCATTAAAATAAAAATAGTTACTCAATGGTTACTGTGTTTTTGTATTATATTATTATATTTTACTATGTATTATTATTGCAAGGTATATTTATTATACCCACACAGGTAGAAAATTGTTTATCTAAGTTTGTCATTCCGTTAGCATTTTCTACAATATTCTTATCCGACTCAATGAAGTATATATGTATATTCTGAGTTCTGATGCATAGCGAAGTCAATTGAGCGATGCACATAGGAGTATTTTGCCAATCTAGCCAGACATTAGACCAAAAATTAATTTTGAGAAATGTAAAAATTTAAGTAAGCAGCTGGACAGATAACAAAATTCTACAGAGTACAGTGAATTTTTAAGACTTTTGCTTGCGATTTGTCGTTTTGGGACACTGTTAAAATCAGGAAAGTTGAGTGAAACAGTTATGTTTTTATAGACGTTATACGATTTTGAGAGCTTTACAATATATTTTTTGTGGCTAAACGAATAAAGATTTTATATTGGCTTTTTTTTTTGTGAAAGGCTATATTAGCAACTACTTATATATATATTATTAAAAAAAAAAATCGTATAAGTTTTTTTGATACAAAATTTCGTTCGAAATTAAAAAAAGGGAATTTTTTTTTTTAAATTTTTTGTAAAAAAAAGTGAAAAGATTTTTGAGAGTGATCTCCATAACGATCCTAAAAATGTTATATATCACTTTAAAATTTACTATCTCTACTTTTATACTGTAGAAAAAAAACGTTGCGCGTTTTTGCGCATAACCACTAAATACTAGTGTAAGACCTACTCCACTATGCTTCTAACAGTACTTAACGCAAAATAAGATTGAGATTCGGAACAGGTCTTTGAAGAATCAGACGAAGACGACCATGGCACTCATCATTATCTTACTGCAAAAAAGTTGTTTAAAAAAATATTTGTTATAATTTTAATTAAAATTACCGTTACAATCATAAATAAGTTATTACTATGAATAAATTAATTATTGTGTTGTAAATTTTTTTTTTTTTTTAAACAGATAATTAAACAGAAATTAATTATTTTCAGATAAGTAAAGTACTATAAAGTAATAAATCACAAAAATATATTTTTAATAATATTTTTGGGAATCGGGGATTGGTAAGGCATTGGAATGCTTATAATGAATATTTTTAGGAAACTGGCAAAAAAGTTTCTAGCGGTGGGATTGGAGGGATATCTCCCCCTGCACATATAAATTAATTTCTATGGTTCTAAGGCGTATGTAATCCATTTCGTTTAATAATTACATTCTTTTTTCAAATTATATTTTATATCACCGCCCACAAAAAGGGGCGTGGCTAAAATAGCACTTTAGAATCTATTGAGTCCAACTTTAAGTTTCTAAACATTCTTTGTCCTTAAAAGTTGTAATTTCTAAACAAAATGAAGGAAAAACTAAATAAACTTTCATTTTTCAGAAGTAGGATCTGTTCTTCTAAGTCCGATTTTTCTTGTTTTTTAGCTTTAACAGCCTAACAGTTTTTTCCGCCAAGTTTCATTAATCTAGCAGGACTCAATAAATTTTTAGAGCCAATATAAGCTAAAAAGAAATGTCCGGCTAGATTGGCAAAATGACCATCTGTCCGTTTGTATTCGTGTTGAAATCAACTTTGCCAAGGCACTAGCATAGCTAGAGAAAATTGAAATATGACAATCGATCAGACTTAGTTCCAAAAAATTTACTATTGAAAATCAGCATGAACGGTCCATGTCCTTCGGGGCAGCGATTAAAACGCCAAGCCTGCCTCTAATTTTATTTATTGCTATTTTTTCTTTATTTACTCTTTATTAAAGCTAATCGAGCCCTCGGGGCCATATGTGATTAACTATTCAACTTTCTATAATTTTATAATGAGATAGCGTACATTTAAAAACATATTCTTATTTTTTTTATTTTATTTTATTCAGTAAAGTACAAGAAAAACGCATTAAACCTGAGATAATAAAACCAAAGGAATACAAAATTCAAATAATTTTAAATTAAAAATATTATTTCATTAACTGATTAGTAAAATTTGTCAATAGGCTCCTCAACCAAATCAATATGATAAAAAAATAACACACAGATAAAGAAAGTAGTCTAAGCAAAAAAAAAATAAATCTTCTGTGTGGAAAATGTTAGGATTAAAATAATAGGATCCAGTAAGTAGTGTCAAGTGTCAATTAGTTACCATTAGTACAAAAGGTGAAAGAAGTTTACGACGGAAAACATTATGCGAATGTGAAAAAATTTTTAACTCGTAAGGCAGATAATTCCAGCATCGTTCTACTCTGACTAAGAATGATTTCTAAAACAAATAGTAGAAAATTTTTGGTATAAAAATTTGTGAATTTCTAGTTTAGCGAGAGAAGGTAAAGGTTTCATAAAGTGGACGAGGACAACGGTCTTAATTATTTTATAAAATGACAAAATGCAGCGCATCTGAACAAATTTTGCAGTAGAACAACCTAAAAATCTCAGAGCGAAGTAAAAAATATGAGCTCGCCAATTCAAATTATAAACAAAACGTATTATCCTATTAAAAATACGGTAAATATTATTCATAAAAGAGGACAATGTCCCAGAGAAAACCTCAAGTCCATAAGTTACATAAGGAACTAAGAATGCATTAGCCAATCTGTATCTAATGAAAAGATGAGATTATATCAATTTAAAAGCTAAAGTTTAGCTTACTGTCTAAAATAACATCTAGGCATCTCATTTGATCAACAAAGTCGATTTTGAAGCCACCTTAAAAAATATTAAGATTAATAAAAGAGTGAACATTAGGTCCAAAAATCATTCCTTAGGTTAGGTTGCACAGGCTGCCGGCGTAAGAACTTCGACTTACTTAGGTTCTAAAGGTCCCGTTGTGTTACCTGGAATATGATGTGTAAGGATCAATTCAGGTCCCTACGCTACCATCAAGATCAAGTTTTGTGCAAATTAATAGTCAGCGAATTTCTGAAAAACTATTCAGAAATTGACTGAAGCCAAAAATTTATATGTGTTTCTAAAATATCAGAAAACTCACGGTGGCAAGATAAAAGTAAAGCATATTGAGATCTGTTCAAAAGGTAAGAAAAAATAAGCTTGCAGGACGATTTGGAAAGCATAAATTGGTCTTTTAATTTTAATAACATTGTAGAGTGATTCAAAGAGTTAAGGGCCTTAGATAGATCTAAGAAAATAAGAGTGCTGAATTTAGTATCATTAATATTCTTCCTAATAGATTCTGGCAGCTCAAGTAGCAAAAGAGTGGTATTATGACGACGGCAAAACGCGTATTGAGAGTTATAAATTTTAGATAAAGTCATGTTAAGGAGTTGTTCCTTTAAAATATGTTCCATCACTTTGGAGAGAGCAGGAAGAATTGAAATGGGGAATAGGAATCACTCGAGCAGTATTCCAGCACATTGGAAATTGTGATTGCATAAGAATCGTGTTAAAAAAGATGTTACAGTATGTGGGAAACATGAGGAAAAATAATCTTAATAAATTTAATGGGAATGT
Source organism: Gymnosoma rotundatum (assembly GCA_916610165.2). NCBI lineage: Eukaryota > Metazoa > Arthropoda > Insecta > Diptera > Tachinidae > Gymnosoma > Gymnosoma rotundatum. The sequence continues at coordinate 125,036,886 of OU744336.1, read as the reverse complement.
CGTCTACGCCTACAGAGGATGACTTAACCCTACATAAAGCTTCAATCATTTTACTCTCACTTACACATCGAAAGGACTTGGTTTTTTTCAGAAAAATCGAAGTCATTTATGCTGTGTAATTGGTTGGACTCAGCATTGCCGATATTACCGAAGTAAGTATTAATATCTTCGCTGTCACCCTCCTTAGAGAAGCCTTTATCGTACAAAACACCAGCTTTATATAAATTAAATTTATTGGCAAAAAGTTCCATAGTCTACATGATCTTACAAAGGAAAATCTTTCAAAAATACAATTGCTTATTCTTAGCAATATAATAATCAGGCATCTTGTTGACCAAGTAAATTTTTCAATATCTTTTTTCAACTTTCGTATGCAGGTGGTTGTCTTTACGGCTTATTCACCTTTTACTATTTATTCACTACTCCGCTTATTCTGAACTGATGCTGACATTTAAACCGTGTTACAAGTTAAACCATACTGACTACTGCCGTAATCAAATGATGTGTATTATAAACGATATGTTTACTAATCGTATATTAATGATCGGAAAGTGTTTTATTGGCAATTTAAATAAACTTTCAGTAAAATTTACTGATTCTTGATTTTTTTTAATTAAGACATTTGAAATGCGATTTTGTTTTTTCAATCGCATGCAATTATTGTTATTATTTACTTTTAAATGCAATGGTTGTAATAAAAAAATTTATTTGATGCATAGTAACAAATGCAAAGAAAATGGCTTAGTTTTCGTCTAACGAATATAGCAGTGGTCAATAATAAACATTTCTCCTATTCTATTTGCTTAAAGTTGTTGGCTTAATAGATAATAGTTCAGCTAGGAAGAATGCTGATGTCGGATGATGATTGTCAATATAAATAAATGTTTGGTACGCCCAACATCGGGTTTTGAACGACACTTAATATATTTAAAAATACAACACACAATCATATTTTTTATAAAGAGTAAGGGGATCAAATCTAGTTTACCGAAGCAGCTTAAAAATGAAAAAGAAGTTGTCTACGGGGAGTAAAATGCGATTTTAAGCAAAAAATGTTAAGTGAAAAATTAGGGGCTAACGCTTAGTTTCGGAGTTACGGATCTCCAAAGTTTGTGTGTATAATATGGCATAAATCGAATATTTCATGAAGAAATGAGGCAAATGGTTATCAATAGAAAGGTAATTTTATTAATGTGTGTGTAAATAATTTTTATAAATTTTTACCTTCGCCACAAACCTTTTAATTTAACAGAGCTCTGTTACAAAGATAACATAGCCCTATTAAAGGAATAAACATTCGGTTTATGCATCCAAACTGTAAATTTTTTGGAAACGGCGAAATGTGGCAAAACCAAAATGAATTGGATTTGCTTGCGAGGTGTCCTTCTATAGTTCTGCATACTTAAAATATTTAAAAGGGCGTGTTATATTTTTTTGGGCACTTATATTTTTAAAATTTATATTTCTCTGGGGAATGAGCCCAGGTATTCCTCTTTAATTGTCCATACTTGGAATTTTTAACAGCGCAAGTTGGAACGGGTTTTGGGCATTTTAAAATTTGAGTTTCTCTAAGGGATGAGCCCATTTTTATGGAAACAACAAAAGATGGCAAAATCGTATGATACAGAAATGTGTGTGAGGTATTCCTCTTTAATTGTCCATACTTGGAATTTTTAACAGCGCGAGTTGTAACGGGTTTTGGGCATTTTTCAAATTTTTAAAATTTGAGTTTCTCTAAGGGATGAGCCCATTTTTATGGAAACAACAAAAGATGGCAAAATCGTAATATTACAGAAATGTGTGTGAGGGATTTTTCTTTAATTGTCCATACTTAAATTTTTAACAGCGCGAGTTGGAACGGGTTTTGGGCATTTTTTATTTTTTAAAATTTGAGTTTCTCTAAGGGATGAACCCATTTTTATGGAAACAACAAAAGATGGCAAAATCATAATAATACAGAAATGTGTGTGAGGTATTCCTCATTAATTATCAATATTTGGAATTTTTAACAGCGCGAGTTGGAACGGGTTGTGGGCATTTCCAAATTTTTTAAATTTGAGTTTCTCTAAGGGGTGAACCGATTTTTATCGAAACAACAAAAGATGGCAAAATCGTAATTCTACAGGAATATGTGTGAGGTATTCCTCTTTAATTGTCCATACTTGGAATTTTTACCAGCGCAAGTTGAACGGGTTTTGGGCATTTTTTATTTTTTAAAATTTGAGTTTCTCTAGGGGATGAACCCATTTTTATGGAAACAACAAAAGATGGCAAAATCGTAATAATACAGAAATGTGTGTGAGGTATTCATTCTTCTTTAATTAATGTATGAAAGTGTAAAAACCCTATAAAGCCGTTTTTTGACATAAACATGTATTCCATGCATAACTTTTAAAGGTTAGAAATAAGCTTAGTTGTGTATCCCTTTCGTATTATCATTATCAGTGATAAAATTGGTTTAAAAATTGCTTTGAAGGTAATGCGATTTTTTTTACCGGTATTTGTTACTTCAACAGTTTATAACCGAACGTGGATTATATCGATAAGTTTATTGGTAATTTATGACATACGAATATACTTTAAGGTGAACTGAATAGTTTTAAAAGCATATTAGGTTCTGAAAAAACATACCATTTCCCAACATCGATGCCGAGATGATTTGCAGCAGTTGTAGCAAACCAAGAATAACTTTTTAAGACGGCCGGATCAACTCCACGTAATTCTATTTCCAATTTACTAAAGAGTTTTTCTTGTTCGCTTATTTGCGCTGATAGAGGAGTAAGTGCAGAGGAATCAACTGGTACATTAACAGTATTAGAAACTTCAGTTGCCAAACAGCGAAAGGCTGCTATGTTTGGAGCGGTGCGCGTTGCCAAACATTTTGTTAAAGCCTATTAAAAATTAAGGAACAAATCTAGTTTACGGGCACCGCACCAAAATTAAAAAAAAGTTGACTACGGGGTGCAAAATGCAATTTTAAGCAAAAAATATAAAGTGAAAAAATTGGCGGCAACCCTTAGTTTCGGAGTTACGGACCTCCGAACTTTTTGTATCTAATAAGGCACATATCCAGTATTCGATGGTAGGATGGGACAATATGGGTATCATTGGAAAGGGAATTTAAGGGCCTATTCAATTAAATAGAAAAAAAGTAAAAATAAAATAAAAAAATCAGGTAAGGCTCCAAAAAAACTATTTTTTCCATATAAACATAATTTTACTCAAAAACGAAAGAATTTTCTCCTCTATGGTATAAGCAACAGCGGCTTTGCTTTCTAAAGGTTTCCTGCGTAGCCGGCCTTCGGCCGGACCACAGGATTTTCTCCTCTATGGTATAACCAACAGCGGCTTCGCTTTCTAAAGGTTTCTTGCGTAGCCGGCCTTCGGCCGGGCGCAACGATTTTCTCCTCTATGGTATAACCAACAGCGGCTTCGCTTTCTAAAGGTTTCTTGCGTAGCCGGCCTTCGGCCGGGCGCAATGATTTTCTCCTCTGTGGTATAACCAACACCGGCTTCGCTTTCTAAAGGTTTTCTGCGTAACCGGCCTTTGGCCGGACGAAAGGATTTTCTCCTCTATGGTATAACCAATAGCGGCTTCGCTTTCTAAAGGTTTCCGAATAACTAATTTTTTTTGTAAAAAAATGTTTTTCCGCACCAGATTTTTTTATTTAATTATTTTTTCAATTTTTCCTGCTTCAATAAATAGCCTCTTATATTCCCTTTCCAATGATACTCATATTGTCCCATTCCGCCATCAACTACTCGATAAATAACATATTATATATAAAAACTTTGGAGGGCCGTAACTCCGGAACTAAGGGTTGCCGCCAAATTTTTCACTTTACATTTTTTGCTTAAAATTGCATTTTGCACACCGTAGTCAACTTTTTTTTAATTTTGGAGCGGTGCCCGTAAACTAGATTTAAGCCAAAATTAACACATATTAATTTATCTTTTATGTAATAAAAATGTTGATAATTTTACCGAAATCATTCTATTTCTCCTAGTTCTTAAATAAAAACAAATGTTGTAGGTTATGCAACTTTTGACGTTATTAAAAAATCAGCTGTTCGATTAGCACAACAGGATGAGTCAAAAAATAATACAAGTTTATAATTACACACATGGATACTTTCAACCATATATAAAATTTGAAAAGGCATTAAAATCAAATAGATTTTATTGTCGCTAAAATATAAAAAAGAAATCGACAACCACTTCATATAGTGAGTCCTCGATAAGCTTCTCAAAATGTATTTTTCAACAAAATTTTATACTTTTAATTATTTATATACAACCAAGGCAAATTGATACAGGTTATATTTTACGTGTATTTTGTTTTTGTCAAATCTTGTTAAGCTGTCAAAAACGTCTAGCAATATGTGTATATATTTGTTAAAAATAAGCAAGCAATTGAACACATACATACATAGAATACTCATATGCACTTTATACCAATATACACATACAATAAGAAAAAAAAAGCAACAATTTTGACAACTTGCAAAGAAAAACATGAGCAAATGATGTCACCTGTTCAATTTGCTTTGTATACAACTTTCGATATTTTAAATACCTACTGAAGCGGTCTATCCACGATCAAAATATTCGACCTGCATTATGGAAATAAATGAGAAATTGTATTAGTATATGTTTCACAGATGATGATGGATGAGAAATTAAAAAAATTTTGATTTTTGGCATGCTTTCCCTTTTGTGTAAATGTGTTTATTTTTCAACTACGTACAAATTGTTCATTTAAAACAAGATTTCAAGTTGTGCAGTTGCCAAAAATGTCGGAAGAAAAAGAGGAATCTCGGAATTTATTTATTTATTTATTCAAAATGTAATATAAAAGCCCTACTGGGCCAATTAATTTATATTACACAGTAAAATTAAAGCCTTAAGAACTACTTATGTATGAATACACAATTTTTAAATTTTAATTTCCAAATAAACTTAACTTAGAATGAACATGGTTTTGAACTGTATTTATATATTTATAACATAGGATTTAAATCATACAAATATCATGAATATCATTGGTTCCCCCCTAAAAACAAGATTTTAAAGAAGCACATGTCAATAAAAATTCCCAAAAACACATCGCAAGTGATAATACAACTGCATGAATACAAAACATATAAAAGTATGAAGTGTTAAAAATCTTTAGAATTCAGAAAAATTAATTCTATTTATGAATTAACGGTATTTAAAACTATAAGTTGTTTAGATGAAAAAGTAGCTTGCGTCTAAACGCATTATTGGAGTGAGAAAAAAGTCGAAGTATAAGAGGTAAAGAATTCCAATGACGAGCTATTCTCACTATAAAAGACTTCTCAAACTGGGAGTTATAGATTCTTGGAATAAAAAGCTGGGGGTTTCTAGTAGAATGCGAAAAGAGAAATTTAGAACAAAGTTTAGCAGGAATACCACTTTTTATGACCCTGTAGAAAAATAGTAAATTGCGCAATACAAGAAAATTATGAAATGAGCAGCCCAGAAACTGTTTTACATAGTCCGATATATGATCCCTTCTAGCAACGCCATATACATACCTAACTATCATGTTCATAATGCGATTTAACCTTGTTAAAACAAGTATGCCAGCTCCGGAGAAAACTTGTATACCATATAGAATCTGCGGCATCAGAATAGCATGAGCCAAGGTTAACTTGACACGAAAAGGGACGTATATATTAGTAGAATAAAGTCGTCGCAAGAGCCCTGACACCTTACTGCAGAGATAGTCAATATGGTCCTCAAAAGATAACCTGTTATCAAGAAAAACCCCAAGACACTTGAGTTTATACAAAACTTCAACACAAGATTGACCCAAAAATATGTTTATAGAAGGCGAAAGCAGAGTAGTGTTCCCAAGAGTCAGCATTTTTGTTTTCGAAGCATTTATGGAAAGTGAGTTTTCATTCAACCAATAGTAAACTCGTTGCAGGTTTTCATTAATATTTAACTGTAGGGCATTAATATTAGATCGCATACCGGTAAAAAGAAGAAATATATCGTCAGCAAAAATGTATGATTTGCAATAACTATTTTCTATATAAAGTGAAAAATCATTGACGTAGAGAATAAAAAGAATTTATCAAAGTTTACTAGGCATTGCATGCATCTTGGAACGTAACAAGTGCAACGTAAAGTGATCATCATTTATCAGAATTCTACAAAATTTGGGTAGAACCCACTGATAAGCTAAATGAGCAGTAGCGAAATGGCCATATGGATATGCTTTCCCGGTAATAATACATTTCATTTTGTTGCTTTAAATAATAAATATTTCATTAGAATATCATGAAATATTTATATTTTTGAAGAAATCAAGACGATTAAAGTAAATTAACATAAAAATGAATTTGTGCTTAAATATAATTGAATTCATTATTAGTTCTTATAATAATATTCCAAAAACTCATCTCATGCGTCAAGATGGACCTTACATATTTATTCATTACTTTTTTTTCTTTATAAAAGTAAATGTCAAAAATAGCTACAACCTGATGAATTGTTGTGTCATTCTAGGTTTTATCATGTCTTTTTTTTAAGTGCATTCAGAATTTGTTGACGTTTAACAACACGTGCATTGAGAATCAGCCATTTGTTTACATTATTTAAGGGCTTTTTATTATTTTCTTAATAAAATGGATGAAGGTAAAAACTTAAAATAGTTTGCTTAAACCTCCTAAATTATTTATTATTTGAAGATGTGCCTCCACTAGTGCACGACAGCGAAGAGTGTTTAAATGGCTCTTGTGGTGAGTCCGATTTTACCGACAATGATTCTGGTGAAGAATGTATGGAGCAAGGTGAACCTACTACTTGTCTGTTTTGTACAAAAGTGCTGCCCTCGGTTGATATAGCACTAGAACATGTAAAAATTGACCATAAAGTGAATTTTGGAAGATTAAAAGCTCAATTTCAAATGGATCAGTATTCATTTATAAAGCTTGTCAACTGTATACGGGCGGAAAATATAACAGAAGATAAATTACAAAATGTAAAAACCGCATTTTGGAGTGATGAAAAATATTTTAAACCCATTGATTATGAACCATGGTTAAGCTATGGTATGTAAATAAAGCAAAGAACTGTTAACGGCATTTAAATATTATTAAATTTCAGATTTCGATGAACTAAAAGCTGAAGAGTTGGCAGAGGATCTCGGAAACGAAATATATTTAAGATCGTTGATAGAAAAATTACAAGAGCAAGTCAAAACGCAACAGGATCAACTAGAACAGGCATCACAAAATATGGAAACAATGCGAAAAAGTTTTCATAGGTTAATGGAAAAAAACGATACAAAAGTAACACAAAATAATTCAAAAAACATTGCTTGTGTGGGATCAGTGTCCTTAAAAACAGACGAAGGGTATTTTGACAGCTACACGCATTTTGGCATACATCATGAAATGCTTTCGGTTTGTATATCTCTGAGAGCTGGATATGTAAGCACGTATCTGTATATTAAATCAACTTTTTTGTAGGATGCTGTTAGAACAACTTCTTATAGAGATGCTCTATTAAATAATAAAGAATTTGTTAAAGACAAATATGTTCTAGATGTGGGTTGTGGTACTTCCATACTATCAATATTTGCATCACAAGCTGGAGCTGCTAAAGTTGTTGGCATAGATAACTCAGACATTATTTACAATGCAATGGATATCGTCAAGTATTGTTAATGTTTAAATCTTTCTAAAAATTACTAAAACAAACCTCGTTTTAAATCTAGGAAAAATAATGTCGAAAATATAACATTAGTAAAAGGCCGTTTAGAAGACACCGAATTGCCGGAGAAAAAGTTTGATATTGTTATTTCTGAATGGATGGGTTACTTTTTACTCTTTGAGGGTATGTTGGATAGTATAATATATGCCAGAGATCATCACTTAAAAGAAAATGGTATACTTTTACCAAATCGGTGTACCATGAGCATTCTAGGTTACGGCAACAAACCGCTCTTTGAAAATCACGTAACATTTTGGAATAATGTTTATGGCTTAGATATGTCAAATATGCTTAAAGAAGTTATGCATGAACCTTTAATAGATATAGTTGATGCGGAACACATTCTAACTAATGCTATTTGCATAGCAGACTTGGATTTAATGAAAATTGATTTAAACTATTCTAACTTTAAACATTGCTTTGAACTGACCTGCTGTAAAGAAGGAGAACTATGTTCCTTCGTTGGGTACTTTGACACATATTTCGAGCTACCAGAACCTGTCATGTTTGGAACATCACCTAAAGATAAGCCCACTCATTGGAAACAAGTTGTATTCTTTATAGAGGAACCACAAAAAGTTATGAAAGGTGATATTGTTAGAGGAATGTTACAATGTAAAAGAAGCCAAAAAAGTGCTAGATCACTGGATATTATTATAGAAGCATTTAACAAAAAGTATATTTATTACCTTGATTGATTTTGAGGTCAAATAATTTAGATTTGAAACACGCATTTTAATTGCAATGTATTCGTAAATAAAATTATAATTATAAAAAAATGCCGCTATTATTGTTTTGATGATAAAATCAAACTAATTTCACAAGATGAAATATTCAAACAACTAAAAATATTGAATAAATATATAGGTAGAAAAATGCTGCATATTTTTTTTATACTTGAAACAAGAAAAAAAGAGTCTCAAATTGAGCTCCAACTTACTATTAATCATTTAAAGATACTTAAGCAAATAATGTTTAAAAGTATGGGCTTCTATTTGCAGTACAAGTATGAATTTAAACTGTACCACCTTCTAATTCAGATGCTGGAATTTCGGGCTCTTCATCATTATATACATTTTCCGCCATTTGCCAAACTTGCATAATATTATCTTCAGAAACGGAACAAATTATCCAAGGTTCGTTAGGATTCCATGAAAAATCGGATATCTTAGCAGTATGACCACCGTGTATGAAAAGTAGTTCTGGTGGACCATCTTCAGCGTCTTCGGCACTCTGTTCTTCACCGATTTTTGACAAGTCCCAGACATGCAAACGGCGGTCGGTACCAGATGAAGCCAAAATTGTTTCATTATGTGGAGACCATTGTACTTGAAAGATTTCATCTTTATGCGATTCAAAGGAATGTAGTTTTAATTTTAAATTACGCAAATCCCACAAAGCTACTGTTTTATCTGCTGAGCCGGTAGCCAAAATAAATTCTGAATAGGGATTAAAACTCAGACAATTAACTTCTGCCGTATGGGCATCAACTGTATGGGATGGTTTGGAAGTGTTATTATTACGTGTATCCCAAATCATTAGTTTTTGATCATCTGCTACAGATCCGAACAATGATTCGTGTAGCAAATGCCATGCTACATCCTCAACTACTGCTGTATGGCCTGTAAAAATATTCTTTGCATCAATAACACGGTGCTCTTTTGGCGTAGCATTTATGTCCCATAGACAAATTGTATGATCGTCAGACGCTGACAACAAATAGCCATTCAAGTTAGGATTCCAAGACAATCCATAGCCTTCCTTTTGGTGACCGCGTAGCCTTAAATCTGGTTGACATTCCCCAGAAGGCTCGGGCTTGCTCGGATGTTTCGTGTAATCAAAAACCAAAACATCACTTGAAGGAGTCTTAGTAGCAATTACGCAAGCATTTTGGGGCATATAACGAGCCCTATTTACTTCTCCCTCGTGATTTATTTTAATTTCAATCTCTATCTTACCACACACTGAACCAAAGCCACCAAATTCTCCTTTTTCATTGTCATAGTGGGAACCATCAAACTGAGCGTCCTCACTTGGGAGCTGAACACTAGCTATGAGCAGGTGATTTTGTTCGTCAGATGTGTGAGTTCCCAAAATTAAGCGATGCACGGAATAATCTTTACCTTCCTGTTTTGTAACGTCAGGCAACCATTGAGCAGTTAACGATGGCCATTCTAAAGCATGTGTCATTACTAAATCATACAGAAACGGAGTATTTTTCTTCCAGATTTTATATTCCTCATTAATGACGCGTTCCTCTACTGCATCATCAAATGATTCCGCTATTAAAAACATGAAATTTACTAATTTTTCACTGAATTAAAAAAAATTGACTCACCATTGTCACTTCGATCGACCATGTTGAATTTCTTAATAAATTCTTGTAAACAATATTCTAAGATTAATCCTCAAAAAGCCAGCAGCGAACTACGGTAGTCCCGCCAAAACAATTTTTCGGTAGTATGTTTTACGTTTGTAGTAAGTATAATTTGCAGCAGCGTCTCAGGCTCAGCTAACAATATAAATGTTTGATCTTACTACAAAAAATTAATAAATCTGAGAAAGTCTTCCTTTTGTCGTAAGATATAGGTAATAAATAAGTTTTTCGCAATTTAATGAATATATTCAAGAAAATACAAAAAATTTACCGGAAAATGTGCAGAATTACCAAGGCACAGCCGCCACATAAAATTAACTTTTAGTATTTGCAATAAAGGAATAGAATGGAATGAACTGCACTTTAATATAAAAGTTGGCAGTACTATTGGTAACTTAAGCATTGCCAGAGCAAACCAATTAAAAATATATGTAGCTTCAACATAGTTCCCACATCAGGGATAATATCGGAAATTCCTTCAACAAACGCAAAATTCAACTCCAAAGTTTATTTTTACGTCACTTAAGAATAAGTCGATGCCTTTTTCCGTCAACTGAATCAAAAATTATTTTTTTCAGGCAATTATTTGGCCATGGAATTTTTGGCATATCATGTTTTTTATCTCGTCATTAATTTTTATTATTACCTGCTGTCATAACAATTTTAATTTTTTTTTACAATTTTTATATATAATGCATGCTGGGCCTTATGGCTACAACAATGCATTTAGTGCCTTTTTATGCAACAATAGCGGTATTCAGAGTTTAATGCTTTTTATGTTGGAAGTGTTTGCAAATGAAACGGTTTTGTCATCAATTGTGCGGTATACTTTTCGCAACTGCTTGCGAATTAACTTACATCTGGTATACTTTTATCAGCCATAAATATTTCGGTTTTTTAGTTTTACATACGCACAGCAAAACTACGCAGAATTTGCTCTATTGGGAACCCAAAAATTATGACTAAAGCCTGGTACTGTGTTCTTATTTGTGAAATTTGTTGAGCAACATTGATTATTTCATGTGGAAAATTTGAGATTTATAATGTGGTGTCTATCTCGCGAAAAATTGACTACTCGATATATGCCATATTATATATAAAAACTTAGGAGGGCCGTAACATTTTTTGCTTAAAATTGTATTTTTCACTCTGTAGGTAACTTTTTACTTTGGAGCGGAGCCTGAGAACTAGATTTAAGCCAAAAAGAAATGACAACTAATTGACGTTTATCATCTAGACAAAGTTGTCAGAGGTGGAGGCTTGACAAAATTGTCTTAACGTTGCAATAACACTAATAAGAGGAGTCTAAACGTAATAAATTTTTGTCTTGACAATGATTCGACTTTTATTAAGACAAAAATATATCAGGTATAAACTCTAGGTTAACAACAATTCATGTATAATGTAGAAGGGGTGTAATGCCTAGTTTATTATTTGTCAATAATTGAAATCCAGTAATGGCAACTCTTAATTGAAATAAAAATGAGAACAATTTTTTTCTTACCTTTGTTGACATCATTTTTGAGGAATTGGAAGTTAATAGCAAATATCAGTCATAATTTAATATAATGGAGGCACTAGACATCCTAGAAAAGCGGATTGATACATTGTCACGTTTTATAGGCAATGTACCGGAAAATAATTCATCACACGATTTAGCTGTCGATTCAATAAAAGTGCCTGGGGAAAATATTGTAGACTCATTAATATCTGCCAACAACATATTAAATGAAGCCATCTCTGGCCATGAAAATATTAAGAAAATTGTGGACAGGACAGACGAATTAGAAAAATATTTAGACCCTCATTTTCTAGAAGAAAATCAGCATGTTAGAGCCAAGGAGGTGTACATAAATGCGGTGGGCCATGATTTACACACACAATTCCAACAGTTGGATAAAATCAAAGAACTGGAGCCTACGTTAGGTGCCGAGTATTTTCGAAATATCCCGAGTGAATGTGTAGACAAGTTAAAGCATCTTAACAAAGATAACGATGAATTCGCTCAACAAGCAGAGTTAATCGAAGAAAGTCTAATTCTGGCAATGAAACGTTATGGAGAAATACAAAAAGGTCTTTTGGAATCTTTAAATGCAATAACCCAGCGGTTGGAGGCTGTTGAGGAAAAAGTGCAGCAAAAGAAAAAAGAAGATATGGAAAAAGACATTGATGTTGATATATTCCAAAACTAGTATATATAGAATGTTAACTTATACTTATTTATATAAATTAAATAAACTATTTCAAAATACAAGCAACTGTTTAAAATTTTAAGTTAATATTTATACAGAGCTTTTCGATCATTATTGACTAAATGCCTTTGGAAGAGTTCTGAAACAAATGCTAAAATATTATTAATTACTTGTACCATGTGAAGCCTTTGGTTAGATCTGGTAAAAAATTGAATATCTTATTTAAATAATAAATGGCAAACAAGAAGGCACCAAGTAAGCCTAAAAGAGTCAAACGATTAAGCCAATGATGCTTACTTTCCTTCATGATGTTTAAAATACGCAATGCGGCAGCCTCGGTGTCCTCAATGCTGCCGTTATTGTCTATTACAAAGTGAGACTGTTCACACTTTTTTTCCAGTGGCATTTGGGATTCAATTCGTCTGCGTGCGTCTTCCACCGTTAACTCGTTTCGTGTTATCAAACGTTTGAGTTGTAAGTCTGGGTCGCTAAAACCGAAAATTTTGTATATGACTTAATAGAAGATTAAAAAATCCTTACCATGTCACGCATATAATTTTATAAATAAAATCTGTAAGAATACCAGTTTCAAACAGCAGAGGCAAATCTAATACGATCCATGATTTACCGGTTACAAAATGTTTAAAAATCTCTTTGAATATAGTCCGATGTATAACAGGATGAGTTATTTTGTTTAATTTGCCTCTTAAGTCCTTATCAGCAAATATAGCCTTACCCAAGGCCTCTCGATTTATTTCTTTAGAGGGCAAAATTACCTCATTACCAAAGGTTTCCTTAATTTTTGTCCAGCATGGCTTTCCAGGTTCAATAACTTGAAATAATATTAATTTAGGTCAACACTAATTAGCATTAATTGAAAAAATAAGATGGCATACTTTGTCGAGCTATTTTGTCGGCATCTACAACTGGTATACCGTTTCTTTCGAAAACTTTGCTTACTGTACTTTTACCTGAGGCTATGCCTCCAGTGACAGCCACGATAAACATTGTTTTTATATTGTTTATAGAAAAAACATGTATTCCAAAATATAAGTTATACACCCATACAGAAACCTCAACAAAAAGCAGTAAACCAAGGCGAATTCAATTCGTGCTAAAATACAATCGGCGAATCAATTCCAGATGATAGCAAATTCATAGCAAAGTTGTGTTTGTGGTAAGGTAGTATTTGTACAGTACGCTCCCGATAACATACAATCTCAAGGTACTTTCTGGTAAAGTTTGTTTTCTTAAATTTTTGTTACAAAAGAAAAGAAATCAATGATGTACATATATTAAATAATTTTTAAACTGGAAAAGTATAACTAAAACATTTATTTCAATGATCCTAAGAATTAAAACCGTAATTTAGTCCAAAAGTATATGCCATTTTTCTTAAATTCTCTTTTAAAGTTGCAGTCCTTTAAGGATAAAGTTAATGATACTATCGGAATGCTTACATTTCGTTTTTAATTTGATATTCGTAATTGTAGTCGTTTGTGTTATTTCAAATAACCCACAAACAACCAAACGTAAAAAATGAACGTACTCAAAAAAGGTGTAAAAACATCCTCCCAAAACTCCAGCAATTTTCTTTACCCCGCTTACTTCTCTGCGCCTCCTGCAAATAGTTTAATGTACGTTATTCGTACAAATTCCCTTGGAATGAAAAATTACATCGTTTAGGGACGCGATGAAACTCGCTGAAACAATAAGAAAGAATTGAAAAAATAGCATGTTTTAAATCTGGACAATTACTGGATTTTGCATTTTGTTTTGGTACTACATAGAGAGAATTATATATAGAGAAGTATAACGCTGGCAGAACAACGGTATTAATTTGTCCATGTTTAGTATGTGGTGAAAAGGTGTTGATATTAATGTTCTGTTTAAGCATAATTTTCTGTTTGGCGTCCGGGTTGTTTCAATGTTTTTAACAAGGAGGAGAGTGTTTGCACTGTTGAGGAATAGATGGCGTTAGTTCCAAATGGAAAAGTGTTACTAACCCCACGTCTCCACTAGCCATCAAATTGAACAAGAATGCACAAAACGCCTGCAGAACAACGGTATTAATTTGTTCATTCTCTTGTATGTGGCGAAAACGTGTTGATGTTCATGTTTTAGTTAAGCATAATTTTCAATTTGTTGTTTCAATGTTTTTAACAAGAAAGATAGTTTTCGCATTGTTCATCAATAGATGGCGTTAATTCGAAATAGAGAAATCATATTAAAAGTCATAGTTGATGGCGAACATCATTGCTCAGACAAATGTTCGGCCAGCGATGGTTGCACATGAATAAAACATGAACACTGGGTGTCTACATTAGCCGAATTGATGTGCGACATGATGTTCATACCAAGTTAATGGCTCGAGGAGACGTAGGGTAAAGTCATATTTCATGGCGAATATTATTCCTCAGACAAATATTAGGCCAACGATCGTAGCAAATAAACGAAACATAAACCTTTACATTATTAAAAAAAGGATGAACTATCAAAAGAAGATAAATGCGAAGGCTTCAGATCGGTTTCTTTACAAATTAGCACATTGTTTGAAATTATTTTTTCTTTCTAGTTGTGAATAATCGTAAAGATAACAGTGAAAGTACTATACCAGTAGAGTGAAATTGACTCACTAGTCCGCTACAAATAATAACGAACTAGCTTTACTGAAAAAATAATGATTAGTATAAAAGTAAAAAATGAGATAGCAAAACAAAGTAAAGTATACCATGGTTCCGTACGAAAAAAAATGTCTTATATTCTAATAAATAAAAAAATTACATCAATATGAAAATTTATTATTCGGAATCTTTTAAAATTTAATTTACTTTATTCGTGCTTGATTCCTTCAAACATAAATATTTCATGATATTCTCATGAAATATTTATTATTTTAAACTAAACTAAAAAATTAAATGTATTACTGCGGGGAAAGCATATCCATATGGCCATTTCACTACTGCTCAAATAGCTCATAAGTGGATTTTAGCCAAATTTTGTATAGAAAACTAGAAAGTCTTATATCAAAAGCCAAATTGATTAAATGAGAACTCCATTGAATCAATTAGACAAATGACAATAACAACTCAAAAATGTTTTATACAAAAATACAGCAAACATTCAGTAACTATTTTTATTTTTTCTTTCACTTTTCTACATAAGGGATCCCATTGGGAACCAAATTTAATTTACTTTAATCCACTGATGAGCTATTTAAGCAGTAGTAAAATGGCCATATGGATATGCTTTCCCCGCAGTAATGCATTTCATTTTTTAGTTTAGTTTAAAATAATAAATATTTCATGAGAATATCATGAAATTTTTATGTTTGAAGGAATCAAGCACGAATAAAGTAATAGTGCGTTTCCATTGACGTGATTTTGTCTAAAACACTTGATTTGCTCAAATCAAGTGTTTTGTTACTTGATTTTCCATACATTTTACATGCTACAAAAACCACTTAAATCACTTGATTTGTTTGAAATCATGTCGAAAATTTATTTTTTCGAACTAATTTTGCCTTTGCAACACTGTGATGTGTCTAGGATATTCAAGTTTAACTTCGAGTTATCTATTCATATTGGATGTTTTTATCGAAAAAGTGACAAATACTTTTAAATGTTTGAAAGCAATAATGTTTTGTTAAAAAAAAGTGTTTAAAAAATATAAGAAGAAAAATATATAAAAACAAAAATTAATTTAACAACAATAACGATTTTTTACAAAAAATAACATAGCTTTTTTTTTCTTTTACGCAAAAATATGTCAGTGTAACGTCATAAATTCGAATTTACAAAACACTTCAGCTCAATGGAAACACTTCGAAGTGTTTTTCTCAAACCTAGTTGATTTCAAGGCAGTGGAAACGCAGTATAAATTAAAAAAATTACAATTTATAACTACCTTACAAAATCAAAGAATTAACTTTTTTATTATTAAAAAATAATCACTATTAATTCTTGAAATTTTTCTATTGTAAATATGGAAAATAGTTACAATTGCTTACGTTTAAAATATTTGATTTCTCTTCTATTGCTACAAAAAGAAGTACCAAATTGTAAGTTGAATAACGCAAACTAGCTTAAACCACAGATTAATTAGTTATCTGTGGTTTAAACCATGCTACAAAAATATGGCAAGGCTTAACGATTCGGTTGAAGTTAGATGCAGTTTCAATTATTCTTAACAAAGCGGTAATCGTGTTCTTTCGTAAATTCACCATTTTTATTTTCATTTTCGTGCGCGAAGCTTGTATTAGGAGTCGTGTCAAGAAAATTGCTGAGAATATAAGTTCTGTACATAATAATCGCACTTTCTAATACAGGCGTATTTACTAACAAAATGGTTGATAAAATTGAAATGAGTTTGGATGATATTATTAAGTCTAATCGTAGTCAA
Source organism: Gymnosoma rotundatum (assembly GCA_916610165.2). NCBI lineage: Eukaryota > Metazoa > Arthropoda > Insecta > Diptera > Tachinidae > Gymnosoma > Gymnosoma rotundatum. The sequence goes on along the minus strand of OU744336.1, from coordinate 125,020,170 downwards.
AACAGAAAACCTCAAGGTGTTAGTCGTGGAGGTGGAAACAGACGTGGTGGTGCATCTGGCAGAGGATCTCAGCGTCAGGGAGGTCGTAGAGTTCAAACACCAAGAAAACCTGGAGGTGGTGTCATAAAAGGTCGTGGTTCTGGAGGCATACAAAAAGCCAAATTCTTAAGGGTAAAATACATTTACAAAACATGATGAAATTCTAAAAAAAAGCTTGGCAATGTCACACCTGGCCTTTAAAGCTTATCAAATTTGTATGGAAACAAGTCTCCGGCTGCAGAAATATACCTAAAATTATTTAGAGTGAAATTATGTATTGCAAAACGAAAGCTGCTACGAACGGTGGTTACTAATAAATACCACAAAATATTTTTTGCTCAAAAATTTAAAATGGCTTCATAACGGTGTATATGTAAATACAGAAACAAATTGAAAACTGAGAACGTGTGAAAGTGAAAAATAATATAAATGCAGAATTAACAATTAAAAAAAGAAACCGTCAACAAAAACAAGTAAAGGCTGCTTGACACCCTACTACTAATTACACTTACATTTTCTTAAAATGTTAAACAAATTTTCCTATTTTTTTAATGAAGCAAAAACTCTTTAAATTCATCATCATAAGTGTAAACATAGAAAAATGGTCGACTACAGATCACAAGTTTTTATACATGTTTAGTGAAATTTTTAATTTACATATTTCTTCTTCAAATTATAAATATTTCTTTTCGCTATCAATCCCCTAATACATTCCGTTGAGTTTTTAGCTACGTTTTCTTCCATTATAAAATTTTACTTCCCCCGATGGTAGCTGCAACCGGCGACCCAGTTTTTATCATCGTCTACAAAATTTAGTTTTGAACAAAAGACAATTCTTTAAAACAAACAAAAACTTCTGTTGCAACTTGTACCTACTCCTACTTCTCTAGGGTGATGTGAACAGCGCTTGGAAACATGACATGTATGATGGACCCAAACGTGGTATATTGAAAACATCGGACTCTGCCAAACTCTTAGTGTCAAATTTGGATTATGGCGTTTCGGATTCAGATATCAGGGAGTTATTCACAGAATTTGGTCCGCTGAAGAAGGCGGCCGTGCATTATGATCGTTCTGGAAGGTCTTTAGGTAATTTAAAAAATTTCTTACTTATATTAAAGCTAATTAATACTTTTGTTTTAAGGTACTGCCGATGTCGTTTTTGAAAGAAGATCAGATGCTTTAAAGGCCATTAAGCAATATAATGGAGTTCCCCTGGATGGTAGACCAATGAATATACAATTTTTAACTGACGCTAGTAGTTTAACTAGACCTGTTCGTAGTTCCGGGCCCAGTCCTCAAAAACGTAGACCTCAAATGAGTGGTAATCGTAGAGGTGGAGGCGGTAAGTCAAGGAAAGTAAGTGGTTATAATTGTAAAAGTAACGTTTCAAAAAAATTGCAGCTGCCGGTGGTAATCGTCGTGGTGGTCCTGCGAATCGTAATAGAGCAACCGGGGGTTCTGCAGCTGGGCGCAGTAGCAAAAAATCTGCTCCTACAGCCGAAGAACTCGATGCTGAATTAGATGCTTATGTTAACGATATGAAAATTTAGACAAATAGTTTTAAATACAACGATTCAAATACTAATGTTAAGTCGTCTCATTAATACAACAAAATTTAACTACAGCCGGCTCTCATTCGCATATGCTATCTATATGCTTAATTTTTTAATTTTAAAAAGCCGATTCAATAATAACTTTTGTGTAGCCTGTATAATTAATTTATACTATTTTGTAAATGTTACAAAAACTTCTTTAAATTAATCTTGTTCATTTTTTTAATCTTAATTTTTAAGTTAATTTGTAAACATTGATCTTGACTGGAAAAAAATACCACCTTCTGACAAAAAATTGAATTAAAATAACTTTTTTTATGTTCAAATAAATTGTGGTCAAAAACTAATTTTTTTTTTGTTTATTCAGATATATCGCTCATTTACTTCTAGAACGTCATAACTCAAAAAATGCATATCTAGATAATTGCAGTTTAAGTTTTTGACTCGTTCTTACCAGAGAACTGCAACTTGTATGATCGAGCCGTCTTGTTCACAGTAGTTGAATTTTAAGAACAATACGAACAAGTATTACATCAATTTAACACTTGTTGCTTTTTATACGCAAACACAAAATGCGACAACAAGTGTAAATCATTTTCAACATTAGACTCGAACAGATTTGTATTGAAATAAAAAAATCTCGTTAACAAGAAGTTATTTTTTTGCACAACGTATTTATTGTACATGATCTGATTGGAGTTTTAGCCAAAACAATCGAGCCACTTAAAGTAAGTAAAAAAGAAAAAGAAAGTAAAAAAGCGCTATGCAGAAAAATATAAAAACAATAAGAAAAACCTGCAGATGTGCATTTTCTATCTATTTAACATATGAGCATTTTCTTATTTCTAGCTGACAGTGAAAAAATTTATTCGTAGGGTATAGAAACACTTTAAAGGTGAAAACAAAATTTTATACAAATAAAATATTTTACAAGCAAACAAAATTTTTGTTAATATCATATTTACACATGTACTATGCAAATAAATGTAAAAATATGTATTTCTATAATTTTTGCTCCAAATATAAATATTGAAATGCAAAGTATATAATTTGTTTTTTTTTTTTTTAATTTTCATATAGTAATTAAAAAAAGTAACATTTTCATGAAAAAATTATTTATAAAACAATAAAAAGGACATAACAAAATCTTAATTAAAAAATATTTACAAAAATTAATATAAAAAAGGAAAAAAAAACAAAATAAGTAGCAATTGATGGTAAAAAAAGAACAAGTTCAACGTGTATTCAATAAACGTTAGGATATTAAGCACAAAAATTTATTGAAAAAGAATTTAAAAAAACGTAATAACAACAAGAGAAGAAAACATCGAGTAGAAAATTAATTTACAACTTAATAAAACACTTGTTTCGCTAACAACAAGTTGGCTTTGATGCAAAAATAGATTCAAACCTTAAACAACACTATCAGAACATTCATGTTCGCAGAAAATGGCGAGTACATAAAATGAATGTTTTAAACGAACGGTTTATTCAACAAGTGTTTTTTGCTTTTGAACAAAAACGATTCGACTCATAAAAAACTAAGTGCTTGTTTAAGTAGCCTCGAAAATTACGCAACCGAAACCGATCTCTGGTTCTTACTATCTAAAAAATATCATACTGCTTAAGTTCCCACTACAATTACTAAAATAATTCAAAGAAAAAATCCATTTAAGAAAACTTTCATCAATTACATATTAAAGGGGATGCGCGATGTCTGAATTATGCCATTGAGCCCAATCGTGATTATTCTCACGGAATTCCTCTCACACGGAAAAATTTTTTCTCGAGAAAAGATTCCTCCAATTATGAATTTCGTGGGAACCTATATACATAACAATGGTGTAAAAAATGTATAGAGTTTTTTTTTTTGTTTATTTTCATATAATTTTTATTTTACAATGCCAACTTTTTACCCCGAATTTTTTTCACTTTCCGCAGTCAATCAAAAGTGGAAAAAATTTATAATTGGATTCCCTTTTCTTCCATTATAAATTTTCCCCTTTTGCTTTACTGCGGAAAGTGAAAAAAATTCCGCGAACAAAAGTAGGTATTATAAATCAAAAATTATATGTAAATAAGCAAAAAAAAAAAAATTCGCTTCAAATAACGATGATGCGACTTTTTTAATATTTAATTCCCACGGAATTAATAATTGGAGGAATCTTTTCTCGATAAATTTTTTTTCCGTGGGAAAGAAATTGTGGGAGAATATTCATAATTGGCCTGTTTATGTAAATAAACAAAATAACTCCCTTCAAAATATGATGATGCCAGTTTTTATTATTTTGTTCCCAAGGAATCTTTTCTCAAGAAAATTTTTTTCCGTGGGAAAGAAATTCCGCGAGAATATTCATGATTGGGCTGATAATAATATAAATAATTTTTCGTTTATAATTTTTTTCACTTTCCGCGGTCAAACAAAAAGGGTAAATTAATAATGGGAGAAAAGAGAGAAGTGAAAAAAACTCGCAAGGAATTTTTGTTTATAATTGGGCTGATAATATGCAAAAAGTCGATACATTTTAAAAATATCTTTTTCATATATACAGTCACGAAACGAAATGTGACAATGTTTTAGAAAGTGATATGATTTTTACGTTATGAAGTTTACTCCACAACTCAAATGTGTCGTTCTTATTGTTAAACAGAAAGTTTAACAACAAGTTTAACCTTAGATTTGTTTACATAAATTTTGCTGAGAAACTGCATACATTATGCCAGTTTTTATATGTTTTAATTAGAATATTTACATCAATAACACATTTTTTAATTCAATATCAGTTACTGCAGAGCAGATTGACATTATGCTCGTCAAGATGCAAAACAAAGATATCTATCTACTGGTTAAAAATTTGTAGAGATTTCTTTATTAAAAACGTTTTTTAAATGATCAGACACAAAAATTTATTTTATTGAAATGGTTCAGTAGCAATGTCTAGGGTGGTTAGGCAGGCAGCCGTGTTGCCACAGCCCACTTGGGTCCATTGATGACCCTTTTGTGTCTAGGGTTACTTCAGGGCTTTTAAGCGTCTTGCCCGTTACGTTCTTGAAATAAAATTGTTCTCTATCGTAGTATCTCCTCCTCCTGCAACAACACAAATTAAAAAATTTGGAAGATTTTTTCCCTACTTATATGTATTTTCTTCTTTTTAATTCGTATTCAGTACGAATTGATAGCGGAAACAAACGTTCCCATGAAACTTACGATAGCAATTTTTCCTTCATGGGGAATAAAAATTTCATGGGAACAAAAATTTTACATTTTGTTTATTTGTTTGTTTTATTACCTACTGTTTGAACATTTTTGAATTAAAAGTTTTAAAATCTCAATCACTAAAATTCTAAAATCGCTTGTAAGGATAACTTACAAAATCGATTCAATTCAAATGAATTGCAATTTACTTTAAAAAATTCTTTAAATAATTCTTGAGAAAAAACCGACTTCAAAAAAGATTTCATCTGTCTGCCTATAGCAGCTCGTGTATGGCCACATAAATTAGGTTACATTAACTATTGGGACACAGTTATACCTCAAAAGTTTATACTTTTTTAACTGTTCCATAGTTTGGCAATATACATCAAATTGCAGCAACTGTAGGGTCACTCTTCAATTTCCAAATTCAAATTATATACTTGCTGTAGTAGTAGATTTAGTAATCAGGTTCTGTGTAAATTTTAACTATCTCGGTTACACAGTTTGCCCATATACATCCGATTATATCAACTATTTGAATTATAACATTGTTACGTTTATTGAAATTATAAACGTTTTATTTATGAGTTCTTTATTAAACACAACTTTTAGAGTTTTAATTAAATTACACTTTATTTAATCAATTATTTGACGATTTAACTATTCGCGAATAATAATACACGCTGGCAACTACGTGTTTTACCACAAGAACTTAATTAGATGACGCTGACAATCTGAATGAATCCCCACGTATTGGCGTTGCTTTTATATACTCTATTTTTAGGCGTTCTTGAATATTCGAGAATTTCTACCGCCATCTGCTGCGTTGCCACTTTTATCTCAGACACATTAGTGAGCATTGTTATTTACTTCTAGAACCTTCAATCATTATTTAAAAATACATGTTGTGTATTTTTATTTAGTTGTTATACAATGCAGGTGTGTGTATGGTTGTGTATTGCTTTTGTTTATTTATGACTTTATGTTAGTTGTTTTTGTTTTGTAATAAAGATGTTTCGTAGAAACTTCTAGCTTTGAAAACAAACACAATAGGCTATTTCCATCTTTGTAACACTGCCGCCCACTGCGTCTCGAATAGGCTCAACATTACCTCTGCCATATTCAGCCAGACGCTCCAGGTGAACCACTTTCATTTTAGACCTCTGATTATGATATCTCTGTATCCGGTCAACCACGTCATTCAATTTCTTTATCACCTTGTACGGTCCCTCCCAGTGGGTTTGCAGTTTAGGGGATAATCCTTTCTTGCGTTGCGGGTTTAACAGTAGACCCATTTGTCCTTCAATAAATCCCTCCGTGTTTGCTGCTCGATCATATCTGGCCTTCATCTTGTCGCTGGTCATTTTAATGCGGTTACGAACAAACTCATTTAGCTCATGCAGGTCTTCCTGTGCCTGAAGAATGTTTCCATTGTCTTTGTGCGCTGGTCCAGGTTTGACACCAAATTCTGCTGGCAGTTTAAGTTCTGTCCCGAACAAGATTTTTGCTGGACTACGTGAGGTAGAATCGTGTACAGCTGACCGGTACGCCAGTAGAAATTTGGGTATATGCTCATCCCAATCCTTTTGGTGTGTACTGACCACTTTTCTGAGTTATTCCTCCAGGGTACGATTAAATATTTCTACCATGCCATCAGACTGTGGATGCAGTGGTGTCGTTCTTGTCTTTTTGATACCATAAACATCACACATCTCTTTGAATATAGCCGATTCAAAATTTCGTCCCTGGTCTGAATGTAGTTCTAGTGGAACACCGTATCGACACACCCAATTGTTCACAAAGGCGTCTACCACTGTTTTAGATTCTTGGTTTGGAATGGCATACACTTCTAGTACATATCGGTTTCCAGCATCACTGACAGGAAATGGACCTGTAATATCAATAGCTATCCCCTCAAAGGGAGCACCTGCGTTGTATTGTTGAAGTTTGCCACGACTTTTTCTAACAGGACCCTTGGCCGTAATGCACTGTTCGCAATTAGGTATCCTAACGGCTACGTAATGTTGGCAGCCTACCTAGTAAAATCTCTGCTTTATCTTTGCCAGAGTTTTTGTTATACCCATAAGGCTGCCGCTGGGACCGTTATGGAACTGCTTTAGTATCTCATTTCTTTTAGAAGTTGGCACGACAATTAAGTCCGTTGTAGTTTTGCCATCTGTACTTTCCTAAAATCGATCTAAGCAGCCATCTTCTACCTTCAGGCTATTCCACTGAGCCCTGTACGACTTGGCTAGTTGGCTCTCTGCCGATATTTCATTATGATTCGGTCTCCTGTTGTTTTGCTTAGCCAATATAATTTTTGCCAGAATTGGGTCATCATTCTGGGCCTTCGACGAGTCCTCGCTTAACCCAATTTGGGTAAGCCGCACATTAATGATGCTTTCCTTTTTCTTGATATCTGTGCAGTGCTTGCTCTCTACATTGCATGACCGTCTTGAAACGTCATCAGTGTTATTTAGACATGTGCACGGTCGTTCGTTTCAGTGACCGATCTTTTTCGGTCATTCATCAAAAACTGATCCGTTCAACAATTCCTATTGCATGCGCTTTTCTTGTCTTTTTATCAAATTGTGGTTTTGATACAGAGGTGAAACACCTGGCACATAGTAAACAATATAATCAGGTTTTCTGTAGGTTCTGAAGAGACATATATAGTGCTTTTTTATTATGAAGAAGGAAAAAATATAAAATAAAAACTAGATATTTAACAAGAAAACGAGAGCACAAAAAGTTTCTTTTCCAAAAAAAAAAAAAAATGGAAAAAAAAATAATTATTCTTAAAAATAAAGAATTTGATTATTAAAATGTTAAAAAATGTAATAGGCTGTCTTTTTTCTCTGTACTATTTCTCTAGTTTTTTTTAAAATCACTTTTTGTATTTAAATATTACCAATTATCCATTAAAAAAGAAACACTATATCAAAAAACATTTTTTTTAAAGACTTAATTCAAACAAAAATATGCAGCATATACAGCAACTCCTTTTAATAAACAAAAAATCAACTGAATATAAAAAATATGACACAAAAAAAGGGAAGAAACAACTGAACGAAAGTGATCCGTACACCATATTATATACCGTACCCTATTAAACGGAAGGAGCCGATTAACTATCTGGCTCATTTCATTCATTTAAGTCATCCGTTCAATTTAACCCGTACACTGTTAAACGAAAAGAGCTGAGTTAAATGACCGGATCATTCCGTTCACTTGATTATTTCGGTCAATTTAACCTGTTCGTTCGCGAACGGCACAGCTCTAGTGTTATTTTATTTTCCGCCTTTTCTATGCAAAATACCAAAGTCATTGCTTCTGGTCTTTTTCGCCCGTTTGTTGTCTCTAGCTGGTGAAGCAGATCTTGATCTTCTCTTTGTGGATCTACGCTGAAAATGGCCAGCCTTACCGCATTTAAAGCATTTACCGCGAGAGTTACTTTTTTCCTCCTCCATTTTTATTTTCTAATTTATGAATTTTTTAACATAATAACAATGTTATTTTAAAAAAAATAAACAATTGTAATATTTCTCATTAATATTTTCTTTTTTTATGCGAGGCCCTGCAAACTAGGAAGAATTTTCGATTGGGGTAGAAAATTACCCCACCAATGTAGTAACGTAAGTTAAAAAAGCGAATGTAGTTAAGGGTTAATATCTGGATCCCTTATGCCATTCGCAAATACTTCAATCTTAAACTGATCCAGAAGCGGGTGATATTCGCCTGGGTAAGTCAGCTGCACCAAACGTTCAGTTTCCATGGCGAAGTCTTGCAGCGTCTTATTTGCCTTCTGCACCCTGCCTCGTAACTTCATTCTTTAGGGTTCTCTTTTATGCTCGCCACCGTACTTGCATTGTAACGCTACCATTATATCCTCATAATTATTACTTATCTGTGCTGCTGTTTCCTTTAAGGCCAGAATTAGCTCAATAGCTTTTTCTTCATTGTCCTATTTATTTTTGCTGGCCACTGTTTCGAACTGAAACTTAAAAACATTAAAAGGTGTACTGCCGTCAAAGCTCGGGGTGTTAATCTTGCTGGCGTGCTCAGAGATAACTTTCACCGGTCCCTCTTGAATTTAAAGTTCGCCCATTTGCGCTTTTAATTTATGTAACTCTTCGTCTACATTTCTGTCTAGGCCACACAATTTTTGTTCTACGATATTCACTCGTTTGTTGAAGACTTCTGCCTTTCCCCGTTGACGCTAGAGCTTTCCTTCATTGTTCAAAGTTTTCTTGAAATGTATCTTAAAGCTTCTGGTTTTTTTCTTCTATTTTCGTCATTTTAGCTGCAAACATTGAATTCAAGTCTATAACGCTGTTTGTTGCTGGGGTACATACTTCAATCGTTTCTTTTTCCTCTTTTTCTCCAAATTCGTATGTCCCAATATCGATACCACACTCCTTGAATTCATCTATTAACCGCTTTTGCAATTCCGCTTTGTTGCCCGCTGTCGGCAGATTTAACTTACTCAGCTCCATTTTTATCTGCTCAACTTTTAGCTCGTAAGATTTCATTTTAACTATTTATTATTTTGCAATTTCACTTCTGACACCAGTTGTTACGTTTATTGAAATTATAAACGTTTTATTTATGAGTTATTTATTTGCAAAATAATTAAACACACAACTTTTAGAGTTTTAATTAAATTACACTTTACTTAATCAATTATTTGACGATTTAACTATACGCGATTAATAATACACGCTGGCAACTTTACTTGTTTTACCACAAGATCTTAACCAGATGACGCTCACAATCTGAATGAATCTGCACGCATTGGCGTTGCTTTTATATACTCTATTTTTAGGCGTTTTTGAATATTCGAGAATTTCTACCGCCATCTGCTGCGTACTTGAAAATGCTGCGTTGCCACTTTTATCTCAGACACATTAGTGAGCATTGTTATTTACTTCTAGAACCTTCAATCATTATTTAAAAATACATGTTGTGAATTTCTATTTAGTTGTTATACAATGCAGGTGTGTGTATGGTTGTGTATTGCTTTTATTTATTTATGGCTTTATGTTAGTTGTTTTTGTTTTGTAATAAAGATGTTTCGTAGAAACTTCTAGCTTTGAAAACAAACACAATAGGCTATTTCGTTTCACTTTCTTGGCCTCAATTATTTTTACATCTTTTTATGATTTTAATAAACCATCTTTGTAACAATTTATGTAACATTTTTATACTTCTTATTATACCCAATAAAGTAGTGGACATTCTGTCTAAAATTAAGGCGTTTGTATACAACGGTTCAAAAATACGGCAATATAGAACAAACTACAAAAATTTTGAAAACACCCTTTACTTTCTAAATTCAAATTATAAGCTTCTTGTTATAGCGGACTTAGCAAAACATGTCCCTTAAAAATTTCAGCTGTCTGTCTATAACGGTTCAAAAGATAGGCCTATATAAGTAAATCTAAAGTAATTGTGGGACACCCTTTAATTTCTAAATTCAAATTATAAGCTCGTTGATATAGCGGATTTAGCAATACAGGTCCCTTTTAAGTTTCAGAGTTCTGTCTATAAAGGTTCAAAAGTTTGGTCACATATACACAATTACAATAACTATTGGAACACCCTTTATCTTCCAAATCCAAATTTTATACTTGTTGTTATAGCGGACTTAGTAATACAGGTTCGTTGTTAATTTCAAGCGTCTGTCTACAACTGTTCAAAAGTATGGCCATATACATCAAATTCAATGAACTATTGGTGCACCTTTTAATTTATAATTTGTAATATTAATACTTGTTACTAGAACGGCCATAGCAATCGACATTCTGTCCAATTTGCAAGCGTTTGTCTATAACGGTTCAAAGGATAGGCCCATATAAGTAAATTTACATCAATTACGGGGCACCCTTTAACTTTTAGATTTATTTTTGTATAATTTTTTGTTTTTGGGACCTATAGTAATACGCAGTCATTTTATATTATACAGAATCTGCCTTTAAAGTTCATAATACACGTAAAAAATATGTATGGTGTATGGGGACACCCTATAATTTTTCAGATTATTAGCTGTTTTTGAAACGGGACCAATCTGTAAGCATAATCTATCATATTACCAAAAAATTTTAAAATCGGATCGGAAATGACTGAGTTCTGGAGGCACAAATATAAAAAAAGCAACATTCAGCCGAACTGTATAACTGTTAAATTAGAAACGAATTGCAATTAATTTTTGCCAAACCCATTTGAATTGCAACAATTTTCATTTAAATCATTTTCTATGTGAAAAGATTTAACTCGAAATTTGCTAATAAAGTGCATGAATGATTCGCTAATTAATTAAAAAATGAATGGTTCAATTACAGCAATAACTTAACTTGATAAAGTAATAATGTTGCCGTTTTAAGGATAGATGGATTTATTAAACACCCAACACAAAAAATATATATTTTTTTGAAATTTGAATTTTAAAAATGGCAGGGGTAACCACAAATTTTCAGATATATGTGAATAGTCTCGCCAGGAACTCCGCATCGACCTATACCTTCGTATAGGAAGTGATAAAGCCAGTTGAAAAAAAGTTCGCGTTGCGTCTTTGATTTAAACTCACTTTTTTGAAAAACGAAAATCTGCTCACACACAGATGTTCCCCCTTCTAAATAAAGTAATTAACTGAAATAATTTTTATTTTATTATATCTTACTGTCATCCCTAAATTAGCGCGTAAAGCGCAAGATATCTGTCAAAATTTCTCATGTACATACAAAATGTATGAAACATCCCTAAATAGCACTGCGTCAACGCTTAGCAATTGGAAAATCCTATTTTGACAGTATGTTAGGGAGTAAAATTGGCTGCTTGTTGGTTTGTTTTGTTGTGCTTGAAAAGTGTTGACAATTTAGTTATTTTTAAGGCAATCTAGCGGTTTAGCTCTTCTTTATTCTAATACAGCGGGTTTTATAAAATAAAATGAGTTAACATTACTGTTAAAGACACAAAGTTGACGCTCTTATTTAGGGATGACATTCCAGCGCAAAAGCTATGAATTACATTGCTTTCCGTCTTACGCGCTAATTTAGGGATGGGAGTAACTGCAATCCCCAAATTAACGTGTAAAGCGCAACGTCTTCTTGCGTCGGGCTTTTACGCTGCAATTACATGCCTAAACAAGAGCAAAACATTACTACTGATGAAACGTCTAACCTAGTTAGAAGTATGAGTCGACGATTAGAAGCATTTATCTAAGCTAAAGAAGGTTCAACCAAATACTAGACATGCAAAATCCACGAATAAGCCGAACATTTTTACTTGTGTGCCTAAACTTTTTTACATAGACTTACTTTGTTTTTGAATTTTATAGCACTGTATAGTAGAAATAAAAAGATGTGATTTATTTTTTATGTTTTTTATCTTTAAAATGGCATCATTATTCTTTTATCAAGTTAAGCAGATCCAAATTATTAAGGGATTACTCTTGAAAATCGTGATGTGCCTAAACTTTATTGATTCACTGTACGTAATTCCGCATGTGTGTCAAAATTGATATTTTAAAGACTTAATTTGTAAAATTACGTCTGACATAATTATTATTTACTTACAACAGCTGATCTGCTTGCAAATTTACAAATAGCCTTCCGGTTCCAAATGGCTTGTAGTCGTCTTAAAATATTTTTAATACAGAATTGTTATTGTTATCAAATAGTTAAAATCAATTGCAGATTTTGATCATATAAAATATTACCATCAGTTGGCTGATGCTACCGCAATCGTCAACCGCCGTTGATTGCTTTCATACTGCATAGGTTTTTGGCAATACTTTTTAGAATAATAACAAGAGTGCCATATTCGGCTATGCCGAATATTATATACCCTTCACCATCTATCTAAATCTAGTTTATTGAAGTAACTCTAATTAAAAAAAGCAAATATTGGGGTGACAGATAATTAAAAATTAAGAAAAATATCAAGTACTGCATACATAAACATAATTTTACATAAAAATTTCATAGCTCGTTAAATACTCGTTGGTTAAAAAAACTCCTACCGCCACAGAAATTACCTTCTGCAAGTTTTCCACCCGTTATTAATTGAACAAGTAACCGAATAACATATGCCAATATTCTAAAATCGAGTTATATCCTAATACAACTTACAACCCAGAACAAAGATAATTCAACTTTAAAATCTGATAATTCAGGAAAAAATCCTGTCTACAACTACAGTCGACTAAAACCGACAATAAAGACATTATGATATGTTGCACACTGAGGCTTCCTTGGATTTGTCCTCTGATCACTCCCCTACCATTGCCACAATACGCAACCCCCAGGGTACTCCCACTTCTGACATTGCACATAAAGTATTAGTGTTAGAGCATCAGAAAATCTGGATGCCGCCATCAAAAGTTTTGCAGAACAACTTAAGGCGGTTGCTAGGCATACCTCTCACACTTTTCGAAGAAACAGGTACACCAGAGTTTTTTCCACGGAATTAGAACAGCTTCTGGCAGCAAAAAGAAGACTACGCAGAGAATGACAGCAGCACAGATCTCCCCAGCTGAAAAGCAGATTAAGAGAATGCACGATGGACCTCAGAGAGCTAATCGAAGTGCAAAGAACTTCATCGCTAAAACTTACTTAGAAAATCTGGATGAAACGCCACAATCTGACTACTCTTTATGGCGGCCAGCTAAAAACTTTAAGAGACCTGTGATGACGAGGCCTTCGTTAAGATGTTTCAACGGATATTGGGAACGAGATCACACAAAAGGGAATTCGTTTGTTGATCACCTTAAATGTGTTTTTATTGAGGACATCGATGGACTGGCGTCTGTTGTCTCTAGATCCTCTGCACAGAGAAGGTTCTAGTTTCCAAAAATTGTAAAATTTATGGAGAAACTAAATCCTAGAAAAGTCCCTGGTATAGACATAATTAGCAACAAAATGTCTTAGAACTACCAGCTGTTGCAAAAAGAATAATACTTTTTATATTTTATGCAATTTTGCGTCTGGAATACTATCCTGCAGCGTGGAAAATATCACTGGTAACCATGATTCCAAGCCCGGGAAAAGATCACAGTAAAATAGAGTCCTACAGGCCTGTAAGCTTATTGCCTACAATGTCTAAAATATTCGAAAAAATGCTCGTCACAGAGCTAAACCCACTACTGAATAACAGCTCGTGTATTCCAGGTCATCAGATTGGTTTCCGAAGACAACATAGCACTATTGAGCAATCGTATAGATTAGTTATAAGAGACGTATTGGAAAAAGAGAAATTTTATTCGGCGCTTTTCATCGACGCATCTCAAGCCTTCGACAAGGTGTGGCAGGTTGATTTAAAACCTTTAATGTCTATCAGATACTAAATAGTTATATAACAGATTGACAATTTGTCATCAGACAGGGAGATTACGTAAGCTTCCCCCAACCAATTAAGGCAGAAGTTCCCCAGGAGTTATATGTATGTATATAATTTTAGCATCTTATAATTATTGTACTTTCTTTTATATTACTCTTTAATTGTATAAAATATTGAAAATGTTTCATTTTGAAATTGTTTGAATTTGTTGTTACTTTTGATAATTAATAGTTTTAGAATTTGAATTTATAATCATAAATATTTTCTTGAAACAACATACGAGGGCTGCTCTATATATTTCTGGCCTAATAGTGAAAATGCGAATATTTATAATCAAAAATGGTTTTATTGTTTTTCAAAGTATTCTCCAGCATGATTTATACACTTTTGCATGCGCTCAAACCAGTTGTCGAAGCACTTTTTCCACTCCGATTGAGACACGTCTAAAACATGGTTTTTGAACACTTCAACAGCTTCTTCTGGCGACGAAAATCGTTGACCAAGCATTTTTTTCTTGATGTGCGGAAACAAGAAGAAGTCATTGGGTGCAAAGTCAGGGCTGTACGGCGGATGACCCATTAATTCGACGTTTTGGCCGGTCAAAAACGCTCTGGTTTGAGCCGATATGTGAGAGCTCGCATTGTCATGGTGAACAATGATTCGTCTTCTCTTGTTGGTTTTTCGAATTTCTCCGATGACTCCAGGCAAACAAATTGTAGCGTACCACTCAGAAGTGACCGTCCTACGTTGCTCAAGCGGAACAGTCGCCACATGACCAGTTTTGCCGAAGAAACAGGCGACCATTTGCTTCGAAGTGCTTCTTCCTCGAACAACTTTCGTTGGATTTTGCTCGTCTTTGGAGACCCACACGGTCGATTGTTGTTTCGTTTCAGGCTCATACGCATAGATCCATGATTCGTCACCTGTGACGATCTTATAAACGTCTTTTGAAGCACCGCAATCGTATTTTTGCTACATTTCTTTGCATCAATCGACACGAGCCTTTTTTGAGCGACTTTCAAATTGTGCGGGATCCAACGAGAACAAACCTTTTTTACGGCCAGGTGTTCATGCAGTATCGAATGTATGCTGGTGGAAGAAATGTCCAAGGATGTCTCTATCTCTCGGTATATCGCATGTCGATCTTGCATTATGAGTTCACGCACGGCATCAATGTTCTCTGGCACAACAACCGTTTTTGGACGACCTTCACGGAAATCGTCTTTGAGCGAGCTTGGGCCACGATTAAATTCATTATACCAATTTTTTACAGTGCTTAGGATGGTGCTCCATCGCCATACAAAGATTTAAGTTCATCAATGCACTCTTGTCGTGATAATCCACGTCGAAAGTTGTGAAAAATGATGGCACGAAAATGTTCACGAGTTAATTCCATTTTTTTCTATATTAATTTTTTCAAGTCACTGTTAACAACACAAACAATGGTCGTACGTCAAAACGTTTTGAGTACGATTATGCTTAAAAATGACAAACTTTCCAATGGAAATGTCAGATTGCACTTGGCAGCACTCAGTGTTACCAGGCCAGAAATATAAATAGCCGCCCTCGTACATATGTACATATATAATTATTTTAAATGTTTGAATATTTGAAAAATAAATATTAGAAAAAGAAATATAATTTTAAAATAAAGAATTATAATTTGAAAGAATTATAATTTAAAAAATCATTTTTAACAAAAGCATTTAAAAAAGGAAATAAAATTAAAGCTTTTAATCGCAAATGCAAAGTTGGGAATAAACATTTTAGTGAGGGCAGCGTCTTAGGTCCACCTCTGTATTTTTTGTATACCGCTAATATGCCAACAGGTTCTCGAACACATACTTCAACTTTTTCTGACTACGCTGCTTTCATTAGTATGCATGAAAGCCTCCAAGGAGCTTCCCGAAATTTACAGCAACATATTCATCAGTTAGAAACTTAGTTACCTCGATAGAAAATTAAAGTAAATGACTAGAAATGTACACATATAACATTTACGCTACGAAACGAATTATGTCCAACTGTTCGAATAAATGGACAAGTGGTGCCTCAATCAATGCAAGTCAAATATCTAGACATACACCTCGATCGTTGGAAATTTCACATTGAGGCTAAGTTAACCCAATGAAACTATTGGTCGAAACTTTGTACTCAGTTTAGACTGTAAACTTTTGTTTTATAACTCTTTATTAAAACCCATTTAAAGCTATGAATTTCAGCTCTGGGGCACTAACTCGGCTTCAAACGTTGAGAAAATTCAAATGCTACAAAATGCGTGCAATTGGTTATAAGTGAAGCTACCAAGTACGCAGGTACATGCCTCAGAAAATTTGAGTTACACCCAAATCCACTAACTCGTAACATCTTAAACTTTGGTGGACATACACGTTTGAAAAAAGAAACACTGCCGCTCTGGTCCAAACTGAAGGCAGGTGAACGTGAAAATTTAATAACTGCTATTAATGAATTCAAACTTTCTTGACTGCTATTGACAGAATTTTATTGATTAGTGTTTTAAATTAAGAGTTGAATACTTTTTGTTAGTTCAATGCATTTTGAAGATTCAATAAATATTAAAAAAAAATATATTTGTTTTTTTTTTTATTGGAGTTACTTCATTATTCCATTAATATGGAGAAATTTCAGGTAGGCGTAGTGTTTTGCCCGCTGCGTCTAAGGACATGGACTGATCTAGCTGATTTTCAATAGCACCTCTAACACTAACACGGACGGACATCGCTAAATCGACTTCGCTATGCATAAGATCTCAGAGTATATACAGTTTATAGGGTCGAAAATGGATATTGTAGAGTATTGTTTTACACAGTTTGCGAACAATCCGCGTTCGAATTAGTAAATAAAGGGTTGTGCAGTATGTAGTCAGCCAAATAATTTGTAACAAGTTAACATAATATTTTATTTTCTTATAAGCAGCACTGTAAAGCACTTTGGTTTTTTTCCAGATAATTGTTTGTTGACATTAACAATTTAATATAAAAATACTCTAAAATGTTGATAGCAATCATTTTCTTATCAACGACACTTTCTTATGTTTTTAGCAATGTTCGAATATTCTAGCATATATTTATAAGAACTAGACAAACAAAAAAACAAAACAGTTTTTTTTAAGAGATGAGTGAAAACAACAATTGTTTTAAAAAATATTACTCATAATGTTTACTATATTGTATGGTATTTATGTGCATATGAATGTATATTCATATGAATTTCTATTTCTATTAATTAAATCGTTATCAAAATATGAACATTCTGTCACAGTTAGAATAATAATTTAAACAAATTTTAATAAATTATATGGCACATGCGAAAAGTTGTCACTGGTTGAGTTATAAAGTGTGTTTGAAAAGCATATATGTATGTACATGCATGCATACATTGTATGTATATATGTAACGAAAAAATTTTACATAAGTTATTTTGTTTAGCTATTTTTCCAAATTTACTAAATTAAGCAGATTAAGTTTGGAAGGTTATACTCAGGGTTTAAATTGCTTGCTTTGAAAAAGCAACAGCACTCAAATCATTGCTTTGCTTACATGTTTTCCAGCAAATAAAAAAAAACTAAATATCTCAGCATTTACAAAGCATTTCATTATAAGCGAAGCAACAGCAAAAAGCAGATGCAAAAAAAGAGAAAGAAACGCATATGCTTAAAGTAACTATGTGTTTCCTTCTGCAGCAAAGCAATCAGCAAAGCATTATTTTGAAATTTTGAAAACGTTTGATGTTGCTTAAGCAATAAGTTGATGTTTGTTTCTTCTTTTGCTGTTCTTTTTAAGAAAAAAAGAAAAAGGAATCGTATTTAGCCACAACTTCATAGTAAAGAGTTAAGCAAACGTTTTTAAAGTAATTGCTTAGTTGACTGCTTTGTTGCAGAAGGAAACACATAGTCAGTTAAAGCAAATGCGTTTCTTTCTTTTTTGCATTTGCTTTTGCTGCACATTTTTCGACAGCAACAGTTAAGCAACTATGTACATCTGCATTGAAAATAGTCAAGCATTATTAACCACTGGGTAATCTTCCGAATCTGCTGTTTTTGTTTGTTCACTTTGGTATAAAAATCAGATAAAGAGTATTGTGTTCTGAAACCAAATAAAATAATTTTGGAAAAATGAGTTAAAAACAGCTTTAGGTAGTTTTAAATTTAGAGTTGACTTTCTCGCCAAAAGTATATTTTAAATTGTCTATGAATGAGTTACTGTCATCCCTAAATTAGCGCGTAAGACGCAAAGCTATGTAATTCATAGCTTTTGCGCTGAAATGTTATCCCTAAATAATAGCGTTAACTTCGTGTCGTTAAAAGTAATGTTAACTCATTTTATTTCATAAAACCCGCTGTATAAGAATAAAGAAGAGATAAAACCGCTAGATTGCCTTGAAAATTCCTAAATTGTCACTACTTTTCAACCATAACAAAACAAAACAAACCAACAAACAGCAAACTTCACTTCCTAACGCACTGTCAAAATTGGATTTTCCAATTGCTAAGCGTTGACGCCAAGCTATTTAGGGATGCTTCATACATTTTGTATGTACATGAGAAATTTTGACAGTTATCTTGCGCTTTACGCGCTAATTTAGGGATGGCAGTTAGAGTCGATTCTAAAGTAAAACTGACTTTAGTTCCCTTAAAGTATACTTTATTTTAACTATGAATTTGGGCCAAGGTTACTTTTTTCAAATGTTTGTTTAGAAATTGTACGAAAACATTTATCAAATTACAGTCGGCACCCAGTGGAAGGCGTCTAAACTTAAAGTACACTTTATTCTTGACTATGAAAGCAAAAAATATAATAAGAGATTTTTATTTTAGAGTATACTTTAGAAAGAGTCGACTTTTTTCTATAACTATGAATTTGGGCCATTGTTTTTCAAAGTATTCTCCAGCATGATTTACACATTTTTGCATGCTCTCAAACCAGTTGTCGAAGCACTTTTTCCACTCCGATTGAGACACCTCTAAAACATGGTTTTTGAACACTTCAACAGCTTCTTCTGGCGTTGATCACACATTTCTTTCTTGTTGTGCGGAAACAAGAAGAAGTCATTAGGTGCCAAGTCAGGGCTGTACGGCGGATGACCCATTAATTCGACGTTTTGGCCGGTCAAAAACGCTCTGGTTTGAGCCGATGTGTGAGAGCTCGCATTGTCATGGTGAACAATAATTCGTCTCCTCTTGTTGGTTTTTCGAATTTCTCCGATGACTTCAGGCGAACAAATTGTAGTGTACCACTCAGAAGTGACCGTCCTACGTTGCTCAAGCGGAACAGTCGCCACATGACCAGTTTTGCCGAAGAAACAGGCGACCATTTGCTTCGAAGTGCTTCTTCCACGAACATTTTTTTGTTGGATTTTGCTAGTCTTTGAAGACCCACACAGTCGTTTCTTGTTTCGTTTCGGGCTCATACGCATAGATCCATGATTCGTCACCTGTGACTATGTTATAAACGTCTTTTAAAGCACCGCAATCGTATTTTTGCAACATTTCTTTGCACCAATCGACACGAGCCTTTTTTTGAGCGACTTTCAAATTGTGCGGGATCCAACGAGAACAAACCTTTTTACGGCCAGGTGTTCATGCAGTATCGAATGTATGCTGGTGGAAGAAATGTCCAAGGATGTCTCTATCTCTCGGTATGTCGCATGTCGATCTTGCATTATGAGTTCTCGCACGGCATCAATGTTCTCTGGCACAACAGCCGTTTTTGGACGACCTTCACGGAATTCGTCTTTGAGCGAGCTTCGGCCACGATTAAATTCATTATACCAATTTTTCACAGTGCTATAGGATGGCGCTTCATCGCCATACAAAGATTTAAGTTCATCAATGCACTCTTGTCGTGATAATCCACGTCGAAAGTTGTGAAAAATGATGGCACGAAAATGTTCACGAGTTAATTCCATTTTTTCTATATTAATTTTTTCAAGTCACTGTTAACAACACAAACAATGGTCGTACGTCAAAACGTTTTGAGTACGATTATGCTTAAAAATGACAAACTTTCCAATGGAAATGTCAGATTGCACTTGGCAGCACTCAGTGTTGCCAGGCCAGAAATATATATAGCAGCCCTCGTATAATTTTATTTAATCCAAAATTTTTTTGATTTAAAAATATACAAAAAAGCAATAAAACATTAAAATCAATTGTTTATAAAATGTTGCTCATTGTTTAAAAGTGTGTAAATAGATTGAAAATAAATAAATGAAAAAATTCTTGAGCACAATCTAGGCGAATCTATTACTGGCTCGTGCAGGTTATAGAGGAAAAATAATTGCTAATTTGTCTAAACTGTTTTTTTGTATATTGTGTTTAACAACTGATGTGGCTTTTGTAAAAGAAAAATTCTTGCTAATAATCATGGCGAAATCAGGTGATAGCAGTGGAGAATTTAAAAATTATATATATATAGTGATGTGCAATAAAATATAGCCATCTGATCCCTAATACTTTTACCCCTTATAAATCCCTTATACAAAAAAGAACGCATTAAAGAGTTGTTCCATTAATTTTACACATCTCTTACAAATATAATCCCGTTATGTTTAAAATAGCTTCAGCGTCATTAATCATTATTTTATTATCGGTATAAATTTGGAAGCAAGAACGGGTGTGCAAGGAAATAGATCCAGTTTTGAAAAATAGTTAACTTTTAAAAAAGCTAAGCAAATGATTTGAAGGCTAGAAGTAGTAGAAAGGTCTCATACCTAAGTAAAAAGCACCAAAAGAAAAGATTATAATCATGTAGATTGACGTGTAAGCAAATGGAGAAATATTCTATGGTCTGACGAAACGAAAGTTAATGTGTTTAATTCAGACAGGAGCATATTTCCTTTACAAAGACCTTCCAATACCGAATTCCGTCCACAAAACACCACAAAAATCATTAAACATGGAGTCGGAAACATAATGGTGTGGGGATGTTTTTCCTATTATGGTATTGGGCCTTTATTTCGGATTGAGGGTAGAATGGATGCCTCTTATTGATTCGAAATACACATCGAAACTGGCAAAAAATTGGTTTGATGAACATAACATCAAGGTTTTAAGCTGGTCGGCGCAATCCCTAGACTTAAATCCTATCGAGAACTTACGGCAAATAATAAAAATGAGCTTTCGATGAAAAAATCCATCCAATAAAGACGAACTTTTGACTTTATTTCAGAATGCGTTGAAAAATGTTCCTGTAGAAACCTGCCAAAATCTTGTAGACTCAATGCCAAAACGATGCTCAGACGGTTTAAAAAATAAGGGTTATTTCACAAAGTACTGACGTAAAGAAAAAATAATTAATGAGAAAAAATCCAGTCAATAAACAAAAAAAAAAAAAAAAAAAATTATTATAGGTAACTTAATTTGCTGACTCTATATTTTTTGCACAAGCAGGACCTGGTGACTTGTAAAAATTTAATGAATAAATATTTATTTAAGTTTTGAATTTCCACATTTGCATTATTTTTGTATCATTTAGTTTATGAGTAAACGGAAATATAAAAAACGAAAAATTTATAAAGTTTGTTGTATATTATTTTTAGTTTGAAAAATGCTAGATCAAGGCCACCTATTTTATTGAACACCACTGTATATAAAATCTATGTTAAATTTTTTTATATAATGTTTGATATTTTGAGCAACGACAGAAATGAGTGAATTCTGCTATCATTGCCATCACATGATTTCGCCATTTTCACTTTATCCCCGCATTTTTGTCTTTAGAAATTTCTGAAGTAAAAGCCTACTTTTGCAGTAAATGCGTTTCGCGCAAACATGTTTGCAGCTCAATTTATTTAATTAATGTATTTGCAAAAAAAAAAAACTTAATACTACAGTGTTTACATGTATGCAAAATATGCCCATTTATCAAAAACATCAAATATAAAGAAAAATAAATATATAAATGCGGTGTTATCGAAAAAATATGATGGTTGTACAAACACAGAAAAAAACTTGTTGAACTTTCACTATATGTATGTATGTATGCATGTACTCTTTTTGCTGTTAATATTGTAATTTTTGTCGCATCTTTCTTTGCATATTTTTTTGTTTAAGCTCTTTTTGCCACTCATTTAAAAATTGAAATGTAACTACTGAAAGCTGCCAGATTTGTGGTTGAAATTTCAAATTGTGGATTTTTTGCGACTTAAAGATGTTTTCGAAAAGTAGCACTTGTATTTAAGTACTTTATCTTGTTTCATGCTTTAGGCCCAACTAGCTTATGCCAACTTATACAACTGTTCAAATACATTAAATTATATGTGGTAAACTATAATGTGAATAAGATAACTTTTCGTCAAGTTTCGTTAAATTTCATTTCTTTATGCAAGGTACGAAACTGATCGCACTTTCCGTACGGAAACAGCTGATTGTGCTTTGATTTATACATTAATAAAGAAATTTTCTAATTAAGACCTAAATTTTTAAATTTTTTAGTTTTTAATTCAATAAAAAATGTAGAAAACACAACATTTTTCTTTATGGCCAATTTTTTACAATTATAATATATTTAAATTAAATTTGTATTTATACACACATATGTATACCATATAAAAGATGAACATCGTTGCATTTTTTAGTACGGTTGGCCACAAACACAAAACAGAAAATAATTTGTATACTTTTTTTTACATTTTCTTAGAACATAAACCAAAATATTTAAATGTGTTTGGGAATGTTATTAAATATATAAAATATTTTCTTTAAAGCCTTTTAGTTTTAAAATTTTGTTGTTTTATATAGAAAGTATTTTTGGCAAAAGTACGAAATAAACATAAATGTGCAACTGTGGCAAATAAGTTACTAAATTTATATATGTACATTGTAGCCACATAAATTTCTTTGATAAGTTACCTAAGCATTTGACAGGCTTTTCGTTGAATTTTTGATAAAAGCTAAAGCTAGCTTATGCACATTATAGTTGGGCCTTTTGGCTTAATGACGTTTGACGATTTTTGCTTTCAAGTTTCTCATATCTTGACGATAATCTGTTATAACTCATATTATTTTACACATATTAGTATTATTAAAGTGTAACATTGTGATTTTATTACTCTAGAGAAAGAATCAAGAATCAATTCTAAATCTAAGAAACATAGTAGTTGTTCGAATTACAGAATTAGCCAACGCTCTAAAAATGTGCATATATTACATTTGCTGCTAGTATCGATGATAGAGTTTGGTTTATCAGCTCCTTAAAGTGAGCATTCTTTTCAGATCAGCTCATTAGAACGAACTAGTTCGTTCATTTGGTTCCAAGCTTACTTAGAGCCAGTTTACATTAAGGGCTGACTTTTTTTATTGTTTTCTCTTTTGGAGTCATCACGCGCTTACATTATGACTCTTTTGGAGCAAGTGAGAGAATTTTATGATGTTTATCAGCCAATTTTTTAAGTGTTGCCATAAACTAAACGTATTAATTTTTCAACAATTTTTGAACAATACAGAAAAAAACAGCAATTTTGGTAACACCTCTCAAGCATAGAACTGCAAAAAACGAAAAGAAAGAAACAGAAATGCGAGAAAAATGAGAGAAAAAACTGAAAAGAGTCGTGAATATTCATTTCGTGCTACTTTTGCTATCCCGTCAGCTTCTCTACACCTCTTGCCTAAAAACTTCTGCGTGATGACTTTTGTAGCTGATACAATGCTCTTAATGTAAACTGCCTCTTAGTGAGCTAAACCAGATGATCGAATCCAGTTGACATGTTTAGCTCAATTGTGTTTAGTTTAATTGCTCAATCAGTGAGCGGAAAACAATTGAGCGATATGCTTAGCTCTTAAAATTTTTATTGTCGTGTGATAAATTTATCAGAAATTAAGAAGATATTCACACATACAAATGAAAAATTGGGCAACTGAAGAACAATTTAAAGATTAACTATATGTAAGTATACACTTTTATCTGACTTTGTTTTTGTAAACCTTTAAAACTAAAAAGAATATTGGTTCGTAATAATATATTTTCCGATTACAAATGGATGTTTTTTTTCTTAATTTGTACTAATATAAAATTTAAGGTTTCACTCAAGTTGTAATTTTGTATTTGTTTCATATAAATAATGAAGACGTATAAAAGGCGCTTAGTAACTGAGCATTCAGCCCAGTAAAAAGAGCGTTCCATATAGTTTAATTGAGTAATAGTTCAATTAAACTAGGTCGTTCACGAACTACACAACTCTAATCGATGATATCGATACGGCAAAAGAAAATTGAAACACATAAATGATACCAATGGACTTTGTTTTGAAGTTTCAAATATAAAATAAAAATTAAAATTTTTAAAGTGCAGATTTTCGTTCAAATGTTTTTATACAATTAAAAGTAATTGTATAAAAAATAACTCAACATAAGAAATTTATTTTTTTAACAAGTAAATTAATTAATTTAGATATAGCACAGGTTTTTATTTTCATTTGTAAATATTCATCTTATTCTTATTTACAAAATTGTTTTGTTAAGTAAGATGACGGATGTCATCTAATAATTTCTAAAAGTAAACAAGGGAATATCAAATTGAAATAATTAAACTTTAAAACTATCGTGCTAAATTACTAAAACTGCCGGTATTGTTTATTAAAGGTGAAAGCACGTTTCGATGGCCATTTCGCTACCGCTCTTCAGGAAACTTCTCACAAACATTTTAAATAAACTAAATTGTAAACTAATTTCTTCTGTTATTTTAAGCAGAAGAACTTCCTTACGAACCGACACAAATAATTAAAATGCTGTGAGGGAACTGATATGTTTGAGTTTTGACAAATATGTTTTTGATTTCAATATATTCATTAACTTTATAAATGACATCATGGTTTAACAAAAATTCTTTATTTAACGCTAAACAAATTTAAAGTACAAGTACTTACAAATAAAAAAAATTATTTTTAGTTAAAATTTAATAACTATATTTTGCAGTTATAATACACATCTTATTAAATTTAAAAGAAGCAATCAAAAGGCTGAAAATATAACGATTTTGACGATTTATTTTCGAATTTCAAACAATTTTTCTAGAAAAATGCCTAACACCCCTACAACCCCTGTTCTTAATTTTTTGTTGTTATTTTCTAAGTGAGATAATTGACGCCAAAATGTCTTCATTATTTATATGCACAGAAAAAAAATAAAACTATGAAGAGAACTTTAGAAATTTTAATGTTTAATTTGCCTCCAAATGATTTATTTACTAATACACATTCACACAAATTGTTTCAAAGATTTGAGTGTTTGTCACCAGCTTAAAGCGGTTATTACACTGGATAAATATTAAAAACATACATATTTCAATGGAATATTTAGAAACACAATTTTTTATTTAAGGTATGCCCTTCATCATCTATGTAAATCTAATTTAGTGAAGTAACTCTAATCAAAAAGCAAATATGGGGGTGACAGAAAGTTAAAAAATTTGAAATATTTTGGTCCTGCATATATAAAATTTTGAATAAAAATGACATCGGCTCTTAATGACTTAAGCATTTTTAAAAAATTTTAGCATTTCCTTAAAGATCTCTTCAAAAACTTTAAAACGATACCCATATTGATATTTAAAAAAATGTTACAATTTAAGAGCCTCGTAAATCGGAAAATATGGGCGAGCGACAATTTTTTCACCTCGTGTTTTTTCTTCTTTTTCCATATATTTATTTTTTTAATTGGAGTTTCGTTATTGTTCCAAATGACATGAAAAATAATAGGTAGGCGTGGTGTTTTGCCTGCTGCCTCGAAGGACATTATATTTCTGAACTTCAAAAAGATATATTAAGTACACGGCGTGAATATGGAGATATGCTGTCAAATTTTCTAAGTCCAAAAACATGACGAACGATTTTTGTACGTGGTATTAAGTTTTTTCATATCCCGTGTGTTACAGCCAGCAAAAATTTCGGCAAAAGTGTCGGTATAAGAAAAATCTTTACAATTAAGTTTCTTATTTTCGGTGGTGTAAAATATTGTGTGAGCCATAGACTACGTACCATGCTAAAAACCCTACCACAAGCCTTATTAATATGATCTGACCATGTTAAAGACCTGTTAAAGTTACTCCCAAATTATTTGCCATTTTATCAATTTCAATTTTGGAACCCCAACATATATATTTATCTTATCCTCGTATTTTGACACTCTTCTTGCTAATCATTAAGCATTTTGATGTTTTTGTGTGGTTTCAGGCCATTAGCCGTAGCCCAGGCAAAAACTCTTTCCAAATCGAGATTTAAATCGTTTATTCTGGAGAGAAACAAATTTTTACATCTACCAAAGTATAACTGAACGTCATCAGTATACATTTGTATTTTAGAAAAGCGAAGCTGTTCAGGAAGGTCATAGGCATACAGTAGTGGTCCAAGAACTGAGCCCTGTGGCTCAGGTCTAGAAATACAACCACTGCTGACAACAGATTGGGTTCGGTTGAATAGCTTAACTGCAAAACATGCAAATTTAAAAAATTAAAGGAATTGAATGGTCAACTGTACCAAAGGCCTTTCAGTGATTTAAAAAAACCAAAAACGAAATTTTTTCAACATCCAGATGTCCTTTAATATCTTCAACTACGTCGTCAGATAACGCAGTATTACAACTACAGTGAGGTCAAAAATCAGATTGGCGATCAGTCAACAGAATGCTGTCATTAACAAACTTAATTATCTGTTTTTGTAAGAGATGTTCAAGGACCTTTGAAAAACAAGGTACTATAGCAATTGGTCGGTAATCATGTCCTGCCTTTGACACTATTAATATACTATTAAAAACATACGTAATAAAACGAATTTCCATTATAAAATAATTTTAACAAACTTTGGAATCAAATCATATGGAATTTGATTTAATAGTATAAAAACCCTCAACCACATCCAACTCATTAGCATTTAGGCTTAGGAAATATGTAAAATATTTAAAAATTTTTGTTTAATAGATCAACATCAACATGCACCCTACAAGCAGATGAACTACCAGTACCAATATAAATATCCTTGATTAGTTTCCAGGTTTTTTTACTTCCTGTAGCATTTTTGATTTTGTTAGAATAATATATACGAGTACACTTATCATACCCTATTCTCGAATCAATGTGGATTTCATAACTTTTCATTCACCCAAATATGTCAAATCATACTCGAGTTAGGCTTATATTCGTATTGAGGCTCTTTATTTCTAATACGGCGGTAATTAAGCTTTCAAATTGGTATTCCTTATTGTTGTTTGTATGTACCTCAAATAACCATACGAACTTCTACTGAAATCTTTGAAACTCGAAATGTATACACAACTAGCAGTGTTGCCTCGAAAAGACAGGAAAAAGCTACGTTTTTCCTTCAAAAAAATTATATTTTTTCATTAAAAGTTACATTTTGAAATTTTTCTTAAATAAATAGTAATTTAATGTAATTTATATAAAATAAAGTTTTATATAATAAAATAATAATAAAAATTTTATTCCATATTTAAGGGAAAATAACAAAGCAATAAGTGCATTTAATAAACAAAAACAAAACGAAATTAAATAAAGAAAAGCATATGAAAACAAATTTTATACCGATGATACTCATGCAGAATTAAATTAGAACTCAATACGAGTACTAACATTTCGGTATGGAAATTAGGTTTTTTTTAATAAATCCGTTTTATCTTTTTTTGTTGAAAGATGGCGCTTGGATATAATTTACTACTTTGATTATGTTAAGAATTTTGTTTTTTTATTAGGACCAGCAGTCAGGGGATGGCACCTACTTATGCAACGCATTGTGCCAGAACTTGAAAGTTAGGTTATGGGATGGGGGTCTTGAGTCTTACAGACAATTTTTCCTGAAAGAAATCAAAAGACATCTTTCTTTTAAATCGACGTATTGGAACGGTTGTCAAATTTTTCAAGCAGAATAACTGAAGTTGCTAACAATTTTCGCAAGTATTCCGCACGAAATGGAGCTCATATTATTTCACAGCTGGAAAGAATTGTTGCCAGAAACATTTTGTTGTTTCTAAGCATGAAGCAAGAAACATTTTGTGATTTCTCACGAATTGAAGAGAGTTAACTTCAGCAATTTTATTTTTTGGTTATTTTATGCTAATTTTTTATATGGGAACTTTATTGCATTTGCAGGTAACCTCTATTATTTAAAACGAATTAATATGTTAAGAAATGTTGATATGTTAAGAGACAATCTTATCTTAAATACTGAAACAAGTATCCTTTCAGTGATATTACTTTATTTCGTATCTGTTTAAAAAGTTACGAAAATTTGATTTAATATAACAAAATTGTACATGTAACGTGAAGCCTTCAAAAGTTGCATAAAATGTAAAAAATGTAACCAAACAGCAACATTGAAAACTAGTGACAATAATTCCCTCAAAATTCAAGCCATGTCATTTTGTTTTTCCTATTTTCTTCTCTTCACTTTTTGCAACAAACAAAAAACTTCATCGTGTAAATGAGGCTCTAAACTTTCCGTTGCTCTAGTCCTAGGCAGTGTAGCCTTGCATTTTTATTAGTCATAAAATTTCGATTAGATACTAGATATTTTGTTTTATGATTGTATGTTTAAGAGCATAATTGCAGTTTCAGAATATTGCTTTCATTTGCGATAAATCATATTGATGATCGAAGACATTATTATGTCTAAGTTTTTTGCGTATCAGGGATGGAAACTGACATATATTATGCTTTTTCAGTTCAGGCAGTGATCATTCTGTTCCAGCCAAATAGAATTTAACTGTTGTGAGACCTTTACTCGAACCATCCCCTGGAACTAATCTAAGTTCTGTACTACGAGAGTAAGAGTCCGATGCCCTTTTTACAGAGGCATCATTTGAGCCTTCCTGACCTCTTTGTGTATTACGTACAGGATACTCTTAGCGCTCTTTTAATAGCTTGTATTGATATGATGCTTATATAATCCATCTTTACGTGACGGTTTACTGGGACGACTTTGGCTACTAAACAAGTGACGCATAATATATTGTGGGTCTTACCATCATTGTACTACCTTCATTGATATAATATCCATTTACATTTCCTATTTTTATTTAAACATGTTTAT
Source organism: Gymnosoma rotundatum (assembly GCA_916610165.2). NCBI lineage: Eukaryota > Metazoa > Arthropoda > Insecta > Diptera > Tachinidae > Gymnosoma > Gymnosoma rotundatum. Next base: position 124,990,986 of record OU744336.1, on the reverse strand, counting down.
ATCAGGTAAGTGCCCTATCTGGCTACGTTGATTTAATGTTTGGGTGAGTTCCAAAACGTTAAAACACATTGCAGTGATGCGGTTTTGCTACTGTTTTAATACAAAGTAACCAACTATGTTGTTTACTTTGTAACAAGTAACTTTGCATTTTTTTTTACATTTAGAAACGCTTATTTGCAATCAGTTTTTTTTTCAAGATGGCGATGTCAACAATAAAAATTATAATCTTTGAAAACTTGATGGGATTACTGGACGAAACACCTCAAAGCAATTATAAAATTGTACAAAAATACATAAAAAGTCCGAGTCAATGGTTTTAATTTCCCGGAGCACCTTTTCCCATTAAAAAATTTTTTTCTTTTTCTCAGAGGCAAAATTGCTCTCATTTTGCAAACGTGTTGTTAACAAAACCTGCTTCCACTCAAAAGTCCACTTTTTGTCCCTGAAGATATAAATAAATTCTGTTTAAATAATAATTAAATTTAAAAGAAAATTTTCTTACTTTTCTTCCGCCATGATTGATGTGCTTGTAATTTATTTTGCACTAAATATCAAGAAAGCAGTAACAAAATTAGTGATGCACAGTTTGCTTTTGTTTGCGTATCAATAAATTTTATTATACATTTAGGGATGCGTAACATTGTCAATGTTTTAATGGTTGCGTTAAGGATGACTTTGTTAAGTTGCATTGCAAATGACGTTTTGGAACTTACCCTTTCAAAAAGCGTTAAGCAGTTTTTATGTACTTTTTATTTCTCCGAAATTATATATCTTGAAAAACGTAGCTCTACCGTCCCTGTCATATTACCATCACTCTTGCTAATGAGTCCCACTATTGAGGCAGCGTGTTAAAGGTAATCTAAAACGGTAATAACTCTAAACGTAATTTTCTATTCCATTTATTTTATATCTTTCTTGTAAACATTCCATGAGTTCGAGTCCTAATCACTTTTACACTTAATGATTAAAAGAATTCCTTGTAATTCTTTCCATAAATTCGATCTACTACTGGTCGGAGAAAGCAAGCTTGAATGCGAAGCTTTTTTTCTTCTCATAAGTCCTTTTCATACTTGATACTTTTTTTTTGCCGTAAAGTATACGAAACGAAACATTAATATAACGTAATGTAGGTACGCCGATGTAATCACAAATTATCTGCTCCACTCTCAATCTACTGATTGATCAAGCAAGATTGCATGTGTCATTTGAACCGTGCAAAAGCCATGACAGATAAAACTTAAGGGCGATATATTAAGAAACGTCCCTGATCGCATCAAGATTGCTGATATCTTCTGGTAAATACTTCTTTGTTAAAACCTCAATTAAAATTCCAAGTACATTAAATCCAACCAAGGAAAATTAAAATTTTTAGGTGGTACTTTTTTCCCATCTAAAAAGTACGTTTTTAAGGTTAAAGGTACAATAAAGATTGTTTAAAAATTTGATGCAGAACTGATTTTCTTGTTTTAATGTGTTGCTAGACTTTAATATAATTATCTATATACTAAGAATATTATTTATCTATACAATTTTTCACCTTTGGCGTCAAATCACTTGGATATACATACGAGTATGTAGTTGTAAAGCTTATAGACAACGTATAGACAAATAAATTTTACATCAAATTTGAAATATTAAAATAAAAATGGTTACAATAATTTTACATTTTCCAGCCCTGTTAAAAGCAGATACTATTACTGAGATGGTGTTCAATAAATTGAGACAGTGAAATTGTACATCACCACCAAAAAAAAACAAAACAAATGTAAAAAAAAAGTAAACATTGCACTATAAAGTGTACTCACACACACAAACTTGTAGGCAATTATTTTCTGCACTGTGTTATAGTATTTGTACTAAAGTCATAGATGGGACATTATAAATACCGGCACAAACAAGTTCTTGCTTCAGTAAGATTGAAACTGCGCCATAAAAAAGAACTGAAACACTTCAACGGAAACACATTTTAAACTCATAAAATTTATTGTAAGATCTTCTTTGGAAAAAAAACATGTAATAATAAATTTTTCTGTTACCTGTAAAGACAAAAACGAACAAATAAATCACAAAGCTATTATTTCACAAAAGAAACCAAAAAGTGAGTGTAAATTATAGACAAGAAAAGAAAAAGTGTACAAAATACTTACGTGGTTCATCATAGACATCATTTCACAACGTTTTTCTTTGGCAAGAGAGCAAATATTTCATTTCGTTAATATTTGTATTTTTCTTTGAAAGTTGTTTTTTTTTTGTAGTTAAACTAAATAAAACAAAATTAACATTTTTTCTGTCAAAGAAGTCAACGGAAGTCGAGAAATTTCTGTTATATTAAAATTAATATACACACACACATTCATACATAGAAAAAAAACTAGCATGAAAGAGGTCATGTTGTTGTCGTTTATGCTGACGCTTACGTTAAGTGTCAGCCATATCAGTGCTCAATATTTTGATAGGTAAGTAATTATAAAAAAAGTGTTTATTTAATATAATTTAAATTTTAATAAATTGCTTAATTTCATAATTTCATATAAAGAAGTATCTAGATTATTTAAAAGTAAAATATTTTAAGTTTTATGAAGTTGTTTTTTTTGTTTTGCTTCCATACCATTTATATTTTCTGTTGTTGTTTAATTAGCATTTAAATACTAATAAAAATGAATCAGTAACGTTCTTAAATCTCAAACTTGTTTTGGTCCTTCGAGAAATTTCAGTACACAGTGGGAAATAAACAAACCAAATTCGAAACAAATTATTTATTTGAATTATTTTATGTCTTGCATTCTGTTGTTTCTTGATGCTTTCGATTAAACTAAAAAATTGTAATTGTATAAAAAAGGATCTTCTTTAATTCTTTAATTTTGAATATTGTAACATATGTTATAGTAATAAAGAACTGTAACTTTACAAGCAAAAGTGTACTTAAACTCTAATTTGTTTTGAGATGTTCAACAACTGCAGTTTCCAATGAATTGATCCTTCGTTTAATTGACGAAATACTCAGTGACAAAAATACTGTGAAAATCCAGCACGAATAATTAATTAAAAATATGAAAAAAAAATTAAAAGAGAAATAAGTTTTATAACAAATCGGATAATTTTAATTTATATTCCAACTTTCCGCTGATTTAAAAACAACTACATAGTTTTGCCGAAAATCCTTCGAAGTGTTTCCACAGAAAAAAAGTGTTTTCAATATTCCAACTTGTATAGTAAAACTGACTGATTTAGTTTTTAGTTTTAATTTATTTTTTATTTTGCAAATATTTAATTAAGTACATTATTATTATTTTAAAATACAATTTTTGTAACAAAAAAGTTTGCTTTTTTGAATTAAAAATCAAATGTCACTTTCTCAATAAAAAACATTTGATATGAGTAGATAGCACAGATCTGAAATAAATATTCCAAATACCAGACACAACACAATGTCGCAAAGACAAAACTAATTCGAAAAAACACATTTTCTATATGTTTTAAAAATGCAACACTTGATTTAATTGGTTTTGGTAGTTAGAAAGAAGTATTAGAAAACATGCCCAAAACAACACGCTTTCATAAAAAACCTACAATGAACCGTTATATATTAAACAAAATTATTTAACTTTTATAAGGTTTTAAATAAAAAGTAGACATATTTTTCAAAAATAGTAGAGAGTTTTTAAAAATTTAAATGGCAGATGTGGAAAAGTACTGCATCATACGAAATGTACATAAATTATAACAAATAAATTGATTTCCTTTTTTATTTTTAAACTATTATGTTTTTTTATTTAACTTTAATGTCTGAAACTTAATGGCAGCTTCCAACTTGTTTAACACCACGAAATAATAGCCACTAGCATTTTGTCACAATTTTTATGATAAACTGAAAAAGAATTAAGTTAAAGAAGTTTAAATTTTGAAATTCGAAGGATGTAATACAATTAAAAAACTAAAAAAAAAATGAATTAAAAAATGACTACGTAAGTTACCCTGGAGTTTATGTCGACGTCGTTGACGGCGTCAAATGTCAAAAAAAAAGTTGAATCGTATGAAATTGTATGAGAGCAGTTAATCTCAACGCGTTGCAACGCCGTAAAAGTTCAATCTAATTCAACTTTTTCGGCGTTGAAACGCCGTCAACGACGTCGACATTAACTCCAGGGTTAAAAGGTCATTTTGAATGTGTCGTTTCTTATCAATCAGTTTGAGTTTGAACTTATTATGATGCCTAAATATCATGTGAATAGTAAAAACATAATCAGCCCAACTATAAACAAAAATTCCGTGCGAGTTTTTTCACTTTTCCCTTTTCTCCAATTATAAATTTTTCCCCTTTTGATTGACTGCGGAAAGTGAAAAAAATCCGGGGGAAAAAAGTAGGTATTCTAAATTATAAAATAAAAATTATATGAAAATTAACAAAACAAACTCCCTTCAAATTACTGTGATGCCACTTTTTCATTATTTTTCCCCACGGAATTTATAATTGGAGGAATCTTTTCTCGAGAAAAATTTTTTACGTGGGAAAGAAATTCCGTGAGAATATTCATAATTGGGCTGAATAATAATATAAGAATTTATATTATATTTACTTTTAATTCAAAAGCAAAAATGACAAGTTTCATGCAAGAAATAAAACAGTATATATTAACAAATACATGTAATGTAACAAATATATTTTACATTTACGGGCCGGTCTCATTAAAAGTTTAGACACTTTTAAAAATTAAGTTTAACATTTGTCTAAAAATTCAGAATCATCACTGCTTCCCAAATTCTTTTCTATACCCTTAACCACAGTTTGAAAGGTTATATCTAAGGTTGTCATTTCGTTTGTAATTTCTGCAGTAATTATTTTCGAACCCTTAAAGCATTCTGAGTTCTTATGCGTAGCGTCGATTGTCGGTTGAGCGATATCCGTCTGTCCGTTCGTGTTCGTATTAAAATCAACTTTGCCAAGGCACTAGGTGAGCCAGAGAAAACTTAAATCGACTACACATACTACCATCCCTAAATTAGCGCGTAAGATGCAAAGCAATGTGATTCATAGCTTTTGCGCTGGAATGTTATACCTAAATAGGAGCGTCAACGTTGTGTCTTTAACAGTAATGTTAACTCATTTTATTTTATAAAACTCGCTGTATAAGAATAAAGAAGAAATGAAACCACTAGATTGCGTCGAAAATAACAAAAATGTCACTACTATTCAAGCATTACAAAACAAACCAACAAGCAGCCAACTTCACTTCCTAACGCACTGTCAAAATTGGATTTTCCAATTGATAAGCGTTGACGCCGTGTTATTTAGGGATGCTTCATACATTTTGTATGTACATGAGAAATTTTGACAGTTATCTTGCGCTTTACGCGCTAATTTAGGGATGGCAGATAGTTTCGAAAATTTTGCAGAGGGAAAAACAATACGCCTCCTCTAATTTTTTAATAACTTTTTTCAACTGTCATTTGTATTCTTAAAGGTGGTTTCTTTACTTTTTAGTACTTAGTAAATGCTCGTTTGCGTTCGTATAGGTGCTTATTCCTACTAAGTACTAAGTCTTTACAGTACTAAAAATACAAACAAAAGTTGATGATACAACAACATTAAGCAAAACTTGCAATTTTTGAAGGTTTTTTGAACAAAAAACCTAATGGTAGAAAGAATTTCTTATTCCGATTTAGAAGTACAAATGGTTATAAATATATGGTGAAGGTTATGTAAGATGCGGCAAAGCCGAATATAACACTCTTACTTGTATTTAAATCACGTTGCGACTGTATACTCATGTTTTTACAACCTCGGATTCCTTATTTGTTTAAGATTTCGTTGTACTGAAGCTGTTTAGCTAATTTTCAACAAATACGTGCACAACGTTTTACGTGAACCTCCTTTCCAATATTTTGAAATGAAAAGCAATTCATTCAAACTCTTAAATGTTTCTTTTGCTAAAAATATTTTTAAATACGTATTGAGAGAAGTCAAATTCATTTCAAACTTTTTTGGTTTTTTTAGTTCAAACTTTTTAGTTCATTAATTTTCTTAATTTCATTCTTTTTTACTAAAATATAATATGGCATCACTGATATATGCTTACAGTACAAAAAAAAACCTCTTCAAATGTTTCGTTATTTTTATGCAGACATTTCTTTTAAGTAACATGTTGAAACTATGAAGCAACTTTTTATACAGCTTTTTTCTTTCAAAATTGCAAAAAATAAGATGTTGAACGTGATGCAGATGAGCTACTTGTTTTTACTCATCTATAAAAGTCAGAGTTGAACAAGTTGTTTTTTAATTTTCAAACATGAAAGTTGCAAAAATGGCTACATTTGTATTATAAGTATCTTAAAGTTCGAATATTTTCGTTTAATACTTTTTTGTTGAAGAAAATAAAAATAAAGTAAAATTTTGGGTTAAATGCAGATTTTTCATCTTTTTATTTCCTTGTTTTTTTGTCTGCTTTTTGTCCACGCTTTTTGTATATTTTTTTTTAAGATTTTTAAACTAACTACTTTTTAAACATTGTTCAAAACTGAATGTGAATGTAATGTATCGAAATTAGACTGTTAGAAAATCGATTGCAATAGTTTGAACACATAAACACAAAAAAAAACATTTCATTTTATTTAATGGTATAAAATCAATAAAGCGAATGTTATATGGTCAGACCTAACGAACTAACTCGTTACATTGAAAAAATTTATATTAATAACTTTAACCTTAAGTAATCACAAACATGGTAATTTAATTTGAATATTTACCATTAAGAATTAGCACCACGGTAGTTTGGCTAATTTGTTAGCGGTTTTTAGGTATTTTTATACACTTGTAACTGTGGCATTCACTCCATAGTTCTTTTAAATTGTTAATTTTCCAATGAAAAATTTTATTTTTATTTTCCCATTTTTTTACTTATAAATATTACAATGTTAATAAAACAAAATGGTGGAACTTTTTACTAAAGAAGTCAGGGAAAAATTTCCCTATGATTTCCGTCTATTTGAGTATTATATTTAAAACTTACTTAAAAAAACAAAAATTATAAAATTTTAAGTCAGTGTCGGAAATAGATATTGTAGAAATTACACACGGAATGATAAACTTAGATATACCTTTTTTTCACTTTTTGTGGTGACGGATATAAAAATATTTGCGATTTGAAAAATTATCTGAATAGTTGCTTAATTTTAACGTTTTTATTATTTTTATGTAAGCAAACAGATCAAACTTGTTAAAATTGTTTAGTAACTTTGGTTTATTCCGTTTGAAAATTTTGCAATATAGTGATGCCAGACTATGCTATCATTTAGAATTGTCGTTTTATTGCCATTAAAGGCTGGTTAACCAATTGTTTCGGAACAAAATTTTTGTTGTGAGAGAATTTTAGTTTTTTGAGAGTTTGTTCTGAAACGATTCACCCACTTCGAACAATTTTTCTGGAAAAATAAAGCTACCATATGAAACATATGTGTAAGCGAGATGTGTTACTTTACAAGCAGGCACCACTGTGACAGAAAATTAAAATCACTGAATGCCGTTTTGTTATAAATAAATTCTAAATTAAAAAAACTTTTATAATTAAATCAAAAAATGGGGTAAAAAAAATTGAGGTAAAAAGTCATACAAGCATTCTCTACCCGGCTTTTTCATTTCTGAAATAAGCTTCAAGGCAAGGGATTCATTCGTTGAGATCCATGACACAATTTTTTAAAATTATTTTCTTTTATTTTGTGTTTTATTATAAATATACCAGGCAAATTAAGGCAGGTAATCTTAAGAACAAAACAAATTTTAAAAATAATTATTGAATATCAATGCAAACAAAGAACGATTTTTATCACATTAATTAATGAAGTGGCAGCTCAGTTAAATTTTCTTTGAAAAAAAAAGTAGTTGGCAGCACAGTTTCATTGTTTTGGAACAAAAATTAAAATCAACCAATTCAAGCTGAAATTGTTCCGAAGTGAGTTTACTCTTTTTCTCTCTCTCTCTCAAAAAATAAAACGTCAAACTACATATAAAAAAAATGTTTCGGAACGAAATTTTTGTGGGTGAACCAGCCTTAAGTGTGAAACATTGATTACAGTTGGTATCAATTTAACACATTTAAACAAATGTTCTCGGAAACAGTTTGCTGTTAAAATACATGTTGCCAGAAACAAATTGAAGAGAGTGCAAGTTCTACAAAGTTAAGGCCCAACTATAATGTGCATAAACTAGCTTATGCCAACTTATACAACTGTGCAAATACATTAAATTATATGTGGTAAACTATAATGTGAATAAGATAACTTTTCGTCAAGTTTCGTTAAATTTAATTTCTTTATGCAAGGTACGAAACTGATCGCACTTTCCGTACGGAAACAGCTGATTGTGCTTTGATAAAGAAATTTTCTAATTAAGACCTAAATTGTTAAATGTTTTAGTTTTTACTTCAATATAAAATGTAGAAAAAACAACATTTTCTTTATGACCAATTTTTTACAATTATAATATATTTAAATTAAATTTGTATTATACACACATACATATGTATACCATATAAACGATGAACATCCTTGCATTTTTTAGTACGGTTGGCCACAAACACAAAATAGAAAATATTTTGTAATAATTTTTTTTTACATTTTCTTAGAAAATAAACCAAAATATGTAAATGTATTTGTGAATGTTATTAAATATATAAAAAATTTTCTTTAAAGCCTTTTAGTTTTAAAATTTTGTTGATTTATATAGAAATTATTTTTGGCAAAAGTACGAAATAAACATAAATGTGCAACTGTGGCAAATAAGTTACTAAATTTATATATGTACATTGTAGCCACATAAATTTCTTTGATAAGTTACCTAAGCATTTGACAGGCTTTTCGTTGAATTTTTGACATTAGCTAAAGCTAGCTTATGCACATTATAGTTGGGCCTTTATTGTTAACTCATTTAGTACTATTTTAATTTTTTTTTATAAAGATTTGACTGCATTTTACGCAGAAAAGTTCTAACTTTCCATATTAAAAGCAGAATCCGTGTCATTTTAAAAAAGATATAAATTTCAAAAATCATTCTAAGCCCACAACTAATATCCTACAGAATCGCATTACTTATTCTCAATCAATCCCGCTCAGAAAAAAATGGCAAGAAAATGTGTAGTGTTTTAAATAATAGTCTGTAAAACATAACAAACGTATACAAATGTTACTTTTACATTGCCGCCCAATAACGTCAATTTTTCTAAAAAGGGAATTGAAATTTTCGATTAGAAATAAATTAAAAAAACTCGTTTTTATAATATTTTATAAACTATATAAAAAACTACAAATGATTTTTTTTCAGTTTTGACACTTGTGAGATGTTATAGCTTGTTCAGGGGTGGAAACTTGGTTTTTTCATCTTGCTCATATTTCCGATAATATAAGTTTACTTTAGGTACAAAGCTAAATATTTTACTTCTACAATAATAAAACTTAATTATTTGATATATTAGTATTCGAACTATTTATTCAACATTTTTTAAATTTTATTTTTTAGTTAGGCTTAAGTTCGTTATAGTAAAAAGCAGATACTTGCAAAATGTTATGCATTTTCGCATTTTACCAAAAGAAGTTATCAATAGTAACTTTTTTTATTTAAGCAACTGTTGGAGTGGGAACATACGATAAATAAATAATTTATTTTAATTTTCTTACAATAAAAATTATTTTGTAATTCATTAGAGAACTGCAATATAAAATTTGAATTATAAATATTTTTAGAAAAATGCAATTGTATCACATCACCTTTGAAACAAAAAATAGGAAAAATGTTTTTAGAACTTTCCAAGAACATAACAGAAACTATTTTTAAATATACTGACACAATTTTGAAAATATGCATAAGGTTGTTAATTAGGCGATAATGTGAGCTTGTAATTTACCAACACCCACCCAAATTATGTTGACAATTAAAGCCATTCATTTCAAGACTTTACGGGCAACCTGTCCTACTAAATGTAGTAAACTTTTTTTAAATAACAACTTTCTTTTTTATCGATTTATTACTTTCAACAAACAAATTATCTTAATTTCTGGTTGTCTATTATTTTTTTTAAATTTAAGCAAATATTAGATTCACATAGAGAAATTGCCAATATTAGCTGAAAGTCAACAAGAAAACACAAACTAAAAAAAAACGAAAGCAATTATAAACAAAGTTTTTTATTTTTTTTTTTTTAATTTTTGATCTTGGCGACCTTAATTGATGATTATCAAGCAGCTGAAAAATATTGTTAAGTCAAATAAGGAAGATGTTTCGTAACGGTGTTCTATTGTCTCTACAAGAACAATAAACATAAAGCTTTAGATTAAACAAAACAGCTTAAGCTGCAGCTAGATTGAAAGATAAATGTTGCAATTTCATTTTTAATTGTAAAAAAAAGAAACAAGAATTCTTAAATTTTTCATGACTTCTATATTTTAAGGTTACGTTAAGGTAACGGCTTTAAAGTCGTGCAGATCTTAGTCTTGTGCATATTTTAATTCTCATCTTCTTTTATTCTTCTTCTTTAAAGTCTTAAAATGCTGAAATCAAGTTTTTTCTTTTGATGTCAATGTTCTTGTTTTATTAGTGGAATATTTTCATACTAAAAATATCGTTTCATACACACGTAGTTGGTATTGTGTAAATGTATGGCATTTCTTGAAATCTTTACGCCGCGATGATTTTCAACTGAAGTAGCAAAAAATACTGATTGCAATAAAAAGATACAAAAAGAAGATGAACAAGACAGTTAGTTACTAACATTAAGTGTGTCTTAAATTCCAACTCTTCTCGTTGTTTTGAATTTTTTTTCAACGATTTAAGTAAACTAGTTTAACTAGCTGCGTCTAAATAAGTTTAATGACTAACTGTTTTTTAGTTATGCAATAATATATACAGATGCTGTTATATTTTGCTCAAACAAAATCAAATTTTTATTTCTTTCCATTGACATCCAAACTCCGTTTAACTTTTCGCCATTATCTGATATTGCCGTTTGAAAAAGAAGATTGTAGATGGCTGCAACTGAGTTGGATCTTATACCTCCTCAGGATAGCATCCGATGACAGGGTACATCATACGTAGTTTTAAATGCGAAGCTCTTTGTGGGAGAATATTTCTGCTTAATTGCTAAGAAATAAAAATTCTCATTTGATAAAAACAAATAAGATCGTGAGAATCCAGCAGGGATAAATAAGAAAGCCTCGCAAGATTCGAAGATATTAGTCTCTGAATTAACTCTAGTTTTTATAAAAGAATACCTTCTAAAGGGTAAACGTCTTGATCTCGAAAAACACTTCAAAGGCAGTACCCCTTAGGCACAGGAAGTCTAGAAAGCTGTTGTAAATATAAGAGTGGTACCTCAAGATAAATAATTGCGTTAGTGATACATCATGAAAACTTAAAATGTAATCTTCAAGGCTAGATCAGAGATAAGGCAAGCATTCTTGCTTTAAAAAATTGAGTGAAATAAAAAAAATAATGTTGCTAAAGTTGTACTCTATTCTGTGAAAATTCACGAAATGTTTGTGTCTTCATGTCTATATACAAAAAAAGTATATGGCAAAATTTTTTCCAACAGTGAAGTATTATGAGTATTATGAGTATTATGAATTGTAACCAACAGCATGCAATACTGCATACTCAAAGGCAATAAATTACAATTAGAATTTTTTTATATGAAATAGTATTAATTTTAAAACATTTTTGTTATATTGGCACCACTGTCTAGTTCTTAAATTTTTCATGTGCAATTAGTAACAGCTGCTAAACAGTTTAAGCAACTTTCAAAAGGCTACTTACCTTTAAGCCTAGTACTCTGTTTAAATTTGTGAAAATTGGTGCGCAACATTGACTAATTCATGTGCAAAATTTAACATGTAGAATGTGGTGTCTATAACCGGGTACTCTGTTCGAATTTGTATAAATTGTTGAGCAACATTTATTATTGCATGTAAAAAATTTTACATTTGAAATGTAAATTGCAATTTGGCAGAATTTAACGTTTTATTGTTTTCATGTGTACTACTTTGTTTTAAAAATGTAAGCAAAAGACATATAATACGCTATTGTTTGAAAAATTCCGCATGACTACTTGCTTTATTTCGCAGTTTTGATAAAATGTTGCCAAAAACATTTTATATGTTTTTCCACAGTAAAGCCTAGTACTCTGTTCGATTTTGCGAAAAGTGTTAAGCAACATGAATTATTTCCCTTGAAAATTTGACAATCAGCCACTAGGGCCAATACAGCGTTTTAGAAAATAATTATAGTTTTTATCGGCTTCAAGAATACCACTGGAAAAAGATTTTAAATTTATTGAAGCCAATAACATATATGGGATTTATCCCAAGTGCAGCAATAAGCAAACGTTTTTCTGCATCCTTAAATTAATTTTTGTCTTTTTCTCTTTTTATATCTACACTGTTTCCATTTTTTTTTTAATTTTTTAACACAAAAAAAATTAAATCAAAACAAACGGTCTGAAAAAATTGTTTTTAAAAAATTCCGTACGAAAAAAAGCTGCTTATGTTATTCCGTATTTGAAAAAAAAAATGTTACCAAGAACATTTTTTAGTTGGTAAACATGCTGTGTGAAACATTTCGCGACTTTTTCACAAATAAACAGAGTACTACTTCAGCAACATTATTTCTTATTTATTTCGCTGTAATTTTTTTTATATGAACTTTTGACAACATTTCGCACGAAATGGTGAACAGAGTTCTATGCTTAAGAGCAGAATACTGCTACTGAAACATTTTTTTATAACTTTTGTGTACAAATGTATGTATTTTGACACCATTCCGCATGAAAAACTGAACAAAGTACCACTCTTTAGGCCCAAAAGTGTACTCTTTTTTTGGATTAATATGCTGTAATCTAAATATCAAACAACAAACGTCAGCATATTTATCACTTATAATGTTACTAATTTATTTTTTTAACACAAAGATCTTTCTAATAATTTATTAACAACATAAACAAATTTTAGTTGGTAGAACAAATAAAAAAAAAATAAAAAATAAAAAAATGGCAATCGCTCTGCAGCTGCAGTAGAAACAATTGCTTTTGTATTGTTAATTATTAAAATTGAAAAGAAGTTTGATTTTCAAAATTATTTTCATAAAATTTGTGTTGCTTAATTAATGTTTTTATTGCGGCAGCCATAATAATCAGCTTAATACTTCTACTTTGGGTTATTATGGAACCCCCTTCGTATGCCATTGATAAAAGTTTTTCAAATATTTGTCATATAAGGATTCATTTCCGCCTTTTTGCAAACAAAGAAAAAAATCTTTAAATAATTATACAACTCATTCGTTTATGTTTTTAGCTCTTCAAACAATTAAAGTCGCTTTAGTAAAATAAATAAATATGTAAGGGGTGTCTCAAAATCCAAGCATGATTAGAACTTCTTTTGAATTACTTTTATTGAAATACAAATATGTCTTATGTGTGACCTTAATTTGAAAATTTGTAAACTAAATTGCTTAAAAATAGGAGCTTGAAGTTTTCAATTTAATATACGGATGAATACGGAGCCCAGAAATTCAATATGATGACCAAAAAATATCTCGTACAGCTCTTAAAATGTTTAACGAGCTTAATGGCTGGCTTATGGCAGAAAAAACATATTTCCGTTTTTAATTTCAATATCCATTTCCGAGCTCATAAACAACATTTATTCTGAGTTCTTAAGATCGGTCCATGTCTTTCGAGACAGCGGGCAAAACACCACGCCCACCTCTAATTTTTTCACATCATTTGGAACAATCAAAAAATAAATATACGGGGCGATAGAGAATTAAAAAATAAGAAATAACATTAAGTGAAAAAATTGCCACACGCCTATATTTCCGAGATAAGGGCCTCTAATCTTTTCATAGAAAAGTACGTCTGCGTACCATACTTTTTTACATTACAAAATGGGTATCATTTAAAAGCTTTTGACGAGATATTTAAGAAAATATAAGCAACCAAAACTGGTCTGCTCGAAAAAACTGCGTTTAGTTGTAAATATTCAGTAATCCTTTAATACTAGGTTTCAGTTTTGTGCCAAATGGACTTAAAAGAGCTAACTTAAATTTTCTTATCTTTTTTGCGATATCGAATCATTATTTCTAGACTTTTATCAATGTTTTCTTGCACTGTATTTGCCAATCTTGCCTGAGACATCGAATCTATATTTCAGACCTGTTGTCAACATTTTGAGTATTGCATTTGAAAAGGTTTTAATTTATTTAGTTTCACTAAATTTTGCTTTAGAATCAACTCCAAGTTAAATTAATATTTCGATCATATTTTGTATGAATTTTGCGAAAGAAAACACATTAGTCTTTCGTAAAGTTATTTATATTTTCTGTAAGTTTTAAAAATTTGTACTTTATTGTAATTGACCTCAATTGTAAATTTTGGGAGACCCTTTATATAAATACAATGTTTTTACCAATTAAATGTTTAAAATTATTTCATTTCAAGAGAATTTTTGATTTTTAAAGAAATTCCCCGGTTACCATTTTGTTTTAATTTCATCTCTCATTAAGTTGTCATATTGTGATTAAACCGTAGTAATTGTTCTTATTAGATCTAGCAATTGTCACAAAGATTATGAAATTAAATTGTTCTTGAAATTTGTTAATTGCGAGTAAAGAATTGGTTTGCTCGTTGCAAATGTTAATATTATAGTAACATAATGAAGGTATCCTGATTGTATCCAAGCAACTTTACAATTTTTCTCGAAGTGTTACTGCTCCGGCTCTTGTGAGATATTGTTTTGCATCTCTTTCGTGTTATTAGTTAAAAGACTGACGCCTCTTGCAAGGTTTGTTCTGTTTGATTTTATTAAAGTAATAATTATTGAAAGTCCAAAAAATCACTCTTATTATTATTTCTTATGTTTAACTTTTTTTTTTAATAATTACAATTAATTAAAATAAAATATATCCTAAAAAGTTCAAGTAAACAAAATTTAAGTCCCAATTATGTGCATAAGATAACTTAAGCAAACTTTCACAACTGTCGCAATACATTCAATTATATGTGGCAAACTATAATGTACTTAAGAACACTTTTCGTCAAGTTTCGTCAAATGTCACATCTTTAAGCAAAGTACGAAACTAAGCGTACTTTCTGTAGGGAAACAGCTAATTGTGGTTTGTGTTATACATTCATAAAGAAAAATTGCAATAAAGATGTGTTAAATTTTAAGTTTGTAATTGAATACAAAATGTAGGAAAAAAAACATTTTTATTTCTGGCCAATTTTTAACAAACACAAAAGTAAATTAAAATTTTAATTGTACATACATATGTATTTGATTTAAGCGATGAACACCGTTGTATTTTTTAGTATGGTTGGCCACAAATACAAAAACAGAAAAACTTGTAATATTTTTTATGAAAATTTATCTTAGAACATGAACAACAAAATGTAAATGTGTATGTGAATGTTATTAAATATATAAATTATCTTCTTAAAAGCCCTTTTCGTTTTAAAATTTTGTTTATTTATAAAGAAATTATTTTTGGCAAAAGTACAAATTAAACTTAATGTACAACTGTGGCAAATCCAAACTAAATTTATGTAAGTATATTATAGTCACCTAAATTTCTTTAATAAGTTACCTAAGCAGTTGAAAGGCTTTTCGTTAAATTTTTGACATAAGTTCAACCCATCTTATGTACATTATAGTTGGGCCTTTAGTGTATTTAACGTTAAAATTATATTTGACATACAGTGTATTTAAAATGTTTTTATTACTTTCTTTTTTTAAGAAAAAAAAAAGAAGCCAGGCATCATAAAAACCTTAAGACGCATTAAACACTTTTTCAGACCTGTCATGCCATAAAACATGAGTCATTTGTTGGTCTTTTATTTAAATGTTTTTGTTATTTAATTTATTTTTTTATTTCTTTTGTCAAAACAATTTAGCAGTTAAGCTTTTACATATAAATGACTCTTACACGATAACAACAACTACAACAGAAAAGTGTGACACCTTTACAGTCAGTCTACCAACAAAAAGACACAAGATAAAAAAAATACAAAAAGGAAAGTTTTAAGTATTTTTTTTTAAAACAACCAAAAGATGTTGTTAAATATTTAAACTTTATTTATGCACACGTCTGAATAAATGTTTCTTAATTCTTTTACTTCTGGTTGTATTTGTTCTAGAAAGAATTAAAAAAAGCTGCAGATTTTAATTCTGCTTTAGTTTAAATCCGTTGATTTGCTCTTTAGAAAGATACAAACACACACATTTTAGTATAATAAACTTTAGTATTTATTTAGCAAACAAGTTTGAAATGTTTATTGTTATTTTTATAAAAGTTTATTAAAAGATTTTAGTTTATTTATGATTATATATTTCTAGCACAATTAACATTCTACACAAGCAAATTTTATTCAAATTATTGTGAGCAAATTTTATTCAAATTAATTTTTTTTCTATTTTGTAGCAATTTTTATTTAAACTTCTTGAATAAATTATTTGAAACTAAAGGTTTTTAAACGTATACAGGAGCATTGGGGTCAAAGGTGTTTTTTTTTTAATCATATACCGTTCACAAAAATCTTATCTTATATTGAGTTGTAGACAGTCCTGCTATATTTACTGAATTTTTACCGACTTGCCGCTAAATGTTGAGCAACATGCATCAGTGTGCTTGAAAAATTTTAATAATTGATATGTCGTTCACACTTAAGGTTCGTTTAGACTATGCTAATATTTGTCCAAACACAACAAATAATGGTTTGGGCTAATAGTATGATATTGTGACTAATGTTTGGGCATGCGTTTAGATTGCACTAATATTTGTATGAATTTTATTTGCACAAATAACAGACGATTTTGTGTCAGCCATGTTTGGTACAAATATTTGTATGCCCCTCTACACTGCACAAATAATTTTATTTGTCCGGTGCGTATGACAAACATCTGTCAAATAATGTTGTTGTTATGTTTATGGAATCCATCTGCCAAATAGTATGAAATTGTGTTTGTGAAGCAACGTGAAAAGTTAAAATGTTTAGTGACAGTGATATTGAAGATTTATTATTAATAACTGCTGGAGCTATAGCAGTTTCAGAAACCCAGCAAAAAGAAAGAAAGAAGATCCAGAAGAATGTGGGTTCGAGCGTGGGTGCAGCGTCGTAAAATGGAAGGATGTTGCCAAAACCTTCTGAACCAACCATTTTAAAAAATGATTCTTGGGTGATTATAAAATATTATTGTGAATTAAACAAAACAAAATAATTTTTTTGTATTTACTTTTATTTTAATAATAAATTATAGTAAGAAAATTATATGTACATTATAAATTTCAAGATTCGAACCATTGAATGCAGCTCTCTTCTTCCTTTACAACATGAATTCTTCTTTTCCACATTGTTTCTTCAACTTTCTATCCCATCCGCACGTTTTGCCCTGCGAAATAAATTAAATTATTTTTATATATAAATGTCTTTCTGAGATAATTTTGAACTGACCATTTACCAATATTGGAGAACTTTTCACCACTTTTAATAAATCTTTTTATTTTTAAATTAAAATATTTTTGATTTTTGTAATATGTACAAATTTTATTTATATTGTGTCAAACATTTTTCGATTTCAGAATATACAATAGAGTTTTATGATTCTTACTTCCAAAATTTGGTTTTCAGTAGTAATGTACTGAATAAATTTAATTGTATCTTCCATTTAAAAGAATAGATTTTAGTAAAGACACAAATCGGTCATGTTAACTTTTCTAAGAGGTGTTACAACTAACATTTAGAAGCAAATATCATTTGTTAGCTTTTAATATAAAAATTAAATCAAGGCTATAAATTATTAATAATAAAAATCAAATTATTATATCAGTAATTGAATTTTTAACGTATCAAGCGAATTGTTACCAATCTTTTTTCTGTGTGTGTAATTATAGTGTTTTAGTTTGACATTTGGTCAACTGTTTAAACAGATGGTACGTATTGAATTAAATCATCTAATTTCCAGAAAACTGATAAAAGCCTTAAATTGAAGATTATATAAATATCAAGAGTTATAGAAGTAAGAAAAAAAGGTCTATAATTGGAGACGTTGTGCCTTAAATAAAAACGTAATGGATTAGAGAATGAAGCAACAGCGAATTTAATTGATGTTGGCACAGCATTCTTATTGTGGAAATTGGTAATATCTATGACAGTTACTATTATCAGAAAAATAAATTTTATTATTCTTAGGGCCTCACAAACTCGTTTTGGAAATTCGATTGTCAAATGCTAAGTGAAGAAGGGATTAAAAAAAGTTTTTGGGTTAATCGACAAACAGAATAACAAACGTAATTTCGGACGAAAATTTACTGAAAAAAAGAGTTGGTATCCTCCTCCGCAGAGGATTCTAAAGAATACACACAGTTTCTGCACGTTTGCTAGAATTTTGCAAAACAGCTTGGAAATTATTAGGCCCACAATATTTAAATAATTTTCCCTTAAGAAAAAATAAATTTTAAAGTAGTACTCTGTTTTTACTTTGGAAAAACAATTCAAATGTTTCTGGTAACATTTTATCAAAGCTGTCAAATAAAGCAAGTAGGCATTATATCATGCGGAATTTTTCAAACAACAACAATTAAACGTTAAATTCTTCTAAATCGAGAGATAGACACCCCATTTTAAATGTTAAATTTTCCACATAAAATAAAAAATGTTGGTCAACAATTTTCACAAAATCGAATAGAGTACCAGGATTAATAGTGAAACATTTTTTGTTTTTGGTAACATTGTTTGCTTTTGGAAACATTGTTTGTTTTTGGAAACATTGTTTGTTTTTGGAAACATTGTTCGTTTTTGGAAACATTGTTTGTTTTTGGAAACATTGTTCGTTTTTGGAAACATTGTTTGTTTTTGGAAACATTGTTTGTTTTTGGAAACATTGTTTGTTTTTGGAAACATTGTTTATTTTTGGAAACATTGTTCGTTTTTGGGAACATTGTTTCGTTGATTTCTCACGCACTGAATAGAGTAAAACTTAAGCGACGTTATTTGTTTTTTTAAACTAATTTTTTATATGGGATTTTGATTACATTTGCTGAAAATATTTGTTCCTAAAATCGAATTGATATGTTAAGAAAGGTTAATATGTTAAGAGAGATTCTTACTTCAAATAATGAAACAAGTATGGTTTCATTAATACTACTTTATTTCGTGTCTGTTCCAAAAGTTACGAAAATTTGGCGTATATATGTAACGTGGAGCCTTTAAAAGTTACGAAAATGTAAAAATGTAACCAAACGGCAACACCACAATACTCTTGTTACTTTTGAATTTAAATTCAACATTTTATCCGATTGGTATTTTAAAATCAATAACACATTTTATCCGATTGGTAATTTACAATTAATAGCAACTTAAATTGTTTTAGCAAAAGAAAAATATCCGCCAAAACAGATAGCTAGTCTTCGTATGTTAATAACTCTAGAAATCAGTTTTACTATTTCAAGCTAAATTTTAATGGGGACTACAACAGAAATTTTTATTAAAAAACCAAAGATTTCTGCAAAAAAAGAAAAACGTCGATTTATTTCTATAAAGCTTCTATTTTGTATTTTATGTGTAATTATTATTTTAATTGTTTTAACATTGCATTCGTTAATTAAGCAGTGATTAATATTTTTTATTTCCAAAAAAAAAAAAAATTTAAAACAATAGGAGTTTTTTTAAAGTTGTTAAAACAAAGAATGAAATATTAATATGTATTTTATTTGATAGACAACTTTAATTAAAGTTATAATACTTTTAATATAATTAAAAGTCTTGCACTCCATAAATTTTAAATAATAATAATTTTATTTAATTATGCATGTCTCAAGGTCAGAAGAAGCAAATATTTAACATAATAATTGCATTCTAGAAATAAGATAAAATAAAGTTATACATTATAATAATACTATTAATAGACAATATTTTAAATATTTATTTTTTTTTTATTAAAGCACCATATTATGGTCAGCACACCGTGTGAAATATTGTTAAAGAGTCCTGAAAAAAATAGTGCGAAATATATAAAAAATAATGTTGCTAAATTCTGCCATGAAATGTTTCTCGCTTCATGTTTATAAACAACAAAAAGTTTCTGGCAACAAGTTTTAAAAATTTCATAATATTTCACTTATTTTATGCGAAATTAAAAAAACAAGCAATGTTACATATTTAAAGGCAATAAAAACGACTGTTTTCTTTTAAAACGTGATTATGGCACCACTACCTAATAGTCAAATTTTTCAGGCAAAATATATTTACAAAATTGTACAACAATTTAAGCAGAGTACTTTGCTTAATCCACAAAGTATAACATTTTATTTATTATTTTATGCGAAATACCGTCAAAAATCTATATACAAAAGTTGATGCAAAATGTATAACAAATAATTTTGTTTTGTTAAAAATCTCTACATGTTTTTTCAAATGTAATATGTTGCCGCTAACATTTGTTAGTTTCTAGTTTTCTTAAGGCCGAGGCACAAACAATCCGTAATACGTTATACATTAAAACATTAAGTGAAAACAAAGCAACGACGGATAAGGTCGACTTAATGAATACTTTATTGACGGATCAAAAAAATCATTATAATACAGCATAAGCGAAAACAAAACAAGAAGAAGAAGTAAATGATATCTCTCAAAGTATTTAACGTACGTCAAAAGTTGCCCAAATTTTGTACTTTACGTTGACGAAGATGTACTGATTGTGACAACACTCATAAGAAACATGTATTTTAACATACTTGTCACTCAGACAAACTACAACGTCTTACGGACTCTATGTGCCTCGGTCTTTACACACGTTAATTTTTTGTGGCTCAAGTCGGATTTTTGTGAATAGAAAAAGGTGGAAACTCATTTTATTTTTCGCACAAAAATCACACTTGTTGCAAGAAAACTTAACGTTTGTGCAAATCTGGTACAACTTGAAAATAATATAAGCTGCATCTTTTTGAACAGAACTGAAACGAACAGCAAATTATGTTGCATACTTAGGAGCAATAAAAACGGAATTTTCTTATAAATCGTAGTATTGACACCACTAGTTAATCGATTGCTTAGTCCTCGTCCACACTTTGCAACTTTTGTTGCACAATTCATAAGTTTGTTGGTGAGAGAGGAAAAACTAGTAGAAATGCATGAATGAAGAAAACAAGATTGCGCAGGTCCGTTAGTTTGTTTTATAGCGTTCTCTTTCTTATGTGTGACGTAGGCATAGAATATTTGTTGCAAACAAACTTCATTTATGTATGGAAAGTGCAACATAATTAAAGTAAAAACGGTGAAAATTTATTAAAAATAAAAAAGAATTCACCGAATTAGAGTATGATGGTCTCGAAAACCCCGTAGGCTACATTTGTCACAAACTTAAAAATGATTTTCGAGATATTGCAGTGGAAACGGAAGTAAGGAAGGAAGGTCCAACATATTTGTGGGTTGATCATGTATCAGAGGGTAGACTAATAAAGCCGATACCTGAAACTATGAATCACATTGAAGAACTAAACGAAATATTTCAAAAGACGATCTCATTTAAAAAGATTTTGTAAAAGATTTAACTAAACGGGCTCATCATATTAAATTTGATGAAAAAGTAAAAAAGCTATTTTTTATATAAAAAATGCTTTTTAAAATACGAAAACTTAATGCGGAGCTTAAAGACTACAGCATGACAAAAAAAAAACAGAAAATTAAATAAAATAAAAAATTAACTGATATTTTAAACATTTTGGTTTTAATTTTATTTTGAAAACAAATTAATTTTACTTTCAGTTATTCGGCATTAAGGTCATTAATAATTATTATATTTGTATTTCCTTTATAAAAAGATTAATTTAGAATAACTTATGAAATATCTTGAAAATAATAATTCTTTATAAAAAATTTTAATAAAAAATTTTAATATATGCCAAAATTTAAAATTTTTGTAGCCCGAAATAGCTTTTCTTCTTCTCGGGCTTTAAGCCCAAACATAAAATTTTAACTCGAGTATATCTTTTTTATTCTCATTTAAAATTTTGTTCAAATCGATGCACCTTTTTAGACGTTATACAATTATTTCCTGTTTTGCAAAAAACACTGTTTTACAAAAAACACTCATTTACATTCTATTGTGACGTAGATGCGCAGTAGAAAAATTCTTGTTTTCTTAATTTATTGTAGAAATGGGTACACTGTTTCATGTACTTGCAAATCTCTTTTGTTTTCTCATTCGTCTAAGCAATTAATACCTAAATTGCAGAAACAAAATTTAAATGTATGGACACGAATGCAATTTTATAAGAGAATTTAGAAAAGCTGCAAAAACAATAATTGTATGTCTGGACGGGGACTTAATAATTTCCTCAAATTTACATAAACAGAGCACTGAGCTTAAAAACGTATTTCTAATATTTTTTTCTTTCCTGATCGCACCCTTTGTTATGGAACAATAATTAATTAAACTTTTTTAATTTATTCGTATAACTTTGGCTTTAAATATTTAAATTTAAAGAATATAAACAAATAAATATAAAAAACTTGGTAAAAGTCTTTGGCCAGAATTTTTTTTGAACACGACAAAAATGTATTTGGAATATAAGTATAAAATTGGAATAAATTAAAATTATTTGTTTGTTATTCACGGTTTGTTAAGTTTATTTAACAAAACATTTATGGCGTAAATCCATTTGTATTCTCTTAACGTATTTACCATTAGTCAAATTATATTAACTCTATTTTTATTTTTTTTTTAACCAAAACTATTTGTTTACTTAAATATTTATGTGGATATTGTTATTATTATTAAATAAACAAAATGAGTTTGATTGATAAACTCATATTTTCATACGTATTTAGTATTTCATTATTAACAAAATTTTGAATTCAAAACGAAATTGAAAAAAAAACTTAAAATAATATTGAAAATATTTTTTTTGCGCACTAAATAATAATTTATTGCATAAAAAAAGTGTTGATTTTTGTAATTTTTACTAGATTTATTTTTACTCATTTGGCTTTTTTTTTGCATTGCATGCCCGGCAAAAATTGTTTTCTTTCATTTATTTTTGTAGTAGTTTTTTGTCTCATCTAATAACACCACAGCGTCACGTATTCGAACCTTTCATAACACCACCAATATCATTTCACACACAATCCAAACTACGACATTTAGCACCGCGTCAGACTCAGGCTTTACCAAAGCAACAACAACAAAGTTACATTTGGTCAAATTTCATTAATCCTTTAAATTTTAAAACGCCATTTGATAGCTATGAACCGGAAGCAGAATTTGTGCCCTTGGAAGCTCAACAAAACCAAAAACCAGCTGATCAGCATGAGCGCAATAATGAAGAGAAGCCATTTGGTAAGTTTTGTTTTTTTTTTTTTTGTTATTTCTACTTTAGAGAAATTTTGAAAATTAAAGAGAATATTAAATAATGGATATTATTTTGCAGAAGTTGATGTTGTCACAAGTGATGTAAATGGTGAAAGTGGTGGTCAACATCAGCCTGGCTTGTTTTTCCAACAAGCTTTCCCATTCTTTGGCAATAATTTGTTTAATACATTTGGCGGTTTTGGTATTGGAACACAACAGGAGCCGTGGTGGAAGGGGTAAGTTAATAATTTGTTGTTTAAAAATAGCAAGAAGTTTGAAGGGAAATTCTTACGCAAATAGTTTTATCCTTGAAAGAATAAAAATATTCGCAAAAATTATCAAGCAGAAAATAATTAATTTTATATATATTTTTTAAATGTGTATTTGTGCTGCACCCACCCACATTTGTTTATCGTCGATAGCACCACTAGTGCGATTAATCCCATTAAGCAATTTTAAGTTTCTTATGTCGTCACCAATAGTATACACAAAGTCTTTCACGTCCGTGTCTCTTAGAGCGTTAGTTTTCTGCTTTCGTTTTGCGTTACACCAGTCACATGACTACTGCTTGTCTTTTGGTCGGCGGGCAATTTCGATTCACCTTGGTTCACTACAGGAATAGATTCCTTGACAGCTTGTAAAGTAATAAATTTTGCGTCCTAGTTGCTCACATGTGATGGATACCTGCTAGAGTGTATGTCAGTTAGACGAAATAATTTTCTTTGCCGTAATTGGACCGGATTTATACACAGTTAAACTTAATTGCCGGCTATCTTGATCGTGTCCCCGTTCAATAATCGATCGCTTCGAAAGTGTGCTCTGTTCCATATTTATCGTTATTTCAGTGGTTTCTTACATCTACTTCTTAAACGTTTTTTAGAAAGTGTATATTTAAAGTGAAGATCAACAGGTGTCAAAAGTCCGCAAACTAAAGACTTAGCTAAGCTCCTGGCAACGTAACCCAGGTGTATGATACTTTACAATAGATTAGGGGTTTTATTCTTTTTTATCAATTTATTTAGCCAGAAGTGGCTAGACCATGAGTCCCTCTTCCAGCAAATAACAGCTGATTGATAGTTCTTATGATTTCACTATTTCATGAGAAATAGTCTTCCTCAATAAGAAGTTTTATCAAAGTAAGAATTTACTCATCAATGTGCAGCACACGTACTATTATCTGAAAACATGCACATGAATATGAGCAAAAGTTATTTATTTATCTTAAAGCCTGAACAGAGTAGTTCAATTTTTCATGCGGAATGCTGTCAAACTACATATGTACATAAACAATTTGTATGACAAAGTCATGAAAAATGTTGCAGAAGTAATACTCTGTTTTTACTGTGGAAAAACATGTGTAATGTTGCTGGCAACATTTTATCAAAGCTGTGAAATAAACCACGTAGGGGCATTATTTTATGCGAAATTTTTCAAACAGCTGTCTTTTGCATTCACTTTTAAAACAATGTATTACACGTGAAACTAATAATACGTTTTATTCTTCCAAGTCGCGAGCTAGACACAACAATATAAATGTTAAATTTTCCTCATGAAATAATACATGTTGCTCAACAATTTTCACAGAATCGAACAGAGTACCAGGCTAAACATGCAGGCACATGTGCAAAGAGCAATAAAAAAATTGTTTAACGTACAAGCACATGAGTGAACATCTATCTTCATGCACATCATTATACGTGTTTCGTTTATCTGTTGTTAAAATTTTTTTCAAATGAGCAAATATTTTACAAAACACTCTTATTTTATGTAGTTGTTGTTGTTATCAATGTACTTTTTGTCTTTAGCATATAATACGAGTAATTGTTCTATTTTTTGTTTTGAACAATATGTATCATGTTGCTAGCAACAAGTTCCGTAAGTAATTTCCATATACATACAAAAGTTTTTAATCCTGTACCGCAGGCGTGGATAATTTACCACAATGTTACTTTTAGCTCTTACTCGTGCTTATGTGCGCATTTTTCCTTCAAGTGCATGCGCCGCTCGCGAATATGTGCAAATTAGTACCCTGATTTTTCTTATATTTTGTTTTGAACAATATGTATCATGTTGCTATCATAAAGTTTCTTAATGAATTAAGAAAGCTCTCTAAGCTCTGTGAAATTTTCTACCTGTAAAGCCTAGTACTCTGTTCGATTTTACGAAAAATGTTGAGCAACATGCATTATTTAGCTTGAAAAATTTGACAATTAGCTACTAGTGCCAACACAGCGTTTTAGAAAATAACTACCGTTTTTATCGCCTTGAAGAATTCCACATTGTCTGGAAAAAATTTACTGAAGCCGAAGGGAAATAAATGTTCACCCACCTCATCCACACTGGGATTTGTACCATACATATGTATATGTTTTTGTTTTTTAATTGCTGTAATGAGCAAATATTTTCCGCGTCAATAAATTAATATTGGTTTTTTTTTCAAAACAAAACAAACGGTCTGAAAAAATAGTTATTAAAATATTCTGTACGAAAAAAGTGCTGCTTATGTTTTTTCATAGTTGAAAGAAAAAATGTTGCCAAGAACATTTTTTAGTTGGAGAACATGCTGAGAGAAATATTTCGCGACTTTTTCACCAAAGAACAGAGTACTACTTCAGCCACATTTTTTTATTTATTTCGCTATAAATACTTTATATGGACTTTTTGCCTAACGCAGGCATGCATATTTCACCGCAATGTTACTTTTTGCTAGAAAAAACTATCGTAATGCACTCATAGTAAAGGAAAAGAACATTTTTTCTTATCGAAATGGAAAGGAACACAAAATTTCCTCGAATTCTACATTATAAACGTGTATACAAAAATGGTACCAACGGAAAAAGTACCATTTAACAATTTATATTTTCTCTCCTTTAAATGTTTGTGATAAAAAATGTTTAACTTTCTGGAAATTTTTATTATAAAACAACTTAATTAAATAATAAACTAAGTAATTGAATTTTGATAATTGTGGTTGTTGCGCTATTTTATTTAAAATTTGTTTAACACTTAAAAAATCAATAATATCAAAACACTTGACTTATATCAAAGTCACAAGCAACCGCTAATATAAATAAATAATTCATCTGAAAAAACTTGAAAAGTAACACATTATTTCTTAACAAACAATATAAATAGATAAAAATTTAATTTAAAACTTAAGTGGCTGTCAAACATTCATTACTTCATACATTTTCACTGTGAAAGTCTGGTCTCTTAAGTAATGCACAGTGTGACTTCTAGTACAATTTTTGTAGACCATCATCATTATTAACAGCCTCAATATGATGATTATTATCTTTTAAATATAAATTACCGAATAGAATAGTTTCCTTCAATTCAATTCAAATTAAATATAATAAAGAGTTGCGTTTGTGCTCGTGTATAGTAGTAAAATTTCATTTAATATTTTTGTTTATTTTGTACTCGTATTTTTTTTATTATTTAACTGCTTGACTAAAATTTTTGTACTAAACAGATAAATAAACTTAAATTGCGAAGTTTTTTTTATTTGTGTATTTGTTTTTTTTCTTTTTGTATAAATAATTATCGCTAAAGCCACTGACCGCAAATTAATTCTTGATCTTTTTTAATCCCAGTCTCTCTACATTCTTTGAGTTTTCTTTAAAAAATTTTTGTTTTTTTTCTTCTTTTAAATTAAAGAAATAGGAAAACGTTGGATAGATAAAGGGGTTCTCTTTGTTTAATTCTTTTCTTTTATAATAAACATCTGCTAGAAATATTAAAATAAAGATTGCGGTTAATGTAAAGAAAATGAAATAAAGATTAGTTAAGACTGCGTTCTAGAACGAAAAATCAGCGAAGTACGAGGGCTGCTTTATATATTTCTGGCCTAATAGTGAAAATGCGAATATTTATAATCAAAAATGGTTTTATTGTTTTTCAAAGTATTCTCCAGCATTATTTATACACTTTTGCATGCGCTCAAACCAGTTGTCGAAGCACTTTTTCCACTCCGATGGAGACACCTCTAAAACATGGTTTTTGAACACTTCAACAGCTTCTTCTGGCGACGAAAATCGTTGACCACGCATTTTTTCTTGATGTGCGGAAACAAGAAGAAGTCATTAGGTGCCAAGTCAGGGCTGTACGGCGGATGAACCATTAATTCGACGTTTTGGTCAGTCAAAAACGCTCTGGTTTGAGCCGATGTGTGAGAGCTCGTATTGTCATGGTGAACAATAATTCGTCTTCTCTTGTTGGTTTTTCGAATTTCTCCGATGACTTCAGGCAAACAAATTATAGTGTACCACTCAGAAGTGACCGTCCTACGTTGCTGAAGCGGAACAGTCGCCACATGACCAGTTTTGCAGAAGAAACAGGCGACCATTTGCTTCGAAGTGCTTCTTCCACGAACAACTTTCGTTGGATTTTGCTCGTCTTTGAAGACCCACACGGTCGATTGTTGTTTCGTTTCGGGCTCACACGCATAGATCCATGATTAGTCACCTGTGACGATCTTATAAACGTCTTTTGAAGCACCGCAATCGTATTTTTGCAACATTTCTTTGCACCAATCGACACGAGCCTTTTTTTAAGCGACTTTCAAATTGTGCGGGATCCAACGAGAACAAACCTTTTTTACGGCCAGGTGTTTATGCAGTATCGAATGTATGCTGGTGGAAGAAATGTCCAAGGATGTCTCTATCTATCGGTATGTCGCATGTCGATCTTGCATTATGAGTTCACGCACGGCATCAATGTTCTCTGGCACAACAGCCGTTTTTGGACAACCTTCACGTAATTCGACTTTGAGCAAGCTTCGGCCACGATTAGATTCATTATACCAATTTTTCACAGTGCTTAGGATGGTGCTCCATCGCCATACAAAGATTTAAGTTCATCAATGCACTCTTGTCGTGATAATCCACGTCGAAAGTTGTCAAAAATGATGGCACGAAAATGTTCACGAGTTAATTCCATTTTTTCTATATTAATTTTTTCAAGTCACTGTAAACGACACAAATAATGGTCGTACGTCAAAACGTTTTGAGTACGATTATGGTTAAAAATGACAAACTTTCCAATGGAAATGTCAGATTGCACTTGGCAGCACTCAGTGTTGCCAGGCCAGATATATATATATAACAGCCCTCGTACACGTTTTTCTTTAGAAGCTTAAAAGCAGCAAAAAGTAATGAATAATAAATTATTAAAATCGGTTATCAAAAATTAATAATAAAAGAAAAATAAACGTTTTTATTTTGTATTTATCAAATTGTGTTTTTAAAAGTATTTAAAACAGCAGCTTCCTTAATAAAATAAATCTTCCGAAGAATTCCATTAATATTGCCTTCCTAATTCTGTTTAGAATTATAATAATCTGATCACATTAAAAATTGTAAAACTTTTAATTATTCTAAGCAAGTCTAATCATTCGTATGTTAAAAGTTGTTTGTTTTAGTTGCTATTATTATATTTAATGTATTCTATTCAATTCAATGTATCTTTGCTTTGTTTTAATTGTTATAAGTTCAAGGTTTTTGATTTCATAACAAATGAGGTTTTTTCTAGAAATCATTAAAACAAAAAAAGTAATAATTGATTACAACTCTGCCTATTACGAGAGAATGATAAATTAGATTTTCCAGTTTGATAAATAAGAACGATGATAGATAGCAATTATTTGTATTCTAATTTACTTGGCATAATGCCAAGTTATTGTTCTTTTTTTGTTGTTGTTTTTGTTTGCATTCAATTTGAATCTGAATAAATGTGGAAAATTATTTTTTTTTGTTATCGAAAACATTAAATTTCGTAAAAAAACGATTTAACATGTTGTGTAAAATATTGCTCATCTTGATGGTTATTTTTTTCCATCGTTCTGGTAAAACATAGACAGATTTATCGATTAAATCGATAAATTTATCGATAAAATTTATAGATAAAATTTTTTTAAATGAACGGAAGTTCTGGTCATCGATCGGATGAAGTAACAATCAAAGGAAGCAATGCCTGAAGAATAGAGCATCGTTATGATTTGATATAAATTGAGGTGTTGCATAAAGTAGAACCGGAGGGTCCCAATTTTTGCAACTCTACAACAAGTCATTAAATCAGCTAAAGACTAGTGAGAGAGAAAGATATTAAATCAACATTGTAGCTGTGAAATATTTTAGATCTCTAAAAGTCGACTCCCAGATATCTACTAAAGGCCAGGATTCACTATCATACACAATCGTACGACTTAATCACAGAAAAATCTGACAGAATTCTGTCCTACTTTAAAAATCGTTCCAAAATGGCGTCGTATGTGCCACACTATTATTCAAAAAAGATGCAAAAACATATGGTTTTAATATTTTGTTGTTTTTTCTCCTTATCATCTTAAAAAAATCAACCCTGATCGCATAGAGAAAAATATTTTATGAATTATTTGAAAAGATTATAAAATCGTACAGATCTGTCAAAAACTCTGTCACACACATACATTTTTAATCCACACTATCATACTTTTTGAGCACACATGAAATTTTTGACAGATCGTATGACTGAGTATGATAGTGAATCCTGGCCTTAAACAATCATTTAATTGTAATCACCCAGGAGTCTGTGTGTGTGTGTGACAAAACTGCTGAAATATTTGCAGAGTCGGTGGCAGTTCCTTAAAACTGACACAAGCAAGCCTGAGTCGACGTGCAATCTTTTTTAGCTTAAATTGATCCATTCTTCCGATTACGGTTTAATATTTGCATAATGCATTTTTAATTCAAAAACTTTTAAGCAGCGGAGTTACGAAAAACACCACATTCGTGCAATTCAAAGCAGATCCCGTTGTGTCTAACATGTCTGCTTATTCATTATCAAATTTTTCTCTTTGCGCAGGACAGGGACTACCGACAATAAAAGTAATACTCCCCCAAAGATCGCTGTCATTACGATAAACTAAATGGCTTTAGTTAGCAAATCTGGGGAGCGTTAAGCCACCCACAGAAAACGAAAATAGTATATTTTCAATGATAAAATCGTAAACGATAGAACAAAAAAAAGTAATAAAAATCGCTAATAAATAAAGAAAAATTATAAAATCAACAAACACTGATCAAATCCAAAAACCGCTTATTTCACAAAAAAGCGCTTAATTATTTCCATAACAAATTATTCATTTTTACTGATTGTTTTTCCTTTTTAGACCTAACGTCTGCACCGAAAAGACAGAAGATGAAAAAACCTTAAAAGATGGCGATCAAAAAGAAGAAACGGAAACTGAAACGGCTGAAGGCACCGAAACCGTTAAACAACCCAGTTTCGGCGAGTTTCAATTCCAATTGAATTCTTGTGTAGAAAAACCAAACAAATATATTTGCACCAAAGTGTAAGTAAATTAATTCATGCAATTTGTCTGGATTTTGTTCGACTGCATAATAAATATAAACCAAATTGTTATTAATTGTTTTGTTGTTGTTTTTGTATGGTTTCATTTTGTAGTATTAATAGAAATGGCATAAAGAAAACATTAAAAATTTCACGCCAGTGCTGCAGTGGATACGGTCGTCCACGTAATGCCGCTTATGCAACACCTTGTGAAAAACTTGATATCAAAGATATTGAAACCACTGCTGCCGAAATGGGTGCTAAAGAGTTTGTGGCCAAAGCAAAGAGTAGCGGTTTAGCTGACACCATTCAGACACGTAAAAATGTAACAGTCTTTTTGCCTTTGGATAAAGCGTTTACGGCCTACAGTGATTCGGCACAAAGTGAAAATGTAAGTGTGTGTGTGTGATTTGGTGTCAATCACGTATTCTCTTATGCTTTAATGATTATTTATTTTTTCTTTTCTTAATGCGCTGCACAGAATTTGGTTGAAATCAAATCGGATGATGGCATGAAACAGTTATATTTGCGTCATGTTGTCAATGGTGAAATAAGTTTGGATGATGTACGCAACGAACAGATTTTGCAATCTCAGGTCGATGGTCAAACTATACGCATTAACAGCTATCAAATACCACTGACCTTGAGTGCTGAACCTTTCCGCTACACCGCCAATTGTGTACCCATAGAAAAGCACGATAAACTTTCCGAGCAGGGTATGGTTCATACTTTGGCCGGAGTTTTGAAACCGGTTACCAAAAATGTTATGGACATTATACGCCAACGTTCCGATATGTCGATTATGCGCACAGTTTTAGAAAATACTAAACTTCATGAATTGTTAGAGGGTGAGAAGCCAGTAACAATATTTGTACCTACAGATGATGCTTTCGAAAAATTGGAACCTCATTTGCGTCGAGCTTTAAAGGAAGGCAAAGGTTGTGCCTCAAGTAAGTTGTAACAATTTTTGATTTCTTAATCAATCTCATTCAGTTTGGATTATTTGTTGCAGACATACTTAAAAATCATATTTTGGATTTGACATTCTGTTCTGTGGCTTCTGTGCCTGGTGCCAAAACTACGGCCTACAATCTATTGGGCGAACCCATGCGTTTCAATCGCAGCAAATCCGATAATGCTGACAGCGGTGCAGAACAACAACCTGTCATAATAAATGGTATTGCCAAGATAACTGAGGCTGATATTATGGGTTCTAATGGTGTGATGCATGTTATTGATACTATTATGCCCACTGAGTCTGCTTTACCTTTGTCGTCTTTGATGCAAGAGAAAAATGTCACCATTTTTAAACGTCTTTTGGAAGTCACAGGATTGGACAATAAATTTGATGACATGGATAATGTTACTGTATTTGCTCCCACCGACAAGGCTCTGCAAAACACTAAATGGGCTAAATTATTAGATGAATCTCCTCAACAATTAAAAGGCAATCAGGAATTAATAGAATTCCTTAACTATCACATTGCCCAACCCATGATTAAGACTTGTGATTTGCAAGAACAACTTATGTCGACAGTGAGTGGCGATAAGGTGCGCATTAATCTTTATTCTACACATGCTCTCTTCTCCAATGTTATGAATCGTGCCACCGTCAATTGTGCCCGTTTAGTGCATTTTGATGATGAAAGTTGTGGTTCAGTTTTGCATCAAGTTGACAAACCTTTGCAGCCGGCCAAACAAACTCTTTTAGAAGTGTTGGAAGCAAATCCAAACTATAGCAAATTCTTAGAATTGGTACGCATGGCAAATCTAACTGATTTGTTGGCCAATAACGAGGGTGATTACACTTTGTTGGTACCTAAAAATGATGTGTTTGGTGAACTTGAGGATTCGCTACCCAAAGACCAGGCAGAATTGGAAACTCTTATTAAAACTCATATTGTCAATGATGTTGTTTGTTGTGCTGGCATCATTCCAACCAACTGGCCATTTGTGCGTTCCATTGAATCCTTGAATGGCCATCATTTGCGCATAACCCGCGATCGTCGTCCGAAAATAGAAAATGCTGGTGTAACCAAATGTGATACAATTGCTTCCAATGGTATTATTCATGAAATCAATGATATTATAGTTCCTTCCGCCAGACAACTACATGCCAATAAACCTCAAATTGCACAATATCCTGGTCATCCAGTTCAACGGCCTCAACATAACTTCCAAAATCCTGAGGAAATTTTTGATATTTTTTTCTAGATTTATAGATTAAAAAAAAAAACAAAAGAAGATTTTTTTTAAATTAAAATTCTTTATTGTAAAAAACGAAACATTTAAATTTATTGTGCTCAATAATTAAAAACGAATCGAAGTTTTTTTTAAATGATATTTTCGATTATTGTCTGCGTTTTGATTTTGCTATTATTTAAATATTTTACTTTATAAAATACTATTTATATATTATTATACAAAATAAATATTTAATTATACATCCAGGTATGATTTTATTATATCGGAATTTGAAAAATCGAGCATTAGGTAAGATCATGTGTATTAAGATACATATGTGTGTAAGAACTAGGAAAATATAGCTCAAAGAATTCTTATTCTGTATGTAGAATACTTGTTACTTATGAATTGTTTTTGGCGTTTCTATAAAAGTTGGTAAAAGTCTCCAAATGAGCCGGCAACCAGGAGGCTTATTGTGAATTGCGATGCGAAAATGAATTTCGCAATAGCATTTGCAATTTATTTCAAATCGTGGCAACGCTGCTCAAATGAACGTCAGTGTTAACAAGCGTCAAATTAAAAATAAATTGATTTTGTTTGGCTGTGGAAATTGTTTATAAAATTTATTTAGGAAATTTTTTTTTAAAAAATAAAAATAATAAAAATGGATTCTGTGGCACTGTAGTTAGTCGACGAAGAAGGAGATGAGCAAAATGAAAGGATACAGAGAAGATTGCTTAGAAGCAATTGTTGTCCCGAAGGAAAGTGCACCCTGGTAATCCATATACGGAGTCCGTCAAGTTTAAAAATTTTACTATTTGCTCCTCTAAGGGAGACAGTGGATTACATCTTGATGGGCCACCGCCAGTTCCGCCAATGTCGGTTTTATTTCGTCTAAGCTTTTGTTTGGTATGTACTTCAATATCGGCACAAACCTATTAAAATTAAAGTTGAAGTCAAATATTTATGAACTGTTTTACATATACAACTTTTCCCCAGTAAATACTGATGGTCGTATATGTTCTATTTAAATAGATTAATGAAAAATTTCCCTTTTATTTATTATTATATATATAGTCTACATACTAATAATAACAACAAAAAATACATTATATATCTTTGGAAGAGTTTATAAAACAAAAACAAAATTAACTTAAAAATTCGCTGTTCGAAACCTAAGCAACTTTTACATTGTTGCATTTGTTGCGAAATATTAACTAAAACAACAACAAAAATTTTAAACAAAAATGTTAGTCCCGTTATGATTGCTATTGAAAAAAATGATTTTGGTTGATTTAAGTAGTACCAATTCTTTAGAAGTGACGCGAACACGTTATGGATCAGCTTTTAAGCTTAGGATTATTGAACTTTTTAATAACTGTAAATTCCAAATTGCTATAGCAAACCAATTGAATATTAATTAATCAATAGTTTCCCGACTTTTAAAAAAGTATAAAGCTACTGGGAAAGTAGAGGAAGCCAATAGCGGTGGGCGACCTCGAAAAACTTCTGAGCAAACAGACCAGAAAATGTTCCGTCTTGTTAAAAAAAATCATTTATTTCGTCGAAAGACATTGTGAATAAGCTTGAATTTCAGATTAGTTATTCCACAGTAAAACTTAAGGAGCTTCATGCCATCTAAGAAGCCTATGCTGACTAAGAAGCATTTAAAAAAGAGGTTTGTTTGATTGATTGCAAAATAGTCTGTGATTTTCTCAGCTTTTTGGTTGTTTTAGATTGGATTTTGCTAGAGCACATACAGATTGGACTATATCCAAATAGAGAACTGTTTTATTTAGTGATGAATCTAAATTTAACTTACTAAATTCAGATGGAGTTTGCCACGCGAGAAGACCAAAAGGAAAGCGGCTACATCCTCGGTACTCAAAAGCTTCAATAAAGCATGGGGGTGGAAATGTGATGGCTTGGACTTGTTTTTCGGCCAGTGGTATTGGTCCCTTTGTAGAAATTCAAACAAAACTGGACCGTTTTGTTTACAGAGACATTTTAGCAACTTACATGCTTAACTATGCTGAGTGGGAAATGCCACTTCGATGGGTGTTTCAACATGACAATGACGCAAAACAATCATCGAAGTTAGTCAAGGATTGGTTATCAGCTAATGGGGTTCAAGTTTTGGATTGGCCGCTTCAATCGCCATACTTGAATCCCATAGAGAACCTCTTTGGAATTTTTAAACTGAGAGTTGGAACTCGACGCTTTAAAAGTAAACAGGAGTTGATGTACTGTCTAAAATCAGAGTGAGAAGCTATACCAACATCTATTCTATCGAATCTTATTGAATCTATGCTCAAAAGATGCGCTGAGGTCGTAAGAAACAAAGGATATCATACCAAATATTAAAAGTGGCTTAGGTTTTGAACAGCGAATTTTTAAGTTAATTTTGTTTTTATTTTATTATTACTTTCAAAGAAATGGAATTTAATTTTTGTTGTTATTTTTAGGTTATAGACACATTGTGTAGTAGTAAATAAAAAAAATATTTTCTATAAATTTATTTAAAGAAATGATATGAGTCTATTATTACTAAGTGGGAAAAAGTTGCTTAGGTTTCGAACAATACTGTATATTTTATACTTTTTCCATGCTGCAGCTTCTCAAATATATGGCCCATTGATATTTAGTTCTTCAGTTAACGTTTTACTCAAAGCATTTGCAGACTGACGTCCATTTGGTGTTTTCAAATGGCCTCTTACCAATTGGCTGTGCTTATTCATAAATTCTATCTTTATTTTAAATTGACGCGGTTTGGTGGTCTTATTGCTTGCTTCTCTGAATTAAATAATAAATATATAATGAAAAAATAAATAAAATATTATCTTTCACTTATATGTTTGTACTTTGCTAATGCTATTTTGTTGTCGAATAAATTTTCTGAATTTGACATTTATTTTCGCAATTAAGAATACCGACTTGCCACTTTTTCGCATTTGAAATGCGATTAAAAAAGAACTTTGCGAATATCGCAATATCGCATCGCAATTCAGAATAAGCATCCTGGAAAGAATTAGATTGTATTTTTATTAAACTATTATTTTCAGGAACTATATTTCGCGGGCAGCACTGTTGTTTTTACTTTTGAACACTTCTAACAGAAAGAACGACAAAAAATGTTTTACGTTCTGTGTGGACTTTGTCTAACCAAATTAATATAAAGATTAGTTGGTTAAACAGATAATGTTTACGACGTACATGACATAAAATAGATAGATGCGAAGAATGCTGATGAAGGATGTGGCGATTCAGAAAATGCTGCATTTCATTCTGCTAGCGTCTAATTTTTCTTGTTTTCTTTAGAAAAACGTCTGCATACATTTCTAAAAATGTTTAGAAATTAAATTAAAAATGAACCAAAGCCGAAAGTAAGTCAAGTTTAATTAAATTATAATACAAATCATCTCCATAACTGTGTCTTTAAAAAAGTAGACAAAATTTAAAAAGTTCATTATCCCTAGAAAGAACGTTATTTTTTCGTACGGTAAAGATAACGTTACGTCGACTAAGCACACAGAGGTGAAACCCTTGGCATATGAAAATAATATTATCAGGTTTTCTGCAGGTTCTCAAGAAAGAGACAAATATAGTGCTATATTGTTATGAACAAGGCATAATAAACAAAACAAGAAAACATACAGCACAAAAAGTTTTTGCCACAAAAAAAATTATTGTTTATTCGCGTAAATAAAGAAATCATTTACGAAGTATTTTTAATTTGTAAAAAATGTGATATGTTGTGGTCTTACAAGATAAAAGAAGTGAAAAAGTGCTTAAGTCTGCAGTGTTTTTGAATGCAGAAATCGTGATCTGTGGCAGAAATGCAGTGTCATTTTTTTGTGGACGTGTTAAAATTAAAAACTATAACTTTTTCGTCAAATGTTTAATATAAATTTAACTTGATCAAATAAAAACATATAAATATAACTTTTTTTAATTTTATAAATTTTCATAAAACCCACCCTTATTTTTGCCTATAATAAAACATTTAATTTTTTCTTGCGCCAGAAACACAAATCAAAACAAAACTGAAGTCGATAGGATGTCAAGAAAGAGATGCATAGAAAAAACGAGACGACTATAGTCTCTGACACCTCTGCTTTCCTAATTTTCACCATGTATGCATTATCCAAACTGCAATTACTTCACCAAATTCTGTATACTCGGTGGTTACGTCTGAAAGACGTATGGTTTCTAACATCCTTTTAAAGACTTAAAAACAAATATTGGTATAGTAGTTATTGAGATCATTTATTTATTGAATTTTCTCTTTGACAACAAAAAATTTGGTAAATGAGATCTACTGAGCAGGGACCGTAACTCTTATGACATTTATCAAAAAAATCAAGAAATAAGAGTTATTTTTGATTTTTATATTTTTAGATAGAAAATAAGAGTTATTTTTGATTTTTATATTTTTAAATCAAAAATAAAAGTTATTTTTGATTTTTATATTTTTAAATCAAAAATAAGAGTTATTTTTGATTTTTATGGTTTTAAATCAAAAATAAGAGTTATTTTTGATTTTTATATCAATAATAAAAGTTATTTTTGATTTTTATATTTTCAAATCAATAATATAAATCAATTCAAAATTCGTGACATAGGTAATATGTTTATGAAGCTTTGTTACGTATTAGAGTAAAAACAAAGTGCACAGTGATAATAACA
Source organism: Gymnosoma rotundatum (assembly GCA_916610165.2). NCBI lineage: Eukaryota > Metazoa > Arthropoda > Insecta > Diptera > Tachinidae > Gymnosoma > Gymnosoma rotundatum. The sequence goes on along the minus strand of OU744336.1, from coordinate 124,953,405 downwards.
ACAAAATTTGTGTAATAAAGTTTCTAAATTACGCTGTGCATTGCCCTTGAACTTGAAATAACGCTATTATTTGTTCATTCAATCGCGAGGGAGAAGTTGTGACAAGAACTGCTTATTTATAAAAGTAAAAATTTACCATAATTTGATAATGGGAAGAAAACGGAATATATACATACGTGATTTCTATATTATTGATGGCTCCAATGGAGAATGTAAAATTTGTAAAAAAAAGTTGAGCGCGATATGTTTAACTAATCTGAAAAGACATTTACAAAAAGACCATAGTGAGGCATATAGTGAAAAAAAGATTAAAATAGAAAGCAGTGATACATGCGAAAATGAAAAAAAAAATTAAATTCACTATTAAAATGTCCGTGAATGAAGTTGTTAATGCTTGCATTACTTTGCTAACCAAACAATCAGTGCCCTTGTCATTTTTTGATAGCGAGCCATTTAATACATTAACAAAACCAATATTTGATGGTCTTCATATTCCAAAAATAAATTCTAGAAATATTTTACAATATTTGGAAGATAAATGTGATAAGTTGCAAAATAATATAAAGAACATAACAAAAAATAAAATAGTTTGCATAAAAATGGATACAGCTACTCGCCATGATCGTGCTATTTTGGGCATAAATTTGCAAATAATCTCATCCAATACTCTTCAAATATTCACACTGGCCATGCTTGAATTGAAGCAGAAACATACTGCACAATATTTAACGACTCAAGTTGAAAATGTTTTGAAAAGTTTTAATATAGATAAGGCGCAAGTTTATGCAATAACCACGGATAATGGCAGAAATATGGTGAAAGCGGTGGAACTGTTATCATTGCATAGTGATGACGAAGAAAGTGACAGTGAAAGTGAAGACAATTACGAAATTATATTGGATAATGTAAGATTCGAAAATATTATTTCTATTAAATGTGCTGCCCACACATTGCAGTTAGCTGTTAAAGATTTTTTAGATAACTTAAATACAAATGTAGTACATAAATCACGGAAAAGTGTAAAATATTTGAGAACACCTGCATATCGGTAAGTTATTTCCTTAAACTTTTAATGTACAAAATGTGTGTTTGTTAAATTTTTCATTTTATTCCAGACATAGTATAAAAAGTTTCCAAAACCTCAAACCAATAATCGACGTACCAACACGTTGGAGCTCCACTTATAATATGTTGAAGCGACTGCTAGAACTAAAAGAATTTTGCTGTGAACATTTGCCATCATCTGAGCAGCTCCAAATACATGAGTGGACGGAACTAGAACAAATTCTACAGGCTCTAGAACCAGTACATACTCTGACGCTGAATCTACAAAAATCTAATTTACTGTTCGGAGATTTTTATAAAAATTGGCTAGAGCTAATTTTTACTCTAAAAGGCTTGAATACAGAGATGTCCAGGCAACTTCTGGATCACGTCGAAAAAAGGCAAACAAAGTTGCTCGAATGCGACACTGTATATGCAGCCTTGTTTTTAGACCCCAGATTTAGGCGTGTGTTGTCACATGACAAAATAAATTCTGCGAAAAATCATTTAAAGAAAATTGTACTCCAGTTAGTAAAAGTGGTGAGCTAAGACAATAAATTTAAAATAATTTATAATATATTTTTAATATTTTTTTATTTGTATTTAGCATAACACTGAAACTCAGCGATTTTCCTGCGGTACGCCACCTGTTGACGAAAACTTATTTGTAATAGATGAAAGCTCCATTGCAAGCTCTCGATCTGTTTTAGAAGACGGCTTAAGGTCAATGGAGATGAATTATTCGTCTTCGGACGACGATGATACTCCTACGACAATAAATGACAGCGTACTCAAAGCTTATTTTGAAATAGACAATTACAAAGAAAAACGTTTGGATACTTCTGCTAATTTATTGGAATATTGGGAGAGCAAAAAATTTGTCTTTCCATGGCTTCGAAAATTAGCTTTAATTGTTCATTCTGTACCTGCCACTCAAGTCAGTGTAGAAAGGTCATTTTCAGCACTCAGATTAATATTGGGAGATTTGAGATATAATTTATCGGAGGAACATTTAAAATCAATTATGATGGTAAAATTGAACACCTGAAAACGACCTCTTAACACTGACTTGAATGGCAACCAAAACTTAGAAGCTATTTCTATGCATTCATGTTTTTATAGCTGAAAATGGATAAGTCACATAATATGTTATATTTATATAGAAATTTGAATGAAGCAGCATATTATAATACATACGGCATCAACAAATAAATAATAGTTTTGAATTGATTTTTATTATTGATTTAAAAATATAAAAATCAAAAATAACTTTTATTATTGACATAAAAATATAAAAATCAAAAATAACTCTTTTTTTTGAATTAAAAATATAAAAATCAAAAATAACTTTTATTTTTGATTTAAAAATATAAAAATCAAAAATAATTCTTATTTTTCATTTAAAAAAATAAAAATCAAAAATAACTCTTATTTTTTATTGTTAAAATAAAAATCAAAAATTTAAAAATCTTGCAAAATGTTGGATGCATTTCGCCTACAAATCATGATGGTGTAATTAAAACTTTTCTACGATGTTTATTTATGTATGATTTATTTCTTCAAAAATTGAAAAATAACTCTTATTTTCGGTCCCTGCTACTGAGCATATAAAAATTCTCTCACTACAAACCACAGAGATAGAGTACACAATTAAAAAGGCATTCGTCTGATAGACGTAACTTATCTATGCAGGTTATTTTTTTATAAATCCTATGCTTATGGAGTTTTGGGTGGTATTTTTATGCGTTTTCTTAATTGTTAATACAAGTATTGATCAATACATATAATATTTATTAATATCTAATATAAGTATATTAATTAACTTACATTTTTGCAAAATAACCGTCCTCAAAAAATAAGAACAAAAGCTTGTAATTTAAATTCAGAGTTCTGATATGCTCGTGAAGTGTCTTCAGTTGTTTTTTCTATATCGTGTTTTGCTGAACAGGATTTTTAATGGCGGCAAATTAAAAATTTAGCATCGTGTAAAAAAGCGTTAAGAATGTAAATACACACAAACACATTTTTAAAAATATTAATTTGCAATTAGAAAAATATTTTATTTTTGCTTACTGGAAAATAATTTCAATATTGTGCGCCAAACTGTGTGTACTCTTTAGGAGGAGGATACCATTTTTTCCAGTAATATTATCGTCTGCAAAGTACGTGAAATGTTTGTCGATTTACCCGAAAACAGTTTTTAATCTCATATTCACTTAGGATTTGGAAATAGAATTTCCAAAATGAATTTGTATATGGTCCTTATAATAGAAACTATCGACAACAAATGCTCTGCGAACATCAATAAAATTCGCTGTTGCTCCATTCTAAAATGCATTTCCTTTTTTATTAAAGGCACAACGTCTCCAATTATGGATCTATTTTTCTTGCTTAAATTACTCTTCAATATTTATCACTACAATTAAAGTGTGAACGCTTGTTTCTGGTTTGTAAAACATCACGCCTTAACACGCTTAAACACGTCGCATATTAAAATCGAATTGTATACAAGAAAAAAGTACAATTGTACTAACGTCTCCGTCTCTGTATTAATTAATTATTATGCTCTTTCTTATGCTCTCACATTAATGTTCTCTTAAAAAAATGCACTTAATTTTTTCGTTTATGGGGTATAAAATAAATTTTATTACTTTTGTTTGTTTGAATTATCTTTTCTCTGAATAATAATAAACAAAAACAAATTGTTTCTGTTTTATTAAGAACAGCAATTTAAGTTCTTCACTAAATTTATAAACAGTTTGTAATTAAACGCTTTCAAAAAAGGTTGTGTTGTGTCTATTGTTTTATTTTTAGAAATGTCTTCCTCTTTACTGCCCGCTACCTTCGTTAAAGGGTTCCACGATGAACAACTATGTGCGAAAATGGAATATCGTATTTTAGGACGTACCGGCTTAAAAGTATCGAAAATTTCTTTGGGTACTGGCACTTTAAGTTCATTTTATGGGTAAGAGGATTTTTTTTTTTAATAATTTTTTAAGTACTTTATTTAATTAAATGTTTGAAGTGACCTTGATTTGGAAGAGGCTATCGCTACAATACAGAAGGCAATTAAGGCCGGTATAAATTATATTGATACCGCACCTTATTATGGTCAGGGGCGTTCGGAAGAAGTTTTAGGTATGGCCTTAAAGGAAGTACCACGTTCTGCGTATTATGTGGCCACAAAAGTGGGCCGCTATGAATGCAAGTATGAGGGTATGTTTGATTTCTCCGCCAAAAAAACGAGCAAAAGTGTAGAGACAAGTTTGAAACTATTAGGATTGGATTATGTTGATATAATACAAGTTCGTAGAACGATTTACATACGTACATAAATACATACATACATACATATGTACATACATACATATATACATACATAAAAACATATATATGTACATACATAAATACATACATACATAATAAATACATGCATACATACATACATACATAAATACATACATACATAAATACATACATACATAAAAACATACATACATATGTACATACATAAATACATACGTTCATATATACATACATACATACTTTATTTATTATGTTTTTATTTTTCCTTTGTTTTAAGATACATGACATAGAATTTGCTAAAGATTTTGATGTTGTTGTCAATGAATGTTTGCCAGAGTTGGAAAAAATTGTTAAGGAAGGCAAGGCCAAATTTATTGGCGTAACTGGTTATCCCTTGAAGGCTTTAAAAAGCTGCATAAAGGCCGCTAATGGAAGATTTGATGTAAGTATGATAAAATATTAAGAAAACGATCTGCCGGATAAAGTTTCTGCGATTTCGATCAAAGTCAGTAGCTGACTGTTTCTTGTTTTTTTTCCTATAGTGAAGTTTGATCAAAAAATTAAAATTTTACAAGTTGACGAAGATTCACAAGAAATATAATTCACAAATTTAAAAGATTTACGTAGTTACATGTAATTATGAAATACGAAAAACCAAAATAAAACAAAAGACTTAATTTCATTTAAAATTCGAAAACTCTCCAAATAGCTTAAACTTCATCTCAATATCGAAAAAAAAAAAATTAAATTAAAAAAAGATTAACCTTTTAAATTTTAAAATTTAATTAAACATTGACTGATCTAGAAATTTCACTATAAAATTTATTTTCATAATTTAATATAAATTTCCTAGAAAAATCTAAAAATCGAAAAATAATATTAGTTTCGAAATTAAATAAGACATCGAAATATACAAATTAAAAAAACTTTTTCACCAAATAATTCACATTCACCAATTAAATTAAAGCAAAAACGCAAAATTGAATTTTAATGCCACAAATAAAGAAAACGAAAATTAGGCAAGGTTTGTTAACAAAAACCCGAATAATAATAAAAATAAACAAAATTTATAACACAAGCCGAAATTCGCCAAAAATTTAAATTTATTAAAAAATAAAAAGATAAATAGAATGAATTCTCAAAAAAAAATCGAGTTTACCGATAAATAAAATGTATCTAAAAATTTAAAATACATAGTGCATGAAATTATATTCAAAAACTCTGAATTTCTCAAAAAAAAAAAAAATTAATAAATCAATTAAAAATAAAAAATTTAACAAAAATTTAAAACTAAAAAAATCATTAGAACTGTCGATTTTATTGAAAAAAGTTGTTTTTTTCATTATTCGAAACACAAAAAAAAAACGTAAAATTTTATTAAAAAAAAAACCAAACAAAATTTCTTTAAAAATTAAAAAAAATAAATTATAAATTTATAAAAAATTTCAATAAGTAATTTCACAAAAACTGTAGAAATCAAAAATTAAATATTATTAGTTATTTAATAAAATTTCGTATTTTTAGATAAAACTTAATTTATTTCACATGTTTCTGAATTTTAAGTTTTCCATATTATTGAATTTTGATTTTTTGGTACATTTGCTTTTATTTGTAAATTTTAAAATTTTTGGGCTTTTGGCCTTAATTTTATTTTATTTCGGGGTGGTAATTTTCGCGTTAAAATAAAACTTTAGCAGATAATCGTAATTTAGCCAAAAATTCGAAAACTCACCAAATAAGCAATTTGCAAACCCCAAAAAATTAAATACTTCTTAAAAGAAAGTGAATGTGTAAAAAATATAAAAATTAAAAAAAAAAACATTTTTATCTTAAATACTGTAAAAGTTTCAAAAATAATAATTTTAAACTCACCTCACCTTAAACTTAAAACAAAAACATGATTTCACCAAAAAAATGCAAACTACGAATTTCGAACTGGCATTAAACATCTGCCCTTTAAAAACTTCTCGGCTGTATGTTTTGCAGGAAATTCATCACTCGTTAATGTTGACTTTAACGCTGCCTTAGATATTCTATTAACTCCAGATGACTGATGTTTGATTTCTGAATTGTTTTAACCGCAAAGTAGAATCGTTTGATGACGGCCTTAAACCAAACAAAGAATGATTATCTAAAATAAAACTTTAGAAACTTGATATTTTTTTAAAAATCTTTTTTGCTTTGAATTTTAATATTTAAGTGATATGACGGCCCTCTTTAATAATGTTTTATTTTTTAAACTGGGTGATTTGCATTTAATTATATTTTTTTTATTTGTCCCCCTTTCTAGACTGTTTTAACGTACGCTCGTTATACACTCTGTGACGATTCCCTTAAATCATACATTGACTACTTTCGAAACGAAAACATGGGTATTATATGTGCCAGCGGCCATGCACTTGGCCTTCTAACAAATAGCGGTCCACAGCCATGGCATCCTTGTAGCGATGAACAAAAGCAGTTGTGCCGGAAGGCAGCAGATATTTGTGCGAAAGCCAACATCGAACTTGGCAAACTGGCCATGTATCATTGTATGCAAGTGGATGGTCCGGCAACTTTTCTAATTGGCATGCAAACTCGTCAACTATTGGACATTAATTTGGATGAAGTTTACAATGGCCTCACAAAAAAGGAACAGGAAGTTTTGCTGTTGTTAAAAGAAACGTAAGTAACAAGTAACCGTAACATAATATGACGCAAATGATTTTTAGAAACAGGTACATGTTTGTAATATTTACAATATTGTGCAATTCGGCTGCAATATTGTCAAAAGTAAAATGCGTGATAGCGCAAAAACAAAAAACACTTTCAGTAGAGTGTTTTAATTAAAAAAAAAATATTGTGAGTTGTAGTGGGAATTACGTAATCAATGACAAATTTAAATACTTAAAAATAATAATTGCAACTTGCGAAATAACTGAGCAATAGTTAGTTAGTTAGTTTCTTCAAAAGAAAATTTTCTCTTTTTAAGGTTCCGTACACAAAGTGTAAAAACGTAACCTTATTGTTTTCACCACAATGCTTGCCTGTCCGTCCGTCTGTCACAGTCTTTTATTTCTGGAACCGTAATATTTAAGGTCCAACTATAATGTGCATAAGCTAGCTTTAGCTTATGTCAAAAATTCAACGAAAAGCCTGTCAAATGCTTAGGTAACTTATCAAAGAAATTTATGTGGCTACAGTGTACTTACATGAATTTAGTAGCTTATTTGCCACAGTTTCACATTTATGTTTTATTCGTACTTTTGCCAAAAATACTTTCTATATAAAACAACAAAATTTTAAAACTAAAAGGCTTTAAAGAAAATATTTTATATATTTAATAACATTCACAAACACATTTACATATTTTGGTTTATGTTCTAAGAAAACAAAAAAAAAAATATTACAAATTATTTTCTGTTTTGTGTTTGTGGCCAACCGTACTAAAAAATGCAACGATGTTAATCGTTTATATGGTATACATATGTGTGTATAAATACAAATTTAATTAAAAATATATTACAATTGTAAAAAATTAGCCATAAAGAAAAATGTTATTTTTTCTAACATTTTTTATTGAATTAAAAACTAAAAAATTTAACAATTTAGGTCTTAATTAGAATATTTCTTTATTAATGTATAAACCAAAGCACAATCAGCTGTTTCCGTACGGAAACTGCGATCAGTTTCGTACCTTGCATAAAGAAATGAAATTTAACGAAACTTGACGAAAAGTTATCTTAATCACATTATAGTTTACCACATATAATTTAATGTATTTGCACAGTTGTATAAGTTGGCATAAGCTAGTTTATGCACATTATAGTTGGGCCTTTAGACTCTTTATCTTCGTACAAAAGAAATTGAAGAATGCTCTGAAAGTTTCGTGACATTTATAAAAATATTGTTATATTTAGAACTTCAACAGGCAGACACGTAAAATTTGTACAACAACAATAAAATTATGTGCGCTAATGCAAAAAGTAAAACAAACAAAACTTTAAATTAAAGGGTGTTTTAATATTAACGTGATTTTCACTTATATGGCTTTAGTTTTTCAACCGTAATAGAAAAACATTTACGGTTGTATTCATAAAAACTTAATACAGGTTAATAAATCTAAAATAGACATATGCTGATAAAATTATATTCATAAACGATTAATAGACTCAAAACCGTTTAATAAACAATTTTTTAAATCAAAAATTTTCTTGTTGGATTTACCGTTCTTTAAACCAAAAATAAAAACCATTTGTTTTAAAAAAGTAAGAGTTCTATATTCGGCTATGCCGGATCTTATATACCATCTATGTAAACCTAGTTTAGTGAAAAGCAAATATTAGGGTGACAGAGATATAAAAACATCTCTTAAAGATCTGTTCAAAAGCTTTAAACCGATACCCATATTGATTTAAAAAAAAAAAATTTTAAGTTTCAGAGCCCCATAACTCCATATATTAATTCTTTTGATTGAAGTTACTTTATTGTTCCAAATAACATGAAAAAATTAGAGGTAGGCGTGGTTTTTTGCCTGAAGCCTCGACCGATCATACTGTTTTCCAATAGCACTTATTTTGACACTATATCTGATCGATTGACACATTTTTTTTGTGAAATCAAGTTTGCCTCAGCAAACTTTATTTTAAGACGGACATCGCTCAATCGACTTCGCTATGCAAAAGAATTCAGAATATACATACATATGTATATACTTTAAGGAGTCGGAAATGGATATTGTTGAAGTTAAAAACTAATGACAAACTTAGATAGATAAGCCCTTTTTCCACTTTTTGTGGTGAAGGGTATAATAAGCAAATCAACAGCACGCGTTACACAAAATGCCAGAATATATTCATAAGCATTCATTTACGGGGATTCCCAATTTTTAAAAAAGTAATGATTGCTTTAAAATGTTCAAAAGAAAACAACGTTTTCTATATTGCATGAATTTTACATTTGTTCACGTTATAGGGCTTTCTTACTGAGTTCATGCTACGGAGTAGTCAGTGTAAAAAATTTATGTTCATGCTAGCCAGTGTTCACGTAAGGTGGTGTTTTTGTCATCGCGAGTTTACTGTAAAACCGACATAAAATTGTATATATGTATGGTTGTCCAATTACTAGGAATGTTCAGCATTGGTTTGGTAATGCTTTGCATGAAAATTCAAAACTCTAGCCCAATTTCTTAAAAATATATTAATTTTGTCCATCTCAAATGGCTTAAATCTTACACTGAGCAGTGTTTCTAACCATTATAATTATTAATACCTTAAAGATTTTACATTGCATTTCGTGACCATACCGAGGGTTAGTACAAAGCAAAAACAAATCTACAAGACGATTTACAGATAGAACAACTAGGAAATGCTTTGGGCTGTGTATAGACTTCGTCTAACCAAATTAATATTAAGATTAGTTAGTTAAATAGATGATGTTAACAATGTACACAACCTAAGGTAGATAGATGCGAAGAATGCTGATTAAGGATGTAACGATCCAGAAAATGCAGCATTGCATACTGCTGGCATCTAATATTTCTGGTTTTCTTGGGAAAATGTCCGCCTACATTTCTAAATAATTTTTATTTTTTTACAAATTAAAATAAAAAACGAACTTAAGCCGAAAATTAATTTTAATTCATATATTTTAAAAATATTACAAAATCTTAAGACAGACATATTTATATCCTGTAAAATCCATTTTTTTTTTCATTGCAGCGTTTTTACCAAATCCATCAACTGGGAGGGTTATGAACTGGAACGTTACTGGGCAGCCATGAATAATAAAAAGGAAACTAAATAATATTTAAATTTGGCTTAACAAATTAAAAGAAGTAACAAAAGTTTGAAAATACTGAAACATTATTAAAGAATTTTTCATTTTATGTAAGAGGGGCGGAATTAAGCGCATATGAAAATTTCTGAGTTTTTTATTTTAATTTCGGAAGCTTAATAGTTTTCAGTAAATACGGAGAAACTTTAGTATTGTTGAATTAAACATATTTCAACAACACAACAGACAACAGCTGCACACAAGGTAACATTATAAATAAACTGCATTTATACCCTGTTCAGACATACGATTTAATTGCGCAATTAAGGAATTTACACAATTAAGGCCTTAGTTGAGCTCAATTTACCATATAAGAAGTCAATTAATAAATGGAGCAATTAGTACTTAATTGCATCACAAATTGTATAAGATACGAAATGCAACCCTTGCCAACAAGTATCTTTACTCTGGGAACTATGTTCAGTGAGAAGAAAAAATTCATAAAATTGAAAAGCCGCAAGCAAGGCGAATCAATTATCAGGTGGCAGCGTTAGAAAATTTATAATTTTTTGCTGGTGAAACGAATGTCAAACTTCATATAAATAAAATGGTAAACAGATTTTTTATATATGGAGTTTGACAGTAGTGTACACGGCGAAAATTAATGAATTCGCCTACGCTGCCACCTGGTAATTGATTCGCCTTGGCCGCAAGTAAAAAATATAAACAAACAAATAAAAAGAAAATGGCGGGTCATACGAAAATGGCTTTTGACACTTCCAACTTAAAAGCAACAACAAAAAGCCAAGTTGTTTTGTAATAAAAAGAGAAATCAGCTGGGCGGACGACCCTATGTAGTAAAATAAATATGCCTTGTGCTAATTGAATAAGCTTAATTGAGCATGTGTAAACACCAAATTAAATTGCGCAATTAAAATTAAATTAACTCAATTAAGAAAATATGTCTGAACATGGTATTATTGCTGTAAAGCACGGCGAAATTGTTACAGGTGCCCAGCAGTTTACTCTTTTGTTTTTGTTTTGAAAACGGCACAATTTATTGAAATTTTCTAAAAGTTTAAAAACATAAAGTGGTAAAAAGTGTTTTAATTATATTGAAGAACTAATTTTACAAACTTGAATGCAAATGTCAAATTACATAGCTTTGTGCTGTTACTGTTTGACAACTGACGCGAATCTTGCAAGGGTTTTAAAGGTCATGCAGCTACCTGCTATGATTTTGCATTGAATCTGTAACTAATTTTATTCGCTCGTGTGACACTTCACAATTATAAGAACGTAACCCTATGTCTTCACTAGCCATCAACATGGTATGAACATCATGCCGCCCATGAGTTCGACTAATGTAGACTGCAATCACCGTTGGCCGAAGATTTTTCTGAGCAAGGATGTTTGCCATCAAACATAACTTTCAGTAGAGATGTGCCCGGTCGTTTGTTTCAGTGACCTGTTTTTTGTCGTTAAATTATCAAAGACAGATCCGTTCGTTCGATCGTTCGATCGTTGAATTTGAACGTAAGCTATTAAACGAAAGGAGCCAGAAAAATGTTTGGCTTATTCCGTTCATTTAAGTTATCCGTTCAATATATTGAGCGGAAAAGCCTCATTTAAATGACCGGATAATTCTGTTCACTTAAGTGACTCGTTCAATTTAACCCGTTCGTTCACGTACAAATCAAACCGTACAAATATTTTCATTCATTCAAAAACATAGACCCATTTTCGATGGCTCGTGAAGACGTTATGTTCTAGGTTTCCTGTAAAGATATTTAATTTGTATATGTGTGTGTTTGTGAATGCAAAATAAAATAAAACAAGTAAGAGTGCTATATTAGGCTATGCCAAATCTTATATACCCTTCATCATCTATATAAATCTATTTTAGTGAAGTAACTCCAATAAAAAAATGAAAAATGGTTATCTTTTCTTAATGGGTTAAGCACTTTTAGTACAGCAGTTTTATGGTTTAACGAACCAGTACTTTTTAAGACCTGTTCGTTAAACTGAAAAGTGCATTATATGCTATACTTATGTCTAGTACCCATGTTAGGAATAAATTAATTATTTGTAGTTTAATTTGAAATATGTTTTGATATCTGATACCATATTAAAAAAAACCTAAAATAATTTTAATGAAAAATAGGTTTAAATTATAATATAAGGTATGTACTCAATGGAGCAACCTTGTGTGTTCGTTAAATGTTCTCAGAATCGAAGGTTTGTTAAATGGGAAAAGTAAAGTATTTTCTTAATGATCTCTACAAAAGTTTTAAAATTATACCCATATTGATATTTAAAAAATTGTTAATATTTCAGAGCCCCGTAACTCGGGAATTATGGTCGACCCGCTATTTTTTCACTTGATGTTTTTTTCTTATTTTTTAATTCGCTATCGCACCATGTATTTATTTTTTGATTGGAGCTACTTTATTGACTTTAAGTCCTCAGTGAATAGGTTCAAGAATATGGTAAGAAATGCGAAGCAAAGGTCTTGGAGATCCTTTTGAAGTGGAGTGGAGGGTTCCTCCGAGACGAGCAGACTTCGTAAGATTCTATCGGCAACGCCCATTGTCCCTAGTTTCATTAAGAAACCATGTGGCAATTGGACTCTGAGTGCACAAGAGACCCTTGAGGTTCTCATGGAGACTCACTTTCCGGGCTGTGCTCCCTTCAGGGGAGAAGACTCAGCCCCTTTTGACTGCCGGGCATCAGTTCCCTTTCCTATAAATAGGGAGGGACTTATGTGGGCCTTGGGTAGTTTTGACCCGTTTAAATCAGCCGGTCCTGACGGCATTATACCGGCTGATTTGCAGCATAATGCGGATATTGTTATACCATGGTTAATTCCGATATACACAGCATGTATTACATGGTCGTATATCCCTGAACCGTGGACTTTTTGCTCTGTTGTCTTCATTCCCAAGGGAGGGAAGACTTCGCACACTGAACCGAAGGACTTTAGACCTATAAGTCTATCCTCCTTCCTTTTGAAAACTCTGGAACGGATAATTGACCTTCACTTGAGAAGGACGATTAATACGGACCGACTCTCCGCCTCTCAACACGCGTATGTCACGGGCAGATCTGTTGAGACGGCACTACACACGCTTGTGGGATGCATAGAGAAATCCCTAGAGCATAAGGAATATACATTGGTTGCCTTTCTAGATATAGAAGGGGCATTTAACAATGTGAAACCAGAGGCCATCACGGTGGCCCTGGAGGGACTGAACGTAAGTCGGTCGATTATAGGCTTTGTATGGAATCTATTGACAAATAGGGTCATTACTTCCAGCATGGGGATAGCTACCATACACAGGGTAGCTAAGCGAGGTACACCACAAGGGGGGGTATTATCTCCCCTTCTCTGGAACCTCGCCATGAACGCATTACTGACGGAAATGGACTGCTAGTGGTTCAGGACTGTGGCATATGCGGATGACGTTGCGGTTGCTGTATCGGGAAAATATCTCGACACGCTATCGCAACGTCTACAAACGGCGTTAGGCTGCGTCAGTAGGTGGTGTACTGAGAGTGAGCTTAGCGCGAACGCTCGGAAAACGGAGCTTGTGCTCTTCACGAGAAGAAACAAGATTCCGGCTTTTCCACTACCACTCCTTAATGGAGTGGAGCTTGGGTTGTCTGACAGAGCGAAGTATCTAGGTATCATCCTGGACTCCAAACTGTCGTGGACCCCAAATGTCCGCTTTAGGGCGGACAGGGCCTCAGTGGCTTTGTATGTGTGTAGGAGGGCCGTAGGCAAACACTGGGGTATTAACCCGAGGACGTCGTACTGGCTCTTTAACACGGTCATAAAACCCATACTCATGTATGGGGTTCTTGTATGGTGGCCCGCACTGGGCAAACTTGTGAACTGCAGTATGCTGAATAGAATATTGCGAACTTCGGCCTTGATGGTCACCGGGGCAATGCGCACCACTCCATCGAAGGCCCTTTTTACGATGCTGCACTGGTTACCGGTCGATCTCATGGCCAAGCGGCTGGCTATGAACTCGGCGGTTAGACTAAATGCAGCGGCGACGTGGAAGTCAGGGGACTTTGGACATGCGACCATTTTAGGCTGCTCCTCGGCCATCCCTGACAACATCGATTATTGCATGCCCAACCCCATGTCTGATATTAGTTTCGGGGTATCAACGTCGGGCACATCGAATATGCGTGGGCATGTGCTTGATGTTTATACTGACGGGTCAAAGTCGGACACGGGGGTGGGGGGGGGGGGGCGTCTTCATTCCTAGATTTCAAATCAGAATGAAGTTTAGGCTACGGGATCAGTGTAGCGTGGTACAGGCTGAGATTTCAGCCATCAGAAGGGCGGCTTGCTGGATGAGGTACCACAGGATATACGGAGAGGATATCCGGATCTGTACTGACAGCAAGGCCGCGATTAACTCCTTATCGGGTATCTATACGACATCCAGATTGGTATGTGAATGCCGGACATCTCTTAACGAGATGGCGAGACATTCCAACCTGGAACTGTTTTGGGTACCGGCTCACTCGGGCGTACCCGGGAATATAATTGCGGACGAACTCGCCAGATTGGGAACCCGGTTGGGAGACCAAGAGACAGATCCACTGGTAGGAGTCCCATTAAGCTGCTGTAGAGCTTTACTTCAGCAGGAACTCCTCAGAGCTGCACAGTCTAGATGGTCTGAGGAGGTTACCTGCAGGGTCTCGAGGACATTGTGGCCTCAGTACGATAATAGGAGAACCGCAAATCTACTGAGGTTTCCTCGGGGGCAGCTGGGCACACTGGTGGCCGTGCTGACAGGGCACTGCGTCATTGGTGCTCACGCTAGGAGACTGAATCTTCCTCATCATGACTACTGTAGAAGTTGTCAAGATGAGGAGGAGGAGGAAACGGTGGAGCATCTGCTCTGCCACTGCCCGGCTCTTTCTGGGAATAGAGCGGCTATTTTTGGCAGTCCGAGACTGCATGGTCTTGCAGACTTATCCGTCTGCGATGTTTCTAGGATAAACTTGTTTATCCGGTCTTCAGGGTGGTTTGGATGTGGATCTTTTGATGGTGCCGTAGGGACCTCAATCTGATCTCTGCACATCCTGTTTCCAGGCAACACAATGGGACCTTTGGGACCCAAGTGAGTCGGTCTTTCTTTTTGCCGACGGCCTGTACAACCTAACCTAACCTAACCTACTTTATTGACCGATCATGCTGATTTCCAATATTTATTTATTTATTTTTTTTTTTTTGTGAAATAAAGTTTGCTTCGGCATACGGTCAGACGGACATCGCTCAATCGACTTCGCTATGCATAAGAAGTCAGAATATATGTACATATATATATACTTTATGGGGTCGAAAATGGATATTGTAGAAATTACACACGGAACGACAAACTTAGACATACACTTTTCCACTTTTTGTGACGAAGGGTATAAAAACATTTGAACCCATTTTCGTAAGTATGTAGTGACTACTTTCATATCAACCAAAAGGTGTTATTTTGAGTTTAATAAAAAAGTTCTTTTTAATTAATTTCTAAACATTTTAGAAAGAAAAATTATTTACAAATGTATGCGGACGTTTTCAAAAGAAAGCGTGAAAAATTAGACGCTAGCAGAATGAAATGCAGCATTTTCTGAATCGCCACATCCTTCATCAGCATTTTTTGCATCTATCTACCTTATGTTATGTACGTCGTTTTCTTTGAAAAACGACCGCATACATTTGTAGATAATTTTTCTTTCTAAAAATGTTTAGAAATTAATTAAAAAGAACCAAAAAGCCGAAAATAAAGTCAAATTTCATTAATTTAAAAAATCGATGGTTCAAATCCTGGTTAGGAAAAAATTAAAAATTAAAACAAACGCTAGGCACCGCGTATTTACATTCATACTTAACTCATAACAGTCAATATGATACTGAAACAGCGTCTATATGCTATAAACACAATCAAAGGCTACCGACTACAAAAGTAGCTGGCTACAAAAATAGCCAAGTCGCCAGCTACTTAATTCTTTTAACGCCTACTGACCACTAACTACAAAAAATAAACATCTGTTTTGACATATGTATTAAAGTTAAACAAAACAAAACAAACTTGATTTTTTTAAGTCAATTTGTGTGAAAAAAAATTAAATGTCTCAAGAAAATTTAAATAACTTTATAAGTACTATTGATAAAATAGTGGAAACAAAGACTTCAGTGTATGTAGTGTCCACGTCTATATTTGCATGTAAATTGAACTTAACATTTACATTAAACAATATAATAAATACATATAAACAGTAAAACTGACTATTATTTACTTACTAATTTCAATAAAAAACCCAAAAAATAAATATAAATGAAACAAATTAGAAATTGACGAAAAAAGAAATTTCACAAACAAAAAGTAAATGAAAAATGCGCCAAATAAATAGTAAATGAAAAATGTAAACAAATGAACAGATGATTATTATTTTTCAATGGTTCCACTATAAAAATTTTTCCCGTTTTTAATAGAGATATTTAATGTATTGCGTTTTTAAAACCACCATTTAATGCATTTATTGTATTGGCAGCACTAATCTGTTTTTTGTAGCCAAGAAAAATAGAAATTAGCCTAAGTTGGCTACGTGCAGCGGCTAAAGGCTGGTTCACCGGCAAAAATTTTGTTTCGAACATTTTTTTTTATATGTAGTTTGACATTTTATTTTTTGAGAGAGAGAGAAACTACATATAAAAAAAAAATGTACCGGAACAAAATTTTTGCCGGTGAACCAGCCTTAAAAGAATTATTCTCATAAGCACGCATGTATTCTATTTTTGACATCTTGTAGTCGGTGTTTGTAGCAGTAATGTTGTGAGAAAACAAGTAGAATAATTAAAAATAAAAAGTTGCAATGACTAGCACAAAAAAAGTAACAACAAATGTACAAGACGAGTTACAAAGAGAACGACAAAGAAAAGCTTTAAGTTGTGTGTGAACTTCGTCTCACCAAATTAACATTAAGCTTAGTTGGTTAAATAGATGATGTTTACGATGTACATAACATAAGGTAGATAGATGCAAAGAATGCTGATGAAGGATGTGGCGGTTCAGAAAATGCTGCATTTCATTCTGCTAGCGTCTAATTTTTCTTGTTTTCTTTGGAAAACGTCCGCATACATTTGTAAATAATTTTTCTTTCTAAAAATGTTTAGAAATTAAATAAAAAGGACCAAAAAGCCGAAAATAAAGTAAAATTTCATTAATTTATAAAATCGATGGTTCGAATCCTGGTTAGCCAAAAATTAAAAAAAAATTGAATAAAAAAGTCAAAAAAGCATTACATCGTATACTTTCTTTAAAAACTTTTTAATAAAAAGGTATTATTTTCAATTAAGCTTTTTTCACAAAATAATCAAACTGTTTTATTTAAATTTGATTTCACTTTAAGTTGATACTTACAGTTTTGTTGATAAAATGTGTTTTATTTATGATCGACCAATTTCAGAAATATGGTATTAACTCAAAATATAAATAGATTTTTTGTAAAAATTAAATTGAAAATATATTTTCTAATGGAATTTGCTTACTATGATGTATTTGGATTCTTAAATTGTCTTAAAATGTAACTGCAAACAGTTTTCCACCAAATCAGAAAATTTTAAAATTTTGAGTTAATAACTTCTGGTTAATCAAGTGCGATATATTAGTTGGTTGATTAACAAAATAGAAAGTTCTGAATCAAAATGCTTGAAATGAGTTAAACATTTTAAGCATTTATGGAAATGGAGAAAAAGTGTCAAAACAAATTGAATTACTTTTAAAATGTGTATTAATTCCTAATAAATCTTAAAACAGTTCGTTATGCATTTTATTTCTTATTTTGGTTTTCATTAAGCTTCGAAAGGCGAATTCATTTTTCAAATTTACAGAGAGACTTACATCTTATAATTTTTGATTATGTTTTGTTTTACCACACTAGGAAACTAGAAAAACGTAAAATTTATTTAATAATAAATAAAGTTACAGTAACAAAAACAGAGTCTTAAAAAAAGTCCCCCAAAAACCTCTTTAAAAACCGAAAACGCAAAATATATCCTCAAAGAATTCCTCAATCCCCAAATTGAAATTGTCGTCCCCATTAAAAAAAAAAAAAATATCCGATTTGGGGATAAATCTCCTAATCTGACAACACTGGTGCCACTGCTTATGCTATTGACCTTCGGACAAATGTTGGCCCACAACCATGACTTCCTATTTGTATGGAGGCTAACATCAAACTTGGCAATCTGTCCATGTACCATTGAATGCAAGTGGATGGTCCAGCAACTTTTCTTATCGCTGTGAAAACTTGTTAACTATTGGACATTAATTTGGATGCATTTTACAACGGTCTCACAAAAACGGAACAGGAAGTGTTGCATTAAAAATATTTGTGAGCTAAAAAATAGTGGCAGCTGACTTAATTATGAAAACTGGTTAAAAGATAGACTTTGCCTTCACTGTTTTTTTTTTTTTTTGTGTGTAAAAATTGTGCAATTCGGGTACCATGTGAACGTGTTGACAGGAAGATGGAGCAACTTTACTAAAATAATGTTACAAGTTTACGAATGTAATGAAATGTATGTATTTTTAACTTGTGTAAATAGACTTTGTAGTTTTAAATAGACAGTCACTTAAACGTGTTTAGTGTTTTACAATATTAATCAAAGTTATGCAATGCTGGATTTAGATGCCAGTTGTTAATGGTTTTTAGTTGAATTGAATGTTAAAAATTGCTTTTTTTAGATGACTTAAAAAGGCAGTTTTATTTTTTATTTTATCCAACACCTTAATGTCACCAAAAGCTTTTTTTTGGATAAAAAGTGCTTTTCCAATTGAAGGCGGGTATTATTATTAGATTACCGTAGCCAAATTTTTTCTTCTTCTATCTGTCAATATTGTTCTTTATATTTCAATCACAGATGATGATAATCAAGATATTAATAGTTGTTACTAATCGACATGCTGTCCAGTTTGAAGAGTTTGTCTATAATGGTTCAAAAGATGGGCCCATGTAAGCCAATTTACCTCACCTATGGGGGCACCCTTTAATTTTTAGTTTTTTTTTTTATTAACAATTATCAATTTGATAATTAACAATTAAATAAAATCAGTTCAGAAATGACTGAGTTTTGCAAGTTCAAACATAAAAAAGCAACATTCAGTCGAATTGATAACCTCCTCCTTTTTTAAAGTCGGTTAAAAAGAGTAATCATTTTGTGCTTATGACAGCCAGCGGAAGGTCCTATAGACCGATGTTATATTATTGAGCTTTTACTGAACACTCGTATACTGTTTACAGAAATTTAGGCAACACATAAGCAGCATTTTCTAGATCGCTACATCCGTCACACAGTGGGGGCTTTGGTATAAAAAAATTATCCAAATAATTTTGTAGTATTTAAACATCACAGTTTTGTGAATCCAAATCCGGGGAAAAAAAGAATTCGGCAACGATCGGGTGTTTTTTTAAGCCCGATAGAACTTTACAGTGTAAAAAATAACACAACAAATTAAATTAATTTACTTTAATTGTGCTTGATTCCTTTAAATATAAATATTTCATGATCTTCTCATGAATTATTATTTTAAACCAAAAAATGAAATTTATTGCGGGAAAAGCATATCCATTTGACCATTTCGCTACTGCTCATTTATAGCTCATCAGTGAATTCTACCCGAATTTTGTTAAGAAAACCCCATAGTCTTATATCATAAGCAAAATTGATTCAATGAGAAGTCCATTGAATCAATAAGGCAAAGAAACCATAAAAAAATAAAAAAATTGTACAAAAAACACAGTTACCATTGAGTAACTATTTTTAATTTTTCGTTTCTTTTTCATTTCTTTTTTTTATACCCTTAACCACAAAAGGTGGAAAAAGCGTATATATAAGTTTGTAATTCTGTGTGTAATTTCTACAATATCCTTTTCCGTCTGCATAGCGAAGTCGATTGAGCGATGTCCGTCTGCCCATCCGTGTTAGGGTTTCTAGTTGCTTACACAAACTTGATTTTACAACAAACATAAATATGTCAATCGATCAAATAAAGTGTCGAAAGAGGTGCTATTGGAAATCAGCATGATCTGTCCATGTCCTTCAAGGAAGCAGGCAAAACACAACGTCTACCTCTATTTTTTTCATGTCATTTGGAACAATAAAGTAACTACAATCAAAAAAATAAATAAACGGGGCGAGAGAGAATTAAAAAATAAGAAAAAAACATAAAGTGAAAAAATCTGCGATCATCCATATTTTCCGAGTTACGGGGCTCTGAAATTTGCCAATTTTTTGAAATATCAATATGAATATCATTTTAAAGCTTTTGAAGATATCTTTAAGGAAATCCTTAAATGTTACCAAAATGCTTAACTCATAAAAATTTTGAACCCTTTAATTTTTAAGATTATGAACTGTTTTTAAAACGCGACCAATCTGTAAGCATTATCTATCAAACTACAAAAAAATTTCAAAATCGGTTCAGAAATGTCTGAGTTCTGCAGAAACAAACATTAAAAAAGCAACATTCAGACGAATTGATAACCTCTTTCTTTTTTGATGTCGCTTGAAAACACCGTTATTGTAAGTTTTGCTTAGGATTTTTGTACCAGCATAGTAAATATAAAGGTAAAAGCTACCAATTTTTCTTACCTTTCGCAAAAGTTTTTTTTTATTATAAACACAACGACCTGCATGAATGCAAACGAAAGTTGAAAAAAAGATTTAGAAAGATTAGAGGAAGGCGTGGTGTTTTGCCCGCTTCCTCGAAGGACATGGACCGATCTTGCTAGTTTTCAATAGCAGATTTTTCAAAACTACGTCTGATCGATTGGCGTGCTTAAATTGATTTCAAAGAAATCAATAGAAATTACAAAACAGAATGACAAACTTAAATACGTCCTTTTCCACCTGTGGTGAAGGGTTTAAAAATATTGAAGAAAAAGTTTAAAAAAATCTTTTTTTCACAGTCTTCATAAAAATCAAGCTGTAGAATGACTTTACCCATCTTCATCGATAAATTTGTATTAACTTTTTTTGTAGTTTTACAATTTTGTGCTGTTTTTCCAAAACAAATAAATTTAGGAAAATTGTTTCTCAATTGCAACTCTGTCTGCTGCAGTCCTCACATGTATAAAAAAATTTCGGTCATATTTATATATCGCCCTTAAAAATGTGATAAAAACATTTTTAATCGAAATTACAGCTAGTTCGGTCAACGATGACAGTCAAATTACCTACAAGCATTCGTAAGAAAATCTGTCCCTTCATTTTATAATTTATTAATGTTTTCACTTTGTTGTACTTACAACGAGTATTTTTTTGTCTTTGTTTCTCATTAGTTTTCCTAATTTATTTCCTTTTCTTACTTCATTTACATGTATTCGTTTTTAATTAATTTACTGGGAGGCTATTGAACTTGTACGTTACCGGGTAGCCATGAATAAAATAAGGAAAAGAAATAAATACAAAGTTTTCCTTTGCATTTTTGCAAACAATTTCGCATGCTTAAAATTGAATAAAATTTTAATAAATTTTAATATAAACCAAAAAGAAAAAATTATGAAATGAAGTTTTTTTTCTCAACATCAGCCGGTAAATTGAAGTGTCTAAAACGTTAGATATTTGCTACCCTATGAAGGCAGTAATGAAAAAAATGCTTTTACAAAGTCACATTTTATTAATAAGTTTACAAAATACGTAGTTTTTGACATTTTATATTTGTTAATTGAAACCAAAGGGCGAAGGGTAATGATTATATTCTCAATTCTTTTTAAGCTTCGCCCGTCTTATTTGCAATTAAAAATATTTTAGAATAGAAAATTTTGCAGCATAAACGGTGATATAATTTTTAATTTGCGAATAGCTTACTCACAAAAACAATTCCTGATTAACTACAGTATTTGCAAATAAAGTGTAAAATGCTGCCACATTTTTTTTTCTGTTTTAATGTTTTTGCTTATTAGGCCTTATAAAAATTTTAATAAGAAACATTCTGAGGGGAAAAAATTACTGTTTAAAAATATTCCTGCTGTATAAACAGCGAGTTAAATAATTTTTATTTGCAAACAGGGTACGTATAAACATAAAAAATGATAATAAATTTGTGCGGGCAAACACCACGCCTGCCTCTAATTTTTCCATATCATTTGGAACAATCAAAAAAATATACATGGGACGATAGAGTAAAAAAACAACAAAAAAAAAACAATAAGTGAAAAATTTTCCGCTCGCCCATATTTTCCGAGTTATGAACTTCTGAACTTTTAAATTTTTTTTTCAAATATCAATATGGATATCATTTAAAAGCTTTCAAAGAGATTTTTTAGGAAATATTTAAATTTTTAAGAAATGCTTAACCGGTTAACAGCCAAAACGTTTTTTTTTTTTTTTTTTTTTTTTTTGTTAAATTATATATAGAACTAATTTTTTTCTTATTTTGAATTCTCTGTCACCGCAATTTTTGTTTTTTTGATTCGATTTACTTTGCTTAACTAGATTTAAATATATGGTGAAGGACATATTAGATCAGGCATAGCCGAATATAGCACTCTTACTTGTTAATTAATACATTTATCAGCTTCTTCCTCAATTCATAATAAAATAATAAAATTTAGTTTAACCCTCATACGTTCCTCAAAATATGCTACAGTAGAGTCCCTCGGGAGAAAAATCACCCATGTGTAATGTTTACTAATTTTGTAATGAAAATATTTGTTTTTTTTTTATTTAATTCAACTTAAATCATCCATTAAATTCAATTGGATGTAAATATCACAACCAAAAATTTAGCTTGATATATTTGAAATTAAAAATAATTTAAAAAAATAATTAACTAATTTTTCTCGTTGCAATTGCTGCATACGAGTACAAAATATGCAATTTTGTGTAGCCCGACTTTTGTAAATGAGGACGCCGCTGAGTTCCCGCTTTGACTAATTCCATTCCTAGTTCATGAAGAAACAACCTTCTTTTGTGTAGTTTTATTTTATTCCAATCGTTGTTTATTTCTTGCCACAAAACGTAAGCATTTACTGCTGATCTGTCAAGCATATTGCAAAACAATGCTTGGGGCCATCGATTAATTTTTCCTTTCACCGTATAAGTACCCACCAGCTGATCTAAGGTGTCTACCCCGGTTTTAGTTTTATTATAAAATGATATAATCTCGGGCAACTTATTTCCTTCATTCAATACTGATTTGTCATGATAAAGAGTAGAAAGGACTTTGACAATTTTTTACTTTTTTGGAACGTATTGCACCAGTGAAATTTTGTCGTTGAAAAAGAACATGATAGAGAAAACTGTACGCTTACGAAGTTCTTGTTTGGTTGATTGCGTCAAAATCTTGTTACTGGACCCTACTGTACCCACAATAGTGTTTTTTTCTTTTTAGCAGCTGAAGTTCAAGAACATCTGATTTAAAAAATTATCACACGTTTTATTTTGGCCTTCATTTTTTTCAGGTGCTGCATCAGGAGCTGACCTACTGGTGTATATTTGCAAATTCCATGCGAAATTTGCCACACTGTCACACAGAGCCCACGGTTTTATGCCATATTATGCGGGTTTCGATAACATATACGGCGGCATTATTACACGATTTTCTTAATGGGTGAAATTTCACCCGAGGGACTTTAACGTAATTTTTCAAATACTTTCAAAATTATTTATTATGTAAACAAAATTTTTCGTTTTTTTTAATGCAAAATACTAATTTAGCAAATTAGAAAAAGTTTAATTTTTATTAAGTAAAATATGTAAGAGTTTCTTGGCTTTAAAATTGAAAATGGGTGAAATTTCACCCGAAGACCGTATGAGGGTTAATATATAAAGTTATTTTTTTAGTCACCTTTAAGAAAATTCGTTAAGACAGTTGTATAATGTAGTGTCACTGGCTTTATTTTAAAACGACATGCGATTTAAATTTACGTAATATTTAAAAGAGGCCAGACTCTAAATTAAGAGTATTAAGACACTAAAAAATATTTGTTGCAAAATAAAACATTAACAGTTAATAAAATAAAAAATAGTTTTATGAATAGTTAAAAATATTAATATTTGACTTTTAAAATTTTTAAACAACAAAACTGATTTTTAAGGTTGTAAATATGTTGTATGGTTGCAAGCAAATTAATTTTTATCTTTAACAAAAACAGAGTTGTTGATCGTAATTTCAACAAAACTAATCCAATTATAAATAAATTATAAAAATGTATGGGAAATTACTTAATTTGAAGTTTATCAAAATCAAGAGTTGCTTAAATTGGTTGCAGTATGAGTTGGCTATTACATAAATATTTTAAATCGGATTTCAATTATAAAATAAATACAATAATGTGTTTTTGAAGGTTTTTATATTTTTAGGTTGGTGTTCCATCTGTTTTTTAGTACCTTTCGATGTTATAAATTTTTCAGTATTTTTGTTGTGATATTTATTTTATTTTAAACTTTCATTTGCTCTATATTTTTCACATGTTTTTTAAATAAATTTGAACTAAAAACACAAAATTTTTAATGTAAAAAAATTTTTTAATAAAAAAAATGTTGCTCCACGAATTAAGAGATTTTTATGAAAAAAAAATATGGCAACACAGAGTTTAAGTCAAAATCAAAATTATAATACACAAAACACTTAAACACACAAAACACTTAAAAACTTAAAATATCTGTAATAGACTGTCTAACAATCGACCTAAAGGACAAGTAGTGATTTGTTTTGTAATAAAAACTTCGCTTCTGCTAAAAAAGTTATTATGATTTACATACATTTAATTATTTCTTTAAAAATATAAAATTTCAAATTATACAAAGTATTAAATAGGAAAAACAAGAAATCGGAAATACTAAATTCATTTACGAACGTAACTACAATAATAAAAACAAAATCATTTACAAACTGTTACTTCCGAGAGATTGGTATCAACATGCGATGTGACCAAGTGATGCTGAACGTACAAATGTATTGGTTTCCAACTTCAGCAATTTTCATAGCAACTCGCAATAAAACAAGAAGTAATAGTAATTTGGCTTATTAAATTTGTTAATGTTTTTGCTTTGTAGTCGTATGCTTTAAAATACAAGTAAGTAGTCGTTTATGAAATATAATCGCCACTTTAAATGCGGAAAACACCCCATATTAGTTCCGTTTTTTATTGTATATATATTTTGTAAAGTATTATCTCAATGCAAGTATTCTTCTGCTCTTTTATTATAAAGTTTATTTCCCGAAAACAAAACAATATACTGAAATATTGTTGTAGTTATTTGCCATTATGGTATTACGAGGCTTAATCGCTGACAGTAGGCACCAAGTCAATTATTGCGTATTTAGAAAGAGATAAATAACTTAAAAGAATTAAATCGTTTTATGAAAAGAATATTTCATAATATGAGATTTTAAGCTGAAGTAAAGATTATAGACAAAATAGAACAGTATTGCCAACATTTATGAGTTAAAAAGTTACAAACAGTTATACCTATAAAGAGCACTGATATTATTCTTTTATAAACAAGTTTCTTAATCGACTTAAAAAAAAGAAGGATATCAATTCTTCTGAATGTTGCTTTTTTTAATGTTTTTGCCTGCAGAACTCAGTCATTTCCGAATCGATTTTGATTTTTTTTTTTTTTGTAATTTGATAGATAATGCTTACAGATTTGACCCATTATAAAAATTAAAGGGCGTGTATTATGAACTGTAAAGGGCCCTTCTTTAAAATTAAAAACAAATCTAAAAATTAAGGGTGTCCCCATAGGTGACGTAAATTGACTTATATGCGCATATCTTTTGAACCGATATAGACAAAAGCTTAAAAATGGGACACGATGTCGATTACAATGACCGTTATAATAACAAGTATAAACATTCAAAATAATAAATGAAAGTGTGACCCGATAGTAAATGTAATTTGATGTATTTGACCAAACTTTTGAACTGTTATAGATCGACAGATGAAATTTACGAAAAACCTTTTTTGCTTAGTCCGCTATAACAAATAAAAGGTTGTCCCAATAGTTAACGCAATTTGATGTATGTGGCCAAACTTTTGAACTGTTATAGATCGACAGATGAAGTCTGTTCTGAAGTCGGTTTTTTTTGCAAGAATTTTTTATATCGCTTTTGTGAAAAATGTTTAACGTTTTATATTTTAAAATTTTGAGATCTCTTATTCCCAAAACAATCCCTTTTCAAACAAGATTTTCAAATCTCAAAAAAAAAAATTTTTTTTTTTTATCAATTTAAATTTTTAATATTACAGCCCGTATGTTGGATTCTTCCCTCAAATTCTGAATAAATTTCCAAGTCACATATGTAATCAACTAAACAAGAGACTTAGAAATCTCTTAAGCAGTAAACCTAATCATGTCTCGAGGTAAATGTCTCGCTGAACATATCGTGGTCTAATGATGCCTTCTAAAAATCTAGATGAATCTTAATAGACAATCACTTGCAAAATATTTAATCCAAAAAAAGGTTTTTTAAATGGAGAATTTTATTTATTAGAATTTACTTCCCGGTATTCAAAGCGAATTGCATTAGTTTATTGTGTGCCATTTCATTACTCCACCTCTAGAAGAGGCATATTTGTCTTAGAAGCACCTTCTACTAGACGCTATTGTTTCTTAGATATTGGACAGCACCAATATCGCCTGCGATCGAAAGGGTCTAAAACTGGAAGATAAATAAATAGTGGCCAACCACTGGTACCTTGATCAATATATTGGTTATTGGTAATGGTTGTTGGTAATGGATGTGGGTTGCACCTAATAGAAGCCACCAATGTGCGATGTTATTTTTGAAGTAAGAAGCAAGAATATGGTCCTGCGGTATTAAGAGCACCATGGGGATGTGCCATCTTGGCGGGTACAATTTAGTTTTTACGCTAATTAAATAATAGTTCACCAATAATACTCTGTACAGGGTTTTCCGAAATTCGAGAAATTGAAAGACATTTGTGCATTAAAATATTGGCAATGAATTTCCTTAATGTCCAAAATGTAAAGAAACGTTTTATTTCCTTAAAGACACGGGAATATTTTTTAAATATTTAATTTTTATAAAAAACTTCGTGCTATTTTTTTTTATTTAAATATCCCGATTAAGTTAATTACCGATATTGACCGCTTACTTAACTCTTTTTATTTCCTTTAAAAATGTTATTTAACAAGAAAAATTAGTTGTTTTCCCATATAATCGACTGATGCCTAATTGTGCTCTATAAGCGATGGCATAATATAACGTTACAATGGACTACCAAACACTGTCAGTTATTGCCTGAATAATGTTAGAGTGAAGCGAAGCGAATATGTGCTACTCAGCAGGTTGTGTAATGGTTTGTAGCATTTTATCGTTACTAGCATTACTTCGCTTGAAGAGATCACTCTAATATCAGCCTTATACTCTCTACTGTCAGCTGTCACACAAAAAGCAGACAATTCAAACGAATATTATTTGAGTTATAAGACACTTTAAATTTTA
Organism: Gymnosoma rotundatum; assembly: GCA_916610165.2. Classification (NCBI taxonomy): domain Eukaryota; kingdom Metazoa; phylum Arthropoda; class Insecta; order Diptera; family Tachinidae; genus Gymnosoma; species Gymnosoma rotundatum. Next base: position 124,925,800 of record OU744336.1, on the reverse strand, counting down.
CTTTTAACATAAAATGATTCAAGTCTTTTGATTCCCTGTGCATTTAAAAAAGCACGTAAAAAATTAAGACCACTTGCCATTAGACCGGCACAATTTTCAAAACTCCTGTGTGCGTGTATGATGAAATAACATGAAAAACCTGGCAATATCATTTAGGCCAGAAGTAATAAAAAATAATAAAAATATAGACAATAACAATACTAAAACTGAAGTCAGTCGTAAAATACTATTAACTGGCAGACACTTCTCTTTCTTTGATTACGAGTGCAATCAAAAACCAGCCAATATTTCTCTTTCTTTCATAACATTTTTTGTTTGTTTTTTTTTTTGTTCACTTTTTTTGTTGCCATTGTTGGTTGGTAATGTTGCGGCTAGGAATTGATTCAGGCCAGGGGTTTTATATGCTTCGCTCTAAACATTAAAATCATCAGTTGAATATTTGTTATTTAAACGAAAACAACAGACACTTAAAAAATATTCGACCAAAAACTATAATTTATAAAATATAAATTAAATTAATTAAAAATTAAAGTTTTAATTATTTAAATAAAAAGTGCAACTGAAGTCCTATTAAATAATATAATCATTAATAGGAAAAAAAAACAAAAAAAAAACTTAATCTTATTGAAATAAAAGCGCACCAAAACTATTGATAAAATGTTTATTAAATCAAACAAAATTGTCATCAATTGTGTCTTCAGTTTATTGTGTTTAACAATTTGCAATGCAAAAAAAGAACAACAGCAACAACAACAACAAAGAAATCAACAAGGTAAAATTACAAAAATAAAGTTATTAAATAATATGCAAGAAATGAATAATTAAGCTGCAAGAACGTGTGTATTTAGAAGAAACCCATGCGGTTTAGATCTATACCAGGGATGGATTATTCAGTAGTATTGTACTTTTTAAAGTAGTGCTTACAAGGTTTAAAATATCGTAGTAGGCTCATAACGAAATAATTCCCAATTTTTTTCTGTTAATAATCTAATTTATTTGGATTTAAATTTGTTACTCTCTATTTCTATTAGCTCTTCAGCACATTAGGATTATTTTATTTTTTTTTTTAATTATACACAGAGCACTAAGCATTGAAAGCAAAAGACTTCTGAAAAATTTCAAGTTTCGTATGAAAACTAATTTAATCCACGTACATGTCACACAGTTTAGTGACTTCAGTGTTGCTAATCTATAATGCGCTATAAACCTCTACTTATGTTTTCTTATATGGTTTAGATTAAAACTAAATTTATAAAACTTGGTACTTTTAATCTCAAGAAGTACAATTTTGTTCTACATAAAGTAATTAAGGCGTACTTATGTGACTTGTAGATAGATAAGTAGCAAAATGAAAGCAACATTAATATATTGAGATTAAATATTCTGATCCGTCCTTGGATATTCCTTTTTTTGTTTGTAGCTCGAACTAAATACTTAAAAAAAGTTTTAAAAGTTAAATTAAAAATAAAAGGGTGTTCTTATATTGCATCATCTTTAGAAACGTAAACTGCAAGGACTTTAAGTTTTCAACAACATTAGAATTAGAAGGTAGGCAGTTTACGGAACCCTTCGTGTTTGAGTCTAACTCGCCAATTGGCTGATTTACTTAATATATACCCTTGACCTTCTATGTAAACTTAGCTTAGTGAAGTAACTCCAATCAAAAAAGCAAATATTGCGGTGACAGAGAATTAATAATAAAAAAATTTTGGTGCTGCATTTTACAAAAAAATGACATCGGCTCTTAATGGGTTAAGTATTTTTAAGAAATTTTAGTATTTTCTGATATTGATATTTTTAAAAATTTGAAAATTTCAGAGCCCCGTAACTCGGAAAATATGGGCGAGCGCCAATTTTCTCACTTGATGTTTTTTTTTTCTTATTTTTTAATTCTCTAACATCTTACATATTTATTTTTTTGATTCAAGTTACTTTATTGTTGCAAGTGACTTGAAAACATTAGAGGTAGGCGTGGAGTTTTGCTTGCTGCCCCGAAGGACATGGACCGATCATGCTGATTTCCAATATCACCTCTTTCGACTTTATATCTGATCTATTGACATATTTATTAACACGAACGGACATACGGACATCGCTCAATCGACTTCGCTATGCGTAAGAAGTCAGAATATATGTATATACTTTATGGATATTGTAGAAATTACACACGGAATGACAAACTTATATTTACCCATTTTCACTTTTTGTGGTGAAGGGTGTAAAAATTTATAGTGCTTTTGTTGGCAATATTTGAGAAGCCAGTACAATTTAAAAATTTCGCTTACCATCCCTGGCTTAAACAAAGGTTGTGTTCTTTTAAGAACAACAAAAATTACAATGACTTTGTTAACGCAAATATAGAGACAACAAAACCGGTTTTTATATTAATCATTGCTTTGTTCTTTGTAATAAAGGAAAGTGCAACAAGTGAATCTTTTTACAGTGAAAGAAACATTTTAAAATTTTTTTTTTTTATTCATAAATAAAGATTTTGTGTTCAAAAGTTCTAACTTAATTTAAAATTCATTAATCTTATTTTTCTTATTAAATACTAAGTTTAAAATCTAAAACTTATCTTAAAGTCCATCGAAATTATAAGTCTTAAGGTATGGTCAGATTAGTCAAATATTTGACCAAAAAAGCGTAACCACTATTTTTTCAAATGTTTATTTAATCTTTCCTGACATGTATCAATACGAAAGACGATTTATAATATACCAAATGTTAAATCTTATCTTTTACAATGAGTAGGATCTTCTATTTCTTTACAAGTGTTTGAGAAAGACAAAAATTGTTTTCAATAATTTAGTGGTTACGTCCTTTTGATCAAATATTTGACTAATTTGACCGTACCTTTAGGCTTTAATGAGACAAGAAAAAAGATCAGAGAAATGCCTAGTTTTCAAATATTATCATAAACATTAAATTACACTTTAAACAAAATATCAGTGTAAATTTCGAAACTTATAAGAACCACTTTAAAAAACTCGAACCTTATAAAATTTAATTTTTTAAATAAAGTGAAATATTGATTTTGCAAAATTATTTTATTGATTATGACATATCTATTATGTTGAAATTTCGAAAATTAAAGCCTAAATTAGTATTTAAAACATAAAAGAAAATTATCACTAAAATAATGCATTAATGTCAAATATTAATTCCAGAAGCATGTTCGAAATTTCGAATTAATTTCGAATTTTCGAACTTAGAATATTGATCTTAAATTTATATTCTTTAATAAAATTTTAATTTTTATTATTATTAAAAACTCAAACTTTTTACTGTCTAATATAAAATATACAAAGTTTATTGCGAAAATTTGTATATTTAAATTTTTAAACTAAGTTCCAGCCCAAAAAGACCCATTAAAGCTATAAAAAATATTCATATATCACAACAAGTATTTTATACAACATTTTTACTTCGTTTGAATATTTCGAATTTTAACAAAAAATCGAACAATGATTTTTTTCACTAAATTAGACAAACAAAATTCTAAAAGTTTTGAGTTTTTATTTTGAAGTCACAGACGACCATAGATTTCATGCGATTTTGCACTCCATATCTAAAGGTGCGGTCAGATTAGTCAAATATTTGACCAAAAAGACGTAACCACTATATTATAGAACAAATTTGTTGCCCTTCCCAAATATTTATTAAGAAATACAAGATCCTGCCCATTATAAAAGGTAAGATTTTACATTTATTTTAATATTGAAATGTCATTTGTAATCATACATACGTATCAGGAAAATTTAAATAAACATTTGTAATAGTGGTTACGCTTTTTTTGTCAAATATTTGACTAATATGACCGCACCTTAAGTTTAAAGTGGAGACATGTTTTAGAATTATTATTGATTAGAAGTGTCTGAAATAATTGTTCGGCTTTGATTTTAAAGAAAAACTTTTCTTTTTCCATTTTCAGAAATCTGGGAACAAGACCTAACGGACACATTTAAAATCGAAGGTTCCGACCAGGGCATACAAAAAGTCAATCTAAAATGTGGCTCCGATTCAATGCACGTTATGTTGGAAACAGAAAAAACTTTTCAGGGTGTCATGTACACAAGGGGCAGTTTTTACAAACAGACAGCTCCTTGTTTTGTCAAACCCTCAACAAAAAATGACAAACAATTGGAAATGAATTTCGGCTTGGACCAATGTCAAACCCAAAAAGAAGGTGAACTATATTCGAACATAGTGGTAATACAAAATGATCCGGAATTAATAACACCTGGAGACTCGGCATTTTCATTGGAATGCGACTTTAGACAGCCACGCAGTGTAGATGTGGAGGCTTCAATGCAGGCCAGAGATAGGTAATTTGAAAAAGTGTTCATTTAATTATTTATGTTGTTTTTGTAAATATAAAACTTGCTAAATTAGACAACCGCAAAAACTACAAGGAGCAACTCGACACCGCCAATAAAACTCTTCTAGTTGAAAAACCTAAAAGCTCAGCCACTTAATTTAAAGCATAAATTGCTTAATGTATTTTAGAAGAAATGAAATAATGCGAAAGCAAATAAAACTGTAAATAAAAAAGGTATTTTTAACAAACAAAAATTTCCCTCCAAAACAGAAAAGCTTAAAAAAACGCTTTAAAAATTTATAAAACACTGACAGTTTTGTAGTTAAACAAATACTAACAAATTTGCTTTTACTAATGTTTATTTTAATTATTTTATAATTTGTTGCTTCAAATATTTATTGCAGAATAGTTTATGCATCAAAAATCTCCCTAACAAATCCAGACCCTTCACAAGGTTCTCAGCCATCAACATTACACTCATATGCCACTAGTGAAACAGATACAGTCACTTATATACCTAAACACAAGACAAAAATACCAAAGAACACTAAATCACAGATTCACAGTGAAATTCTAAATGACGGTCATTATCATAGTCCCCTTAATAAAATAAATAAAGATCATAATGATGATATTCAAAGTGCTGATGGAAAAGGAATACACTTGGGTACGGTTGAAGATGTTACACACATGTATACAAAAAAGGAAGAATTATAAATTTTTGGATTTAATTGGCAGGATTAAAAATTCTTTATTATGTAGATTTATTAAAACTTTAAACTCATGATACTCGATACCCCCATTTAACCACGCATTTTTTTGCTAAATAAATTTAAATTAAAACTTATTGAGGTGAGCGCGGATGTTAATGAATAAATAAATTATGTATTATATTTATTTTAAGTTTTTCTTTTTCAATTTTTGTTTCCTTTTATTGAATATATACTTTTTTTAATTTTCCACAGGAATACTACAACTACAACCACAACTCCAACACCTAATGAAATGAAATCATAAAATCCGTCGTAGTTACTTTAATCCTTAATGTGTACAATTACAATTGTTACTCTTTATTATTTCTATATATTTTTTCTAATCCTGTGATATCTCTTAAGTTTCAAAACAAAATAAACGAATGAAAAAAATTATAGAAAATGAACATGACATTTTTATTAAACACTACGAATTGTCACTGGTATATAGGTTAGGTTAGGTCAGGCAGGCAGCCGTGTAGCCACAACACACTTGAATCCAATGATTGGTCCCTTTGTGTTACCTGCTGTTAGAAGGAAGAGAGAAGAAGAAACAGAGAGAAGATTAAGGCAGGAATTAGAAAAAGAAAGAAAAAGGATATGGGGATGAAGAGATGAGAAAGACAGAGAGGAAAAAACAGAAAGAACCGCGGGTCCGAGAATGCAGAGAAGGTCAGAGAAAAATGCAGAGAACAATCCATTAATGAGACCAGTCGACCAAAGTGCGCGCTCATCCTCTGAATAAGTCACGGTGTCCGGTTGCGGGCCGATAAACCACCCACTGTACCTCAAGAAGGAACTTTCCCTACCTGCACCCATTAACGATATATCAGATAGGCCCTCATAGACCGCTGACCGAGATATCTCAGGCGTAGCCAGCGCAGGGCATTGATAGAGAAGGTGTTCCACCGTCTCTTCTTCCTCCTCGTCCTGACAACTTCTGCAGAAATCGTTAAAAGGAAACCCATTCTCCTAGCATGGGTCCCGAATACACAGTGCCCAGTGACCGCAGCCACCAAGTCACGTAGTCGAACCCTCGGTAGCTGCAATAGTACAGCCGCCCTGCCCCGATCGAAAGAGGGCCAGAACATGTCGACTTGTTAGACCCAGATAGCAGCTTCGTTGCGCTGTCCGCAAGCGGAGAGGGATATGCCACCCTCGTCAAGGATTTTCCCCCTCTTCGCCAGTTCATCGGTAACGAGGTTGCCCAAAACGGTCCCATGTCCCCTCATCCACTTTAGGGTGACTTAAAACCCCTGCCAGTTTTTGCCAATTGCTCTACTGCACACATATATTGCCGTAATGTCCTTTGACGCTCTGGCTTGAATATTCATTTTCCAAGACAGTTTACTATCCAAGATGACGCCCAAAAATTTCGCGCTGTTGGTTAGATTCAGTCTGAGTAAACCAAAACAAGGAAGTCTATATTTTCTAGAGAAGAGAACAACTTCCGTTTTGGTTGGATAGGGACACAGTCCCATCCGCCGCCCCCAGGTGCAGATTGCCCTTAGCGGTGTTTTCAACCTTTGCGACACCGTATCGGTGTGTATCCCAGACACTGCGACCGCCACGTCATCCGCATAGGCGACAGTCTTAAAGCACGTGGAATCTAGTTCCACAAGCAGTCTGTTATCCGCGACATTCCACAATAGCGGAGACAAAACTCCGCCCTGTGGCGTGCCCCTTTTTGCCATTCTACGAACATTCAAAAAGACTTGAGCGTACCTTTGGTTAAAAAACATGCAACTAATAACCAACTTATACCTCAAAATTTCTCATGAAACTAGTTGCATGAATTTTCGTTTTTTAGGAAGTTGTGTAGAGATGTAAGAGGTGTCCAGGGTATGCTTTTCCACTAACTTCCTTATATATGCTTTGTTGTTTGTGTTTAGTTTAAAATAACGCCAACAACTAAAATAACAAATATTAAATTAAAAACAAAATGTACAAACTCCGATGGCATCATATATTTCATCGTTAAAGCGCACTATAGAACTCGCTGCAAATTTAAGAGAGAATTGAAAAAATATACATACATTTAAATCTGAAGGCTTATTCTGAATTGCAATGCGAAAGTAATTGCGATGCGCAAATAAAATGCGATGCGAAAAAATTTGGTATTCTGTAACACTTTCATAATCGCATTCGAATTTTATTTCAAAACATGACAATACGGTTTAAAAGTAAACAAATTAACATCACATGTGTTAGCTTTTTTCACTTCTCTTAATTTTTCTATGACGGTTAAGTTATCAGCTGATCACAGTTATTGCAAGTAAATTTTCGTGTTTCGTTATTTCCTTGACGAAGCCATCTTGAAAAGCTTCGTGCAGTCAACGTCACAACTGCCAATTTAATAAATTTAAAAGAGCAGTCTGTGCAATCTCTTTGAAAGCAAAATCTAGAACATGTTCCTGCAGATTTACAGATATGTAAAAGGCTGCCAAAACTTATTTTCAAAGCACTACCTCTTACTCATAATATTCGTCGGAATAGGCTAGTCAGTTCCAAATGTAGACCAAATAGTGTAAACTTTATTTTTTTCCTTGTTAGATTTCGCAATTTTGTTGATACTGCTTGAAACTGCGATTTCTTTTTATAGAAACTGCGATTTCTTTTTATAGGCGAGTTAAATATGGCAACATGTAGAATAGAAGCTTTTTTTTTGTAAAAAGGTTTAAATCTGCATTCGTAACAATCAGGCATGTCACAAATTCCGATCGAAATTGTTTTAATTCCGTATTAACAATTCCGATCGATTTTGTTTTACCTTCTTCAGATTCCGATCGATTTGGCTTATTTCTAAAAAATGCTTAATCTCCACCTTTTTATTTAAATGTGGCAATATGCGCACACTAAATTAAACAACAAGGCTAATCTAAATAAGGACACATAATAAAAGCAAATTTGAAATCCGCAAATAACAAAATTTCAAAGAAACTAAATTCCACTTTGAAATTTATAAGTGGTTTGATTCCGAAAAAAATTTCGCTGATCGTTTTCTGAAGAACCAATTTACGAAATTGAAACCACTTTCGATCGGAATTGAGTCCTGTGACATGCCTGAATATTTTGTTTTTAAAAAATAAATAGTAAAATGTTAATTAAAAAATATATATTTTTATAGAATCAAGCACAGTAAACGTTAATAAATTTAAATATTCATGTATGTATGTAATAAAATCTAACCGATTTGAAAACGATTCGTGTTTTTAAGGGTGTAATGAATTTTGATCGACTTCAAAACGAAAGCATTAAAAAACGATTGTAACTGAATGACTAAATTTATTAATATAGTTTTTATTTGACCTTTTTAATTATTTAGTTTTTAATTTATTATTTAAGCACAAGGTCTTTTAATTTTTATTTTTATTTTCTACACAAGGGAGTAGCGAAATATTGAGAAAATAAAAATTAAAAGACCTTGTGCTTAAATAATAAATTAAAAACTAAATGACTAAATTTATTTTTTAATTATTGCGTTTGTTGAACTTTTCTTACATTTAATAGTTCTATTTTTTTATTGCATATAATAAAAATTATTGATTTCTCTTTTTATTATTTTTTACATCATTGGTGTGTCATTAAAAAAATTTATTTCCTGGTGATGCCAATTTAACATTTTTTTTTAAATCTGTGCTAAAATATACAGAATTATTAAATTTCCATTTGATGGTAAATTATGTTATTGAGCTGAAACAAGCTTTTTATATTATTGGAAATTGAATAAACAAATTAAAGCAAAAACCAAGTGTTTTCACCACGGCTTTCGGCCATCAATACACAAAATTGTGAAAGTCTCACTTCCTTAAATGAAGTTTTAGCACATGCTAAAGATATCAACAATAAAAAATCTTGTGGCTAAGACAATATTTCTAATTATATAATTAAAAAGCTACCAACTAAGGCTTTTGAATACCTTACAAATGTTTTCAACAATTTATTGAAAAATTCATACTTTCCAATTCCTTGGAAAACATCGAAGATTGTGCCAATCCAAATGAAATTGAACTCTATTGATGTAAACAATTTACGCCCCATCTCATTACTTTTTAATTTAGGTAAATTATTTGAAAAAATTATTCCGGAAAAAATGAGCATGGAAGTAAATTCATCATATATTCCAAAATTGCAGTTTGGATTTAAAAGTGGACACTCTACAGTTGACGCTTTATCTCAATTTCAAAATGTTGTTATTTCCAATCTCCGTCGGCGATATTGTACTATTGCTATTTCATTAGATTTGGAAAAATCATTTGATCATGCATTTCATGCAGAAATTATTTACAAAATGATTCAAATAGGATTTAGCGCTCCTACTGTTAAACTGTTTCAAAGTTTCTTTTTTAAGAGGTCCTTTTGTGTTCAATTTAACGGTAAATTATCAAATTTTGAGAGTATTAGTTGTAGTGTGCCTCAGGATTCCATACTAGCACCACATCTTTACAATATATTTATGGTTGATTTTCCTCATGTCATACAAAATTCTACTGCTCTGTTGTACGCTGATGATTCTCTTCTTTATTCCCATAATGAATCACCTACTGAAACCTTAAGGCAAGTCTCCAATCATCTCAGGGTGGTTAAATGTTTTTATGATGATTGGGGGATAAAAATAAATACCTCTTAATCTAAAGCTATTTGTCTTCGTAATGGGTCTGGAAAATGTAAATATTTTGTTGTACCTGAAAGTAAAAGACTAAAACTTTTACTTGACGGAATTGAAATGCCCTTTACTACAAATTTAAAATATCTTGGAATTAATTTTAACAATCTTATGAAGTTTAATAGTCATGCCAGAAATGTATGTAAGTAAATCTTATAAAATATTAGGATCCTTTGCAAAGCTTCTGTATAATAAAATTTTACCGAAGAAAACTAAACTTTTATTATACAAAACAAGAGTAAGGCCATGTTTTCTTTATGGCTTTCCGATATGGTACAATATTTCGACGAGTATAATTAAAGAAATGAAAATACTAGAGCGGAAAGTTTTGAGATATTGTATAGGAAAGAACTAAAAACTAGTCAATAAACGATATTCTAATCGATATGTTTATAGTCAGTAAAAAGTTACTCCAATTGGTCTCTATATTTGTGACATTTTAAAAAGGTTTGTTACTAGACTTTCGCTTCATGACAATGACTATATTAGCAACATTTTTAATCAAGAAGAAGATTTTAATTGGACTAATACAAATTACCTTTCACCTGTGAGTTTTATCAATGAAGAACCGCCTAATTTTAATATAAATGTTAAGACTTGCTATAGCTTTTTTTTTTACAAAAAGTACACCTGGTACTATTTTGTGATTTTTCGTTTGATTCTTTAATTTTTGTATTATTTAGTATGTAATTTTTGTTTCATTTAGAATTAAGTTTATTTATAGAGATTATCTCTTTAATTATGTAAGCCTCGGGAGCAAGGGCGTAGTACTTTTAGTCTTATGTACTTTGTAATATTTAATTTTACTATATTTCAAAGAAAAAGCTTGGTGCTGACAAACATCTTTTGTTCTATGTTGTTCCTATTCCTCTTACTATTGTTAAAAAAAAGGCTTAATATTAAATTAAATAAATTAAATTAAAACAAAAATTTTAAAATTTATAGAGTTTTATTTTTCAACAAGACAATCTTTTTAACCTTTACAACAAAGTTTCCTCAGTTTATAACTAAAATACAAATAATAAAAACGAAAAAAGTTTTTAAAAAAAGTTCAATATATTTTATAAAATTATTATAAAAACAACAAAAGATCAGTTGAAGCTAAAAAAAGAAATGCCATTTTAAAACAAAAAAGTCATACCAATAAAGATGTGTAAGAAGTTTAATATAAATTTCTTTAAATTCACATCGCACGAATTATGGTATTGTAGGAGACGAAATGCACTTTATTTTATTTTTTCCAACCATCCGTCATTAACAACATAAATAGTTTTGCTACGTCGTTTCTGCTTTATCTTATCAACAACAAAGCTTCCTTAATAAGTAGTCTACTTTATATACACATTCAATGTGTAATATTTTAAAGAACTCTCAAGCATAATTAATAATTTCTTGAATAGGTAATAAAAATCTTAAGAAATATAATTATATTATTTAAATAAACATACAGCATAAAAAGAAAATTTATGTTATTCTATGGAAAATCGTTATAATTTAAATGCAGTAATAAAAATCTTAAATTATACAATTTCCCTGTTTTTTTTTTTTTTTTTTTGTTTTTTGCACTGGCAGTTGAAAACAGCATTTCCAATGGAAATTATAGTTTTGCCTTTTTGTTTTAATTCAAATCATGAGTTCAACAACAAGAAAGCTTTGTTTTTTTATGTATGAGTTTAAAATTACGGTGGCGGCATGTTTGTTTGTACCTTAACTTAAAACTTAAATTTTAGCAGCAGTGTTATGTTTACATACACTTAAATAAGGAAATTTCTGTTTAGTAAATAGTAACCTGCAGTTTTTTTACTACTTATTCTTTTTTGCCACCAGTTATGGATTTGTAATCCAAACGTTCTTCTTCCGACAGCCAGGCCATCTGGGTGAGAAAATAATAGTAAATAAGGACTTTGGTTAGAAATAGATTTGTATTTAAATTATACCTTTTGTTTGTGTTCAGCTGCAGCAGCTTCAGCTCTGTCTAATATCATTTTCTCAGTTAAAACACCATCTTCTGACGCATAAACAGCAGCCTGCCACGATACAGCTAATTTGGAAATTTCACGTCCAGACATGCCTTCACAAATTTTTGCCATCTTTGAGCATGTAGCACCATAATCGAATTTATCTAATTTAAAGCGCCTAGGAAACAATATTTAAAGTTAAATTTCAAATTATTCAAAAAATAAAATTTCTGGATTAAAAACTGTTGTCAAAAATTTGATAAAACTATTTTTTAGTAATCGCCGGTTTGTTTCTGTCCACAAATCCTATATCTAAGGAGGTGACAGAAGAATAGTAAGGCGGTTGGGTAAATCCTCTTTTACAACGTAGAAATTGAAAGGCAAACATATGAAGTTTGATGGCCAGGGGTTAAAGAAGTAGTGTACAGTACACAACCATCTGTACCTAACGTTTATGTTTCTCTTTTTGACTCTTCCTAACTTTCATGTTTCTTAATTTCATTTTTTCTTATTACAATATCATTTCAGAGTTACTGAATTAGACAGAAAAAGTCAACAGCGAGAAAGAACGAAAAAACGAAACCAAAAAATTTCTCATCGTCTAGTAATTTCGCGGTTGTTGCCCTGAGCTTAATTTTTTTCTTTTTTTTTTTTTAATTTATTAATAATAAATAAAAGAATAATTAAAGATTATTCTATATAAAAATTAAATAGAACTTACTTGGCACCTTCGGCCGCAGGTTGCAAAACATACTTATCGAAGTACAAGCGCAACAAACGTTCGCGTTCCTCTAGTCCGGGTAAAGTAAATTCAACCATTTCATCCAAACGATTGTTAATTGCATAATCAAACTGTTCGGGTGTATTGGAAGCCAAGACTAACATAAATTTTGAATTTTGTTCAGAGGTTCTATACAAGAAAGCATTTATAGCGGCGCGTAAATCTTGTGATATATTTTCCGATGATCGTTTACGTAAGAAAGCATCAGCTTCATCTACAAACAACAAGAGGCCACGACGACTGGTCTGGGACCAATTGAAAACTTTATGAATAGCTGTTACTGCCTCTTTACCCATAGGTGCCACATCGCCACCTGTCATTATAGCATAATCCATCCCTGAATGTTCTGCCAACTTTTTAGCAAACATAGTTTTGCCCGTCCCGGGCGGACCGTGCATCAAAACGTTACGATACATTCCTTTATTGATGCGGGTATTTTTCGTTGCAATAGCTAGATCACGTAAACGTTCCTCCAGCTTAGGATTAAATACTATACCCTGTAAAGCATCAGCAGGCTTGGATTTAAGTTTTTTGATGTATTTAACGGGATGTCTGACAGCATCGAGTATGGCAAATCGAGAAGTTTCACCCACCAAAGTTGGTTTGCCAATACGTGATTCTATATAGCGAGCTGCAACACCAGTAGTTCCCCTGGCGCCGTATACACCCAAGGCCAAAAGAGAAATTCCCCCTGCAGCTGTCAGAACTTTATCCCAATCAGTAAGCATGGCTTCAACACCAGCACCAATTACAGAGCCAGCAGTTCTAAAAATAAGCAAATATAAAAACAATGTATTAAGCTAAAACTAGATTTAAATATTTAATAAAACCTGGTATATAAATTGAAAAATATGGAAATCATAAAGCGACTCAGAACTAAAAACTTAAAATAACATTGTTTCATTATTTTTTTTAATAATTATTCTTACTTGATACTTTCCAAGACAGTTGTACGTTGTTCCTGGACCTTTAAACGAATTTGTTCTAAAGTAATATCACGATTTTCACGATCAACTTTGGCTTTTACTCGCATTTCATGTTCCAAAAGTTTTAAGCGATTCTTTTCTTTCATTTCAATTTCATGTTCAATAGTTTGGCGACGCATATTTTCCTGACGGGCTACGCTTTCCTCTTGTCTGTGATATAAAAAAAAAATTAAATTAAAACTTTAAACACTAAATCAATCGCACTTACTTTCTCAAGTTTTCCTCTTGAACACGCTGTTGTTGGGCTAACTGATCTTCATAACGTTTGCGAGCCAACTGATCTTGATATTGGGCACGCTGCTGTTGTTGTTTAGTCTCTTCCTAAGGATTAAAATAAATAAAATTAAAACTTTAGTAGAACTTAATCAAAATAGATACACCTTACAATTAACGTTTTTCTCCTCTCTTCATGATCAATACGTTTTTGTTCCACCTTTGCTTGTTCGATATGTGCCTCATACTCCTTAACTTTTTGTTGGTATTCGTGTTGACGTGTAAGTTCCTGGGCCTTGGACAATTCTAACGCTTCACGAGCATGTTCTAAAACACAATCAAATTATTCTGTTATTGATGTTTTGAAATAAAATAAAAAATAATTAAAATAGAGGCCATATCTACTACACATGTTCGATTATGCAACTATTGTTAAAACGCCCTTCATCTTTCCTGATTCTATTACTAATTCTCCTTAAGTGATGATGAAATACTTACTTGACCTCTCTAAAGTGCGAGCTGCCTCAGCAGCCCTTTCTAAGGCAGAAGAATCAAAACGATAAGCTTCCATAGCCTTTCGCTCAGCTTTTGACAGTTGAGAATCGCCAGAACGTTCACCGGCTGTTTTACCATCAGGATCTGCTCCATCGGTACTCCCGATATCCTGGAGCGGCTGAGACCTATTTCTACCCAATAACCAAGACATTATCAATTAAACTTTATTAATTCAAAATTTCAATCAATAAATTTTGAATATTATCACCAGGATTTATATGGACGTAAAAAAACGTGATAATAAAAGACATGTGAAGAAAACAAAATGAAGTTTTTTAAAAATTTCAGAGTTACAAAAAAAAGCATTAATTTACAAATATAAAATAAGCACACGGCGAATTTATAACAGTTATATTATACAATGAATACAAAACTGCGGAGGAAATTTTAACGTTTTGTTTTTGTACAAATCGTCTTTGGAAATCAAAAACAAAGAGGTATAATAGGAGTTATAACTTTTGATATTCTAATTCACTAGCGCAATAAGTAATCACCTGTGCTGTCAAGACCACCTGTTACTAATTCACCTTGAAATAAACATATTTTTTAATTAAAGCAAGGCGAAATCATGTACCAACCATTTTTATTATTTTTGCAATTTGTACCCCAAGGCGTATCATTTTGTGGGTAATCATTACTGTCAAATTCCACATTACTGAATTTGGAATAAGGATGATTTTCAAACTGCCAAATGACTGTAATGTTTTACAGACAATAATATTTGCTGTCAAAAGGGTAAAGTTACCATAACATATCCAACAGGAATATCTTTTACTGTACCGACAGTAAAGCCACGATTATGTTTCTTAAAGGTGTGTCTACCACATCTGAACTTGTCTCTGAGCGGAATGGCGGAAGTCACCCATAATGTGCAGTGGGACATGGGTCCGACTCTAGCAACCATTTTGCTGATGAACTGGCAAAGAATGGGACAATGCTTCAAAAGGGTGCCATTGATACCTTCTATGGCACACCCTCTCTGATTGCGGACAGCTTATTGACTCTGCTCTATACGATCTTGCTCAGGTGCAACGGGTCGACATGTTCGGTAACAAGAACAATCTGGCCCTCTTTGGATCGGGGAAGGGCGGCTGCACTACTACAGCTACCGAGAAGTACATTGTGCGCCTTGGTGGGTACGGGTACTGCACACTTTCTGTTTGGAATTCATTCTAGGAGAATGGGTCTCTCCTTTTAGATAGAAAAATAATACGTTCCCAAAGACAAACTCCTGGATTTGCAAAAGATAAAAAATATTAACTGGTTGGGAAAAAGTATGCAATGCGAACTTAATAGATTTTTCAAAAAGTTAACATGATATTCTAGGTATTATAGTATGTTTCTTTTAGATTACGTAATCAGCTGTCAGATAAATTATTGCGCCGTGGTATAAATTTATGTTTTACTGTTACTGTTTTAACAGCAACTGTCAAACTTAATTTTAAAAAATTGATGTTGATTTTTTAATTCATAGAGTTTGCTATAGCTAGCAACGTTGAAAATGGATTAATTCGCCACTACCAGCACCTGTTAAATGATTGTGCCATGATAAAATCGGTCTAGACATACTCAAAATACTCATGCATTATGGCAGTATTAGTATGTGTTATACAGAAGATGCTGGATGATGATTTCATACTTTGACAAGCTTGTTATGTTTTTTCCTCTAGCATGCAGAAATTTTAAAAGTCATTGCCTACGCTTTCGAACGTAAAAATGCAGAGTACAGTTACCGTTATTTAAGAAAAGATCAATATGCAATTTTATTAGAACGCTACAAAAACAATATAATACATACATATAATACATGTGTTGTGCCCGAACTTTAAGAAAGAGTTAAAAAAATCACCAATCTTTCATCCACAAACATTTTTTGTTTGTTCTTTTTCATTTCGCCTTTTTCTGAAAACAAACTGTCATAATAGCTATGTCTATTTTAACGAACGATACTAAAAACGTATAATTGACGAGTCATCACGAACACTCAGGATTTTTATCTTTTTTGGGACGACTTAAAGGTTCAAAAGATAATAACTTAAATCGCCCTAAACACTAAATACCGCTATTGAAAAAATAGTATTATTTAAGAACTATAACAAATGAATTTAATTAACTTTGGCTTAAGCTCAATTTTACTGTATTAAATATTTGAAGAAAGAATATTTATAATGTATATTTTTTTTATATGGTGTTTTGTTCATAAAAAAAATTGTTTGACCCCAAAAATAAATGGTTTGATTCGCAGTGCTATTATGCTCGTAATAAAATGCATAAGGCGCTAAACGAATATCGTAAATCTTGTACTGAAGTTTCTAGAAAAAAGTTAATTAAATCTAGGTCCTTTTATACAAAAATTTGTTCAAAGAAAAAGTTCAAATTTAAAATAAATAATATTAAAAAACTTAATAAAGTAAAAAATAGTTCGGACTGGTGGAAACTGGCGAACAGCATGAAAAATAATAAACCATGTATGGGAAACAATCTAAGTATTGCTAATTTTTATGACTATTTTAGATCCCTCTTGTGTGATGCTGGTTTTGAAAATGCAGTATCTTGAAATTTACCTAATGTTATTGAACCTTTTCTAGACACTCCTCTTGAGATGAGAGAACTTAAATTGGTCTTAAAAATTGCTATACTGAACAAATCTCCCGGCGAAGACAGAATTAGTTATGAGTTTTATAAGTTTGCCCCTATTAGTTTTTTAACTGAAGTTCTCTCATTGCCTAATCACATTTTTCTACGTGAAGAAATGCCCGATTGTTTTCAGAGCTCTGTCATAATTCCCTTGTTCAAAAAGGGTGACATTAATACTGTATCAAACTATAGAGGCTTATCCCTATTAAGCACTGTATATAAAATTTTCACTGGACTACTACTCAATCGGATTAACAGCTGGTTACTTTCAAACAATATAATAAATGAATACCAAGCGGGCTTCCGCAAGGAATTCTCGACAATTCACAATTTATTTAACTTAACCAGTATTGTATATTTGGGTTTTCATCAGAGTAAAAAAACTTTTGCATTTTTTGTAGATTTTTCTTCGGCTTTTGATAATATCCCACGTAACTCACTTTTTTATAAACTTAGTCAAATAGGTCTGTCCAGAAAAACTTTATTACAAAAGTTGTATAGAAATACTGCCAGTAAGGTTTGGGACGAGTGCTCAGTCTCTGAAGCATTCGCTGTCTACCAAGGTGTAAGACAAGGATGTTTACTTAGTCCTGTTTTATTTTCGGTTTACCTTAACGACCTTCCTGACTTTTTACCGGGAGGTATAACCGTTGCTGGCAGAGTAGTAAAAGTATTGATGTATGCAGATGACATTGTCTTACTGTCTGATTCCCCTGATGGCTTGCAGGACATGATTAATGCCTTATACATTTATTGTAAAAATATGGGTCTTAAAGTCAATCTGGATAAGTCTAAAGTGATGATATTCAGAAGCAGTGGTAAATATAGTCGTAAACTTTCATGGAAGTACGGTAACGGTGTAATCGATGTGGTCAACGAATATAAGTATCTTGGTATTATTTTAACGTACAACCTATCCTTTAAGAAACATCTTGAAGCAAAATTTTTATCTTCCAAAATGGCCACTGGTTAAGTTATACTCACAACCCATGAATACCCCCAATTATATGTTGCATATTGAAACACGTCTATCTTCCTTATATTTATAAACTTTAAATTTACATTTTAGTTATGTTGAAAAAGTTTTAAATCTTTCCATGAATAGATTACCTCGTGTGCTAGCTGAGGAAACTATTCGGCAAAACATTTCTTGGTTTTCGCAATGGGGTGTTCTATGTACTGAAAGTGGTGTCAATTTAGATATGAATATATGGAGAAATAATTTACGTTATCATCATAATACCTTACTTAATATTTTAAATTCAATTGAGGTTGAAAATTTTATTGCTAGTGCTAGAAATCCGATTTTTGGATACCATGATATGTATCCAACGTTAACATATGATTTTCCTCCCTATTTTAAAGATGGTAATTCGGCCTATATGGTCAGCTTGATATTGAAAGCAAGAGGTGGTTTACTAAATCTAAATGCATGCTCTTCTTATGGAAGAGTTTCAAATTTATGCTCTTTGTGCAATTTTAATAAGCAAGATAACACTATTCATTTTATAGGTAGATATCCAATTCTTTCAGCGTTCAGATTCTACTATTTTGAAAAAAGAATTCTGACAACTGAAGAAGTTTATAATCTATTGTATGGCGAAAATTACATACTTTTAGTTAAATTTATGTCACGTTGTTTAAAGTATAGAGAACTGATTATAACTGAATTTAGTTAAATTAAAATAAAAATGAAATATATACATACGTATATATATATATATATATATATATATATATATATGTATATATATATATATGTATATACTTATATTAGATTAATAATAAATGTTTTAAAAATCTGATTATGCCAATCAGACACACAACATTTAATGTTATGTCTTCCCATGATTTAATCATTGTTATACTTTTTGTAATTAATGTTTTTTGAAATAAATGAATCAATCAATATGATGTTTGACACTAAGCGTTTACGGCGAAAATTTACGATTTCGCCATCTCAGACAAATGATAGAGATCGACTGTCATCTTCGCTACAAGCAAGGCATATTTAACCGGGTGGCAGCGCTAGTGCAGGCAACTTTTTTTTCTATACTTTTTGTTTATGAACTCAAATGTTGAAAGAATTTGTATTGTTTGCAATCAATAAAAAAGTGTACAATTTATACTCGAAGTGTTTTGTCTTCTCGTATATAAATTTAAGGAACAAATCTAGTTTACGGGCACCGCACCAAAATGCAATTTTAAGCAAAAAATACAAAGTGAAAAAATTGGCGGCAACGCTTAGTTTCGGAGTTACGGACCTCCGAAGTTTTTGTATCTAATAAGGCACATATCGAGTATTCGATGGTAGGATGGGACAATATGGGTATCATTGGAAACGGAATTTAAGGGCCTATTCAATTAAATAGAAAAAAAGTAAAAATAAAATAAAAAAATCAGGTAAGGCTGCAAAAAAACTATTTTTTCCATGTAAACATAACTTTACTCAAAAACGAAAGAATTTTCTCCTCTATGGTATAAGCAACAGCGGCTTTGCTTTCTAAAGGTTTCCTGCGTAGCCGTCCTTCGGCCGGACCACAGGATTTTCTCCTCTATGGTATAACCAACAGCGGCTTCGCTTTCTAAAGGTTTCCTGCGTAGCCGGCCTTCGGCCGGAACACAGAATTTTCTCCTCTATGGTATAACCAACAGCGGCTTCGCTTTCTAAAGGTTTCTTGCGTAGCCGGCCTTCGGCCGGGCGCAAAGATCTTCTCCTCTATGGTACAACCAACAGCGGCTTCGCTTTCTAAAGGTTTCTTGCGTAGCCGGCCTTCGGCCGGGCGCGAAGATTTTCTCCTCTGTGGTATAACCAACACCTGCTTCGCTTTCTAAAGGTTTTCTGCGTAGCCGGCCTTCGGCCGGACGAAAGGATTTTCTCCTCTATGGTATAACCAATAGCGGCTTCGCTTTCTAAAGCTTTCCGAATAACTTAATTTATTTTGTAAAAAAATGTTTTTCCGCACCAGATTTTTTTATTTAATTATGTTCTCAATTTTTCCTGCTTCAATAAATAGCCTCTTATATTCCCTTTCCAATGATACTCATATTGTCCCATTCCGCCAACAACTACTCGATAAATAACATATTATATATAAAAACTTTGGAGGGCCGTAACTCCGAAACTAAGGGTTGCCGCCAAATTTTTCACTTTACATTTTTTGCTTAAAATTGCATTTTGCGCCCTATAGGCAACTTTTTTTTTATTTTGGAACGGTGCCCGTAAACTAGATTTAAGCCAAATTTAAAAATATTTTTTATATGTGTATAGAAAAATAATTGTGTAAACTTCTAATACAAACAATGATATCAATACATAATTGATACTGGTAACAATACTACTGCATATCTCGCATATATTTTTATGAACAAAAAGTAACAATATTTGGAAACCATATAAAATGAATTCAACGAAACGTTTAGAGTATTACCAATGCCGCGCTTGCTACGATTCAACAAATAACTTGCAACTACTAACAAATTTTGCAGAATGTAATCCAAGCCAACCTGTTGGCATGAGCTATGTCCAACTTTTATATGAAGTCTGCAATATTAATGTAAGTCAGTGAAGTGCTAAAACAATTTTTTTCCATCTTGATTTTAAACTTTTTATTTTGTAGATACAAGACGATAAGCCCTTAGGGCAATGGCCCCAATTCATATGTTTTAATTGTTCAGAAAAACTGAAATTAGCATATAATTTTATTCAGCAAACACTTAAAATTAATCATCTTCTAAAATCTATTGCTAGCTTAATCGAGAAAGAAGATGAAATGGATTTTATTCAAAAACCTGAACTTGATATTCCTTTCGAAATTAAAACAGAAAAAGAAGAAGTTGTGGAAACATTACCAGGTGAACGGGTATTTCAATATAGTCCAATTGAAACTGAAATATTAAAAGCAGATTCAAAACAAAAGTAAATAATTTTTTTTTTAAATATTTTGTTTTTAATGCAAATACCAAATACACATATGTAAGTTCCGCGCTTCCGATCATTCGAAAACTAAACATATTTAAAGAAAATCTAGAAATACATTTATTTGTATTTAAGTATTTACTTATAGTTTTTAGGACACAGCAGATTAACAGAAATAACTTCTAAGCCTTATCTATTCAACAAAATATTGTGGACAAATAGCGGACAAGAAATTAACTTTTGTAGTTACGTTTTTCTAGATGTAATTTTCGCCAATTTTCCTAATTTTATGTTAAGGAAAAATTAGAGCACTTCCGAAAATGAAAAATTTTTACATTAAAAATCAGCAAAAGCAAAAAGGCGAGAAATAGAAAGTTCATAAAAAAATCGAAAACAGACGAATTTAAGAAAAAAAAAAAAACATTTTAAGAGTAAATATTTTTAAAACAGCCACTTAAATAAACATAATATTTTCAAATTTAAAGTATTGAAGAATTCGGAAGTACCTTTTATTTATTTATTTATTTCAAAGTTTGTAATAAAAAGCCTTCATGGCCAATCACAAATAATATTGCAATAAATATTTTTCTATTTTTGTTTTAGAACAAGTAATGATTTTACCTGGAAAGGACATACAAATAATAAAATGGTTGAACTGGAAAACGAAAATATTAAAGAAATAATTGTGCCAAGTGAAATTGAATTTTTGAATAATGACCCAACTGTTATGAATGATTTGGACTTTTTTCATTGTGAGTATTTAAACTACATGGAAAGTACAAAATCGAATAGCGATGAATGCAATACATTAACTGTCAGTGCCTGTAATTTAAAAAGCCATAATTGCCTAGAACGGGTTTCGGAGGAAGAAAAGGTATCCTGCACTATTTGCGTTTTAACATTTTCGCAAACTGCTGATCTCAAAAGACATCTGCAAACGGCGCATAAACGAAAAGATTTAGAACTTCATACAAAATTGAAATCTAGTGCCATCGTAAATGATTTTAACTGTAATGAATGCAAAAAAATATTTACTACGCACAAAAAATTGTTACGTCATAAACGTTTTGTTCATATTGCAGAAGAGCAGAAAATAAAGTGTAAATTTTGTGGTTATAAATTTGCACGAAATGAACACTTTGAAAGGCATATGAAACGTCTGCATAATAAAGAAGTTTCTTTATATCAAGAAACTCTTGTACAAATTAGAGCAACGCGATTTTTCTGCGATAAATGTGACCGCAGTTTTATTCGTCGTGATAGATTACTAAAGCACAAAAATAATATGCATGAAATTCATTAATTTTTTATATGATCTCCCATATTAGTTTAGCTTAGATAAGATCCGAAAATTTCACATTGTGTAAATTATATAGAGACTAATGTACAATTAAAAAACTACTTTTATTTATTAAAAAGTAACTAGTTTATAACTTATAGTACAAATTTTAAATCAAGTGTAAGATGCTCACTTATTAAACTAACTAATAGGTTAAGCATTATTAAATAATTCATTTTTTATTTAGATTAATATTTAGTCTTATTAGTGGTATTCACACCGAATTTGTTAATTTGTTAAAGTTACCGACTGTGAACGACCCCCTTTTTATAACATTGTTAGTCTGGTAAATTTTTAGTAAAACAGCTGATTTATTGTTCTGACACAATTTATTATTCTGAAAAAACAAAATAAATAAAACATAACACGAGAAAGTGTAAAAGAAGTGTTTTGATTTATTAAAATAAAATAAAAATTTATTTAATAAACATACTTACACGAAAATGGCCAGAACACAAATATTTTTTTTTTTTAAAATGTATCACAAATGACTTTTTTACTAAATTTACCAACTAACAACTATTTTATCAGGGGTGCCGTGTCGTTAATTTGTTAAATGTTAATCCGGTAGCGCGTTAAATATACAAAAACAATATGCGTGTAAAAAATTAACGATTAACGACAAGCTCGGTGTGAAAACCCCTATTATGTTTACAGACTTCGTTAGTTTTTGTAAAAGATTAAAGATAAATGTTGCGTGCCTTCCGAGTTCAAAAACGTCAGTTGCTTTGTACTCGAACAATGTATTGTGTTTCATAATGCCGTGGTTTCAAATATTTACAATGCATACCACTCTAAAATGATGCAAACAAGTATTAGAAACGTCGCAACCGAGCAACTAGCGTATCAGTTTCTAAATTTGTGCTTTGTTCCGCAACTGTGTATATGTACAAAATCTAAATACAGCAGCAAAACTGCATAAGAACTTTGTATTAATACATTTTGGAAGTCAGCCATATTACGAAAACATTGAAGCCGAGGTACCTCATTGGTAAACTTAGAAAATTATAATGTAATTACTTATTAAAAATAATATTAAGTACTATTAAACTAGTAAAAATATAATACATAATCAGTTTATTATTATGTATTTGAAATGAAGTTAGATAATTTTATAAAAAGTGTCTGGAAATTTTAATTAAAACAAAAGGTAAGAGGTAGAGCAGAACATTTAGAGGTAGTACAACATTCTTTATATGCCGAAATCGAGATAAACGTTATAGGCCAACGAAGACCTCTGTTTTGTTTTATAACGCGTTCTGCAAAGTGGAAACCAATAAAGCAGAACAATGGTATTAATTTGTTCGTGGAGAAAACGTTAATATTCTGTCAGCATAATTTTCTGTTTGTCGTCAGGGTTGTTTCAATGTTTTGAACAAGGAAGAGAATATTCGTTGATCAGTAGATGGCGTTATTTCAAAATGGAGAAATTATATGTCATATTTGGTGGCGAACGTCATTGTTCAGACAAATGTTTAGCCAACGATGTTTGCACATGAACATTGTGAGTTTACATAAGCCTTATTCATGTGCAAAACGATGTTCATACTAATTTGATGGCAAGTAGAGACGTTAGCCTACCAAAACCAAAATGCTCCCTTAGCAAGATAAAAACACGAGTTCACAAAAACAGCAAGTTTTATGGCAAATGTTTTGTTTTCCCTACAGCAACAAACATCTAACAATACATTGTTGATAGAGATACCCAAAGTATATTTATATTAAGTACATGCAAGTCTACAACAAATACAACATTTCATGTATTATGTCAAAAAACAGTTCAGAGACTGTAAAGTGGGTAACATTTTATAATTTTTCTAACAAAAAAATTAATTAAAGCAACAACAAATGTACAAGACGAGTTACAAAGAGAATGACAAAGAAAAGCTTTAAGTTGTGTGTGAACTTCGTCTCACCAAATAACCATTAAGATTAGTTGGTTAAATAGATGATGTTTACGATGTACATAACATAAGGTAGATAGATGCAAAGAATGCTGATGAAGGATGTGGCGGTCCAGAAAATGCTGCATTTCATTCTGCTAGCGTCTAATTTTTCTTGTTTTCTTTGGAAAACGTCCGCATACATTTGTAAATAATTTTTCTTTCTAAAAATGTTTAGAAAATTAATTAAAAAGAACCAAAAGCCGAAAATAAAGTAAAATTTCAAAAAAATTAATATTAATTTTACTTAATTATTATAAAAAAAGTAAGAGAATAACCTTTTAACGACTATATTAAGGTAAATTTATACAAGAATTCAATAAAAGGATATTCAATGCAACTTGAGTTGGAAAAGTGTAATTTGAATATTTCGTTTACCATCCCTGATAGAACATAATAAAAATTAAAAGAACACGTAAAAAACAAGAGAAATGTATAGCAAAATAAAAATTTTAATAAATGTAAACAAATTTTGACACAAAACATGATAAACACGCACACCAATAAAACTATCAGCTGAACTCCTGCATTTACTTGTTATAGATATACTTTGGAAATACCCATCATTGCATAGTACAAAGTTTATCAGATTCTTAAAGATAAAATGAAAACAAATTAGTTAGCTATGTTCAGCTATGCCGAATCTTATATACCCTTAACATATATGTAAATCTAGTTTAGTAAAGTAACTCTAATACAAAAAAAAATACAAATATTGGGGTGAAGAATTAAAAAATTAAGTACTACATATCGCTCATTTACTAATAGAACGTCATAACTCAAAAATATTCATTTCGAGATAATCGAAGTTTAAGTTTTTGATTCGTCTCACCATCGAGAAAAATATAATAAGCTGAGGTCTTGCGAAAACAATGTGGGATATTTGAATTATGACGTTATTGCTTTAAAAATATATACTCTATGAAAAGAAGAACGGGGTTTTATTTTTCATTTTTCTAAATAATATGGAAAATTTAGAGGCAGACGTGGTGTTTTAACCTCTGCTTCGAAGAACATGGTTCGATCTTGCTAATTGTTAATAGCACTTCTTTCGATACCATGTCTGATCGATTGGCGTATTTAAATTTTTTCTAGCTGATATAGTGCCTTGGCGAACTCGACTTAGCTTTGCATAAGAGCTCAGAATATATGTATATACTTTATGGGTCGGAAATGGATATTGTAGAAATAACAAACGGAATCTCAAACTTATATATACCCTTTTACCACTTTTTGTGGTGAAGCGTACAAAAATAATGGTAACTTTTGCATACATACATACATGTGATATCTGTCACAGATTACTAACTCACTAACATTGAGACGAATTCATGTGCGACATGATGTTCATACCAAGTTGATGGCTCGTGGAGACGTAGGGTGAAGAATCTCTTTCTTGTTAAAAACATTGAAACAACCCTGACGACAAACAGAAAATTTTGACCAATCAGAACATGAACATCAACACGTTTTCGCCACATACATGAACATGGACATAATAATCCCGTTGTTCTGCATTATGTGCATGTCTTGTTCAATTTGATGGCTGGAATAATCCTGTTGTTCTGCATTATGTTCATGTCTTGTTCAATTTTAATGGCTAGTGGAGACGTGGGGTTAATGCCAACTGCGATGTAACGTAGGCTTGAGTTTTTCATAAACGAACTAGTTTAACTGAACTATTTCTTTGAGAGAGCTATAAACTAGTTCAAACTTCTTCGTATACCTAGTATAAAAGACATTTTATATTAAAAATTTAACTAGTTTATTTTTAAACTTTAAACTAAATTAGAGATCACTATATTGAACTAAGGGCCATTTTTTGACTTCGTATTTAAATGTCATTTATATTTAAGTTCTATTTAAGTACAAAATTCAGTAAATAATGCAGTTTTACCATATGGTTATGGTATTTTTTTGTTGTTGTTTCGCAAAACTAAATAAAAGTAAATAAACATTTTAGCCACTGATAGAACATTATTTTATTTTTTGCACAAATTTCTTAATGAAAATGGTAAATTAAAAGTTAAAAGCATAAATAAAATAAGTTTGTGTGGTGAATGCATGAGTATCGCTGGCATTTTTAATATATTTCAAATATTTTTAACAAAATTTGCAATGCAATCTGTTTGTTAGCAGCTGCTTTTCATAAGCAATGGAGATTTATTTTGATATTTCGTAATGCTGCCATATTTTTACCATAGTTAAATAAGAACGATTAAAGATGACTTAAAACTGAAACTGTATTTAAATACAACTTAAATTTAAATGCAAATTAACTGAATGCGTATTTAAATATAAAGTCAAAAACTGGCCATAAATGGCACAAGTCTAACATTACAGTAACACGGTCAAGTTTTTATTCAAATCTCTTTCAAAAAATTTACACAAACTGCTTGTTAAAATTCACAAAAATTGAAAGCTGTAACGTAGGCTGCACGCAATATTGTAGCAAGTTTTTAAGGAAGACGTCGCCAAGAAAACAAATTAATTTTATTTGGAGGATAAAACTTTATTCAGCTCTTTTTTTAAATGTAATTTGAAACACTCAATTGAACGAAAACTTGAAATCAATTTTTTTAAGTGTGAGTGCATTGGCAAATGGTTCAATGCAAAATTGTGTATAGATTAGTTTCGCCCATTCAATTCTTGCTGGGCTTGTTGCTCTCCTAACCATATTGCTGACAGAACTCCTTCATGAAAATTTCTCTTCTTACATTAGTCGACCGAACTATTAGCACCAATTTTACCAAATTGTAGGAACGGTATGTTAATTTAAATGTATATACACAACTTTATATTTTCCAATTTATAAGTCTCCATTTTTAACCGCAAAATAAATTTTTGGAATACTCGACTACTTCCATTTAGTATAACACTAGTTTGCAACAATTTAAATAAACAGACATTAGTTGCGTTCGCTTACTCAAAATTTCTATATTATTTTTAATTTTGTTACTGGATTGCGTTCCTTTATATAACATCTAGTAAATGAGAGCACAAATTGGGTATTTTTGGAATATATAATCGTTTGGGCTAACAAAATTTTAAAAGAAATAAGCATGCACACGATTCAAAATGTAATCAAACCTATCTTAAAGTTTGTTTACTTTTTATTAAAAACTAAAACATTAAAAAATCCATTAAATATATTTGTTAATTTACTTTAATTCTGCTTGATTCCTTCATATATAAATTATTTAAAACTAAAAAAGGAATGTATTACTGGGAATAAAATAAAAAAATACTTATTTGTCAAATCAAACACAACATTTCTTAGCAGCCAGCTGATGATAGACAAAAGAAATTTCTTTTGTAAGGTCCTTGACATCGGAAAACCAAAACCATCATACAGTTTAAAAATTAATCGGCTCTTTTGCAAAGATAATTAGCTGGTAATTAATATGATTAACAATAATTGGTATTTATTAAATTTACCTGAAAAGGAAATGAACGGACCTATTTCAGTAAATCACAAAAACAATTTTGATTAAAATACAAGTAAACAAAGTTAAGATTAGTTTGCATGGATGAAATTTGTTTCTCCACAAAAGGGGACAAAAAATGGAATCAGTAGAAAAATTGGAAAATCAACAATGTCGTACGTGCTACAATTCTACAAAAGGTTTAAAACAACTAAAGACTTTAACGAAATGCTCTGGCAGTCATCAACAAAAATCCTTTTCCCAACTTTTAATAGAAGTCTCTAATATAAACGTAAGTTCGTTAGATTTTAGCTTCTCCTTATCATAAACTTTACATGAAATCTGTTTCACTTTTTTAAACAGGTAATGGATGATTTATACAGTGACCTATTGCCACAATTAATATGTGAAAGTTGTGCCCGGCGCCTTAAAACTTCACATGCTTTCATTCAACAGTCACGAGAAGTAAACGAACGTTTAATTGCAATTGCTGGTAAAGTGGAAGCTAGTAAACTGCTTACGTGCTTACAAGAACCACCTGTTGATGTATTTCCATCCGATGATATAAAGTCTGAAAAGGAGGACTATGAAATGGATTATTTGAGAGTATTCGAACCACAATGTTTTGTAGAATTAAAAGTAGAAGAATCGGAGCATAGTTTACCCATAGACAATTCTAGTGTGGATGTGCTGAGTCTAAAGCAGCATGAAGAACATTTAATTGAGGTGTAAGTAATTTCCGGTTTAGTTAAAAGTTTTATCCGTCTATCCTATTTTTTCATCGAATTATTTTAGAACATCTTTATCCGAAGAGGTAAAAACTAAAGACAATAATACTGTTACCAAAGAAGCTTCGTTTGTAAACTTAGATCTTTCCAATGATGATGAGAATAATCACTCGGATTTAGATACCGACTGGAAAGAGGATGAAGATGATGATATTGCACAAAGTGATACTAAGGATAAAAAGAAAAATATTCAAAAATCGAAAAAGTCTTCATACAATGCCGACGAAGATATCGCCGTGCCCTGTTCAGAATGTAATAAAATATTCAGTAATTCTAAAGCGCTAGCGCGTCATAAACGTAATACTCATATACCAGAGGAACTAAAGTGTACCTGTCCGTTATGTGGACGTCGATTTTCTAGATCGTGCAATATGTACAAACATATGCGTACATTTCATGGCCCTGATTCAGTTCCATTATTGCGAAAACCCTCAACAAAGGAGCGCATTTTTCAGTGTGATAAGTGTGAAAGAAATTACACAAAAAAGAGTCATTTAAATGTTCACGTAAGGGAAAAACACAGTAACATAGAAAATAAAACGGGAAAAGAGACTCAACCATCAGAAGGTTCAGAAATGAAGCCAGTCAGCGATGATGCTGAGAAAAAGGAGAAAACGAAGAAAAGATATGAAGTACGTTCATTGTGTTCCATTTGCGGTAGTTCATTTGCAAGTAGAACTCATTTAGTTGTTCATATGAGACGTCATACTGGAGAACGTCCTTTTAAATGTGATCTATGTGAGCGTGCCTATCCCCGTCTTTCGGAACTTGTCTGTCATCGTCGCATACATACGGGTGAAAAACCATTTAAATGTAAAATTTGTGATAAGGCTTTTCGTGTCTGGAGTAAGATGAGCAATCACATGCGTTCTCACACCGATATCCGACCCTATAAATGCAAACAATGTGAACGAAGTTTTAAATACTCTAAAGATTTAAATATACATTTTCGTATACACACAGGCGAACGGCCATACAAATGTAATGTTTGTGGTAGCACATTTACACAAAGTAACACACTTAAAGCTCATCGTTCAAAGTTAGGTCATATGGACGGCGATGGCCTTATTGTCAAGAATAATATTTAAGTAGAACTCTAACACATTTCTAAAACTCATATTAAGTAATAACATATTTATTGTCTTTAATTAATGTATAATATTTTTAAGGAATAAAAAAATTGTAGGAAAAAGGTGTTATTCTGGTTTTATTTATTTAAACTATTTTGCGCAAATTTCGATGGATTTTGGATAAATTTTTTTTGTTTAAAATATGCATCGTAATCAATGCCAGAGTGCTATCATATTACAGAATAGATATAAAATGGGAGGCAAATTACATTAATTATTGGGATGCCCTTTTATTCCATCTCCAAACTTTATACTTGTTCAATTGTTAGGCAACATACATCGAATTAGAGCAACTAAAGGGGCGCACTTTTTTTTATGTATTTATATTATATATAAATATATTGCTGTTGTAGTAGACTTAGCAATCAGGTTTGTTGTAAATTTCAACCGTCTGTCTATAATGGTTCAACAGGTTGGCCTCATACATCAGATTACATCAACTATTGTAAAACCCTTTAATTGATAATCTAAAATATTTATACTTCTTGTTACACCGACCAAAATAGTGTACATTCTGTCTAATTTACGTGTATTTACAAGATACGGCCATAAAGGTCAAACTACATTAATTTTGGAAACACCCTTGAATTTATAAATTCAAATTATAAACTTGTTGTTATAGCGGACTTAGCAATACACGTCCATTGTAAGTTTCAGCTGTCTGTCTATAACAAAACCAAGGTTATTTGTAATAACATGCTAAATTGTAATCGAAATAAAGATACAAACACTTTAGGACAAAGACATTAATTTCAGGGAAATATCAAATGTAAACATATTCTAGAGATAAGAAAATATCAAACACATTTTTAGTAAACACAATTAACAAACAAACAACCCAAGAAAAGGGTATGTTAATAAAAATAAGATAAAGAATGTACATTTTCATAACTAACGCTAGTTTAAGCAAACAGGTACTAAAACTCAACATTATATAAAAAGATTATTTTTAGACATGAGGGCAGTCTAAATTTAACACGAGTCTCAATCGAACATCAGTATTAAACATAAGTGTAGTTTAGATTCATTTTTTAAAGGAATAAATAAAGAAAGCGCATAGCCGCTTAATAAATTAATTTTTTTTAAATCTAAAAAGAGAATTCTTTAAGTCTTCAATTCCCATAGCGAAGTTAATAAAAATTTTTTATTTCTTTTTGGATGAAATAGCTTAGATATGTTTTATAAAAGAGAAGAAAAATAAAATTGCTAAATAAACCCGCCCAATTTCTTTTTTAAGGGCGGTCACCTACAGGTGACACTGGGCACTAAGTAAAGTTAATGGTCTTTTTTTTCAATCTTTTCGTAAAAATAAAACATTAATTTTTTAATGATACATATTTATTAAGAAGAAAACACTAAAATTTATTTATTGTGGAAGCTGTACCAACATTTTATATGTAAACCTATATTACATTTAGCACACATTTTTCTAGTACGTTAATGGCAATATCCACATCTTCGTTGAGAGCAGTCGACCTGCAAGTGATCTTCCACAGTTCCTCCGCTTTTTACCTCGATAGTCACTCTTTTTTCTATAGGAACGCCACAAGCAGAATTTCGGGTTGGTGGCTCACTATATTTTTGCAGGTATATGTTGTTACATTTCTGCGGAAATCGCAGTAAGTCCAATTATTTTCCATCTGCCTTTTGATAAGCCATGCATTTTGGAAAGCTGCATCTAATCCGAAAGCAAAGAGGAAAACCACCATTTTTTCCGCGGAGAGCTACCCTCATAGAGTCAACGTTTTCATCAAAACGATCTACTCCACCCATGTACTTATTGTACATCCGTATGAGAGCTGGACAGTCAACTTTGATTTTTGCCCGTTTTTTATTTACATATCCAATCCGGTCTACTTTTGTTATAGGTTCCAATGCATGACAGTTTGACACAATGTTGACAATACTATTATCATGCCACTTAGCTGCAATAACTTCTTCGGGAAATTTATAACAAAGCTTACCCCTTGGTTCTTTTTTTATTTCTTTTGGGCTTGGCATATTGCGATTCTCCATACGGGTTTCCCTTATGGTACCAGTTGCTCCCACATTCTGCTCGCGTAAATATTTTAGTAATGGTAAACCGGTGAAAAAATTATCGAAGTATAAAATGTAAGGTCTCATACCTGGGGGCAATCTTGAGTGGAGCTCTGAAATGACAGCAGCTCCTAAGCCAAATTCGGACTGCATCTTTAGACCTGTTCCTGACGCACCCTGATATAGTTCACAATTCACTAAGTAGCCATGGCGAGTAGCTGCAGACCAGAGCTTGTAACCGAATCTTATTGTTTTTCCGTGTATATGCTGTTTAGTACCATGTCTTCCAAAGTACCGTACTATAGTCTCACTTATGGAGATATGAGAAGAACCAGCTTTTTTGTAGTTTTCAGTGAAATTTACATTTAGTTTCGTGAAATGTTCCCGAACTTTGGGAAATTTGTGGAGGGCAAGGACGTGCTGTCCGCAAGATGTAGATATTGCTGAATTTCGAAAAACCTGTTCCGCCTTATACTAGATGCAACTAGCTCATTGTGCGTGTCACTCTTTACTTCCCAAAATATTCTCATATACTTTGGCATCAAATATCCCGTAAGCAACAGTATTGCGATGTAAACTCTTATTTCATCAACAGTCACGTTCAGTGTATGATTTCTTTGCAAAGCGTACAAATTACTCATATCAGCTATGAAGTAATTCAAAGCATTCCGCGGCAGTCACTTATCCCTGTAAGTTAGCAAAGCTTTCTTCGTCACAGTCTCCTTTGCCACAAGAAGCAAATAAAGTATTGTTGAGAGTGCTTTCCCATTTTTGGATAGTGCTGTTATTCTTCTTTTTCTTCTTGGGCAAAAGTTCGCCAATTTCATCTTCTTCTACAATTTCTGTAACTTTTTCTGTGCATACTTTCGCACTTTGCAATTCTACTTTAGACCGAAGCATACGACCAGAAAGATGACTAATATTAGCTTCATTTTCATCACCACTGTCTTCATCTGTTACTACGCCATCATCAGGTGGAAATAAAATAATATCACCTACGTCTTCATCGGCATTCAATATATCCGCAATCTCATCTAATGTCAACCTATGTATAAAATATATTTATTGTGTAAATAAACTAAGTATGTACTAATAATGCCCAGTGTCACCTGCAAGTGACACTTGGTATTGATTGCTATTTTTTAGGAGAACCAATTTATTTATTTTAATAATTTCGTAAAACATAATTAATGTAAATATTTCACAATAACATAGAATAAAACTTTTTTTAATTCCTACCCTTTTGACATTTTTATAATAATTTCTTTTTCACAAGATACACTAGTATGAAAAAATCAAAAACACTCTTTATAAATTTCCAGAAATCCCCTATTTTAGATAACATCAGCGTTGCCAAAATAAAATCAGGTTTACAACAGGGTTTTGTGTGTTTATTTTTAATATTTTTATTATACAGTGATGTCTGTATTTATGTTTAAAACTTCCGTTAATCTTTGTAACCTGTAGGTGACACTGGGAATTGCCGAGTTAACTGGCGATTCTGCCAGGAGGATAATATATTTTTATCCTTCTAACGAGCGGACCAAAGCATCCTTGTCGCAGCAAGAAAGAATCCTACATAAGAAAAGGATCATTAAAAGAAAAAATATATATATATAAAACTTTTCCACATAAGTAAAATTATTGCACATAGTGAAGAAAAAGTGTAGTGAAGAAATTTATGAACAGAATAAAAAAATTTAACATCTTTGACGAACAAAGTAATCTAGTTACTGAGGAAGAAATGACACAAGCCGACCTAAGTACAATGATCCAACAAATGGCTAGTTTGCAGATCATGCTACAAAATATTCAGGAAGAGAATAGAACGCTGATAGAAAGACTCGATCAAATACCAATCAACCCAGGCATAGCACCACCAGCAACGGCTAGATTACAACCAGTGAACGTCTCATACACCACACCCGAGGAAATTAATCTGGACGTATTCAAAGCATTGCCAGTATTCGACGGCAATATCGCAAGATACCGAATTTGAAGGGAAGACGTATCGAGGCTTATGAAAGGTATCAGAATTCGCCAAAACTCAAATAGATACGTGGAAGCCTTGTCAATAATAAAAACGAAGATACAAGGCGCAGCCGCAGACGCATTAACAAATCACAAACACAATATTCAATTTTGATACTATACGAAACAGACTAGATTATACTTATGCCGATTGGAGACCATTATATGTACTTCAGGATGAAATGAAGAAATTAACACAAGGTAGACGCAACTTATCAGAATTTCATGATGAAATTAATAAAGCTCTCACCTTAATCACTTCCGGTCATTCACAAGAGGTAATAGATGTAATGACAAATGAAGCCACTCAAGAAGCTGTACGAGTCTTCAAAGACGGAATTAGTAACTGGTACATACGTTCCACACTATATGGAAATCCAATGAAGGATTTGAAACATGCTTTTGCGGTAGCACGCACCATAGAACACGATGACGAGCATCGAAAATTACGATTATCATACTCCAGCAATGAATAGAGGAATTATGTACAGCCAATACAAAGGCCCAATAACAACCATCATCATCATAACAGACATCCATCGTATATCCATCAACAAAGAGAAGTGCCTACCCAACATCAGTATCAACCACGTCCAGAACCAATGGACACATCATCAGGTAACACCAATCAACATCGCAGAACGAATTTTCATAATCAACAACATCATCCTTGGAAGAGACACCGAGAACCCAGCACACAATTTCACCAATCTAAATTTCTGAGAAGCAATAACCTTGCAGCGGAAGATGATAACCAAAGTATTATTATAGAAACAGGTACCGTAAATAAAATAGTTACTAAGTCTTTAAACTAAAAAATGGGTTGCCCTTTATTATAACGAATGATGGAGAAGAAAATTTTGAAGTGTTAATAGATACAGGCGCAACCCACAATTATATAAAAAAATCTTTAAAGTTTAACCACTCAGAAAAAACTAAGCCTTTACAAATTATAAGTATGCATGGTAAATCAATAGTTAATACTAAACAAACTATTAAATTTATGGGAAAAGACATAGATTTCTTCGAAATAGATTCGATAGATAATTTTGACTTAATATTAGGATGGGACGGAATAAGAAATCTAGGCGCAATAATAAACAGTAACGAAATAAGATTTGAATTGCAGGAAAGAAAGGATAATGCATACATAAATTTCACCATAGGAAGTGAAGAATATAAAAAAGAGATTGAAGAATTAATGATAGGTAATAATAAAATAGGTCCCCTACCTTTTACTACAACTATTGAGGGAAGCATTAAAACAACTACAGATGACCCAATTTGGGCAAAACAGTACCCGGGCAATATGAATGACGTAGAATTCGTTAATAAAGAAATAAAAAATTTACTAGAAGATGGTATTATTCAAAAAACTTTAGTCCTTATAATTCACCTATGTTAACAGTTCACAAAAAAGGAACTGATGAGAATGATAAACCGAAACGTAGGATGGTGATAGACTTCAGAAAACTAAACGAACTTACAGTTACTGACGGATATATTATTCCAGATATAAATATAACTTTACAGAATCTAAGAAAAGCTAGATATTTTACCACACTCGATTTGGAATCAGGATTCCACCAAATTAGGATAACGGAAAAGGATAGAGAGAAGACTGCTTTCTGTGTAAATGGCGGAAAATATGAGTTTTTACGTATGCCTTTCGGCTTAAAGAACGCTCCTTCCATTTTTCAAAGATGTGTGGATGATATTTTACGAGAATTTATAGGAAAATTTGCTTACGTATACATAGACGGCGTAATTATATATTCGTCCTCGTCACAGGAACACATACAACTAATCCATACTATTTTTAATGCCCTAAATAAGGCAAACTTAAAAGTGTCCAATGAGAAATCAAAATTCTTCATGGAAGAAGTAGAATATCTCGGACATATTGTAAAATATAATAAAATAACCACTGACCCGGAAAAAATAAAGGCAATAGAAAATTTTCCAATACTGAAAACATTAAAAGACCTCAGAGATTTTTTGGGACTTACTGGTTACTATAGGAGATTTGTAAAAGATTATGCTCAAATTTCAAAACCCTTAACTTTGCACCTAAAAGGAGAAAATACTCACATTGGTAAAAATAAAAGTAAAAATACAGAGGTTAAACTGGAACAAACAGCCATAGAAGCTGTAATTAAATTAAAAAATAGACTAAAAGATCAAGTGGAATTATACCAAAAGGGTATGTTAATAAAAATAAGATAAAGAATGTACATTTTCATAACTAACCCTAGTTTAAGCAAACAGGTACTAAAACTCAACATTATATAAAAAGATTATTTTTAGACATGAGGGCAGTCTAAATTTAACACGAGTCTCAATCGAACATCAGTATTAAACATAAGTGTAGTTTAGATTCATTTTTTAAAGGAATAAATAAAGAAAGCGCATAGCCGCTTAATAAATTATTTTTTTTAAATCTAAAAAGAGAAATCTTTAACTAGTTTTGCTGTCACAAACATAAAAAAGCAACATTCAGTCGAATTGATAACCTCCTTCTTTTTTTGAAGTCGGTTAAAAATTTAACTAGTTTATTTTTAAACTTTAAACTAAAATTAGAGATCACTATAAAGAACTAAGGCCAGATTCTGAGTTCGTATTTAAATGTCATTTATATTTAAGTTCTATTTAAGTACAAAATTCAGTTTTTCAATGCACACTTAAATGAAACTTAAGTGAACAATCTTGTGCATTTAAAGTTCATTTAAATAATACAGTTTTATCAAATGGTTATGGCATTTTTTGTTGTTGCAAACCTAAACAAAAGTAAACAAATATTTTAGCCACTGATAGAACAATATTTTATTTTTTACACAAATTTCTTAATGAAAATGGTAAATTAAAAGTTAAATTAATAAATAAAATAAGTTTGTGTGGTGAATGCATGAGTATCGCTGGCATTTTTAATATATTTCAAATATTTTTAACAAAATTTACAATGCAATGTGTTTGTTAGCAGCTGTTTTTCATAAGCAATGGAGATTTATTTTGATATTTCGTAATGCTGCCATATTTTTACCATAGTTAAATAAGAACGATTAAAGATGACTTAAAACTGAAACTGTATTTAAATACAACTTAAATTTAAATGCAAATTAACTGAATGCGTATTTAAATATAAAGTCAAAAACTGGCCATAAATGGCACAAGTCTAACATTACAGTAACACGGTCAAGTTTTTATTCAAATCTCTTTCAAAAAATTTACACAAACTGCTTGTTAAAATTCACAAAAATTGAAAGCTGTAACGTAGGCTGCACGCAATATTGTAGCAAGTTTTTAAGGAAGACGTCGCCAAGAAAACAAATTAATTTTATTTGGAGGATAAAACTTCATTCAGCTGTTTTTTTAAATGTAATTTGAAACACTCAATTGAATGAAAACTTGAAATCAAATTTTTTAAGTGTGAGTGCATTGGCAAATGGTTCAATGCAAAATTGTAAATAGATTAGTTTCGCCCATTCAATTCTTGCTGGGCTTGTTGCTCTCCTAACCATATTGCTGACAGAACCCCTTCATGAAAATTTTTCTGCTTATATTAGTCGACCGAACTATTAGCACCAATTTTACCAAATTGTAGGAACGGTATCTTAATTTAAATGTATATACACAATTTTATATTTTCCAATGTATAAGCACTAAGCCACTAAGCATACAGAGGTGAAATCCTTGGCATATGAAAATAATATAATCAGTTTTTCTGCAGGTTCTCAAGAAAGAGACAAATATAGTGCTATATTGTTATGAACAAAAACTAGATATTTTACAAGAAACCATACAGCACAAAAAGTTTTTGCCACAAAAAAA
Organism: Gymnosoma rotundatum; assembly: GCA_916610165.2. Lineage (NCBI taxonomy): Eukaryota > Metazoa > Arthropoda > Insecta > Diptera > Tachinidae > Gymnosoma > Gymnosoma rotundatum. The sequence goes on along the minus strand of OU744336.1, from coordinate 124,888,494 downwards.
AAATTTATTGTTTATTCGCGTTAATAAAGAAATCATTTACGAAGTATTTTTAATTTGTAAAAAATGTGATATGTTGTGGTCTTGCAAGATAAAAGAAGTGAAAAAGTGCTTAAATCTGCAGTGTTTTTGAATGCAGAAATTGTGATCTGTGGCAGAAATGCAGTGTCATTTTTTGTGGACGTGTTAAAATTAAAAACTATAACTTTTTCGTCAAATGATTAATATAAATTTAACTTGATCAAATAAAAACTTGTAAATATCACTTTTTCTTAATTTTATAAATTTTCATAAAACCCACCCTTATTTTTGCCTATACATACAGGAGTGAAACCCTTTGCATATGAAAATAATATCAGTTTTTCTGCAGGTTCTCAAGAAAGAGACAAATATAGCGCTATATTGTTATGAACAAGGCATAATAAACAAAACAAAAACTAGATATTTTACAAGAAACCATACAGCACAAAAAGTTTTTGCCACAAAAAAAAAAATTTATTGTTTATTCGCGTTAATAAAGAAATCATTTACGAAGTATTTTTAATTTGTAAAAAATGTGATATGTTGTGGTCTTACAAGATAAAAGAAGTGAAAAAGTGCTTAAATCTGCAGTGTTTTTGAATGCAGAAATTGTGATCTGTGGCAGAAATGCAGTGTCATTTTTTGTAGACGTGTTAAAATTAAAAACTATAACTTTTTTGTCAAATGATTAATATAAATTTAACTTAAATAAAAACACATAAATATCACTTTTTGCCTATAATAAAACATTTAATTTTTTCTTGCGCCAGAAACAAAAATCAAAACAAAATTGAAGTCGATAGAATGTCAAGAAAGAGATGCATAGAAAAAACGAGACGACTATAGTCTCGTGACACCTCTGTATACTCGGTGGTATAAGTCTCCATTTTTAACCGCAAAATAAATTTTTGGAATACTCGACTACTTCCATTTAATATAACACTAGTTTGCAACAATTTAAATAAACAGACATTAGTTGCGTTCGCTTACTCAAAATTTTTCTTTATTTTTTTAATTTTGTTACTGGATTGGGAACAAATCTAGTTTACGGGCACCGCACCAAAATAAAAAAAAGTTTCCTACGGGGTGCAAAATGCAATTTTAAGCAAAAAATATAAAGTGAAAAAATTGGCGGCAACCCTTTGTTTCGGAGTTACGGACCTCCGAAGTTTTTGTATCTAATAAGGCATATATTGAGTATTCGATGGTAGAATGGGACAATATGGGTACCATTGGAAAGGGAATTTAAGGGCCTATTCAATTAAATAGAAAGAAAGTAAAATTAAAATAAAAAAATCAGGTAAGGTGTTGCGGTGTTGTCGTGTGTGAAACTGGTTCTAAAAATAGAGAAGAATAATTTAATTTATGGTTAATAGTACCAAAATTCGCTTTTGTTTTACTTACCTTAAATTATCGGTCTTTGTCCGTATGCAGTGTACGAACATTGTGTATGGTCACTGTTTGTATGGAATGTTTGGTGGTGGTTTTTTTTTGACGAATTGTAGGATGAGGTTTTTAGTCAGGATGATCGTTTGTTGTCTTGTTGGTTTGATTTGTTTTAATTTTTATTTGTTTTATTAGTAGGTGTTGCAGGTTTAGTTTTAGTTATAATCATTATTTAATAAGTTTTTGTTCTTTTCCGTTTTGGTTGTATTTTCCTTTGTTGACTTTAAGTTTTTTTGTTGGTTTGTTTGGTGTAGGCTTTTATTATAATTTTATGTGTTTGTTTTATTATTTAATTATTTATTGTATTTGTTCGGGATGAGTTTAGTTTTTTTTTATTTATTTATTTTAATTATTCGTGCACTGGGTTGTTTTGTTAATTACGCTGTTTTATTTTTGCTGGTATGATGATCTGCTGTGTTTGGTGGTTGAAGAGAATGTAATGTTGAATTTGAGAGTGTCCGTTTGTTTGCTGCTAGTTGTTTAATTTGCGGTAGAGTATTACGAGTAAGGGAGTTGCCATCGTAAAGGCAGGGTTGTTAAATGTTTTATGTTAATAAAAATATATCAACCTAAAATGAAGAGGGAAATGTTGCTAAATATTAAAGTTAAGAGTACTAATCCGTTTTATAGCAAATGGAATAAATTTAAAGATGGGGATTATTTTAGAAGTGACCATAATAGAAAGAGGGAATAAATAAAGTATTATAGTGTGAACTTTCAGAAAGAAAGGTTGTAAAAACAAAACGAATTTTTGTGTTTTTAATAAGAGCAATTATTTTTTTTATTGTATTATTTATATTTAAAAAAAAAGAATAAAATAACATAAATTAAAAAAAATTAATAACAATAAATAAATAAATACTTAAAGTTTGAATATTTGAAATCGATTGTTAGTGGTTTTTATAAAAATTAATTTAAAAAGAAAATAGCAGTGAGTAACAGTGTGTTAAGTGGGTGTTATTATCGTCAAGAAACATAAGGGTGTTTTGTGACTTTTACAGGCAGGTTGGTGGAGACTGATGCTGGGTGACGTCGTCCGAAGCTCTGGGATAGATAAAAAGGGTGTAAGAGGGTGCACAGTACAGGTAACCACATTTTTATTATTGATAATTAGGACTGAAAATTAGTTCTCCGCCATTTGTATACAGAAAGCAGCCATTTTTCCAAGGCGCGCCAAATCAGGCCTAGGCAGAAGCCGCGTCCAACCAGTGAGCCATTTTGTTTTTGGCTTGTAAAAATTTTTTTTGGTGCAGCAGAAAAAAAAGGAGATAAAATAAGAAAAGTTTATTTAGTAAGCGGTATTGTTTAAGGTCAAAATTTTCGTCGTAATTAGTAATTAATTGAAATAACAAAAAAATATCTTAGATATAAACTGTTGATGTGAATTTAACGTTGCAATTTTTTTTTTGATAAGTGTTAGTGTTTTTTTTTGGTTGTGTAATAAAATTAGTGTTAGGTTAGGTAAATTTGTGTAAGTGCCTAAAATAAAAATTATAGTGATCTAAAGAAATTAGAGGTGCCAGGAAGAACTATATCGTCATCCGGAAGGAAATTCGTTGACAATAAGTTTGACAAAAATATTCCAGAAGTGTTGCCAAACCTCCTAATAGAGCTCCATTAGGTAGAGATAGCGGCGAGTAGGAACTAGTCCTTATTAGTTTCGTTTCTTTCCAGAAACAACGAGTAGATTCTTTTGTTATTTTTCTTTGGCGTTGAGTAATTTTTGTTGTTGTTGTTTTTTTTATTTTTTTGTTTGCTTTATGAGAGCACAAACAGTTTTTATTTAGGCACAGTGGTTTAAAATAACGTTTTTTTTAATATTAAGCATAATTTATATTTTTCTTATTTTTTTTTTATTTTTGTTAAATTTAATCCTAAATAGTTTTCAATTCTTTGAGTTAAATAAGAATTAAGTCCGTTTTTGCATGTTTTAGTTTTAAGACAGATTTTATATTAATAAATATGTAATTTTGTGTATTAATTGAACAGATATGTGTCATTGGTGATTTTTCCCATACAGTTCGGTTGAGATGAGGTGAGTTTGTTGCTGAAAGTGTGTGTGTGGAGCTTGGGGAGCACGCCAATATTTGTTTGGATTTTTCGTGTTCCAGGTTGGGTGGGCTAGTGGGGATTATGACATCTGAATCTCTCTCAATAGTGTTTCTGTTTGTTAGTCGAGTTTTTTTTTTGTTTATTTATGCAATTTCTTTTATTTGTTGTGTTTGTCTTCCTGTTGCAGTCGGGTTGGAACCTTTCCCTGAAATGATGAGTTGGCCGGGACAACACTGCAGCGGAACAAAGGCACATAACAATATGGCGCCCAATATAATGAATTTGTGTGGCATGTAAGATATCTAGACATGCCAAACAATAAAACAATAAATGTGTATAATAGCCCAAATGATGAGTGATTGGTGTCGAAAATGTCAGGATTTTCAGGATCTGTTAACGAAGAGCTATGGTTCTTAGTCCACAAAACTGTATGAGTCCAGGGATTTGTAGTACAATCTTGATATATCTGATAGGTTCGATGGCAAACATCTTCAACATATTATCAAAATTTTTTTAAACCTGAAGCGTGGGAGTTTGAGAGATAACTAACTTCCCATTGAAAAGGTGAAGATATTTTTTTTTAGTTTTTTTTTGAGTAGATTTTAGATTCTGGGTAAAGTTGATGGTCCAAGTGGGTTAATTTAGAATAGCCGCTCTGATAAATTTTCAGAGGACTGTAGTATTTTAATAACATTACTTGAAAAAAAAAAAAAAAAAGAGTCTAGTGACAGCCGCTTTGATTCAAAAATCAGAGGTCTGAAGTGTCATAAGATTTCTTAACTCCTGTGAGCTTGTTTCATGAAGGGAATGGTAGCTGCGGCAGCCGCTCTGATAAGTTGTTCAGGGGTCTGATGTGTAGCAGATGCCATACCTTTTTGTCGAAGAAGAATCACGGGAAGAATGCATTTGATTTGATAAATTGTCTTCGGAAACACTGAATAGGCCTGTAAAAAGGCATTAATAATAATTTTTTTTTTTTGTACATCCACACACACAACGCAGCAAAGCTCACATCGCTAAACCGAACGTCATAAAATATTGAATTAAATTACATTTTTAAAATACTAACAAAAATTTAATACTGGTTAAGTCGTAGATTGTTTGTGAATCAATGTGAATTATTTTAATGTTTTTTTTTGTTGTTTTATTTTTGCAAACATTATTTTTGGATAGTTTTTTTTTATAATAATTGTTTTGTTGTTTTAATTTTTTTTATTAGTTTATTATTATTTTTTTCAGTAAGCTCTTTTTGTGTTATTTGATTGTTTTTGTTGCTTTATTTTATTTTTTTTATATACATATTTTTTTGTTTTAGGTTGTGTTTTGGTATTTACTATTCGTTATTATATATTTTATTTCATTTTTATTCTTACTTATTTTTTTAACTTTAGTTGTATTTTTGTTGGTCTTTTTATTTAATTTCGTCTTTTTTTTTAATATAATTTATTTTTTTATTATTTTTAAATTTCACATTTTATTATTTTATTGTTTTGTTTTTTTTGGCTTGTTTTTATTTTTAATTATTATTTGCATGTAATTATTTTTATTTTTTTATTTATTTTGGTTTAGTCTATAATTGGTGTTTAGTAAACTTAGTTAAGGTATAGGTAGTAGTGTGCATTTAATAGAGTTTTTGTTTTATTACGTTTATATTTAATTTCACTTAGCTTATACATTTGTTCTGCTTATTTTATATATTGTTCGTTTTATAAGTGGTCGTTGATCAGTGTGCTTAAAATTTTTTCAATTTGTCGCGGATGGCTGAGGCCGTTTATAATAACGATAAAGCAAAAAGAAGACGAGCAGAAAAATTGAAAAGAAATAGGGCAAGAGATACATCTTTCGATTTAAATCGATCTTCTCCCCAAGTTAAAGAGAAATATTTGAAAGTTAACGAAGCGGATAGAATGGCTACAGGACCACCTCAATTTCAAGATTTGTCAGAGACTATAAATGTCCAGTCAGGAAACAAAGGTGCTGTACCAAAAGATAATAGTATTCAGCGTAATGGTCAGCCCAATCGCGACTATATATCGCCAGCGGTCAGATCGATGGTGACGGGTAGTGTAGAAGAAATGAGGACTAAGATAGACCAATCCATTAATGATATAGTTAATAAGAAAATGGATAGGGAATTGGGAAAGATCCACGAAAGCATCAGTCAACTGGCCGATGCGGTAAGAAGCCTGACCCTGCGAGGGGCAAACAGTTCTGCGAGCGGTCCGGAATCACGACGAGTTCATTTTGAGCCACAGAACAGGTATAATATTCCACCACCTGCGCAGCATCTTCCTCAAGAGGGGTGGAAAATTAGGGTGGATAAATTTGGCTTGGAATTCGGCGGAAATCAAGGGGGGCGCGACCAGCTATCTGTAGAAGAATTTGTTTTTAGGCTCGAACATATGCAGAGGCAATATCAGATACCCTGGGAAGAAATATTAAGGGACTTTCACCTATTAGTTTCAGGGACGGTAAAACAATGGTATTGGGCTCTTCTTCAAACCACCGTAATTAGTGATTGGAATACCTTGCGATTAGCGCTGTTAAACCGGTATCGAACAGTTAGGTCGAGTTGGGAAAGGATGCAAGAGATTGTAGAGAGGAAACAGATGCCTGGTGAGTCAATTGATGACTACTTCCATAGCCTCAACTTACTAAGAGCTAGACTAGAAATTCCAGTAGCGGAAGGCGAAATGATTAGAATCGCCAAACGAAATCTTAGGGAGAATATTGCCAAGATAGTATACCCGATGGCAGTAGCATCGGTCGAGCATTTGAGAATGGAATGCTTGGAGGCAGAAAGGACTTTCCCTCGAAGAGAGTCTCGCATCATGCCTTCACAACCGGCTCGACCACAACGATTCGTAAGTGAAGCAGTTGTGAACGGAATCGGAGATGAACCCAATGATTTATACGCCGAGGTAGCAGCGATCAACAGTGTCTTAGTATGTTGGAACTGTCAGCAGCAAGGGCACGGGTTTAAGGAGTGTGTATCGCAGCAAAGAAATCTGTTCTGTTACAGATGTGGCAGGCCGAACACCATAACGCCAAATTGCCCAAAGTGTTTGCAAGCCCGGGAAAACTTCAGGCGGAGCGCGGCTGTACCGGGGGAGACGCGGTCCAACGAGAATGCCCCGAAACAAGTTTAAAATTATGTACGAAAATATCTGATATTCGACACTACTTGCCCCTAGAAATTCGAGAGAGAAATTATCGAAAAGTTAGAAATAAAATTTTTAGTGATATACCGAGCAACGATTTAAATCTTATAAAATCATCCCCAGGAGATCAAACCCTAACAGATGACAGGTTAAGAGCTACAGAATCATCAACAACTACTAATGTCATAAGTGATGATCGGTCTCTTCCTAAACAACAGAATTTAAACACGCGTAAACTGAAATATATTCTGAATCTTCGAAACAATTTTATTAAACGAAAACGACAACGTAAGTTATTAGCAGAGGCACTCAATCTTTTCCAGTTTAACACAGATCCAAGACCGTATGCTGAAATCTTACTGAATGGCAAAAGATGTAAAGGACTGTTAGATTCAGGCGCTTCAGTGAGTCTTCTGGGTAAAAATTGCCGGGAGCTGATGGAGGAGCTAGACGCGGAGGTAAAAGGAGTTTTTAGCAGCGTAAGCACAGCTACAGGACAGCATCATAGAGTGCTAGGCAAAGCTCAGTTAGAAGTAGGGTATAAGGGACAGGTACGTAAGATTACTTTTTACTTATGCCCAGATTTAGGGCAGGAAATATATCTAGGGATTGATTTTTGGAAAAGTTTTGATATAGCCCCTGAGGTAGTGGCTTCAGCCGAAATGAACCTTGAAAGGTTACGTAGAATTCAAGGTGAGAATGAAAATAGTGATGTAAAAATGCACGATCTGAATGAAGAACATCAGAAATTGTTAGAGGAAACAGTAAAAAAATTCCCATCTTTTGAAGAAAAGGGTCTAGGTTGCACGATTTTAGAAAGACATGAAATTAAACTCATAGAAGGAACCTGTCCCATAAAGGATAAACATTATCCCATGTCCCCGGCCGTACAGGAAATAGTATACGCGGAATTAGATAATATGTTGAAACTTAAAGTTATAGAAGAAAGTGAGAGTCCTTGGGCGAATAGGACCACTGTAGTACGTAAACCGGGAAAGAATAGGTTTTGTTTAGACGCTCGCAAGCTGAACGCCGTGACAGTTAAAGACGCCTATCCCCTTCAAAACATCGACGGAATTTTGAGCCGCATAGATCAGACGCATTATATAAGCAGCGTCGACCTGAAATACGCGTTTTGGCAAATAGAATTAGAAGAGACAGCCAAGCCGTATACGGCATTTGCGATTCCGGGTCGGCCGCTGTATCAGTTTAGGGTAATGCCGTTTGGTCTATGCAACGCTGCTCAACGTTTATGCCGTCTGATGGATAAGGTTATACCGGCAAGATTAAAGACGAACGTGTTTATATATCTGGACGATCTGCTTATAATATCAGATACGTTTACCACACATATAAAACTCCTCGAACAAGTGTCCAAATGTCTTCAGGAAGCGAATCTAACTATAGGATTGAAAAAGTCAAAGTTTTGTTTTAGAGAATTAAGGTATCTTGGTTTCGTGATCGGTGGCGGTATGCTTAAGACCGATCCTGAAAAGGTTGTGGCCATTCAGAGGATACCGTTGCCGAAGACGGCTAAACATGTTAGGAGCTTTTTAGGGACAGCTGGATGGTATAGGCGGTTCATAAAGGACTTCGCCTCCATCTCAGCGCCACTAAGTGATACGCTAAAGAAAGGAAAAAAGTTTGCAATGACACCGGAGGCGACAGAGGCCTTTGAAACCTTGAAAGTGTTGCTTACGTCTGCGCCCGTCCTTAGACACCCGGACTTCAGTAGACAGTTTTATATTCAATGCGATGCATCAGAAAATGGTATAGGAGCAGTTCTTTTTCAGAAAAATGACGAGGGGGGCGAAAATCCGATAGCTTTTTATTCGCAAAAGCTAACTCCTTGCCAAAAGAACTACTCTGTGACAGAGAAGGAATGTCTCGCTGCAGTATTGGCAGTAACGCGTTTCAGGCCTTACGTGGAATTGATGCAATTTACCGTTATCACCGACCACGCAAGCCTGAAATGGTTGATGTCACTGAAGGATTTAAGTGGACGGTTAGCTAGGTGGTCGCTTAAACTACAAGCGTATAATTTTTCGATAGAACACCGAAAAGGTTCGGAAAATGTTGTGGCAGACATGCTTTCGCGTTTGCCAATGGACGTCGCAGAGATTAGAGAGGATAGTTTTTTTGATTTTGAAACAGTTGCCTTTGAGTCTGAAGAATATGTACAACTTATTGAGAATATTAAGGAAAACCAGAGAAAATTACCTGATTTGAAAGTAGAGGAGGGTAAAGTATATAAAAGGGTTATGTGTGGCGAGCAGCAAAATGGTTTAGAGTCAGAGTGGAAATTATGGATTCCACAAGAAATTACGTATATTTTGATTGAGAAGGCCCATGATGATGTTAAATCAGCTCATGGAGGAATGCGCAAAACATTAGAAAGACTCAAGCGTCTTTATTACTGGCCTAAAATGACAGCACAAGTCCAGCAGTATATCAGAAACTGTAGTATTTGCAAAGAAACAAAGTCGTCTAATATTCATACTATGCCACCAATAGGAGATGAAGTACGAACTGAGAGGCCTTTTCAGAAAATTTACGTTGATTTTCTGGGTAAATATCCCAGGTCGAAGAAAGGTAACGCCTACATTTTTATTGTTGTCGACCACTTCACAAAGTTCGTTTTTTTAAAGGCCATGAAAGAAGCAACGGCTAAAAATGTAGTACAATTTCTGGTGCAGGAGGTTTTCCAAAAATTTGGAGTACCCGAAGTTTTGCACAGTGACAACGGGCAGCAATTTTTGTCTACTACTTTCAAAGAAATGACTGATACTTATGGCATCAAGCATTTAAAAACCGCATTCTATTCGCCTCAATCGAATGCGGCGGAACGTGTCAACCAATCTGTGTTGGCTGCTATTCGGGCGTACTTAGAGAACGACCAACGTGACTGGGACTTATATTTGCCCGAAATAGAGTGCGCTCTGCGATCTTCAGTCCATGCCGCTACAGGCTTTACCCCATTTTTTGCCTTGTTTGGCTACCATGTTTACTCGAATGGTGCCGATTACAGGCTTGCTAGGAAACTGCAGTCTATGTCTGACCAAGAAATTATAAATTTCGACCACAAAGATAAACTAGAGATTATTCGGGAAAAGATCAAGACGAATTTATCAAACGCCTACCAGCAAAGTTCAAAACGGTATAATAAAAATGCTCGTATTGTAAAATTCAGTCCAGGTCAAGAAATATACAGAAAGAATTATGCACTGTCAGATTTTAAAAATAACGTGAATGCAAAATTTTGTCGTAAATATTTGAAATGTCGTGTAGTGAAACCAATTGGCAATAATATGTACGAACTGGAATCACTGCAGGGAAAACCGATTGGTATTTTTCATGTAAAAGATTTAAAAGTCTGATTAAAAGTGCAATAAATTTCTGTGATAGTCAACGGCGGTGCAATATAGGGTTAGGAAAAGAATAAGTAGGACGAGTGCAATATATAGGTAGTAAGGTGTATGGTTATGTAGGAATGTAGGTGTGTGTATGTATGATGTGGTATGGATGTGTTTTTATCTATTAATTTATTTAAATATTTATTTCATTTAGTTAGTAATTGTGTATTAACTGGATGTTAGTATATGAAGGTGTATTCGTGTATGTATTTATGTGTGAATTTTGTTAGTAAATAGATTATTCTTTTATTTTATTTTAGTTTTTTTTTATTTGGTAGGGCAGTATTAATTTTTTTTTAGTAGCTGGGTACTGTGCGTGCTCCTGTTTATGGCCTTCGTATAGATGCCTGGACGACGGATTGCAGCAACTACAAAAAAAAAAAAAAAAAAAAAAAAGAACAGAAAATAAGGTTTACTTACGTTAACATCTGCAGACCCTATCTGAAACGTGGTATTATTCCATCTATAGGACACATAAAAAAAGAAATAAACATCTTTTAAACGAATGGAAATTCTTTTTGAACTTACCTAATAGCCCGGCTGGACTATACAGGGCGTGGGAGTTCCCCACGTTTTTTTTTTAGAAACAGGAAGACAACCACATGGGAATCCGCACACCGGCCCTACGGGCGTAGACTTCGTAGCCCCGGAGTTTTGTTGCGGTGTTGTCGTGTGTGAAACTGGTTCTAAAAATAGAGAAGAATAATTTAATTTATGGTTAATAGTACCAAAATTCGCTTTTGTTTTACTTACCTTAAATTATCGGTCTTTGTCCGTATGCAGTGTACGAACATTGTGTATGGTCACTGTTTGTATGGAATGTTTGGTGGTGGTTTTTTTTTGACGAATTGTAGGATGAGGTTTTTAGTCAGGATGATCGTTTGTTGTCTTGTTGGTTTGATTTGTTTTAATTTTTATTTGTTTTATTAGTAGGTGTTGCAGGTTTAGTTTTAGTTATAATCATTATTTAATAAGTTTTTGTTCTTTTCCGTTTTGGTTGTATTTTCCTTTGTTGACTTTAAGTTTTTTTGTTGGTTTGTTTGGTGTAGGCTTTTATTATAATTTTATGTGTTTGTTTTATTATTTAATTATTTATTGTATTTGTTCGGGATGAGTTTAGTTTTTTTTTATTTATTTATTTTAATTATTCGTGCACTGGGTTGTTTTGTTAATTACGCTGTTTTATTTTTGCTGGTATGATGATCTGCTGTGTTTGGTGGTTGAAGAGAATGTAATGTTGAATTTGAGAGTGTCCGTTTGTTTGCTGCTAGTTGTTTAATTTGCGGTAGAGTATTACGAGTAAGGGAGTTGCCATCGTAAAGGCAGGGTTGTTAAATGTTTTATGTTAATAAAAATATATCAACCTAAAATGAAGAGGGAAATGTTGCTAAATATTAAAGTTAAGAGTACTAATCCGTTTTATAGCAAATGGAATAAATTTAAAGATGGGGATTATTTTAGAAGTGACCATAATAGAAAGAGGGAATAAATAAAGTATTATAGTGTGAACTTTCAGAAAGAAAGGTTGTAAAAACAAAACGAATTTTTGTGTTTTTAATAAGAGCAATTATTTTTTTTATTGTATTATTTATATTTAAAAAAAAAGAATAAAATAACATAAATTAAAAAAAATTAATAACAATAAATAAATAAATACTTAAAGTTTGAATATTTGAAATCGATTGTTAGTGGTTTTTATAAAAATTAATTTAAAAAGAAAATAGCAGTGAGTAACAGTGTGTTAAGTGGGTGTTATTATCGTCAAGAAACATAAGGGTGTTTTGTGACTTTTACAGGCAGGTTGGTGGAGACTGATGCTGGGTGACGTCGTCCGAAGCTCTGGGATAGATAAAAAGGGTGTAAGAGGGTGCACAGTACAGGTAACCACATTTTTATTATTGATAATTAGGACTGAAAATTAGTTCTCCGCCATTTGTATACAGAAAGCAGCCATTTTTCCAAGGCGCGCCAAATCAGGCCTAGGCAGAAGCCGCGTCCAACCAGTGAGCCATTTTGTTTTTGGCTTGTAAAAATTTTTTTTGGTGCAGCAGAAAAAAAAGGAGATAAAATAAGAAAAGTTTATTTAGTAAGCGGTATTGTTTAAGGTCAAAATTTTCGTCGTAATTAGTAATTAATTGAAATAACAAAAAAATATCTTAGATATAAACTGTTGATGTGAATTTAACGTTGCAATTTTTTTTTTGATAAGTGTTAGTGTTTTTTTTTGGTTGTGTAATAAAATTAGTGTTAGGTTAGGTAAATTTGTGTAAGTGCCTAAAATAAAAATTATAGTGATCTAAAGAAATTAGAGGTGCCAGGAAGAACTATATCGTCATCCGGAAGGAAATTCGTTGACAATAAGTTTGACAAAAATATTCCAGAAGTGTTGCCAAACCTCCTAATAGAGCTCCATTAGGTAGAGATAGCGGCGAGTAGGAACTAGTCCTTATTAGTTTCGTTTCTTTCCAGAAACAACGAGTAGATTCTTTTGTTATTTTTCTTTGGCGTTGAGTAATTTTTGTTGTTGTTGTTTTTTTTATTTTTTTGTTTGCTTTATGAGAGCACAAACAGTTTTTATTTAGGCACAGTGGTTTAAAATAACGTTTTTTTTAATATTAAGCATAATTTATATTTTTCTTATTTTTTTTTTATTTTTGTTAAATTTAATCCTAAATAGTTTTCAATTCTTTGAGTTAAATAAGAATTAAGTCCGTTTTTGCATGTTTTAGTTTTAAGACAGATTTTATATTAATAAATATGTAATTTTGTGTATTAATTGAACAGATATGTGTCATTGGTGATTTTTCCCATACAGTTCGGTTGAGATGAGGTGAGTTTGTTGCTGAAAGTGTGTGTGTGGAGCTTGGGGAGCACGCCAATATTTGTTTGGATTTTTCGTGTTCCAGGTTGGGTGGGCTAGTGGGGATTATGACATCTGAATCTCTCTCAATAGTGTTTCTGTTTGTTAGTCGAGTTTTTTTTTTGTTTGTTTATGCAATTTCTTTTATTTGTTGTGTTTGTCTTCCTGTTGCAGTCGGGTTGGAACCTTTCCCTGAAATGATGAGTTGGCCGGGACAACACTGCAGCGGAACAAAGGCACATAACAAAGGCTCCAACAAAACTATTTTTTCCATATAAACATAACTTTACTCGAAAACGAAAGAATTTTCTCCTCTATGGTATAACCAATAGCGGCTTTGCTTTCTAAAGATTTTCTGCGTAGACGGCCTTCGGCCGGACGACAGGATTTTCTCCTCTATGGTATAACCAACAGCGGCTTCGCTTTCTAAAGGTTTCTTGCGTAGCCGGCCTTCGGCCGGGCGCAAAGATTTTCTCCTCTGTGGTATAACCAACACCGGCTTCGCTTTCTAAAGGTTTCCTGCCCATTCAATTCTTGCTGGGCTTGTTGCTCTCCTAACCATATTGCTGACAGAACCCCTTCATGAAAATTTTTCTTCTTATATTAGTCGACCGAACTATTAGCACCAATTTTACCAAATTGTAGGAACGGTATCTTAATTTAAATGTATATACACAATTTTATATTTTCCAATGTATAAGCACTAAGCCACAAAGCATACAGAGGTGAAATCCTTGGCATATGAAAATAATATAATCAGTTTTTCTGCAGGTTCTCAAGAAAGAGACAAATATAGTGCTATATTGTTATGAACAAAAACTAGATATTTTACAAGAAACCATACAGCACAAAAAGTTTTTGCCACAAAAAAAAAATTTATTGTTTATTCGCGTTAATAAAGAAATCATTTACGAAGTATTTTTAATTTGTAAAAAATGTGATATGTTGTGGTCTTGCAAGATAAAAGAAGTGAAAAAGTGCTTAAATCTGCAGTGTTTTTGAATGCAGAAATTGTGATCTGTGGCAGAAATGCAGTGTCATTTTTTGTGGACGTGTTAAAATTAAAAACTATAACTTTTTCGTCAAATGATTAATATAAATTTAACTTGATCAAATAAAAACTTGTAAATATCACTTTTTCTTAATTTTATAAATTTTCATAAAACCCACTCTTATTTTTGCCTATACATACAGGAGTGAAACCCTTGGCATATGAAAATAATATCAGTTTTTCTGCAGGTTCTCAAGAAAGAGACAAATATAGCGCTATATTGTTATGAACAAGGCATAATAAACAAAACAAAAACTAGATATTTTACAAGAAAACATACAGCACAAAAAGTTTTTGCCACAAAATAATTTATTGTTTATTCGCGTAAATAAAGAAATCATTTACGAAGTATTTTTAATTTGTAAAAAATGTGATATGTTGTGGTCTTACAAGATGAAAGAAGTGAAAAAGTGCTTAAATCTGCAGTGTTTTTGAATGCAGAAATTGTGATCTGTGGCAGAAATGCAGTGTCATTTTTTGTAGACGTGTTAAAATTAAAAACTATAATTTTTTGTCAAATGATTAATATAAATTTAACTTAAATAAAAACACATAAATATCACTTTTTGCCTATAATAAAACATTTAATTTTTTCTTGCGCCAGAAACAAAAATCAAAACAAAATTGAAGTCGATAGAATGTCAAGAAAGAGATGCATAGAAAAAACGAGACGACTATAGTCTCGTGATACCTTTGTATACTCGGTGGTATAAGTCTCCATTTTTAACCGCAAAATAAATTTTTGGAATACTCGACTACTTCCATTTAATATAACACTAGTTTGCAACAATTTAAATAAACAGACATTAGTTGCGTTCGCTTACTCAAAATTTTTCTTTATTTTTTTAATTTTGTTACTGGATTGCGTTCCTTTATATAACATCTAGTAAATGAGAGCACAAATTGGGTATTTTTGGAATATATAATCGTTTGCGCTAACAAAATTTTAAAAGAAATAAGCATGCACACGATTCAAAATGTAATCAAACCTATCTTAAAGTTTGTTTACTTTTTAGGAACAAATCTAGTTTACGGGCACCGCACCAAAATAAAAAAAAGTTTCCTACGGGGTGCAAAATGCAATTTTAAGCAAAAAATATAAAGTGAAAAAATTGGCGGCAACCCTTTGTTTCGGAGTTACGGACCTCCGAAGTTTTTGTATCTAATAAGGCATATATTGAGTATTCGATGGTAGAATGGGACAATATGGGTACCATTGGAAAGGGAATTTAAGGGCCTATTCAATTAAATAGAAAGAAAGTAAAAATAAAATAAAAAAATCAGGTAAGGCTCCAACAAAACTATTTTTTCCATATAAACATAACTTTACTCGAAAACGAAAGAATTTTCTCCTCTATGGTATAACCAATAGCGGCTTTGCTTTCTAAAGATTTTCTACGTAGACGGCCTTCGGCCGGACGACAGGATTTTCTCCTCTATGGTATAACCAACAGCGGCTTCGCTTTCTAAAGGTTTCTTGCGTAGCCGGCCTTCGGCCGGGCGCAAAGATTTTCTCCTCTGTGGTATAACCAACACCGGCTTCGCTTTCTAAAGGTTTTCTGCGTAGCCGGCCTTCGGCCGGATAAAAGAATTTTCTACTCTATGTTTTAACCAACAGCGGCTTCGCTTTCTAAAGGTTTCCTGCGTAGCCGGCCTTCGGCCGGACGAAAGGATTTTCTTCTCTATGGTATAACCAATAGCGGCTTCGCTTTCTAAAGGTTTCCGAATAACTTAATATATTTTGTAAATAAATGTTTTTCTTCACCAGATTTTTTTATTTATTTTTTCAATTTTTCCTGCTTCAATAAATAGCCTCTTATATTACCTTTCCAATGATACACATATTGACCCATTCCGCCATCAACTTCTCGATAAATGCCATATTATATATAAAAACTTTGGAGGACCGTAACTCCGAAACTAAGGGTTGCCGCCAAATTTTTCACTTTACATTTCTTGCTTAAAATTGCATTTTGCACCCTATAGGCAACTTTTTTTTTATTTTGGAGCGGTGCCCGTAAACTAGATTTAAGCCCTTCAAATATATAGTGAATATAAATTATTTAAAACTAAAAAAAGGAATGTATTACTGGGAATAAAATAAAAAAATACTTATTTGTCAAATCAAACGCAACATTTCTTAGCAGCCAGCTGATGATAGACAAAAGAAATTTCTTTTGTAAGGTCCTTGACATCGGAAAACTAAAACCTTCATACAGTTTAAAAATTAATCGGCTCTTTTGCAAAGATAATTAGATGGTAATTAATATGATTAACAAAAATTGGTATTTATTAATTTTACTTGAAAAGGAAACGAACGGACCTATTTCAGTAAATCACAAAAACAATTTTAATTAAAATACAAGTAAACAAAAGGTGTGTTCATTTACTAAAAATTTGTACAAATTTGTAACAATTGTTACTAGAAAGCGTTCATTGACCCAAAAAATTTGCAACGAGAGAGCGTCCAAAGAGCGTAAAAAATTGAGAGAGAGACAAATTCTTGCAAGTTTTTACAAGTAAAATTTTTACTTGCAATAATTATTCAAACAGCTGTTTTGCGTTTGTGTTTACAAATAAATATTTCAAAATTAAGTTGAAAATGAAAATATTTTGGAAAATTTAAGAAATTGTAAGTAAATGTAAACATTTAAAACGATAAAAAGTATTAAAAAGAAAAATTTATTTTTGTGTATTTTAGGAACAACAGAAGCAAAATAAGATCTCTAATGAAATTGAATTGGATTAAAATTGTTTCTTTAATTTTCACAGACCGGCTGTTAAGAGTGTTGTAAATATTATGAGTAGGTAGTTACTCGGCGGAAATTTACACTAAGCAAGCAAATAATTCAATTAGTTCAAATCAGAGAACTGCAAGAGTGTCTGCTTTTAATACTCTAAGTATACTCATCTTAAATGCGGTTGCGGTGTGATCGCCACCGCATTTCTTAAGTGCGAGTATTTACTATACCCATTACATTTGAGTATAAGTGTCTACCATACTCAAGTAAAATGTTTGCGATGCTGGCTTTACTTTATTCGTACTCATACTCACAACAAACACCAAGAGAGAGATTTTAACGTGTGTAGTGAGAGGAAAACAGAGTTATCAGATCAGAATTATTGAATCAAACACAATATCAAAAGTCGCCAATGTCTAAATTAGCTAACATACATACTTCTTTGAAATTATGAAAGTTTATTTAATATATAGCAGAAAATAAATTTAATGGAACCCGTAAAATTCGCCATATTTTGATTTATTAAAAACACAACAAAAGTTTACTAATAACTCAAGAATAGTTCATTGTTTATTATATTACGTTTTTGTTAGGGTTTTTTTTAAGTCACACAGGAGAGAAATTTAAAAATTCTATTCGTTAAGCAAATAGATTTTTAAAATTAATAAATAGGTATAAAAGCAATAATTATATTTAACAAAAATAAAATATATAAACTAAAAACTTTATTTTATTTATTATTATTTATGAGGAATTAATATATTACATCAGCGTATATACAGTTTTGTTAAAATTAAAAAATTAAGTAATTTTCCTTTTATTCACGGATTCATTTTATCATTTTGTTTTCCTAAATACCGTTAGTACGAGTAGCACGTTTATGACAACAAGGCGCATAAACTGAAAATAATTATTCATAAAAAAACAGCAACAAAATAAGTATACCTGCTTTAAATAGTGTACGAAAGCTGTGCCTTTAAGCGGTTTTTATTGCATTTTATTCATTAAATATGTGTTGTATTTCATACCTATGAAAACGGTTGTTGTCTGCTTTTCTGTTTATAATGTTTAAGCAATACATTTGATCAAATTTTGTTTTTTTTTTTTATTGTTTATAAATAGATTTGCATACAATGCAGTATTTCACAAAACGGCAGTGAAAAACTTTAATAGGGTAAAAATGTGGCAACGTTGCTTACAAATAAAGAGAATTAAAAAATTCTCGCGTACGAGTATAAAAAATACTTAAAATTCTGATTGCGATATTTTTGATACTCGTTTTTACAAGAATGGGTAAAATAAACACCGCAACTTTTTATTGCGGTGTTTAAAATACTCGAGTATGAAAAGTATAGAGTATGTATAGAGTAAGTATGCGGTGTACTCATGAGTTGCGGTGTACTCGTGCAGTTCTCTGGTTCAAATATATATTTGCAAAGAAATTTAAATTAACACATAATTTATTAAATTACTTTTCTACTATTTCTGATATTTTATTTTGGATAAAGCTTTTATTACAATGAAAATTGCTTAAATTTGTTTTCTTTAAAAAATATATTTAACCCGTTTATCGCCGGCTGTTTATTTTTATTATTATTATTATAGTTTGGAAACGATTACAAAGGCGGAGCATTGACATTAGACAATAACGAACAAAAATTCTCCTTTTCAACTCATACTTGTTTGCGTCTTAATGTAGTTTCTTATTAGTGTTTATTTATATAAATATTTCTTCATAAAATCACATAACAAAATACTTAATATTATATAATTATAATAACACAATAGGTGTCAAAATAATAATATCCATTAACTCTTGATTATTCTACCACGCATTAAAAACACCATTTTATGAAAATCGCTTGGAAAATAAATCACAAAGTTGAAATTAACATTTCTGCGATCATATTCTGTCGTTATTTCCGATATTTTAAATAGAAATTCTATGTGTAGGCAGGCTGTTATAACGTATAAACTAATTAAAAATATATATTTAATTCATTATTTTATGCAAAAGTAGTTAATCACCTTTATCGTATATAGCGTATTTCGACTACATCAGGTACTAGATTAAATAAAATTGCTAAACTTTTCATTATTTTATTACAAGACGTACTCGAAAAACGCCAGTCACGACAATGCTGAATAAAAATGACCATTATCACGTCATTTTTATAATAATATACATATATGTATGATTTTCCAAAAAAATATAGGGGTAGTTATTGAGTACTCACATGTAGCTATACATTACAACACTATTATAACTTGCAAATTTTAGCTAATAAAGTGTTCATTTACTTTTTCACATTTTTGAGAGTAATTTTGGAAAATTTCTTGTTACTCTCTTGTTGCAAATTTTTACTAGTAAAGTAAATGAACATCAGGGAACGAAGCCGATCGGCTCATAGTCGACTTATAGCCGCCGCCGACATATACTTCAATTATTGAGCCGCCGCCGAAGTAGACGGCTAACATCGGCTAAAAATGTAAGCCGACTGTGTCAGCTAAGCCCCAAAATAAAGAACAATTCCTCATTAAAATTGTTTGAAACAGCTTCCTTTTTTACCTTTTTGTCTAAAAATACATGGGTAACTTTTAGCTGTTTTAAGTTTTGTTATTCGTTAATACAGATGTGTTTACCTACTGTATTCTTTTTCAAGTTCATTTTGAAAACACTAAATTTCATATAAATCGAAAATTTGGTGTTCTGACTACACAGCTTTTAAGAATAATTGTTGCTATTTGTTACCTAATTATTACAATAAAACAAAGTTCTACCAGATTAAATTTTACAGTTGTTAATTCCTTTAAAATTTTATTTTATATAACATGATTTTTTAATGAAACAAAGATGGGTTTTGGTTTTCACCAACCTGCTTTTCAATAAAATGTAAATCAATATTTTGGTTCGTGAGTAAAAGCAAATGATATTATAGGCATCGATTTAGTTTACAATTATTGCATTTTTCATTTCACTTAACAAATGTTGGTTTTTGGGCCTATTTTTATCTGCAGGAGAAATTCGTTTATTTCCATTTATTAGTTTTTAGTAATACGTCCTAAGATATATGCATGAGGAACTAAAGAAAATTTTAACTATTTTTTATGAAGTGAAACAAATACTCCAAATGTAAAAATTAGCATTTCTTTGCTGTTCCCATTCTCACTAACGAAAGAAAAAATTCATATACCTTTCATTTAAAAGTAAGAAAGAGATTTTAAAATACCAAAAAAAAATGTAGCAGTGCACTAAAGAGATATGTGTGTAGTATGCTATGCTGTTTTTATGTTTGTACATAATAGAATTATCATTTTTTAATTTATATTTTTTCTAAAATAAATTGAATGGAAAAATATATATTACTTTACTTAATTGTGCTTGAATTTTTCAAATATAAATATTTCATGATATCCTCATTTTAGTTTAGTTTAAAATAATAAATATTTTATGAGAATATCATGAAATATTTATATTTGAAGAATTCAAGCACAATTAAAGTAAAATAATATAAAAAACATTCCAAATAATAAACTTTCTTAATAAAGGGAAAATATATATATTTTGAATTTTATTAATAACAGTCGCCGGCTTAGTCGTCTTTGAGCCGCCGCTGAATTAATATTAACTTAGCCGCCGCCGCCGAAAATATGTCGACTTCAGCCGACTTTGAGCCGCCGCCGTAACTATTTTGCTTAGCCGCCGGCGATGGTGATTTGACATCGGCTTCGTTCCCTGATGAACATACCCAAAGTTTAGATTAGTTTGCATGGATGAAATTTGTTTCTCCACAAAAGGAGACAAAAAATGGAATCAGTAGAAAATTTGGAAAATCAACAATGTCGTACGTGCTACAATTCTACAAAAGGTTTAAAACAACTAAAGACTTTAACGAAATGCTCTGGCAGTCATCAACAAAAATCCTTTTCCCAACTTTTAATAGAAGTCTCTAATATAAACGTAAGTTCGTTAGATTTTAGCTTCTCCTTATCATAAACTTTGCATGAAATCTGTGTCACTTTTTTAAACAGGTAATGGATGATTTATACAGTGACCAATTGCCACAATTAATATGTGAAAGTTGTGCCCGGCGCCTTAAAACTTCATATGCTTTCATTCAACAGTCACGAGAAGTAAACGAACGTTTAGTTGCAATTGCTAGTAAAGTGGAAGCTAGTAAACTGCTTACGTGCTTAAAAGTATCACCTGTTGATGTACTTCCATCCGATGACATAAAGTCTGAAAAGGAGGACTATGAAATGGATTATTTCACAGTATTCGAACCACAATGTTTTGTAGAATTAAAAGTAGAAGAATCGGAGCATAGTTTACCCATAGACAATTCTAGTGTGGATGTGCTGAGTCCAAAGCAGCATGAAGAACATTTAATTGAGGTGTAAGTAATTTCCGGTTTAGTTAAAAGTTTTATCCGTCTATGCTATTTTTTCATCGAATTTTAGAACATCTTTATCCGAAGAGGTAAACACTAAAGATAATAATACAGTTACGAAAAGAGTTTCAATTGCAAACGTAGATCTTTCCAATGATGATGATAGTAATCACTCGGATTTGGATACCGACTGGAAAGAGGATGAAGATGATGATATTGCACAAAGTGATACTAAGGATAAAAAGAAAAATATTCAAAAATCGAAAAAGTCTTCATACAATGCCGACGAAGATATCGCCGTGCCCTGTTCAGAATGTAATAAAATATTCAGTAATTCTAAAGCGCTAGCGCGTCATAAACGTAATACTCATATACCAGAGGAACAAAAGTGTACCTGTCCGTTATGTGGACGTCGATTTTCTAGATCCTACAATATGTACAAACATATGCGTACATTTCATGGCACCGATTCCGATCAATTATTGCGAAAGCCCTCAACAAAGGAGCGCATTTTTCAGTGTGATAAGTGTGAAAGAAATTACACAAAAAAGAGTCATTTAAATGTTCACGTAAGGGAAAAACACAGTAACGAAGAAAATAAAACGGGAAAAGAGACTCTGCCATCAGAAGGTTCAGAAATGAAGCCAGTCAGCGATGATTCTGAGAAAAAGGAAAAAACGAAAAACAGATATGAAGTACGTTCATTGTGTTCCATTTGCGGTAGTTCACTTGCAAGTAGAGCTCATTTAGTTGTTCATATGAGACGTCATACTGGAGAACATCCTTTTAAATGTGATCTATGCGAGCGTGCCTATCCCCGTCTTTCGGAACTTGTCTGTCATCGTCGCATACATACGGGTGAAAAACCATTTAAATGTACAATTTGTGATAAGGCTTTTCGTGTCTGGAGTAAGATGAGCAATCACATGCGTTCTCACACCGATATCCGACCCTATAAATGCAAACAATGTGAACGAAGCTTTAAATACTCTAAAGATTTAAATATACATTTTCGTATACACACAGGCGAACGGCCATACAAATGTAATGTTTGTGGTAGCACATTTACACAAAGTAACACCCTTAAAGCTCATCGTTCAAAGTTAGGTCATATGGACGGCGATGGCCTTATTGTCAAGAATAATATTTAAGTAGAACTCTAACACATTTCTAAAACTCATACTAAGTAATAACATATTTATTGTCTTTAATTAATGTATAATATTTTTAAGGGAATATAATAAAATTGTACGAAAAAGGTTTTATTATGGTTTTATTTATTTACTCTATTTTGCGCAAATTTTGATGGATTTTTGGATAAATTTTATTTGTTTAAAATGTGCATCGTAATCAATGCCAGAATGCAATCAAATTACTGTAAAGCTATACAATGGGAGGGACATTTGTAACCAGAGTTTAAATAGTCTGCTTAAAAATAGCAACAGAGCTAAAATCTTTGCTTTGCTAACATGTTTTTCAGCAAAGGAAAACTCTAAATGTTTTTTCTTAGGTATTGTAAGAAATAAATACGTTTCCAATGTTAAAAAGGATGAAATGCAGCGAGTTACAGCGAGAAACAGCAATCGTAGTCAGCCACTTTATAATAAAAAGTTAAGCAAAAGTAAAAATGAAGAGGAACAGGGGGCTTATTCTGAATTGCGATGCGAAAATCAATGCGATGCGCAAATGAAATGCGATGCGAAAGAAAATTGGTATTCTGTTAGACTTTCGCAATTGCATTCGCAATTTATTTCAAATCGTTGGCAACGCTGCTCAAATAAACATCAGTATCAACAAACGTCAAATTAAAAATAAATAAATTTTTTGTGCTTCGCTGTGAAAATTGTTTCTAAAATTTATTTAATAGGTCCAAACCTATTAAAATTTAAGTCAAATATTTTTTAATTTCTCTAATAGGTGGTCTATTAATATTTAGTTCTTCAGTTAACGTTTGCCACAAAGTATTTGCAGACTAACGTGCATTTGGTGTTTTTAAATGGCCTCTTGCCAAATGGCTGTGCTTATTCATAAATTCTATTTTTATTTAAAGTTGACGCGGTTTGTTTGTCTTATTGCTTACTTCCCTGAATTAAATAATAAATATATGATGAATACATAAATAAAATATTGTTTTTTACTTACATGTTTGTACTTTGCGAATGCTACTTTGTTGTCGAATAAATATTGCGAATTTGACATTTGTTTTCGCAATTTAGAATACCGATTTACCACCTTTTCGCATTTGAAATGCGATTAAAATAGAACTTTGCGAATATCGCAACAGAATAGCAATTGTTCGCATTTCTGTATTTTCGCATCGCATTGACTTTCGCATCGCAATTTAGAATAAGCCTCCTGATTACTTAAGCAACAGCAAATGTTTTTAAAATAAAGGCTGATTCACCCACAAGTTTCTGAAACATTTTTGGTTCGGAGAAATTTATTGTTTACTGAGAGTTTTCTACACCATGGTTCATCCATTTCAGAAAAGGCTGGTTCACCCACAAAAATTTTGATCCGAAACATTTTTTTTATATGTAGTTTCTCTCTCTCTCAAAAAATAAAACGTCAAACTTCATATAAAAAAAAATGTTTCGGAACAAAATTTTTGTGGGTGAACCAGCCTAAACTGGGTTCGTAAAAACAGTGCTGCCATATATAATTAAAAATGAAGTAAATACATATGTGCATAAATTTAAGAAAACTAATTATATTTGTGTCAAAATAAAGAAATAAAAAAATTAATATTTATAACATAACGTAACAGAATATTCAATGTAAAATATAAATCCCTGGGTGACAAACAAAAAGATTTCGAGTTAATACTCCTCATATTAATATGTTATTTACTTATTAATATGTTATTTTGCAAAAAAAACTGATATTTTCTCGAGAGTCAAATATATAAAATTTTTTGAGCGGCCAAGTTTTTTATTTTTGCCGCCAATACTTCTTTTTCTTTATATGTTTTTTTTCTTTTTTGCTTTTTGTTTACATTTTTTAGTTTACCATACTGAATTTGTAATACAAATTCCAAACAATATGGCATGACTATTTTACAAATTTCGCATGGTGTGGCAACCTTTTTTTTAAATGGATCGGACCAAATTTAAAATTAATTTAATTCACACTGAGAGTCGTTCGCACAAAATAATTTCTCTCGCTCTCTGAGAGAAACGTCAAACTACATATAAAAAAAATTTTGTGCAAACCAAAAATGTTTCAGAAACTTGTGGGCGAACCAGCCTTAATTGATTTGCTGATTGCTTTGCTGCAGCAGTAAGACATAGTCAGCTAAAGCAAATGCGTTTCTTTCTTTTTGTTTTTTTTTTGTATTTGCTTTTGCTGCACACTTTTCCACAGCAACAGTTAAGCAACTACATATGAATTAAAAATAGTCAAGCATTCTTACAAAAAGAACTGACTTCAAAACAGATTTCATCTGTCGGTTTAAAACGGTACAAGAGTATTGCCAAACACATCAAATTACATTAATTATTGGGATGCCCTTTTATTCCATCTCTAAACTTTATACTTGTTCAATTGTTTGGCAACATACATCGAATTAGAGCAACTACAGGGGCACACTTTTTTTATAAATTTAAATTATATACTTGCTGTTGTAGTAGACTTAGCAATCAGGTTTGTTGTAAATTTCAACCGTCTGTCTATAATGGTTAAACAGTTTGGCCACATACATCAGATTACATCAACTATTGTAAAACCCTTTAATTGATAATCTAAAATATTTATACTTCTTGTTGCACCCACCAAAATAGTGTACATTCTGTCTAATTTACAAGTGTTTGGAAACACCCTTGAATTTATAAATTCAAACTATAAACTTAGCAATACACGTCCATTGCAAGTTTCAGCTGTCTGTCTATAACGGTTCAAAAGTTTGCCACATACATTAAATTACATTAACTATTGGGACACCCTTCAATTTATAATTTTGAGTGTTTACACTTGTTATTATAACGGTCATTGTAATCGAAATCCTGTACGATTTTCAAGCGTTTCTCTATAACGGTTCAAACGATAGGCTCATATAAGTCAATTTACGTCATCTATGGGGACACCCTTTAAATTTTAGATTTATTTTTGTATTTCTTTTTACTATTGGGTGATATAGTAATACGCAGTTTTTTTTAATTTTAAAGAAGTGCGCTTTACAGTTCATAATACACTTAAAAACATGTATGTTGTATTGGGACACCCTTTAATTTTTAAGATTATGAACTGTTTTTAAAATGAGACCAATCTGTAAGCATAATCTAAAATTACAAAAAAATTTAAAAAACGGTTTAGAAATGACGGAGTTCTGCTGGCACAAACATAAAAAAGCAACATTCAGTCGAATTGAAGTCGGTAAAAAAGAAATAGTGGCGAAAGATGTTGCAAGTGTGTTGTTACTCTATAACGAACAGTTAAACCGAATTCGATTAAAATTTTAGGTTTTTTTTTTCGTATGGTCGGTTTATCTAAAGTTTCCACGAAATCGGTCGACGGATTCGTGAATGTTTGTTTATGCGTGCGTCAACCATGGTTAACTGACGGAAACAATTTTAATGAAATTTAAAACACAGGTAGATATTTGTCCTCATGGTAAAATAGGGTAGTTATATTTTGGAATAGCCGACGTGTTCGGAGTGCTACGAACGGCTAAAAAATTAAATCCAGGCAACGGTGGGTAAAATAAGCTGGTAAGAGATAAAAATAGTAATAAATTTCTTTTCCTGCTTTGATGCTTATTGGAAATTTTATGTTTTTTTCTACTGTCTTATTTCAGTATCAATTTTATTTATCTTAGCGATTTTTCAGTATATTTTTTATAACGATTTTTGTAACTACATATTGTTACGTTTTACCCTTTTTAGCAGGCAAACGTACGGATTCTTTCTGATTGCAAATTCCACTGTGGCTCGTTATTCTATATTCAAACATTATGGCTTTCTCTGGCTTTACTTCTCGATCCTACCGGTCTTGTGAACCCTTGGTCTCGTATTTACTAAACATGCGTTATCACCACAAACGCAGCCACCCACGCGAGACATGAACTACTCGATGCCTTGTTTAGTAACCTTAACCATCCACAGACATCTCCACTACTCCTTTTATCCAAGCCAGTCATCTTCTTTAATCCAGTAGCCACAACACACGTCTGCTATACACTGTTGTTATGCTGGTATTCACTTCCCCGCGCTAAACGCTCTTACTTTTTATTATACAGGGCTTCTTGACAATTATCTGTTGCTCTTATATTAAATTTGACGTCTCCACTAAATATTTGCCATGGCTTCACACAATAATTGTCTTTTGCCTGTCGGGAGGTTTGTACTGCTGTTTATAACAATTATTATTTTATCGAACTCGGACCCCCTGGTTTGTAGTACGCACCTCTACCAACGCAGCCATTGAGGCTGCTCAGCTTTTGTTGGCTAACTTGTGGTTTTGTTATTCCGTAAACACACCATTGGTTGTTGAATTAACTTTATTCACCACACTTATACGGAAACAACTACAGGGGTTGTCAGATTTTATTATTCGTAACAATATTCAAGTTTTTGACAAAAATTACGTAAAGGCTGGTTCACCGGCAAAAATTTTGTTCCGAAACATTTTTTTTATATGTAGTTTGACATTTTATTTTTTGAGAGAGAGAGAAACTACATATAAAACAAAAATGTTTCGGAACAAGTTCATTGGGTTAGATACATTCTTAGAGATACTTCCACGTTATGAAAGGACAATAAATTAGCAAATTTTCATTATGTTCCAGTTTTAAAAGTGCAGGTTTGTAAAATGGAAAACAATCCATTAAATTAAATTTAGAGGTAAATTAAAATTTTAAGGTGAAAGATGGCAGCTTTTTCAAGGAGACTTTTACATTACACGATGGTGATACAGAAGCTACAATAAATAATTATGAAATAACTTATTATTTAATTTTTTTATATCTTCTCTTCAAAAGCTTTAAAATGGTACCCATATTGACTCGGAAAATATCGGTAAGCGCCAATTTTTTCACTTGATGTTTTTTTTACTTATTTTTTAATTCTGTATCGCCCTATATATTCGTTTTTTATTTTTTATTAGAGTTACTTCATTGTTCTAAATAATATGGAAAAATTAGAGGTAGGCGCGGTGTTTTGCCCGCTGCGTCTATGTAAATGGACCGATCTTTCTGATTTCCAACAGCACTTCTTTCGACATTATGTATGATCGATTGGCGTATTAAAATTTTCGTTTTTTCAACACTTACACGGACGGACAGACGGACATCGCTAAATCGACTTCGCTATGCATAAAAACTCAGAATATATATACATATGTATATACTTTATGGAGTAGGAAATGCATATTGTTGAAAGTAAAAAGGGAATAACAAACATAGTTATACCCTTTTTCCACTTTTTGTTGTGAAGGGTATAAAAATATGATGAAATGAACATAGTTTTTAGTGAGATTAAATATTGGGCACGATTGTCAAATAAATTAAATACAATAGATTTCCTTAAGCTGGAGCCAGGGATATCAGGTATGGCGATTTCCCGTCAATCGAGGTGATTTTAAAACTCTTTTGGCAAGTTTTTTTGATTTTTTGATTTGGCGACTAATAAAGTGTTTGGTGATTTTCACATGTCTTCTTTATTTTGTTGCAACAATTGTCTATATGAAAAAATGGAGTGGAGCTAAAATATCATTTTCCTTAATTTCAACAGCGGTAAATGATAAAAGAGCGCAAAACTGTAAACTGTATGTGTCCTAAAGGTAATAAAATGATTAATTTAAGCTTAAATTTCAATCAAACAGTGTGGATGCAGGCAGTATGCGTCAAAAGCTGTATTCTAGTTTAATTTTATTTTTTTTTTTTTCAAAAATTCTTAAGCTATCACTTTCTTAAGAACACTTTCTAAAGAGTATAACCATAACTATTGATATGCCAAACACATTTCTCCCACTAAATTCTATTGACTGTGAGTTAACATATTGTTACGTTTATATAATTTACAAACTCTTAATTCATTGAGTTCTTTTATTGCAAAATAATTACACACAACTTTTACAGCTTTAATTAAATTAAGATTATTTACTTATTCCCAATTTTGGCAACTTAACTACTTTTGTAAGAGACAACCTGTTCGCTAAGTGACGGTAACAATCAAAATACATATGCTTGTATGTTCGCTGCTTTTATATATTCAAGTTACAGGGTTCAAGAATTTACTCAATATTTTCGCGCCATCTGTTAGTATAATTTTGCATTATGTCAGACACATGATGTAGGCATTGTTATTTACTTGTAGAACCTTCCATTATTATTTCAGACACATGATATGTATTCATTCTTATTTAGTTGTTATGCGATACAGTTGTGTGTATGGTTGTGCAAGGTTTCTTTATTTCTCGCTTTGCGTTAGTTATTTTTGCTTTGTGATCAAGAATATTTGTAGAAACTTCTAGCTTTGTAAGCATAAGCAACAGGCGCAATTATTTTTACTTGTTTTTATGATTTAAATAAAGGAAATGGATGATGAAAACATTGCACTATATTGTTATTCAATATCATATACAAAATTGTCAAAGATTATTTAAAAATTGTTATGAACCCTAATAATTTGATGTGTATGAAACTCAATGAAAAAAAAAAATACCTTTTGTTAATTGGAAGGATTATTTTAATGATGATATTCACACTAATTTATATAAATTCTGGCCGTAGGTTGACAGTTATAAGGAAACTGCAGGTACGTAATATTTTAGGGAAATTGTTGTGGCCGCTAATTCCAACTAATAATGCTTGCGTTGAGGGAGTATTTTCGATAATGATCAAAATACAAAGACTCTCCTGCGAAATAAAATGCATTATGATCTTCTTATACATTCTCAAGAAATGCTTAATAAGGCCAATTCGTATACAATGTATTCCAACGAAGAGGACGCTGATGAATGTCTTGATAATTAAGTATACAGCATATAAGAAAAATTATGAAACTTATTATTATTTTATTAACCCTCTCATGTCATTTGTAGCCTATAGGCAACATTGTATTCATGAGCCTATAAGTCCCGTTATTTGCATTTTTTGACTTACGGTTTTTTGCAACATACCGATATATATTTTGAGCAAGCTATCAGTTTATTATTTTTGTGTTAGTTGTGCACGTGTTCATGAAGCAGCCTTTTTTTTGCTAGAACGAAAGTATTACAATTTTTTCGTGGTTAAAGTGCTTAAACAAAAAGTGTGTTGTAAAACTAAAGTAAATATTTATTTTAAAACTAAGTTAATACTATTGATAAATAAAGGTTGAATGTGTTGTTTGTTTAAAACAATGTTTTGAAAGTGCTGTTGCAACATCCTGTAACTAACAAATTAGGACATCAAGGACATTGAATTTTTGCTCAGTTTATATTTGAACCAAGATTAACACATATTTGTCCTCCAAAATTTTTTTTCCAAGCCAACTTTATTATGACATGATTTAATTAAATTATAACCAGTTTGTTACAAAAGTAATAACTATCATGTGTTCACTAATTATTTGTTGCTTTTTAAAGAAAACGTTAACTTAATTTTTTTTTATTAAATTAGGATTTAAACTGTGGATATTAAAAATGAATCGAAATTAATTTTTTGGCTTTAGTTCATTTATTTTAATTTCTTAAAACCTTTTTAGAAAAAAATTTATTTTACTTTTTGGTTTATATGTAAATGTTTCTTTGACCTTTTTAAATAATTTTTCTTTTCTAATTTATTAAGCACTAGGTCAGTTTTATAAATAATAAAAATTTTTTTTTTTTTTTTTTATTTATATTTTCAATATTTCGCCACACCTTTGGGTGGCATCATCAGGAAACAGGAAACAAAAAAAAAAAAATTAAATTTTCTTTTTTCAAAAATAACAAAAATTTAAATTTAATTATTTTTTCAAACAAAAACAGAAAAATTAAAAATCAAACGACAAAAAACTCAAATATTTAAACATTTACATTTTTATAAATTTAAAACTCAAAAAATTTTCAAGTAAAATAACTCAATAATTTTAAACATTTACATTCTTATAAAAATTTTAAAAACAGAAAACATTCAAATTACTTTAAAATTTTAAAAAACTTAATACAAATACATTAACATAAACTTTCACGATAGAAATGTTACAAGCAATCATATACTCTACAGCTCCAAGATTGTATGGGTTACCTAAAATTCACAAGGAGGATTTTCCTTTAAGACCGATTTGTTCTTTTATAAATTCTCCATCTTATGAGTTATGTAAATATATTACAATGATTTTAAAAAAGATTATAGAAAATTCAAAATATAATGTTAAAAATTCGCTTGAATTTAAAGAGAGGATAAGGAACATAAGTGTTCTGAATGATGAAAAATTAGTATCTTTTGATGTAGTCTCTTTATTTCCAAGTATACCTGTTGATTTGGCATTGAATATTATTGAAGAAAAATGGAATGTAATACAGGAATATACTAGGATGGAAAAATGTTTATTTTTACGAATTTTAAAATTCTGTATTGAAGATAACAGATACTTTCAATATAATGGTAACATATATTTGCAACAAAAAGGGCTTCCAATGGGATCTCCAGCTTCCCCTGTTGTGGCAGATATTATTATGGAAAAATTATTAGACACGTGCATTAATGAAGTTAATATAAAACCAAGAATAATGACAAAATATGTTGATGATTTGTTTTGTATTATTTCTGCATCTGGTATTGAAAATATGTTAGAAACATTAAATAATTTCAATAGTTGTATAAAATTTACAATAGAAATAGAAAATAATTTTAAATTGCCCTATTTAGATACGTTAGTAGTAAGGAGAGGGAATAAACTAAAAATGGATTGGTATCAAAAGCCAACAGCTTCCGGGAGAATTATTAATTATTATTCAAAGCATAATAAAAGAATAATTATTAATACGGGAAAAAATTTGATAGAAAAAGTACTTAAGCTAAGTGATAAGGAATTTCACAAAAGCAATAAAGATAAAGTTAAAAAGATATTAATTGATAATAATTTTCCAATGAGAGTGATAAATAGTTTGTTTAAACAGTTAAGGTTTAGAAGAGCAAATAATACAAGAGATGTTACAGAAACTAAAGTTTACAAGTCTTTAATTTATGTACCAGAAATAGCAGAAAGGATTGAAAAATCAAAAATTTTTGATGGGGATAAATATAAAATGGCATACAAAACTTATAATACTTTAAATAGATTATTTAGTAAAACAAAAGATAAGATTAAAAAATGGGACATGTCAAATGTAGTTTACAAAATACCTTGTAATGGTAATGATAGTGAGAATTGTAATAAGGAATATGTAGGTACGACAAAAAATAAACTAAAAACTAGAATAGCTGGACATAAGTCTGATCAAAGATACAGGGACGTTAATAATTCACAAAAAACTGCATTATCTTCCCATTGTGCCAGATTTAATCATTATCCTAACTTTGAAGATGCATCTGTTTTAAATATAGAAAATAATTATAAGCGTCGGTATATGTTAGAGATGTTACAAATAATTAAAATACCAACAACAAAAAGAATAAACTTTAAGGCTGATACTGATAATGTTGCGCAATGTTATAGACATTTAGTGCATAAAAATTAATTAACGTTTGAGAGTATATGATTGCTTGTAACATTTCTATCGTGAAAGTTTATGTTAATGTATTTGTATTAAGTTTTTTAAAATTTTAAAGTAATTTGAATGTTTTCTGTTTTTAAAATTTTTATAAGAATGTAAATGTTTAAAATTATTGAGTTATTTTACTTGAATGTTTTTTGAGTTTTAAATTTATAAAAATGTAAATGTTTAAATATTTGAGTTTTTTGTCGTTTGATTTTTAATTTTTCTGTTTTTGTTTGAAAAAATAATTAAATTTTAATTTTTGTTATTTTTGAAAAAAGAAAATTTAATTTTTTTTTGTTTCCTGTTTCCTGATGATGCCACCCAAAGGTGTGGCGAAATATTGAAAATATAAATAAAAAAAAAAAAAATTTTATTATTTATAAAACTGACCTAGTGCTTAATAAATTAGAAAAGAAAAACTTTTTGGTTTATTTTTAATTTAATTTCTAAACATTTTTAGAAAGAAAAATTATTTACAAATCTATGCGGACGTTTTCCCAACAAGAAAAATTAGACTCTAATCGATGACTGCAACAAAAGCAAATACAAATGTTGTTATGTGACTCTTATTTCGCTGCAGTTTCGTCGCCGACTAGCTCAATACGTGACATCAGGGAAGAGGTTCCAACCCGAACAGCAGCACAGAGACCCGCATTGAGCTAGTCGGCGACGAAACTGCAGCGAAATAAGAGTCACATAACAATATGGCGCCCAATCGAATGTAAACTGTGTAGTATATAAGTCAACTGGATATACTAAGCAAAAAAGTAACTGGAATTTAGGAATGGCCCAAAGACGAATAGGTAGAGCTGGAAAGATCAGAGTTTTCAGAATATGCAAAACTATAGGCTTCAGTCGGTAGTCCGCAGATCCTAGCAAGGCTAAAGGATTTTTGTGCAATCTCTAAAGCTCTGGATGGATTCAGTGACTATCGTCGTTTACACAATACTATAAGTATTTTACTATTAAGCGTGGGGGTTGAAAGAAAAGTGCATCCCACAGAAGTAGTTAAGGTGTTTAGTTTTGTTTTGGGTTAAATTCCGTGATTCTGAAGAAGGTAATTGTGCAGGTATAATACTAGAGTAGCCGCTCTGAAATTATTGACAGAGGACTGTAGTACTCTGATGATATACCATACCTAAAACTTAAACTATGAAAACTCCAGGGAGAATTGCTTCAGTGATTTATAGCTACCACAGCAGCCGCTCTGACAGATTTGGTCAGGGGTCAGATGTGTTGTGAAGTCCGTACTTCTCTGAAAAAAAAAAAAAAATTCTCACTGGTAATTCATGATTTGTTTTAGTAAACTATCTTGTGAAACACTTAAAGAGGCTCATGAGGGGCACTCATGTTTTTTTTTATGTTTTTTTTTTCCACACACAGCTCTATTAATCTTACCTCACACAACCGAACGTTTTTTAAATTTTGATTTAATTTAGAAATTGTTTGTACTTATCAATCTATTATTAACCACTTGAATTTTCAGTGGCAATTCTACTTACAATTGTCGCAATTGCGTTTTATAATTTGATACTTTTACTCTTATATATAAAGTTTTATTATCATAGTCTGTTGGTGGTATAACCTTGTATTTTTTTGTTTGTATGTGTCTTAAGTCTTTTGTTTGTTTGTTTGTTTTGTAAGTTTGTTTATATTATCTTATTTAATTTTAATTTACAGAGGATTTTCGTTGTTGTTATTTTTGGTAGCGTTAGTTTTATTAGTTTTTTTTTTTTGTTTTATTATATAATCATTTGTTTTTTTTTATACATACAAACAGTTGATAATTCTAATTATTTAGTTTTTATTCTTCAGTGGGTTTAGTTAGTTTATAGTAATTATTGTGAAGTTTTAGCGGTCACAGTAGTTAGTATATATATTTTACTTTTAAAACTACTTTGATTTATTAATTTTCTTATTTGTCGGGCCTAATATTTTTGGTCCTCATATTTTTTAAATCTCATAAGTTTCGGACTGTTGTTCGTGTTGAAGATTTGGTAGGGCTATAGGTTTGTCTTTTACTGGCTTGTTCCGACATTAATGGACGAAGTTGGTAATATTCAAGAAAGGGAAACTAAAAGAAAATCAGAGAAAGTAAAAAGGCATAGGGGGAGAAGTTTGTCTTTTGATTTAAATAGATCCTCACCACAAGTAAAAGAAAAATATTTAAGGGACAATCAGTCAGTTAGAATGGCGACTAGACCACCACAAATTCAGGATATGTCTGAGACAATTAACGTTTCCACAGCAAACAAAGGTGCAATACCAAAAGATATAAATAGAAATTCAAATCAACGAACTAACAATACAAGTCGCGACGATATATCTCCTGTTATGAAATCCTTGGTTGCTGGTAGCGTAGAGGATATGAAAAACGGGATACATCAGTCCATCAATGAAATACTAAATGATAAAATGAGTAAAGAACTGGGTAAGGTACATGAGAGCATAGGTCAACTGGCAGAGGTTGTTAGAAACCTAACTCTGAGAGAAGCACAGCGATCGAATGAGTCAAACGGTTCTACGATTGGTCACGATTCCAGACGTGTTCATTTGGCACCCCAGGCCAGATACGATTTTCCGCCACAGATTCAAAATAATCATCATGATGGATGGAGAATCAGGGTCGATAAATTTGGGTTGGAATTCAACGGAAACCAAGGCGGCCGCGACCAATTATCAGTAGAAGAGTTTGTATTTAGGTTAGAGCATATGCAAAGGCATTACCAGATACCGTGGCAGGAGATTTTGAGGGACTTTCATCTGCTGGTAACTGGAACAGTAAGACAGTGGTATTGGGCACTGCTCCAAACCACAGTTATAAATGATTGGAATACTTTACGAGTGGCCTTAATAAATCGTTACAAAACTGTTAGGTCGAGTTGGGAACTTATGCAAGAGCTTATAGAAAGAAAACAAATGCCCGGAGAGTCTATTGATGAGTATTTTCACAGCTTGAATTTGCTAAGAGCAAGGCTAGAAACGCCAGTTGCAGAGGGCGAGATGGTACGAATAGCTAAGCGGAATCTTAGAGAAAACATCGCACGCATAGTCTATCCCATGGCAGTATCATCAGTCGAACAATTACGAATTGAATGTTTGGAAGCTGAGAGAACTTTTCCTCGTAAAGACTCCCGTAGCATACCTACTCAACCGGCGAGGCCACAACGTTATGTGAGTGAAGCGGTGGTTAATATTGCAGAGGACATGGACAATGAAGTATATGGCGAAGTAGCAGCCGTAAATATGGTTTTGACTTGCTGGAATTGTCAGCAAAAGGGACACGGGTTTAAGGAATGCATGTCCCAACAAAGGTCTTTGTTTTGCTATAAATGTGGTAGGCCGAATACAATAACGCCTAACTGCCCCAAGTGTTTACCGGCTCGGGAAAACTTGAGGCGGAGCGCGGCGTTACCGGGGGAGCCACGGTCCAGCGAGCTTGCCCCGACACAAATTTAAATGCACCTAGTACAATCCCGCATATGTCACAAATGCATCATTATTTACCCCTTGAATTAAGAGAACAAAATTATAAAATAGTAAGAGAGAAAATTTTTAATGATAAAAATTCTTTTGAAATGAATGGAAAGGATACAACAATGAAAGCAACAACAACTAAAGATTTACCCAAAATAAATAACAATCAATCTATGTCCGAACAATCAAAATTAAAAGCAAGAAACTATAATTACATTTTAAAACTAAGAAACGATTTTATTAAAAGAAAAGTACAGGTGCGGAATTACATAAAAAATTGCCAGACATGTAAGGAAACAAAATCCTCTAATATCCATGCAATGCCACCGATAGGAAATGAAGTTCATACGGATAGACCTTTCCAAAAGATTTACATTGATTTTCTAGGTAAATATCCTCGGTCTACAAAGGGTAATGCGTATATCTTTATCGTAGTTGACCACTTTACCAAATTTGTTTTCTTAAAAGCCATGAAGGAGGCGACGGCTAAAAACGTTATACAATTTCTCATTCAGGAGGTCTTTCAAAAGTTCGGAGTTCCGGAGGTATTGCATAGCGACAATGGCCAGCAATTTGTTTCAAACGCCTTTAAGGAAATGATAGAGACCTACAACATAACACACATGAAAACCGCATTCTACTCGCCTCAGTCGAATGCGGCGGAACGAGTTAACCAGTCCGTGTTGGCAGCCATTCGGGCCTACTTAGAGAATGATCAACGAGAATGGGATCTGTATTTGCCAGAAATAGAATGCGCACTCAGATCTTCTGTACACGCAGCAACAGGTGTGACACCATTTTTTGCCTTGTTCGGATACCATGTATACTCAAATGGAGCAGACTACAGGCTAGCAAGGAAATTACAGTCTATGTCTGACCACGATATAATACATTTGGAAAGTAAGGACCGGCTACAAATTATACGGGAAAACATTAAAACCAATTTAACAAACGCCTATCAACAAAGTGCACAACGATACAATAAGAAAGCCCGGATTGTAAAATTTATTCCAGGCCAGGAAATCTACAGGAAAAATTATGCACTGTCGGACTTTAGAAACAACATAAACGCTAAATTTTGCCGCAAATATTTAAAATGCCGCGTTGTGAAACCAATTGGTAACAATATGTACGAACTGGAAACAACTCAGGGTAAGCCTATTGGAATTTTCCACGCAAAGGATTTAAAAGTCTAAAATTTAAGTGCGCTGAGTTTCTATGAAAGTCTGGGTGAGGTGTAAAAAAAAAAAAAATTGTGTTTCCGTTTTTTTTTTGTGCTGTAAGCTTGTTTTGTTTAATTTATCAGCAGCGTTTATTAGTAAGTACGTATCTGCCGATTTCAAGAAATAATTTAAAAAAAATATATATATATGTATATTAGTAGCGGTTCAAAATTAAACAACTTATTCACTGGAGATGAGTTTGTTTAGGAAGATGAAAATTCGATAAAGGTCCCTACAAGGGCATAATATCTAAAACACATTCGACACATAGCTAAACAGGATTCTTATATCGTATATGTGGAAATATAGTTGCTCGAGAGTAAAAAGCTTAGAGGCCAGACAAGATTTTTTATGGACTTTGCTAACTGGGGAAAGAAATCGTGTTAGTGTTAGTAAAGTTTAAGAGTTAGTTTTTTTTTTATTTGAAAGCTTACCAGATTGCCCGGCTGGAGACTCCGCAGGGCGTGGGAATTCCCCACGTTTGCAACCGAGACGTGAAGATACAAACACACACAAATTTACCCGCACACCGGTCCTACTGCATGTAAATTAGTAGCCCCGGAGTTTTGTTGCGGGGGTAATGGCACATACAGCAGTATGGTTGAGGGAAAAGATGGACCAATGTATAACAGGTAGAATTGATGGGGATTATGGCCCGCTCTTTGTGTATAGGATGATAGTTGAGAACAGATAAAAGCTTGTTTTAAGGGAAAATATCTTTAATTCTTTTTGATGCTGTGGTTGGTTGTCTGCTGCTTGCTGATTTTGATTCGTAGTATAATATGTCAAAATAGTGTAGTAGTACAGGAGAGTTGTATTTTAAAAAAATAGAATCAACCGCAATAAAGCAGACTGAATCGTTTATGAATAGTTCAGTTTAATAGCGCCATACATGTCTGTTCTACGTTTTATGACAAATGGAACAAGACATTTTTTTTTTTTTTAAAAAAATTTTTTTCAAAAATTGGAATAAATTTTAAAATGGAGAAAATTTGGAATAAAAGTAGGTATATTGAATATTGGGTAGAGAAAGTCTAGTCAGTATAGTTTTAGCAGCCGAAACAAATGGTTGGTAGAAAATAAAAGTGATTTTGAAAATATTTAAAACTCATTAAAAAAAAAAGACAATTGTCCTTAAATATCGGTAATTACTTTACCAAAATTAAAATTAATTGTAATAAAAAGAAGACAAAAAAAAAAGGAAGAATATTCAGCAAGTTTTGGGTATTGAATAATTCGTTAAATTCAAATTTGGTGCATGTGGGTGAAATTAACTTTATTAGGGTAAGTTTTAATCCTAGCTATAAAAAAAAATAGCAGAAAATTTATTATAATGTTTATAGTGGATAGCAGTTTCTTTAAGTAAAATATCCTTGCAGTCCCTAGCGGATTTTCTGTGTTGGGGACGATTGGGCAGTTTTCAAAGGCTTGGTCCTGGGTTGAGCTGCAAAGAAGAAGACAGAAATTAATCTCAGGTAATATAGAATAAAATTGAAGCGTCGATTGTTAAAAAAAAGAAAAAAAAGGAATTTACTTACTGTGATTGAAAAAAGGGGCAGCCATTAAAAAAAAAAAAAATAAAAGGGGAGCCATCTTTAAAATAAAAGCACCAGTAGGCTCTGCCTCAAAGTATCCGACTTCGGCTCATTAAGCCATTACAATTTTCTTTTTGTCACGAAAAAAATAATAATAATAATTTATATATAATTATACCTGAAATTAAAAAAAAAAAAAAAATTAATTGATTGTAGTCTAAATGAAAATGATTCAACTTATTTAATTAGATTATAGAAGTTAAGGATAGTTCACATATATAATTAATTGTTTTAGTTGTCTTATTTCTTTTACATATTTGATTTAAAGTAATTTACAAAAAAATACAAGTTTGTTAGTGCCTAAATCTAAAATAATCTAGTTTTGTTTTTTTTTTTGTGTGCAAGAATAATTTTGTTTCGTATTGCCGGAAGATAATTAGTTGTGATCAAATAAGTTTGAAAAGTTTCGCTAAGAAAGTGTTGCTGAACCACCTAAAGGAGCTCATTTAGGTAGGGTATAGTAGATTTTATTTCCTTGTCGTCCAAAATTATTTTCCTAGCATAACGAGTAAAATCAGCCCTTTTATTGGGCATTGGTTGTGAATTGATTTCGTATTATTTTTTTTTTGTATTCGAGATGAACTAAATTCAGATTTTTTTTTATTTAGGCACCTTATCTTTTTTAGTAATAGCAATATCCTAGATTACATAAATGTTATCATTCCTTCTAACTTTTTAATGACCTTATTGTAACCAATCTAATTAAATATTATTTTTTGTTTGTTACAAATTTTGCTTTTACATTGTGACCGTTAGGTTTAATTTTGTTTAATAAATATGTAAATTTATAATTGCAGTTGAGCAAACATGAGTTTGTGGTAAATTTGTGTTGAAGTTCGGTTGGATGTGAGGTAAGTGTAGAAATGTAAGTGTGTGTGTGGAAATTGGGGGATGCAATAATGATCGCTTTGGAATACTGTGTCCCAGGTTGGGTGGGCGAGTGGGGAGCAAAACATCTGGCTCTCCCTCAAAAGTGTTTCTGGTTGTTTGACATGTCTTTTTTGTGTTGTTATTTTGATATTTTTTTTTATTGTGCGTGTCTCTGTGCTGCTGTTCGGGTTGGAACCTCTTCCATGATGTCACGTATTGAGCTAGTCGGCGACGAAACTG
Organism: Gymnosoma rotundatum; assembly: GCA_916610165.2. Lineage (NCBI taxonomy): Eukaryota > Metazoa > Arthropoda > Insecta > Diptera > Tachinidae > Gymnosoma > Gymnosoma rotundatum. The sequence goes on along the minus strand of OU744336.1, from coordinate 124,849,294 downwards.
CAGCGAAATAAGAGTCACATAACAATGTACAAGACGAAATACAGAGAGAACAGTAAAGAAATACTTTGGTTTGTGTGTAAATTTCGTCTAACCAAATCAATACTGATATGAATATATCTTGTATTCTTATTTACAAAGTTACTTGGTTAAATAGATGATGTTTACAATTATATAACATAAGGTAGATAAATCCGAAGAATGATGATCAAGGACATAGCCTTCCAGAAAGTGCAGCATTACATTCTGCTGGCGTCTAATTTTTCTTGTTTTCTTTGGACAACGTCCGCATACATTTGCAAAGTTTTTCTTTCTAAAAAGGTTTTTAGAAATTAAATTGAATGAACTAATGCCAAGAAATTAATTTGGTTTTATTTAGAAAACAAAATTTACATATTTAAGTCTAAGGGAATAATCCAAAACAGACTTATGAAATAAAATACTTAAATATAGCTTATATATAAAAATAGTTTATAATAATGTAAAATTATTACATGCTAAATATTACACAATATTAGTTTAAATTTGCAATAGAGTTTTTTTAAAGCAACTGCACTGAAGTTTACAGTACCATTAATTCAATTTAAATGGCTTTATCATTTATTTTATTATATGTTCGTTTTATATCATTGCAAACTTATAAAGTGATTTTTAATAAAAAAAGTCAATATGGTACAGCATCTACAATGTTATGAGCAAACAAATATGAATAATTAAAAATAAAAATTGCATTTCGTGGCTATACCGAAGGTTAATACGAGTACGAAAGCAAAAACAAATATACAAGACGAGTTACAAAGAGAACGACAAAGAAATGCCTTAAGTTGTGTGTGGACTTCGTCTCTCCAAATTAATCGTAAGATTAGTTGGTTAAATAGATGGTGTTTACGATGTACATAACATAAGTTAGACAGATGCGAAGAATGCTGATGAAGGATATGTGTGTGCATTTCATTCTGCCTATCGTCTAATTTTTCTTGTTTTCTTTGGACAACGTCCGCATACATTTGTAAATAATTTTTCTTTCTTCCTAAAAATGTTTAGAAATTAAATTAAAAATGAACCAAAAAGCCAAAAATAAGTCAATTTTCACTCAGTTATAAGATCGACTATATATGGTTTAAGTCCTAATTGAAAAAAAAATTTAAAATTAAATTTGTTGTTTATATACTGCTTGGTTGTTTGTTGAAGATTGTGGGGAGTGTTACAGAAAGGGTGCCTCTGCCATATTAATTTGCAGACCGAGTAATTTTAAACCTCCCCTAGGCACGTCTCCTGGTGTTGTGAGAGTGAACAATTTTCTATAGGAATCTTGTGTTATTACTCTCTAGAACTCTTTAGAAATTAGTGTGTTGTAAAGAAATTTGACATCTAGATTGTTAAGATCTTTAGCCAGTTTTATGGAGTTAAAGTAAGGTAATGATGCGCGATATCGTGTTATATTGTAGTTGTTACTGTTGTTTTCGTTGCCAACATTCTTAAGCCCTTAGTGTACCAGCGGCGCGAGGACGACATGTTAACTTTAATGTTAAATTTAAAATTATCTACTTCTAAAATTAAGACATTATGGTGAACATTTACTGAGGTAAATAGCTTAAAATATTCATAGACTTTCGTTTTAAAATATATTGAACAAATATTAAATCTAACACTATTAAATTTATTGTAAATAAAATTAACTTAAAGAAAATCAATTTCATAAAATGAATCTATTAGACTTATTTCAAAATCCTTATTGACATTAAAAGGAATTATGTTGCCGTTGCGCCCAACTCAAACTATGTCCTTCAAATTAAAGTTCCCAAGGATTAAAAATTGCGTATTTGGACCTATTTTCTCTCTAAGGTATAATATATTACTTACATGAGATGCATATACGTAATTCATACGAACTAATAGGCGGTATGTATAAAACACAAAGGCAAATCAGACCAATCTGAACTGGAACTAAAACAAACAGCTGACCAAGCAAATCGTCAACAATAGCATAGGAACAAGCATGGGATTTTAGTTCTTTCCTCACCGCAATTAAAATATCACCACCTAGTGAATTGTAGCCATTTCAATGAAATTTTATTTTTTTATAAAAAATATTTTTAATTAAAACAAGTAAGCCTTTGACATTGATTTTGGCGAATTAAAAAAAAATTCTGTCAGCCCAACGAATCCAATAAAGATTCCACTACTCCAACTAAATTTTTTTTGATGAGTGTCTGTACTAAATTGGTTTGTGTAAAAACTACAATAACTTAAAGCAACTGTTCAACTGACAAGCATCACTGTTGCAATATTAAATAGAAAACACAAAATCTTATAAAATAAACGAAATTGAATTGTTCATTTATAATATACCGAAATATAGTACTATTGAGATTTCGAGCAAAATCTAGTTGGTTTTAAATAGATTTCCCATAAAAAGCAAAATATACTATAAAATCTACTCAAAATCTAGTGCTACTTATTAATGCAACTATGGTTTATTTTCATAATGTACCAAGAAATACCACGCTGTACAACAAAAAATTACAGTAATTTAAAACAATAAAAGGAAATTAATAAAATGTGTTAATAAAATGAAGGCATAAACAAAAGAAAAAATTAATGATGTGTAAATTTTAAATATTTAATTTAATAATATAATATAAATGAATAGAAATTATTTTGGCTTAAGTTCATTTATTTTTAATTTCTAAAATCCTTTTTTTTTTTTTTTTTTTTTTTAGAAAGAAAATTTATTTTTACAAATGTGTACGGACGTTTTCCAAAGAAAACAAGAAAAATTAGACGCTAGCAGAATGAAATGCTGCATTTTCTGGACCGCTACGACCTTCATCAGCATTCTTCGCATCTATCTACGATGATTGAAACAAAGCAAAAACAAAATGTACAAGACGAAATACAGAGAGAACAGTAAAGAAATACGTTGGTTTGTGTGTAAATTTCGTCTAACCAAATTAATGTTGATATGAATATGAGTGTTCTCGTGTTCTTATTTACAAAGTTAGTTGGTTAAATAGATGATGTTTATAAAAATACACAACTAAGGTAGATAGATGCGAAGAATGCTGATGAAGGTCGTAGCGGTCCAATAATAATAATTTTCTTTCTAAAAAAAAAAAAAGATTTAAAAATAAATGAACTTAAGCCAAAATAATTTCTATTCATTTATATAATATTCAAAGTTATAATTTAATAAAAATTAAATTATTTAATAATATATATTTTTAGCTAGTGTCAAAAAAATACAATGTAAACGAACTAGATTTTGAAATAGATTTCAAATCAAGGCACATTAATTTTACAGGTAATAGCAGTTCTAAAACAACTACAACAATAACTAAACAACATGTGTTTTGTTTTTGTAAAATATATTTTCAGATGTCAAATCAACTTACGCACAGTGGTTTGAAAATGATTTTTTTTACAAAATTCTGTATCTTATGAACCACTCAATATATCTCAACGAAATTTTACAGAGGCCGGTCAGGCTCCTAGGGTGAAGGAGGGCTTTAAAGAAGGGCCCCAAATTTAGGTACCTCAGACATATAATTTTTTGAAAATGTTGAAAAAGTTTTTTTTTTTTATCTCATATGTTAAGATTTTTTAAATTTAATTAGACCTTGCAAATATCTATAAAAGTATGTTTAATAAATGTCCAGGGAGAAAATGAGCCTACAATTTTTTTTTTGTTAATTTCTGCCAATCTTACCTTAGTGTTTTTGGCGTAGTACGCTTATTAATTATTGGATTATTACTGCTATATTCTTTATAAAATTTAAAATAAACAAGTTTAAAGTTTTGTTTTCATAGCGCTTTTCGTTAAAAAGTTACAAGCCTCTGAATTAAGAAAATGTAAAAATATCGTTTTTTAAGGATTTTCCGGTTTTTTCTTGCTTATGTAATTTAAATTTACTTTAGTACTAGCAAATTTGTTTAAACAATTTAAAAGTCAAACTATTGCAAATGCGAATAAAAGCAAAATTAGGTCAACAATTTTAATGGTTCCCCCTCAGCCCTTTCCAACATTGCCAATTTTGGAACAAATTTTTTTTACCAAACTTCTTGGTTTTAACATACAAAATGAGCAAACAAAAAATTATGAGGAGGCGCCTCGTTTTTAAATAAAATCCAGTGTTAAAAAAGTCTGAAACATTTTAGTTTTATGAAAATTTTAAATATATTTCAACAACCCCACTGTAAGAAAAAAAATTTGTAGGAAAAAAAATAATAAGTGTAAACAAAATTTGACATCTGAAAACATAAACAAGAAAGTCAACTGATCTACTGCCACTACCTAGTATATTACTCTGCCTTGATTTCAAATCAAATGTAGTAGATTTCTGTGTAATGTAAGTGCACTATATGAAACGTTCAATTTGTTTATTAAATTGTTCAAAGAAAAGAGATTATGAACATTAAGATGAAATTGAAAGCAGCCGATGTCGTACATGTTCTAATACCATAAAAGGTTTGAGACTTCTAACAAATTTTGGGGCATCCCACAACAAAAATCCTATGCAGAACTAATCACTGAATTCTCCATCATAAAAATAAGATTTGTGGGCTTTTAATTAAATTTTTGTGATTTGTGCCACAATTTATATGCGACGGGTGTACACGAAGGCTTTAAGCAGCACATACATTTATACATCAGATCCATAAAGTTAATGAACAACTTGTGGCTATGTTACCTAGACAAGAGCTAAACAGTTGGATTGTTTGCAGGAGGTTCAAGTTGATATGCGAACATGTTTGGAAATAGAAACGGAACAGGGTGATGCCACTGCAGGCGATAAAGCGGTTGCAAACCACAAATGTTTATGAGAAGTTTCCTAACGAAAAAAGTAAGCGGTAGCGAAATGGCCATCGAGACGCGCTTTCACCTTCAATAATCAATATCGGTTATTTATAATATAATAATACATTATTATACAAGTATTTTTTCTTCTATTAATTAACTTAGTTTTGTTAAAAATTTAAATGTTTTTCTTTTTTATTAATTTTTCATAATTATATATTTTTTTTTTTGTTACAAAAAACTGCATTATCTTCCCATTGTGCCAGATTTGATCATTATCCCAACTTTGTAGATGCATCTGTATTAAATATAGAAAATAATTATAAACGTCGGTATATGTAAGAGATGTTACAAATAATTAAAGTACCATCAACAAAAAGAATAAACTTTAAGGCTGATACTGATAATGTTTCGCAATGTTATAGACATTTAGTGCATAAAAATAGTTAACATTTGAGAGTATATAATTGATTGTAACATTTCTATCGTGAAAATTTATGTAAATGTTTTTGTATTATGTTTTTTTTTTTAATTTTTTTTAAATAATTTGACTGTTTTCTGTTTTTTAAATTTTTTTGAGAATGTAAATGTTTAAAACTTTTGAGTTATTTGACTTGAATGTTTTCTGTTGTTCGAAACCTAAGCAACTTTTTCGCACTAAGTAATAATTAAATAATTCATGGAAAATATTTTTTTTATTTACTACTATACATTGTGTTTATAACCTAAAAATAGCTACAAAAATTAAATTCCATTTTTTTGGAAGTTATGATAAAATAAAAACAAATTAACTTAAAAATTCGCTGTTCAAAACCTAAGCAATTAATTATATTTGGTATGATATCCTTTGTTTCTTACGCCCTCAGCGCATATTTTGGGAATAGCTTCATTAAGATTCGATAGAATAGATAGCTTCCCACTCTGGTTTTAGACAGTTCATCAACTTCTGTTTATTTTTAAAGTGTCGAGTTCCAACTCTCCGTTTTAAAATTTCAAAGAGGTTCTCTATGGGATTAAAGTCTGGCGATTGCGGTGGCCAATCCAAAACTTGAAACCCATTAGCTGATAACCAATCCTTGACTAACTTCGATGAGTGTTTTGGGTGATTGTCTTTTTAAAACACCCATCGAAGTGGCATTTCCCACTCAGCATAGTTAAGCATGTAAGTTGCTAAAATGTCTCTGTAAACAAAACGGTCCATTCTACAAAGGGACCAACACTGCTGGCGGAAAAACAAGTCCAAACCATCACATTTCCACCCACATGCTTTATAGTGGCTATTGAGTACCGAGGATGTAGCCACTTTTCTTTTGGTCTTTTCACGTGGCAACCTCCATCTGAATTTAGTAAGTTAAATTTAGATTCATCATTAAACAAAACAGTTCTATATTTGGATATAGTCCAATCTATATGTGTTCTAGCAAAATCCAACCTAAAACAACCAAAAAGCTGAGAAAATCAGAGACTACGTTGCAGTCAATGCTTCTTAGTCAGCATAGGCTTCTTAGATGGCATGAAGCTCCTTAAGTTTTGTTCCAATACACGTTTTCTTACTGTGAAAGAACTAACCTGAAGTTCAAGCTCATTCACTATGTCTTTCGACGTAATAAATGGATTTTTTTTTAACTAGACGGAAAATTTTCTGGTCTGTTCGCTCAGAAGTTTTTTGTGGTCACCCACCGCTATTGACTTCCTCTACTTTCCCAGTAGCTTTATACTTTTTTATAAGTCGGGAAACTATTGATTTGTTAATATTCAATTGGTTTGCTATAGCAATTTGGGATTTACCGCTATTAAAAAGTTCAATAATCTTTAGCTTAAAAACTGATCCATAACGTGTTCGCGTCATTGATGCACTTCTAAAGAATTGGTACTACTTAAATGCATAAATAAATACAAATTCGAGTGTTATTCTATTCAAATCGAAATCTAGATTCCTTATCGTCTAGACACATAAATTTCGATTTTTTATGAAGGTAGATATGTGCGAAATATGTTAATGACGGCTGTAGTGATCAACAAAATGCTGCATTTCATTCTGCTGGTGTATAATTTTTCCTGTATTGTTTGGAAATCGTCCGCCTATATGTGTAAATAATTTTTCTCTCTAAATTTGTTTAGAAATTAAAACAAAATCTTAATCGGAAATTAATTCAATTAATTTTTTATATTTCGAATTAATAATAAACGAAATTTTTCATTTCCTTTTAATGTAATAAAGGGATATAAATAATATAATTTCATATTTTAACAATATTAACATGTATGTACTTACATTAACTAAACAGTGTATACATATATTTTGGTATTTAAATATAATTTAAATATAAAGAGACAGTAATTTACCTAAAATATTAAATATATGCGGGAGAGTTATCATCCGCCAACAAGTTAATAATTTTCTGTTGAAGCATAGTGTTTTATCATATGTTTCGTATGCTTAAATTGCATACCATCGGTGGCAGCTAAAATTTCATCAATAAAACTTTGAGAATTATGAATGGTAGTGCCTCCCAAAATAACACGATATCCAACATTATTTAACTGATGAACGGCTAAAGATTCTTCGTATGTTGTGCCGCCTACCATAAAAACAACAACTTCCTGAGGTGGTCGACGAAATGGTACTAGTTCTGAATTAATAGCTGGATAAGTAGGATCTAATTCACGACCTTTGAATACATCTTCTAAAGTTTCTTTAAGCAATGGTGTATGTTGAGTAAAAACATTTTCAACTCCCTTTAAACCTTTAATAAGATTACGTGTCAATTTGACGGCATCTGTTATGCGCACTAAATTAAAAAGTTCTCCCTGCCGCACATGAGTTCCAGCGTATTCGATTAGACTGGGAATTATATGAGTTTGAGCACCTCTCATTTTTAAAATTTGCAATAAACTGGAGGTGTCACAGTTTGCGTGCCGTTCATAGCGTAGGGCGTACAAAGCAACTAACTTTAATGCATCTTCTACAGAAATACGCTCATCAGATATAAGTTTCCTTATACGCTGTAACTGTTGGGAATGTTCAGCCTTACAAGCTATTTCTTGTTCCAATTCAGAAACCTCAAACAGGTTACGTTTTGTTGTCATTGATGACAATTCTCCCATAATGCACAAATGTTTTTGAACAGTACCAGACATTTTTTTAAACTGGGGATAAGTTTCTATAAAATTTTTCATATCCGCAATACTTTCCACTTTTTTGTGATCTTTAGCTTTACGCTGAAATTCTTCCATAAGATTTTTTATAGTAGATCCTATCTCCCCAAAATTTGAATACATATTTTTGGCATAGAATTCGTCTTGGTCTCCGGATAATACTAATTCTTTAAAATCTTTGGGGACACCCTGCCTGTCAGATAAATCAACACGATTATTACGTATATTCAACAATTCATGAACCATTGCCTGATAAGTCCATTGATGTAGTAGTGGGGTTACTGGATCATCTCTACGATCCAAAATTAACAACAACGGTGGTGCCGCCCCATTTTCATGAGTACGGAAATCAAATAACGAAGATTCCTTAGTAATTTGTTCATATACTAGTTTAGCCAATAGTTGCGTTACCGCCGAGCCAGCTCTGAATCGTATAACAGGATTTAGTTTCAGTGACAATAAAACTGAAATAATTCCGTGTACAGAACGCGTTAAAGCGTCTGGCAACCAATTTAGTCTCTGCATACAAGTTGGAATGTTAAGGGAAAACAAATTGGGATTTACTCCTAAATAGTCGGCATATAATTCTTTAACTTCTCGTACCGATTCACTTTCATCGCACTCTGCCAAATATTTGATGTCTGTGCGAGGTATTATGTTGCTAAAATCTAAAGAATTTGAAAATTATTTACATTAAATTAAGTCAGTAACTGAGCATAATTTTTCGCAGTAATGATATTTACACAAGAAATATGAACCATATTTTGGACTCCGCAGCTCTTGGGCTAACAACTGAACATTTTGTTTTGTTGGTCTAATAAAAACAATACATTTCAAATACTTCATACGCTCATTAGAACGTCCCGAATCAATGCGTTCAAACAAGTAAACTTCACGTTGCAACATGTCGGATTGGGAAAACGCCATGGATATAATGCTGGTCTAAAAATTAAGAAAAGTTTACACACATCAAATAACAAAACTATTTGTCACCCACGGTTTCTTTATCCAACAGCATGGTTTTCATACCCGGCCCCGACTCCGAGCACATTTTTTCTATGTACAATTTAATGCCATTAATTACGTTCATTTTTTAAAAAACTTTAGGCAAGATAATAATTAAAATATGTTTATTTTCTTTTTCTGAAATTACTCTCGTTTGACAATTATTTTTTCACTTGGTCAAATGTCAAAACTAGGGATGCCAATAAGTTTGATTTTATTATCAGGATTAGAGATTGTGAAAAAAACAAAACTATAAATCTTCCGGGAGTTTTTGGGATACTGTAATCTCTAATAATATCCGAACTACCAGATCTTCTGAATCTTTGTATTTATATGATATTTTTGGAAAAAATAAATTCAATAATGAATTGTATTAGAACTGATATTATCTTTGCAACATTGTATTATATCTGGCATATTCAAGTTCGATTCCGTGCTATATGTTCATGATGTTTTTGATGAAAGTGACATTTGGCTTTCAATAAAAAAATAAACCTTGCAAAAAAATTTACTTTTAAATAACATAATTAAAAACTTCAAAAAGCGAAAAATTATTTAAGGATAAGAAATATTTGTTTTTGAATATTTCAAAACACTTTAATTCTGCAGAATCACTTTGAAATGTGAAAATTAGTATTATACGTAATAGTCTAATCCATGGACTCGGGATCTGGCATCCCTAGTCAAAACAATGTATTTGACAGTAGAAGTAATGTTTATTCAGCTATTTTCCGTTAAATTATAATATAGTAACTTCTAGCGGTTTTTCTGCAAAGAAAAAAAATTCGAAAAAAATCTCTTTAAAATCGTAGAGAATCAAGATGAATGTAATAAGATATTAATTTGCTTATTGCTTATATATAATTTAGTCTTGCAAAGAAGAAGGCGGTGCAAGCCCAGCAGCAGAATCTGTTTTACATTACAGAAGGCATTTTAATTTTCGGACTTTTAATTACAGGCGCTAGGAATATGATTTTGGAATTTAGAAGTATATTACGTCATATATTTACTATATAGCCAAACGATAATTTTTGTATTGCAATTATTTACTAGAGAGATCAGTTTTAAATAACAGCAGCGACTACGAAAAGTATTTTGTTTTTGACTAGCACAATGTTAAAAAATGCTTAAAAAGTATAATTGTTAGTATGATTCTGAAACTTAGTTTAAGATTAGTTATATTGAAGATTCAATAATATTTAAAAACAAGTGAGAGTGCTATATTTTGCTATGCCAAATATTATGTACCCTTCACCATATACATACATATGTACAGTGAATGCCAGTGATAATCAAATGTACCACTTATTTTTATTGTTTGGAAATTTTTTTTATATTTGATATGAAACTGCTATAATGCAATATATATTACTCTTTTCCGAATAAAGTTTAGCATACGCAAATATGCATGATCAACTTGGCGTCACTGATTATCGTACAGTTACTTGTTTACGTATTCGCTTTAAGACTTTATCATTTTTAAATGAACCGTTAAGCAAATTTTGAGAAGTTACTTTAAACCAGTGATTAAAAATGCTTGACTATTTTCAATGCATGTGTAGTTGCTTCATGAATCAAAAAAACAAGATTGCGCAATCAGCCGTTCAAAAAATTTTTCTACTGTGCATCTACGTCACAATAGAATGAAAATGAGTGTTTGTTGTAAAAAGTGAAGGAGATTTTTGGCGCAAAACTGGAAATAATTGCATAACTTCTAAACGGGTGCATCGATTTAAACAAAATTTTAAATGAAAAAAAAACAAATATAGTCGAGTAAAAATTTTATGTTTGGGCTTGAAACCCAGAAGAAGAAGAGCTATTTCGGGCTACCAAGGTCTTAAATTTTTGCTTACATGAAAATTCTTATAAAAAATTATTAACTTCAGTAGTTATTTTATTAGTTATTCTAAATTAATTTTTTTATAAAGGAAATACATATATAATAATTATTATTGACCTTAATGCCAAATAACTGAAAGTAAAGTAAAATTGTTTTTAAAATAAAATTAAAACAAAAATATTTAAAAAATAAGTTATTTTTTTATTTTACTATTTTTTTTTTGGTCATACATTTTTGATCTTAACCGTCTAGTGCGCAAGAAAACCAAATTAAGTAAAATACTACTTAAACGAAAGGAAATGGTTTAAAAGCAAACTTTTGTTCTAGCAGTTTGTATAATTTTCATTTATATGGGCGCAGGAGGCGAAAAATCCTTTGATGCAAATTTGCATCATTGCGCATTTAGCTCAAAGTACTTACCATATAAAAACAATACACACTATAACATTGTAATAAAAAAAGAGTGTAACTTATTTAAAACTCAAAACTATTTATAAACTTGTTGAACTTAATAAATTTTAAGGTCAGAAAAACACACTGTTTCCTCTATGAACAACAAACGAATGAGCAGGCACTTCAAAATTGCACAACAATTCAATGCTGCTATAACGGTACTTCAAAAGCAGAGAAATTGACGTCTATTAAATGGAGACAACATATAACGAACATTTACATAAAACTGTTTTCAAATTTTGAAGCTACAGAGAGATATTCGGTATGATTCAAATTTGCATCACGGCGTACTAGAGGGTTAAAAATAAGTTTTTTTTTCTTTTAATATGATGAGCTTGTTGAGTTATATCTTTTACAAAATTTTGTTTAAAGAAAAGACCGACTTTATTGTTATTTTTTTTTAAATATTTGGTTCATGATTAACCCACGAATACGTTGGACCTTCCTCGTTCTGTGCCACTGCAATATCTGGAATATAATTTTAAAGTTTGTGGCAAATATAGCTTGCAAGGTTTTCGAGACTTTTTACTTTAATTCTGTTGCACTTTCCATACACAAATGAACTTTGTTTACAAAAAATATTCTATGCCTACGTCACACATGAGAAGGAGAACGCTATACAACAAACTAACGGACCTGCGCAATGCGCAATCTTGTTTTCTTGATTCATGTAGTTGCTTAACTGTTGCTGTGAAAAAATGTGCAGCAAAAAAATCAAATGCAAAAAAAAAAAATAAACTCATTTGCTTTAGCTGGCTATGTGTTTCTTTCTGCAGCAAAGCAACTCCTTTAAAAAAGTTTGCTCTTGCTTAAGCAATCAGTTGTTCTTTATTATTATTTTTGCTATTGCTTAACTCTTTACTATGAAGTTGTGGCTTGCTGTAACTCGGTGCTTTTCATCCCTTTTAACATTGGAAACATATTTGTGTTTTTTTACAATACGTAAGAAAATACATTTTAAAAGCGTTGTTTTTATTACACCATTAAATGATGTTTTTTTGTTGTTATAATTATCGGCAAAAACTGTCGGAACTAATCCAATTAATTTAATACCGGTGTTTTTTTCTCTTAAAAAGCAACAGCAAAAGAAGAAACAAACATAAACTTATGGCTTAAGCCACAGCAAACGTTTTCAAAATTATTGCTTTGCTGCAGAAAGAAACACATAGCCAGCTTAAGCATATGCGTTTCTTTCTATTTTTTTGCATTTGCTTTTGCTTCGTTAATAATGAAATTTTTGGTAAATGCTGAAACATTAGTTTTTTTATCTGCTAAAAAACATGTAAGCAAAGCAAATATTTTAGTGCTGTTGCTATTTTTAAGCAAGTAATTTAAACCCTGCGTTAAACGTTTGCAGTTTAAAGTTGTTTTTTAGCAGAATTTTTCCAAAACTCTTACAAATATGAAGCAAACAACGATTGAAATTCGTCAACTTGCAATTAACCACCACAAAAATTAAAAATCTCTTGGAGAAATTGTGCAAATTATAAATCGAAGCAGAAGCACAGTTCAGTATATCATTTCAAGATATAAGAAAGAAAATCGCGTTGGTAACAAAGTCAAAATTTCCTCAAGAAAGAAGTGCTGAGAGGTGGATTTTAAGAAAAGTAAAAGAAAATCCGGCAATTTCGGTTCAAAAAACAGCATCAGAAGTTATAATTTATTTAAATAAGGTTGTGATTAAATCGACCATTAGACGTCATCTTATAAAAAATGATTACCATGTCAGAGTAGCGCGTAATAAGCCACTTATAAATGAACGGAATCGAAAGCAACGCCTTGAATTTGCGAGACGATATATGAACCAGCCTATAGAGTTTTTGAACGACGTCATTTAGTGATGAGTCCAAATTTAATATTTTTTCTTTTTTGCCGCATCAATGCCTAAACGTGTGCACGCAGCAGAAACCAACCGTGGATTTCTCACAAAATACTAGTGATTAAAAGATGTCTTCAGAAAATAAATTGCACGATTTTCATTGACTGACTATTTTTCATTCCGTAATAATGAAATGAATTAAATTTTACGTTTGTACCTGAATTATTTTATATTTTCTTAAACAATGAATAAATTAACATTTTTTCCAATTAAATATAATGCTCTTTTATTAAAAATGTTGTATAGCATTTTACTTTTTTTATTTTAATAATTAGAAATGACATGTTCCTGTACGATTTTAACTTACATTTACTGTATAATCACATGACATGCAAAGGAAAGTTTAAAAAAAGATACGGAAAAATTAGAGACAGGCGTGGTGTTTTGGACGCTGTCTTGAAGGAAATCGGTTGATCTTACGGATTTTCAATTTGCAAAATTTTCGAAATTATGTCTGATCGATTGGCGTATTTAAATTTTCTCTAGCTCATCTAGTGCCTTGACGAATTTTGTTTAATATAATAAATACTTTTTTAACAAAGAACTGACGACGGCTTTCAATGCCCAATATATGGCTTAAGGCCAGGATTTACTATCGATCAGAGTTTATTTATTTAAGATGAGTAGAAAACAGGAAAAAATACTAAAACCAATTGTTTTTTCGGCCTTTTGCAATTTTGAAACTACAGAATTCTGTAAGATTTTTCTGCTTTTAATCATTTCTCATGTACTGCTATTTAAATTTAAAATAACATGAATATGTTAAAGAAGCTGTTAGTATATGTTAGATATTTATATGTTAAAATAAATATGAGCAAAGGATATAAATAAAATAGTCAATATAAAATTACAAGAGTTTTCTGCAAATTACAAAAGTTATCAATTACCTGTCCACAGCTTGTCAGCACTTTCATTTTGCTAAAACTATTGAAGCCAAATTAGAAAAAGTAATCAAACACTTTTTTTTGCAATTTTTAGTTCTTTTTTTTTTTTTTGTTTATTTTTTCACAAATCGTTCATTTTTTTCCAATAACTTTACGCTTGTTTATTTTAAGTTCAAAATTATCTTTTATAATATTTAATATTCTTATTTATATTTAAAGTTTAATTAGGGTTTTTTTTATAATAATTTTAATATTTAGTTATTTATAATTAATTTGTTACTTAAACATTATTCTATACACAGTGTTTCAGCTCAAAAGTATTTAAAATTAAAAAATTCGTAAGTTAAACAAGGCAGGGCTTTAGAGAGGAAAACAAAGGATAAAATGCTTTAATTACAAAATAAAAAATATATTTTTGTAACTATCTAAAGGAGTTAAGAAATTTATTTTTTTTTCAAATTTGTTTAGTTTTTTGCTTTTTGCTTTTTGTTTTAATATGTTTTTAGTGCCAAAAAATAATTTTCTTCTGGAAATCAAATTTTAAATTTTATATTTTTTTTCTTGAGAAAGTTCATATTTTTGTAGTGTTGTTTTTAATGTTACGTGGGAATAGTTTGTTGTATTTATTTTTTTATGATATTTCACTTTTAACAATATTATTGTTATTTTTGTTTATTAAGCAAAACTTACAAATGTTTTAGAGTGCAATTAGTGAAAAAAATAAAGGAAGTTCGAAAAATTATCACAAAATCTATAAAAAAAAATTAACTGATGGTGTGGAAATTTCTTTTAAAGCGGTTAAAATACTACAACCAAATTCTTCGAGTGTATGTTATTTTTGCATAAAAAAGTTACACACATTTGCAAATTCTAACTGTTTGCCACAAGTTGCGGCCAAATTGATGTTAGTCTATAAGACTTCGTTCTCGTGAGCACTCAGTGTGAACATTGGTCAATATTTTTTTGTAAAGAAAGAACGTGTTGTATAAAAAATATCAAAATGGATAAAAGTAGCGCACACTATGAAGGTCAGGGTGCTGAAGAAATAATTATACATTTACCTGTAACTGATAATGAAACTATTGAAAGTGAAATATTTTACCAAGAAGGGGAACAAGTTTTTTTAAGTACAAATTCAATAGTTATGTATTTTATCCACAATTTTTCATTAATCGATTGCACCAGAGATTATTAGAATAAATGTACATTGGCCGTTGGAGTTTGTTAACGCATCTCTCTTTTTAAGATGTAAAAGGAGAAATGACTCATTTTTCTGTTCTAAAAAAATCAGAATTGCTGCTAGAAATATTGCAAACTGTTTAGTGTCTAGCAAGTGGAACAAGTAGGTCACTCTGCAACTCTGGATTATAATATTTGGAAAATGTCTTTAAAAAATTTGTAAAATTGAAAAATCCCCTGAAAGTAATATACCTTTTGTTTTGTTTGTTTTCTTTTTTTTTTAATTTAAGCTGTGCCATTTTTTTAAAATTACAGATGACTGAGGATAAGTCTAATTTGCACATTTTAATTTAGATCATAAATAAATGCAATTTTAAATGATTTTTTTTTTATAATTTTATTATTTCTTTAGGGTTTTTATTTGCTTTATGATAAATAATTTGTTGTAACTATTAAAAAATTTTATTTATAAAATTGTGTCATTTTAAATTTTCATTTGTTGTAATAGTTGTAATTTCTATAATGTGTATGTGTGTTGAGGTGTAATTGTGGGTGTTTGTAAAGGCTTAAGTTGTTGTTGGTTTTCTTTAAAATTTTTTTTTATTTGTTTGTTTTGAAAAGGTGGTTTAGTTTAGTTGATTTTTAAGCGTTAGAGAGAAACTTAAGAATGGTTTTAAAATTTTCAAAATAATACCATTAAAATAAACAAGTTTTTCAAAATTGAACCAAAAATATTCCTTTAAAGGTTTAACTCAATAAAATAATTTTCGTTTTTTATACTTTTAAGAAAAATTATTTTACAATATAATTGGTTAGTTAAATTAAATATTTATATGTTTATTTATATATTTATAATTTAATTTTTTATATTATTCAAAAATATTTACATTTGCAATGCAGAAGTAAAAGTGTTAATAAACTTAAAACCAATTCAATTTTTAGCAGTGTTTAGCTGCCATTGTGAAATATTTTTTTTTTAATTTTCTCAAGAGTAAGGATTTTTTGTTTAGCTTATTTATTTATTTTATTTTTCATATCTTAATTAACTTTATCTTTCATGTATGTATGTATCTTGTTTTATTTTAATTTCAAATTCTTGGCTTATTAAAATTAAGTAATTTTTTTTAAATTGTTTTTTATATTTGAATTTAATTTTCGTTAATATAAATTTGTTCATATGGTTTTTCAAAATATATAGGGGCAAAATCAAGGCGAACCAGTTATAAGGTGGCAGCCAAGGCGAATCAATTACCAGGTGGCAGCGTTAGAGATATTATTATTTTTTGCTGGCAGAAACGAATGTCGAACTTCATATATAAAAAATAGTACACAGATTTTTTATATATGGAGTTTGACAGTAGTGTTCACGGTGAAAATTAATGAATTCGCCTACGCTGCCACCTGGTAATTGATTCGCCTTGGTGGCAGCCAAGGCACATTCATTTTACTAGGTAGTAGCGGTAATACAACAAATACAACATTGACGAAAACAACATGCCTTTTTATTGTTGTTTTGTGCGTTGGAAACGTCAAAAACACAAAGAGAAATAAAAGATAATTGCTATCAATACACATGCTTTATCTCGCTTTATCTTGAAATTCGTAAACAAATAAAGGAAAATACAAAAACCTTTGACATTTCCAACTACAAACCAGCTGGGCGGACGACACTACCTGGTAAAATAAATCTGCCTTGGTGGCAGCGCTGGAGAATTCATTAATTTTCGCCGGTAGTTTAACTGTCAAACTCCATATATAAAAATTCTGTATACTATTTTTAATGTAGTTTGACATTCGGGCTTACGGCGAAAATGAACGAATTCGCCAACGCTATCACCTTATTTTATTTGCCTTGGGCAAAACAATATTTTATTTGATCTAAAACAAGGTGGTCGCGATGGCGAATTTATTAATATTCGCCGCAAACTCTAAATGTCAAACACCATATAAAAAATTAAGGGTTTTGGCGAAAGTAAATAAATTCGCCATCGCGACCACCTGGTATTGATACGCCTTGAACTAAAATATTAAACTTGCTTTTGCAAGTTAAAAAAAACACAATTATTTTTGCTTTGCAAAATTTTTTGTTTGCATCTGTTTTAAAATTGAATAAAGAATTTGTTTTAAATAGATATGGACAGGGAGAGAACGAATAAATTATAAAGTGGTAGCGATGGCGAATTCATTCATTTTTGTTGGTAGCCTAACTGTCAAACTCCATATATAAAAAACTGTATACTCCTTTATTTATATGTAGTTTAACATTCCGACTAACCGCGAAAAATTAATGAAACCACCATCGCCACCACCTTATAATTTATTCGCCTTAAACAAGGCATTAAACTTTTTTAATGTTTAAATGTCTTTTATTATTTCAAAATAACATTTATATTAATTCAAATTCAAATGGATGTTTCTCAATAAGTGAAGAAAATCAAATTATTAACAATGATTCAACAATTTGATTGCAACCCTTTATGGGAAAAAAATAAAAATAAGTTATTTGCGGAAGAAATAAATACACTCAAGGCGAATCAATTACCAGGTGGCAGTGTAGGCGAATTCATTAATTTTCGCCGTATACACTACTTTCAAACTCCGTATTTAAAAAATCTGTTTACCATTTTTTTTATATGAAGTTTGACATTCGTCTCTACCAGTAAAAAATAATAAATTCTCTAACGCTGCCACCTGATAATTGATTGGCCTTGAATACACTTTTTTGTATGTAACATTGTTGCCAAATATAATTACAATTTGCAAACAAAATCGTCAATATTATTTACAAAAAAATATATTAGATGCTATAAACGATATTTAATCCGAATTTAAACGAAGTCAGTCAGAAAGCAGAAAATTATAATGATTTTTATCGGATTTAAATTAAACAGAACATGCAGTCTTTCTTGCACACTATAAAAAAAGAAAATTTCGATCGAACAATTTACATTTAAAACAAAAACAACAACATTTGTCTTGTTCTAAAATTGTAGAAACGAAATTTCTTTAGATATAGTGGTTCTAGCAGAGTGTTTTTCTTGAAATGTTTATTTTTTTATACCCATGTCGTGTTACATTGGACAAAATGGGGTTCATATCTTTAGGGTGAAAATGCAGATATTTTTGAAGCCTTAAAAATGTAATCGCCAAATTATATAAAAAACTGATTTGTTCAACAACAAAATTGATTGGTTTGGAAGGCGGGCAACTCCCCGGTCTGTCAAAAACCAAGTACTTAGTTACATACATCATTTTCATCATCTTTTAACATTTACACAGAAGAATGTTTTGATAACAATAATTTCCATTTATTAGAGATCATACATTTCTGGTAAAGTTCTGTCTAGATTTGCCAATTTGACATTATCGTTACACAATCATGGAAGTATCTTACAGGAGTGCTTCTACTATTTTTCGAAAAGCGAATTCACTAAGAAAAGCATGAAGTTAACTGACGCTAAGACGCTAAGGTTTGATGAGGAGTCTTCTAATATTCTCATCTCACATCTTCTCAACAGTGTTGTATTTAAAGTTCTACTCAATATTAAAACAATTTCGTACTTATTGCGCAATAAATTATTAGATTTTGAATGCAATATTGAGCTCAACAATGGCTTTTATTGAGAAAAGCTGAATGTTGAGTAATGTCTAAACAGGCTATAAGGAAACATTATTTTGAACTATTTATTTATATTTATAAGCGTATGCCAAATTAGTAGTTCATAATTGTCCGTTATTGTAAATATTTTTTCTTTACCTTAAATTTCAATCATGAACAGATTTTCCCAAAAAAGTATTCCACTAATCAAAATTCTCTTACGTTTCATTATGATTTGATTTCTTAAATTTTGCTGGAAAACTGCGTATGTACACCATGAAAGTTTTTATCTATTTAAATTTGTTATTACAATTTTTAATTCAAGATCAGTTACTAAAGTGCAGTGACATTTGGCTTCAAACGAAAGGAGCTAGCTTAAGATACCCATACACTACACAATGATATTGAGTACTTTATTGCTGCAATTATTGTCGTTTTGATCCACACTACCTAATCCAATGGCTCACATCAAAAGTCGGGCAAGCTGCTAGAAAATATTTAACACCTTTAAAAATAAATACGACTTCAGATTTTCCAAAAAAAAATTTCAGAACATTTATTGCAAGTATTAGAAAACATAATGAAACAAAAAGAAATTACTCCAGCTTTAAAACAACAGAAATAATAGGAAAAATACGCAAAAAACTTAAAACTATGATCACATTGAAAGTCGGGCAGATTATATTATTTATTTATTTATTAAATATTTAGTATTTTGTTGCATAACATTTTAATTTTCGACAGCTTGTAGTCTTTTTGGAATGGACTCAACTAAGTTTTTTCATACATCGGGACTTATTTGGCTCCATTCTTCCTGTAATGCAGCTTTTGATTGGTCTTTATTTGTGCACAACCTATTTTGCATTCGTCCCATAAATGCTCGATTACATTTATATCTGGGGGCAAATCACAGCATTCGATAACGAGTACTTTGTGATCGAAATGTTGTTAACGTGGATCAGGGCAGTCGTTATCGAAACATATTTACTCGTAGTTGAACACGATCGAAAACAAATAAACTTTAACATTTTACCACGCTACAAAGCAAAGACAAATAGAAGTAACTAAAAATGATGAAATTAAACATCTTAGTATGAATTCTCCTGCTATTTGAAATAAAATAGTTTAAAAATGTAATTTTAAGTGCAAAAAAAGTCAATGTTAAAATTGGTCCCAGAACAGATATTTCTCCTGATGAGTGCTATTTTGGCCTCGTCCTCCGATTTCGATGGAGTACAAAAATAAATTTGGGGTAATTTAAATGAGTCTTGTTTATTTTTTTTTTTGCAATGTTTTACTGTTTTCACTAACTAATTTATTTTTTGTTTTTCTTACTGTCTTATGTTTGCAGGAATGTAAAAAATAGTAGTAACTAGAAAAAATTACGAACGAATACTATGATCCAAAAAATTACAGCCATCGAAATTTTTCACGACACGAATGTGCACTCGATATCGAATGCGGTGATTTGCCCCCTGGGCTTTGCGCTGGTGTTTTTATGACCTTAGGACAGTTATAAAGTAGCCAGCTTTTTGCTATCAGTGATGTGTGCTTGGGGTCATTGTCTTGATAAAATTTAAAATTATCGGCAATACCCAACTTGAGTGCACTTTCCTTGACATGTGTTTTTAGAATGTCGATACATATTTTTGTCCACGATACTTTCTATAAAGTGAAGGTTTCTCACACCTGAAGCTGCCATGCAGTCCCACACCATCACCGATACGCCTCCGTGCTTCACTGTCTTTTCTTCTTGGGACAGAATTCATTACGCTTACGCCACACAAAACGCCTATCATCGGATCCAAACAAATTAAATTTGCTTTCGTCCGTAAAAAGTACCTGTAAAATGTTATAATACTGATAGAACTAACCAACATAACTTGGCATATAATTTTTACCGTGCTCCAAAATGAAAAATCCTTCGAAATATGCTCTCGTGCAAATTCTTAAACATACTTTTCTAATTTTTTTTAACTAACACATGGCTTCTTTCGAGTCACTCTGCCATTCAAATTGTTTTTCTTAACACCCGTCTTATTGTTTCTGCATGAGCTTCCATTCCAAAATTATTTTTAAAAATTGTGGTAAGTTCTGGAGCCGATATAAAAGGATCGCTTAGCACCTTACGAATTATAAACTTCTCGTCTCTCGAGCTGAGCATCTTTTTCACTGGCGCACGTTGTTTATTTGTTATATCGCTTAATCATGACATAACCTGTAGACTTACTTTTGTTAACGATATTTGCGACCTCACGTTGGGTTTTTTCCTTTTAAATAGTTGTTAACAACGATTTTTCGTTCTTCTAAAGTTGACTGCTTAATTGTACGCGGCATTATACAAAAAAATTAAAAATTATGGTCGTCTGATGAAAGCAAAAATACAACTGACTAATTTTAATACAAAAATAATAAGCGACGCTCAAATATAACGGTAAATATAACGGCCCTTTCAGTGTGAGTACATATTTTTACACTTTTTGCAATTTTCTTTAAAAATACCGTTATGTAAAATTTTGTTAATGTCATTATCATATAATTTTATTGTGTATTAAAAACTTAATCAAATGCATTTAAAATATTGGGAAAATAATTATACCTGATATAAAAAATCGTTAATAAAATTTACTAAATGACTTGCCCGACTTTCGGTGTGAGCCACTGTAAGTGTATCAATATTTTTAAGCAAAAATGGCGCAATTTTTTTGGCATTTTCATATGCATATGTTAAAAAATAAACAAAACCATTCACACGAAGCTATATTTTTTCAAATTATAAAGTTATTTTTAAATAAAAACTATAAAACAATTCGGCATTGAATATTTTAAATAATGTTTAGTGACATAAGTGATGAAAACGACAATAAAAAAAGTTTTTGTACAATATTGTCAACACAATGCAATTTAAATCAAAAGACTTTTGATTTTGTTCAATATATTGTGCAAAGTACAAATCGCAC
The DNA here is from genome assembly GCA_916610165.2 of Gymnosoma rotundatum. NCBI lineage: Eukaryota > Metazoa > Arthropoda > Insecta > Diptera > Tachinidae > Gymnosoma > Gymnosoma rotundatum. Next base: position 124,827,542 of record OU744336.1, on the reverse strand, counting down.
ACATAGTTCAAAAGTGACTGAACTCAAAATTTAATTAAATTGTCCATTATCTAGTATATAAGTACTAAACAAATAAAAATAACTTTTTATATCATAACCGGTATGGATTTTCTATTAAATAGTCCAAAGTTTTTGTTTTAACAATTTTTGTCAGGTCAAAAACAGTTTTTTTTTCGACTTCAGAAAAGTTAAGATTTTGAGTTGTGTCACTTTTGAACTAGTTGTGCGAAATATAATACATATACACATTGGCAATATTATTGTGCAATATTAATTATTGCACAATTATATTGCAAGTGTAGGGTATCTTTAACATTGCAGTTTTTATTGGAAATGTTCTTAAAAAAAATATTTTGTTCAGAATTAGACCAGTAAATCTCATGCAAAAATAATTTTAATTCTTATGCAACTCGCAACATCTAGGATAACTCTAAGGCGTTAGAGTCGACTTGCAATTAGTAATTCCTTTCTAAAAATTTTATTTATTTTTATACTTTCATTTAACATTTATTTTGCTTATTTGCATTAAATGTGCACGGAAATTCATGGTACCAATTTTCACTTCCACTTCTTATGCTGGCTACAGACAACGCGATTTGTTTCTGCAACACGTTTCACATTCAGGGGTGGAATCGTTACATCCGTGAACGTACAACACGTATCGTAAGAATACGTTTTTCGGATTATGACATACGTTAACGGATGGTAATTAACAATAACGCAGATTATAACATACGTTATCGTATACATGAACGTACATTTTTTACGAACTGTCATACGTTAACAAAACTTAGATCGAATAAAATGAAAAATGCAACAAATTCGCTAAAAAAAAGTGCGATCATACACTTGATCAGCCTTAAATACAAAATTATAAATATTTTCTTGCAAAAATATAAATTGCGAATTACATATTTTTAAATTTTAACATCATTAACTGGTGGTCCTAGTGCGATCATACACTTGAAAAACGCATCTCATAGTCTGTTAGCAGTAGATTTTAATATGCACAATTAGGAAGCATGTTTTTTTGCCAAATTTTTGTGTTCATTCATGAATCTTAGATTTAACTTATTGTAATAATAACTTTATCATAAACTAAAATTAAATTTGTTTAATTCGCACTTTTTTTTAGCGAATTTGTTGCATTTTTTATCTTATTCGAACTAAGTTTTGTTAACGTATGACAGTTCGTAAAAAATGTACGTTCATGTATACGATAACGTATGTTATAATCTGCGTTATTGTGAATTATCATCCGTTAACGTATGTCATAATCCGAAAAACGTATTTTTACGATACGTGTTGTACGTTCACGAATGTAACGATTCCACCCCTGGATTGTAACCCGAAGTGAAACATGAAACACGAATTCAGACGACGCAATCTGTAATGAAATGAAACAGATTTCAGAAACACATTGCGTTGTCTGTAGCCAGCTTTATGCACGACAGTAGCGATTAATGGTTTTTTTTTTCTTTCTAAGCTTTGAAATAATTTTAACCTTAAATTTATTTTTTTAAGTCCTTGTTATTTGTTTTAAACAAAAACTTGAAACTTTTAAATTTTATTATGAATAAGAAGAAATAGAAATATTTTTTTGTCCATATCAGTTTATCGTTAATTTTATAAAAAAATATTCTTTTTATTTAATTTTATTTAAAAAGAAGTTTTTATTTTGCTTTAAATTTACAATTATTAACTTAGCAGTTGTTGTTTTATTTCTTGTCAAGGTTTTGAGTGATTTCCTTTTATTATTTGATTTAAAATATGTTGTTTCTCAATTTTTACTTTAAGGGTCCTGTATCCATACACCTTGATACAGGATATTTCTTTTATTTCTTTCATGTTGTTTGTTTACATTTGTTAGATTTTACGATTTTTTTGGTTCCATTTTTTTATTTTTATACAAAAAAAAAAAACTAGTTTAAAATAATAAAAATATAGAATTACAATAAAAAAAATATTGAAATAACAAGCTTTTAAATTTAAATTTACTAATTTGATTGTTTCTCTTTTAAATTTCAAATCAATTATACAGTTTTTTCAAACTGGTATGAAAATGAAAGAAATAGTTTCTTTTCCATGTAAATAAAAATTTGTGTCTAAAGTTTCTGAAAAAAAAGATAGAATCAGGTTGTCTATAAAAAAAAGTTGGTTAAGCCGTGACAAAAAGCCTTCCTTTAATGGTTTTAAACTAGAAGGATTAAAAACGAGCATTTTAAATATTTTTATACTGATAGATAAGTTTTAATCAAGATAAAGGCCGACTTCCTAAACGCCTGTTGCAATGCATAATTTAAAAAATGCGTATGCAATGCTAAACATGTCTTAAGTGCAAACTTGCGTTGCAGAGACATTTTTTGCATTTTATCGGCATTTAGGAACGTCGCTATGCAACTCATACATAAAAAAATGTCAAAAACATGGTATAAAATTGAATAAATTTTTTTGGAAAAATAAAGGTTACACAAAATTATTTATCCATTTTGTTGGCAAGTGCTGAGGAATTATCTCAGGTCAAATCTTCCAAAAAATATTGATTTGCTATAAAAGCCTATTAAAAAGAAAACAAAGAAGAGACAACTTTGTTAAGGACAATAAAAATCCCGGAAACAAGTGATGAAAAATAAATATTTTTTTTTTTTTAATTCATTGAATTAATGGATGATGACATTTTTTATTCACGTTTCATTTTTAAAATAAACAAGAAAATACCTAGCCATTGCAGCTCAAATGTTTGCATACAAAATAAAAATGATGCGTGATTTTGACTTCTGATACTCATTAAAGTGAGTTGCCAAACGATTAGGAACATTGTACGTTGTCAGAAAGTTTACATATGCATTTACGAAGTGTATGCATTGTAAATATGCATTGCAACTTGCGTTTAGGAAGTCGGCCAAACTTTGTGTAGAGGAATGAAATAAAGATTTTTTGTTTTCGTTAAAAAAATTATCTCATAACAAACTGTAATGAGAGTTCTATTTTTGTTGGTAAGTACAAGGCGTATCAGTTAGAGCCAGTTTGAATTAAGACTCCTTTTGGAGTAGCTGTGTAAGTCGTACGTCGTTTACATTATGACTCTTTTGCTGCAAGCATAAAATAATTTTTTAATGTTTAATCAACCAATCTTTCTACTCAATTATAAGTAACAAGTGTTTCTAAAATCTAATCTTATTAATTTCTCAACAGTTAACAATATAAAAAAAACATTCGTTTTGAAAACACCACTGATGCCTAAATCGCCAGAAAGGGCAAGATGAACGAGCAAAAAAAAAAACTAAATTGAGTCATAATAAATATTCAGTCGTGATTCATTTACTGCCCTGTAAGTTTCTCTACACATCTTGACCACAAATTTATGCATCATGAATTTTTTTTAGCTGACGAAAGGCGCACTATCTAAACTGGTTCCTACCAGGTGGAAGCTTAGGAAAATTAATTATTTTTCGCCAGAAACAACACGATCAAACTCCATATATATTAAATAAAATACAAGGGGCAATTTACGGAACTAGATATCAATTAAAATTTCAATAGAATTTAAATGTAAATTTCGATCGATATCGAATGTAGTAATTTACAATTAGATTTTTTATATTTGGAGTTTGGCAGTTACGTTACTATCCAAAAATAATGAATTCGCTTCGCAGTCGCCCTGCAAACGTACATATTTTACTGTTCACTTAAGCCTTTACCCAAATTAAAAAAAAACACGGTGATGACTGTTTTGATGAGGGATCTTATCAAAACAATTTCATGAAATGAGCTGTCAATTAAACGCACGCAATTACAGAAAAATTTTATTTTGCAATAGACTTGAAATTAATCCTTTTAATCGATCTTTCTTTAGTTAACAAAATAAAATATTCAGGTATGTGATGAAAATCGATTTGTTTTGAAAAAAAAAAACGAAAGCCACAAACGATCGATTTGGTTTTAGGTGTGATAGAAATCGATTGATTTCAATTCGTCATTGAGACCACTTGTATTATTTTGCCATGAATACTAGGCGGTCGTTATTATGGTTTCAATAATATTTGACTAAAAGCTAAATGTCAAACACCATATGACAGATAGTGAAATAATACAGGTGGTCTCTAACTGTCAAACTTCATATATAAAAAATATGTATAATTTTTTTATATGGTGTATGACATTTAGCATTTACGGCGAAAACTAATAAATTTGCCATCACGACCACCTGATATCGTAATTTTGTTGGTGCCATTGCAAAATCATGTACCAGGTGGTGGCAGTAGCGAATTCTTTCATTGCCGACGTTGCAGGAAATGCCAAACTCCATCCATAAATAATCAGCGGCAATTTTTTTTTATAAGAACTTTGACATTTCTTGCAACGGCGAAAATGAATGAATTCGCTACTGCCACCACCTGGTACATGATTTCGCCATGGTTGGTGCAGAGCATCACGTTGATGTCAAAAAAAGCTGACTAAACAAAAGGAAGACGAATTTAATTTATACTTCTATCAGCATTTGACACTTTAAACAAAGTTGTACCACTTAGTTGCTTTCTTATTTTACATTTTTGACAACAACGTAAAACATAAACAAAAATCAGCTGGGCTATTAAGAGATTTTACTTTTGATAACATTTCACCAATTTTTCAAGGGTTTTTGTTTTTTAGTGTTCTTTTCTTCAATAATTCATTTTAATAAAGTTGCCATATTTTTATGTTTAAAGCGGCAATAGACGTTCTGCGACAAGTAACGTAAATACAAACTTTTTTGTGTTGAATACGAATATATTAATTTTTTGCAATTTTAGATATTAACTTTAAAGTTTAAAATCTTTATTTGATCCCAATTTTTAATTAAGATTACAACTTATACCGTACTATTTGGGACTTTGAAATATCATTTTTAAATTTGCATAATATGAAAATTAACGTTGAGCATTTATTTAATTATTTCATAATTAGACTTTAAAGATTTTCTTCTATCCTATGAAAACATAAATTCAAGTGTTCCCATAATCTTTTTATTCATGATTTGGTGAGAACTTTAAATCGCACACAGGTTCACATTCTCTTTCTTTCGACAGAATATTGTAATCGCCCCAATATAAGACAAATCTGCTATTGGGATAATCACTTAACCAATAGCGTGCTTTGTCAATGAATAAAATTTTCTTTGGTAAATTACAAAACCAAATTCAAAACAATCAGAAACTGAAAAATCGTATTGCCATTTATACATAATTATTCAGCGTCTCAAAAAAACATTTAAGATTATAAATTGAAAGTTGAAGCGATTTTTTAAAACTTTGAACGATTTTTGTCAGTTACAAGTTTTCTTATTGGAGATATCACTCTCTTGCAGCAAAGGCTCGTTTTATTTATACTAAAATGCAAACTGCTTTCTTATATTTCTTTAAAATTTAAAATGGTTTTATTTCACTTAATTAAAAGAATGCGAGAGTTTAATTTCGAAGAAATAAATTTTAATGACAACTGCACAGCCTTTGTGTTGAAATAATCTTACTTGAAGAATAAAAAAAATATAAATATTTAATATTTGCTATTTTTTAAATAATTTTTTATGTATATTTTTTCTTTTAATTTTTGTATACAAATTAGTATTTTCGCCCTTTTCTTTTCTTTGTTTTTATTTTTAATTTTGTTTAAGGCTCGCTCATGATATCTGTTTTTTTTTAAAATTAAAATTATAGGTTGTGATTTTAATTTTTTCATTATCTTGTTTTTTCAACATGTTTTTGTTTGAACAATATCATTATCAATCATTTAATTAATTTATAATAGAATTATAATAATTTATAATAACGCAAAATAATAAATTGGTAAATTAAAAAAAAAATTAATAATAAAAATAAAATAAAAATATTTTTAATGTTTAATAAATCATAATAATAATGCTAATTAATCAATGTATAAATGTATATTTTTTATGGATTTTTTTATTTTATATATGTTTTTTTTTTTTAATTTTTTAACTTTTAAATGTAAATTACAACGGAAGTGTCGGTGTATTAGTAGTTGGTGTAGGCGTCAACATTGACGCGGATGGAGGATAACGCAACGTATGCTGTGACGTTGCTTGTTGTATATAATCCTGGCTAGGATTATTTAGAACGCTATCCCTTGAATTTGAATGTGAAGTGGCGCGTAGCAATGTAACTGCTTCGCGTTCTGGACTACATTGGACACCATCTAGTCATTTTTGACGTGATGATTTTTTCTTCTTTCGTTTAAAGAAACAACAACATCTGCAAAAAACAGAAAGTTATTAGCAACATAGTTTTTTATTATTATTATTTTATTTTAAAAGCAGGAATACAGGAATACGAGAAATCAATACAACAAAGTTCTTTGATTCTTTTTCGAGTTCTATGAAAGTGAGAAACGAAACATAATTTCACTAAAAAAAAAATAATCAGCGACAAGGCATACGAGGTTGAGGAATCTGCATGCCAATCGATACATATGAACACGCCACGTGTTATATGCTAATGTCACAATGTACATTCTTTACGAGCGGTTTGAGGGCAAGATCGCGGTATGAAAATTCATCTCGCCACAAACGGCCGTTATCATCGTTCGTGTTCAGTATTATGTATGCGCCAGTTTTGACAAATTTGGCAGCATTCAGACGAAACTACGGAAAAAGTTTTATAAATCAGACAAAAAATTTTCGATGTGTCAGAAGTACTCTGGACCATGATGAATCAGTTACTACCTATCATTATACTCTGTTTTAGGATGTGACGGAACATTCAATTAAAAACTTGTTTTCATTATTTTCATGTACCAGCATTTTATCATTTAACAATATTTTTTAAAGCCGACAATTCTGTTTAGTTCTGTTCAAGGCATATTTAATTAGTTCTTGGTCTTGGTTCTGTTCTTTCATTAAGAATTATTTAAATTCATAGTTTTAGTGCTTTTTATACCCTTCACTGTTTTTTATAACCTTTCTGCAATATCCATTTCCGACCCCATAAGGTATATATATTTTGACTCCTTATGCATAGCGAAGTCGAGTGAGTGTTGATTTCACACAAAAAAAAAAAAAAACAATATGTCAATCGATCAGATATGGTGTCGAAAGAGGTGCTTCGAGGCAGCGGGCAAAATACCATGCCTATTTCTAATTTTTTCATGTCATTTGGAACAATAAAGTAACTCCAATCAAAAAAATAAATAATGGAGCGATAGAGAATTAAAAAATATGAAAAAAAAACACCAAGTGAAAAAATTGACGCTCGCCCATATTTTCCGAGTTACGGCTCTAAAATTTAAAAAAAATTTTTAAATATCAAAATGGGTATCATTTTAAAGCTATTGAAGAGATCTTTAAGGAATTACTAAATATTTAAAAAAATGCTTAACCCATTAAGAGCCGATAACATTTTTATGTAAAATTATATGTATATATGCAGTACCAAGTTTTTTTTTACAGTTTAATTTTCTGTCACCCCAATACTTGTATGAACACTTTTGTCCATCTTTATAATTTGTTTTTTTTTTTGTATTTATCGTTATTTTTTGAGTTGAATGAAAATGTTTGTTTTTGTTTCATAATTAGAATGGAATTAAATATGTCTGGTACACAGAAATTTTTTTGCACTTTTTGTTTGTCGAATATTTGAAATTTTTTGTATGTGTGAAGACTTAAGTCCTTGACTGTACATAGATGGTGAAGGGCATATAAGATTCGTCATAGCCGAATACGTGCTGTATATTTTAAGGCCCAACTATAATGTGCATAAAATAACTTAAGCAAACTTAAACAACTGTGCAAATAGGTTAATTTATAAATACGAGGGCTACTATATATATTTCTGGCCTGGCAACACTGAGTGCTGCCAAGTGCAATCTGACATTTCCATTGGAAAGTTTGTAATTTTTAAGCATAAACGTACTCGAAACGTTTTGACGCACGACCATTGTTTGTGTTAACAGTGACTTGAAAAAATTAATACAGAAAAAAATGGAATTAACTCGTGAACATTTTCGTGCCATCATTTTTTCACAACTTTTGACGTGGATTATCACGACAAGAGTGCATTGATGAACTTAAATCTTTGCATGGCGATGAAGCACCATCCTATAGCACTGTGAAAAATTGGTATAATGAATTTAATCGTGGCCGAAGCTCGCTCAAAGACGAATTCCGTGATGGTCGTCCAAAAACGGCTGTTGTGCCAGAGAACATTGATGTTGTGCGTGAACTCATAATGCAAGATCGTCATGCGACATACCGAGAGATAGAGACATCCTTGGACATTTCTTCCACCAGCATACATTCGATACTGCATGAACACCTGGCCATAAAAAAGGTTTGTTCTCGTTGGATCCCGCACAATTTGAAAATCGCTCAAAAAAAGGCTCGTGTCGATTGGTGCAAAGAAATGTTGCAAAAATACGATTGCGGTGCTTCAAAAGACGTTTGTAAGATCGTCACAAGTGACGAATCATGGATCTATTCGTATGAGCCCCAAACGAAACAATAATCGACCGTGTGGGTCTTCAAAGACGAGCAAAATCCAACGAAAGTTGTTCGTGGAACAAGCACTTTGAAGCATATGGTCGCCTGTTTCTTCGGCAAAACTGGTCATGTGGCGACTGTTCCGCTTGAGCAACGTAGGACGGTCACTTCTGAGTGGTACACTACAATTTGATTACCTGAAGTCATCGGAGAAATTCGAAAAACTAACAAGAGAAGACGAATCATTGTTCACCATGACAATGCAAGCTCTCACACATCGGCTCAAACCAGAGCGTTTTTGACCGGCCAAAACGTCGAATTAATGGGTCATCCGCCGTAGAGCCCTGACTTGGCACCTAATGACTTCTTCTTGTTTCCGCACATCACGAAAAAAATGTTGAAGTGTTCAAAAACCAAATTTTAGAGGTGTCTCAATCGGAGTGGAAAAAGTGCTTCGACAACTGATTTGAGCGCATACAAAAGTGTATAAATCATGCTGGAGAATACTTTGAAAAACAATAAAACCATTTTTGATTATAAATATTTGCATTTTCACTATTAGGCCAGAAATATATAGAGCAGCCCTCGTATGTGGTAAACTATAATGTACATAAGATAGCTTTTCGTCAAGTTTCGTTATATGTCATTTCTTTAAGCAAGATACGAAACTAATCGCACTTTCCGAACTAATAAATTTGTGTTATACATTTATAAAAAAAATTGTTATTAAGACCTACAGTGGTGAATTTTTAGTTTTTAATTAATAGAAAATGTAGAAAAAGCAACATTACGAAGTACGAATTAAACATAAATGTGCAACTTTGGCAAATAAGTATCTAAATTTATGTAAGTACATTGTAGTCACCTAAATATCTTAAATATAGTACCTAAGCATGTGACAGGCTTTTCATTGGATATTTGATATAAGCTAAAGCTAGCTTATGCACATTATAGTTGGGCCTTTACTTGTTATATATTCATAAATTGGCATCACTTTGAAATGTGGAGAGTTGCCAGTGCACCAATACGTTACTTTTTCTTTGTTATTTGCTTTTTAACGGTTCATGCTTTCACGACACAATGATGTTTTTTTTTGTTCATGCTTGCCGAAAAAGTCATATATTCTACAGCTTTGTCAATATTTTTAAATAAAACACTTTCTTTTTCTTTTAACAGAATTTACTATTGATTTCAATAAATGCGAACGAACGCTTCTTTCGCATACATGTATTGAAAAAAAAACTAAATATAGAAATTGGTTTTTGTTTTCAATATAACTATGCGAAAGAAATGTTCGTTCGCATTTAGAGAAACTAGCAGTTAATCTTTTTTGGTGTAAAAAAACGACGGAATTGACCAAACCTATTTCATGTTTATTAAAATTTAATTTATAATCAATTTTTATCTATGGTATAAATTAACATTTAACAAAAAGTTTAAAGAATTTTTCTAAAAGTATTTTTCGCGACTTTCCTGAATTTGTGTGCATCTGCCCTACCTTAACATTTATTTCTATAAAAAAGTGAGAATTAAAAGCTCTATGTTAAAAATCTAAATTAAATGTAGAAAAAATAAGAAAAAAAAAAAGATTTGAATTTGTGGATTGTTTTTATAAAAAACTGCTTCATAAAAAATATTTAAGTTTTCCAGATTTGATTGAGTTTTTTCCTTCTCCTGTAAAGTAGCTAAAAGTTAAGGTACGACCTTTCTATATTAGGCCAATAGGTAGGGATTGGCATATTTTTCTTTTAATGCACTTTGTGAAAATTTTAATACGCGCAGTGAACAATAGAAAAGAAAACAGAAAACTCGATGCTAAATTAAGGCGAAATAATAACAAGTGTAATTATTATAGCCCAGCAGTTAATTTTTTGCTTGTATTAAAAACGTCGTTTATTTAAATTTTGTGAAGTTTTAAAAAAATGGTAAAAAAAAGTTTTAAACAAGGCGCATCTATAAGGTGTAGTCATCGGCGAATTGTTACAACAAAGCAACTTTTTGGTACGAGTACGTGTCAAAAATCAGTGGTTGAGGCGAATAAAATTTTAATTTGCTTTGAAAAATATAAAGCAAACAGTCAAAAACAAGGCGAATTAAGGTGACCGCACGGCTACAACAATCCAACAACACAAAAAACAACAGGCAAGTTGTTGCTACAAAATTATGTATGTTGTCAAAAAAATATTGTAAAAAAAAACAAACAAAATAAAAAAATATATTTGATGAAAAAAAGTGGTTGTAATTACAGAATAAGAAATTTATAAAAATTAAGTTACATAAAAATAAAAATACAGGAAAAGTGACCAAAATTCTTTTGTACCACTAGTTTGCCCAAATCACATGCATCGTTCCATTCTTGCACGTTGACCATTTGAAGACTAACATAATCTTCCACAAAAAAACCAAGAAATTATAAATGTGTAAACAACAATTTCACTATCTTTTTACGCATATTTCGATTATAAACATCAGGAACTACAAATAAGGTTCCATGTTGTAGTAGTTTTCTCTAGGAATTTCAATTGTTTGTTTTCTATTAGCAATCAAAAAAAATTAAATTAAAAAAAATTTAACAAATTATTTTTTTTTTTGACAAATTTTTTTGACAACTGTAATGTATACAGCTGATGGGCTTTTTCGCCCGTGCGTTCACCTGTATTATTTCGCCATGATGCTGATGATACCACCTGGTTATCAATTCGCCTTGGTTTTAAAATTATGACGATCTCACAACCACATTTTGTGACGATTTTTTTATATGTCAGATTGTATAAAAAAAAGATCTACATATATTCTTCAGTACTGGTTGTAACATAAATGAAACAGCAGATTTAAAAATTTTTTTCCGATGGATAAAAATAAACAAATACTTTCGGAATATCAACTGCCTGAATATAAACATAAACTATTTAATTGTAATAAAACAGTATCGTACGAATTTAGCAGTAGTACGCATGAAATACTCAGCGCTTTAATATCTTAACGATAAAAATCTTAAGAGTTTAGATTTTTCCCACCTCCCGTTATATACATATGTAACTGTATTTTAATTAAATAAAATCTTTTAAACTGGCACAATACAGTATGGGTTACCTTATTTATATCAATTAAATGTTTCTTAAACCTATTAAAAAATCAAAGCAATATTAAGGCCAATTTTTGAGATTAAATACATACTTCGTTTCATCGACCAATTCGACTTCAGGCTGTTGTGTTATGGGAGTATTTGAATGACCAGCAGTGGGATCGTCCGCATTTAATTCACCATTTGTCGAACTCACAACCTAGAATTGAACAGAAAAGACAAAACAAAAATAAAACAATTTCAATTTTTGTAAGCTTTGCAATAAAATTAAAAAAAAACAATAAAACAAAAAAAGTGATGTCAACATTTGTTTAAGAAAAAAGAGTAAACAATAAAATTTTGGCTTCACAAATATACGAAATACACATCGATTTTTAAGTATTAACTAAATGCTTGAAAGGTGTCAATAATCTTATCTACTGCATGAATGGTATCTGTGGTACATACATAAAACTAAAAGAACACCTACGAAATGCTGATTTAAGGAAGGTGATTAGAATTAAACCAATTGATGTATTTTTTCCTGCTGCTGACAATAAATTAAATTCAGTTAAACTTGCTACTGCTACAATTTAGCATTAGACCTAAATCAGCATTTTTTTTACTTTAAAATCTTTAACAAGGCACAAGATCAAATTAAATACACCAAATATTTATACTTAACGAACCACATACATACACACACGCACGCAAATACATACACATAGGAAAAATAATATTATTTTTATACCTTGTTTTCGTATAAAAGAAAAACGGACTAAACTTAAACAGAATTTATAAATTTTTAATTTTAACTTAAACTGAAATCATTTAGATTTAACGTTTTCGAAACTGTGGATATTATTCTCTTGAATTTTGTGGCACTAAAGGTGGACGGCATTTTATATTCATCGTTTCATGTTCTGCTGGAATAAGACCTGTGGGAGAAGTGGGCTCAGCAGCAGTAGCAGCTTTAACTGATATTTCATCTTCTTTTTCGATTTCATAATAAGCATCAAAAGGACTATCATCATCAGAGCCAGAATCTTCGGGATGCCTCTAAATTAATTAATTAAATTTGTTTTTTGCTTTTCAGATAATTGCTCTTCTATAACTTTCTTAAGGTTCTTTTGTTGCGATACAAAACTATTATTTAATTGAATTTAAGAAAACGTTCTGTACGTGCTTTGAATTTCTGGTAAAAAAATAACATTCCTTAAACATGCACAATAACGGTATTAACTAAATTACTTGGAATACAGCATTCCTTTAATAATATATAATCAAATTGATGTTTAATGGTCATGCACTGTTTATATAAATAATACTGCTAATTAATTATTTGAGTGCTTATATTATGACTTATTGCAATGATAGTTTTCTTTTTTAATGAAACGTAAGGTTGATAATTCAAATATGCCTTTAACATTTTGCAATTAATGGACCTAATATCTTTTAATTCCTTTTTATAACTTACTAAAATAAATAAACAAGTGAAAACTCCTTAAAATATTAAACAAGTAAAAACTTAAAAAAATTCAAACAAGTTTTCCATTTTTTGGTACATAATACATTAACAGCCATATTTTAGTGATGTAACAGCTTCTTTTTGCAGCGAGTTTGTCAACATTGAAAGTTGCGGACTATTTTCAATAAAGTTGCCAGAGTTTAACTTTAATAAAAGCGTTCGATTAAAAAAGAACACTGTTGTGTGTTAATTAAAAATCTTCATTAGCATTAAAAGCGTTTTTAGAGTTTAAGTGGCTGCTACTGACATTTTTGGCATATTTGGCTTCAGCAAAAGTAAATATAACAGACAAAATAACTAACATTGAACAAGTTGCAGTGTTTTGATCCGATTTTACTAATTTGAAAAATTTGTTTATCGTATATTGGCTAACACTAGAAGTTTACACAGAGTATGTTGCTCTATGACCGCTATAAGGAGATTTAAAAAGTCAAATTAAAAAAGTGGGTTGTGAACTTTCGCAGCCGTAGTACAGTGACACATTTTTATGCTTTTTAAAAAAAATGGAATGGAACTATATCCCCAAAAAATGAATAAAAATTGAAGATAAAGTATTAATTGCGAACAAGCACGTAATGGGCGATGATCAGAAATAACTGTTCGTAATTTTCTTTCTCTCTCTCTCTCTCTCTCTTTTCATTTAGAACATAATGCATGGTCAAAACTTTGTAATGGTAATTTTCTTTTAATTTTAATTTATTTTTAAATTGAAACGTAGGTAAATTTATAACCTGTTATAATGTATGCTATTATGCTCGTGAAAGCTTTTAATGGGTGTAACATGATATAACTTTCTACACAATGATGGCATAAAGTGTCACAACTTGGCTTAAATATAACCACATTAAATTGTTTTATTTTTTCGAAAATTACAAATCTACTAAAGAAAATGAAGTCGGTTAATAATCAATTAATAAGAAAATAGTAAAAAAAAACACTTTTCGAGTGATAAACAGAAATTCGATAAATATGTATGTAAATATTTATAGAATTTTCATTCATTTCAGTGAAAATAATTAAAAAAAACACTACAATAACATAAGTAAACAAATAAAATAAGTTCGCATCTGTGGTTAAGAAGATAAAGGAGATTGATAGAGTACCTTGAATAGATGTAGAGTAAATCAAGTGAAAACATTAGAAATGAAAACATCAAAAATATAAGAGTCTGCATAACAAAATCAATCAATCAATCAATCAATCAATCAATCAACAGGTTTCATACGTAAATAGTAGAAGAAGAACAACAAATACAATATTAAAAAAAGTAACGGATTTTTGTTTTTTTTTTTTGTAATGTAAATAAAACGATCAACAAAAAAAAATTGTAAACATGAGACACTAAAATGGAGAGAAAGGGACAAAAGGATGAAATAAAAAGTTCATTTTTATATATAAGAAATTACATTTAACACAATAGACACCAAACTTTAAAGTACTAAGTTCTATGTTCCATGTAAAACTTATCTTACATTAACATATTATTAAAGCAAAAGAGATCATAAGATTAAGAGAATATTTGAATTTATATTATATTTCCAACACAACTGAAACTAAAAATTGTACAACTTTAAGTTGAACAATATTAAGAATATGGCCGAAAAATTTTTATATGTGCACACAGAAAATGGATTGGTAAAAAATCGGTTAATATATTTCCTGCCATATTTATGAGAACTAAAATAAGTTTGAATGAAATGTGCTTTATGACAAATTTTCCATGCAAATTTGTCCTAAAATACATTTCAAATCTATTTTAATATTCTATGAATACCGTAGTTAAAATTTAACTACTAATATCTTGAATTAATTTTTAATATAAATAAAATATAATCTTGACATATTTTTTATATTAAGACCTAACAAGCGATATTAGACATTAAAAGTTGTTCGCAACAACTTTTAACAACAAAGTTGACCTGTCGAATTTGTGTCTTTACTAAAATATATTCTTTTATTTGCGAGTTGCAGCTAAACTAATTTAACACATATCTAATAATACCCGAATTTTGGTAGTTAGAATCATATAAATCAAACGTATTACTTCTGAAAATCAAAATAGTTTTGACACACATGATAAAAATAAAATTTATGCATTTAAAGTTAAAAAATATTTTAATTTTTAAATTTATGAAACCCAAAATTCGCCAGTTTTGTAAAGGGTAAATACACGATTAACTAAAACGGACTTTAGCAAACAAAACTATTTCAAAAACGTTTCAGTTATTTAGGATTGGTTTTAAGTGAAACGTAAGAAATACGAGCGAATTAGGGAGACGGCGTAGGGGTGAGGCGAGTTTTTACGTTTTGTAGAATGAAATTTATTAAACATTCAGGTATGTGATGGAAATCGATTTCGAAATCGAGACGACTTAAAACCGTAAATGGTTGTGATATTCTTACTATTTTCGTTTTTTTAATACCTTCAATATAAATTTCAATAACTCTCCATTCAGTTTCGATCGATTTCCATCACATACCTGATAATCATATTCTTGAAACTTAATTTTTAAATAAATGTTAAACTGAAAACAATTTTTTTTAATTCAGAAAAATATTTTATATTGGTAGTAGTCCTACTTTTTGAATTATTTTCTAAAACAGTTGGGAGCACCATATTAATTCAATTATTATTACCGAATTCCAAGTAATGCTGGGAACCAACAAAATTCGAATGGCAACAAATTCGTTTATCATAACGAATCTGTTTTCTCGGTGTGTATTTATTTTTAACAAAGGTAGTATGTTGTCGACTACTTTCCGAAAAAAAACGGTCTTAAACTGCGCCTAAAGTGGTGGAAATAATTTTTCTCAATTGAATAGTTCACTTGCACGGTCCGCTATCTTAAAATAAGAAAGTTTTTTTAAGGCAATCGATTAAAACTTTCAGTCACGAAATTATCTGCCAGTCCCACGATATCGCAAGTGTTCGTTCGTTCGCACAATTACATTCAAAACAAAAACAAATTCTAAAAAATTGTTTTTGTTTTACATGTAACTATGCGAACGAACGATCGATTGCGACATCGTGGGACTGGCAGTATATTTCCAAATATGATTAAAAAGTTTTTATAATCACTTCTAGAGAACGGAAGGAAAACTGACAGACACTAAAAATAAAATCACTCGAATGTAAAAAAAGATTAATTTTTGTATTAGAATAAATCTCCATAAGTCCGATAAAATAGCTCTATTTATTTTAACTTTGGTTGTTTTAAATTATTTATTTTACTCCGTTTTGAGTAGGAAAAATTTAAAATAAACTCTTTATTAAATATTTCTTTTTACGTTTTTGTAAATTATTGCACAATAAAAATAAATAATTAAATAATCCCTAAAATATTGAAAGTAAGCTTTACCTAAGATATTTCTAAATCGTTAAAGTTCGATAAAGTTAATCAGCTGTTTTTATTAATTATTGGTCAAATCAAATTGGAGCGTAATTTTAAAATTTGATGCCTATAAGTGAACTTGTTTGAAAATGTCCTTTTTTTGTTACTAGGGCTGCTATATATATTTCTGGCCTGGCAACACTGACTGCTGCCAAGTGCAATCTGACATTTCCATTAGAAAGTTTGTCATTTTTAAGCATAATCGTACTCAAAACGTTTTGACGTACGACCATTATTTGTGTTGTTTACAGTGACTTGAAAAAATTAATATAGAAAAAAAAGGGAATTAACTCGTGAACATTTCGACGTGGATTATCACGACAAGAGTGCATTGATGAACTTAAATCTTTGTATGGCGATGAAGCACCATCCTATAGCACTGTGAAAAATTGGTATAATGAATTTAATCGTGGCCGAAGCTTGCTCAAATACGAATTCCGTGAAGGTCGTCCAAAAACGGCTGTTGTGCCAGAGAACATTGATGCCGTGCGTGAACTCATAATGCAAGATCGACATGCGACATACCGAGAGATAGAGACATCCTTGGACATTTCTTCCACCAGCATACATTCGATACTGCATGAACACCTGGCCATAAAAAAGGTTTGTTCTCGTTGGATCCCGCACAATTTGAAAGTCGCTCAAAAAAAGGCTCGTGTCGATTGGTGCAAAGAAATGTTGCAAAAATACGATTGCGGTGCTTCAAAAGACGTTTATAAGATCGTCACAGGTGACGAATCATGGATCTATGCGTATGAGCCCGAAACGGAACAACAATCGACCGTGTGGGTCTTCAAAGACGAGCAAAATCCAACGAAAGTTGTTCGTGGAAGAAGCACTTCGAAGCAAATGAACGCCTGTTTCTTCGGAAAAACTGGTCATGTGGCGACTGTTCCGCTTGAGCAACGTAGGACGGCACTTCTGAGTGGTACACTACAATTTGTTTGCCTGTAGTCATCGAAGAAATTCGAAAAACCAACAAGAGAAGACGAATCATTGTTCACCATGACAATGCGAGCTCTCACACATCGGCTCAAACCAGAGCGTTTTTGACCGGCCAAAACGTCGAATTAATGGGTCATCCGCCGTACAGCCCTGACTTGGCACCTAATGACTTCTTCTTGTTTCCGCACATCAAGAAAAAAATGCGTGATCAAAGATTTTCGTCGCCAGAAGAAGCTGTTGAAGTGTTCAAAAACCATGTTTTAGAGGTGTCTCAATCGGAGTGGAAAAAGTGCTTCGGCAACTGGTTTGAGCGCATGCAAAAGTGTATAAATCATGCTGGAGAATACCTTGAAAAACAATAAAACCATTTTTCATTATAAATATTCGCATTTTCACTATTAGGCCAGAAATATATAGAGCAGCCCATTGCCTCTTCAGGGTCGAAAATCAGAAAAATGAATCCGAACGTTTCAAGCTACTACGACTACTGCCTGGCTTTAATAAATATACGAGTATTTGTTAGTTTAAGATTTCAATACTTATAGTTTTGAAAAAAAAAATCCTGATTTTTACCTCATAAATAATAATCTTAGTCGAGACTTACACTAGCAATTTATTTGAGACATTTTTTTCTCAATTTTCTATTTAAGTTACAGCGTTATGCGTTATCTTAAAGTAAACATTAGCAACAGTAACATCCCCTCAAAACTCAAGCAATACCATATTGCTTACTCTTCGTGCTTCACAAACAAACAAAAATTTCATGCCTGTTTTATGAAAAATTGCATAGTGTAAATGCCGTATTATGTTAAATCGTCAGCCATGAAGACCGATTCCTCTTAAATTGTAACATTTTTTTTTAAGAAAGTGTTGGTTTGAAAGATTTCACAGCTTAAGAATATATATTGTAATTTTACCCTACGTCTTCATGAGCCATCATATTGAACAAGACATGCACATAACGCCGGCAGAACGACGATATTAATTGTTCACGTTCTTGTAATGTGGCGAAAAAGTGCTGACTGGGTATAATTTTTTTTCTTTGTTGACAGGAATGTTTCAATGCTTTTAACAAGGAGAGAGTATTCGCACTGTTAATCAATAGATGGCGCTGATTTGAACATAGAACAATCAATCATAACTAAAATTCATATTTGAATATGAATGATGATGGTTGTACCTGAACGAAACATTAACATTAAGAGTCTACATTAGCCGAATTCATGTGTGACATGATGTTCATACCAAGTTGATGGCTAGTGAAGACGTAGGGTAAAATAAATCAGATTACTATCATTTTATATTATTAAAGATTTAATTTTAATCTAGAATGTAGTAAACACAACAACATAAACGCAAACGACCATTTAACATATTGAAAATAAATAAGAATATAAAAAATATTAGACTTCCTTCATTTTATTTATAAAAATTTACTTTGTTAAAGAACAAAAGTGATGTTAGTGTTTTTTAGACACTCATTAACTTACCTGTACAGAACCATGCCTATCGGCTGGCGTAAGATTGCCCAGTGTAGCACCTTGTTTAGGCACATCTGGCCACGCAGCAACACCTCCTTTGGCGTTTGTCTAATGTTGCCACCCCAAACAAAAACAAATACGCACCATTTTAAGATAGCGATTTTTTTTGTATATCATGTAAGGAACGGTATTTCATGAGTTATTTAGCATTTTTTTTTTTTTATTATTAATACGATTACAATCAATTATTTTTCGATACAGAGAGTGAGTGCATTCATTCATTCATTTAGAGTTGGGTAGCGGAGTATAAGGATGTTTTGTTATTTAGGGTTTTATTATGGATGTGGATGTTTATTTGGATGGTAAAAAGCCGATTACATTCGATTTTCATACATCATGGTTTTAAATTTTACGTTGATTTAAATATGTTCAAGTTTTTTGTATTCGTTTAAGTTAATTTCGTTAATTATGGAAAAAAAATAAAAATAAAAAATAATTTCATGAGTTTATTATAGGTCTTATTTTAGAAATACGTATATAAATTAATTAGCCTTTAGCCTAAGGAGTTTTAAAATGAAAATTAAATGAATATATTTTAAGAAATAGAAATAAAAGAAAAACGAATTAAAGAAAGTTAAGAATAATAACCAAAAAATAATTAAACTACAGCTGTGTATTTTTAAGGTTTCTACACAAAAAATGTAATTAAAAAAAAAAAAAAGTTAAAAATGCGAAAAACAGAGACTTACGGTACATTTAGCCGACCGTAAATGTAGATGTGTCAGCTGATCAGTTTTGTGATACGAAGAGCTATGCAAATGCTTAGCCGACTGAAATGTCACTTAGTCGTAACGTTTCAACCTGCTGAAAATAGAATTTCAATACGAGCTTACGTGACAGATTTAGCCAGCGATGGTAAATTTTATCGTAAATTGAATCGAGTACAAACCCCCTTTTCAAGTACTTATTTGTCCTTTTTTACTTAAGCTTTTAAGTTGTAAAATTTTATTACACACAATATAATCTTAAATAAATTATGGAGTTTTCTTTTCTAAATTAAATATGTTATACATGTAATGTTTTGTAAAATTGTTAAGCTTAGTATAACTTTGCAAATGTAATATTTTTCATTATAACAATTCAACATCATCCTTAGTACCATTGAAATATTTACGTACTTTTTGCACAAAATCGCAAAGTGGACATCATTGGTTTGAACAGCTGTAGGTTGTTATTTATTCATAAACAAAAATATAAATTTAAAAAAAAAAGGAAGACAAAAAATTAATAATTCTTGTTCAAGCGAATGAATGCCTTTATAACAAACATTCTCCGGGATATAAGAATCCAGTGAAGAAAAGAATGATTAGGAAGCAGATTTCTATAGAAATGGAATACCCAGTAAGACAAATGATATTGTTAAATTTCAAAAAATCAAATAATATTATTGCCAAAAAAATGGTTCTACATTTGCATTTACTCTACAGCTACATTTACTTTACATTTACGATTTCAACGGTCCGCAAAATGTACCTTTAGAATTAAATTTTTTTTATTCTACTTTTACCCCTATTTAGTTGATTTTCATTATTATCGCGAAAATTAAATTTTTTGGTATAATTTTTTTCTTCTTGTTTTAAGGTTTGTTGCTTAATAAAATACAACACTGCTTTAAAAAAATCATTCACCGGATCGGACAATAGAAAAACCTCAGCTATTTACCACTTGCGTTTTTTTTTTTAATTTTTTAGAATTAAAGAGGCGTATAAAAAATATAAATAAATATTAAAAATCCTTAGAAGGCTAAAATGTTTGGCTTTTAGCCCGAAAGCCTTTTTAAAAGTTAACAACAGAAAAAATGTTAGTAAGCTATTGAATATTAAATAATTTATAAATGTATATTAAAAGATAAATTAAATATTTTACACAAGCTTTTGTTATTTACACAAAATTATATTAGCAGAAAAATAAAAAAGTACAACAAAAGAGTTTGTACAAATTAATTACGTCACAATCATAATTTTTCATTAAATAAAAAGTAAGAAGGTTTGTATATATATGAAAATATTTATTGACTACATCGTTGTACAATGCTAGGAAAATGTAAACTTAGCATTCTAGCCCTAGTATAAGAAAGCATTTTAACAATTATATTATTCAGCAAACTAACCACCTACTTTTGTGTTAACAGCTAATAAAATTAGCAATTAGAATAACCTAAACAAAATTTCACATAAATGAAGCATAACATTTCAAATCTATGTTAAAATTTGCTAACACTCCCGTTTTACAAATAACAAATAAGTAGAAACGAGTTATGACAATGATGTAAATATAAGAGAAGCATACAATCAACAAAATCTAACCTCCAAAATTAAACATTCTTCATCATCTTCTTCATAATCAAAATAAGAAACATCCTTTTTAGTGTTTTTTTTTAATTAAGCACAAAATAGGAAAACAAAAATTGTTTTTAATTAAATAAGGTTTGTAATTAATTATTAAGGCAAAAGTAAAAATTTTACAAAAAGTAAGAAAAGTAGTATAAATTTAAAAACCACTTAAAAATACTCAAATAAAATAGTTTATAAAAGGAAACCCAAAGAAAGAAGTCAAAATAAAGGTAAATAAAATATTTTTGGGCAATTTATTCTGAATTGTTTTTTTTCACACTTCATTTTAGATGTTTTACGCAGTATGTAATTTTAGGTTAAAAAGACTAAGAACCGTTCATAGGGCAACACAGCACAATACTTTACTTCATCACTTAAGTGCTGCCAATTGTTTTAGAGGCATTTTAGACTGAAGGTATGTATTTATCATTGCTGCCAAATAGTTTTCGAAATAAGCATCAGCAATGCTGACCTCTTAAAGCAAAAATCGACAAAGACTGCAAAAAGTACTTGTCAACCAAAATATTTGAATTATTCTTATAAATTATTAAATAAACACAAAGCGGAAATGCATACTTTTCGAGTTTAAGTTTACATTTTCTATATATTGTGTTCAAAAATTTTTTTAACACAAAAAAAAACAAACATTCAAAATAAATTGTCCTTAAAAATTTAATTCCAATTGAATCCTTAATTAAACAAAAATTCAAGTGGAAATTTATTATATTTATATATTCCTAATTTATTACATTTACTATTACGCTAATAAATTAAATAAGTATATTTATACTTTACCTTGCCTGTAACATTATGACGATCTTTATTTGGTGAAATGATAACTTCATGACCTGTTTGTAAAGAACCAACTGGCGTTGACTGTGATGATTGATGTCGGCATTAAAACATTTATAGCGAGATTTGTCAGATTCGAAATAATGACGATGAAATTTTATTCCATTTTTTTTATTGCAGTTATTAGTACCACAAGACATTTATATTTGTTATTGTTGTTTTTTTTATTATTAATATTTTTAATTCAAGATGATGACAACACACACGGACAAGAATATCGTGGTTGAGGCGTAATGATATAAAATTCAAAGAAAAACAAAAAGAAACAAAATTAGTAACTAATCTTTTATATAAAAACTGTCAAAAATAGAATAGTATACATTTACTGATAAAATTTATGGCATTTTATATTCATTGTTTGATATTATTGCAACACAACACTCGTCTAGCATACGTTTCTAGAAGATATTTTTTTATCTACGTAAACTTAAGGAAAAATATCAAAGCAATTATTTTATTTTTTTTTATTTTTGAAGAATTTTTCAGGGAACGTTTTATAACATTTTATTTTATTTTTAAATTCTTAAGTGGTTTTCATTATTTTTCAAGTTATATAGCTTAATGTTTTGCTTGGTAGTTGAACAATTTGAAAAAACTTATTTTATAAGAAATATTATCAATTAACAAAATTTTTAAAATTTGTTTTACTTTTACTTTTGTGAATTTGTTTATTTTTATTCATTATTCTATTTGTTAGAAATGCAAATAGAATTATATGAATTTTTCGCATAAATTATCTGGCATCACCGAATACTGTTATTTATTTCTTTGCAACAAAAAATTATAGTTGCCATATTTATGGTTCCATTACTGCTTTAATTTTCATCAAAATTCCCGTTAAAATTCTTAAAACTAAAAAAATGAATTTGAACACAAAAAGTACAAAAAATAAAAGAAATGTTTAACAAAAATTGTGATACCTTATCCGATTTATTTTTGGCTAAATGAGAGGGTGGAGCATTTTTCATGATTTTCATTTTTTCAAGTTGTTCCTTACTCTAGTGTTTATAAATTTTTTGTAAGACATAAAAAAAATTTAATAACAAAAAATTTTAACAATTTTTTTTAATAAAAAAAGGTAAGAAACAAAGCATATTAATAGGAAAAAATATTTTTTATATCGTAAACAAACAGAAAGAAATTTTCAAAAAATTCATGAGTTCTAAACAAATCAAAAATATATTAATAGGAAACATATGTGAGGAAAAATACTAGAATTTCTTAACAATTAAAGTAGTTTTTTTAAAAACAAGTTTTAAAAATTTGGTATTTAGAGTAATTTTCTTGTAATTTGCTTGATATCTTGACTGAAACCGCAAAAACCTTAAAAAATAAAATTAAACAATTCAAATTAACAAATATTATTTGAAAATAAGAAAATGCTTTAAAACATAAAAACACACCTTTTTTCTTCGTTGAAAATCAAGACAAAACGAACATTCCTTTAAATCAACACAAAACAAGCAAATTTGTTATATGCACCTTTCAATTTCAAAATGCTCTTATAAAAATAGTTAATAAATATATTATTTCAATTAAGAAAAAATATTTTCCAATCGTAGGTCTCGACATTTTAATGCATCTTGCAAACTATTTTAGCGTTTTGTTATTTCTTTTTCTTTTTTATTATTATTATTTTTTTTTTTTAATTAAAAGGAAGTGGGTCTCTTTTACTGCCTACCATTGTCTTCCCTGTCCAGTCGAATTCTCCATCATCCACAAAGCCCTTACGATCGAATAAGTCTTGGAATAGTCTTCGCAGAAAATCATAATCGGGCGTTTCGAAAAAATCTAATCGCCTCACATAGCGTAAATATGTGGCAAATTCTTCAGGATGACTATCGCAAAGTACCTGAAATTTAAGAATTTATATTTATTTTACATTGAAATGTTTACGTGCGATTTTGAAATTCAAAGATTGTTATAAACAAAAAATTTTAAAATATGTATTTTGTTGTAACAACTCACCTCAATGGGTGTTGCTCGTTTAGTATCACCAATTTTTTGATATCTTTCCTTAAGTGTATCGGCCTTAAGACCTTGCCATGGCAGTGAACCTCTTAGGAAATACATAAACATGTGACCTAGTGCCTCTAAATCATCACGTCTAGATTGCTCTCTGCCCATGTGTGTATTTATAGACATATATCGCGCTGTACCAGTCAATGATTTGTGTTCCCGATATGGTATATGTCTATTTGTATCTAAGTCAATATATTCTTTGGCCAAACCGAAATCTAAATTATATATAAATTGTAATTTAATTTAAACTATATGTATGTATGCGTGTGTGTAAGTGTATTAATTACCCAGCAACAACAGTTTTGGTTTTGGAACTAATTTAAAAACTTAAAATTACCCTAAAAGCCTGCATTTCTAAAAGCATCCGTTAATTGAAGTTGTTATAGAAACAGAAACATCGCGTAAAAGTACAATTATTAGTAGTGCATCACTGCAATATTTTTAAAACTACTATTCGAAAAGCGCAATTTGGCATCACACTTTTAGGAGTATAATTTGCTATGCAAAAAATTTACAGTGTTGCCACAGTTATTTTAAACTTTATAGAGATTAAAAAGACTTGAAATAAAAAAATTTTTAGCTGTTATAGCAAAAAATAAATAAAGGAGGAAGCTTTTTAAGCTTTTAAAAAAATTATTTCATTTGAGTAGTGCAATAAATTAATTTTTAGAACTATTGCATTGTAATTAAATATATTTAAAGAATTATATCGGTTATAATTGCATTCGTTTTATTTCTAAAAATTCTTATTTTAAAATAAGTTTTTTCCTGGTCAAGAACTTTAAACTTAAATTAAAAAATCAAGAACTTTTACGAAGGCTAATAAGCAAATGTGTTCATTTTAAATTGACTGTGGATATTGATGTAGTTTTAGAGCCTACTTCTTAAATATTCTACATTTCTGTAAGAAGCATATAATTATCTTAAGAAATATATAAAAACTTAATAAAAATTCTGGCAGGACTCTTATGTATATATTTATTATATTTTTTTGCCAACTATCACAAATAATTTTATTAAGTACTATTACATTATTACTAAATAAAAATATGCCGATTGTTATATCAACAGTTGTAAACTTTTGTTTGCAATCGAAAATTAAGTAAATTGTACATATGTGCATACCAGGGCGAATCAACTATCGGGTGGTAGAGATGGCGAATTCATTCATTTTTGTCGGTGAATATTAATGAATTCGCCATCGTTGCCACCTGATAATTGATTCGCCTTGGTAATACATTTCGTTGTTGTGTTGATACAAAATAATGTTTTTTTATACATGCTGCCAGCCAGCGTTTTTATAGTCTAAACTACTCATCGTGAAAACTCTATTATCTCTCATATCCTGTATGTTTTTAAATAGTTAATTAAATGAATTTAACAACGAAGGCAATTTAAATTTATAATAATAGAAATAGAAATACTCTGCTTTCGAACAGTTACACCTTATTTTTACCCTATAACACAAAGAGAGCTGCCAGATGGTAAAGTGTCCAAAACAGAAATTTTTAATAATTTATTTCATAAATTTGAGATGATATGCTAATATTTTTTTATAAATAATTTAATTGAAATTGTTTTTATAATAAATAATATATGATAAATATATAATTAAAACATACCAATTATGTGTATAATTTTTTCTCGTCTCGTTGATGTTCTACCAATTAAAAAATTTTCTGGTTTAACATCTCTATAAATTAAGTGCCGACTATGAACATATTCGATCCGGTGGAGCTGTAGTGTTTTTTTTTTTGGTAATTTTTATAAAAAAAGGAAAAAGAACATTATTAAAAAATTTAAAATAATTAAAAAAATATTTATATGTTTAAAAATTTACATGCTAAATTTGGAGAGGAAAAAAGGCAGAGGTTGGGAAATTTATCAAATAAATTTATTGCTGTTTTATTTAAAACGCGTTTTTTTTTGCAAAACAAAAATAGTATAGTGTCTCAACTAGCGCAATTTATTTAAATGAATTTAAAAGAAATTGAATATCTTTTCAGAAAGACATGAGTTAAAAGTTATATAATTGAATTAATTTCGTTTTTTTTTGTTTCTTTAAATTTTGTTGATAAAAGCCGCTAATGTTATATGAAGAATTAATAACAATAAATTATTCAAAGTAAAAATAATTCAAAATAAAAATTGATCATACAAATAAAAATTCTATGATGATGCTAAGAACATGCTTTTTACACAAGTTTAAAAATAATAAATATAAATAATAACTAAATATGTATATAATCGATTTCTTTATGCAATCCTAATTAAATGAATAAGAATTAAAAACTCACTAAATACTAAAAATGATTAATATGAAAAATTTGCAAAGAGCAAGAGCAAGAAAAATAGAAAGAGTAAAAATGAGAAAAACTTAACATAAACATTAAATTAAAACCTTTAACCTTAATACAATACAGTTTTTATTTAAATTGTGGTACAAAATGAATTTTGACTTGTGTGTTTAGTAAAAATGATTTATGTATTAAAAAATAAGATATTTAAAAAGAGGTAACACCAATGAAAACAAATTCAAATAAAGAGTGACCTTAACTATAGATGAAAATTGCTTTTGGAAATTTAATTTTCGACGTTAAAGCTTAATAATTAAAAATTAAATTATTTTGTGTTTCTTAACATTAAGTTTTAATATAATTTTTAATTTTCTTGAAATGAGGTTTTTGGTGGTTTTGGTTGTTGTTGGTGTTTTAGTTCTACTTACTAATTGTATTGCTATCAGTAGTACTGTCTTCAAAGTGAAACGTCTGCCGCAAATATCAAATAAATCTTCAAGTGATGGACCAAGCAATTCCATTACAAGAGCATTGTACTTGCCGCATGGGCCGAAGTAATATACTTCGGGCACACCTTCTGCTACAATAACAAAACAATAACAACAACAATTGTAATAAATGTATGTATGTATGAAAAAATAGTTATTTTTAAAAATAAGTTTCAATTTAAAGGAAGCAGCAAAACAATTTTTATTATTATATTTCATTTATTTTGTTTTTTTTTTTTTTTTTTTTTTTTTGTTTAGTTAGGTTATGTTTTTGGTTCAGACAATTTTATTTTTATTTTGCAAATTTAATTGTTGTTGTTTTTGTCAAGGATTGTAATAGAGAGCAGTTGAAAGATTTGGTTTATATGTAAAAAAAAAATCAAAAATATAATATTTTATATGTCAAGGCAGCAGATTTTTTACATAAAAAAATTGGTTTTTAACTTGAAAAAGCAGATGTTTTTTTTTATAAAAAAAAGGTTAGTGCTTTAAAGTAATGTTTGCTTTAATTGTTGTCATTTTTCTTCTCCTAGAAATAACTTTTTTTTAGCAACCGAAAAACACCTATATTTACCACCAAAAAAAAAAATTAAATTATTTGATTATTAATTCAATTCTTCTTTATTCTTATTTATGTTTCTTGTAGATATTCTCTTTGCATATTTGAAAGGGAAGTCAAATGCTTGTTTTATTGAAAAAAAAAATAAAATAAATAAATATATATTTAATATAATTTTTACTATAAAAATTAAGTGCGAACTCGTTGGCTTTTCTCAACGGAAACGTCGGTAAGAAAAATTGTACAAAAAATACAAATAATTTTACGAAAAAAAGCGCACCTTAATAAATAAAAAAAACCTAAAGTTATTTAACAGAAGTCGCGCTCACAAGCATTTCCATATAACGTTTGGCATCACTGATTATACCTCACTAATCAGAGATGGAAATAAAAGTATTACTACATTTTTAATGGTCAACTATTCGTCTCGGCGTAAGTTTTACAAAACAAATTGTTTCATGAAAATATAAACACTAATAAATATTCAGATATTTTCACTTTTTAAATCCCATTATTAAAATAAATCAAAAATAAATAACAAAAATACTGTCATCACATATCAACTTTTATGCCAGCTATTGACTTAACACTACCTTTAAAAAAAGTGTGTTTTATTTGGCTTTTTAAAAATTTAATAATTTTAAAAATGATATACATATCAAGACGGGGGGGAATGTAAAACAAAGGATGGTGCAATTGCATTTTTAAATATGATAAATAAGTACCCAGTTTCCGTTTTCGAAAGCCTTTTGTTAATATTTTACAAAAAAAAAAAAAGTGAATTGAGAAAATATACATCTATTTTTAATCGGTTAGTAAATAATTTGGTAAATATTGCTTATAAAGACTCAGAGAAAATCAATAATCGTACATAGTTTACAATATCTTTACATTTTTATCTAAACTATAACAATTTTTGTGTTTTTGTTATTGAAAGGAAAAATATAAAATTAATAGTTGATAGATTTTAAAAAAGAATTACGATACATGCAAATGAAATTTATTTAAACGAAACTTCATTTTAATTTGTTTGTATTGTAACACATCCAAATAATTATAATACGGTTATCTATAATAACAAAAGTTCTATTTAAAACCAGTAGACGATTCCCTGTCTATTTCTAAGAGTGAACCATAATATATATATACTGTACTCTTTTCAGTCTAGTGCATATTTTATAAAATATACAGCCCAATTATAAACAAAAATTCCGTCCGAGTTCTTTCACTTTTCCCTTTTCTCCAATTATAAATTTTTGCCCCTTTGGATTGACTACGGAAAGTGAAAAATATTCGGGGGAAAAAAGTAGGTATTATAAATTATAAAATAAAAAATATATGAAAATAAACAAAAAAAACTCTCTTCAAATTACGTTGATGCCACTTTTTTATAATTTTATTTCCACGAAATTCATTCTTTTCTCGTGAAAAATTTTTTTCGTGGGAAAGAAATTCCGTAAGAATATTCATAATTGGGAATTGAGAGTTAGTATGTTTGAAAATTTCGTGTCTAATTTTGCACAGTATTTGCGTAGCTTTTGGGTGTCGGTTATGTCTGACAGATCTGTTGTTATTAGTATTCATCTATTTATGCTTAATCATAATACCAAGTTACATGTCATTACGTTCGTTATCAAAATTTATACTCATTAGAACAATTTTATGCTTAAATATTCATCATAAATCGCGTTTTTGGAAGATAGCCTACGTTTACAAGCATAATTGAAACGATACGAACTCACACAAAGTCTAACACATATCTCGTGCAGATTTTTGTTCGTCGGCATAATTGGTTCATACTTCTTCGAAAACGGGAGACTATCACCGCTAATGGCAAACATTACAGATCAATGGAGTCTAAGGTCCATGCTAATAAGAGGCACTCAAAGACATCATTCAGGAGGTAGGTATGAAGCTTTCAACAGAAGCCGCACGTGAAAATTTGAGTTTTGGTGATGTCTCGCAGTTCATTTTTTTCTTTGTTTAATAGAATTATTTAAAAATAACTGATTTAAATAATATATCGTAGTTCAAAGTATCTTTATTGACTGAAACCCAAAACTGGTAAAAATGCAATAGCTAAAGCAATAAATAAGAAGCATTTTAATTTTGAAAGTTTTCATACCAAATAAATATTCAACTTCCATCTCTGAATGGAGCATCAGTCTGCTCTGAGTGTCAATTAAACAAAAAGAGAAAGTAAGAAAATCTACAGGTTACTGTTCATAAATACCATAGTTGCATTATCACAATATATGTACTGCTTTTCATCAGACAAAACTAAATAAGCGCGTAAAGCGTAATCTATCTGTCAAAAATTCTCATGTACATTCAAAAGCAAACCAAACCGGCGTAAACGCTTAGCAATTGGAAAATCCGATTTTTACAGTGCGTTAAGAAGTGATGTTGGCTGCATCTTTTTGTTTTTATTGCTGAAAAGTAAAACCAAATTTCTTTTGTTTGTTTGTTGTTTTTTTTTTATTTGTTTACAGTGGGCTTAAAAATTAATTTGAGTTAACATTACTGTTAAAGACACAAAGTTGACGCTCTTATTTATCTAATGGGCCAGCTTGCGTTGCGCTTTAAGCGCTAATTTAAGTTTGGCTGTATGTTAATTGTGAATCAAACTTTATTTAGGATTATTATAATTGTGAATCAAATTCTGTTGAGAATTATTTTAAGATTTCAAGTGGCAACCTATTTTTTTTTCTCGTCAAGCTTCATTAAATAAACATTAAAAACTAGTTTTATCTGCTTTATTATAAATATAACATTTTGTAACTTCTGAAAAAGAGCACTTTTGTAAAATGTAAAAAAATTAAATAATTGAACTACAGCTACGTAATTTCGATATTGTTATACTGGATTTTGTTTTTAAAAATGTACAATTTTTTGCTTAACAAATTACATAGAAATAGACAGATAGGAACAATTTTCATTTTGAATTATTGATTTGCAGTTGAGACACTTTTTCTAAGATTAAACAAAAAATACGAGTAATTTTTCAACACAAAAAAATATTTTAACGTAATTTAACAATAAAATCATAATTTTTTTTAAATAAAATCACTATTCATAGACAAAAAATATATTAAATATACGATTTTTTATAATTAAGGAAAAAAACCTATTCTTTTTATTTCTCTTTTTTTATAATAATTTCATAAAAATCAAACCAATAACAATTTTTGATTTCTTTTAATTGTTTAAAAATTCATAACTTACAAGTTGCTTAGCAATCATCAATGCAGTCTTAAGTGAAAATTTTCGGTTGCAAATATTGAAGAGATCTTCTAAAGACAGTCCCAATAATTCTAATACCATGGCATTGTAACGGCCACCACATGTGCCCAAATGATAAACACGTGGTATACCCTCTGGACAATTATCTATAGGATGTTTGTTTAATCCAATAATAAACATACACACATTTAGTACAACGTATATTTAATCATAAATTGCCAATAATAATTATAAGTGTAATATAGAGATTATGAGACAGAGAGAAAAAGAGAGTATTTAAAATGATATATTTAAAATAAATCGTTAGCTAAAATGAAAAAGCATGTTTCTAACAAAAAAAAAAAAAAATTTTTTTTGGTTGATTGCAAGAAAAAAAATTCATTTTAAATACGAAGTTCAAAAACAAAATTGGAAATTAGTTTTTTGGTTACATGGATTTTTATTTTAGCTGACGATATATTTACATCACATTGAAATCATCCTCATTTTTATACATTGTAAACGTTTTTTTTTTCTTCAAATTGTTACAGTATTATACTACGTTTACAATAACAGTGTTTTGTTTATTTTAAATTGACAGTTCAATCGATTTTCGTTGACAGATTAAAGTATTGATCGTTGTTTGATTACGTTACAAAGATTTATTGGTTGTTTCTTGTGTTTTTTTAACATTATTTATTTCTGTTGTTAGTGTTGTTTTGTAAATAAATATAATGAATTAGAAAATGACTATAATAATACATTTTTGTTACATTATTTTTATAATAAATATTAAATTAGTTGAACATTCATAATTTTATATTTTATGTAAATATTAATCTTTGATAAGAAAAATAAAAATTATTAGATGCAACGCAACAAAATAAAGAGACAAGTTAAAGTGTTGATTGAAACATTTGCAATTGAAGTATAACTTTTAAAGAAAGTTTTTTTATTTAAGTTTTTGTTTTCTGCATCTGTAACCTAGTTGGTATCACTGCAAGCAAACAAAATGGAAGGGTTTTGTCCAAAAAAAATCTTGTGCAAACACGAAATTGAAGATTTACGAACGATGCCGAACAATCCACTTCAATCTTATATGTATATATTTTGCTTTAAATTTCTTTTATTTCCTAAGGTCCCAACGATGATTTCATTTCCCGAAAAATGTTCATCTCAAAACAAAATCGTCTTATTGTGATTTATTTTTTTCCCCTCGAATTTTTTGTTTGCTTTTCCCTTTGATTTGTTAACTGTGTACAATATATGCTGTATGTGTGTGTGTATTTCCTTCAGCTAAAGTTTTGGTTCAACTTTTTTTAGTAACATGATTTCATTTACATAAGCAAACAACATACAAACATATTCTGCCTTGGAATAAAATAATTGTTCAAATTTTACAGTTATTTCTTCTTATTAACATTAAATGCGCACTGATAGCTTGTTTTAATTTTAACAGCTGTCCAATTAGGGTAACCGAAATTCCACGGGCATTTTATGATACCTATTGTTTACTTTCTTTGTATCTTTTGTATCTATGTAAATCTAGTTTTGTGAAGTAACTCCAATCAAAAAAGATAAATTCGGGTGACAGAGAATTAAAAAATAAGAAAAAAAAAAAATTGGAACTGCATACATATAATTTTACATAAAAATGACATCGGCTGTTAATGGGTTCTGCATTTTTTAAAAAATTTTAGTATTTCCCTAAAGATATCTTCAAAAGCTTTTAAATGATATCCATATTGATATTTAAAAAAATTGAAAATTTCAGAGTCCCGTAACTCGGAATATATGGGCGAGCGCTAATTTTTTCGGTTGATGTTTTTTCTTATTTTTTGATTCTCTATCATCCTGAATATTTTTTTTATTGGAGTTACTTTATTGTTCCAAATGACATGAAAATATTAGAGATAGGCGTGGCGTTTTGCCTTGAAGGACATGGATCGATCATACTGATTTCCAATAGCACTTCTTTCGACACTATATCTGATCGATTTACATATTTATTACCAACACGGACGGACAGACGGACATCGCTCAATCGACTTATATATTTATACTTTATGGCGTCGAAAATTGATACTGTAGAAATCCAACTTTTTGTGGTGAAGGGTATAATAAAATTAGTATCGATTTTAAATCTAGATAAAAGAAAATTCATAAAAATTATAAATAAATAAAATAATTGTTTATTTAGAAAATAAATTATAAATATAAGACATTAATTTATTAAGAATCAAAAAAAACCGTTGCTGATTTTCCCGTGGAAACTATGGTACTCTCGGCAAAATGGCCATACATTATGAAGGTTGAAAATTTTTATTTTCGACGAAAGTATCATAGTGAAGGGTATCTAAAATTCGGCACAGCCGAATATAGCACTCTTACTTGTTATAATTATACTCTAAATATACAATTCCTTTATTTTTAATTTACTTAAATACTCTTTCTAGATTTTAAATTTGATGTTATTTTTCTCTTTGAAAATATCCAATTCCGGGGAAAATATACTTCCCAGATTTTGAATTCCCAAAATCGACGCTATTTCCTCGGCGCTATCTTGACACACGTGTTTTACAAGGGTTGCCAGCACACTTTACAGCATAAACGGCCTTAAATCTAAATTTATGTATAAATTTTTGAACTCCTTTTGTAAAAATACACTCCATGGCAAAATAATACAAGATGGTCGCGATGGCGAATTCATTAATTTCGCCGTAAACGCTAAATGTCAAACTCCATATATAAAAATATGTGAACATTTTTTTACGGTGTTTGACATTTAGCGTTTAAGGCGAAATTAATGAATTCGCCATCGCGACTACTTTGTATTATTTCGCCGTGATACACTCTCTATTTTATATTAAGTTTGAATCTCAAACAACAACTAAACTGTAAATTTGTATTGTATTGTTGTAGGATTACGAAATGTATTTGTTTCAATATGTTTTAGAATTATGACTAAAACTTTGGGGAAAAAAGTGTTGAAATATGTATCATTTAAAAAGAAAACAAAGTTACGTCAATTCCAAATGTTTTAACCACTACTTTGAACTAAAAAATAAAATAATGTAAGTTTTCTTATTCTTTAAATAGGCTAAAGCACTAAATAGGCTAAATTAAAATTTTATAATTTTTAATAAAGTTTAATTAACTCCATAAAAAATAGTGGAATATAATAAATGAAAAAGTACACATATGTATATTTCTTATTTATTTAATATTATTTGTTTTTAACAAATACATTTAAGAATTAAAGAGGATTTTCTTTCAAATTAACACTAACAAACAAAATGAAAATGGAGTTAATCTATTTGGCAATTGAAGCAAAAAAATTTTTCATATTCAACCTTTAATTCTTCTTTTAAAGTTCAAACTGTATAATTGTTTGTGTGTTTTTCTTTATTTAATAATAATAATATTAAATAACATTTAATTCTAACAACAAAAAAGTACAAGCGTTTTTTTGTTTATGTTTATTTTATTAAAACTCAATGAATATTTTTATCATTGGAAAAAAGTAGAAAAATTAATGTTTTAGAGTAGTAAATATTACGTTTCGGTTTTATCAATTTATAAAAAGGGGAAAATTATAAAAAAAAAAAAAAAAATATATAGAGCACCGACCTCCGTTTAATAAATATGCTAAAGAGAATCTTTAGAAAAAAAGTAAAAACTAAAATATATATTTTTTCATTATTTTCTTTGCAAAGAAATATCATTATTATTTACTTGAACAACAAAAACCCATGGATTATTTTATTCGCTACATTTTACTTCTTTTCAACAAAGGTGGTGGTAACGGTGCATTCGGACGAAAAAATTTAATAAAAATGGGATAATTTTTTCTTTTTGTTCGTTTTTATAACGTCAACAAATTAAAGCTAAATTTTATTTTTTTTTTAAAGAAAAGTAGTTAGTAACGTAAAATATGTATGTATGTAAGTATGAACGAATTAGGCACGCGTATTAGAGAGGAAGACATACATCTGTATGTATGTATGTATGCGGATGGACATTTATAAAAAAATATATTTTATAGAATTAAGAATTGGAATAAAAAAGGACAAGGATGAAGACAATAAGGATAGAGGAGGTTCTTTTTTATTCTCCGTTAAATGTTTTACAACTTTAATTTGTTAATATTAGTTTTTTTTCTTGACGGTTGACAAGGAAGAGTAAAAAAAGCAATAAAAGTTTCAATCCTTTTATATATGTATAATGTGCCGTGCCGCAGGTAAAAATTGTTATAAAATATACGCATGAACAAAATAAAAATTTGGTAATTATCCAAAAATATAAATTTTTCTTTTAATATGAAAAAGTGTATTTTTGTCGTAGATTTCTACTTAAATTTCAAAAGAGTTCTAAGCCGATAATATTTTAGGGCGCCAGCGATTTTAGCATGTAAACTGGTATCAGTGTTACCAGCTGTTAGAATTAAGAAAAGCTAACTTTTAAAAATCGCTTAAATTTAAAATCACATACAACCAGGTCTAAGTACATAAATTTTTTTCTATTTAATTGATTTTTAAAGAAATTTCTAGCACTCATATATAAACAAGGAATAATAACATTTTTATTGCTCTTAATTCAATCTTATATATCTTCGCTTTGGAAAATTCCCATGTGAAATGTATAAATATTATTGAAATGCCGTTATGTGTATATAAGGCGTTTTGTGTTTTTTCTTTATAATGCCCTTAATTTTTTTTACTCTTAGGAAAGGTTTTTTGTGTGATTACAAAATTGTATATTTATAAATTAAAAAGCATTTTTTTTATTAATATTGAGACGTATTAAGGAAAAAATATATATATTCGGTAGTATTTTTGAATATTGTAATAAAGACAAAATAAACTAATAACAATTATTTTCCTTAACAACACAATTAATAGATAAGTATGTCAATGGTAGCATAAACAAGTTTATGAAATAAAGAAAAGAAAAACTGTTATACAACTTACCATGTGCTCCTAATAGTTTATAAAACCTATACTCTAAGTGTAGTTGGGGAGCCTTTGACTTCATCGGCTCCATTTTTATTGCTACATGTTCATTGTTGTACAAATTTTTGCCTAGAAACAAAACAGAAGAAAAAAAAAACATTCGAATTAATTACAGCAAAAATGATTTTTAACATTAATAGCAATAACACTAAAACAAAAGAAACACAAAAATTCTACTGCAAAAAAAAAAAAAAAAAAAGAATTTATATATAGAATCCAGTCAGGTCACCATTCAAAAAACAACAAAAACATTTAGAGCAGACTGTTCTTATACATGAAACATGCTTCTTTTTGAAATTTTTATTTGTGGAAATTTTAATTTCATACCTGCTGGGGTGGTATTTCTATTAGACGAAGTATACGGACTAGAAGAATAAAAGCACATACGACGACCTGTTGAATAATTTGTTAGTTATAGACAACATTTTCTTTTATTTAAATAATTTAGAAATAGTGTTCAATCCCTAGCGTTTTATACCATTCAACACAGTTGGAAATGGTTTTTAATAAATAATCAAAATTTTTATTTAAAGCACATATGTATGTATGTATGTACATAGTTTATTTATTGGTATGGGTAAACGTATGTGCATGCAGATATCCCTAATGTGAATATATGTATTTTCCTGGAAATATTTAACCTTTTTTCGTAAAGATGAAATCGTGAATAAAATCCCCGAAAAATGTGCATGTCAAAACAAAATTCTGTTATTGTGAATGATTATCTCCTTGCATTATTTTCGCTATTACCTTTCATTTGTTTACTTTATGTTTGCCGAATAACTGTATACATCATGCAAGCTTTTATTTCTTATAATTAAAATATTACAAGATGTAAAACATCATAACAATTGCCTATTCGTTTGTGTAGATTTATTAAAGACCTTGTGGCAGAGTTCTGTCCTTTTTATTATAAAAATATTGAATCGAAAATATTGTTCGTTTGTTCTTAAACAGTGGTTTTTATTTTCAAACTTTAGTCAAATAATGTTTATACAGCTTATTGTTTTTAATATTAAATGTGAACTGATAGCTTCCTTTAATTTGAACAGCTGTTTAAAAACCTCACGGGGAAATTTATGATATCAATTTTTACTTCGAGGGGAATAAAAATGTATGGAAATATTGATTTTATTTGTTACTGAAAATTAACGGTGAATGTATATAAACATAAGTCCAGTGCTATAAAGATATATAATTTTTTTTAGTAAGTGGAAAATATTTTTAGATGGATGAGATCAAAATCGTCTTAGATAATAAAGCATAGAGATTCAAGCATAATGTTGCGGCACTTGCATTTCATATTGCGGAGTGGGATCAATTCAATTTACTTTGACATATTTTTATAGAAGAAGGAATGCTTTTGTAACAACTCAAAATTTTTAAGCAGAAATAATGCTCCTCAGAAATAATCTGCTCAGTGACCCTGTAACCGACGCCAGATATAGAATGTGAAACCGTCCGTGAAACCTTTACACAGCAACAAACTTTGGGCTGTAGTTAAGGAATCGTGGAGGGGAATTCCCAATTAAATATGTGAAGACTTGGTTAACTCCATGCCAAGGCGCAGCTCTTTCGTTATTGTTGTTATTATCTTAACTAAATTTTCTTTAGTGTGAATTTTAAATATTGTTACTTGTTAGCAGCGTTGTCAACTTTGAAATTTCAAAACGCGCCAAAGTGGAGAAAAAAACGCACCATTTAAGAGAAAACGCACTAAGTTTTAGAATTTTTTTTATTTAAAATCTTTAATGATTTAGTTTTTCAAAAAAAGTGTAATTTTTTTATATTAAAAATATAACAATAAAGCAGTCTTAAAGTTCAAGGTTTTTACAAACAAACAAAATTAAAAAATAAAACTTAACAAAAATAAAAAATAAACAAATATATTTGTGTTAATTTGTACTAGATAATACATTTTTTTCATATATTGCATACTCAAATTTTGAAATAAAAAACAGCGATTATTCATAAAAAAAAAATATTTCTGTATAACTACATACATACAGTATAATAAGTGAAATTACCCTACAAAATTCATTTTATTAAAGGCTTGTAAATGCAAAAAAAACTATGAATAATTTGAAATTACATCAACTAATGGGACACCCTTTAACTTCCAAATCCAAATTTTATATTTGTTGTTATAGCGGACTCAGCAATTCAGGTTCGTTGTAAGTTTAAAGTGTCTGTCTACAACTGTTAAAAAGTATGGCCATATACATTAAATTAAGTGAACTATAGGCGCACCCTTTAGTTTATAATTTTTAGTATTAACACTTGTTACTAACATAGCCACCGACATTCTGTCCAATTCACAAGCGTTTGTCTATAACGGTTCAAAACGTAGGCTCATATAAGTAAATTTACATCAATTATGGGGGCACCCTTTAATTTTTAGATTTATTTTTGCATAACTTTTTGTTATTGGGAGCCATAGTAATACGCAGTCATTCTATATTTTACAGAATCGTCCTTTACAGTTCATAAGACACGTAAAAAATATGTATGGGGACATCCTTTAATTTTTAAGATTATGAACTGTTTATTAAACGAGACCAATCTGTAAGCATAATCTATCATATTACCAGCAATTTTCAAAATCGGATTAGAAATGACTGAGTTCTGCAGGCACAAACATAAAAAAGCAACATTCAGTCGAATTGTATAATCTCCTTCTTTTTTTGAAGTCGGTTAACTGATCACGACAAAACTCTGCTTTTGCTAAGCTGTTTAAAAGATACGACAGCAGCCTTTACTACAAAATAATGACCATGAAAATCTAAAAGGGATAGTATATTCCATACAGTGAAATATTTCTTTTTTAACCTAACATAAATTAATACAACAACAATACCGTTTCATTTTGTGCTTATGATTTGGTACGTCTTAAACGAAATGGTATCAACACAGGTGTATTTTTTGTACAAAATTTTTTTTTGTGGTTCCACCACAAATTAAAAAAAGCACCAAAATTTACAAAAAAAACGCACCACGCACCACGCACCAACACGTAAAATTTTCGCACAAAAAATTCGAAAAAGCACCCAAAATGGTGCGAAACGCACCAAGTTGACAACGCTGCTTGTTAGATCATTTGGTCTCTGTAGTGCTATTATTTTTATTGTCGAAATTTTGACTTTTGACCGTTTTTATACCCTTCACCACAAAAAGCGAAAAAGTTTGTAATTTCTCAATATCCATTTCCGACCTCATAAAGTATATATCTTCAGAGTTCCTATGCTTAGTGAAGTCTCGATTGAGCAGTGTCTGTCGGAGTTAGAGTTGTAATTTCAAGTTTGCCAAGATAAATCAGCTAAAGAAAATTTGAGTACGCCAATCGATCAGAAATAGTTCCGAAAGAGTTGCTATTGAAAATCAGCACAATGCCTCTATTTTTTCCATTTACTTTGGAACAATAAAGTAAAAAAATAAAACAACAAATATATGGGGCGAAAGAGAATTAAAAAATAAAAAAATAAAAAATACAAGTGAAAAAATTTACGTCCGCCCATTTTTTCCTGGGCCTGTGAACTTTCATAGAAAAGTACGATTGTGAACCATATTTTTCTAAATATTAATATGGGTATCATTTAAGCCAGTCATCCCCTACATTCCAATAGCTACAACAAAGATTTTCTGTACACTATGGTTATGGTGTTACTTTCTTGCGTTAACAGCTATTCTTCTTTATCTTTTGCCAAAAAGGGCACCTTCTTCACTGAATTGTCTTTTCCTTTCCGGGAGGTTTGTAATGCAGTGCAATTATTATTTTTCCATTGTACGCATGGCC
Source organism: Gymnosoma rotundatum (assembly GCA_916610165.2). Classification (NCBI taxonomy): domain Eukaryota; kingdom Metazoa; phylum Arthropoda; class Insecta; order Diptera; family Tachinidae; genus Gymnosoma; species Gymnosoma rotundatum. Next base: position 124,788,021 of record OU744336.1, on the reverse strand, counting down.
AAAGATGTGTTTGAATGCATTATCTTTTTAACAGCACGCACATATACCAGCGCAGCCACTAAGGTTGCTACAGATTTTTGGGCTAATTGTTAGTCGAAGTAACTTATTCACCACTGCTTTTCACCACACATACATACAATAACAACACATACGCACAATAACAACAGGGGTTGCCAGATCTTATTTTCGTAACAATACCTTTACATACCGCTACGATAACGGATTACTGTTCAATTGAAAGTATTATTGTGCTTTAAGATCTGACGAAACTTGAATCATTATTTGCAGAAAATAAACAAACGGTAGAAGTGCAATTTTTATCCCTATTTGAAATATTATCCAACAATGAAAATGTGTTGTATTGTATTGTATTTCGGGTGGTACTTTACTTCTTACTGTCCTCTAAAACTTTAACAACCTGTCTATCTGATTTCCAAGTAACTGGCGAAAAATATTTTGCATAAATGAAACACTCTAATAATATGTACAATATGTACTTCAAATATGAATACATGTATGTATGTACATATAAATGTACATACGTTAATGTATTTACACATAATTGTACAGCTGTGTTCAATATAATAGAGAGTTGGCTATCACACCCAATATTTTGCTTAGTTAAATTTGTTACTATGGTAACTTTGAAATCATGCGATATTGTAACGGTAGTTACAACGGTGTGGTATGTAAAAGGCAAAACAAAAAGTATGCCAACATTATAACTCGTAGTTTAATAATTTATTTAAGTAATTTCTTTATTTTTCTTTTGGAGTGCATTCACTGGTTTGTATGACATATGAAAAAAATAAGTGTTTTCATTATTAGAAAAATACTTCAGTGTATTTAAGCCCTAATTGAGAGAAAAAGCCGATGGTTATTGATGACCGGCGGCGCCTAAAAAATATTCTCGGCAGCTAAGCATATACATGCGACTAAAGGACTTGTGTTACCACATGGATACAATCGCATAATCAAAATTATATGCCGATACCTGAAAATTGTACTTGTATAAAACACCAGTACTATTATTATTACACCAGTACTATTATTATTACACCAGTACTATTATTATTACACTCAAGGATATAAAAGAAAATAAAAAACCAACTGTGCTGATGAAACCGGCCAAACATTTTTCAGCGGCTTTTTGCTTTTAGTTAAAGTCAGCGGCAAAAGTTAGCCGATTGTCTACGTTCTCTGTCTCTCTGAGAGAAACAGAGAGAAAAGTTTTATAAAGAGTTAAATAAATATTTGTTTTTCTTTTAAATAAAGATATGGCAGAATTTGCTGTACCTAAGGAAAGCGAAATTTTATTAAAAATCTTCGAATTAAAGAATAAATGTACAGGAAGGTTAAACATACAAACATATGAATTATCAGTCTGCGCCTTATTAATTTAAAAATATGGAGACAAGATTAAACTATATTTAAAATTAAAAAACAAGCGTTTAAATTCTTAATGACTTGTAAGGCCTTAGAACAACTTTATTAAGAGAAACATTACGAGGGCTGCTCTATATATTTCTGGCCTAATAGTGAAAATGCGAATATTTATTATCAAAAATTGTTTTATTGTTTTTCAAAGTATTCTCCAGCATGATTTATACACTTTTGCATGCGCTCAAACCAGTTGTCGAAGCACTTTTTCCACTCCGATTGAGACACCTCTAAAACATGGTTTTTGAACACTTTAACAGCTTCTTCTGGCGACGAAAATCGTTGACCACGCATTTTTTTCTTGATGTGCGGAAACAAGAAGAAGTCATTAGGTGCAAAGTAAGGGTGTACGGCGGATGCCACATTAATTCGACGTTTTGGCCGGTCAAAAACGCTCTGGTTTGAGCCGATGTGTGAGAGCTCGCATTGTCATGGTGAACAATGATTCGTCTTCTCTTGTTGGTTTTTTTAATTTCTCCGATGACTTCAGGCAAACAAATTGTAGTGTACCACTCAGAAGTGACCGTCTTACGTTGCTCAAGCGGAACAGTCGCCACATGACCAGTTTTGCCGAAGAAACGGGCGACCATTTGCTTCAAAGTGCTTCTTCCACGAACAACTTTCGTTGGATTTTGCTCGTCTTTGAAGACCCACACGGTCGATTGTTGTTTCGTTTCGGGCTCATACGCATAGATCCATTATTCGTCACCTGTGGCGATCTTATAAACGTCTTTTGAAGCACCGCAATCGTATTTTTGCAACATTTCTTTGCACCAATCGACACGAGCCTTTTTTTGAGCGACTTTCAAATTATGCGGGATCCAACGAGAACAAACCTTTTTTACGGCCAGGTGTTCATGCAGTATCGAATGTATGCTGGTGGAAGAAATGTCCAATGATGTCTCTATCTCTCGGTATGTCGCATGTCGATCTTGCATTATGAGTTCACGAACGGCATCAATGTTCTCTGGCACAACAGCCGTTTTTGGACGACCTTCACGGAATTCGTCTTTGAGCGAGCTTCGGCCACGATTAAATTCATTATACCAATTTTTCACAGTGCTATAGGATTGTGCTTCATCGCCATACAAAGATTTAAGTTCATCAATGCACTCTTGTCGTGATAATCCACGTCGAAATGTTCACGAGTTAATTCCATTTTTTTCTATATTAATTTTTTCAAGTCACTGTAAACAACACAAATAATGGTCGTACGTCAAAACGTTATGAGTACGATTATGCTTAAAAATGACAAACTTTCCAATGGAAATGTTAGATTGCACTTGGCAGCACTCAGTGTTGCCAGGCCAGAAATATATATAGCAGCCCTCTTATAGTCTTCGTTCTTATTTAATTTTTTCGTATGTATTTATTAAACATATGTACATATACAACCATACATACATATATGATAAAATACAATTTTGATTAAGAACAAATTTAAATGGTGTCGCAAGAACATTTCAATATTTATTAATCAATGAACATCACCCACTCTCAATTTTAACGAAACCGCCACAGTTATGATTGCATAATGGGAAGGAAACGCATACTGTAGTATATAACAAGCTAAAAATACAGTAATGAAAAACGAATACATACATACAGATGTATATTTCTATTTATTTAAAACGATGTGGAAATGTATTTTTATGCAGAATGTCATCGTTTGTTCGTTTGAAAATTTTTTAACGCATTATTAAAAGTATTTAAAAAATTAATACATTCACCTGTGTATGTCAACAGCGCACAGTGGGATATGTTGAGACAAAAAAGAAACGAGTAACACAATAAAAAAATGCATCAAATGTTGTGATAAGAAACTGCATAAAAAAGATAAAATAAAGACACAGAGACTGTATTTCTATTGCAAGAGGTTACACTTTTGTCTATGGACTTTGCTTGTATAAAAAATAGCAATATTGTGTTTCAAAATGTAGCTAAATGTGTCAACTTTTCGAATATATAAATTTGAATATATGAAATCTTTTTAAAATTCTATTTAGAAGACTTTTAATATAAACGAAATTATCAAAGACTAATATTTTTAATGATATTATTATATTGCTTGGGCATAAATAAATAAAAATATTTTTCAAGCTGTTCAAATGCAAACCCTTAAATATTTATCTCCATATAAAATAAAAAGGTCGTACATCACTTTGTGCTAAGAAAACGGCTCATATTTTATACTTTCTTATGATCGTGCATTGACTATAATGTTGTTAAAATATTACAATAATATAACGTTTTATTATTAAAATAATCCTAATATAAAAAAGTGCTGCCAATTGTTCAGCGTACATTCATTTTTTCTCTCTATTTTTCCTTGAAAATGATATATATTTTTAGGGAAGAATATATTCTAAATATTGACCCGGATACAAAGATACCCACAAAATTACACAAACAGACACTCAGACTATAATTTTTAAAAAAATAGGGTTTTGTATTCCAAATTAATGACTATCTGCGCCACTTATAAAATTAACAAAAAAAAAAAATCTTTCATGTACAGGCACGGTATTGGTGCAGTTTCGTTACACATATGTATGATTACAAAAAAAAAATACTATCTTCTGGCAGCCCTATGTGTTGAAAATATTGAACAGAATCGCTCGACAACTTTATTAATACTAGAGATGAGCGATATTTTAGTACCTGTGATTAAATCACTGTGATTAAAAAATCACTGGTCACTACAGTGACTGAGTTGATCAAATAACAGTTCCGCGTAAGAACGTTCTTTTATATTTGCACACACACAAACTTAAATTTAATTTTACTTTGTGAAAGAGAAATACAAGTACTTTTGACTCTGTCATTCTTTCATATGTATATCAGTGGAGCTTCTTTGCTGTGTTGGTTTTTCTTGCTTCTACTTATTAACAACGACTATTTTTTTCCAAACTTCACACATACATATGTAGCAAAAAAACAAAAAAAGTTTTGTTTTCTATAATTTTGGGCAAATTTAGTTACAGCTGTTTTTAATGTAGAGATAAAAATACCTTTGTATGTTTAAATATAAGAAGAACTGCAAACGGTGATCACGGTAACTATTTAAAAGAACGGTTATTTGCAAATAACGTTCACTGGTAACGATGTTCCTCAAAAATCACGGGATCGCTCATCCCTAATTGATACTGCTTGAACTTAGGCCTGTCATATTTGCCGGTATTTTGGCGATTTTCGCCTCAAATTTATCAAAATGTCGATTTGCCGATTTTGGCTTCAAAAATGCCCCGATTTGTTTATAAACACTCTAACAAGGTAACTTTGTTTGTTTTAGAATAATTTATTAATTTTGGGCAACACTAAAATACTTGTAACAAGAAAGAGATAACTGTTTATAAGTCAGCACTTTTACTAAGGAGAAAAAGGGTTATTTGCTTATTTGCTGTTATGGAAAAAAAAGTTCTTAATGTGAGCTTTTAAAAAATAAAAAGTACTCGCTGGCGTAAATTTAGCAAGCGATTTATGCAACACCAAGTCTTTGTGTTTGGTTGTACGTATGTATATGTGAAAACTACAAATATAGAATTATTTCTTTCGATTAATAAAAGTAGATAATGCTATGCCAAATGTTTGTACAAGCTTTACACAAAATCACGAAAACTACAAGTCCAACTTGATAGGATTCGGTGCTGCCGTTATGACATTCTCAAATAAAAAAAAAATCAGATTTATTTATTATGAAATATTTTTGGCACTCACTTGCATTATATGCTTGTCTTTTATTACACCAAGACTTCACCAATTTTAAAACATTCAAAAATTACCAGAAATAAAAGCATTAATTACTGATGGCTGTCGCTTGAAGCAGTAGTTGTTTGAATACTAGATTTGTATGAGGCCTTAAGAATTTACTTTTAATTTTCTGCTTATGTTGATCAAATCGATACAGAGAAAACAATAATAAAAAATTTAAATGAATCAAATTTATTTATCCTCTTTAAATATATACTTGAAATTGTTAATAGTATAAACAAAATATTTTAAACTGAGTCAACGGAAATACACAACCTTTACAGCCATACGGAAAGGCTTCTAAGGTTAATAAAAATATGTTTTTATTGTATTCAAAATGTGTTTTATAACTTGCCGATTTTTTGTCAATTTTTTAAAATTAAGGCGATAAAATCGATTTTTTGTGCTAAAGTGCCGATTTCTTATCAAAATATTCTGGCACCCCTGCTTGAACTTTAAAAAAGTTTTGTAAACAAAGTTACAAAACTACTTAAGCCGCAGTATATTGTTACGAATAACAAAATCTGGCAACTCCTGTTATTGTTAACAGTAGGAGAGTGGTGAATAAAGTTACTTCCACTAATGGTGTGTGTATAGAATAATAATACAATTAGCTAACAAAAGCTGAGCAACCTCGATAGTTGCGTTGGTAGAGTTGCGTGCTGTAAAACAGAAGATTGTGGGTTTGATCCCGGCTTCGGACGTGCTAACAAAGGATAATAATAATTGTTATAATGCACTTAAAAAAATTGAAAAAGGAGCAGTAGAAACCTCCCTCCCGAGAAGCAAAAGACAATTATTGTATGAAGCCATGGCAGATAATTTAGTGGAGACGTACAATTTAATATAAGAGTAACAGATAATTGTCAAGAAGCCCTTTATAATAAAAGTAAGAACGGTAGCTGTTAGCGCAGGGAAGTGTGAGTTGTGGCTATTGGATTAAAGGGGATGGACTGGCTTGGATAAAAGGAGTAGTGGAGATGTCTATGGATGGTTAAGGTTACTAAACAAGGCAACAAGGTAGTTCATGTCTAGCCGTAGTAACACAATAGTGTAGCATGAATGGCTGCGGTTGTAATAATAACTCATGTTTAGTAAATACGAGACCATAGTATTCCAAAGGCCGGTGGATCAATAAGTATAGCCAGATAAAGCCATAAAGTAAGAATACAGAGTTTATAATGAGCCACAATGGTATTTGCAATCAAAAAAATCTGTACGTTTATTCCAAAAGGGAAAACGTAACAATATGCAACATTAGGTCCAACGAAAAACTAAACACAGATAACACATTAAGCAATAATATCTTACACAACAACCTTCATTAATGTTATAAGCGACCTAAAGTTTGCCTTGCAAAATACTCAGTCCCTAAAGTGCTTTGAGGCGATCTAATAAAATCATAAAATTTTTTGGTTTCACGGCATTTGTATGTATGTCGTCATAGTCTGATGATTTAAGAATTATGTTAATGACATGTTATGCAATTTTTTAAAAAAAGCAGAAAAAAAATGAAAAAAAAGTTGTTTGATAAAACACCAATTTTTTTTCATCTACACACATCTACATTTCGAAATTTATAGAGCAACTGAGCTTATTTTAATCAATCACAATCGCAGACGATCAAATATTCATTCGCCAAATGAAACAATTGAAATGTTAAGATTTTCACCAAATATTGCCGACAATATGTACGTGCAGCCTAAAAAGCACGACTACACGTAAGAACAGAACATTGATCAGTTTGTTTGATCGTCTTTAACTGCCATCCCTAAATTAGCGCGTAAGACGCAAAGCAATGTAATTCATAGCTTTTGCGCTGAAATGTCATCCCTAAATAACAGCGTTAACTTCGTGTCGTTAAAAGTAATGTTAACTCATTTTATTTCATAAAACCCGCTGTATAAGAATAAAGAAGAGATAAAACCGCTAGATTGCCTTGAAAATCACTAAATTGTCACTACTTTTCAACCATAACAAAACAAAACAAACCAACAAACAGCAAACTTCCCTTCCTAACGCACTGTCAAAATTGGATTTTCCAATTGCTAAGCGTTGACGCCAAGCTATTTAGGGATGCTTCATACATTTTGTATGTACATGAGAAATTTTGACAGTTATCTTGCGCTTTACGCGCTAATTTAGGGATGGCAGTAAGGCAGTTAACAGCAACAGTTTACTTGATGAGCATGCATAGGCATACACAGACATAAGAAGGTGAATTAAATGTTGATTATTTAAATTCAAGTGAAATTCCAGATGATTTTAATTCAATTATAGTTTAAAGAGATGAAAAATTCCATTTCATTTGGAAAATTTAGATCACTAAAAGTTAAAACAAAAGTTGTGAAAGACAACAATTTTACAATCTTTAAATTATCATGATCAACGCAAATTTTAAATGACAGTGAAAATCCTATTCTGAAAATTCTTTACGACTTTTTTTTCGTTTAATTTAAATTAGTGAAATAGTTGTGAGAAAATATATGTGTGAAAGAAAAAGAAAAAACTTACCTAATCGCAATTCTCCAAAATTACCACAGCCAATTTTTTTACCGACACGAAAATTTGGTCCGACCATTAAAACCCCCGTGGAGGTGCTTACAGATTGGCGGGCAGAATACATGTTGCCGGAACTGGCTGCGTTTCGAGGGTTACCGGCTGATGTGCTAGTTCCGCCGCCGCCTCCTCCCCCGCCGCCACCACCACCGCCTCCTGATGAACCAGCAGGCTGTGTTCCACCACCACTAAAAAAAACAAAATGAGAGAATAAAAATTTAAGTCAAAATTATTAAACCATTTTTATCAAATCCAAAAAATGCTACGATTTGTTAAACAAATTTTACGTTTGCGGTGGACAAGTTAATAAATTTGGCATTAAATGAAATAATGATTTTGTCTTATTACAAAAGTGCTTTCAGTTTAATAAACAGTTTCGGTGCCATTTGATATGTTAATATTGTTTTATTCTTTTCTTCTTTTTTTTACACAAAATATAAATAAACGAATAAAAGTTTTACAAACGAAATCCTTTTGACAATATTTGTATACATATTTACTTTTTAGCTAACATGTCATTATCCTTGCGCAGAAATTCTTGTTTCAACATCAGTTAATAAGAAGTACCAATAAATTTTGAAAAAAAAACCTCAAAAATTGTATAAAATATAATATATTTATTTTGTTTATAAAGAAAATGTCAAATATGTATGAATGTAAAAAAAAGAAATGAGTGAAAAGTTTGAAATAAGAAAAAAAATTTTTATTTTGAAAATATTTTTCTAAAAACAAGTCACTCTACAATTAATATTAAATCCGTTCATTGGTAGTTTTCAAACTTATCACTCGTTACTAAGTATGCATAAAGGCCAGGATACACTATCATACACAATCGTACGATTTAATCACACAACAATCTGACAGAATTCTGTCCTACTTTAAAAATCGTTCCAAAATGGTGTCGTATGTGCCACACTATTATACAAAAAAGATGCAAAAACGTATGGTTTTAGTATTTTGTTGTTTTTTCTCCTCATCATCTTAAAAAAAATCAACCCTGATCGCATAGAGAAAATATTTTATGAATTATTTAAAAAGATCTGAGTATGATAGTGAGTCCGGGCCTTAAGCTCTTTACGCTGGGATAGTATACATCGCTGAAGGTGTTGCAGCCGCTAAACTCACTGACAAAAAAGCCAGCTCCTTGAAATCAACTAAATAAAGAAAACGCTGCATTACATTCTTCTCAATTAAAATCTAGAAATCAAAACAAACTTGAGCCGAATTTATGAATTCACTTGTTATGATTAATATATTGTGGACCAGAAAACAATATGAATAAGGAAAATCAAAAATTTCGATAAATTTGTTTTAAAGGATGCGTCTTCTTTTAAATACGTACATACATTTCTAGAAAAGAAATCACAAAAGAGTTTTTAACTTTAATTTGATAACATTTATAAACAAAAGAGCAAAACTCGCACAAAAAGTAATCTTACCGCTTCTAAATTCAAGATTTATTTCATTAATATCTCATTAAAACCAGGTTTACTTGATAATATGAAGAGTTAATATAAAATCATCTGGCAGCCTTGGCTTTCTAAAAACAACAGTAGGAAAACTTTATTTTTTAGAGTCTCTTTTTCAAAAATAACAGTTTTTGCCGGAGACGGATAATTCAGTACTTTGTAGATTCTTTAACAACATAGTTTTTTTGTGTCTTAATTTGAAAATATTTATTTACAGCCCAATTATAAAGAAAAATCCGTGCCAGTTTTTTTTTACTTTTTCCTTTTCTCCTTATATAATAATGTTCCCAATTTAAATGACAGCGAAAAGTGAAACAAATTCAGCGGAAAAAAGTAGGTAAGCAAAATAGCTACCTTGAAATTACGGCAATGCCACTTTTTTTTGGAGGAATCTTTTCTCTACAAAAATTTTCTCCATGAGAATGAAATTCCGTGAGAATATTTTTAATTGGGCTGTTAGTGTTTTTTATGAAAATATTTACAGTTTAAATATTAAAGATGGAAAACAAAGGCAAGGATTACTTTCGCAATTTATTTGACATCAAAATTAATTTAAATAAAAAAAAAAATTTAAAGGTAATCTCGCCTTCTACTGTGGAAAGTACGTCTATAAAAATGGAAATAATACCTACATCCTATAAATCTTCTTAAAATTTAAAATAAAATAATCAAATCATTTTTATTTTGACTAAAAGGTAAATTCTAATTAAGATTCTTAACATTAAAACGAATTGAATAAGAGAAAAACTTTACATTTCTCTAATGTTTGCAATAGAATTTTAAGCGGCTACAGCGCTAAAATCTAGTTCAATGTCATTTCAAATAAATAAACACATACATTTCAGCTTAAACATTCAATCAAACTATTGCTTGAAAAATTATTTATTTCTTACTGTTAAGCGCTTCTAGTTGTACTTTAATTGGTTGCAAGCAAAAAAAAAAAATCATCCAATGTTGTGTCGTCAGTTTTATTTAACACTGGCATGTTATTCCAACCTGTGTTTGTCCTAAAATAGCAGTACATATTTCGTTTCGCCAAACAGTCAGTCCGTTACTTTGTTATTTTCAATAAAACTTCATTGTTCATTATGGTTTAAAATGAATTCGAAATAAAATTTAATAAATCTAAATCAGCATAAGAAATTCTTAATTAAGTTCACCATTAAGTTTTTCTGTTCAAAAAAGCGTCAAAAATTGTAAGTTTTGCTCAAGGTTGCTGTCCCATCAACTTTCGTTTGTTTCTGCATGTGGGTGTCTTTTCTAAGCACTAAATAGTAAAGAAAACCACCTGCAGGAATACAAACGAACGTTGAAAATATATGGAAAAATTAGAGACAGGCGTGGTGTTTTGTCCTCTGCCTCCAAAAACATGCACTAAACTTGATTTTCAATAGCAAAATTTTAGAAACTTTATTTCAAGTACGTTGTGTAAAAAAAATACTTTTCATAATAAACGTCTTATAATAAATGTACTTTTTAAACGAGTTCTTGAACTCTCATAAACATGATAAAAGATTCTTTTTATAAAAATGTTCTTAATTTGAAAAAAAAGGTAAAAAGGTACATTTTAAATTAAATACAAATATGCTTTTATTATATTATTTTTTTGATACTTTTATAAAAAACAAAACTTTGTCACCTCTTATAAAATGTACTAAGTACATAAAAATTCATTTTTTAAAAAGGTTAATATCATTCCTTTTAAAAGGCTTTTTAAAAATGCTTACTTAAAAAAAATCATAAAAAGTACCATTTATAAAAAGTACATCCTAAAAAGGCACCTTCCTTAAAAAAAAGCTTAGAAAAAGTATCTTGTTAGTCACAAAACAAAAACAAAATTAAATTTTAAAATTGATTTTTATTTACAATTGTTTTTAATTAACATCTACACGTCATTCAATTCACGCGTAACACGCATTCGACAACCCTTTTGTACAAGTTTTTTATTTTTTCTACAAATGTAGTTATATTAGATTGTTGTTGGCGTTATTATTAATTCTAAATAAAGCCGCGCCATTAGTTTCATTGTGTGTTTTGTATTTTTTTATTTAAGTTTAATGCCTTGATTTTGTGATGACTCATGTTAGATATGTTGCTTTTTTAGGGTTTTAAATGTATTCGTCTTTATCTCCTCAATCAGACGTAACCGTATCAGCGCGTAAAGACTTTGCTACCTATTAATGCAACTAATAAATTACGTATGTATGAGGGAGTTTACATTATGGGCATTGTATCAGCTACAAAAGTCATGATGCAGAAGTTTGTAGGCAAGAGGTGTAGAGAAGCTTGCGGGGTAGCAAAAGTAGCACGAAATGAATTTTCATGACTCTTTTCAGTTTTTTCTCTCTTTTTTCTCTGATTCCTATTTCTCTCTTTCGTTTTTTGCAGTTCTATGCTTGAGCGGTGTTACCAAAGAGTTGTTTTTTTTTCTATATTGTTCAAAAGTTGTTGAAAAATTTATGCATTTAGTTTATGGCAACACTTGAAAAATTGATTGATAAAACATCATAAAATTCTCTCACTTGCTACAAAAGAGTCATAATGTAAACGCTTTATGACTTACGGAGATGCTCCAAAATAGAAAACAATAAAAGAGTCAGCTACAATGCCCTTAATGTAAAACCACTCTATGCACTTTATATTTAATACTTGGGAACATACAATGTACGTTTTTAATATGTTTTTGTAAGGCGTGGAAAACTGAATTTTAATTGATATTAAATTACATTGCCGTTAATTGAAATTTAGCACGTTAAATCCCATTTGCACACATCTGATCGTTTCATCGAACTTTATGAAAATTCCGCGCGCAGATATGTGCATTTGTTGTTTGTCTGCGTGTCATTTCTAATTTTCTTAAAATTCAAATGTAGAAAAATGTGTTTTTAAATATTCATTCCAGAGTTCTGTAGATAAAAATTTTCCATTCACAACAATAAAATGTGCAGACAACTGTTTTAGTACCATTATACCGGTAAAATTGGGTGGTATTCTATATTGGAATCAAGGTTCCAAGGGACTTCCTCACAAAATGTTGTTCAAATCCATCCAGAACGTGATGCGAATTTAGACAGACAGACAAAAATTCCAAAAGTAGGTGTTTTTATTCTATATTGATTACTATCTACACCAAAATCAAAATTTTCTAAAAAAAACAAAAAATCATGTACAGAAATGACTGCGTTACAGTTTTATTATTTGTATAGATATAGATTTTTATATGACGGGGCGTGAGGTGACGGTTTATTTCAAACTCTTTTCTTCCTAATTATTAATTTTTTACCTATATTACCGTCTCCCGTGGCATCTTTATTAGTTTTGCAAATAAGTATTTCAAATTTTGATTTAAAGTTAAATCAGAAAAACAAAAAAAGTTGAAATTTTTAAAGTTTTTGCTTACGCTTGCTTATTCTTAGCTAAATAGAAAAGCCTAGTTCTTCCTTTAAAGGAACACCATGACTTTCGGGACCAAAATGGCCAACAAATTTATTAGAAGGAGTTGCTGCGTCTGATCTGAACATAAAAAAAGTAAGTGCTCATAGGTATATGTAAATCTTGTAAAATTTCATTAGATATTGGAGAATGGTTTTAGAAATATAGTTGCAGTTTAAAAATACTAAGATATTTAATTCTTTATTTACTAAAATTATTTAAAAATATTCAGGTAGGTAATGGAAATCGACCGATTTAAAAAGTAAATCGTCTTTTTAAATCGACAAATGAGTGATCGATTTCGAGCGATTTCATATTCCAGTAATGTTTCATTTTCATATATTTACAACTCTTAAACTATTTACACGTTATTTGTTTAAATAAATTTGAAACGCTGTAAATATCATACGTGATCACATTGCTGAAAGTTTAAGTTAGAACCTCATTAAAAAATAAATCCCTTAATAAAAGAGAATTTTTTTTTATAATTGTGGGTATTTCAAGAGGTCTAACTCTAATTACTTTCTTTTTATTTCCAATTTTTTTTTTCAGGTAATTTTTTCATAGGTGGATTTTTACATTTCTTGATTATGTCTTTTCAACTCTGTTATAACATTTCCAGTTAAATTTTCTACTGATTTATATACACGTCTTATGTTGGATCCAATTATGTTATATGTTTTTAACTCTTTGACAGCGAGGTGCTTGGGATATTATCTAATAAATCATTTGACTGTATTATTTCAAGCTGGCTTTTTGGTGTCTACGGAGCATTATGTAATCTAAGTTCGCCATCTGCAAGTACGTCCCCTCCAATTATTGCTTTTGATTTATTTATCCCCTCTATCAGAGAGTATAATCCACAGATTTGACCAATCAACTCTTTCTTTTTTTAAATAAATGTTTGGTTATAAGAGCCTCCTCCCGTAGAATTAGTTTCTTGTTAGTTGAAAGTCTTCCAGTCACCCCATACCTAGAATGTATTTATAAATCATTTTTACATATGTTGTTGTGGGCACTTTTATTATACTTGCATGTACACTTACTTTCTTCCAGCTACTTGTGTCATTGATTGGCGGTCCCAAGCTATTTAACTCTACGATCAAGTCTCTCTACAAATTTTTCACATCTACTCATTTGGTAAAACCCCGTGCAATATCAGAGTGGTTTTTCATAAACTGAATAATTGCATCTTCTTGAAGGTTGTTCTTATGCTTCCGCCTATTTATAAATATACACATATATAACGAAATAATTATTTACAATTTTCAACTAAATTTTATTAAATATTTCTTACATTTTTTCGCGTTTCGTTGAAGTAAATTGAGTCGATTTAAAAACGAATTTAAACTGGCATTATCAAATTGTGTCACATTGCAAAATCGTCATTTTATTATTAAAACAAAATGGAATTGAAAACGTTACAGTAAATCGGCGCTTGTAAACACATCACACTTTTTGTCGATTTAAAAATGTTTTAGAGACGAAAACGCATATCACATATCTAATTATCATTAAAAGCTATTGAATTATATTATATTATAATTTCGAATTTGTTATAATTTGATTAATAAAAAGAAATTATTTTCTTTAATATTTGTGGGCCTCAGTAAAGCTTTCGACACTGTTAACAATTAATTCCATTCTAATATCTATCCGAATTAGTTTAGATGGTGTTTTTATTTATTAAGACTAATAAATTATATACATAGAATGCTTTTGCCAATCGAGTAATTTTGATTTCATTAGTTGGTGATTGAAAAAGAGTATATCCGTTTTTAGTAATCCCCTTAAGCAACTAGATGAATGATATTTTTATTTTAAAGTTTTTATTTATTACAGTGTATTAGTTATTTCAAACTTTTAATCAAAGAGTTACCAAACATCTTTTCACATACACATCAGCTTATTAATGGATGAATAAAATTGACAAAATTTCTTTCATTTCCATAACGCTCATCGTCGGGTATTTTACATTGCCGCATTGCTAATATTTTAAAAATTCAAAACTTTTTGCTACAACTTATATTAAAAAAATATGTAAAACTGAACGCTAAATTATTGCAATACTTTTCTAATGCCTAAATTTATATTACTACTTTTTTATTAGAAATATTTTTTGTCACGGCTGTACTAATAATTGCCTGTTGCAGAAACTATTGAATTTACCATCCCTGGCTGCACTCCTACTCTTGACTTTACATTTTCTCAATATGTTTCTTAATCTTTTATTCTTTATGGAAGAGCTGCCAGATTTAAAAATTTTTCAACATTTTGACTACTAATTTGTCGATTTGATGATTTTATTTTCACAATATTTGACAATTTTTTAATATCACAAAAGACAAATACATATGATGTCAAATTCTTATACTGGTGACTACATATTCAACTGCATTAACATATTTGTTTAGTTCAGTAATTGAAATTAATATAAAATATTCGAAAGCACAAACATTTCTTTTAATTTAAATTTCGAAAAGTTTAGAAATGAAGTTTTTCGAAAATAAATGTTATGTGTAAGTATAAAATTATAAAAGTTTTATGATAACTAATGTGGGTAACAAAAGGAAAATTAAATAAATTAGTCACAAAACTTTTAGATTCGTATATAGACTTAGGATAAAAGATCACGTTTTACATCACATAAAAAACTTTCTTTCATTTCACAAATTATTACTGCTATTTAGGAAAGATCTTTTGTGGTAGAATCTAATAGGTTTTGGAATATCTTACGCTCGTTCTTTACGTCTTTAACAAGTTTCAAACGTAGACTGATTGAATTTTTTTCTTTTATCTTTAGTTAAGCTTAGTCTGTGTGTGCAAATTTAGGGATGTTGATGTGTGTTACGTTTACATGGAAGAGAACTATTACTTGTAAAACAAACACAAATTGACAATTTCTCGAATATTTTTCGACAACTCTGGTTGTATATGGTATTAATTACTGATTACAAGGATGCTACTGAATTAGTATTTCGAACTGTTAGTATTCAAAAATTTGCTTTGTTTTTGTATAAAAAAATTTTTTGAGTTGTTATTGTCTTTTTGTCTTATTGATTTAATGGAGTTCTCATTTAATCAATTTGGTTTTTGATATAAGACTTTCAAGTTATTTATACAAAGTTCGGGTAAAATCCACTGATGAGCCTCATTAGCAATAATGAAATGGTCATACGGGTATGCTTTCCCCGCAGTAATACATTTAAATTTGTAGTTTTTAAATAAAAAAATATTACTAAGAATATCACGAAATATTTATTTTTGAAGTAATCAAGCACGAATAAAGTAAATTAAAATATAAATATCAGGCAAGTACGAGTTGTGCTTACACACCAAACGTTTTTACCGTGAAACACCCTTTTATTTTAAACTATATGTTTTCATTATCTGTTGTTGAATGTAACCATAACACAATATAGGGGGATTTATTTTTATACTTGTGCCCTACACGCTCTGCCTATAAGGTTTAAACGAAAATTTAATTTACCTACGTGAAAAACGCGTGTCTACAGGAACACTTTTTAATTTTCTGTAAATTTGGAATGTATGTCTGTCTAAACCGATTTTAACGATAAGGCAATTACGAGAAAATAAAACCTCTACAGATACACCCTAATTTTTTTGTGTTTTAGTGGCCACAACAATACAACTTTTGTAAAGTTAAGCCTCTAGCTTCTACTGAAGGATAGACAGACGGACATCCAATGTAGCGACATTGAAAGACTTACTTTTCGAGTCTAGATACAGAATTGTTAACATATAATTTATGGGTTTTCAACACACAATTTTTAAAATTGTCGATTTAAGTCGTTTTCACATTTTTCACGTTTTTTCTTTGCAAATTACGACGATTTTACATCAATTAAAAATATGGCAAGTATATGTTGATGGTTGGTTGACTGGATGGATTGTATGTTGGCCATTTAGGTGAATGAATGGTTGTGCTGTAAACTCAATGTCATTGTCCCTTGCAAGCGACTAAAGCTTTTTTGTTTGCGAAAATAATTAATACAACAAAGCAATAAAACAACAATAAGTATAGTTTTACGTACGTTTTTCTTATTAAGTTTAACACATGTGTTTCTCCTCACATTTATTGCCGTTTTGTTTGTTTAAATGTGTGTGTGAGAATTAATTATTTTTTTTTTAATCCATTTAATATTTGAGCTGGTTTGCTTAAAGTGGTATAAGTCTACTTTTTTAAATAAACTAAGTTAACGTTAATTTTAATAAGCTATAGACGACACCTTTTCTTTATAATCGCAAACACAATTTCAATGCTCTATTTAAATCAAATTTTTGGAAAAAATGCAAGACTTAAAAAACTCAGAAAAATTATGTATTATGTTACCACTTAAAGGAGCATTAAAAAAGAGAAATATAGCAATATGATAAGTTAATTGACAAAAAATACTTCAATACACAAACTGTAAAAGAAGTTTAAAATAACTTTTTATTCCCTCTACCACAGATAAAAAAGGGTATGTATATCTAAGTTTGTCGCTCCGTGTGTAATTTCTACAGTATCCATTTCCGACCCCATGAGGTAATATATACAGTATTGGGCAAAACCTAAGAAACGTTGTCCAATAGTAGCTTCTGGGTCAAATTATGTTTAAACGAACATATTTCAATTCAATGTTTTAATGCAGTTTTATTAGTTTCTGTGTCATACAATATTACAAAAAAAAAAAAATTGTAATTATCTCTCACCTAACGGTTCTTTTAGTACAACAACAAAAATTACTCAAAAATTCATTGGGCAAAACCTAAGAAACTTTTTGCTTTTGTACAATAAATTTGTTTTTTTTTAAGATAACGGTAACTTCTTATTTTTTTCGATGATTTCTTATGAAAAAGTGATCTAGTATGCATTTAAAAGCGTGTAACGAATAAATTTCGCATTTAAAATTAAAATAAAATGCAACGTAAAAAATATTGTGAAGCATTTAAATTGAATGCTATAACGCATTATAATGCAGGCAAATCACAGGCTGAAATTGCAAATTTGTTAAAAGTAAGCAAATCAATGGTTTCCAAATGGATAAACCTTTATAAAGATAAAGGAACTGTACTCAATATTAATCCTGGAGGAAGACCTCGTAAAACATCAGTTCGTGATGATAGAAATATCAAGAAAATAATAAAAAAAAAACCCCCTTCATCTCGTCAAAAAAATATTGTGTCAGAATTAGGCTTAAGTGTTGATGCCAGCACAGTCCGCAGACGGGCGAGAGAGGCTGGATTGAAAAGTTATAAAGCTTCCAAAAAACCTCTTCTTACAAAACGTCACGCAAAAAACGGTAAGTATTTTTAAGCTTACAAGTCAACCATTAATGCCTGATTTTTTAGGCTCGAATTTGCAAAAAAATATCTTGATTGGCCAGTTAAAAAGTGGAAAAGTGTGCTCTTTAGCGACGAAAGCAAATTTAATTTGTTCAACTCGGATGGCATATGTCGTGTGAGACGCAATACTGGTGAAAGGCTTAAACCCCGATATTGTAAAAAAACTGTCAAGCATGGGGGTGGCAATGTGATGGTGTGGACGTGTTTTTCAGGTCATGGTCTAGGGCCGTTCCACAGAATTTCTACCAAAATGGACAGATTTGTGTATAGGGACATTTTAGAAAATAAGATGTTGCCATATGCCGAGTGGAATATGCCACTTCGATGGGTGTTTCAACACGATAACGATCCGAAACACTCATCGAAGTTGGTAAAGGACTGGATACAATCGAAAGGGATTCAATTGCTTGATTGGCCGGCCCAATCGCCCGATTTGAACCCAATCGAAAATTTATTTTCCATATTGAAGAGGAATGTTGGATCGAAACGATTCTCCAACAGAGACGATTTATTTTCGTGTCTGGAAGATGAATGGATACGCATAGATCCAAAAATAATTGATAATTTAATCAAATCTATGCCGCGTCGGTGCGCCGCAGTAATAAAAAATAAGGGTTATTATTAGGGTTGCCAGACGGGCCTGATTTGGCCTGATTGTCAAGTTTTTTATGCGCGTCAAGTGTCAAGTGAAAAAGTGATTTGTCAATGTTTTTTGTAAGTTAACTTTTTTTTCTCAAATTTATTCTAGCTACATATGTAATAATACTTAAAAAAGTAAGTTTATATTTCTAAAAAACACATCGATAGAGCATATTTTTACTATCTATATTTCTTAAGATAGTACCTATATATTTTTTTTAAATAACGCCTAAGTTTTCTCTAAAATATATAACGACTGAATTTTTATTCTTATATTGTTTTTTGTTTCTTTCACATTGTTTCTGTTATTTTTACTTTTAACGATATTTTTGTTTTTATTCTAATAATTTTTATGAAAAAAATAATAAAAAAAAATTAAATAAAAACCAATAGTATGAGTGTTTTTATTTGTCAAGTTTTTTTTTTGGCAATGTCAAGCTTTTTGGCAAATTGGATCTGGCAAGCCTAGTTATTATACAAAATATTAAAAGTTTCTTAGGTTTTGCCCAATGAATTTTTGAATAATTTTTGTTGTTGTACTAAAAGAACCGTTAGGTGAGAGATAATTACAAATTTTTTTTTGTAATATTGTATGACACAGAAACTAATAAAACTGCATTAAAACATTGATTTGAAATATGTTCGTTTAAACATAATTTGACTCAGAAGCTAATATTGGACAACGTTTCTTAGGTTTTGCCCAATACTGTATATACTTGAGTAGTTATGCATAGGGAAATTGATTGAGCGATGTCAGTCTGTCCGCTAGAGAAACTTTAAATAAGCCAATCAATTAGACATAGTTTCTAAAAATTTTTTTATTAAAAGTCAGCCAGATCGGATCATGTCCTTTAAGGCAGCGGGCAAAACCCCACGTCTACCTCTAATTTTTCCATATCATTTTGAACAAATCTAGTTTACTGAAATAACTCTGATAAAAAACAAATATATGGGGCGATAAGCGAATTAAAAAAAATTGTCGCTCGGCCATATTTTCCGAGTTATGGGTAGCTTTTTTTATTTTTTTTTTAAGAGATGAATATTGATTTCACTTAAAAGCTTTTGAAGAGATCATTAAGGAAATACTAAAATTTTTAAAAAAAAAGCTTAACCCATTAATTGCCGATAATATCTTTATGTAAATTATATATATGCACCAATTATTTTTTTTCTTTTATTTTTCTGTCACCCCAATATTTGCTTTTTTGATTGGATGATAAAGGGTATATGATTCGAATTTAGCACTCTTACCTGTTTTGCATCAAGATCTTAATAAAGTAATTTCTATTTTTATTTTTTTACTAAAACTGAAAATAACTCTTAATAAATTTCTGTATTCGTGTTTTTAACTGTCTTCATTTTAACTGTTGCTTTTTACATAATAATTTGATTTTAGAAAAGATTATATCTACAGAAAAGTGGACTCAAATTTACTCCTGTTTTATTTCTTCTAAAATATTATTTTTAGCTCTATGTGGGGCTTAAAAATCGCTTAGTTTTTCAAATAGTTTTAGTAATCATTATTTCATAACAAAAATTTTCAAGGCGTTTAGTGTAAAAAACGTTACTCAAATTGATTAAAGTTGGCCAATAATTTCAAATTATTTCAAACACAATACATAAAAAATGGACTTATACCACTTTCAAAAAAAAAAAAAAAAAAAAAAAAAAAAAAAAAAAAAAAAAAAAAAAAAAATTACAAACGAGTATTTGAATGACCATTTCTAGCATTTTTATGAATGCACTTTGTAATGCATGTTTGTATGTTTGAACGTAAACAGTACGTACGTAGCTACAGATTCTAAAAGTAATAGTCATCACTTACAATTGCATTTGCAATAATGTTATATTTAATTGTTATCACAACATTGTATTTTACTTTGTAGTTGGAAAATTGAACTAAAATTTCTAGTGAAGGGTATTTCGTTAAGCCGAGAACTTAATATTTATTTTCTATTTTATTTACTATCAAATGACATTTTAAACTAATTACTTTGAATGCATAAGGGGGTCAGTGGCGACTAATTAATGAAATCTTTCTACAATTTACAAATTTTTTTGATACGCGCTTTTTTTTAAATAAATGTAGTATTTTAGTTCAATTAAGTTCTAACGATTTGGCAACTAAGACAAACTTTTTTTAAAAATAAGTAAAAGTGCTAAATTCAGATATGCCGGATTTCATATACCCTTCACCATCTATGTAAATCTAATTTAGTGAAGTAATTCCAATCAAAGAAACAAATATTGGGGTGCCAGATAGTTAAAAAATAACAAAATCTGTGTTATATATAATTTTATAGAAAAATATCATCGGATCTTAATGGGTAAAGCGCATTAAAAAAAAATTTGAGTGGTTCCTGAAAGATCTCTTCAAAAGCTTTTAAATGATAACCATATCGATATCTTAAAAAAATGGTGCACAATCGTAATTTTCTATAAAAAAACTCAAAGGCCAATAACTCTGAATTATGAATAAGCGCCAATTTTTTTTACTTGTTATTTTTTAATTTTCTATCGCCCTATATACTTGTTTTTTTTACTGGAGTTACTTCACTAGACTAGCTTTGTTCCAAATGATATGGAAAAATTAGAGGCAGGCGTGGTATTTTGCCCGCTGCCTTGAAGGACATGGTACGATCTTGCTAATTTTTAAAACTATGTCTGAACGATTCGTGTACATTTAGTGCTTTGGTAAAGTAATACGGACGGGCTGACGACGGACATCGCTCAATCGACTTCGCTATGCATAAGTTCTCAGAATATATATGCTTTATGGGATCGGAATTGGATAGTGTAGACAATACAAACGGAATGGCAAACTTAGATATGCCCTTTTTCAATTTTTCATAGTGAATGGTATAATAATTTTATTTGCATAACACCCTTTATATAAAGAAATAAGAGCAACAGAGTTTTATTTAATAGCATTACAGTAAATCATTATAAATTTTTTACTGTTGTTTCAAGTTTTGACTTTGGAAAAATGGCAAGAAAAATAAACTCGTGATTCAACTTACATTATACTAAAATCTAAAAGTTTGTATGTTTGAATATTTGTTGCTCACGCCTAAACTGAAGCGATTTATTCTAATAAAATTTGGATACAAAATAGATTTTTATGCAAACATTTTTGTCAACATTATAAACTAAAATGGATAAAAACTAAATACAAGCATCCTTTCAGGCGCTGAAATTACAATTATTTCATAACAGATGTCAATAAAAGAAAACACCGTACATAATATGTAAATCGTTTTGATTTTTTTTTTTAATTCCAGCACTCAGATGGAAATCCATATTGAGTAGACTGTAGGATTTGGAGACCATGCCATTCAGTAGGTCTGCTTTTTCGTAGCTGAATATTTTAAACGCGGCTGGATGTAAGACAAACTTTAAGTATGTCTTTCATTTACAGATGACTGTATAACTGATATGAGGGTTGTGGAATGAGAGTAGGGTTGCCAGACGGGCCTGATTTGGCCTGATTGTCAAGTTTTTTAATGCGCGTCAAGTGTCAAGTGAAAAAGTGATTTGTCAATGTTTTTTGTAAGTTAATTTTTTTTTTTCTCAAATTTATTCTAGCTACATATGTAATAATACTTAAAAAAGTAAGTTTATATTTCTAAAAAACACATCGATAGAGCATATTTTTACTATCTATATTTCTTAAGATAGTACCTATATTTTTTTTTAAATAACGCCTAAGTTTTCTCTAAAATATATAACGACTGAATTTTTATTCTTATATTGTTTTTTGTTTCTTTCACATTGTTTCTGTTATTTTTACTTTTAACGATATTTTTGTTTTTATTCTAATAATTTTTATGAAAAAAATAATAAAAAAAATTAAATAAAAACCAATAGTATGAGTATTTTTATTTGTCAAGTTTTTTTTTCAAAATCAAGTTTTTTTTTGGGCAATGTCAAGCTTTTTGGCAAATTGGATCTGGCAAGCCTAAATGAGAGTGACAACAGCTCAACTCGTAATTAGTAAATCAGTAACTTTTAATCAATGGTGTTCAGTATTGTCATATTAGGAGATTCATCCCCAAATCGAGGGTTTTATATTTTAAATGGGGATGCGAATTTCAGTTTTTGGGATTAAAGAATTCTTTGATTTTGCGATTTGGGAGATTTAAAAAGATTTTTTGGGGATTTTTTTTTAATTGTGTTTTTGGTTTTAAAAATAATACAATTTGTTGCGAAATTTTTGTTCCATTTTCAGAAATGCTTCAAATGTTTAATTCCAAATGGATTTAGAAAACGGGATTGAACATTTCAATTAAATTTAAAAATAAATATCATTATTTGTAGTGGCGATTTTTGGGGAATTGTGGAGATACAATTTATCTAACGGGGGATACGACTCGAAAGAAATTTGGGAACTCTGATGGCGTTAGGGTTTTTGAAAGCACGTCATCCGAGTTTTTTAATGATCATGACGACCCAGGCTAGATGGTGCTACGATCGATTTTTTGACTGCAAGAACAATCTGGGTTTGCCTGAGAAGGCTGGATGCCGCGTCTTATGATTTAAGCAGACGCTGCAATGATGGAATAGAGAAGGAAACGATGTAGCATTTACATTTACCTAAAGCGTAAATCAAAACTTTTTTCAAAAGAAACAAAAGAATTACTTTAATTTGAGAACTTAACGAAAACAAAAATTGCTTTTGTAGACGCAGTTCATTTAGCTTATTTCTGTGAAAAACAAAGTCACTTCCTATGAAGTATTTTCTTAAATTTCTACTCTTAATTGTGTACCTTTTTAAATTTTTTTTTTAATTTGCTATTTACATTCCTTTCCTAAAATAAAAATATCACATTATGTACCTTTGTCTGTATTTAAATACAAAATAAACCACTTGCTTAAAGCAACATTTAAGTATGTTTAAGTGTCAGTAGGAATTATATTGCCTTTTTTCTGTAAGTGCACCAAAGGTGACTCAACATAAAAAAGAAAAAGTCGTTCACACATACACATACACTAAATATTTACAATAATAGGTACAGCAAAAGTAGTTTTATAAATCAAAATATTTGTAGAAACAGGATTAATCTTGTTCAGTAGGAGTCCAAATAAGAAGACAAAAAAAAGAGAAATTACCAGACAAACGGATTTCACAACAAAGAAACTGTTTCAATTTTACAAGAGTCAAAATAATATTTATTCAAATGTAAGGTGAGAGATAGAGAGCGTTTTTAAAAAGCTGTATACATATAATAGTTGCCAGACAAAAATTGGTACATAATCGACAAAAATAGGAAATTTATTTGGAATTATTTATCCATAAATAATTGAGCATGTGCATGTTGCTTTTTCAACTTTTATTTTAATTATACTGTTTTTGTTATTCATTAGTTGTAAAATATACAGTTTTCATTAAATCAATGTTAATTTATAATTATATACAGGTCTGTTCTGAAAATCACGTGAAGTCAAATCACGAACGGTTTTAAAATCACGCAGACGATTTGCTGCTGTTCTGTAAATCACGTGATTTTCAATTTTTCGGCGTGGTTTTAATTTTTCGAAAACAGGAGAAATCGGATTTTTTTAGATTTGTGTTGTGTGTTTTTTTTATATTTATTATTGTAATACATGTTCTTTCATTTAATTATTAGAGTTGATCGAAGGGCTTAAAACTTGGCGTTCAAATTAAAATTGAAAATTTGAAAATTAATGCAAAAAGTTTAGAAAGTTGCTACTATTTTATATTTTGCACTTTATTTTTCTAAATTTGATGCAGGAAACATTAGCATAAATAAGATAAATCTTAAATGGCATTTTATACTCTGACAATTTGGCAACACTAGAATATTCATCGAAAACACAAACCAGCTAACTGTTGACCAGAAAGTGAAAATCACAAGCATTACTAAATAAACCAAGACAATTTTTTATAAAATATGCAGTGTCTTTGAAAATTTATGAATAATTTCGTTTTTATGTGTATAAAATCTAATTTTTTTGCAAAAATAAGAAGAAGACATATCGTTTTAAATATATAATGCCATTATTATTATTTTCTAAGCGAAATAATTAGAAAAAACGAGCAAGTGATTTCAAATCGGGAGTCATTTTGCTTAACGTTTTAAATTACGTGATTTCATTATAATTTGTACGCAGAACACCTTTTGCGTGATTTGAAATCACTTTGATAAAAAGTGTTTTGTAGAACAGACCTGATAATTAGGCTTTTCTGAACAAAATTTGGCTTAAAAAAGCACTGATGAGCTATGCAAGCGATAACGAAACTTTGACGTAGTTGTACATATTTTCTCTTCATCGTCTACACACATCAATATTTTGCTTGACACAGGTACAAACTGTAAAATTATTGTCTATGGTTACCGCGTTATTTGGATTTGAGAATTTAAAATTTTGCATTTTTCAAGACCTTAGTTCAGTTTTTTTTTTCTTTTAAATATTGGAGAACGTTATTTTCAATAAAAGTCTTAAACATTTTCTAGATTACTAGAAAAAAATGATGACTGAAATTATAATTTTATCAATTTTTCTGAAAGACAAAATTTTATAAAGAATATTATTATTGCATAAGAAATGTGTAAATGTCTTACCACTAGACCTCCCCGATATCGACTATTTTAAGAATTTCGAAATAAGTCTCATATGAATTAGTTATGTTCAAAGCATTTTATGACCCTATGCCAAAATATAGGGTAAAAAATACAATTGGATGCATGACTTACGAATTTTGGGATTAGGCTTTTTTTCACATGTCTTCAAATTTCATTCGCATATCTTTACTACTAAACGTTTAAATTTATGTTAGTGTAAATAAAAGTTTGAATACAGTACCAGTCCTTAATTCAAAAATTTATAACACTAGTGGCGAAACATTTTTCCTGCACAACTTTTAATAATTAAAAATATTATCAAAAGCAAATTAGTTAAAATTAGAAATAAAGTGGAAACCAGTAATATTATTTTTTTATTTTTTTCTTTTCTATCTTTCTTAAAGTAAAATTTGAGGCAAAAATTGTTTTAACAAAATATGACGATTAACCGTTAAATCTGGCAACTGTGGAGGAACATGCCTGCAGTTAAAAAGAAACTGGTTGTTGTGTAAAACGAAAAGAACTTAAATCAGGATGTCTTAATGCAAAAAACAACTTAGCGGATGTTTGCTTGTGGTTGTTGTTGTTGTTGCTGTTGCTTTTTTTGTTAGCAAAACTGAACAAACTGGTCTTGAAAACACCATTACTTTTCAACTAAAAACAGGAATAAATATGTACACTTTTGGTATTATTTATTCGCCAATCCAGTCATCTATGCGACTTTTCAACAAAACAAAAAAAAAATGAACAACAGGCAGCCCAGTCAAACTACAAACATAAATGTGCCAGCTCCAAACAGCCACATGTGACGTTTGTTTTACATTTTGAAGACCGACAAACTTAACCAACCATTAAGACAGCTGAAAATTGTAATTTAAAACAACCTCAAACGCCAAACAATTGAACTTTACAATAAAAAACGAGTTTTTTCATGTTGTAAAAATGTTTTTCTTTTTTTTTAATTTTTTTTTTTAATAGTACACGGTAAATAACACTAATTTTTACAGGGCAAAATATTTGTAGTAGTAGAGTTGCTGATGTTGTTGGTTAAAGTCATTAAATGAAATGTGTATAAGGAAGAAGAAAAAGAAATATACCGGTATTCTAAGAGCACACAATACCCAGTTGCTTTCTGACTTTAACACAAAACAAGACAAGTCAAGACAGAAGAAAACAAGACAAGACAATACGAGTAGAGTAAATTATTAAATCGACATACTTACATACAGTGTGTCAATAAAAGGTACCACAGAGCAAAGTATTTTGTAGACTATTAACCAGGAACTTTTTGGGAAATTGAAAATTTGAAGCCCAGGCCGTTTGTACTGTTCTTTATTTCTTTGAGTTTTAACGCAACTGATGTAGCTGGTGGAAGTTGAACTCATGATCTTAAGTTTAACAAACATATAGTCACATCTACCAACGCAACCATAGCGATTGCTCAAAATGTGTAACGATGGAAGAAACAACTTATTTAGCTGTATCCTTTCTTTGTTAAGACAAATTCAAACATTTAAAACGGACATTATCTGATGAAATGAACTGGACGGGGAAAACCGTGACGGTAAAAGGATATTCTTCTTTACCCAACTCATGAACAAGGTTCCTTTTTTCTAATGTTTGTTTAGAAATTTTATGAAAACATTAATCAAATTACAGTTGACAACCAGTTGAAGTCGGTTCAACTTTAAGTATACTTTATTTTTTACTATGAAAGCAAAAAAGATAATAATAGTTTTTTATTTTAGAGCATACTTTATTCTATAACTATGAATATGGGCCCATGATTTTAAATTAATACGCACTTCAAACAAATACTTTTAAAATAACTCAACTAGGCAGCTTTTTCGGACCATGCCTTAAAATGGCTCATGCCATAAGGTGACCATAAAAAAATAATATTTAAAAAGTTAAACATTAGCAAAAACACAACTAAAATCTATTTTTATATTTAACTTATGTTTAATCTGTACACTTATTTTAAATGCTTCAAAATAAAAATACATAAATTTTTTAAGTAAATTAACTTTAGTAAAATACTTCGAATCTAAAATCAAACATGGTCACATTGTACTGATTTGTTCGTCGTTCGCCATCGTAATAAAAACAAATATTGCAAAGTTCGCCGCGTATGACGAATTTCTTCCGACGTCATGATTGTGTGCTTTTTCATACACCAAAAATTCGTTGTTCGTCCCAGTTGTTTTCCTAGCATTAAGCTGAACCAGTTTACTATAAAAAATTCTTCATTTCTGAAGGTTTTCGAATTACAAATGATTGTTTTTTTACTCTTTATGAGCGTAAAAACTCCGTAAAATACGTATTGATTTATTTGGTGTTCTATGATTTTGCATTCTACTTGAAGTATGATAGTGTAGAAACAAAATATACAGAAATATTTTGACAATCACAAATCGCTTAAAACTGGCGATGCAAGTTGAAATCGGATGAAAGGTGTTCTGCAGTTCACAATCGCAAGAAATTTGGCGACTTCAAATCACAAGCATATACTGAAGCAAAGTTATGAATGTACAAAATAAAATTAATATGTTTTCTTTTATTTTTAACAAAACCTATTTAAAGTTTTACACAAATTAATACGGCATTTGCATAGTGTAAATCTGGACAAAGTCTACAAGCAGGGATGCCAACTTTTCAACGCGTCGTCTAAACGATCAAAAAGTTCTAAAAAGAGCTAATTTCCAAAAAGAACAAATATTATTTTTTTTTTATTTATCTGTTTATTTTATTAATATATTTGTACTTTATATAGATACTTTTTACATTTACAAGGAAAGTTTTAGTTAATATTTGCAAGTTTATCTACTAGCGTGTAAAATTTTTGTAAATGGAATAAAAAACAAAGTCATTTTCTAAAGAGTATAATTATAATTATTTTCTTCTTTGTCAAGAACAAATATATTTGTTTTTATATATTTCGTCGTGATATATTTCATATATGAACTTATTTTTGCAAAAATATTGGTGATAAACCATTATTTACACAGCAGGCATTGACATCAATTAATCCAAAATTAATCCGTTCTTTCTACATTTTATATCGGTATATTATAAAAAAACACTATTACTTATGCTTACTTCTTTGCAACTAATACAGTAACCAAAGATGTAGCTGAAAGAAAAAGTATACTAATCTATAGAAAGTTAAGGTTATACGTAAAAAATATGCTTTAATAAAGGATACCAAGAAGAAAGCTAATTTAAACATAAAAAAATGCCAAATGCGTTGTTTAAATAAAAAGCGCTATTGTAGCTCTTAAAAAAAGAGCTGAAAGAAAAAATTTCGCGTCTGTAGTAATCAAAAAACGCTAAAAATATCGTGAAAAGTAGCTGAGATTTGCATTCAGTTTAGGCTTGCCAGATCCAATTTGCCAAAAAGCTTGACATTGCCCAAAAAAAAACTTGATTTTGAAAAAAAAACTTGACAAATAAAAACACTCATACTATTGGTTTTTATTTAATTTTTTTTATTATTTTTTTCATAAAAATTATTAGAATAAAAACAATAATATCGTTAAAAGTAAAAATAACAGAAACAATGTGAAAGAAACAAAAAACAATATAAGAATAAAAATTCAGTCGTTATATATTTTAGAGAAAACTTAGGCGTTATTTAAAAAAATTATAGGTACTATCTTAAGAAATATAGATAGTAAAAATATGCTCTATCGATGTGTTTTTTAGAAATATAAACTTACTTTTTTAAGTATTATTACATATGTAGCTAGAATAAATTTGAGAAAAAAAAGTTAACTTACAAAAAACATTGACAAATCACTTTTTCACTTGACACTTGACGCGCATTAAAAAACTTGACAATCAGGCCAAATCAGGCCCGTCTGGCAACCCTAATTCAGTTACTCTGCTGGAGAAAGATAGAATTCTACTGATAATCTTCGCTTACCATTATGACTAAGCCTTGACTACTTGGCGCAAAATAAAAATAAACGAAATGAGAATTAAGAAGACTAAACTTATAAAGTGGTAATTTTTTAGTGTGTTAATTTTGCAATGGTACTTTACAAATTTATCTTGGATTTTCACCTTCAAACTTTTGTCTCCGAATTATTTTGGCTGTCTGTTTTAATGTTTGTGGTTCAGCAATATAACCGTCAGCTCCATTGCTTCCAAACTATTTCTAACCTTGTTAATTAAAAGCAATATTGTGAGAAAAAACTTCCACCCAAAACCCCTCAGAGCCTTTTTTTCAATGAAAAGTTTACACAACTTAATGCATCTGAATTTTAAGCGAACAATTCTTGAAATTTTCAAATTTTTTTTATCTTTGCCCTATATTTAAAAATAAAGAAACTTTTTTCTTTTGTTTTTAAAAACATTTTCTGAATTAAGTTATAAAAAATTGATGAGCAAATTTATAAACATTTTTCTTTTTCAAAATCATAAATAATTCCTGCATAAAATTTTCTTAATTTATGATAATTACAACCGTTTTTGTTTTATTGTTTATAAATTTAAAGCTTATCTTGAAATAGTTTCAAGTTTTTATGATTTAAAATAATTATTATTCCGCTGAAGCAACAACAACAACACCATTTTGCTGGGAAAAAAAAAAACTTTTTTTTTGTGAAAATAAAAATAGATTCGTGCAAAGTTATTGAATTAAAAAAACCTTGGAAATAATAAAACAAAAAATAAAGCCTTTAATTAAGAAAAAACATTTTATTTAAATAAAAATAAAAAAATGTATAAAAGACGAATATTATTTCTTAAGTCATAATTATTGATGTTTTTGTGTGTTTGTTTGCTTGCTTTTTTCTGTCTAGTGGAAATGAAATAATTAATTTTGTTTGGTGTGTCGTTGGTGACAAATTGCAAACATTTTTGTGAAACCTTTAATACATGAAATTCTAAAATTCTTTTGGTTTAATGTTTTTAAAAAATGTAGCATGCGATAATTTAAAAAAAGTTTACCTATGGTACTTATGCCGTCTTATTTGATCAATCACACTTTTAAAAACTTTCAGGGTACGCAATGCGTAAAGTGTGGCTTGCCACCAGTTCCATTTAGTTTACATTTTCTTCTTAAAATTTATTTTTCTACTCCCACAGCCTTTTTTTCTGCGTTTTCTGAGCTACCTCATTAAACTAGTTTTGTTTAAAAGTGTTGTCAACTTTGTGAAATTATAAATTCAATTGCTCGAAAAATTTAATAAAATTAATATTCTATTGATTTAATTTCACCATAATTTATGTTGACTCAAAAAGAAAAACATTGAAAAGAAGTTGAAAACTACAATTTCACAACGGTTTTAACAAAAATTTCAACTCGTTAATGTAGATATTATACGTAAATACAATATGATGCAAAAGTGAGACGTTCACTTTAAAGGTCCGCTAACTTAATAAAAGAAAATTTTTAAGACAATCGATTAAAACTTCTAGTCACGAAATTATATTTCTAAATATAATTAAAAAGTTTTTACAATCACTTCTAGAGAACGAAAGGAAAACTTGCAATCCAACAATAAACACCCTGACACTAAGAATAAAATTACTGGAATGTAAAAAAAAGATTAAAGATTAATTTTTGTATTAGAATAAATCTCGATAAGTCCGATAAAATAGCTCTATTTATTTTAACTTTGGTTGTTTTAAATTATTTATTTTACTCCGTTTTGAGTAAGAAAAAATTTAAAATAAACTCTTTATAAAATATTTCTTTTTACGTTTTTGTAAATTACTGCACAATAAAAATAAATAATTAAATAATCCCTAAAATATTGCAAGTAAGCTTTACCTAAGATATTTCTAAATCGTTAAAGTTCGATAAAGTAAATCAGATGTTTTTATTAATTATTGGTCAAATCAAATTGGAGCGAAATTTTAAAATTTGATGCCTATAAGTGAACTTGTTTGAAAATGTTCTTTTTATGTTAAAATATAATACGAAATACTTAAAATAAGAAATTTTCTTTTTAGAAAGATAATTATTATTTTTAAAATCTTTAAAGAACCTCCATTAAGACCTAAACGTTCGATTGATTAAATAAGAGATCGTAAAACGTGCAAAAACGATATGAGGAAGCTTGAAAAACACCCCTACCCCCTAACAAGCAACACATTTCTCGATCGTGGTTGCAAGCAACTAAAGGAAGAGTAATTGCTTCCTCAGGGTCGAAAAGCAGAGAAATGAATCCGAATATTTAAATATTCGGATACTACGACTACTGGCTGGCATTAATAAATATATTTGTTAGTTTACGATTTCAATACTTATAATAGTTTTGAAAAAAATCCTGATTTTCACCTCATAAATAATAATCTTAGTCGAGATTTACACTATGCAATTTTTTGAGGCATTTTTTTTCAATTTTCTATTTAAGTTACAGCGTTATGCGTTATCTAAAATTAAACATTAGCAACAGTACCATCCCCTCAAAACTCAAGCAATACCATATTGCTTACACCTCCTGCTTCACAAACAAACAAAAATTTCATGCTAGTTTCATGAAAAATTGCATAGTGTAAATGTCATATAACTATGTTTTTATCACGGATTTAACCCTTTCGGGACTACTGGGATAATACGTCCCAGCAATTTTCAAACTGTCTTTTTTTCTTTATTTTCAATGCAATCGCCAGGGAGGTAGAACTCCCAAACGTCCAAAAACGGATAGCCTCAATATTGGATACCACTTGCCAGTAGAGCAAGAGAAGCGTTGTCGCTGTGTCCGCTGTTCTTCACTTGGCATAGAAAAGCGAACAAAGATGATATGCTCAGGTTGTAACAACGCCTTATGTTACAAGTGTTTTGGGCCATTCCACAAATAAATACCTAATTTCATTTCTAAAATGTTAAAAATAAATGTAAACTTTTATCTAAATCTAATAATATTTATATTTTAGTTATCTTTTTAATTTCGAATCGCTCTTTGAGAACACTGATTGGGATTTTATGTCCCATGAAAATATTTGTTGGGATTATCTGTCCCAGGATAAAAGGACAAATTTAAAATGTTTAAGTATGGAGAACATAATACTTTTATCATACCTTTTAAAATATGAAAAAAATTTTACCATACATAATTTGGTTTTCAAAATAAAACTCCGTCCCGAAAGGGTTAAATTAAAGCCTAATTAAATATAAAAATTATTTGACCAGTGGCATACTTTAGTATCGCTTTTTTATATTACTTAACTGATCCTGTCTATATGTTCAATTCAGACTTAATTTTCTTTCGCCCTTCAATCCTTACCCTTTCTAATATTAAAAATAATCCAGTCAAGAGTCTTTTGTATTGTTCATCTGGTGACTTTGGCAGCCTATTGTAAAGACTTCCATACAACTGCTCCTCCATTTTTTCTGACCGGAAAAATTGGGAACTGCTGGGAAACGAACGTTGATCAGAGCAACAATGATATCAAATGCTTAGTAGTCATTGTGCTCCAAACTAAGCTACATCAACCTCTTTTCTTACTATGAGAAATAATTCTAAGGAAAGTTTTAAGAAAAATATGGGTTTTGAGGTTGGAATAGTCATTTTTGTTGTTTACAGTATCGTTTTTTTCGGCCATTAATCATTAATCATTTTTTTATGCTAAAAGTTTTAAAGTTGAGAGCCATTATTTCAGAAAGGGTATAAAAATTTAAACATTAGTTTAAAAGTCGTGAAAGCCCATCCTTTAATGATATAGTATCCAAATTCAAAACATATACTTCTCTACACTAATAAGTTTTATTAAAATCTTATTCAAGCTTATCTCCATTTTTTTTTAATTTCCCATTGTGCAAAGTTACGGAAAACAACCTTTTTTGGTGCCGTTTAAATTTATTATAAGATAGGAGCTGTCCCTAATATAGAAAAGATTTTTTGTAAAAAAAAAATGCATATCATTTACAATATCAGTTTTACATTCCCTTAATTTTGCGCCACACTGTATATGTTTTCCATCAGAAAACAGTTTCAAATGCTAAAATCCATAATGCAAACGAGTTTTAAACCAAGTGCAATCATTTAAATGACCGTCCATTCGACTGACTGTCTGTTTATCGGTCGGTCGGTTGATCTATATGTCTTCCCAAAATGAAACATGGAGAATAAAATGGAATAAAAATAAAATGAATAAAACGCTAAATGCTGACTGCTTCATCAATTTTCAAGTATAGAGAATAAAACTAAATGTGTTTTATGTTTTCTTTTTTTTTTTTTTTTTTGCAAATATGATAAAAAATGAAAGATGTTGCAGTCAGTAGCAGCAATTGAGATATTATCGTGGCATTCAAAAAATAAAAAAAATAAAGGAAAAAATCCAATAGCGACAAAAAACACACAAAAAAGCTTTAAGAGTGGGTGCATATCATAGCATGATGTGTTGTTGTTGTAACTTAAGAAACCTCAAGCGTGTTGCACGTTAAATGACGACAGTAAAAGCAAAAAAAAATTTGCAAATTCTACATTTGAATAGATTGTAGAAAGAAGAAAAATTAAATAGTAAAATGTCTAGAGCTATAAAATACGACATAGATGGGTTTTTTGAATAATTATTTAAAAATTGTTTAAATATAGAGTTATTTAACGAAGTGATGTGTGCGCCTTACTGTTTGTTGGAGAAAAAAGCACATTTTCAGTTAACATCTCAGTGGTTGGTAGAATTTTTTCACTGAATTCGACAAAATCAATTTCAGAAACGCCAAAAACTACAAATGATTCAAATAAGTATTTAAATAAGAAATTAATGCTGTTTGTATTCAAATAATTACAAATACGTACAAGAGGACATATACAATTTTTTGCAATGTAAAACTGAAAGTTTGTTAAATTATTCCAGTTTTAGAGTGTTCAAAAATAAAATAGTATTGAATTTACCATCCCTGATGCATACATATGAGTGTACATTTTTTTAGTCATTCACATTGCGGTAATAACATAGTATAAAGTTAAAGTGAAAAGTTGCCAGATCATAATGCTAACATAAAAATTATCACAGCATAATGATGCAACCTAATTATTTTTTATATTGATATTTGTAAATAAAAAGAAATCAGAATCCTGTGAACCGACCGGCGAACTAAGCGCTTTAAACAGTAATTTTTTGTAAACAGACCATCATGAATCCTCTCGCAGATTTTCTTTATTCAATGTGGCACTCCATATGCGCCAAGTTTGTTTATCATAAACAAACGAAGCCATGAAAAAGCAATATTCTGCGTGAAATTGCCGAGATAGATGCATAATTATGCCGGAATTTCAACCAAATAAATCGACATGCTGGAGCAATTAGGCGATAAGACTTTTGCCAGATATTGTATTATCATTCTTAAGTTCAATTAAATTTACGAAGGGTTAACTGCCAAAAGAATTGTCATACTACTTTTAGTTTTTGACGCTTAAATAACGCTAACAATTTATCCCGATTTACTATCAAAACTGCAAATGTCATGTGTTCTAAAATGAATCAATGAAATATATGATGCGCAAACAAACGTCAAGCACGCATCACAAAAATGGCGGATGCATTTGATCTTTATTAATTTTATTTTGTAAAATTGCGTTTATTTATACACTTTTAGAAACGAATTTGATAGTTCTTTAGTATAATAACATAATCCGGAGTTTTTGGTATTCGTCTTTTAGCAGTGCACTCATTTTTAAAATATTTGCATTCATCTAAACCAAGATACAAATTTATTATTATCTTCTCCATTAGTAATATTTAAGCATTTGAAATTTTAAAACAAATGAGAGTTTATTTTTGTTTGCGCATCAAGTATCAGCATCAGCTGTTTTGCATCGGCATCGCAAACTAATCACACATGCGCATCAGATGCAGCGCAGTGATGCATTTCCGAACAAGCCCGATTTTTTGTTTGAGATGTAGTTTTAAAAGGATGTAATTGCCGCATATGGAGTGAAATCAATCTAAAATAGACGGTTTAGTCTCCATTATATCCAGAAAAATTCACCATTTCGTGAAGTTTACATGCTGGTGGCATCATTGGACTACATTTTTTTTAAATTAAACGAAAGCTCTTGTTACGATAGCAAGGAGGTCATGATAAAGTACTTTTAGTTTGAAAATAAGAATGTAATACATCCGGGGAAAAAGTAGTGGTTTTAATAGGATTGCGCTACATGCAATACGGCCACCCTAAACCATCTACTTATTAAATTCAAAATCTAGCGATGAGTTGATTTCGAGTCAGGGGTCTGTGAACTGGCCTTCAAGATCGTGTGCTTTCACACCCCTGAATTATTGTCTTTAGGAACACGTGAAGTCACTGGTTTATTCTGATTAACCAGCAACAAATGACTGACGCCTCAAAGGAAAACATTGTGCTATTGATGATAACGACCAGCAGTGATCGAAAAAGTGTCCTAAAACCGGACGACCAGAACATCAAGAACAGCCACGATTGTAATATGACCCAAATCCTTTTCAAATGTTAATGTAATGTATTGATCTTTATTTTTTCAAGAGTTTTGACTAATGGAATTTTTTTCTTGTTTTTCTTTTAAGAGGCTTATGACGCGAAGTGATTTAAATTGAAAATTCTCTTACTTAAAATCCAAAAAATCTATTTGCCATGTAAACCCCCAGTAAACAAAAGTAAATGAGCAAATAAACGTACCAAAAAACAGCCAATTGACGTATTCACCGTAAGGTATGGCAAAAGTAAAAAACATAAGATATTTTTTATTTTAACTGTGGTAAAAAATATAAAATAATCAATGTAAATCTAATAAATAGTAAACGTTTACTAATTAACATAAAGACATAAATATACATACATACGTACATGCAACACAATACAATGATGTTTAAAAAGTATGTGATTATCTTTTTTTAGCCACCATGAATTAAGCTTTTTTCCGTTTAAATTGACCTTTGCTTGGCTTGTAGGCCTAATAAAGCTTAAAAATTCATAATTAATGCAATGCAAGACTACAAAACAAAAAGAACAAAAATATGCAAATTGTTTGAAATTCAAAACAATCTAACCTCCAAAATATAGACGAAATGAAATAAACATTTTGTAGACGTTCTATCAAAAAAAAATTTTTTGTTGGATTACAATTAATAAACAAAACGTCGTCAAACATAAACTACAACTTAAAATGTGTGTAAAGATAAATACGTCCAGTTATACAACAGCGAAAATAATAATAGCACCAAAGGCAATGCTAATCTTTTTCTTTTTAATAATACAATTATTCCAGAACAAGAACTCTGAAAATATATACTTTGTGGGGTCAAAAACGATATGACAAATTTAAGATAAAATATATCCTTTTCCACCAGTGGTCAAGGTGTTAAAATTGCCCTATTTTATTATAAAAAATTTTAATTATAGAACATTTAAATTAAATTTTATAAAAGGCTTTTTAATTTCCATTTTTTTTTTGCTTTTTCTATTATTTCAATTTTTTTCTTTTTGAGAGGATCAAACACTTAAATTGTTTGGAACCGCATTTATTTGTTTTTTTGCTTCAATAATAAGTCTCGTTTAGTTGAAAGACTATTTTAAAAATCAGATATTGAAAAAAAAAAACACTTAAATGCAATTTAATTTTTATTAATTTGAAGATTCCATTAAGGTTTTTTAATAATTCGGGAAAAACGTTTTTCTTCGCTTTTCTCTGTAGGTTTTTTTTACAAAAAAACTTAATAAACCGGTATAAGCACTTGTTTTAAATTTCTTTGTTTTAAAATCATTTACACTATTCAAAATATAAATTTTACTTACAAGAGTGTTGAATTTGTCTTAAAAGATATAAAAACTTACCTGAAAAGAAAGAAAAAATTAAGAAACATTAGTAAAAAGCGGCAAGTCAAATTAGTTATAGTAAAGAAAAAGGAATTTGCGCTGTTTCTAATGCGCAGCGCGTTCTAAAAAACATCAGTTAGCATCACTGCAAGTGTCGTGTGTTCTAAAAAGCATCACTGAAATTGATTATGCGCAAGAAAAAACGTCAAACATAAATCACAAAAATGGCTGATGCCGATGGATGAGTAAGCATTTTATTTGATATTATTAATTTTACTTTGCAAAATTATCTTTGTTTATGCATTTCTAAAATTGAATTAGACTTCAAGTATATAAGTATCAGCATCAGCTGTTTTGCATCAGCATCGCGAACCAATCACACAAGCGCATCAGATGCAGCGCAGTGATGCATTTTCGAACAAGTCTACAATCAAGAATCCACTAAAAGGGACTAGGTTAGGTCAGGCAGGCAGCCGTGTTGCCACGGCCCAATTGGATCCAATGATTGGTCCCTTTGTATTACCTGCTGTTAGAAGGGAGAGAGAAGAAGAAACAGAGAGAGAAGATTAAGGTAGAAATTAGAGAGAGAAAGAAATGGGGATGAAGAGATGAGAAAGACAAGAGGGAAAACAGGAAATACCGCGGATGGTCCAAATAAAATGGAGAGAAAATTCCGCTAAGTGAGATCAGTAGACCAAGGTGTGCGCTCTCCCCTGAATGAATGTCCCCATGATTTATGGTTCCATGCGCCAATAATATTCAGTCTGACTGCCGTCCTCAGCGACACCCTCTTGGCCTGAAGATCCACGGGCAACCAGTTGAGCACGGCGAAAAGGGCCTTTTTTGGGTGTTGATCTAATAGCCCCAGTCATCAAGATTCGCACACTGCGCAGCACCTTCTCCAAGATAGAGACATTCGCTGCAGGGTCCAGTGCCTTCCACCAGACAAGACCTCCGTAGAGCAAAATCGGCCTAATCGCCGCTTTAAGAAGCCATTTCACACCCCTTGGGTTGATGCCCCAGGTTTTGCCAATTGCCCTCCTGCACACATATATTGCCGTAATGGCCTTTGACGCCCTGGCTTGGATATTCATCTTCCAACACAGCTTACTGTCTAAGATGACGCCCAAAAATTTGGCTCTGTTGGATGGATTATTTTAAAAAAAATTTGAAAGCTTCAGAGCCCCGTATGGGTATGGTATGGGTATGGGCGAGCACCAATTTTTCACTTGATGTTTTTTTTTTCTTAATTTTTAATTCTCTTTCAACTCATATATTTATTTTTTTTATTTTTATTGGAGTTACGTACGGACAGACGGACATCGCTCAATCAACTTCGCTATGCATAAGAAGTCAGAATATATATACTTTATGGGGTTGGAAATGGATAATGTACAAATTTTAAACGGAATGACAAACCCTTTTTCTCCACTTTTTGTTGTGAAGGGTATAAAAAGTATACTTCCCTGACATGGCCATGTCAAAAAATCCTAAATAGTATTTGCAATATAAAACTCCCTTAAAGTTAAAAAAATATTCCATTTGATATAATTTATTTAGTATATTTACGTTATACAGTATGAGATGAAGAAATAAAAATAAAAAATACTAGCAAAATCTATAAAATAATTAAATAACACAATGTTCTTAAATCGTGTTAGTCAAAATAGATACATACTTGCGGCAGTTATTTGCAAGAACCTTGAAACTAATTAGGTTTACATGTTTGTTGGATACTTTTTTTTTTTGTTTTGGTATTTCAGTTTCGAAAAAAGAAAAACACAATTGTAATCCAAATACCAATAAATATGCTTCCAAATACACTTACTAAGCAAAATAGTGATACGACAACAACAACAATAATAGAGATTTATTTTCACCAAAAACCATTCCGTGAACACAGAGATATTTTGGTTTTTTTATAACCTTCACTAGAGGTGGAATGTGTTTTTCTTTAATAATAATTTAATAAGTAAAAATCATATAAAATCTTGATAATGCCTGTTTAGCTGAAAATAGATTTATTAAAAACCAGGATAACTTAAGAACTTTTAGCGTCTATAGAAGAATAACACTTTACTTCAAAGCCATACTAATTTAAATGATATTCGTTTCTAATCGAAATACGAGGGCTGCTTTATATATTTCTGGCCTTATAGTGAAAATGCGAATATTTATAATCAAAAATGGTTTTATTGTGTTTCAAAGTATTCTCCAGCATGATTTATACACTTTTGCATGCGATCAAACCAGTTATTGAAGCACTTTTTCCACTCCGATTGAGACACCTCTAAAACATGATTTTTGAACACTTCAACAGCTTCTTCTGGCGACGAAAATCGTTGACCACGCGTTTTTTTCTTGATGTGCGGAAACAAGAAGTCATTAGGTGCCAAGTCAGGGCTGTACAGCGGATGACCCATTAATTCGACGTTTTGGCCGGTCAAAAACGCTCTGGTTTGAGCCGATGTGTGAGAGCTCGCATTGTCATGGTGAACAATGATTCGTCTTCTCTTGTTGGTTTTTTTAATTTCTCCGATGACTTCAGGCAAACAAATTGTAGTGTACCACTCAGAAGTGACCGTCCTACGTTGCTCAAGCGAAACAGTCGCCACATGACCAGTTTTGCCGAAGAAACAGGCGACCATTTGCTTCGAAGTGCTTCTTCCACGAACAAATTTCGTTGGATTTTGCTCGTCTTTGAAGACCCACACGGTCGATTGTTGTTTCGTTTCAGGCTCATACGCATAGATCCATGATTCGTCACTTGTGACGATTTTATAAACGTCTTTTGAAGCACCGCAATCGTATTTTTGCAACATTTCTTTGCACCAATCGACACGAGCCTTTTTTTGAGCGACTTTCAAATTGTGCGGGATCCAACGAGAACAAACCTTTTTTACGGCCAGGTGTTCATGCAGTATCGAATGTATGCTGGTGGAAGAAATGTCCAAGCATGTCTCTATCTCTCGGTATGTCGCATGTCGATCTTGCATTATGAGTTCACGCACGGCATCAATGTTCTCTGACACAACAGCCGTTTTTGGACGACCTTCACGGAATTCGTCTTTGAGCGAGCTTCGGCCACGAATAAATTCATTATACCAATTTTTCACAGTTCTATAGGATGGTGCTTCATCGCCATACAAAGATTTAAGTTCATCAATGCACTCCTGTCGTGATAATCCACGTCGAAATGTTCACGAGTTAATTCCATTTTTTTCTATATTAATTTTTTCAAGTCACTGTAAACAACACAAATTAT
Organism: Gymnosoma rotundatum; assembly: GCA_916610165.2. Taxonomy (NCBI): domain Eukaryota; kingdom Metazoa; phylum Arthropoda; class Insecta; order Diptera; family Tachinidae; genus Gymnosoma; species Gymnosoma rotundatum. Next base: position 124,747,785 of record OU744336.1, on the reverse strand, counting down.
GGTCGTACGTCAAATCGTTTTTAGTACGATTATGCTTAAAAATGACAAACTTTCCAATGGAAATATCAGATTGTACTTGGCAGCACTCAGTGTTGCCAGGCCAGAAATATATATAGCAGCCCTCGTACAAAGTAAAACCCTAGATCTGACTTGTTTTAGCGCAGGTGACACGGCTTTCAATAAAAAACATATCCGTTTGTCGATTTTTTCTTATCGTAAAGTTCGTTCGTTTATTTAAAGCAGTGATGCGCAAGCCATATCACAATTGTGGGAAAATAATTTACACACATTCTTAGGCTCTTTTGTTTACAGCCAAACCTTAATAAGCGCTTAACGCGCAATCTATCTGTCAAAAATGTATGAAGCATCCTTTATAGCACGGCGTCAACGTTTAACAATTGGAAAATCCAATTTTGACAGTGCGTTAGGAAGTGAAGTTAGCTGCTTGTTGGTTTGTTTTGTTTTGTTATGGTTGACAAGTAATGTCAATTTAGTTAATTTCAAGGCAATCTAGCGGTTTTATCTCTTCTTTATTCTTATACAGCGAGTTTCATGAAATAAAATGAGTTAACATTACTGTTAAAGACACAAAGTTGACGCTCCTATTTAAGGATGACATTCCAACGCAAAAGCTATGCATCAGATGCTTTGGGTCTTACGCTCTAATTTAGGTTTGACTGTTAGCCGTCAATGAAATAGCGACGAATGCATATGTGCGCGAATGTATGATTTTTTTTTTTTTTTTGACACACTGAATGAAAAAATTTACGGTTCACTTAAAAAATATTATGGTAACTTGTAATTGAAACAAAAACATTAAAATAGAAAATTTAAAAGATGCAAATATATATTTTAATTTTTTACTGTTACAAAGTAACACATTATTTTCACTAAGCAATTTTTCTTATATTTAAGGATTAAAATTTTTTACTTGAATTTTAATTAAACTTGAAAATAGTTGTTTATGCGCACTATTTAATAATTCTGCTAAATTTTGTTTAAACTATAATTTTTTTATCAATTTTCAAAAAAGAAATCTTTTTTCGTGCTATTTTCTATTATCCCGATTAATTATTTAAATCACCGATATTGATTATTGAGGATGAAAGCACGTCTCGATGGCCATTTCGCTACAGCTTACTTAGCTCTTCAGGAAACTTCTCACAAACATTTTAAATAAACTAAAGAATTTTATCCAAACAATAAAGTAAAGACAAAAATCAAAGTTCAGGCAAAAAGAACAATAATCAACTATGATTATTTTATTTTATCCACTGTATACGGCTGACTTTTTTACGGCTTTTTTAACAGTTAAAAGATGATGAAAAATAAAATATCACAAAACACTACTATAATTTTTTTATATGCACGGGCAGGTTGCAATTATTAAATTAAACAATGGGAATTTTATAATTTTTTTTACTTGAATTTAAAATACTTTAAATTTATATTATTTGCTTTTTGCAATATTTTATAACATTACTAACACCGTTTTTTTTTTTTTTTTTTTTTTTTTTATTAAACAACTTTTTTCATAGTGTAACTTTATATTTATCACCAATATAAATACATTTTATATTTTGAGCATCACTGATGTAAATTATTAAACTTCCTTTAGGGATGCTTTCAGTCATTTTCTATGTCATAACATTCAACTCGAATGTCTACACAAAGTACTCAATTCAAATGTCTTCACAGAACCTCATTTCCTCTTTACAGAACAATGCCTTGCACCCATCTCCTAACTTCTGTTATTAGATAAAAAAAATGCTGTGAAAAATGAAAGCTTATTATTATTTTCTAAACCTTAACTGTCAGCTGTTCAATGTGTTATTTTTAATTGGCAACATTTTAGGACACAAACTGTGGAACATTCAAATCTTGTGTCTATTATGAAACACACTTTACAATTACAACAAAAAAAATTAAAAGTAAAAAAAGTTTAAATTAAAAAAAATTATAAAGTTAAAAAAAATTTTAAAGTTTAAAAAAAATTAAAAAAGAAACTTTAAAATATTTGTACTCGTAAAACTTAATGATTAAATCTTTAATTTCGTTTTTCGTGTCGTTGAAATTTATATGTCATCCGTATAAAAGAAACGTGCGAACAAACACACAACTATAAATTAAAAAATCAATTTCCCCAAATCCCCTGTCGTTAATCATAAGTGGTTTTTAAAACTAGGTGGCAGCACAGATTTTTTTCTTTTCACAATTTGTATTTTTCAACTCTTTGCTTATTCTGCGTTCTTCTATTGTATAATAATCCTTTTTATTTTAATTAAAAAGTTTATATTTCCCAAAGGGTATAACGGTAAAAGAGCGAATGAGTGAATGAAATTTAGTTTTTTTTCTTGAATTAAAATACATGTGAATAAGTGTGTGTGTGTGTGTGTGTGTGTGTGTGTGTGTGTGTGTGTATTATTAGTGTAAACATTGATGTCAATAATTAATTTATCTCTGTATGACTACGGTTTTTTTCAATGACCATTAAACGGTCGGTCGGTCAGTTGGTCTACGACTGTGTATAAGAAAAACCTGACCCAGATTGTAAAATAAAATTGACTAACATATTTATTAACATGGGAAAGCAAAAAATGTGAATATAGAAAAAAAAAATATTCTTTAAGGGGGAAATTGATTATAATATTGGCTGTACAAAAATATTCTTCTTGTTAGATGATGGCAGATGGTGATGGCTCCTCTTGGGATATACTATATTTCGAACAAAAGTGAATGAAAATAAATAAATAAATATGCCGAGTTAAATATGTATTAAGAGTAATGCATTACTTCAATATGCACATACGTAACACAATACGTCATTCCATGTTTAGAGATTGGTTTCCTCATACTTGGGACATATTTAACTTTTGGGTTAAAATTTTGTTTTTCACTTTTAAGTTACGACGAAATTAAAATTGCTGCAAAATGCGGGATTGGCCACAAATTTTTAAAAACGGAAGGGCTGCTGCCTTAATTATAATACATAAGTGTTACAGAAACGGAAATATTGTTACGTTTTTCCCTTTCTAGAACAAACGAACTGATTCTTTTGATTGCAAATACCACTGTGGCTCATTATTCTGTATTCAAACTTTATGGCTTTCTCTGGCTATACTTCTTGATTCTACCGCTCTTGTGAACCCTTGGTCTCGTATTTACTAAACATGCATTATTACTACAAACGCAGTCATCCACGCAACACTACTGTGTTACTCCGGCGAGACATGAACTACTCGATGCCTTGTTTAGTAACCTTAACCATCCACAGAGATCTCCACTACACCTTTAATCCAATAGCCACAACACTCGTCTGTCTTACACTGTTGTTATGCTGTTACACTTCCCTGCACTAACCGCTACCGTTCTTACTTTTTATTATAAAGGGCTTCTTGACAATTATCTGTTACTGTTATAATTAAATTGGAAGTCTTCACTAAATTATCTGCCATGGCTTTACACAATAACTGTCTTTTGCATCTCGGGAGGTTTGTACTGCTGCTTTTCAATTTTTAATTGCTTTATAACAATTTTTAATTTCCGTTGCACGCATGTCCGAAGGCGGTATCGAACCCACGATCTTCTGTTTTACAGCACGCACCTCTACCAACGCAACCATCGAGGTTGCTCAGCTTTTGTTGGCTAATTGTAGTATTATTCTATACATTAGTAGAATTAACTTATTCACCACGCTCATAAGGAAACAACAACATGGGTTGCCAGATTTTATTATTCGTAACAATATCAAATTTATATTAACCAAAAAAAAAAAAAAAAATTAAACTTGTCCCAAATATAAAAAAACTTATAACTAAAATTACGTAAAACGTTACGTTAAAAATATATATGCCGATTAGATCTTAAATCTTTCTGGTCGGTGATAAATAAGTAAGTTTTTTCTTTTGATATAGATAAAAAATGTCACGCCCACTTAAAATTTTTTTACAAAAATACGGTCCAAGAATTCAATCTAAATATTTAATAATTAAATTAAAAAAAAAGGAAAGACTTGTAGGCAAAACAAAAATTAAATATTATTACGAATAATAAAATCTGGCAACCCCTGTAGTTGTTTCCGTATGAGCGTGGTGAATAAGCTAATTCAACTAGCACAAGTTAGCCAACAAAAGCTGAGCAGCCTCAATGGCTGCGTTGGTAGAGGTGCGCACTACAAAACAGAGGGTCCTGAGTTCGATACCGCATTCGGACATGCGTGCAACGAAAAAATAATAATTGTTATCATGCAATTAAAATTAATAAACAGCAGTACAAACCTCCCGAAAGGCAAAGACAATTATTGTGTGAAGCCATGGCAGACAATTTAGTGAAGACGTCTAATTTAATAAAAGGAGTAACAGATAATTGTCAAGAAGCCCTTTATAATAAAAAGTAAGAGCAATAGCGGTTAGCACGGGGAAGTGTAACAGCATAACAACAGTGTAAGACTATTGGATTAAAGGTGTAGTGGAGATGTCTGTGGATGGTTAAGGTTACTAAACAAGGCATCGAGTAGTTCATGTCTCGCCGGAGTAACACAGTAGTGTAGCGTGGATGGCTGCGTTTGTGGTGATAACGCATGTTTAGTAAATACGAAACCAAGGGTTCACAAGACCGGTAGGATCGAGAAGTATAGCCAGAGAAAGCCATATAGTTCGAAGACAGAATTTAGCCACAGTGGTATTTGCAATCAAAAGAATCCGTACGTTTGTTCTAAAAAGGGTAAAAATGTAACAATATAGAGAAAACTATTTTTAATACCAGTGAGCAGGGAACAAAACTAAAAAAGTCGACTAATAGCTGCCGCCGGTATTTGTTTTGTTAACTGCGCCGCTCGGATAATATTTTTTTAGTAACTTTTATTGTTGAAAGATACCAGCTTATGGTCGCCTCCTCCGCCGTTTATACTTTGTTTAGCCACCACCTGCGACAACTCAGAATCGGCGTCGGTGCATCTCGTAATGTAAGAAAATATTAAGTCTTTATTTTTAATTTAATTTTGGCTATGTAACCGCCGAGGTGCGTATAGACAGTGAAATCTGGATATTTTTACTTTAACTGCGTCAACCGCTTCCAACCGTTATTCGTTTTTTATAATAATAATCTACTCAGCAGTTTTGGTATGGCCACATGTCACAAATCTTTTTTTTTTAACTGAAAATATTTACACTGAAATACCAATTAGCAAAAATATCACCCGATAGCATAAATGTATAAATATTCCATCTAGTAAAATAATCTGTAGAACAAAAAAGTATGTTCGTTTATTCATGTACTTATGTTAAGGAGAACATTTGTGTGATGTAAACATACAGGTATTTCTCTCGTCTTTCTCTCTTAAAGCCTTTTATTTATTTATAACTCTTTTATAAACAAATAAGTTTCATTTTATTTGCTGACCGGTATTTTAAAACTTAAATTATTAAAATCAAAAATAAAAATTCATATACATACTCAACTAGGAAAGTATCCTTTTGTAAGATTTTGTGATAGCGCTTCTTGTAGATTGGGCTGAGTGTATTGGTTATGAATGGTGTTCCAGGCACAATGACAACTTAATGGAGCCGTTAAACTCCAACACATGTAGATGTTTCATATCTTTGAGTATTTATTTATTTTTTTAATTACAACGAAACAAATATATAGAACAAAATTTAATAAATATATATATTTTTTTTGTTAATATAATTTTATCGATTTGAAAAGAAATGGTTAAAATGACACTTTATTTACTAAAATTATTATTGATGTTGAAAAACGTTTTTTTTTTTTATTAACATGAAAACAAGTTGTTAAGTAACACACAATTTTCATTTGAATTTGGTTTTATTTAAATTTTTCTTAGACCATTTTGCTTTGAAAATACACTTCGACAACACGCATACAGTGCAAAAAATATACCTAAGACAGAAAGCTACCACAATAAGGAGATCTTAATGTCATACATATGTCATCAGGTTATTTATGAAAATGCAAGACAAAAAATATTTATAAAAACCATGAAAAAAAATCCCTAAACAGATTTCTATCAGTTCTTATTGTAAAGAAGTTTCCAATTGGGTACAGTTACAAAGCTACATGTATGTAGTTGTTGTTTGTAATAAAAAGTAATAAAAATATTTACATATGTACGAAAGTAGACACCGGAAATACAAAAGTATATAATTTCTTTTAAACTCACTTAATAAAAATTGACAAAAATAAAAAAACAAAAATAACTCATAAAATAAAACCCGTTTATTTTAAGCATAACAATGAAAAGGTAAAAAACCTTTAATAAAGAAGTGTGTGTTTTTGTTCTTTTCAACAGGCTCCGGCGAAACAAGTAGAAAAAAGAAATCTAGAAACTAATCAATCATTTTATTCTTGTTTATGGCATTTGTTTTTACATGTTTTTAATTGCAGTTGACTTGAATAAACAGCAAAAAAACGAAGCTGACTGATTAATTGCCGGCGTTAGTAGCTAACTTCTGTGCCGACTTTAGACAAAAGGCTATTTTTCTTTGTAATTACAAACGGAGCCGATATCGACAAACAGAATAAATTATTATTAATTAATTAATTATTTTTAAGATTAAGCTCGAAATCAAATATAAGTTGGACTTTTTAAGTATACAACAAAAACGAGAAATGTTTTTTTTATTCTTATTTATGCATCTTATATAAAAACCTAGCCTTAAGGCCATAAGCGGTATATAATATTAAAATATAACTCTATCAATAAAAATAATTAAAAAATTTATTACAAGCTAAGTAAAAAAATGTACATCTAATAGCGTAAAATGAAAGCTACTAAAGTAAATAAATTTTTTTGGTAATGGTAATTCAGAATTCGAAACAAAACCCCATGAACCAAAATCGGAACCAAGAGGCAAAAGAACAAGAGCGTTATTTATTCATTTAGATAAACTATTTTCTCATATATTGTCTGTTTATTTACACTGCTTTGGAATCCCGTGGGATCCCGATTTGCGCACAAAAAGGTTCTTAATTTTATTAGCTTCGCCGACAAATGTGATATGAAGAATAACCGATGAAGGAGGCTGCGTCCTGCAATGTAAGTTTCGTATAAATATTTATATCCTTTAACAGAAAACAAAATTATTTTTATTTTTTGATTGCCGCAGTTAAACCCTGCCCAACCAGATTTTTAGTCACCGTGCTTCTACCTTGACAACCTCAACTGATATTCATTATTGATATTTATTATTATCGAAACAAATACTTTCTTATCGATCATTTAAAAATTAAACAAATACTTTGTTATAAAATCTTTTTATTTTACTTTAGGTTTTTTTTCGCAAATAATATTAATATTAATACTGTTATTAGCAAAACCCATCTTAAAATAAATAAATAAAATTTTAAAATAAAAATTATACGATATTTCATTAAAAACTTCTAAACTAAATCTAAAATTATAAATTCCTAAACCATACGACGGTAAACAATTATTAGCCGGCGCCGACAACTATTTCAGTGGCCTGGATTTCTTGTCAAGAATAAACAAAAAACAACATGCATTAATGCAAATACACAAACACGTTTTTTTTTTGCCATGTGTTCAAAATTTTGTGTATACTGCATTAAATAGAAACCCCACACATACAACAACAGCAAAACAGCTGATTTAAGTCATTTAGTCTTTATTGAATAAATAAAACAAACAAACTTCAAGAATTGAGGAGAAAAGAAAATCGTCAGTAACACTGCTTTGGAATCCCGTGGGATCGCAATTTGCGCACAAAAAGGTTCTCAATTTTATTAGCTTCGCCGACAAATGTGCTATGAAGAATAACCGATGAAGGAGGCTGCGTCCTGCAATGTAAGTTTCGTATAAATATTTATATCCTTTAACAGAAAACAAAATTATTTTTATTTTTTGATTGCCGCAGTTAAACCCTGCCCAACCAGATTTTTAGTCACCGTGCTTCTACCTTGACAACCTCAACTGATATTCATTATTGATATTTATTATTATCGAAACAAATACTTTCTTATCGATCATTTAAAAATTAAACAAATACTTTGTTATAAAATCTTTTTATTTTACTTTAGGTTTTTTTTCGCAAATAATATTATTATTAGCAAAACCCATCTTAAAATAAATAAATAAAATTTTAAAATAAAAATTATACGATATTTCATTAAAAACTTCTAAACTAACTGAGTTGTTGCTTTTAATTCAAAGTGATCGTTAGCAGTGTCTAGAGGAATAGATCGAACAATAAATAATTGAAAGTGACTTCAACAAAACAGTTTTTTTTTTACTTTGGCATAATTTTTTAATCTCACAAAATAATCCTTACCAGTCACAATGAATCAAAAGTTATTGACTTTATTTGTAGCTTTGTTTGCTGTCGCTAATGCAGTAAAGGTGCCCATAACCATTTACTATGAATCACTCTGTCCAGATAGTGCTAAATTTATCACCGAACAAATTTATCCAGCTGTAAAGGGTAATTTGAAAGACCATGTTGAAATTACTTGGGTGCCATTTGGTAAATCATCGTATTCCACCCAGGGGTCAGATGTTACTTTTAATTGTCATCATGGTCCTAACGAAAGCTATGGCAATAAGGTGCATGCCTGCGCTATTGATCACATTCAAGCCAATTCGTATCAAACAGAATTTACCAGAGAATCTTTGACATTGGACTTCATTAATTGTTTGATGAAGGCGGGAAAAAATTTCCCCGATAATGTTTATCCTGGTGCTAAGTGTGCTCGCGAAAATCACATCAGCACCTGGGAAAATATACAACAATGTGCAAATAATACTGAAGGCAGTCAAATACTAATGAAACATGGCCAAACTACAATGGCGTTTCAAAATCCTTTGATTAGTGTTCCCACTGTTGTTTTTAAACAGCAATACGACTCGAAAGTGAATGAACGTGCCCAAAATGACTTTGTCGGTGTCTTGTGCAAATATGTTGCCCAACCTTTGCCGAAGATTTGTGCCAGTCGCGACTCGGCTAAAAACTAAGTTCTTATCAAATATTTTATTTCCGTCCCCACACTTCAGTGTATATAAAAATAAATTGTAAAGAAGATTTTCAAACTAATAAAAGTTATTAAAATAAAAAATTTTAAAAACAATAAAAAAAAAAAAAAGGTCTGGCAACGCCAACATGAGAAGGTGAAAAAAATAGCGCGGTCATAAGAAGGAATATTAAAAAACTTTTTAAATGTTAAATAAATCATGTAATATTGTTTTTTTATATTAGTTGAATTATCAAACTTATTATTATATGAATTTAAAATATATATACAATATGCATATACGTAAAAAGCTAAAAAAAGTAGTGTAAAGCAAATAGCTGTGCAAAAAAAAAGAGTTGTAAAATAAACAACAATTTTCAGTATAAATCTGACATCTTAAAACTCCATATTGTATTTTAATAGCAAAAAAGAGAAAGAAAAATACATCCGTACAAACGTTTATAATATAAATAATATAAAAATAAAAATATGCCTCAAAAAACTTCATTTGAATGTCCGAGTTGTAAGAAAAATATTACTAAATCACAATTCAGTGTTGGCTGTGGTATCTGTGGCACATACTTTCACACGGAATGTGTGGGTGTCTCAGATGATGTGCTCACGTCCATACGGAAAAACATTACCAAATTTGTATGTATGCAGTGTAAATGTTCTGAATCTAACAACTACGACAATGTCATACTTAAACGAATAGATAAAATTCAAGAGTCTATCGAGACAAAAATTGCGGTTTTAAGTAATGACATTGAATGCAGAATGGAAAATGGCTTTCAGAAACTCGAGCTGAAGGTCAATTAGCTTGTTAAAAACTTCAAAACTGAAATTAATAACGAAGTGACAGGATTAAAAATGGATGTTGCAAATTGTGTTTCCACTATCCAAGAAGAAATAAAAACAAATGAAGCTAAGTACAGTAAACTGTTAACTACACATAACATGCTACAAAGACGACTCAATAGATCTGACATTTTGATTAGCGGATTGAATTGCTCCATTGACAACGTTCGTGAAAATATGATTAAGATTGCGATTTTCATTGGAGTAGACATAAATGGGTCAGACATTTGTCATTGTTGCTACCTTAGCCGAAGTAAACACTTTTTAGTGAAATTCAATTCAGTACAAGTGCGTGACACCATTATGAAGAAGTACTTTAAAGCTAAGCCATTACTGTTAAAGGATATTATTGGAGGTGTTTTGGAGTCTAGAATATATTTAAATGATAATCTGTCTCCTGAATCAAAACAATTGCAATATTTATGCCGCAAGCTTCTGTCCGGAAAGAAAATTAAGAGATTTACTCTACTCAATATGGATACCCCTAAAGCTAAGATTATTCAGCTGGATGGAAAGAGCGTATTGTTGGATAGTATGCAGTGTGAAAATTTGCTGAACAGTTCTATGGAAGGAGTTGCTGTCATATAATAACTTCATATATCATTGTTGTTTTCTTTTGTATGTATTTACATATGTTTATTGATATTTAAAACAAAAAACAGATTTTGTTAGTTTTTCTAACATTATACATTTTTCCTTTGTCAAATGATTATATTTGAAATATTTTTAATAGGGATTTGGTTGGTATGTATATGTATATATGTATGTATGTATGTATGTATGTATATGTGTATATATATATATATATATATATATATATATGTATATATATATGTATATATGTATGTATGTATGTATGTATATGTATGTATGTATGTGTATGTATGTATATATATATATGTACTTTTTTTTTCGTTACATATACTTACATCCATATGCTATTTTTTTTATCTTTTCTCTACTAAAAAAAATATGTAAACAATTATATCGTTTTCATTTTTATAAATATTCAAGTTTAAAATGTTAAAATAAACTGAAACAGAATACTATCATAACCGTAATACTTACAATATTGTTTTATATTATATGTAAGCATGTGTATGCATGTGTATGTATGTATATATTGTATGTGTGTATGTATGCATGTATGTTGATGTATATATGTATGTGTATGTATATATATGTATATATATATATATATGTGCATATGTATGTGTGTATTTGCATGCATGTGTATGTATATGTGCATATAAAATGACTCTTTTAACATGATTTCTGTTGTAGTAAATATGTTTTTTTTTTATTAAACTTAGGTTTTTTTTATTTCTTTTTATGATCACTTAAAAGATAAATTTACTATTTGAAAATGAATTGTTACTTAATATTTCTTAAGGGGGGTTATACTGTTTTTTTGCACATACTTACTTATTGTTATTCTAAATGGAGTTAGTTGACAATCTTGGCGAAATTGCCTTTAATGCTAATGTAATTAATGCTGCAGTACGTTCAGGTAACTTAAATATTTTGCATTTCAACGCTCAAAGTCTTGCGCCACGTCAGAGTAACCCTAAATTTGATGAGATCCGATGTTTAATGGAAGAATGTAAAGTAGATGCCTTCGGTATTACAGAAACTTGGTATAAGGAATTCATGTATGACTCTGCTGTTTCCATGTCAGGCTATAAACTTTTTAGGAAAGACCGCAGAAATAATAGGGGTGGTGGTGTTTGTCTTTATATTCGGGAAAATTTAAGAACACGAACAGTCTTTGATCAACAGTATGATGAGAATATAGAATGTCTTTTTGTGGAAGTTGTTTTGAATAAAAATGTAATAGTACTTTTAGGTGTTGTGTACTTACCTAATGGAAATTTTTCCAATTGTGAAAATGTACTGTGCACATTTTCGGAAAGATATAATAATGTTGTGATAATGGGCGATTTTAATACAGATATGTTTACAAGAGGAATTTCTGTTCGTGATATTTGCAACCCTTTGTCATTAACTGTGGTTCACAACTCTCTGCCAACACATTTTTCTCCTCAGCAAAGTGCGAATTCGCTTATCGATTATTATCTTGTGTCTAACATCAATCTAGTATCCTACCAATGTCAATTCCAAATTCCTGCATTAAATTCATATCATGCCGCAATATTTCTTGCATACAATACCTCTAATAATAATATCATGGATACTTTTCTTTATAGGGACTATAAACGACTTAATGTTGACAATTGTTTATCACAGCTTCAGTCGACAAATTTTTCTACTGTTTATAATAGTCTAAATATAGATGATAGTATTAACTGCTTTAATTTAATTATACAGAAGATTTTTGAAGAAAATGTGCCTGTTAGAAGAATTGTTAAGAAAAGTGAAAATGACTGGATTAAGGATAATCGAATTTGTATTGCAAAACGCGAGAGAGATTTAGCATATCGTGCCTACAGGGAGAACAGATCAAGGGAAAACTTTATTACTTATTGTATACACAGAAACAAATTAAAATCTGTTATGAGACGTATCCGAAGAAATTTCTGTCTAAATTTTTTTGCGAGTTGCAACCAGAAGGAAATGTGGAGAAAGATAAGAAATATAGGAATTCTTAAATCACATGAGAATATGCAAATTACTGCTGACTTGAATGCATTAAATGACTCTTTTAGATTACCTAGTATTACAAACGAGGAATTGATTGATATACCTACTTTGGATGGGTTTTCTTTTAGCAATGTTTCTGAAATTGATGTTTTCAATGCAATGTCTTTAATAAAATCACAAGCTGTTGGTCCTGATAATATTCAAATTAGGTTCTTAAAGATAATTTTTCCTATTATTTCTAAACACTTGACATTTATTATTAACAAAGTCTTGACAACCTCTACTGTTCCACGTATTTGGAAGGTGGCAAGAGTAACACCGATTCCTAAAGTTAGAAATCCTCGCTGTTATTCTGATTTTCGACCCATTAGCATTTTATCGGTATGTTCCAAAATTTTAGAAATTATCATTAGAGAACAAATGTTACTTCATCTTAAAGTAAAAGGTTCAATTCATGCCAACCAATCAGGTTTCCGGAATGGCTACAGCACTACTGGAATTCTATTAAATATCACAGAAACAATTAGAGAAAATTATGATAAAAATAAAACTAGTATATTAATTTTTCTGGACTTCCGTAAGGCATTTGACTCCATTAGTCATAAACGTTTAGTTGCTAAACTTACTAGTCTGTTTGGTTTTAGTTCTACTGCCTGTAAGCTTATATGGTCTTATTTGTCGGAGCGTACTCAATTTGTTAAGTTTGGTAAAGAAACTTCTCGCACAATTCCGATTTTTCGAGGTGTACCCCAAGGTTCAATCTTAGGCCCTTTATTGTTTTTAATGTACATAAATGATATTTTTAATGATTTACACTTTCTAAATGGGTTTACTTATGCGGATGACATCCAGCTCTTAGCAACGTGTGATTTATTTTCTACATATTCTGCTATGGAAAGAATAAATTATGAATTGACTTGTATAAGTAACTGGTCAAAAGAAAATTTTTTACAGTTAAATCCAGCTAAATGTAAAGTCATGATATTTTCTAGGCAAAACATTGAATTAAATGTTATAATTGAAAATGAATTGTTGGAAATTGTTCCTTATTATAAAACTCTCGGTCTTATTCTAGATATTAAACTTACGTTTAACTATCATGTTAATTTGGTAATTTCTCGTGTTTCATGGACATTACGAAGATTATATAATATAGCCTACTTCTTACCATTTTCTATCAGACTTAAAGTTGCCATGTCCCTATGCTTGCCGTTGTTTAATTATGGTGTGGAAGTCTTCTCTTGTACTTCTTCCCTAAATATTGAAAAATTAAGAATCTGTTTTAATAGAGTCATTCGCTTTATTTTTAAATCAGGTTTTAGGGAACATGTTTCATGTCATCAAACAGAATTACTTGGATGTAGTTTTAATCAATATATTAAACTAAGAATGATACTATTTTTTTACAAAATCTTTAAATATAGGCGTCCTGATTATTTATTAGAAAAGTTCATCTTTGGTGCATCAAATAGAACTCATTCTTTAGTATGTCCACCATATTCAACACTAATTATGGAAAGATCGTTTAGTGTTAAGATTTCAAGATTGTGGAATACGGTTATACCATATCAACATCGTCGATTCTCCCTTACCTTATCTACTTTTAAAAATATTTTCCTAACAAATTTAACTAACTAATTTATAATATTTATGTTAATTTGCTCCTATACAAATTAAAATTTAATGTTCAAGTTACTGGATACGTATTGAGTTTTGTTACTTTACGTTCATGATAAGAAATTTCTGTTCCGTATTACGTGAACAGCTTTTAACCTTTTTTATAATAGGCTACTATAATTTCGCCATTTCACAAATCGAATAGTGTTACTAATAATTATTTTAACAATCTTTAAGTGTGTGCAAATAAAACAAGTTATTGGGAAATAATACATTAATTAAAATTTATGAATGTAAATTTATCTATCTACTTACGTACGTATTTTTTTAATATTAATTTTATAGTATATTGTAGACTAGTCCATTAGGCCCTACGGGCTTGCGACATTGTTATTTGAAATAAATAAATAAATAAATAAAAAATAAAATAAATCTAAAATTATAAATTCCTAAACCATACGACGGTAAACAATTATTAGCCGGCGCCGACAACTATTTCAGTGGCCTGGATTTATTGTCAAGAATAAACAAAAAACAACATGCATTAATGCAAATACACAAACACGTTTTTTTTTTGCCATGTGTTCAAAATTTTGTGTATACTGCATTAAATAGAAACCCCACACATACAACAACAGCAAAACAGCTGATTTAAGTCATTTAGTCTTTATTGAATAAATAAAACAAACAAACTTCAAGAATTGAGGAGAAAAGAAAATCGTCAGTAATAATAAAGGAATAAAAGAAACATGTGATAAAAGCAATTACAAAATGAATGAAAGACAAAATAATAACTATAAAACAAAACCAGTTGAGTATTGCCTCTTTCTCTCATACACATACATATAATGGAAATATGCTTAATATAAAGAAACAAAAAGCCATGAACACTAAATGAAACTGAGTGACTGTGATGACGGCTTAAAAAAAAATTCATAAAAAAATGAATCATTTACAAAATTTACCAAAGAAAAAATACAAGATATCTTAAACGGACGGTATTTAGTCGCTTTTTAAGATTACTGAAGCGTAACAAATTTTTTAAAGTCCATATGTTTACAAGTCAAGTAGAAAAGTATTAGTTTTAACGAGCACTTATGAATTTGTAATCATAATTTTATGAGTTTTCTTTTGCAAAAAAAGGAGTAATTATTACCAAAAGGGATAAAGTATATTTTTAAGAAAATATTAAATAAATAAACAGTGTTGCCAGAATAATTATACCCAGTTTTGCACAGTTATTAAATTATAATTTTGGTAATTTTTTTAATGTCTTGGTATTAACATTTTTACTACTTATTTATAGTTAAATAAAATATTGTTCAAAAATTATCTACTGAATTCACAAGTTTTACAATTAGAACAAGTAAGAGCGCTATATTCGGCTATGCTGAATCCTTTGTATCCTTCACACTATATGGGTAACTACATGTACCACAATGCAGATTTTCCATTGAATAATTTAAATAAAAATCGACATAAACAATTCTTTTCTGCTACAAAGCTTTTCTGTTCGAAAAGCGTTTTTTTTTTTTCAAATGTTTTTTCTTTCTAAATTTTTCTTAAGAGTTGTAAATATAAAAAGGTTTCTGTATCATGTATAATCTACAAATTTTTATTGTCTTCTTTAGTTTTTATCATAAAAAACAAGCCAGGAATACAAATGAAAGTTGAAAAATGATATGGAAAATGTAGAAAAAGGCGTGGTGTTTTCCCGCTGCCTCGAAAAAAAATGGATATATTTTGCTGATATTTGAAAATATGTCTGATCGCGTATTTAAATTTTCTTTAACTCATCTAGTGCCTTAGCAAAGTTAAACTCAACAGGAAATGGTTTCTTTCTAAACACCTTAAGGAGAGCATTATAGTATTCTTATCACAAAAATTTTGTAAAATAATATATGTTTGTCATTTTTTTATATAATATAATAATGCCACTGAAATTTAATTACTAATTAAAAAATCACTAGTATTTTTCACACGAAATTATCAAAATTTAGCTTAAAAAAATAACTATTGCACCGTGAAAAGCACTAAAAAACTATTACTTTAAAAATAAACAGCAGCCGGAAAATAAGAAAATTTTTTACTTAGTGGGGCAGAATTGTATGCATTTTAACGTGGTATGAAAATTTTAGCTGTTTTCTTTCATTTCATTTTTGGCATCTCTGTGCGCTGCATCATTAAATTTTCGGCACAGTAATAATTTATCATGACCATTGAATGTTTAATAAAAAGTGCATTATGTTAGTAAAGTAAGAAATATAAAACAATATAAATAATAAACTTTTATTAAAAGGATTTTGCAATTAAAAAACCATGGAAACAACTTTATTGACTTTCGGTATTAAAGGTTTTAGTTGCAAGTAATCAAAATGTTAATGGTGCAAAAACGCTTTAAAAATATAATACGGCAACTCTCGATGATATTTGCCCTTTTTGCATCATGTGTGGAGATTAAAAAATAAAGTGTAATAAAAATTGCCATATTAAAATGCCTTAACACTGAAGTGCAGTCGGCAACGAAGAGAATGCAGAATGTTAACAAAACACAAAAACAAAAACTACTACAAACACAGAAAATACTAAGAAATACAATTAGTAAAAATTAGCTAAAAATATAAAACTAAAAAATCTCGAAAATCGTATTCAACATATTGGACAAATATTTTTTTTATATTCGTGCATAAATATGAACAAAAAATTTTTCAAAATATTTAATTTTTTTTAAATTTCCAGCTGACTCGACTTTGAAGTTTAATGAAACACCGAAGTTTGTAAAAAATATTTATTAACTGCGTCAGTTTATTTGTTATGAAAATTTCAAGACATTTTTTTCCAATTTGTTTTTTTTTCAAAATAGTTGACCGACCATCTTCATCGCGTGATTCTTAATTCACAATTTAATTTGTAAAGCAAGATTTAAGAAGGTCTTCAAAAAAGTTTTTTGCAACTAAATAAAAAATTGATCAGCTTAAATCATTTTGCGAAAAATTCACTGGCCGCCAAACCTAAAGAATAAGGTGAATATGGCTCCAATTAATTTAAAGCTCTCAATCGCTTTACTTTAGCTTTTAAAGCGACCACATGTAGCCGTTAAGTGACCTTTTCAGCAACGTAATCAGCGATGCTTATTTTGTTACATTTTTAATAAATTTTTATCGAACTCAATTTGAGAAAATGTTTTTATTTTCTAATATTAGTGAACACGCTCCATGAATTGGCTACGATATCAAAGAAAAAAACATTTAATGAAATTTTAAAAAATTCGCTTTTTATTGCGTATGATGCAACTTATTTAGTCTCACACTTATATATATATATATATATATATATATATATATATACCGGTACGTTAAAAACATGTAAAACTTTACTTACATCAAAATATTAAATTTATAATATTTTTGTTTTTTATCTGAAATATCAAATCTACGACTGTAAAACGCGTACATATCACGTAGCGCTGTTAAAATATTGCTTCTCTATGAATCATGTGCAACGTCATGTGGCAACATACAATTAGAAAGTGTTTTATTTTGATCTGACATCAGCTGTTTTTGGTATGACACAAAAGTGTTGCCAGAACTATATGATGCGCGAAAACCGTCAACGCCGAATGACTATTGATGGCATTTTCCGGCTGAAGGTAATATTTTGCTAGAGGAATATGCATAAAAATATATATTTTCAACTGGTTTTATTTATTGGATGAAAAGTATATAAATCAAACTTAGCATCTTCAGGTTTAAAGTAAAAAAATTAATAAAATAGTGCGATCTGCGGTGCATAAAAAAATAACAGCGGCAGAAAATCATTTTGCCATAGTTGATTCTACATGTACGTTTGTGATCAGAAATTGCAAATCCAAATAAAAAAAAAATAAAAAAATAGTTATTTAAAAACAAGTAAGTGTGCTATATTCGGCTATGCCGAATCTAATATACCCTTCACCATCTATGTAAATCTAGTTTAGTGAAGTAACTTAAATCAAAAAAGCAAATATTGGGGTGGCAGAGCATTAAAAAATAAAAATAAAAAATTTGGTACTGCATGTATATAATTTAAAATGACATCGGCTCTAAATGGGTTAAGCATTTTTAAAAAATTTTAGTATTTCCTTAAAGATCTCTTCAAAAGCTTTAAAATGATACCCATATTGATATTTCAAAAAATTTGAAAATTTCAGAGCCCCGTAACTGGGAAAATATGGGCGAGAGCCAATTTTTTCAAATGATATTTTTTTCTTATTTTTTAATTTTTTATAGCCCCATATATATATTTTTTTGATTGGTGTTACTTTATTGTTCCAAATGATATAAAAAAATTAGAGGTAGGCGTGATGTTTTGACTGCTGCCTCGAAGGACATGGACCGATCATGCTAATTTTTAATACCACTTCTTTCGACACTATATCTGATCGATTGACATATTTATTTATTTTTTTCAACACTAACACGGAGGGACAGACGGACATCGCTCAATTAACTTCGCTATGCATAAGACGTCAGAATTTATATACTTTATGGGATCGGAAATGGATATTGTAGAAATTACAAACGGAATGACAAACTTTGAGATACTCTTTTTCCATTTTTTGTAAAGGTTTGGAAGGTTATAAAAAGGAGTTTTTGGAGGAATTTTTATAGTAATGCTATTAATTAGACAGAATAGTTTTCTTTTTTTAACTCAGAAATATAAGTTTTTGAGTTGTGACTTTCTTGTTACAAAGCTGTATCCACACGAGCACTGCCAGCTACAGTTACATTAATAATAAAAATGTTCATACCAAATTTTACAAAAAGGAAGTGCATATTTGCTAACAACGCAACGGAGGTTATTTGTTAGATGTGCCTTACTTTTGAAAAAAATATATATTTTTTTAAATTAAAATTTGACGTTAATGTTGCGACTCCATTTATTAAAAAGTGCAATTTTTAAAAGCTACAAAATTATAATTCATTTTGTTTTGAGTAACACAATCACGCAATTTTACTTATATCCATTCCAGGGAATCAGCGAAACTTTTAGAGCTTAAAATCTACTAAAACGTGGGCTGGCTTATAATTGAACAAACAATAAGTTGTAAATAATCACAATAAAGTTTAAAGATATTTAATAGTTTCTTAAAAAAAATAAAATTACACAAGAAAAAAAAACTACTCATAATTTGTACATAAACACCAAGTACACAAATGTGTATACATAAGCATACACACATGTGTATGTAAGTATATAAGTACGAGTATGTAAATATATAGATATAAATTTTCTTAATTTTTAAGGTTTTTTTATGGAGCACACACACACACACACACACACGCACACTGTTTAATAATTTGAAAGGTTCATTTTTTAAATATTTACTATAATTTATAACAAATAATTTATAATTTATATTTACTTTTAAACACTAACATTTTATATGGATTGAGTGATATTTCGTTGTTTAGCTGAGTTTTATTTTCCAAAATTATTTATATTTTTTTGCTTTTTGTTATTTAAGTTGATGATTTATACTTTTTCTGACGTAGTGGCCACCACCGCCGCATACATTTACATGAATTTATATTTATTAATCACGGATGGTATAAAAATATATTTTTCAACTTTTTTTCTTCTGTGTACACGACGACGACGTCACCACAAAAATTTTTTTCTTTTATCAATTTTTCTTCAACTACTTATTTGCACGTTCCAAAGAAACGAAAAAATTAACCAAAAAGAAACAAAAAAAAAAAGAATATTAAGAAGACGTTAGCGCGTTAAAAATTTTATTTGATGAAACAATACAAATCCACTCCGGCTAACGACCAAAAACGTACTAACAAATGTTTGAAGAAAATAAATACAAATGAGTGATTTTGTTCAGTGTTACCATTGCAAATTTTTTTAAGTAACTAAACAAGGGAACTTATATAAAGAAAAAATAGGCTTTATCAATAATTAAAAGTGTTTAGATTAAGAATACGAATTAAAACTTATTGTACCTGTCGTTACATAGGTCTAGTTTTAGGGCCTTTCTAGACACTGTGTAATATATTTTAGCCTTGTTTGCTATGGGGATCTACTACGAAAAAATCCATAAAATCTTCTTGTATCTTATAGGTCAGGAGATATCATGTTTCAAGTAGCTTTAAAATCTGATTTTATTAAGCTCGGTTAATATTCATAAAATTGGGCGTTTTTCTACTCCCCAAATAAATTCTTCTATAACATTTTTCATGATAAACATAGAATATTCTACCCTTTATTAAATATCTTACTATGTTTAAAATTTTATTGTAATCGGTACAAAAGTAGAGCCCGTTTTTTCCGCCTTTTCGAATATATAAATACCCTATTTTACCATGAGAACAAAGATCCACCCGTGACTAAAATTTCATTAAGATCGGTTGTCTTTCAGATTTTATAAATCTTTAAAATATCGACATCTTCTGATCTATAGATTCCTCACGTGTTCGGAATAGAGCCCCATAACAACCAAGGCTAAAATATATTTTACAGTGCCTAAAAAGGCCCTAAAAATATACCAAAGCAACGCCGGGTATCATAAGCTGGTTTATAATATAAATTAGTTCGTTACAAATACATTCAAAGGTCGTGTTAACCATGGCTTTTGCCAAAAATGAGTTAAGCTTAAAAAACTTGTGGGCACAGATTTATTAAAGAGCGTCTAGAAAACGAAATATGAATATAAAAAATTTTCCCTCTTTAAGTTCATTACTACTGCTAAATTAAGATACCAACTTACGACGGTAGCATTGTGTTGTTACTGCTTTTCTCCATTTTTATTGGCTTTTTTCACTACAAACATTTAAAAGTTAAAATCATATCGACTTAAGTAAACTTTTAAAAAATATACCGCTAGAATGCATTATTGGCAGTTTTTGAACAAACTGTTAACGAAGGCTTAAAATGTCGACAGTTGTGCAGAAAAAAATATCGTAAACAAATTATTGTTTCTACAACATTTTGACGTTACGTCGTTTTTTATTAAAAAAAAATGTTTACAAATTTATTGAAAAATTATTAGTTTTTATGCACAAATATTTTCTTACCTCTAAAAAAAATTGTCTATTTCAATTAAAAAAAATGACTCAAATAAATTTATCAAAAAATTATCACTTCGAAATCGAAATCTTTTGTTAATTTTTTAACTATTAAAATACAATTTTAAAATTATTCAACACTATATGTAATAAGATGCATTGTATTTTATACAGAAACTGCATGTTTATTTTTTAACAGATGGTGAAAGCCTTGACATTACGTTTTGGTCGCGCAAATTCAATGTAAAATGTTTGTAGGGTAACCATGCATGCATTTGTATTGCCAACTATTTTGTGAGCGTATTGCTTCCTCAAAAGAAGGAAAAGCAATAAAAAACCATCATCAAAAACACGTAAAAACTGCATACATACATAAATATTTGACGTTCCTTAATATCTAAACATTGTGTTACAGTTAGTGTTGCCGGACACTTTTTCAAAAAACCCGAAAATTTTATAGTGGGTCAAACAAATAGTTTTGATTGTATCATTTTTAGATCATAGGAATGACTGTTGTTAAGTTGCATTTTTTTGTGTCAAATATGCGGTTTGCTATTATAAAACAAAATACATTAAAGAACAATTATAAAAAAAATAACAAAGGTAATTTATATTAATGTATAACAAAAAAGTTTTTGTCACAGTTTTGTGATTGTTTGCAATAACCACGTCATACAAAGTATTAGCCATCGTTAGTTGTATTATTTTGCAATATTTTACTGCATAAATACCGCAAGAAAAAAATCAGCTATTTTTTTAGTCCAGAAACGAATTCAGACAGTTATTGTTTGTAATGCTTTAATAAAGTACTTCAGCCAAGGCCTTGTGCATCGGTCTAATCATTCATCGGGGTGAGTTTTGGACCACATATATGGTTGGCGAGGTTAAACTTACAGTTCCCTCTTTTTCTATAGCAAACCAAAAGTCAAGATTATTATGTTAAAAAAATAAGAGCTTTGTGTCTCTTCCAAGAAATCAATAATTGTCTATACCACTCAAACGATAGATAAAAAGCCTGTTATCGTACTCCCGTTACTTATACTTTTAAACTCCTGTAGCCTTCTCGAGAATTCCTTTCTTTATACACCAAAATCACTTTCTGCAGCATTTTTTATTATAAAAAATAATAAGACTAACTGCCAGTCCCACGATGTCGCAATCGATCGTTCGTTCGCATAGTTACATGTAAAATAAAAACAATTTTTTAGAATTTGTTTTTGTTTTGAATGTAATTGTGCGAACGAACGAACACTTGCGATATCGTGGGACTGGCAGTAAAACACACTATTTTGGTTTAAAATCTATTTTGTTTGATAGACAATTCGCTGCGTACTTGATTTTGCTAATAGTTGTCTTAACCATCTCATAAGACAAAATTTCGTGTTGTAGTTAGCAACAAGAACCAAAAGTATTGTTGTCAAAAAGCACCGAAGTTTCACTATTTGTGAAAAGAACTAATTTCGTATTTATGACAATTCAGTTAAAACAGATATTGTTATTCGAAAATCAAGGCTTCAGAATTTTAGCAAACGAAGTAATTAATTCGGCTTACTTACAAATTTATTCGGACACTTCCCAAAAAACAGGAAAAATTACACATCAGCAGAATGTATTGAAGCACACCTGGCCGGCTACAAAATTAATAATTAAATTTCAGAATTTTTAACCTCAAAAATGGCATATTTAGTAGTAAATGTAAAAAATAAGTTTGAAAACCTCTAAATAAATATTTGTTGATATGGCAGCACTTTTTAATTCACCATGAACACAACAAATAAAAAAAAATATCGTTGTAATGGTTTATTTTATTCAAGATATTTTACTAGGAAGAAGAAAACAGAGAGCAAAACAAAATATGAATACAAAAGCAATTATTTTGTTAACTTATATTGTTTTTTTTCAAGACAATATGTACAATATTACTTTAAAAAATCAAGGCATTTACTACCTAATATATACTTAAGAACGTTAATCTAATTAAAGGCAATAACAAAAATAAATCAGGGTGTGCGCTAAGTAAACAACAATGTACTTTTAAAAAATACTTGGCAACGTTTTTTATGATTTTTATTTACAGCTTTTTTCTTGCAAGCAAATAGAGACAGACAGACGTAAAGTAATGTACATTTAATCAGCTATGGGGATACCCTTTGATTTTTTGATTTTACACTTGTTGTTAAAGCGAATATAGATAGTAATTCACCACCTGTGAAATTTTAACTCTTTTATCTGTTATTTGGGTAACAAATAAAACTCGAAAAATATTTTTTGTTTGAGAAAACGCAAAATTCAAAAAATAACTTTTATCAGTTCAATAAATATAAAAATCACAAAGGAAGTATTAGAGTTGCTTTTAATAAAATTATTATTATTAAGTCCCAATAGAGGCTTGAAAGTAGTAAAACAGTTTTTAAATCTGACCACTGGTAACACCTTTTAATAAACAAAACTGATAACATTTATATTACTGGTCTCATGTAAAAAGGGGTATGTTGGTTCTGAATAGCACAATCTAAAACTTAAACATGGTCTATGACATAAACATAAAAATGAACGTAGAACTATGAATTTATTAGACCGTTTGCTGACAATTAGGAAATACCTGCAAAACTTATCTATTCTTAAGCACATAACCATGAAAATCGAAATAAATAAGTACTGTTTTTCAATCCGTTGAAGCAAAAAGACGTGTTACATAGATCTCCTTTGTTTTTTACAATATAGAAATCACCCACCATTAAAAAAAAACTTAACGTTTATAACCTTAAAAACTATTAAGGTATTTCAGCCCAACTCGATTTTTACAAAAATGAGTTTTTTTCTGATTTCAATACATTTTACCAGATACCCCGTAACAAAATTTGAATGCCCTAGTATCAAAAATATCCGTTACAGAAGCATTTGCATTTCAAATGTTGCATTGTGATAAATGCAGTATCTGTTATGTTTTTACCTTCTCCTAAAAAATTACAATTATGCCAGTTAGGGTTATTGTACATTAGACCTGGGATATACTATTTCGAAATCAGTGACGTATCGTTGTATCGATAAACAAACAAGCAGTATCGCTGTTATATCCGTATCGCATAATTCGCTATTAAAAATATAGACGCCTCTCATAGATCAAGATCTTAATTTACAAAGTTCGTTAAACAATCCCCAAATTATGGGACAGGGTGTTCTTAACAACTAAAATGTTAAAACTGACAATCTTGTCTTTAAAATAAAATATAAGTTGTTAAAATCAAACCTTAATTTACCTTCAGGGATAACCTTTTTTATCTGGCGCTATTTGAATTGAGACATTTTTTATTTCTTTACGGTTTAAAGATTTTTTGTATTTAAAATTTCAATGTCAAAAGAAAATGGCATAAAAAAATCCTAAAAGTACTTATTACTACTGCTCATTATCATCAATATAAAAAATGCACGATTATAAATGAAGACGATTTAAGTAAGAGAAAAAAAAAACATGAAAAAAGAGAAGAAAAAGAGTAAAAGTAACAATAACAATAACCCGTTCACAAGACCAAAAAAAAAAGTATTCTAGAGTCAATGTTACCGTATGTGAAAATTTATCTTATTTAGAGGTTTTTTGAGGTATCAAATTGATTAAAGGATTTAAAAAATATTATGTTTAGTTCTTTTAGACTGTTTCTGAAGGATGCTTTTATTTATTTCCTTCCTTTCCTTTAATATGCGCACAAGTAAACAAAAGCTGACTTGCAAAACTGTAAATTTTTTTTCTTAAAATGATTCTGTTAAACCACGTGTGTGTTAATAGAAATATTTCGTTTAAATTGCGTAAGACTGTTTTTGTAATACAGTTCGGAAAACACGGTTAAATAACAGTGCTTTTAGATTTTGAACAGATTTTTTCAAATATCAGATTTATACGAAGCCATATTTCCTTGACATTGTTTTTAATTTTCTTAAAAAGTTGAAATAAGATTTTGATCGTGCGCTTGACCTATGAAAATTTTGATGCAATTGGCTTTTAGAAATTTGCTTTTCATTTGCTATTCGTTGTTGTAGCTGTAAGCATATCGTCAGCTAAAATGAAAAACGATATAACTGAAAAAAATGTTAATCTGTGCTTCTATTAAAATATCCCAGCAAAATAACAGACATTACCTTAAAAAGTACTTGCCATATAATGAATTACTTTTGTGATTGCCATATTTTGTTACTCGATTACAAAACACATTACATTAGTTTCCAAAAAAGGAAGTATTAATGGAACTAGTTCTTTATGTTGAAAGAGACTACCGTACTAAATGTACTCATTATTTCCTACAGTAAATAATGTAATCGATTCCCAGTGATTGACTTCTTAAAATAATTAAGTTGGCAATCTAGTTGGGAAGTACTTCTGCCAAAAATGCTTAATTCCACACTCGATTACCTTTTCAAAAACTTTTTGCTGGGATGTGTCAAATACATATGTAAGTTTCGTTGTAATTAAAATGCACTAATATTATAATTATATGCCTTTATACAATATATGCTCATTATCATTAGCTTTTCGCAGTTCGTTTCGCTAACCCCAATGGAAATAGTCCCACCACGAGCACTCTTCCAATCCAACCAGTTAACTATCTGATTATGTATACTAATATGAAAAATACTTGTACGAAATTTTAATATCCTTTTCCTTACAGTTCCTTAGGTAAACGGCAACTTTTACTTTGTATGGGAGATACCACTTGTACAAAAATTCAGATTCTACTTGATATAATTCTCTAGCTACACGATGATAATTTTTTATTTTGTAGACCGACTACTTTTTTAAGTTAGGACATTTTTTTTTCTCCAACTATACACATTAACAGCAAAGTTAATTACGTAAAATTTTAGGAATCTACCTATTGTAGTTCTGTAGGTACACAGTAACAAGTTTTCACTTTGTATAGAGGGTACCTCGCCTACTATTTTAATCCACTCAGCGTTTCTCTAAACTTTGTAAATTGATATGGGGCAAAATTTCAGGAGTCTATCTGCTATAGTTCTCTAGCTGCACCGTCATAATTATTCACTTTTTATGGAAGGTACCATGCCCATTAGTTCAATCTAAACAGTTGTCAATACATTATGAATATTAAGAAGAGAATTATTTCAATAAAATTACAAGGTAATACCTATTACCCTCTTAGCAACTGCCACACCCACGTGAAGTACCATAAAACAAATTTCATGAGAATATCATGAAATATTTATATTTGAAGGAATTAAGCACGAATAAAGTAAATTAAATTAAATGGTAACACTGACTAGAGGTCATCATAAACCAACCAAACTTACAACCAGGCCTGCCATATTTGCCGATTTATCGCTTGATAATTTCAAAGTGCCGATTTTTCGGTATTTGATCCAAAAATTACGATTTTTTAATGAACTCTTTTCAAAACACGGTAATTTTGTTTGTTCTAGTAAAAAAAATAATAGTACTTTTGGTCAGCACTAGAACACTTGTTACATTAAAAAAATATCGTTAATAAGTTCGTTGTTCTCTGAAAAATTGTATTCCTTATAATAAAAGTGATGTAAGACAAAATAAAAAAATGAGCTGATCAATTACTAAATAAATAAGTTTAATGTGATTTTTGTGACTTTACCAAAAATTAACTATTTAAGAAAATTTAAAAGTTGAGTTTATAATCGTCAAAGAAGAATTTTATTCCAACAAAAGATTCAATAAGAAGAAGAATGAAAATACCGCTGATAAATTTGTTTTCAAATTAACTGAAAGTGATTTTGCCGATTTTTTATCCAAATCATCTGGCGCCCCTGCTCACAACTCATCTACGAAAATATGTCAACCGACTAAATTTCATATTCGTTTTAACCGATAATCGTGATGCTGTAAACACATTCGAGACAGCAGCTACCAACTAAAAAATGTCAAAATTAGAATGCATGTGTTTATATGAGACTGATTATTTTGTCAACAGCAAGGCAACAAGGCGGCAGGTTGTTGTCTGGGCTGAATTCGCTGCAGTAGTCAAATTAAACTAATTTCTATTTTTATTGGCGACAATAACCAGTTAAGTGATGTCAATACTATAAGTCATGTTAAATAATAAGTGTTTAAAATCTCTTATTATGAAAAACGAAAAGAACAATAAAAATATAAAATAAAAATTATTTATTTAAAGATTTAAAAGTAAATCTATAATAAAACTATAAAAGGACAATTTCAGTACAATATTTAAAGAAAATAGTGAAGACAATTATTGATTTGGAATACAAAATACCAATTTATTGAATTCTTATCTGTCTCACGTAAGTGCTGTTGGATAGATTTAAGTAAAATTTTGTGAGGAGATCCTTTAGAACCTTGGTTCAAACACGTATTTTTTTGTAGAAAAATAGAGAAACCAATGTAAAATCACCCAATTTTAACGTTATAATTGTACTAAAACAGTTGTCAGCTCATTTTAGTTTTGTATATAGAAAAATTTAAACACTTTTTACATACTTTTCAATAATTTCTTAAAACATATTTTTCGAAATTTGAATTAAAAAAAAGCTAGAAATGCCATACCCACGAAATAAAAATACTCAATTGTCATGGCGAAAGTGTACAAAGAATAATTGAGGAATGTATTAAGATGTACATAAAACTAAAATTCCTTTTTTGTGTGAACAACATTTAGTTATAAAATTTACTTTTGTTCTTAGTACTTGCTGGTTGAAGTACTTATATTAATTTCAATTGTCGTATGGGATACCTGAGATATCTGTAAATACATAACACGATTGGTTTTATAGATATCAAAAACTGTTGTTTTTAGTATTTTTTATTTTAGTGGACTAGAAACTACAAGACACACACTACTGTTTTTATTATTGCTTCTGAGAAATACTTCTATATATTTTCAATCTTGAAGACAATCCAAACAAATTATTCTACTCTTTAAATAGCCTCTTACAAAATAGTTAAAACATTTTTTTAATTATAAATCTGAGCTGCTTCTTTAAAAATCGCTAAAATAACATCACTGAAATACAGTTAATTCGTACTTTTATTATGTAGGTGCTGCCTTCAAAATAATAATGTAGCTGCGTACAAGGCGACAAATGTTGCTAGCGTCATTTGCTGTCGTGTGTTCGTGTATCTTCCTGTGGCGAATGTGTTTAGAGCATGATGCTTTAAACACATTCGAGACAGCAGCTACCGACTGCAAAATGTCAAAAATAGAATACATGTGTTTATATGAGAATGTTTATTTTGACAACAGCAAAGCAACAAGGCGGCAGGTTGTTGTCTAGGCTAAATTTGCCGCTGCAGTCGAATTAAACTAATTTCTATTTTTGTTTGCGACAATAAACAGTTAGTTGCTGTCAGTACTACAACACATGTAAAATAATAAGTGTTTAAATTTTGTTATTATGAAAAAGAGAAGTAAAATAAAAATTATTTATTAAAAGATCTAATTTAGAGATTTATATAATAAAACCTGTTAATCATTTTTGCACATGAAATATTTTAGGAAAATATTGCTGTTGTTGGTGAAGGTAGTGATTGATTTGGAATACAAAATATCTATTTTTGGAATTTTAGTCTGTCTGGGTTCGCATAACGTAAAAGCTGCTGGGTAAATTTAAGTAACATTTGTAAAGATATCCTATAGAACCTTGATTCATATATAGAATACTTTTTTTTCGTAGAAAAATAGAGATACAAATGTAAAATCACTCAATTTTATCGGTATAATTGTGCTCAAACAGTTGTCAGCACATTTTATTCTTGTAGTTAGAAAATTGTTAACACTACATACTTTGCAATAAATATTTTAAACACGTTTTTCCAAATTTTAATTTAAGAAAATTAGAAATGCCACACCGAAGATGTAGAGTGAGCAATGCTAGTATTTTATATAAGTCAATTTTTCGAATTAAATTGTCATGGCGAAAGTATACGAAGAATAATTGTAAAAACTTAAGAGGAATGTATTAAGATTTATATAAAACTACAATTCCTTTTTGTGTGGGTAACATTTAGTTACAATCAGCGTTGCCGCTTTGGTCCAATCGGACCAAACTTGGTAATTTTTCGTTTTTAAAAAACAGTTTGGTAGTTTGGTTGGTTTGTTGCATTTGTTTTTTTTAATTTTTGGTAGGTTTTCCTCCTGTAGCAATTTTTTAGCAATAGTAAATTTTTTACCTAAAAAATTCAGGACATAAAATAAAAAAAATGTAACTTTGAATTAAATAAGCAAAAACTGTGAATAGTTTTACCACTGTTTTCAAAAACTGTTTTAGGTGTAATAAAAAACACCTCTGGTTTTTTGCATAAAGATGATTAAAGCTATAACCATCTCTGGTTTAAGAAACGCGAACAATATTATGAAATTGAAATTAACAATATTTTTGAGTGAAGGCTTATTTTCAAGTGTTTGTATTAAAAAAATTAACAGACAAAATGGAAAAGTAAGTAAACTTTTCTAATTGTATATATGTACCTATTAATTACATAAATATTTACTAATATTGCATGTAAAGAAACAGTCAAAAAAAATTTAGAACCGAATGGTTGAGCGAATTTGATTGGCTCCAGAAAAGGGATGGGTGTTCACTCTGCATAGTATGCTCTAAAACTATTTTAAATCATAACATCCATCTTAAAAATCACCAAAAGATAAATTTCCATCCTAACAATTACGGAAAAAAACCATGTGAGTATAACAGAGTTTATGTGCAAGAAACGCATTTTTAAATTTTTGGTAGGCTGTGAACGATTTTGGTAGGATTTTTGAAAATTATTGGTAGGAAGTCAATTTCTTGTGTGGCAACGCTGGTTACAATTAACATCTGCTCTCAGTACTTTGTATTTTGTTGTTTTTAGTATTTTTTCATTTTAGTAGACAAGCAACTACATGTTATTTATGCTGATATTCAGTACTGTTCCTATTGTTTCTGAGAAATAATTCTATCACCCCTATCATGAATACATTTTCCCTCGAAATTTGTTCCCTTTTCCCCAAACAATTTTTCACGTAAACAAAAATTACCCTTATCATGATTGATTTTTTCCCTCGAAATTTTTTCACTTTTCCCTTAGATTTGTTCACTTAAATTTTGCTGGGGAACTGCATACATCGATGTCAGTTACTGCAGTGCAGACTGACTTTACGCTCATCAAGATGCAAAACAAAGAGATCTATTGGTTATAAATTTATGAAGATTTTTTATTAAAAACAGTTTTAAATGAAGAAGAGATAAAAACTCAGATATAAAAATTTATTTTATTGAAATGGGTCAGTAGCAAGGTCTAGGGTAGGTTAAGGCAGGTAGCCGTATTGACACAGCCCACTTTGGTCCATTGTTTGGTCCTTTTGCGTCTAGGGTAACTATAAGGACTTTTAAGCGTGTTGCACGTCACGTTCTTGAAATAAAATTGTTCTGTGTTGTAGTATCTTCTCTTGCAACAATACAATAGCACAAATCACTTAACTTTAAAAAAATTGGAATATTTTTTTCCCTATTTATATTTTCTTCTTTCTAA
The DNA here is from genome assembly GCA_916610165.2 of Gymnosoma rotundatum. Lineage (NCBI taxonomy): Eukaryota > Metazoa > Arthropoda > Insecta > Diptera > Tachinidae > Gymnosoma > Gymnosoma rotundatum. The sequence goes on along the minus strand of OU744336.1, from coordinate 124,717,164 downwards.
TTTGTATTCAGTACGAATTGATAGCGGGAACAAACGTTCGCATGAAATTCACGATAGCAATTTTGCCTTCATGGGGAATGAAAATTTCATGGGAACAAAAATTTCATGGGAACAAAAATTTCACATTTTGTTCACGATAGGGGACGTGACCTTTGAAAGTATTATTTTACACTTCTAATCGCTAAAGTGACATCACTGAAATACAATAAAATCATATTTTTTTATTATGTAGCTGCTGCCTTCAAAATAATTATGTAGCTGCGTACAAGGCGAAAAATGTTGCTAGCTTCATTTGCTGTCGTGTGTTCTTGTATCTTGCTGCGGCGAATGTGTTTACTGCATTAAACTATATAAATGACAAAAGATGTCGATACGTACAATAAAATGAGTGTAAAAAAGAGGATAAATATAAATATGTGTATGTGAGTGAAAAAAAAAAACAAAGCGATGATTATTAAGGATGTTGCATACAAGTATCAGATACAATGTCGTTTGTAAGATTAAAGTGAGAAAAGTAAAATAAAATAAAAACGATAGACAAAAAAATTTAAATAAAACAACCAGAGTGTACAATCTGAAATTTATTTTAGCATCCGCTGTCAAGTACTGGATATAAATATGCCGAAGTAAATATGTAATATCGTAATGTATTACAATTATAAAATTGTTTAACGTAACGTTAAAACGTCCTTTAGGCATAATCAACTTTTTGGAACAAATTTTAATATGTTGTAATTGTTATACTTTTTTTAGTCTAGTTTAGTATTAAAAAAAATTACTATTCAACAGATCTTGGCTTTGGTCACAGAAGCGTTTCTGTACATCTAATTTTAAACCACTTTTTCGAGTATTGCTGGCCGTAGTTCACGAATAACATGAACAATGTTGGCCTCCAATGCGTAATTGTTATAGATTTAACAGCATAAACCAGCGACTTCACGTGGCCCCGCAGGAAATAATCAAGAGGTGACAAATCGCAAGTCCTTGGAGCCTTATTGACAGGTCTGTTCCTCAAAATCAATCCATCTACAAATCTTGATTTCATTAATAGTTTAGTTGCGTCACGATATCGCACGTAGCGATACACACTGTTGAAATCACATATCGCCAGATTGAACGTTGTCCATATTTTCCAAAAAAAAAAAAAAAATTATTTTAAGGCAGTAACGATCTCTATCCTCCATAACGCAAGCTACGGCTTTATTTTTGAAGAATCAAGATCAAAAAATGCGACCAGCTTGTAAACCGCATCAATCGGTGCATTTTTCGAGATGTAATGGATTAACTTCAGAACACATGCTTACATCTGGAAATGTAAGTTAGATAAAGCACAGAGCTTCTCGTAAAGTCACTAGGTTACTCAGCTGCCTCATTGCTAATAAATTTCAGGTCCAGAAAGAACTGGACAGATAAGATGTTGAAGTGATTCTTCTTTCAATTCATCTAGACAAATTCTGCTGTTTTAATCGCAAGAGGCCTACATACATCCTATCGTGTTGTGGCACTTAATGATGCCTACCACTTGATGCAATATCGAAGTTATAACGAGGACTAGTAGTGCCATCTTCCTCTCCTTATCGAGTGAGGGTCAAAGAATTCTAGATATTCTTCAAATGTCGATCGTTAGCCATCGACTCCAATGTCTATTTTTTAAGATGTTGGTATACTGCAACATACCACTTGCCGTAAATTTTTTTTCCTCCGTTCTCAAAAAAATTTCTATGTGCCATTTGACACATCCAGATAATATTTCTATTGGAAAACTAAAGCTAAATTTTTGGCAAATTAATAGCTGGGCCGTACGAGGGCTGCTCTATATATTTCTGGCCTAATAGTGAAAATGCGAATATTTATAATCAAAAATTGTTTTGTTGTTTTTCAAAGTATTCTCCAGCATGATTTATACACTTTTGCATGCGCTCAAACCAGTTGTCGAAGCACTTTTTCCACTCCTATTGAGACACCTCTAAAACATGGTTTTTGAACACTTCAACAGCTTCTTCTGGCGACAAAAATCAAGCGGAACATGACCAGTTTTGCCGAAGAAACAGGCGACCATTTGCCTCGAAGTGCTTCTTCCACGAACAACTTTCGTTGGATTTTGCTCGTCTTTGAAGACCTACACGGTCGATTGTTGTTTTGTTTCGGGCTCATACGCATAGATCCATGATTCGTCACCTGTGACGATCTTATAAACGTCTTTTGAAGCACCGCAATTGTATTTTTGCAATATTTCTTTGCACCAATCGACACGAGCCTTTTTTTGAGCGACTTTCAAATTGTGCGGGATCCAACGAAAACAAACCTTTTTTACGGCCAGGTGTTCATGCAGTATCGAATGTATGCTGGTGGAAGAAATGTCCAAGGATGTCTCTATCTCTCGGTATGTCGCATGTCGATCTTGCATTATGAGTTCACGCACGGCATCAATGTTCTCTGGCACAACAGCCGTTTTTGGACGACCTTCACGGAATTCGTCTTTGAGCGAGCTTCGGCCACGATTAAATTCATTATACGAATTTTTCACAATACTATAGGATGGTGCTTCATCGCCATACAAAGATTTAAGTTCATCAATGCACTCTTGTCGTGATAATCCACGTTGAAAGTTGTGAAAAATGATGGCACGAAAATGTTCACGAGTTAATTCCATTTTTTTCTATATTAATTTTTTCAAGTCACTGTAAACAACACAAATAATGGTCGTACGTCAAAACGTTTTGAGTACGATTATGCTTAAAAATGACAAACTTTCCAATGGAAATGTCAGATTGCACTTGGCAGCATTCAGTGTTGCCAGGCCAGAAATATATATAGCAGCCCTCGTAATTTTTGGATAAGCTCAAAGACTCGGTTTGGCAAACTTTGCAAAATTTTCCATATACTTCATTAGATATTGTATCGCACGCCTGAATAACCCGCAGCTTTGAGATCATTAATGCTCTCATATTGACTACTGCCAGCATGGACTTTACGTACCATGATATTTTTCATTGAAATTTGGTCAGGAAAACAGACCGGCCATTCCAATTGGGGAGTATTTTGTAACTCTAGCTACATTCCCATTTGGTTGCTCTTGTGAGCGGAAGCATTATCTTGCTGAAAAACCAACTTTTTCCTGCAATTTCTGTCAAGAAATGGTTTCAAGTTTTTAAGAGCAAAGTTGTGTACACTTCCGAGTTTTAAGTTTAAATGAAAAATAGGGTGGTTTCTTACGCAAATTTTTCTAGTATCAGTTACATCCGTGCGTACTGGACCGACAAAGTTTTTATCATCAAAAAAGAAAATAACTGAACACACAAACGGGACTTACCTTTTTTTCCAATTCGTATATATATATATTTTTTTTTAATTCTAAATGACCTTTTTGTACCGAGCAATTAGTCGACGTGCAATGTTTATTTTCGGCAGGTCTTCTGAAAACTTTTTTTGTAAATTAAACATTATCTTTTATTGTCTTTTGGTTAGGAACAGCGCCTCAATGCCCTACTGACAGTTGAGGTCTATTTAAAAAGTATTGAAAGTTTGACAGTCACAGTCCAAGCAGGTTTTGTTAATCGCCAAAATTGCATCATTTGCATGAAGTTGTGCAAAAATCTATTTATTACGTGTCAAAACTGTTTGATGCGAATTTCGGTTTGATGGCTTCACTGGACTGAACTCTTCGAAAATAAGAGTTGACTGTTCCGTTATAATACTGAAAAGACTGCATGTAACTTTTGTTACAACCGTTATATCATATAAATGCAAGCACAACTTTTCATTGTTAAAAGACGTGTTCATTTTATTTGTTTTTAATAGATTTTCTAAATTAAAATTGCTGCAGTTTCTTTATATTGAATTTTATTCCTTTTGACTGTATAGCCCAGACCCAAAGTATTTACATAATTATCAAGTGACGTTTTTTTATTTATATTATTTTTATTAAATTCGGCTGCTTCTTTTATTTAAATAAAAAATTTATAAGACAACTCTAAAAAATACAGTAATAATGTCAAACTGTTTGTACACATTTGTGTACATGTGTATGTATCTATACATTTGCAGCCACATACATATATTTGTATATGCAGTGCGTGTCAATCAAAAAGAGTGATTGACTTTGAATGTGAAAAAATGTAAAAAAAACCTTGAAGTGTAAAATAAACGCAAAACGAGGAAGACTAAAAAGGGAAAATAGTAAAACTTGCATTGACTTAACGAAATTGTATATTGTTTTTTTTATTTTTTTGTAATACAGGACAAATATTTTACGAAGAGAATATCAAGATGACTTAAAAATCTCTGTTCTGGCTTAAAACTTCTACAGCTGCACATATTCTACAGCAGTGCTAAGTAAAAAAAAAACAATAAATAAATAAAAAATAAATAAAATACAAAAAAACAAAAGGAAACAAAAGCAAGAAAACAATAATGTCTGATGCCTCGATAACTATCAGGCCGTTAACTGTTAGGCATCTGCGTTAATTTATTAACGGGCAAACAGCTGAGGATTTATTCGAAACGATTTTAACACAGTACGTAGCACTCGAAAAATTCAAAAGAAAATTATAAACAAGTAAGAGTGCTTTATTCGGCTACGTCGAATCTTATATTCCTTTCACATTCTCTGTAAATCTAGTTAAGTGAAGCAAAAATATTGGGGCGACAGAATTAAAAAGTAAAAAAAATTTGGTTCTGCATATATATAATTTTACATGAAAATTACATCGGCTCTAAATGGGTTAAGCATTTTTAATTTGGTATTTCCTTAAAGATATCTTCAAAAGCTTTAAAATGATACGTATATTGATATTTTAAAAAATTTTAAAATTTCAGAGCCCCGTAAATCGGAAAATATGGGCGAGCGCAAATTTTTTCACTTGATGTTTTTTCTTATTTTTTAATTCTCTGTTGCCCCATATATATTTTTTTTTAATTGAAGTTACTATCTTGTTCCAACTGACATCACAAAATTAGAGGTAGGCGTGGTGTTTTGCCACAATTTGAAAACGCCAAAAAAGATTCTGACAAACAAAAACGCTAGTGTGTACCTATGCAATCCGGTTTATTTAATATGAATTTCACTTTAAATAACACAGATTAAATTGAATGTGTTTTCTTTTTATTTGAATGATAAATGATAACCTTTTTTACGATTTTAACAAAAATTTGCAATTTAAAAATTTTCTTAGGAGTTTTTCAACTGCCTGTCTTAATTGTTTACTTTGGAATTGGCTATTCATACAAACATAATTTCTTTTAAGTGTAGCTTTTTTAAAGCCAAAATAGAAAGTAAGAACACTGATGGCTTTTTTGTTTAAATTTTTTTTTTTTGTTTTTTTTTTTTTGGTTTTTTTTTTTTTTTTTTTTTTTTTTTGAGAAAAACATATGTGTTTATTGTGCGAGCACAACTTCAGTAAATCGTAGCGATTTCAGAACCTGCAGAAATACGTTTGGCGTTTTTCAAAACGTAAGCGATATGAAAAAGCACCGTTATTTTCAGAACATGATTGATTGGCGTATTTTACTTTCTCTAGCTCATCTAATGCCTTGACAAAGTCGATTTCAATACGAACGCGCAACAGAATAATAATACTTTATTGGCTCGGAAATGAATATTTTAGGGATTACAATTGGAATGACAAACTCAGATATATCGTTTTCCACCTGTGGTGACGGTAAAAAAATTCAATTCTTAAAAATTTTGTTTGGCAACAAAGCCGAAATATAAAAAATTGCGGCGCCTTGAATATTTCATCGACATTGTTTTCTGCACCTGACGACCACCTGTCAACGTAGTAAAAACAAACAGAAACACACGCAAATGTAAGAAAATTATCTTTAAAAAGCAAAAGAAAAAACATACATGTGTTTGTTGTATTTTAAATTTATTACATTAGTGTTGCCACAGTGTGTTTTCTAATATATGTTTTTAAACAAAATCTCCAACGGACATATTACCAATGATTTAAAATTCAATTTTAATGAGATCTGGAAAAGCATACACGGCCGCTATGCTGTGGCATGTAGGACTAATATATCTAAAAGTGATGTTTAATTTTTCCTCAGCAGAACTACATATTTTATTTAAAAAATAATTTTGCCTTTGCATATTATCTTAATCACTTGTTTGATGTGCTCTGAAGCTTGAACTTGGATTTTTAGCTTTAGCTTTAGCGAAATGTTAAATGTATTTGTTTGCTGAAAAGCATTAAAATTATTTTCAGCTTAAAGAAACTCACAAATAGAGCTTGGTGGTAAAAAGACTAAAAAAACTGCGACATTTTTTTACGTAAAATGCTAAAAGGACTAAATTATTTGTGAATAAATTATTATTTTTTCTCAAGTCCAAGTTTGCGAATTTTGATATTTAAATTTGTTTACTCACTTTTAAACTGATCATCTTCCTGCTTCTGTTTTTTTTTTAACAGGCAACACTGTTGTATTTGTTCTTGCCATCTATTTAATTAATAACGTTAATATTTACTTTTTATTTTATTTGTGATATTAAATCTTATTTAAAGGAAAAGTAGATGGTATTTTTAACACATTTTTGTTTTCATGACAACTCGATCGATCACATTGACTGTGTAGTATTGTGACTTATTTAATTTTTTTTTCTTTACAGTGTTGTAAAAGAAAATTTTTTATTGATTTGATTTGATCGTGAATGAATTCTTTACTCTTCTTAAGATGAATGAAAAACTGCCCATTTAGCATTTCGAAAAGCTAAAAAGCAATAGAACAGTGTCGCAATGCTTAAAAGCAGTTATTTATTTAAGTAATAAAACGATGTGTCAAGTGCTCTGTTTATATAAGTAATTTGTCATGATAAAAATTATCGTGGCATACACAACCCCACTTTCTCACAACAAGTTTAATAATTGTATTACTGGACAATTCTAATTAAATAATGTATTATCTTTGTATGCCCCAAGCCCGCCTTTTTTTTCGACATGAAGCCCCATCTCTGCTTTAAGTCAACTTCGAGGTTTTTTTAATGGTGTAATAAAAACAAGGTTTTCAAAATGTATTTTCTTACGAATTGTAAGCAATAAATACATACATAAATACGTTTCCAATGTTAAAATGAAAAGCAGCGAGTTACAGCAAGAAAAAGCTATCGTAGTCAGCCACAACTTCATAGTAAAGAGTTAAGCAATAGCAAAAATAAAAATAAAGAAAACTGATTGCTTAAGGAAGAGCAAATGTTTTTAAAATAAATGCGTTGCTGATTGCTTTGATGCAGAAAGAAACGCATAGTCAAAGCAAATGAGTTTCTTTCTCTTATTTGCGTTTTCTTTTTGCTTTTGCTGCACATTTTTCCACAGCAACAGTTAAGCAACTACATATGCATTGAAAATAGTCAAGCATTTTTAATCACTCTTTAAAAGTACATCTTCTTTATCTTCGTATAACTCATTAAGAAACTTCAATCTGTTTCTGTGTCAGCAGCGGTACCAATGTGCTTAGGTTTTCTTCCTAAGGGTACACCCTTTAAGTTGCAGTTTTCATGCTCTCACATTAAGTTCAAAGAAGCCTAAAAAATGATAAAGTTTGCCCTTGCTGAAAATTAACTTTACAACATTTGAGCGGGCTCCATCCACTGAGTGTATCTGCCGACTGAGCGAGAAAGTCCCCATATAGCATACCACTCAGAGTTGTATTTATGGACACATTTCCAGGCGGCAAGTTTACAGAATATTGTGGCATTTACGAAGCAGTTAAGATATTGTTTAAATGTCAATTATCTTTACCCTGCAACGCACTTTATCTCTTCTAGCAAACTAGTTTTAAAGATTTCGTAAACTACTGTTACCGCTACCATTCGTTCGTGTGTCAAGTTAAGACAAAAGTTATATTAATAATTAAAAGAAGTTAAGAATTAAAAGGTGTCCCCATAGAGACTTTATTTTCACGTAGTAGCCTCATCTTTTAAACTGTTGTAGGCAAACATTTGACATTAACGCAGAGTATGTAGTGCTGTGTCTGCTATAACGATAAGTATAAAAAATTTAATTAAATATTAAAGGATGGCCAATGCAAACCGTAGCTTTAACGTGTCTTATCATTAAAATCGCAAAAGATAGACCTTGAAGACTTACATAAAGATGTGCTCCCGCTACAATAAGAAAAATATGAAAAATGAAATGTTTAAAGGTGTCTTATGGAACACTAGACTTTATTATTTTCTTTTGGATCATAACAGACAGACAATTAAAATTTTCATCAAAAAAATAATACAAAGCAAATTAAAGGGTGACCCAATAGAGATGTGAATTTTACTTAAGCTTTTAAAACAATTAACACAGAGTCTGCGTCCTCTATAAAACAAAAAATAAACTTCGGGTATGATATATCTCTCTCTCTCTCTCTCTCTCTTTAAAACCTCGGGTATGATCACTCTATTTGTCTTTTTACCCCGCGTTGATGGAATATATCGTTGGTTTGATAAACCTATCAACAATACGCTTGCCAATGTTGAAAGGAGTTTTCAAATTTGAACTTCCGTATTTTTTTTTTTTTTTTTTTTTTTGTAAATTCATTCTTTGACATTTCTGAGCAATTAGCTTATTGATATTTCATTAATTGGCAATAGACCAGTTCCGATATCATGATCATGATTACAATTTTTGTCAATTATAACAAAAAGTAAAAAATTTTCTTTAAAAAATAAATAAAAATTAAATAAAAATACTAAACAGTAAATACGAATGAATACATCTTTTTTTTAATGCAATTGCTAAATATAAAAATAAATTTTAAATTAAGTAAAAATGATTTGTTATTGAAAACGAAAAACATCAACAACAACGACATCAGCAACAAAAATAATTTAAAAAAAAAGTACGTAGAATATCTTTTGGTTTAGTCTCGTTTATAACAATAAAAAAAATGGGACAACCATTATCACATGAAGCTGCAGTAAGTGCACATAAATTGTTGTTGCTAAATAATGATACCATTTATTTATTTGTGATCTGGCTTTAATGCGATTTGACCTTAAACTAACCTGGTTCTCTTAACATAACATAAAAACTCTACTAAATGTTGGTTTAGATGGTTGATTGGCTTCTTGGTAAAAAATTAAATAATATGAAGAAGAAACAGAAATATCAAAAACAAAAACAAAAACAAAAACAATATCTGCTTCACTTGCTTAATAAATGTTGCTTCATATCTTTAACTTTTTATAAACACTTTTTTTTGTCTCTTCATTTATTATTACATTTTTAGTTCTTTTTCTAGTTTATTTCTTTATAATTCCTTCGTTGCTTTCACAAAAGAGGTCATTAAACACGTTTTTATATAGATAACATGGTTTAAATAATGTTGATTAGAAAAAAGAAAGAACATACTGTAAAAAAAATAAAAATGCTTCAACAATTTAAATTATACTAAAATCTCACTGTGTTGAATTCAAATTAATGCGATTTTATTAGTTGTGGTTTTATATTTCATTGGGTAACACTGACATCAGTTATTATAAATACCGCGTCGGCGCCAAAAGAAAAAACTCAGCCTCGAACTCTTGTTTAATTGTTAAAAAATTTGAAGAAAACCATTTTTAATTATTTATTATTTTTTATTAGAAATTAATTTTACAATAATTATAAAATTAAGATTGCAGGCTTCAGGTACTTTTGCCTCTTAATCCTTTCTAAAAGATTGAGAAATAATCTACACACAGAAAATCTCAATAGAGAGAAAGAGAGCCAACTAGACAGACCAGCAAAGAGATTGAAAGTAAAGTCGAAGCTAAACTAAAGACGATTTTTTTGCGTAGCGAGGATGCAAGCTAAGCACCCTTGAGGACAGGCTTCATTTGCTAAAGCCTGTGTCTTTCTTGGATGTAAGTTCATTTTTTTACAATTTGTTGTACTACAACAAGGAAAAAAAATCTTTCTCTAGGTAAACTCTACAATATTAAAGGCAGCTAAACGAGCCTATTTTAGGGAGAACTGACCAATCCTGATTAAGAAGGGAACATTGCAGGTTTCAAGACTGAACATAATGTACTTCTTATTATTGGCGATAGGAAAGTAATTGTTCTGCTAGAGCAAGCTTTAGTCCATGTCTCTCCGGGTTACTGCAAAATGTACGAGCACGAAGAGAAAAACATTATCTATCATTGCTCGAGATTGCAAAGACTAAGGCTGTGTTGGCCAGGCGAACAATTCTACAACGAGCACCATTACAAGCTGCATGCCTAATGATAGAGCTCGATGTATCAAGAAAAACTGGTGGCTTAATGATAGATTGTAAAGTACAGTTAATTGGATTTAAGTGCAGTTCTTTCGGAAAAATAACAAAGGAATCACAATAGAGCAGAGTGCAGTGGAGTGGATTAAGCGTAGAGGTGCCAGTTTTTGATAATACCCTTCAAAGCCTGACTCAGACACTATCAACTGTAAATACAAGTAGGAAAGCTGACATGATTTACAGAGTAGAAAGTCGATAAAGTTTCTGGAGAATCAATCCAACCTAAGGCTAGAAACTGCTGTTCTTAGGGGACAAGATGTTCCAACTTTAAAAATCACTAAACAAGGCGAATAACAAGTCGAATTTTTCTAATCATAACTGGTGTAGAGGGTGATGGACTATGCAGGACTTACTGAAGAACATGAAAGCTGTAGGCTACTAATCTCTAGAAATCTCTTTAGCGCAGCAGTCTTATTCTATAATTCTTGTAGCTAAACCAAACAGACAGTTTGCAGAACACAATCTGCCGTTTAGACGTACAAAAACGTTACCGTTTTCCATCTTTGGGTTTTTAAAATATTCAATAAACTAAAAAATATGGAGTTTTCAGGAAGTTTTAAGAAGTTAATATTGTTTATTATTGTTGGGCAACTGCCCATCATAACACTTTCACCAATAAAACACCTACGTATACATCTACAATAAAAGTATTATTATCGGGGTTGTCATGAAATCCAAGTCGGATTTGATAATTATCGCTTTTGAAATCCGATATTGGATTCATTTGGTGTCATGAAAACATGTCGGTTTTGTTATTTTCGATTGGAAATAAAACCAATATTCGAATCAGGTGTTTACTGTTTTTGCTCTTTTGTTTACAATTTTAAGTGCAATTTTTTACAAAATTTTCCAAATTGTACTTAAATATTACTAAAAGTTGTGTTTTTTAACCGACTTCAAAAAAAGAAGGAGTTTATACAATTCGGCTGAATATTGCTTTTTTTATATTTGTGGCTCCAGAACTCAGTCATTTCTGATCCGATTTTGAAAATTTTTGGTGATATGATAGATTATGCTTACAGATTGGTCTCGTTTTAAAAACAGTTCATAAAATAAATTAAAGGGTGCACCAATAGTTCATTTAATTTGGTATATGGCCATACTTTAAACAGTTGTAGACAGACAGTTGAAATTTACAAGGAACCTGTATTACTAACTTCTCTATACCAACAAGTATAAAATTTATAATTTGGGTGTCCCATTAGTTGATATAATATGGTCGATGTGGCCGGACTTTTGAACCATTGTAGACAGACAGCTGAAATTTACAAGGGACATGTTTTGCTAAGTCCGCTATGACAAGAAGCTTTGGATGTTCCCAAAATTAATGTAATTTGTTCTATATGGCCGTATTTTTTGCACCGTTGTATACAAACACCTTAATTTTAGACAGAATGTCCACTACTTTATTTCGTATAATTATATTATAAATTAAATAGTTGATGTAATTTGATGTATATGGGCAAACTGTTGAACCGTTACAGACATATATATACCACACAGGTGGTATAGTATTAAGAACTTCTCGAAAAGCCTCTTTGTTTAAACGATAAGAGGCTTAATGCTATTGAAGGACTTTTGCAACGTTCAAATATACCACCTGTGTTGCAGTTAGCAGCCACGTTACGCTTTTTAGTTGAAGGATCTTATCAGAGGTCTGTTGGCAAGGAATCCAGTATAAGTTTTGGTAGAAGCACTGTATCAACAGTGTTGCACGATTTAATCGTGGCTATCGAGCGTTACGTTTGCCCGCAGTGGGTAAAAAGTAAAATTAATACTCGTATGTTACTTTTAACTTTTTTATTTACTTACATTTTTGCAAATTATTTAACTGTAATAAATAAAAACAATTTATTAATTAATTCCGTCAGCTATTAACCTCTTGTTTTACTTCCAATAAAAAAAACGATAATATTGGATTCTATGACACCTAAAACCAATAAAATTTTAAATTCGAACACAAAACCGATAACTTGGATTTCATGACACCAAAGCGATTTTTTTCTCGGTTTTAAATCCAATTCCAATAAAATTGGATTCCATGACAACCCCGTATATTATAATCAGTACTAGATGACCCGTGCGAATATTTCGCAGAGTTAGTTGTCATTTTTGTAACATGGAATGAAAATAATTAACCCTTATCGGACGCGACTTTTCACACGTTTGATTCTCACCAGGTTGTAGTTATTTTTAACAAATATGAAAAAAAAACAATAGTATGTTATTATACATTTATATTCATTTCTTTTCAGTTTTGTTACAAATTATTTATTTATTAAATTATTATTTATTAACGGTAAATACGTATTTTCAAATGGTAACGGTAAATTGAAGAAATGAATGCATTTTAAAAACAAATCTCATCAATAGACAGTTGCCGTATTCACAAGCTCTGCTAAGGTGTAGGTAGTATTGCATACTACCTTTTGTTTACTTCTTTGTGAGCAACCATTGTATCAGTGTGCCATTGTACATTGTACTTCATACGTCAAAAAGTATAAGACAAATGGGGGAGAAAACAGAAAAAAGTAAATTAATAAATTTTTTGTGTGAGGATGAAATTTAAGACATTTTTAGGATGAACCTAATGTACTTGCTCTCCAGTCGCAGAATTATACATTTAGGGCTACCAAAATCATCATTATGGCATAATCGGGTTTTAAGATATTTTGATGAAAACAGATTTCTTCATATGATACGACTACGGCCAGAGGAATTTGCCTATATATTCAACCTTATAAAAAATCACGAGGTTTTTCACACAATTGGCGAAAGGCTCTAACTACGCATTGACTTGCAGCTTAAAATTGTACTTTACTGCTTGGGATCTTCAGGAAATGGTGCTTGTGTTCGTAAGGTAGCATCTCCTTTTGGTATAGGTGATGGCTGTACCATACAAAATATTAGAAATCGAGTCATTAAAGCAATATTAAACCTTAAAGAACAGTTTTTATATTGTCAACTTTTAACTTCAACTTTATAATAAATCAGTCAAATCAATAAATTAAATAAATAAAACCAATAAAAATATATTTTAATTCAATTTAATTTGTTATAATTCACACATGAACACAAAAATAATTATTCATTTAAACATAAAACATTTAAACAAATACAACGTTTGAAAAACATATGAAAAAAAGTACTAAGTGTTGTATCGCATGTTTGCATGAAAATTACCAACAACACAGCTAGCACCGTTGTATTTTGTTAGCACTTAGCACGTACTAGGGGGCTTGTGAATAGGGCAAGTATGTTTCGACATAATTCGCCTTGTCACTTCACACGTGCCATACGACCGTTGCAGAAAAGTACTGTTGTCACGTCAGAGGTGACTTACGACCGATAAGGGTTAATAGAAATCTTAGTAACTTCAATACATTTTATTAAAAGTATAAAAATATTAGAAATCATACATATGTACGTATGTTTAAATGGTTTTATAATACTTCTTTGAATACAATGTTAGAGGTAATGGCATGATCATCGTTAACTTTTTGCCCGTACGAATACTTAATACAAACAAAAATATCTTTTAATAAACGGCATTATAGTAAATAGCGGTATTGCCAGAATCGATTTTAATACATACTTTATTATGTAGAACTGCGTTACTATTAACCGACCCTGTATTACCACACTTGATCAAAAACATTTAATCATAATGACAACAGTATTATCATGCAGAAGCGACCCTGCATTACCACACTTGGAAAAAAACATATATTCACTGTATTATCATGCAGTTCTATATAAAATATAGTTTTTATCAATGAAAATATTAATTTTTCAATTTCTAATTATTTTTCGTCATTAGTGTTAGAAATAAGCTTTAAAATGAGATATCATTCATTAAATTTAATGCGGTGGTATGGGAGATATTTGCAACCGACAAAAAAAAGTGCTTTAGAAATAATATATATGATATATGATACTCACACTTTAAAAATTATCATTTATTTTTATTATTAATTAAACTTTTTTTTTTGGAACAAGTCCAGTTTACGGGCACCGCTCAAAATGAAAAAAGAAAAGTTGCCTAAGGGGTGTAAAATTCAATTCTAAGCAAAAAATGTAAAATGAAAAATTTGGCGCCAACCCTTAGTTTCGGAGTTACGGGCCTCCGAAGTTTTTATGGGTATCATTGGAAAGGTAATTAAGCATGAATTTTCTCCTCTATGGTATGACCAACACCGGCTTCGCTTTCTAAAGATTTCCTGCGTAGACGGCCTTCGGCCGGGCGCAAAAATTTTCTCCTCTATGGTATGTCCAACACTGGCTTCGCTTTCTAAAGATTTCCTGCGTAGCCATAACTTTTATTGTAAAGTATTCAAACTAAACTGAATAATTTTAAGTAAAGTTACGTTTAAATGGAAACAAAAATTCTTTTTTTTTTTTGTCTTTAGCAGATTTTTTATTTTTCTTGTTTAATTAGACAACCGCTTAAATTACTTTTCCAATGATACCCATATTGTCCTATTCTGCCATCAAATACTCGATATATGCCATCTTAAACATAAAAACTTCGGAGGCCCGTAACTCCGGAACTAAGGGTTGGCGCCAAATTTTTCATTTAACATTTTTAGCTTAGATTTTAATTTTACACCCCGTAGGCAACTTTTTTTCTTTTGGAGCGGTGTCCGTAAACTGGACATAAGCCCCTTTTTTTATTTATTTATTGTTTAAACCTTTTTATTTGCACAAATTTTTTTTTACCGATTGATTGTTTGACAATTTTGTTTTGTTTATTAAACTCAGCTGTTCCTTTTTAAGCGCGGAAGCAGGGTTACCATCATTCAGGGCAAAAACAAGAAATTTATATGAAAAGTAAATAAAAAATATTAATTAATACATTGGCAGTACAACGATTTGACACAACATTTATTTATACGAAACACAACGTAAGTTAAACGAAAAAACCGGAACGTGTTACACGGACGCTAATTATTACGTATTCGTCCATATGCCACCCGGTTTCGTTTCGCTCATGACGCCTAAAATCGTTAAATAGATTTTTAGCGATGGAGATTTTATTGATTAACAGAAAAAGGCTTTAAGGAGGCTGAAACTGAGTTACGAAGAAGAATATAAAATGATCTAAAACAGTAGTAGTACGAGGACTGCTATATATATTTCTGGCCTGGCAACACTGAATGCTGCCAAGTGCAATCTGACATTTCCATTGGAAAGTTTGTCATTTTTAAGCATAATCGTACCCAAAACGTTTTGACGTACGACCATTATTTGTGTTGTTTACAGTGACTTGAAAAAATTAATGTAGAAAAAAAAAGTGAATTAACTCGTGAACATTTCGACGTGGATTATCACGACAAGAGTGCATTGATGAACTTAAATCTTTGTATGGCGATGAAGCACCATCCTATATCACTGTGAAAAATTGGTATAATGAATTTAATCGTGGCCGAAGCTCGCTCAAAGACGAATTCCGTGAAGGTCGTCCAAAAACGGCTGTTGTGCCAGAAAACATTGATGCCGTGCGTGAACTCATAATGCAAGATCGACATGCGACATACCGAGAAATAGAGACATCCTTGGACATTTCTTCCACTAGCATACATTCGGTACTGCATGAACACCTGGCCGTAAAAAAGGTTTGTTCTCGTTGGATCCCGCACAATTTGAAAGTCGCTCAAAAAAAGGCTCGTCTCGAATGGTGCAAAGAAATGTTGCAAAGATACGATTGCGGTGCTTCAAAAGACGTTTATAAGATCGTCATAGGTGACGAATCATGGATCTATACGTATGAGCCCGAAACGAAACAACAATCGACCGTGTGGGTCTTCAAAGACGAGCAAAATCCAACGAAAGTTGTTCGTGGAACAAGCACTTTGAAGCAAATGGTCGCCTGTTTCTTCGGCAAAACTGGTCATGTGGCGACTGTTCCGCTTGAGCAACGTAGGACGGTCACTTCTGAGTGGTACACTACAATTTGTTTGCCTGAAGTCATCGGAGAAATTTGAAAAACCAACAAGAGAAGACGAATCATTGTTCACCATGACAATGCGAGCTCTCACACATCGGCTCAAACCAGAGCGTTTTTGACCTGCCAAAACGTCGAATTAATGGGTCATCCGCCGTACAGCCCTGACTTGGCACCTAGTGACTTCTTCTTGTTTCCGCACATCAAGAAAAAAATGCGTGGTCAACGATTTTCGTCGTCAGAAGAAGCTGTTGAAGTGTTCAAAAACCATGTTTTAGAGGTGTCTCAATCGGAATGGAAAAAGTGCTTCGACAACTGGTTTGAGCACATCCAAAAGTGTATAAATCATGCTGGAGAATACTTTGAAAAACAATAAAACCATTTTTGATTATAAATATTCGCATTTGCACTATTAGGCCAGAAATATATAGAGCAGCCCTCGTATAAGTAAGTATCCGTCAACAAAATTATTTGTATTAGGATACGAGGAGTCCATAAAATTATCTTAAAATCAGTGGTTTCTTGAGAAGATCAATGTAAGTCAAGGGAAAACATCAACTACGCTAGAGTATTGCAGTTTTTAAACTGACACTTGCCGCGCTAAGGGTATTTCTTCTAAAAAAAAACACTCATCTAAAAATAAAAAGACAAGTGAACCGATACCCCACACAACACTAATATCGCAGTTTAGTTTAACTCTGCTCACTACTGACAAAAGCTGAATACTGGGATAAGGTTTTATGTCCCAGAGACCCACAACCTTTTAACTCAAAATGTTGACTTTGTATGACAAACTATGTTTGTTCCTTGTAGACTCAGAATATTAAAACGGTGAAAGATATATTGCAATGCGTGTGATTTTCTTACTATATATACAAACTATAACCGATCGAAGATGGAATAAAACTCCTTTGCAAGGATCAATGTTTCAAAACACATACAGTGAAACATGGAGCAATATGGATTTGACTTTCACTCTTTTATCGCTACTACAATATAATGTGTTTGAATGAAATAAGGAAATACCCGCAGGTGTTTGTTCATGAACTCGTCTTTATCCACAGATCATCTAGTTTCCGTTAAAAAGGGTCAGTAAATTGCATTTTATTGAGCGTCTAGAATAAACTTTCTGCAGAAGTTTTTCTGTTCCTCTCTCGGTTAGTTTTCTCAAAGCAAGTAAAGACACCGCTACGGTTTTAACAGCGTATTTTGCTTTTTCAGTTGATTTCTTGTAACTTCGTTTTGCAGCTTATGCCATCAGCTTTTAGTTAGTCCAATAACCTACTACTCTGTTTTTATATAACAATTCTTATTTTATAGATTCTTGCACGATAGTGCAATAAACCCATCGACCAGTTTTGGATTCCACCAGCCCCTTCACCAAAGTGATCCGAAGTGGCAACTCAAATTTATTAATGTGTGCTACCCTTAGAGACCAGTCCGGTGGTCTCCCGGAAAGGAAGTAGTTATGAAACTTGTTCTTTATGTTAAAAGAGAATACCTTATGATACGTACTAATGGTTCTCATTATTTCCTACAATAATTAATGTAATCGAGCCTCAGTAATTGATTATAGAAGTATTATGCCTTGTTAAAACCATTAGGTTGGCATTCTAGTTGGGGAGTATTTCTACGTTTTCAATTTCTGAAACACTTCACATCTACTACATATACCTAATACCTACCTCATTAGCTTACGCCTTTGTAAGTCTTATTACCTCCACTTGATTGTTTGCATGTAGTTGTGAACCACGTGCCACAAAAACCAACGTTCTTTCTACTCCTTCCTATTCCATATTTTCCTACTTACAGCCAACAGCATTGGAGAAATTGGTTACAATTACTATTTTCATCAATAAAAAGCGATATTAAAAAAATAATTTAATACTTGTTAATTTTAAATATTTTTTTTATTTAATTATATTAAAAATCACCAAGTATTTCATTCATTAATTACAAATTCTTAAGAGTCTTAAAAATAAAACTTATTTGTTAGTATTAGTAAGAATTTTCTAAGTAAAAAATATATTTTAATTTAATTACGTTTTCTACACGATTTAATATATTGTTTCCCACACTTATTATTGGATTTTTTACACTTAAGAAAAGTACGTAATAAAAAAGAAAAAATGTAAGCAGATAGTTGGCTTTGGCCAAGGAAACAAAATTTTATATTGTATGTGAATTCCTCTTTACGACCACCATCAAATCAACATCGACTTAGCAACAAACATGAGACGCCTTTTCTGGCGTAAATATGTAGCTACTGTATTAAAAGTAGTTGATTTCCTTTTTTATTGTAAAGTTTTTGGTTCTTATTTTGTTTTGCGGAAACGACTAAGAAAAACTATACTTTTTATGGGAAAACTACTCATAAAAAACCGTCATTATTTGTTATTTACTGATAAAACAAATTTCAATTCAATTTAAACCATTTTTAATTCAAGTTCAAGGCGAATTGATAATAGGTGATCGCACAGCTGACTAAACAAATGCAAACCGAATTAAATTTATTTTTCTATAATCATTTGGTATTTTAAATATGAAGCAATACCTCATATTTCATTTTTTGCCTTTCAAATTTTAGTTTATAAAATTAAAAATTATTTAAAATTTTTTTCTTTTTAAAATTATATGAAAATTTTGAAAACAACTTTGAACGTAAATGTATTCGCCTTGTTGATGTTAAAAAAAAACTGAATGAATAAAACGTTTGAACAACATTCGCTTGAGTATGGCAACTTCTGATGTAATTAATAGAATACAGGGATGGTAAATTCTGTACTGTTATACTTTCAAGCACAAAATAACTAACAGCCTGTTTAAAGAACACGTCAAGAGCGGAACGAAACCGGATAATATATGGACGAATACTTAATAATTAGCATCCGTGTAAGACGTTCCGGTTTTTTCCTTTAACTTACGTTGTCTTTCGTATAAATAACAGCTTGATTCTGTGAATTCTTAATAAATTTTTTATCAAGATATTTTGTCAAAGTTTTAATCAACCAAAAATTCGGTTGGTATTCTTTAGCAACATTGATAAATAAAAAGCTTTTGAAATTCACCAGTGTGGTGATTTTCTATTGATAGCTGATTTTGATTATTGTTATCAAATGATTGGCAAAAGCAAAAATGTGGATACACCAGCTAAGTAAGTATTTTTATAAATTAATTGGCTATAAAGTATATTAATAAACATATAAATTTAAATAATTCATTAACCGGTAAAGGAAACAGAAATATAATCCGCTGCAAATCTACAATTAATTGCCTAGCAAGAACACGACTCAGGCGAAAATTTTTTGTATATTCTGACTCCAACAACTAAGAAGGATCGCTTGAGTCACGTAATCTTTGTAAGTCACTCCTACGCCTTCTTTTTTCGTATTTTCTTCGTCTTCACAAATCAGCATTAACACAATTATTTCTTCTTCCATTTTTCTAAAAGGATACGTAAATTTATTCATGTATTTTAAAAAAGAATCAATTATGTCGATATTTACATCCCTACAAAATCTGCCTAACCGATACACCAATACATTTAAAGAATTTTAAATATCAACAAATACATATTATATTCCATAAGCACTTTAAGTAAGAAAGAAATAGACTTTTCGAAGAAGCGTGCTATACCGTACTCTTTTTCTCACTTTATACGTTGGCGGCACTAATGAAAAGAAATATAAAAAAATTAAAGACGCTCGTGATCAAATGTGAAAAAATTTAAGTAAGTATTAAAATAAAAATTAAAATGAATAAAAAAAACAAAATGCTTTAGGTGTTGAAAAAAAGAAATTTAAAGAGTGGAAATATACAGAAATATTAGCAGATTTGCAAATGTTGATAGAAAAGAAAGTGTAGACAGTTGTCCGTCCGCGAGTGAAAATTCAGGTATTTCGGATCATGAAGTGGATATGTATGTCAGGAAATATTGAAGGAGTAGGGAATGTTGTCCCAAATAATTATAGACGGCTAGGATGAAAATGTGCTGCATGTAGAAATTGGGGCTACATTACCATTGTCATCTATTGACGTTAAGGAGAAGTTAGAAAAGCCGGAATACCGTGAGGCAATGGTATTTTAAAATTTATGCATACTTTATTTGCCTTCTACTAAAACTAAATTTATATTCCATTTACAGAAGTCATATCTCTTCCATCTCAAAGGAACGGTGGATGAAGTATAATAATTTCTTATGTTTTCAGATGTTTTTTCAACAAAGGGACGAAGTTTTTTTTGAAAAGGAATTAAAAAAAGCATCGAGCTAAGCCACAACAGATATCAGCAACGTAAATTCGTTAAAAATCAGTTTTATTATAAAATATGTTCTTTATTAATTTTTGATCTCGTAACAAGCTTTAAACGGTTTTTGTTATTATATTTTTTTTAACAATTTTTCTATATTTTTCTTTAAAATGAAATTTAAGCTTAAATAAATTAGTTGTTTTATTATATTTCTTTTTGATTTGTTATGAATTCTTAAAAAATTTGCTTTATTTTTCTCATAATAAAATAAATTGAAAACATTAAAAAGTGTATTTTTTGATACAGTAACAATAACCAATTTTTATGAATACAATAACTGGTAGTATTCAGTAGCACTAAGCAATATTAATAACGGGCAGCTATGTATGTATATCAAGCGGTTAAATAACGAGTTACTTATTAAGAAGTAATAACGGTTATGTGTACCGGTTAACTAAAGGGTTATTTAAAATGTAATACTACCGGTATCGTTACGGTTATATAAGCAGTTATATACACGTTAGTACTGTGTATGAGCGAGAACACTATAGTATTTTCTCTACTAAACAATAAGGTGAAAGAAAGAGATATAATATCACACGTACATAAGAGAATAGGTTAGTTTTTTCCCAAAGCCCTATACAAAATAACTGAAAGTTTTACAATTTCTAACCAATACTTTGGTTATGAGTACTTAATATATAACGCGTTATTTAACCTGTAGTGTTCTTGCAGGGATGAAGCGTGCATTATTTACCGAATTTGAATACACACACACACAATAAAAGTTATCAATACCAAATCAAACTTTGACAAACTAACAACTAAAAAGCTTTTATTTTTTTTTTAGTAGAAAAGTTACTTTAACAGTGCATTTAGCACTATATGGAACGTATTTAACATTTTTTTAGGATGAATTTATCTGACGTATTTATCTTCACACCCTTTCACAAACAAACAAAAATTTCATGCTAGTTTCATGAAGAACTGCATAGTGTAAATGCCGTAATAGTGCCGAAAATTTTGCTATTGAAAAACTGCAAGATCGGTCCATGTCCTTCGACGCAGCGAAAAAACACCACGCCTTCCTCTAATTTTTCCATATTATTTGGAACAAATCTACTGTAAGAGAATTAAAAAATAAGAAAACATCAAGTGAAAAACTTGGCGCTCGCCTCTAAAATATTAAAAGGTTTTAAAATATCAATATGTGTGTCAGTTAAAAGCTTTTGAAGAGATCTTTAAGGAAATACTAAAATTTTTTCAAAATATTTAACTCAGTACGAGCTGATGACATTTTTATGTAAAATTATACTTAATTTATTTTTCTTAGTTTTGAAGTTACTCCAATAAATAAGATTTACATATATGGCGAAGGGTATATAAAATTCGGCATAGCCCAATATAGGACTCATACTTGTTTCTTTTAAAGGTTTCCGCCTTAATAAATATTCTAATATAGATAATCTTTATTATTTCAAATAAATAATTGATAAAGTTTTTTTTTCATATTTTAGGGCACGCAATATTCCGGACTGGTTTTTACGAAAGTATTAGGTATAAAAAAGTTTTGTCTCTTTTGAACACAGCCACTTCTATGCCTTGTTCACCACAAAAATTCTTCCAAGAGTAAAATGGGTTTAAACTAGAGATGAGCGATATTTTAGTACCTGTGATTAAATCACTGTGATTAAAAAATCACTGGTCACTACAGTGACCGAGTTGATCAAATAACAGTTCCGCGTAAGAACGTTCTTTTATATTTGCACACATACAAACTTAAATTTAATTTTAATTTGTAAAAGTACTTTTGACTCATTCATTCTTTCATATGTAAATCAATGCAGCTTCTTTTCTGTGTTGGTTTTTCTTGCTTCTACTTATTAACGACTATTTTTTTCCAAACTTCACACATACATACATATGTAGCAAAAAAACAAATAATGTTCTGTGCTTCTTTTATTTGAACCTATAATCAATCAGTGCACCGAATTCTAAAATTTTTGGCAAATTTAATTACAGCTGTTTTTAATGTAGAGATCAAAACACATTTTCCATTATGATTACAGTTTGTATAAAATATTACTTAGTATTGTATTCTTCCTATATAAACATGTATGTTTAAATATAAGAAGAACTGCAAACGGTGATCACGGTAACTATTTAAAAGAACGGTTATTTGAAAATCACGTTCACTGGTAACGATGTTCCTCAAAAATCACAGGATCGCTCATCCCTAGTTTAAACAGTTAAATCAATATACGACTGATGATTTATAAAAGACGTCCGCATACATTTGCAAAATAGTTTTTCTTTCTAAAAAAGGAAATAAGAAATATATGAAATAATATCCACAAAACAAATCCTAATGTTTTATGTTAAGGGTTGGAGGAGTCAAAGAAAATGATTTATGTGATGTTTCTGTATTACAGACGATCAACTCGTCTGAAAAATTTATATGAAAAGCACTCAGTTTTTTGAGTTATTTCCATATACATTTTTCAGACGTGTTAATCGCCTGCAATATGGAAACAGCACATTAGTCTTTAGAAAGCACTAAGCAGCAGATCTAGGTATACGCCGAAGACAATTTTAGAATTTTGTACAAACTATATTTCATTAGAAAATTAACTTCAGTTCATAATTTATCAGACTATAGCTTCGAATTACATTAAAAGAATTGTTTTCGTGTGCAGACTTTCTGTGTGGGGTTTTTTCTTTAGAAAAAAAAACAAGCCGACAGAACTTTTTCTTACAACCAATATTTAAAGCACTTGTTCTTCTATTTTTTAAGGCAATAAGAAAGAAATTATGAAGTTTTGAAAAACTTTTACTGTTCAGTTTGTAAGTCATAAAAACATAAAAAAATAGTTTTCTTTTTAAACAATGTAAGATCCGGAAACATTTCCTCCTGTGAAGCCAGAATGTATATCAAGTCCATGACACAAAGGGCGTAAGGACAAATTCGTAATAGTTGCACTCTATATATACAAATGTTTTCATGGTAGAATCAGCGGCGGGAGGGCACAGATTCCGAAGCTATTAATAGTTTTTACACTGCATTTTTAGAGAACACTCTATAAAAATTTTTGCCAAAATGTTTAGAGGCCTAAAGGGTTAATTAACCGTAGACCTAATTGAGGTTATAGTGCAATGCAACACTAACGACTGTGTGTTTAATTTTTACTCCGCGAAAAGGAGAAAAGGTCTTAATCGGATTGTTATACACCCCGCAATACTGAAAACAGAATGTACATTTTTTTCTTGGGGAAAATGATACAAGGCGGTAATGTGTCTTAAAAATTTACAATCTGTTAACGAGGTGTGGGTTAACGTTGATGTGGGTTAAAGGATAGCAGCATACCAGCTAGCAAAAAGAGGATCTGTTGTGAATTTCTGTGGACCAGAAACCAAAGTAGAACTGAGAAATAACCTGATGCGAGCGAAGGTTCTACAGTGGGTGAACTCACTCTACCTGAAAAAGTTAAGGAAGGTTACCAGTAAGGTGTTCGGATATAGTAAAAGTACCTTAAGCTGTATAAAAGCGTGACACGTCATGTATCATCTAGCTAGGAAGGGAGTCGAAGAAGATGATACTGGTAGACTAAGTCCGGAAGAGACCAAGACGGTAGGAAAAATAGTGTGTGAATGTCCAGCAATGGCTGGCATAAAACTTAGAACTTCAGGCAGAATTTGTTTATGTTGATGCCATGGGAAACCTAGACCTTGGACAAATGCCAGCAGTTGCAAGGGTGATGTAAGCATGCGACTAAATGAGGATTTGCATTAAATGGAGAATCGGTTGCCTATAATTATTGTGAACGCAAGAGAGTCAAAAAGGGATCCATTAGAGAAGCGGTCTGCTTCCATATTTTCCCCTACATAAATAATAATAACAATACAGGCATTTAAAATTCGTTAATGGGGCAATTTAAGACAGTTCTGATTGAAGTTGTAATGCATCACGTGAAAGATTTAATTAATTACGATGCCAAACTGACCATTTTTCAAATGCCTTAAAATGCCAATTGTTTAAATTGAAAAATGTTTAATTTCATTTTTTTTTATCTATTACTAAAAACTTGAACAAATTTTGAAATCTGTACAGTGAGAGGTATGTAAATTGTAACAGGGTTGTCCAAATCCAAGCAAGCTAAAGGACGGGGCTCATAGAATCCATTATACGACAATCTGTAACGCATTCAATTGAAAACACAGTAACGACGGATGAGTTTAACACAATGAGTGATTTGTTTACGGATAAAACAAATCATTGTATTCAACGTTCTTCAAAAGTTAAAAGTAGCCAACAAGGAAACATGTAATTTAACTTACTTGCCAGTTGAAAAAGACAAAGTATAACGTATGACGGCTTCTATGGGCCCCGGTCATCATTTCTAGCAGTAGTCTAAAAAAAGCCAACCAGTATCAATAATTGACATAGTTTAAACACAATAAAAAAGCTTAAAAAGTTTAAAAATTTTAGGAGCTGAACGACATCTAAAAAACAACAAATTTGTACGAAGAACAGTGAAGGCAGAAAGAAAATCCCCATGGTAAATTAAAGTTAACTATTGCTTTATGACGAAAAATAATTGAAAATGTTAGTGCGATTAATACTTAAATTCTTGTAAGTTGAATATTTTTGGCCAAGCGTAACGCGGTTTTTAATTTAAAGCTGTAGTTTTAATTTTAAAGAAATGCAGTGGTATGTATCAAAATGTTTATTAAGTCAGAAGGGATTATTAGATGCCGTTATGATGATAATTATTTTAAGTAACACAAAGTATTGATTTCAAATAGATATTAGAATATCAAAACAAAAATAAATAACAATAAAAAACACTTACCCTGTTTGTCGTGGTTCACGTCGTTGCATTTCGGTTACAACGACCACAGCAAAAAGTTAACGATTGCGTTAACGACGATGTCTTTATTTATGAAGATTAAGAAGGAAAAATAATGAAGATTACGTTGTTTAAATTTTTGTTATTGTGTTTATTTTCTTTATCTATTGTGCGTCTTGTGTTTATTGAATTTCTTCTGTCATTCATTAAAATAACTCACTTTGTGAAAATAACAAAAAATGTGTTAGCTGAAATAGAAATTGTTTGCTTTTTAAGTTAGAAATGTGTTAAGCAAACAATAAAAAAATATTTTAACATTAAATTAGAAGAAAAAATAAATGCATTGGTTAAAGTTACAAAAAATGCACTGGTTGTAATTAAAAAAAAAAAAAAACAAACACACTCATGTCATCAAATGCTTTATACACACAAATCGCACTTATTACTCTGATTAGTTCACATTTCTGTTCCGTTCCGTTCTGTTCTGTTCTGTCTAGTTGTTTTGTTTTATATTTTGTTTTACCTTTTGTCACTTGTGTTTTGATTTGTTGGTTTTTCTTTTACACTTGTTGTACTGACAGCAGAGTACGATGTGTCAATTTGTCGTCTTTTAAATTGTTACTGTTGATGATTATTGTTGATATTATTTTATACACTATTTGTAGAAAATTGTAATTTTATTATTAAAATGAAAGTATGTTGCTGGTATTACAAAAAAAAATATGTATTTATTTTTGAGGAGAACGATTTATTTGCGTATACACAATAACAACTACAGCGATAAAACGATGACCACGACGACTACTTTAACGGAGATATTGATCACACGAAAATATATGAACGATTATTATGCAAAATAAAACAAAATACAGTTTAAAGAGAAACGATAATATTCTTGTAAATTTTAAGCATTATCAATTCAAGAAATATATATTTTTTTATTTATTTTTTTTACATTTTATTATTTAAACAAAAATCGTTAAAATTTTTTTGCAAGCTTTAATGCTTTGTCTTACATAATTTTTGAAGGTTTATTTAATATACTTTCAAAGTGTAAATTATAACAGTTAAGTTGATTTTTTTTTTTTAATTGTACGCAAAATTATGTTGACGAGTTGTATAACAAGAAGCTTTTTTTGTTTTATTAACTTTATTTCAAATTTATATTTTTTAAGAACAAATTTTGTTTGTAACAGTTTTATTGCTTTAGACTTTCAGTTTTGTTCCTGTTTATGATAATTTTTGATCTTGAATTCATATTTATAAACAGTTAGGTTTATGCACAATTTGTTTTTAAATTTTTCTTTATGTATTTATTTATTATTTTATTATTTATTAATATTTTTGCTTTTTGTGATGTGAATGAAAGGCGTTTTATTTTACTACATTTATGAAATAATATTTTGTTTAACTATTTATGTTTTAATGTAGTAACAGTAAATTTAAATGATTTTGTCTATTTTTTTATTTTACAGTTCTTTTATCTAATATATAGAATTATTTTTTATAATGATATTTGGTTGTTAATTAGTAAATTTTTTATTTTTGAAATTAATAAAAAATGTTTTCTTCTGACTGTTTCAATATGGTTTGGCATTGAAATGTTGTTAACTAAATTGTTCAGCTTTTTTATTTTTTATTGAAAGCGTTTTCTTCTTATAAATTATAGATAATTTTTAAGGAGTTAATTGCACTTGAAGCCCTTCTCTTATATAAAGGTGTGATGAGTAGTAGAGAACTGCCATGAAAATGTCTTTCAAGAGCTAAAAAAATACAATTTAAATTAGAATAAATATCAAATAAAAACTAAAAATTTTCTTATTACTACTCAGTGAAAAACGCTACAAAAAGTTCTTAAGTAAAATAATTATGCCGTAAAAATTTGGATTTTATTGAATTCAAACAATAAAACGTGTAGATGTAAGCAATCTTGTTTATTTTAATTTTAATTTCAATGTAAGATGTGGGTCCAATGCTAAATTATACGTTAGAAAAGCTGAGAGAAATTATTTTAACTGGATGTTAGCGACTATGTGACTTGAATCTCCTACAAAGGCAAACTTTTAAAGTTTCTTGTAAAAATGGGACAATGTCTGGTAAGAACAAAACCAAGGCAGATTTATTTTACTAGGTAGTGTCGTCAATAATGGATATTGTAGAAATTACAAACGGAATGAAGAACTTAGTTATACCCTTTTACACTTTTTGTGGTGAAGGGTATAATAAACCAAAACACTTGAAATCAAAGGTGTTTATTTTTGTTTATTTTATATTTGTATTGCTTTTCTACTTTGGCGCTCACAATATGAAAAAGCAAAGAAAAGTTGACAGTTAATGGAGAATTCTCTTGTCACTTAAAAGAACTCATTATATTTTGACAATTCATTTTACATTTTTTAAAAAGCGAGACAGGCGTGACTTTAATAAATTAACACTGCTAAATATCAGAATATAAGAAAAAGAGATAACTATACCAAGAGAATACAGCATATTGAAGTTGGCTCAATGTGTGTATATAAATATAAATGTAAGCGAATGTGTATGTAGTACGTATAAAAGTATGATTGCTCATTGATTTTCATATTTGCAGGCCTTTATGCATATTTTTAAAAAAATTTTAATGCATTTTTTACACCTCATTTAATCAAAAAGAAGTTTATAAATTTCATATTTATTATTTTCATATACATATATGTATATTATATTTATGTTGGTTACTAATTATATATTTTATATTGTACTTTTTATTAATATAAGTAGACACTAAAATATATAGGCCACTGGTAAGATAAATGAACTGTTTTTTTGTTTTTTAACCTTTCTACGAATAAAACTTCTTTTCTGTTATTTTATCAGTAAATAAATCAGTGTTTTTTAGTATTTTTTTAAGGTTTTTATTTTTATTAATAAACAATTTTTTTAATATTTTTAACACACGGTAGGTAGTCAGTCAGACTTTCGTCAGGGGTGTAGTTTAATTTCTTTATGCACTTTTTCTTTCTTTCCTAAAAAACACTCACACACTCTCTTGAAAATGCTTCTGTTACTCACTCATCACTGATTTCAGTGTTGCCAGAGTATCATTTAAAGCACTACTATGTAAAAATCGGGAGTTTTTATTTTGTATGGCTACAAATACATATTAATGAAATTTTTCGAATCGAAAATTCACGTATTTAAAATAATTTAAATAGCTAAATAATTTACAATTTATTTAAAAAAAAACTGGAAAAAAATATATTAATACAAAAAAGCTTTCAAACTAAAGGCATATTTTCTAACATTGTATAACCTTCTGTTATTTAAACTGAGGATTCTGCATATCTTTCCTACAGTAAGAGTATTTGAGAAATACTGTATAACAAAATAATAACTATGAAAAGTATAAGCTGGATCCGTATTGAAAAAAACTCATTATTATGAATTGCTTGTGTCAATATGGTACACCAAAATATAAAGGAAACTGTATTTGGATGTATTCTTTAAAATTTAACAAAAAAAAATATATACCTATGTAACCTTCTTCTTTAATTCTTAATTTAAATATTGCCCTACTAAGAATTAAGTTATGATATTTCTTGTAATATGCTAAAATAAGTGGCAATACAATTGATTCTGCGTCAGAGATGGAAATGTTAAGAAAATATTTTTTACACGTTTTTTATACATTATTGTTTACATTAGTTAGAAAGTTAAAGTTTTTCAGTTGATAAAGAATTTTTAGAGGAAAATTTAAAACAAAAAGATTTTTAATTAATTTTTAATATTTTTATATATTTTTAATATTTTTATACTAAAGGGCTTTATATAAGCAAAAAACGTTTGGGTTAAACGAACAGAATCTAATTCAATTTAGGAAACAAATCTAGTTTACCTTTCTAATGATACCCATATTGACCGGTTCCGCCATTAAATACTCCATATATGCCATATTGTATATGAAAAATTCAAAGATCCGTAACTCCTAAACTCAGTGTTGCGACCTTATGTTGTTTTTGGAACGGTCCCGTAAACTAGATTTAAGTCCAATTTACAAAATGTTACAAAAATGATACTACGTGTGATAGTAAAAACGAATATTGTTTAAAACTATTAAAAACTTAAAGGCGCTACAATTTTTCGTAACATTGTTTTTTTTTCTATTATATGGTATTCGGTTTAATGTACAATCTATACTCATCATTCTACCTTTGCGAACTTAAATGTTTTAAAACTTACCCAAATAGTTAATAATATTCAATTAAAAAGACATGGGCTTCTAAATAGAAACAATTTCTAATGCACAAAAAACACAATTTTTCGTTTCTGTTCACTATTAAAAAAATATTGCCACTTGTCGGCAACCAATGGTGCAAAAATGAATGAATGAAAATCAAAAAAACAACAATATGTTTATATTACTAAATAAAAAATAATTTTTAAAATAATTTATTTTTTTATTTTATTTAAAAAGGTAGTGCTTTTAACTATGTCGAAGAGTTTAAGAAAGATTGCTTCTTTCTTCTCAACACTAGGAAATACATATAGTTACTTTATACGCCGGTAGACCGCTATCGTCTATTTGAAACGCTTTAACTAGATAACATTACTACTATTTCTTTTCTTAATTTAAACTATAGTACTAACATCTGTTTTGTCACAGACCACTTTTTTAA
This sequence comes from Gymnosoma rotundatum, assembly GCA_916610165.2. Taxonomy (NCBI): domain Eukaryota; kingdom Metazoa; phylum Arthropoda; class Insecta; order Diptera; family Tachinidae; genus Gymnosoma; species Gymnosoma rotundatum. The sequence continues at coordinate 124,687,225 of OU744336.1, read as the reverse complement.
GTCAAAAACATTTAATTTGTTATATTGTATTTATACACTTTTTTCCCGTGAATTTCTATTTTCATATTTTTCAATAACTTTGTAATTTTCTGTATGTACAACACTTTTTTAAGTTCTCTATACTAAGTTGATCTCTTTCACTCTTACTAAGTTTTATAAAAAAACACTGTTTTTTGTTGCAACATCAAACTTATTTATCGAACTACAGCAAAGAAAGCCCAAGTGAAAAACGAGGAACATTTTTTTGTTTAAAACAACTGCATATTCGGCTTACATATCAAAACTGAACAAATTTAAAATTTCTTTTTTATTACCGTCGTTTTTGAACAACTTTTTTTATATTTTTTCTGGCATTAAAAGCCAAAAAAAAATACAAAATTATCTACCACAATGCAAAACCTATGCAAAATCAGCAGAGACACTACTGCCTTGACCAGTGCTGCCAGCGTTTAATGAAAGATTAAAGAATAAAGGAAACAAAATTTGCAAAATTGGTTGCCAGACAATTTACATAAAAAGTGTGAATCGTCATTTTCTTCGTCTCAGTTTACATTAATCAAGATAACTATCATTCATAAATAATTATGCCTTTTTTTTATGCTTAAAAGTTGATTTCTTTATAATAACGTATGAAAAGCAATGAATATCTGTGTCTTCTTCTCGCCTCTCTTTTATACTATTAAAATTACATATTAATGAAAATAACTAAACAAAAAGCTTTCAATATCTTAGTAGATGTTATAAAATGTTAAACCTTATTTAAGAGCTTATTGACGTACCTAAAAAAGTAAAACTTTTTTCATAACCGGCTTTTTTACATACATACTTCACATATGTAAGTAAGTCTTATTATTTTTTGCTGTTTCTCCAATTAACTTCAAACAAAACAGAGTAATAGCTACTTACGTGAAGTACGTAAATGATGTCCGTTGTGTAAATGCTGTAATAACAATTTTCTCCTTGTAATTTAATACTGTTTTCTGTTCAGCTCTTTCTAGAAATAGAGTGTCTCTTCTGGGCAGTCGAAGACTGCATAGCTTTGCAGATCTGTCGGTCTGTGATGTTGCTAGGATAAGCTAGGTCATCGGGGTGGTTTGGGAATGGATCTCGTGATAATATGAATACCTGAATGATCCTTTGCACATTCCTTTTTAAGGCAGCACAAAGGGACCACCTAGGACCCAAGTGGGTTTCTCATGCCCGCAGCCTGTGCAACCTAACATAATTAAGAAAATTAAATATAATAAAACGCATGCCCAAATTGCTGATTCTATTTTTACATTTTATTCACCTCAATTAGTAGTAGTAAACCCAATTTTTTATTACGTGCAGTTATTTAATTTCAAATATACCGTTATTTTTGCTGCCTTATAAAAAACCTGCATTATCTTACACATTTGTAATTATAGTTTTTTTATTTATCTCCATTTGCAACTCTGTGTTTACATTTTTTATTTTTTGTGAGAGCATTTTTACCTACACGTGCGGGAAACAATTGGTTTATCAAAATTTGTTGAAATTAATAAGAAGTAAAAGTAATGATGACTAAAACTAAAAAATATGTCAATAAAAAGGTAAAACTTATATATTTAAATTTAAAGAATTTTTCGCTGAAATAGGAAACATTGTTTATTATAGAAAACTTTGCAAAAATCTTCTAAAATGGCCAGTTGGAATAAAAGTCTAGTGGAAACAAAACAGGAATCTGATCGTGAACCGCCTGTGGAAACAGAAGGTTATGATTCTATGATAGAAAATGGTACAAGCGAGGAAAGTGATTCAGACAACGCAAATCAAAATGATACAAATTCTTTGAGTAATAGCGATAGTAGCAGTGATTATGAAGAGGAATATATAGAAAAGTCTTCAGTTAAAAAGACAAATAATTTAAATAAAAGAAAACTTGCAACTAATCAAGAGGTAGTTCCTCAAAGTAAAAAATGTAAGACGAGCAATTCCCTTGCTTCTGAAAAAGCGAAACCTCCAACATTGGAAGAGATAAACGAAATGAAAGAAACTCAAAATCTCTTTCACTCTAACATTTTTCGGCTACAAGTCAATGAGATGTTGCAAGAAGTAAAAGTTAAAGATAAATATATCAATTATATAGATGGCTTTTTGGAAAAATTTAAAAATTTCATAAAAAATTTGAAAAATATGTCAGTTAAGGAAGATATGGATAAATTAACTTGGCTTAAACAATCCAAAATATTGCTTCCAATTAATTTGCATAGTTTAAAGGTGGAAAAACAAAAAGTTTTTCAGTTTAAATTCGTAAAACCAAACATTGAACCCTTTCTCCTGGGAGCTGTTAATACGCATACATTGCTTGGCCCCAAATTAGTGGCAGATATTGGCGTCCTTATGCCTGCAGAATGTTGGCAAAAAGAGAATTTTCTTAATTTACAGTATGACCAGAAAAGGGCATTGTATCTTACTTATATAACACAGAAACTAATAGAATCTGAGTTAATACAGGATTTAACAAATAATTTAAAATTTAATTATTACAATAACAATCCCTTAAAACCGGTTCTGGAGATAACACCTCCCGAAGAGGCAGGTAGACACTTATCACAAAAACTATGTTTTCGTATTTTCATAGCCAGTGAACAGCAATCGTTCAAATTAAATCGTTTTGTTCCCTGGAATAATAATATACGTTCAACTCTATTTGATGATTTTGAAGATGAACAGGCTGTACCTTTGGCTACACCTTCTTACAATGCCAATGTCTTATTCGATTTAACTATGCATGAAAATCAACTATTGCTGAACGATGTCTTTGATCAACATAAGAACTTTCAAGAAGGTTTGATTTTAATTAAAGTGTGGTTGCGTCAACGTCAACTCGATGTTGGTTATAGTGGCTTTAATGCTCATATTTTTGCCATGTTTATTGTATATTTGTTTAAGCAGCGCAAGTTGCACAGCAATATGAGTAGCTATCAAGTGGCGCGTAATGTATGGAATCAATTGGGTAAGTTTTGGTTTATTTTATAACAAATTGATTCTAAACGACTAGAAATTTTTACGCTACAACTTTCTTCAGCAATATTTGTTACTGTCTTGTAAAATTTTTTCTAATTCTTTTAAATAGTTATGTAAATCGAAAGACTAATATAATTGATAATTTCCTTGCAGACAAATACGAATAATGTTGACGAAGGTTGTAGTGAACAGAAAGAGCATTTCATTCGGCTGGTATCTAATTTTACTATTCTCCATACAATTAATCGCAATGATAATAATTCGTTTCTTAAGATATTTAAAAAAACAAGTAAGAGGTCTATATTCTTATGTATCCTTCACCATCTATGTAAAACAAGTTTAGTGAAGTAACTACAATAAAAAAGCAAATATTAGGGTTACAGAGAATTAAAAACTAAAAAAAAATTTTGGAACTGCATATGTATAATTTTACATAAAAATGACATCGGCTCTTAATGGATTAAGCATTTTTTAAAAATTTTAGTATTTCCCTAAAGATCTTTTTAAAAGCTTTAAAATGATATCCATATTGATATTTTAAGAAATTTGAAAATTTCAAAGCCCCGTTACTCGGAAAATTTTATTTTAGAAAAACTTAGATATACACTTTTTCCATTTTTTGTGATGAAGGGTATAAAACATGATTTTTATAAATTCCAGCGTTCTCCTCTTGGCATGAAAGCAAAGGCATAACTCTGTGCAACGACAATAATACGAAACCTAATCAACCAACTTTGGAACAGTTTCATACCTATTATCCGGTGGTCTTTATAGATGCTACTGGGTTTTATAACATCTGTTCAAATGTTAGTGTAGATGTTTACAAAAGAGTTCGTTTGGAGGCCAAGTTGGCAGTTGATATGCTAAACGATATGAGAACGAATAGTTTTCAATATTTATTTTTAAATAAGTTACCGCTTTATACACAAATCGATCAGATATTAAAGTAAGAATTAAATTTTTAACAACTTGTAAAATCAGATTAAATTTATTAACATTTGTTTAATTTGTTTTAGAATTAATAAACCAGATGCTGTAGAACAAATCCTGGAAATGCATGTTACACCTGCGGATAAATATAATTATACTGGATTTACTTATCCAATTTTATTGAAAACAGTAACAAGGTAAGATGTTTTGCTCCTAAACGTGTTGACCACTTTTTAAAATCACTTTATGTTGGAATGCTGTTCTTTCGACTCATCTTAGTCTTTTGCAAAAGGGTTTATCTAAACGCATTGAGTTTATGTTACCCCTGGAACAATTAACTTCAGCTTGGAATATAAATGAAGCAGCCGCCTCGGCGCCACAATATTTGCATTTGGGTCTAATCCTTAATTCCGAGCATGCATACGAAATACTCGATAAGGGTCCCGAATCTATACATGACGAGGCAGCTAATTTTCGTGCATTTTGGGGTGAAAAAGCTCAACTGAGACGTTTTCAAGATGGTAGTATTACTGAATCAGTGGTTTGGGCTGCACATAACGATGACCTATCGAAAAAACGTCTCATAGTGCGTTCAATCGTTTTATATCTGCTACAGCATCATTTTCAATTGGAAGAAAAAGATCTAGAATATATTGCAGGCGAATTCGATAGTGTGTGTGAGTTGACCAAAGCCTTTAAGGTGGCCAATTTAAAGTCGACTAACCTCAAAATACCACAAGATACTAATGCTGAAGCTATGACCCTGCATGTGATAAGAGAATTCGATGATTTAGTTAAAAAATTAAATAGTTTAAAGGAGTTACCCTTGGAAATTGTATCCATAGCGGGTATCTCGCCAATTTTCAGATATTGTGAACCTCAACCGATTCTACCTAGAGCCAGATATATTAAGAATCAACTTTTTGCCGATCACATACAGTATGGTGTTGTACAATTAGGTAAGTAAAATATTTATTCATTAAAAAATCAACAAAATATCTTTTATAAAAAAAAAACATTACGACATTTATTTAATCAAGTAAATCGACAAAATATAAGAAAAAACGAATGTGGCGGGTAACTAGGCCTTATACAAATTTATTTATTAAACAAATAGATCGTATTATCGTAGATTTAGTATAGGAACACAACACACGACGGTAGCGATATTTTCATAAAAATTTGACATAAGTTATCGTTTAACGACAATGCCGCTGAGATAAAATTTATTTTATTTTCTTGTCGGTTTTCATTATTCTCTCACATTTAGTCTCTCACTCTCCTAAAAATATTGCCACATATTTCTAGAAATATTGGTATTTTATAAGCATTTGAATTCACAATAATAGTAAAGGCACATTATTTAATAAAAATAGAACAATATTTTGGAAACATGAACAATGAAAAAAATAATTAAAAACGTAAAAAATATAAAAACAAAATTACGACTTTATAACATCTATATAGCGTCCGAGACCGCCTGCCGATCCAAAAGTTTTTGGGTATCTGTAATGGTCATCCAGTTTATTGTAGATGGAATAATATCGCGGATGTCATTACGACAACGCCTAAAGTCCTACCGGATGTTGGTTGCGGTTGGTACAGCTGTTGTTAAGTTGGCAATCTTTGGCCGACTGAGACTTGGCAGTGGATGGTTTCATTACATATTTCTGTGATTGAAAGATCGTAGGAGTAGGACCATATTCCCTTTCTATTTTTTCATCCTCTATTCCACAACTCATTTTTATCTCTTAGCTTTTTCCACTATTCCGTTTTCTACATCTCTGCAAGTGACATAAAACTTCTCTTTGCTTAAATACTAGAATCTGGGCCTGAAACGCTACACTCATCTAAGGGCCTGTGTATCTTCAAATATTCATACCCCGTGTGTAGAAACTAGCTCTATTGCCCACATTCCTTTTCGAGTCATCTATTCAAATTGCCTACTTCTTTGATTTCGCCCAAAAAACCATATCTGGAGATCATTTTTATGGTGTTCTCTGAAAGTTGGTTTCTTGAAATTTTACCGATTGAAGATCCTCGTTTGGTCTTTGGATTTTAACCTGACTAACCTTGACTCACTTAGCCTTAAGAAACATTTTGCCGCCATTCCTATCAGAAAATCTCTCAAGGAGTTATTCTCTTTATAATGCAAATCCCTGGGGCTTTGCAAGAGCTTCAATAAGGCATCCTGATCTTGCCTTCCACTAAACAAAACATCGATTGTAAAAGTCATTTCCTATTAAACAGTAGGCAAGTAGGCAGTGAGACCAAGTAAATGATAATGTGGTTTTGGTTTTTTACATTTTACTAAAACTCTTAATAATATTTGGCTTTTAAATCCTTTTTATAGGTCAAAGTAGCAAATGGCCGGGTGAACTTGGAGCATTACGCGCCCTAAAGACAGCATTTTATATACAAATTGCGGAATTACTAAAAGAAAAACATAATCTTCTCTGTAAAGTTTCATATGATGGCGTGCTGGTCTTAAAACAAGGCTATTGTTTCCATTTAGAAATTGCACATCCTAAAGAAGTGGGTCTTTTGAAGAAGGAGAAAACCGATAAGGGCATAACGATACATATTGATTGTCCAGAGAGCATAGCCTTGGAAAAACGTCATTTTATTTTACCGAAAGTGACGGGAGCTTTAAAAGCTCTCTACCAAAATTATTCTTCGTTTGGACCGGCGGTTATGATTGCCAAAAGATGGCTATACAGTCAACTAATCGATGATGGGCTTTGGCCTGAAGAATGTACGGAATTATTGATAGCATCGCAATACTTAAGGACTACGGACAAATATATAACGAACTCTCCGCAAATTGGGTTTATACGATTCTTACAATTATTGGCTCATACAGATTGGAAGTCGGAGCTCTTTTTGTTAAATTTTAATAACGCCATGGAGGGTAACTATTAAATGAAATATTAGTTACTTTTTTTTTGAAAAACATGATTATTATTTTTTTTTTTTTTGTTACAGAATCTAATATAACTGAATTAGAACAGCGCTTCTCCACCGAACGCAATACATTTCCAACGCTTTGCATTGCCACTTCATATGACCAAAAACATTATGGCCAAATTTGGAGCTCGGAGCAACAACCAAATGTTCACGTTTTAGCCAGAGTAACTCTATTGGCACGTCAATGTTTAGAAATTATAGAATCCACACTTTTATCCTCCAGTTTAACACTAATAAAGCCGGCCAAGATTTTTAAGGCTCCAATCCAAGGCTACGACTTTATAATACAAATAAATCCGGATCATGTACCAAATACTTTGGCATTTGAATTTGGCTCCTCGTTTGTAGATTTTACAAAGCCCAATTGGCATATGCCGCTGGCTGGAAGCAACTTTTTGCGAAACGCTGTTTTTAAATTAAGGGTAAGTAAAGGAATTTTCTAATAGAGCAAGACGATGTTGATAGTCTGTGCAGAGTTGCTGTGGCAGCAATAGTTCGGACCCTGGCGATTAGTATCGTCATAGACCCCGAAAAGAAAAACGTCTTAATGGTCTTAATTGTATACTATAGATGCGCGGGTTTTGTGTAGTTCATGCAGCTTGTCGCTATCATTTTGAAGTTTTGCTAGCGAAATTTCAGCAGATGATGTTTCCCCGTTTCCTTCCCCCTGAAATTATCTATGTGATGTCTTTTAAGTTTCATTGTCTTATTCCACACACAAAGGCATTTGTGAGCCTTTTAAATAAAAAAAAAAACAGAATTTTTATAATATCTCACACACAGAATACTTTAGTACTGCATTTCAGCAACGTCCTGCCCTTATTAGAAAAGCCTTTATATAGCAATTAAATTTAATTGTTTGTATTTAAATTGAATTATTTTTAGGAAGCTTATTCTGATTTTGCAGCGTTTTTCTACAATCCTTGTGGCGGCAAAGAAATTGCTGTAATATGGAAACCATCCGCCTTCAAATCGAAGGAGTTCAAAGTCAGTGATGTAAACGGCTGTTCTTTAACGCCCGATCATAAACGTCTGCAGGCTAAGAAGGAAGTTTTAATAGAAGATTTTAAATTTATTTTGAAAGATTTCTACTTGCGAATGGGTTCACTAGAGTTTATTAGAGAAACTAATAATAACCAAACGAAAATCACGCAAAAAAACTTTACAGCGAACAAACCTTCTAGATATTTTATGGCAGCTGAAAATAAAAAGCCTGAAATAAATAAGAAACCAGCTGTAATTGCAAAAAATATCAAAAATAAAACAAAACCGGAAATAAACAATAACCCAGCTGTGATTGCCAAAAAAAAAAAAAAAATAAATAAATAAAAAGTAAAAAACGGTTCCGTTAGAAGCAAACTCTTGAGTTAAATAAATAATTTAATTAAGATAAATTTAAAAGACTAAAGCACATTATAACAAATTATATATGTAGTTTTGAATTTAATGTTTCTAAAAAAATACAAACAAAACTTTTTTTTTTTTTTTTTTAACTTAATAACATTAAATTTTGTTAAATTAATTTAGTCCGATTTTCACGTAAAAAGAAAACCTATTTTTTTCTTTTTTAATTGTTCCCTTGCATCCAAAACTTTATTGTTATCTTTTTGAAAGTCGTTTGTAACGGTGCTTTTATTGCAAAACTCTTTAGAATTTCCACATTCTGGACACTTTTTGCAACAGCTACATGTTGACATGTTCCCTTTATCTTTGATTTCTTGTTGTTGGTTATACTTGATGTCCGTTGTCGAAGTTCCTTGGGAATAATGCAGAGGATACTAATATTTTGAAAGAAAAATAATAATAGTTAATTTCATTCATTACAATAATTTTATTAAGAATATTTTTATATATTACTGCCAGTTTTAAAATGTCACAGGTGTTCATTCTTTCGACACAATTACATTTAAAACAAAAATAAATTCTAAAAAAAAAATAATTTTTTTTAACAAATTAATTACATTAATTTTGGATAACGTTAAATTTTATTCTACTTTCTAAAAACTGTTCAAGAAAGAAAAATTATTTACAAACGTTTGCGGACCTTTTCTAAAGAAACCAGGAAAAGCTAAACACCAGCAGAATGTAATGCAACATTTTCTGGATCGCCACATTCTTCGCATCTAACTGCCTTAAGTTGTGTACATTGTTAACATCATCTATTTAACCAACTAGTTTTATATATACGAATACGAGGAGCATCCATAGTCAATCTGTGCTTTCTATTACTCGTATTGTCCTTTTGTTTTTGCTTTTAGAGCAGCATTACATTTTGCTGGTATTTGTTAATAGGTCTGTTCAGTCACTTTACTAGCAAAAACTTGCAACGAGAGAGTAAAACAAAAATTTAAAAAATTATTCTCCTAAATGTAAAAAAGCAAATGAACGCTTTACTAGCAAAGTAAATTGCTGCGACCTTAGGAATGATATACAGTATGATCATTAAATAGTACCATTTACTTACAGCCATATCTCAATAAAAACGGAAAGCGGAACGTTCTCTTTCGCAGAACCTTTATGCTGAGGTGCCACACCTAAACAAAAGCGCCAATGCTACGTCAAAATTATGAAAAAAAGTAAACATAACTTTCCTGATAATTTTAACAAGAATAACAATTCAGGAGATTGTGTTGTAGAAATTAAAATTTATTATTTATTAAAAATAAATTTTTAATTATTATTATAAAACGCCTTGCCAAGATTGGATTTACCAATTGCAAAGCGTAGCCGCCGCGTTATTTCGGTATGCTACATACAAAATGTATGGGCATGACAACTTTTGACAGCAAAAAAAACGCTTTCTGCTTTTGTTTAGGTATTAAAAAATATATAATACAAAATACCGTTACAAGCCAGCAAAGTGGTGTTAACCAGAAGAAAAAACTAAAAATTATACTAAAGGTAACCAAATAACAAAAATATATAATTAATTTGTCTATGTACCAAGTGGATATCAATGATATTCTTCATCGTTTCCTGGTTTGGTCCTCTGAAAACTATCTGTCTATAAATATGTCTAAAACAAAGGTACTTTGTTTTGGAGTTGCTGATGTATTTTTACCGTCTCTTGTTTTATATATTGTTACATCTAGGATTCAGATTGTTGACAGGATGAAATGTTTAGGGGTTTTTTTGGATGGACGTTTCGTTTCGGGATTGCTTCGAAGACTCTATTTTATGTCTATATATTTTTTCCATTCCATATTAAATTGAATTTTGACTGCTGCATGCACTAATAATGCCGCAGTTTATATACGGCCTTGAAGTTTTCTCAGGTGCTAATGCAAGTGTTCTCGACACCTTGCGTCGTATTTTTAACGCAGTTGTTCGATATATTTATAGTGTTGGTAGACGCGATCATATATCTGTGTATAATCGTCGCTTCCTTGGCTGTTCTTTTAATGCATACCTCGCGGTACGCAACGTGCTGTTAAACACGGGTTTCCTATTCAGCTGTACTCCTCATTCGACTAGAAACCCCCAAATTTTAATTCCCTTGATAAATAACTCATTGTATGAAAAATCTTTTGTTGTTAGGATAGCGCGTCGTCGGAACGTTCTAACTATTGAACTTACACTTTTCTCCCAGACGAATAATGTTTTTAGTCGGAAAATACTCTCAAACCTAAGCAGTATACAACATTAAACGCTTTTAAAGACTTTTTATATCACTTGTACCTGTCGTTCAAATTACTCATTTAGTTTTCCTGTTGTAAAATATTGGGATCTGCCTCTGTCTGTACTGTAGCTTTTTACTTATTCTTCTTGGTTGGGAGCCATATGGACTTAAGTGCTAACGGCCTTTTCATCAGAATATTTTTGGTTTATGGAGAGTTCATTAAAATTTTTCTATAAAATTTTTTTATTTTTCTTATTAACATTGGCCTTAAATATTTCTATTTTAATTATAAGTTTATCTTATCTTTAATCAGGCTTGATTTGCTTTGCAATATAGTTAAATTGTCCTTATGTGGCTTTTATATTACTATGAATGAATAAATAAATAAAAAAATTTTAAAAGCGTTTATCATAAATATAATCATTTTTGTAGTTATAGTTTTAATAAACATTTTTATTGTGATTTAGATGTAAAAATATTTACATTAAAAATGATCTAAGCATCATACATGTGTATAATTAATTTTTAATTGTACATATTCTTACTAAAATTGTACCGGAAAAAAGTACATTGCATTGAATGTTTCATCACTGGCTTGTTTACTTTTAATTCGTAAAAAAAATATATTTGCAAAACTATAAGATTTTAAACCAAATTTTTATTGTTTTAAGCTTTTTTTCGGCATGGTGCCCAATCCAAATTTAACTCCCAAATATTTGCATTTTCTTCAATGTTACAAAAATTTCTTTTATCAGAAATTTTTTTTATCTAGTTGACTAATTCTTGCTAGTAAAAATTTTACTACCCATAAATTGCAACAAAATTTTTCTCTTTCACATTTTTACGCCACTTCTCTTTATTCGCTCGTGGCGTACGGTTGTTTTTTCAAATCGATTTTTCGCGAAGCGTTGGTAGAGGTTACAGTTATTTTCAAGCGTCTTTTTAAAGTTGAAATTTTCTTTTCTTCTATTCGGAAAAGGCAGATAAAGTCTGTGTATATAATTTAATTTGGTGTTTCACTGGACGGTTAAATTTTATTTTTGTAAAGTTGCGTGTTAGAAAAATCTCGAGAATGGGGGACGACGATTCGTCCCCTGTATCTCACACGTTATCACAGACGGATTTTGAACAATTTTTTCGATCAAATTTGAGTGCTAATTTAAAAAAGCCGCGTGGTAATATGAAGAGAGCAAACTCTAATCCTGATGTCTCAGCACCATTGGCCAAAAATAAAATCTCATTTTTAAAATCTTCTATTTCATCGGAACACAGTGCGTCTCTTGTGGAACTTAATAAATCTGTACCTGAGTTTCTAGCTAACCTGAAATCTAAAATGGCTGCCTCCAAAGGTAAGGGAATGGATGTTGTTCCAGAGGATTCTAATTGTGGCAATACTGATTGTGCATCAAGAAACAGTGATGTAAAATCTCAGGGCAACATTGAAAGTCCTAAACGGAATCTATATCCTCATAATCATGAGGGTGAATTTTTGGTTTTAGTTGATTCTTCCGGTGCGAATCCGGGCAGTGAGAAAATTCGTAATTCACTTTTTCTTTATCAGAAGATAAGGAAAGTAAAGGTAAGTGGAATTCGCTTGATAACCCCCATAGGTAGGACCTTGTACCGTGTAAAGTTTGATTCTGCGGCCAATGCTAATGTATTTGTCGGCAAGGATTTAAGCCAGGTAGGCCTTAAAGCCTTCATTCCGGACACATTTATCTACTCCTATGGTGTTATACATGGTATTCCATTGGAGCTGTCTGATGATTATATTCGGGATTCTGCAACTTCGGATGTGGAAATTGTTTCAGTTAGGCGATTTGTTAAAAGAAATAGCGACAACAGTGCAGGGACACCTACTTACTCGGTCAAAATTGGTTTCCGCTCTGGAAACATTCCAGAGCACATTACTTTGGATTTTTCGTATATCAAGGTGAATATTTACTATCCACCCTTGCGTCAGTGCCATAACTGTGGTCGTCTTGGCCATACTTCTAAGGGATGTCGGTCCAAGAAAAGATGTTTGAATTGTTCGAAGGAGCTTTGTGAGGGAAATTGTATTAGAAAGTGTCTTCTATGTGGTGGTCTTAATCATTCTAGCAAGGAAAGGAAATTGTGCCCTAAATGGCATGAAGAGGATGACATTTTGAAAATTATGACGATTAAGCGGCTTTCTAGGACCGAGGTCATCAAATCGTATTCTACGAACCGCTTTAGTATTTTTGATGGATATGAGGAGAATTTTCCATCTCTGCCCTTGACAAAATCTTCTCCTGTAAAGGACAGGAATCAGGAGGTTAATAGGATACTTACTGGACGGAAATTTAGTCGCGTGGTCTATGCTAGACAAACACCCCCTAGGCCGGGGCCGCATTTTATACCCCTTCAGCCAACGGATACTAATCCTACCGAACCGGTTATTTATAGGGAAAATAATGCTAAGGTAGCCGAGTTTGAAAGAATTCTTTCTGAGTTTTCCTCCTTTATTGGTGACTTTTTTGCCAAAGAAGGTACGGGTTCGCATCTTCGGGTGCTCAACGATTTTAACAGTAGAATATCTAATGCTCTCTCTAATTTACGTGTACCTAGTGATCCCAAGTCTTCTCCTTCCCTTATTGAACAATAATGATAATTCTTCAGCACAATATTCAAAGTTTTAGATCTAATAAATCTTCTATTGAGTTCTACGTCAACAATTATAACGTTGATGTTTGTTTATTTTCTGAGATTTTTAACGTTGACGAAACGGATCCTAACTGCAGACTTCTAAATTACAACTCTTTTTTTAAAGTCCGTCCTGATAGATATGGTGGCTGTGCCATATGTATTAGAAAGACCATATGTGCGAAGAGAATTAGTTTTGCTACCAGTCTGGACGTAATAATCGTAAGGACTCTTAATTTGAATCCGAATTTTGTTTTTGTGTCAGTATATTTTCCACCGAATTTATCGACGGAGTCTTGTGCTAGGGAGGTGTTGCGTTTGTTATCCTTTCTTGAGGGCATGCGCAATGTTGTCCTTGGCGGGGACTTCAATGCCCGCCACTCCCTCTGGGGTGACAGGCGTGACTCTCCTCGTGGATGTAGACTATCTGAAATTTTTAGTCAATCTGATTTCTTTTGCTTAAATGACGGCTCTGTCACCTTTCTTCCACATTTGAATAGCAGCGTAGGCTCTGTTTTAGATTTAACCTTTGCTAAACTTTCATCCATATCAATCAATTGACACACTTGTCCAATGTGGTCTGGCGGTTCACATCATTTTCCTATAATTATGGATATTGGGACTGTCTCCGTTTTACCGGTTAAGTTTATTTCTAAACGTCGGCTTTTGAGAAACATATCCAAATTGGCACTTGAACCGAATGTAGGAAGCATTGTAGACTCCTTTAGTAGGGAAATTTCTAATGCAACCTTCAGGTCGGGGAATTTTATTCCCAAGGCTTGGTGGAACGATGACTTGTTGCGTCTTTTCAGGAAACATGTTGCTGCAAGGAAAAAAGCTCTGAGATATTCATCTCAGATAAATCTTGAAGAATCCATCGCTGCCACAGAGGCGTGGAAGTCCGCAGTTAAAAATGCTAAAAGTGAGAGTTATAAGAGAAAAATAGATGAGATCAATAATCAACCACATACTGCTGCAGCATGGCGCTTTGTTAACAGTTTAAAGGATTTTAGTGTAAAGAGGCCCTCTTCATGGGACTATGACAACAACGGCAAATTTTTGCGAACATTAGCAGATCAGGTTCCTTCTAACTTTCATGTTAGTTTTCCCATATTAGCGGATGGGGGGTTTATACCCTTCTCTTACAAGGAGTTAATTGATGTTTTGGATTCTAGGAAGCGTGCCTCTGCTGGGGGGCTGGATGGTGTGACTTATGATATGGTTAAATCGTTGCCGGTTTCTTCTAAGAAGTCGCTTTTACATGTTTTTAATGTCTTGTTTAGGGAGTGTTCAATTCATGCGTCTTGGAGAAGGATAAAGATTGTTCCCATACCTAAGAGGAATGGAATGCTGGATGATTTTAGGAATTACAGGCCAATAGCCCTCATTTCTGTATTTTTAAAGCTGGTTAATATGATGGTAAAGGGAAGATTAATTGCTTCTGTGGATGAGCTAGGAGTTTTGCCGGCAAGATCCTTTGCCTACAGGGGGAAAATGTCCACAACAACCTGTCTTAATGAGTTTCTTTTCAGGGTGTCATATCTCAAGTCCTTGGGCTTGAGATGTGTTGTGGCATCTATTGACATCAGCACTGCCTATGACTGTGTCAATGTTTCTGTTCTTAGAAACATTTTAGTCAGTCAGGGTATTCCGTTGGACTTGATCGATTGGATATCGAACTTTCTCTCTGAAAGAGAGCTGTGTATGGGTGATTTGTCAGTCCGTGTTTTTAATGGCATTCCGCAGGGAAGTTGTCTTAGTCCGATACTTTTTAATTTGTATACCGTTGATTTTCACTCTCTTGAGGATGATTGCACCCTTGTATTTCAATATGCTGATGATTTTCTAATTCTTTCTTTTGACCACAATTTCCATTCAGCTGTAGCCAATCTTGATAATAAGATAGGTAGATTTCGTCAAATTTGCTCATCTCTTAATCTGCGATTTAATCCATCAAAGACCAGGTGCATGTTCTTTGGAAGGCGTGCTAATTTCAACATGGATCTTGAAATCGACCGTTGTCCTATTGTTCAGGTTAATTCCCTTAAGTTTCTTGGTTTGACTATCAAGAGCACGTTGAGTGTAAATGATCATTATGATCGTGTTTTGAAGGAATCGTCTTCGGCTACTAATCTGCTTAAAAGATTGACTAACATTAGGGGGAGTTTGAGTCCTCAAACTGGTTTGAAGTTCTATCGATCCTTCATTAGGGGGAAAATTGAATATGCGAGATCTACTGCGACTCATACGCCGATGTACATTAACAGGAAGATTCAGACTCTTCAGAATTCTGGACTTAGACGATGTCTGGGCCTATCTCCTTCAACTCCAATTCAGGCTATATATGCCTTGGCAAATGAATTGCCTCCACATTTGAGGTCAATTTACCTGGCATCTAAGGAACTTTTGAAAATTGCGTGCTGTAATCCATCTCTGATGGATTTGATTAGATCAGCGCCTACCTATCTGTCTAATAGTTACTCCTTTGTTTATAGGAGGTACAGGGACATTTTTGACTCGATTCCAGCAATCGGTGGGTGTGTACGTACTCTAAAGCTTAAGGTTTTTATTGAATCATCCTTTAACAGGGGCTCTGGTGTCTCAAAGGAGGTTCTCACTGCTCACTATTATTCTTCGGTTGACTCTTATAGGTCTGACAATTTCACCTTAGTTGATACAGATGCCTCAATAACGGATTGCTCGACTGGGTGTGCAGTTTTCAACATTGTAACAGGTCGCTTTTTCTTAAACAGACTACCTATCAGACTTTCATCCCTGACAGGGGAACTTATTGCTATCAAAAGGGCGGTTGATACTGCCATAGAAGATGGTGTTTCTCGTATTGTCGTCTACACTGACAGCAGGAATGCCTGTGTTTTATTGAAAAGTGCTGATTCTAAAAATTACCTAGTTTCGGATATTTTATATTCTATAGAGAATTCTCATATCCTTGAGGTGCATATCGTATGGGTTCCTGCCCATGTAGGAGTAGGTTTTAATGAAAGAGCTGACTTCTTAGCTAAACAGGCGATTTCTCTTGGGGCTCCTCTAGATATTAGTCTTCCATATGGTGATGCGATTAAGAGAATAATGGACTCCTTGAAACGGGAATGGCAGGAATTTTATTTATCTAGATCAAGACTTTCGGGTCGCTTTTTCTTCTCTTTGTTTCCTGAAATTCCCTCCAAACCATGGTACAGAAATGTTAAACTCCAACCGGTTGATATAAAAATTTTAAATAGACTCTTATGTGGTCACTGCTACAGTGGTGTTTATCTGCACATGATTCGTAGAAAATCAACAGATACATGTGATTTTTGTAACATGATCGACAATTCGGAACACCTAATTTTTCATTGTAGTCAATTTAATGATATTAGAGTGAAACACCAATTATTTCGTAATTTCTCAAATCTTTTTGATTTACTGAACTCTCATGATATTGGCATATATAAACAACTAGTTAATTTCATTGCTGAGGCAAATATACAAGATCGTTTTTAATTACTATACAACCGTTAGTCACTTAAGCGTTTATATACAGAAGTAGGCATTTTTCAATGCCCATCTTTTCCCGAGTTTAAATTGAATTTTTTGTGTGGGATACCCTGGCACTTTGCGAACTGCTCAAGCCATATGTTTAGTTTGTTTAGAAAACCAAAAAAAAAAAAAAAAATTTTTACGCTCTTTTTTCACTTTCTACTTGCAAGTTTTTCGAGTACGTGAACACGTTATGGTAACAATAAGCAACAATTAGTAACAATTTTTAGTTACTGAACAGACCTAATAATTTTTCTTTTTTAAAAATTTTTTAGAAAGTAAAATAACATTGAATCTAAGCCAAAATTAATTAAATTCAATTAAAGACACGGGAATATTTTTGAAATTATTTAATTTTCATAAAAAACATTACGCTGTTTTTTAAATTATCCCGATTTAATTAATTACCGATATTAATTATAGAAGGTCAAAGCACGTCACGATGGCCATTTCGTTACCGGTTGTGCTATTTTTTTTATAAAAATTAAAAAATTTATTTATTGCAAAGTGCCTGTGCATAGAAATAAATTATCGTAGTGTTTTTAGATATTTTATTTTTCATCCTCTTTCAACTCTATAAAAGAGCCGAAAAAAAGTCAGCCGTATACAGTGTAGAAAGAAAAATAGAATTACTGTTGGTTATTGTTATTTTTGCTCAGACTTTGATTTTTGTCCTTGCTTTATTGTTTGGACAAAAATCTTTAGTTTATTTAAAATGTTTGTCAGAAGTTTCCTGAAGATTTAAGTACGCCGTAACGAAATGGCCATCGAGACGTGCTTTGACCCTTATTAATCAATATGGGTAATTAATTAATTCAGGATAATTTAAAAGTAGAACAAATTTTTTATAAAAATTAAATTAATTAAATTCATTTTTGTTACAATTACTCTCGTCTAAAAAAAGTACTCGAACGGAAAAATAGTAAAAATTCGTATACTTTTGCAAACAGCTGATATTATAAGAACTTACTGTTGGAGAAGTTATCGCTTTCAGCCACACGAATCTTTGCAATATCAGTACCAAATTTTATTTTTGTTAAAATAAAAAGATTTTTGAAAATATCAGCAACATATTAAATATTCTGGTAACAATGTGTCTTTATTTTTTTAATTGAATTTGACCACTCTAAATATGCTTTAATATATTGAAATTTGTTTTCATTTAAACTTAAAAACAAGTACAACTTCATAAAGTTTAGTAAACAAAGAACACAAAAGAATAATAATAAAATACATTTTATTAAATTAAAGATTTTCATAAAAAACATTGCGCTGTTTTTTAAATTATCCCGATTAAATTAATTACCGATATTGATTATTGAGGGTCAAAGCACGTCTCGAGGGTCATTTCGTTACCGTTTACTTAACTCTTTAGGAAACTTCTAAAAAACATTTTAAATAAACTAAAAATTTTTGTGCAAACAATAAAGCAAAGACAAAAATCAAAGTTTAAGCAAAAACAACAACAATACTCGTATCATAAAAGTTCAACCAATAATTGAATAAAATTTTAATTAAAAAATATTTTGTTTTAAATTTAATAAAGAATTCTTATGACATCGTGAAACAAGCAATTAGGCTTAAGTTCGCTAATATATGTGATTATTTGTAAAGCAAATAAAATGTAATGATTTCCCGAATTATTTCAACCTCTTTCACCATTTTTCGTATCCATTACAAACTAGCGTAAGTTTTTTATTATATCAAATATTAAGAAGAAGAAATGAAACAGGTGTAAGTTAAACCGGCAGCTGACGAACAATGGGATTTTTTATAATTCATCACAAGTAATTAATACAAAAGTGATGCTTCGGTCCAACTGACAACGAAATTTCACTTGGATGTAACAAAAATAGGATCTTGACAGAGTAACTGACGATTCGAAGAGGGCCTATTAAAAGTACTCATACTCATTCGTCAGGTTTTAAAGGGTATTTTACGGACACCCTGCCAGATTTCTGGAAATTGTTTCAATATACTGTTCCGAGTTTCTTTATTATTAGCACGGAGATACCATAAGGTTCAAGAGCCTCAAAAGGTTTTTAGTTTACTAAGAAAGAAACAAACGGGCTCAAAATATCGTGTGAGATTTTTGGTTATCCTAATTAATGTTCTTTTTGAGAGGTTGTATGAGCTGAGGTTTTCGAAAAATTGTCAGAAGAATAGTACTGCGCATTTTTCGCATCTGTATACTGGGTATCGTCAAAGCTCATAGAACCTATTCGGCATCAACTGTTACGGCGAAGTGTGTTTGCGAAAAGTTGAATGTTGTGTATAATTCCGCCAAAATTTTATCATTTGGGGGCCTTACTTACCGGTACTGCAGAAGTATTATCACATTTATTCCATTGCAGCTGTTGTTCAATGGATGCCACAGCTTCCATAGGTTGTGGCATTGATTGCTGTAAACATTTCTGCTGATAATTAACTCTACTGATTAAAAACTCTATAAAGCTATTGAAATTTTGATTGCCAAATAAATTGTCTTGCTTTGTATATTGTTGCATAAAATCAGTAGCATTTTCAGGATTATAAGGTTTTATATCCCCATTTGGCATTATTTTGCTTATGCTAAAAAGACGAGTGTCCTCTATTTTGCGAACATCTTGTTGTGTTAAAATAAAGAAATCATTGCCCAAAATTAGGGGAACTGAAAGAAAAAATCTTAGTTTTAATGCATTTAAACACATTTTTGTGTCTTACCATGAACTGAAGGTGAAGCTTCTTCGGAAATTTGCACCAGTTTTCGAAGTAAAGGATTAGGTAACATATTTTTGCAGGGAAATAAGTTCGAAAAAAGTTATTTAAATATTTTTTTTAGAATTTTTGTTTAAAAAAAATTTTAATTTTGAAAGCAATATTTGTTTACAAAAGAAATTACAAAACGAATGTGTTTGTTTTTTTAATATATATTTTTTTTACAAAATAATAATTTGAAACAAGTTCTTAAAGTCTAATTTCGCATGCCAGAAACTTCTAACTTAATGGCTAAATTTTCATCCTTTATGGGTGTAGCAGTGGTAATGCCGATATCTTTATCCTTAGCGCCAAAATCAGGATAAAGCTTAGCCACTTGCCCCAGTGGAGTACACAAACGCCCTGAAAGTTCAGGCCTCTTGTTTGATTGAGAACGTTCAGCACTGACCACGATATCAAAAAGTGAACGCTGACCTATATTGCTTAAATTGCGCTTGGTAGCCTTTAAAAGTTGTGTACTGCTAGAACTGCTAGTGTCCATTGAATGAGGTGGCGATAAAGGTGAATCAGTTGTAGCTCTTATTATTGATTTACCTGCAGCATCACCTGACATTTAATTAACATTGAACCTACAAATTTTTAATTTCTTCGATTTTCTACTTACGTGCTAAATCTGTTTCTGACTTGACAGTAGCATCGCCACAAGCCGCTCTCACATTCTGTATACTTTCCAATATAACTTTGTGATATGGCGTTGTAGCACAACCCTTTATAATAACTTCTAGTTCAGCACACAACAGTTTATATTGATCGATTTTTTTATGACCCTTTAGTCGGTTCGCACTAAGATTAGGAAATGGTAATAATTCTCTTCTTGTCGATGCCGTATATAATTCATAGATATTCTGTTGACATTGTATTTCATCGGATTTGTCCATATCTTCTTTACTGATTTTTCGAATAAAGTTTGGCAACCAATGAAGATTACGCTGTAAATTGAAAACTATGGTGGTGCTCAACGTTAATGGAAAGTAAGGTGATCGGCAATATAAACGTTCTCGTGCTCTGTGTAAGTTTTTTTCTGGTTTCGTTTTAGACTTAAGCGGCAGAAGACGATGAGCCTTAATGAAAGCTGCAAAATCTGTAATACGATAATCAGCAATGCGGCCACCAGGACCTTCAGAAATAGAGGGTGGATCTTCAAGACATGAACGTGTTATTTGTAGAGCGTGTATGAAAATTTCACCGCCACGAGCGGAAAGCAAATGACTTGTGGTTTTTCCACCGGTTTTTCTTGAATTATACAATATCAGATCATATAACAAAAATGCGTTAATTATATAACAGATACCTTGGCATTTCCAATAACACCGAACGGCCATTTAGTAAAAAGTTAATTAAACAAGAACTTGGTCGAGATGTTACATCCACAGGTGTCACTCGATGTTGTGCCAGACAAGGTGGACAAGCTGACATATCAGAAGCACCACAACCTCTAGGGGTACACCATTTCAAAGTAACAGTTTCATATTCAGCTCCTTCTTTTATGCTAGTGGGTAGTAAGGCTTCATTGCCGCAAATTGAAGTGTGAGCATTTTTAGCATGTAGAATTTCTACATCATAATTCGCACTGGAATTGGCATTTTGTTCTTCCTAAAAAAGAATATATATATAATGAAATATAATTTGGATCTTTTAATATCCACCTTCATGGGTATGCCTGTCACAGTGGTACTGGCCAAATCATAGTGGCTCATAATAAGATGTGTCAGTTTGTTTGATATCTCCGGAGCACAAGTGGTGTGTATTTCTGTGGACAAACATGGCGATAGTTCCATTTTGCTGCGATTCGTCACCAAAGTTTCCATATTCTTTGGTACCATGTTGATAATAACTAAGTGACAATGATCTATGTGGAGCAGCTTCTTTTGAGTTACGGCCAGAGTATTTTGCTGCATTAAAACATTGTGAAAAATGTCTTCTAAACTCTTCATACTGGGATTATCACGAGCCGATGTTATACATATCACCCGTCCTTTATTAGGTATTTTCTCGTTGTTTATGTTGGAATTTTCCTGGACTTGCATTGAACTGATTTGATGTTCTGTTGGCTCCGCCAATGCCTCTATGGCTGCTCTTAGACCATGTATGACGGAGTAATCAGATGATTGCGGTGCATTTCGTTGTGGCACGCCCACCAATGCCATTGCATTTAAAACATGTGACATATTTTGTGTAGCAAATTTCCAAGTATTCACTATATGTGCAGCAGTGTCACTCACTATGAAACGTATTAACTTTCCACGCGGAAAGAGATCCCACACAATACGGCAATACTCTATAGACGATTCAACCGAACAAGTCCACAGACTCTTACTGAATTGTAGACCAGTTGAAATACCTGCAGCAGTAGCCGGCATTGATGTTTCTGCTGTACCGGTCTTACCTTTAAGGAAATCTAAAGGTATATAATCTTCACTCGAAATACTAAAATATTGTGTGTGGTCTAACACAAATATAGTCTTTTGATTTAAATCGTACATCTTCCTGAAGTTTTTAAGTTGATGTAATATGTAAAACCAATTCAAATATTGAAAAAGAAATTTTACGATAAATAACACTTTTTGTTGGAACTACTTGTCTCTCATATCATGTGTGAGATAAATAGGTAAACAAATATCCAGAGTTGCCAAATTCAAATGTTGCCAAATGCAAATGGATTACTTTTGCCATATAAAATAATATCAAATTAAGGGCCAGTTTCACAATGTCGCAATCGTTCGTTCGTTCGCATAATTACATTTAAAACAAAAACAATTTTTTAGAATTTGTTTTTGTTTTGAATGTAATTGTGCGAACGAACGAAGGATTGCGACATCGTGAAACTGGCCCTAAAACATGATTCTGTTTGATATTTAATTTGAATATTTATTTTACAAGCAATTTGGCTTTATCTTTTATTTTTATTTTTTTCAATATTTCGCTACTCCTTTGTGTAGCATTATTAGGAAAAAAATATTTTTTTAAACATAAAATAAACCAACAAAAAAGTTACAAAAATTTTTGCAAACTATAAATCTGAGCAACATTATCTGTGTCTGCATTAAAATTAATTCTCTGTACTATTGGTGTATTAATTATTTGTAACATTTCTAACATATAACGTCGTTTATAATTGTTTTCTTTGTTTATTTCTGCAATTTCAGGTACATAAATAGTGCTTAAATTGCTATCGTTTAGATTATTTTCAGCTGGGGAGCTGGTAATTATATTCTATAATAATATAAGTGTATTATGGCCTCTGAGGCTATTTATTACATATTGTTTGAATAAATGAAATGAAATGAAATTTAAGACTTATAAATCTTTGGTTCAATCATATTTCTTGTATATAAATTATTTTTATTTATATATTGTCTAACTAATATGTAAATTAAAAATTTACTAATTTTTTCTATTTAAAAAAAGAATAATTGTATTTAATATAGTATAAATATGAATTTTTGTTTTCTAATTTTTTAAGCACTAGGTCAGTTTATAAATAATAACAAATGTTTATTTATATTTTCAATATTTCGCCACACCTTTGGGTGGCATCATCAGGAAACAAAAATTAAATTTAAAAAAAAAAAAATTTAATTTTTGTTTCCTGTTTCCTGATGATGCCACCCAAAGGTGTGGCGAAATATTGAAAATATAAATAAACATTTGTTATTATTTATAAACTGACCTAGTGCTTAAAAAATTAGAAAACAAAAATTAACTAAAAAAGGTCAAAAAACATTCATTTATAAATATGAATTTATTATCTCAGGCTTAATTCCTATGTAATATTATTATTTTGACCGTGCTTGGCTTTATATTACAGAATGAAATCAATAAATAGTCTATTTGTAAGCTGAATAGGAAAATTTTTATCATTCGATATATTTCTAATAATCTCCTTATTCTCTTTATGGAACTCAAAATCACTAATCTTAAGTATTCTTTCTATCAGATTTTTAGTTGCATTTAGTGTGTTAAGAATAGTAATTAATGATTCTTCCAGAAGCCGTTGGTTTTTTATACTAATCTTAATAATAATAAATTATATTTTTTTTATAACAATATAAACATATTCAAGAAATAAAGTGCAATATTTATGAAGAGCAATATTGATTTTGAGTTTTTTTCCATATAGATTCTAGGGATAAGTTGATCTCTTGTATTGTGGAGGCGGCACATTGTTGAGTGAAAATTAAAAATTAAGAAGCTTAATGAGTTTTTAATTGCAGTTTATTAATTGAGTTGGTAGCTCTTTGGTATGTACATAAATATATGTGTATGTTGTTTAAAAATTATAAAAAAAATTATGTGGAATTGATTTTATTTTTGTTATTTTAAATTGTTTTTCTTGTACTTTTATTTCATGTCTGCTAGAAATAATCTTGGCTATGTTGTCAGTGATAATTCTTTTCTGCGCTCTAATTTAAGTAATTTTTCTACAAATCTTAATGTTGGTCATTTAAATTGCACTAGTTTGAATTTAAAGCCTAACTCTTCAAAATTTTTGGAGATCAAACATTTACTAAATGATGGTTTCCTAGATGTATTTGGTTTAAGTGAAACATGGTTAAAGGAAACAATCTCCACGAATGCTATTGATATTTCTGGATATTTATGCCACAGAAGCGATAGACCTAGCGGTAGGGGAGGCGGTGTTGTACTTTATGTTTCAAGAAATATTCAGCATAAGGTGATTCATGTGGGCACGAATTATGGAGTCGTAGAATGTTTGTTTATTGAACTTGTTCTTGATGGTGTGAATATTTTAGTTGGAATTGTATATCTTCCTCACGGTAATTTAGCTTCATTTGAAGATGAGGTGTCCGATTTACTAGTTCACTATTCTAACATTGTTATTATGGGCGATTTCAATAATAATTTACACGATAGAGACAAGTCCATTAGATTTCGTAACGTTTGTAGAGGATTGAATCTTTCACTGGTTCACAATTCAATACCTACTCATTTTGACGTTCGATTTAATTCTACCTCCTTACTTGATTGCTTCTTGGTCTCTTCTCCTGATTTAGTTGATATATCTAACCAATTTCAATGTCCAGGCATAAGTCGTCACTCCTTTATTTTTGTGTCACTCAAGATTTTACGGTCGGTTGTGCAACAATATTATGAGTTTTACGATTATGATGCAGTTGATTTAAGGGCGGTGGAATCTAAAGTTTTTAACTGTTGTTTTGATGAAATGAATATCACTCATTGTGTTGATGAACAGTTAAGGATTTTATATAACAACCTGAACATTTTGCATTCAATTGTTCCTTTGAAACGACGTTTTTTTAGAAATATTGGAGATGACTGGTTTAGTGCGCCTGAGATTACGTATCAACTGTCACTAAGAGATCTAGCATACAAAACATATTTGCGTGATAGAACTTGTGATAATTGGAGAGTTTTTTGTAGATGCAAAAACAAGGCTAAGTCTGTAATAAGGAAAATTAAGAAAAAAGCTCATGCTTCAATTTTTAATGAAAAGAGCAACAGGGAGTATTAAATAAAAATGGATTGGTTGACGGTGCTAAAAATTTGGATAATGTTGACCCGGATGATTTGAATAATGATTTTTTCTCTAACCAATTCATTGATTGTAACGGGATGATTGAGTTTTCTAGTTTTCCATGTAGTGGTTTCACATTTCGTTCAGTGGATGTTTTTGAAATGTTTAATGCTTTTAACTTCATCAGGTCGAGTGCAGTTAAATATGATGGCTTTGCTCTTAAATTTATTAAGTTAGTTATGCCAATTATTGCTAATCATATATTACATTTAGTTAATTCAATATTAACTACATCTACTTTTCCACTGTTATGGAAGGTTGCGAAGATCATTCCCAAAAGTAAGAGATGTGTTATTGCTGGTAGCAATGAATTTAGACCAATATCTATTTTATCAATCTTATCTAAGATGGTGGAACATATTTTAAAAACTCAAATCGTAAACTATATAGATGAAAATGACTTGCTTCATGATTGTCAGTCTGGATTTAGATGTAACAGAAGTACAACATCATTGCTCCTTGGTCTGACTGACAACATTAGAAATAATATTTCTAAAAAAAGGAGTCTGTGTATTATTATCTTTGGACTTCTCTAAAGCGTTTGATAGAATTAAGCACTCCCTTCTGATTAAAAAACTGCATAGAAATTATGGTTTTTCATCAACTGCTTGTAAGTTGATATATTCCTATCTCTCCAATAGAATGCAATATGTTTTCTGCAATGGTCGTTCTTCGATGTTGCTACCTGTTTACAGTGGAGTTCCTCAGGGATCCGTACTTAGACCATTACTTTTTATCATGTTTATGAACGATCTTTTTGATGTAGTTTCGAGTAATATGTGTCTTCCATTTTCTTTTGCAGATGACGTGCAGCTCCTATTTCGAGGTACTGCGGAATTTCCTGATGTTTTGCAAAACATGCTTGATTTCACTATGGGTTTACTTCTAACTTGGGTCTCTCAAAATTGTTTGTTGATCAATATTGAGAAGACTAAGGCTATGTTGTTTGGTATATGTAAAAGTAACACATTTTCAGTTAAATTTAATAACAATTCTATTGAATTTGTTGATAAACTTAAATGTCTTGGTGTGATTCTTGACACAGCCTTAAGTTTTGAATGTCATGTTAATTCTCTTATTTCTAGAGTTAATTTTACTTTACGTAGATTATATAGTTTGAATTTGCTATTGCCTTTTCATATTAAAAAAAGAGTTGTACATGGTCTAATTATGCCAATTTTCTTATATGCATTAGAGGTATATTCTGGTACTTTTGGATATATCATGAGAAAGGTTAGATTATCCTTTAATAGAGTTATGCGGTACCTTAACTCGCTTAGAATACGTCAGCATGTTTCGCCCTACGTTTTGAAATTTTGTGGTTTTTCGTTAATGGAATTTGTTAAGTTTAGGATATTGTTGCACTTTTATAGATCATATAGGTTACAAACACCTAGGTATTTGGTTAATCTTTTCCCGTTTTGTAGATCGACTAGAAATAGACAATTGATAATTCCTACATTAACTCCCATATTGGAGCGTTCATTCAGCGTGAGAGTGGCACGAGCTTATAATGCTTTACCAATATCTTTGAGGATTTTTGAATGTTCTGCTAATGCTTATAAGATTAAACTATTTCATGAGCTTTCAAGGAATGAATAATTAATTGACTACTTGATACTTACCGAAGCCGTACCTGTTACTTTTATTATTTCTGTGGCCTATCTATCTGCTTTCCAATAGCGTAACAATTGTTTTCTAAATTTTTTGTGACAGACTTCTGATATATATATTTAAATTAGTGCAAAATAAATTTATACATGTATTTTTTTTATATTTTTCTACTGTTATTACTTTTAGTATTGTTTTTAATTTAAATATTTTTCTTTTTTATTAATTTTACATAATAAAATAATTGTTATTTATTAATATTACTTGTTACCGCCGCCACTGTATATTGTATTTTATTGTAGCTTACTTACATACAAACAAACATATATGTATATAAACAAAAATTCCTTATTTTACATATCTTCTCATTCCACCGTTGTCCTTATTTACTCTATTAAAATATTCATTTAAATTGTACTAAATTTGTAACTGTTCCGCTTAATAACGGTAGTCTCTTGTTTTGTAAAATATTTAAAATCGAAAGATCATTTTTAAAAGTAAAAAAGTAGTTCTTATTGTGACACGGTGGAAACAAGTTGTTTTAAAGCGCGATATACGCAAATTAATAATTAATAAACAAAGCGTGCATATTTAAGCAAAAGTAAAGTGTTTTAATATTAATATTGTGTAGCTCTTGAAAGTTTGTATTACGCCGTGCGAACTCAACATTCTTTAAAACAACTTTACATAAAAACAATTTAGTTGAAAACAAAAAAACACAATTTGTACATAAATCTTGTGTGTATCTCTTAAAATCAATATATCGCAATTTTATTAAAAAAAAATTAAAAATTAAATCGTGTTTCATAAAAGACTAAATAAAATGTCTCAAACCGATTTTAATTGTAATAAATGCGAATTAAAAGACACCGTTCGTATGGTGCAGTGTGATTCCTACGATAAATGGTATCATTTTGAGTGTGTAGGGGTAGACTCAAATATTGCTAATGAAAGCTGGAGTTGTTCAAAATGCCACGAAAAATCAGTGGTCCAAATGAACATGCCCAAAACTACTCAACAATTGCCGCCGGTTGATACAATCGCCGAATTTTCCGACGGAACGCAAGGAACGTCGTCATCTACAAATTACGAATGCACTAGAAAACCAAATAATGTGCCTAAATCAACGACTATTGCCCAAAATGCAATAGAAACGTTAAAATCGTCTCATTCAACCGTCGTGCAAGATAATGATTCCAGTAAACGGCACTATGAAACTCCCTGTGCTTCGAAGTTGTCCTCTCAAACACAGCTTCGGCTGCAAATGTTGGAGGAAGAAAAAGAGATTCAACGCCAGTATTTGGAAAAGAAATATAGAATACTTTCTCAAGGTGACTCAATGCAGCCGTCGTGTTCCTTTTCACAAGCATTTTCGTCTTCCCAACCAACAGCTACGCAGATTGCAGCAAGACAGGTAATACCTAAAGAACTTCCAAATTTTGATGGTAACCCAGAAGATTGGCCGCTCTTTATCAGCAATTATAGGAATAGCACAGAATTAGCCGGTTACACTGATGGTGAAAATTTAATGCGCCTTCAGTCGTGTCTCCGTGGTCGTGCTAAAGAACTGGTAAAAAGTAAATTGCTAGTTCCATCTATGGTGGGCGAAATAATTCAAACTCTTGAAATGTGTTTCGGTCGTCCAGAGCATATACTAGACTCTATGATAGAAAAGGCAACAAAAATTCCTCCATTAAAAGACAAATTAGATAGTATTATTGAATTCGCTCTTACTATTCGAAACATTTGCTCGACGATGGAAGCTTGCAATATGACGGCTCATTTAAATAACCCAATGCTTGTTAAAACTTTAGTCGAAAAATTGCCAAACAATCATAAGCTCAATTGGGCTATGCACCCAAAAGAAAATAAGGTTCCCATAGTGAAATTGTTTAGCGATTGGATATACGCTATAGCTGTTGCAGCTAGCCAAGTAGTATCCCCAGCAATGTGTAAGAAAAGCGGTTCAGTGAATACGCATCAAAGTAGCACAAATAAGCCAATTTGTTTTTCATGCAAAAGCGAGGCTCATAAAATCCAGACTTGTGGTGAGTTCGCATTATTAAATTTAGATGCTAAATGGAATTTAGTAAAAGAAACTAAATTGTGCCGTCAGTGTCTAAATCTTCATCGTCGTAAATGTTTCTCAAACAAACAATGCGGTATTAATGGCTGTACATTAAAGCATCACCCATTGTTGCACAAGCATGCTAATGTGCCCGAACGAAGAGAAATAGTAAACGCACATAGTGATGAAGAGAGATCGTGTTTCAGAATACTACCAATCCGTGTTTACTTTAATGGTGGCTTTGAAGATACATACGCGTTTTTGGATGAAGGCTCATCAGTGACTCTAATGGAGCAAACATTCTTTAACAAACTGGGACTAAAAGGTAAGAGTGAACCTCTAGAGCTACGATGGACAGGCAATACTACACGGTCTGAAGATGATTCAATGAAAATTAACCTGGAAGTTTCTAGCGTACAAGCTAAATCCAAATTCTCTTTATACGACGTCCGTACAGTTAAAAACCTTGATTTGCCCATTCAGTCTCTGAATTTTGCTGAAATATTAAAAGTTAGCCCGTATCTCAAAGGCCTACCAGTAAAATCATATAAAAATTCCAAACCAATGATTTTGATTGGGCTCAACAATTGGAGAGTGGCAGTCCTGATGAAAATAAGAGAAGGTGACCGTGGGCAACTAATAGCAACAAAATCACGCTTAGGCTGGACGTTGCAGGGTGGTGGAAAAATTTCAGAAAAGTCAGCCTCATTAAACATTCATACATGTAAGTGCGAGGACCGGTATAAGGAGCTTCACGATGAAGTAAAAGAGTATTTTGCCCTAGAAGTCTCGCAGGAGAAAAATATTTTATCAGCCGAAGATGAAAAAGCCATGCAGATTCTTCAGAGTACAACTGTAAAGAAAGAACAACAATTTGAGGTAAATTTGCTTTGGAGAAATAAACAAGTATCGTTGCCCGATAGTTACGAGGTCGCATGTCATCGATTAAAGTGTCTGCAGAAAAAGTTTATAAAGGATCCACAACTACAGCAAACCATGCAAGCTCAAATTGATAAACTTCTGCTTAAAGGCTACGCAAGAAAGGTGTTGGGCTCAGAAGTATATTCATATCCCGGTCGTACGTGGTATCTCCCAATTTTTGTAGCACTTAATCCTAACAAACCAGGTAAAATACGTCTAGTGTGGGATGCAGCAGCAAAGTCGAACGGTGAATCCCTTAACGATTTTTTATTAAGTGGTCCTTACCTGCTCACCTCGCTCTTTAATATTTTAATTGAATTCCGAGTTGGTCAAATCGCGATTTGCGGCGACATAGCTGAAATGTTTCATCGAATTAAAGTAAAGGATGAAGATATGCACACACAACGATTTCTGTGGCCCGCAAGCAGTAATCAAAGTGAACGTCCTACTTTGTACGTGATGAAGGCATTAACTTTCGGCCTTAACTGCGCGCCGTGCATTGCCCATTTTGTTCGAAACAAAAATGCAGAAGAATTTCGCGATAAGTATCCCCGAGCATTTAAAGCAATTACGAGCTACCACTACATGGACGATTTTATCGACAGCGTCGACTCAGAAGAAGAGGCCCTTGAACTGGCGACAAACGTTAAGATGATCCACGCTTCTGGAGGTTTCCACATGAGAAATTGGGCTACAAACTCTACTTTAGTTAGGCAACATTTATGCGACGATGAATCAGCCGCAAGAAATTTGTTTGGAGCGATGGAGAAAATTCTCGGTATGTATTGGGAATCCAATAATGATGTTTTTCGGTATAACTCCAGATTCTCAAGGCTTAAAAGAGATGTGTTTCAAACGAATGTGGTTCCCACTAAAAGAGAAGTCCTTCAAGTTCTGATGTCTATATTTGATCCACTTGGACTTGTCTCACATTTTACAATTGGCTTGAAAATTTTACTGCAAGATGTTTGGCGCTCAGGCACACAGTGGGACGAAGAACTTAATAAGGAGCTGTTTGTAAAATGGCATTTGTGGCTCTCGAATTTGAGCAAAATATCATCTATAGTTATCCCTAGATGCTACTCTAAACTTCTCAGAATAACTGCTGATGTACAACTGCATACGTTCGCTGATGCAGGCGAAAATGCATATGCAGCCGTAAGCTACTTTCGAGTTAAATATAATGATGACGTCGACGTGTCGATTGTCGCAGCTAAGTCAAAGGTTGCTCCTTTAAAGCCTATGTCAATACCCCGATTAGAATTGCAAGCAGCTTTATTAGGCGCCCGTTTAGCCACGAAAATCCAGAGTGCTACAAGGCTTCGTTGTTCAGAACGCTTCTTTTGGTCCGATTCCAAGACGGTTTTGTCTATGGATCCGAAAAACTTCAAGGCATTCGTAATGTATAGAGTCGGTGAAATTTTGGAATCAACCGACACAACCCAGTGGAATTGGGTTCCAACAAATTTAAATCCTGCTGATTTTGCTACAAAAGTAGGTCCAACAGATAACGATATGTGGACGACAGGACCCGAGTTTCTGAAGCGCAATAAAAGTGAATGGCCAAAATCTGCAGATTTAGGTAACCCCGATAATGAAGAGGTACGTAATCGTCTTTTGCATATCGATTTGCTTAAAAGTTTCTCTTTAAATTTCGAATATTTCTCATGTTGGAGACGACTCTATAGAGCCTTAGCCCTGTTTCTGTTTTATATAGAAAAATTAAAGTCTGTAGTCCACGGCTTCAAAATACAAGACGACAATATATTTGAACGTATCAGAAAATCCAAAAATATCTTATTTAAATGCGCGCAACTCGGCGAATTTTCTGATGAGATATGGAGTCTGCAGAACTGTAAAGAGATCGAGAGAAGCAGTCAATTAAAGCGATTCAACGTTTTTCTGGACGAAGATGGTGTAATTCGGACTTGTGGCAGAGCAAACACGTTAAGCTGCAATCAAGCGATAGTTTTACCTCATGGCCACTATATAACTTTTCTCGTAGTCCGATATTATCATGAAAATTACCATCATTGTATGCACGAAGCAGTGATCTGTAGAATAAAGTCATATTTCTATATCCCCAAATTAAGAGCTCTCTATAAAGTAGTTCGACGGAAGTGTCAATTTTGTAAAAACGAAGCAGCTGTGCCCCAACTACCACAAATGGCCTGTTTGCCGCTAGCTCGACTAGCAAGTTTTGAACGTCCATTTACTTACGTTGGTATTGACTTTTTTGGCCCTTTATATGTAAACGTTGGCAGACGTAAAGAAAAAAGATGGGGTGTACTGTTTACTTGTCTGACAGTGCGAGCACTACATATTGAAGTGGCACATAGTCTCGACACAAGTTCGTGTATTATGTGCATACAAAATTTCATAAGTCGGCGTGGCACTCCAAGAGAAATATATACAGATAATGGCACTAATTTCAAAGCTGTGGAAAAAATCATCCGAGAAGAAAATTTAAGTCTTCGACAAGTCTCCTCGAAATACGACGAAATTAAATGGTGGTTCAACCCTCCAGCGGCTCCACATATGGGCGGTGCATGGGAGCGATTGGTAAGGACGGTTAAATCAAATCTTCACACCATGTGCCCTGCATTTAAATTCAACGACGAAACTCTAAGATGTGCCCTATGGGAAGTTGAGTTCATCATAAACTCTCGTCCATTGACATTTGTAGCCCTGGATTCATGTGAAGACGACCCCTTGACTCCAAATCATCTTCTTCTTGGGTCTGCTGCAGGCAACAAGCCTTTGTTAGAACACGATCATGATCTCCGGCACCGGTGGCACCAGACGCAAAAGTTTGCTAATCATTTCTGGCGAAGGTGGGTGCGAGAATATGGCCCAAGTTTAGTGCGACGCAGTAAGTGGTTCGAAAAAACAAAACCCCCGACAGTAGGAGATGTAGTCGTCATAGTCGATGATACGCTTCCACGAAATAGTTGGCCAAAGGGCATTATTACAAAAGTCTTTCCCGCGAAAGATGGTCAAGTTCGGCGTGTCGCGATCAAAACAAATTCCAGTACATATGAGAGGCCCGTGGCAAAAATAGCAGTCTTAGACGTCGGTAAAAAGGATGGCAAGCTCATGGGCACCTAACTCGCTTACGATGGGGGGAATGTTACCGCCGCCACTGTATTTTGTATTTTATTGTAGCTTACTTACATACAAACAAACATATATGTATATAAACAAAAATTCCTTATTTTACATATCTTCTCATTCCACCGTTGTCCTTATTTACTCTATTAAAATATTCATTTAAATTGTACTAAATTTGTAACTGTTCCGCTTAATAACGGTAGTCTCTTGTTTTGTAAAATATTTAAAATCGAAAGATCATTTTTAAAAGTAAAAAAGTAGTTCTTATTGTGACACGGTGGAAACAAGTTGTTTTAAAGCGGGATATACGCAAATTAATAATTAATAAACAAAGCGTGCATATTTAAGCAAAAGTAAAGTGTTTTAATATTAATATTGTGTAGCTCTTGAAAGTTTGTATTACGCCGTGCGAACTCAACATTACTTAAGCAGAATATTGTAACCGATTATGGCCAAGAGGCTAGGTTATTAAAAAACAAATATATAAAATAAATAAATAAAAATAATGTATCGTAATTGTTATTTTAAATTAAAGTATTCAAAATACTAATGATGTACATCAAATAAAAAAAAATATTTTCACTCCTATTAAGTATCTAAACTTAATACTAGGAATAAATACATTTCACGTAAGTGCCTGTTTGTTATAAATGAACTGCTGAAGAATTATCAGGCCACTTTGTTAAGCTGTTATATCTGTAGATCACAGATTAATAATATTTATCTTTGCTACAGATAACGCAATGTGTTTCTGAAATCTGTTTCATTTCATTACAGATTGCGTCGTCTCAATTCGTGTTACATGTTTCACTTCGAGTTGCAATCCAGGTTTCATTAACATCAAAATGTTTTGATATTTTTCGGTTGCATTGAAACAGATTGCATTGCTTGTATCGCTGTTTCATCATTTTATGTGTTTAGTACATTGACAACGAGCAAGCTGTAAACATCTAAGTAATTAAGAAAGAACAAAATGGGATGTGAAAAGTAATAAAGCATTTGAAAAATTAGTAATTGAATATAAAAATATTGCTATAAACGCAAGCATTAAAAAAGTTAAAAACAGGATTAATTTTTGCATCCTCTTTTCTGCGTGATGTTCATGTTATAATATAAAATAATAGAACTGAGATTGCGTTTATGGTTTTCATCGTTGGTTTCAGTATTTGTGTCGAAACATGAAACCTGGGGGCTAATTCCGGGACTCGTGATCGAAATAAATTCGTATCGAAATTAAATTCGATCGTGCGAGTTTTTCTGATGATGGCACTCGTTACCTTGCGAATCGATTTTTTAATAAAGTGTTGTAAAAGATTTAAAAAAAAAACCTTAACCAACACTACAAATATGTAAACAAAAAACATATGCTTACAAAGAAAATTAAATAATTTATCAAAAGAATTGGGAATTTATTTTATGATTTTGAAAGTTTTTTCTTTTGTAATCGTAAATGGACGTAAATTTATTTTTTTATTCTTCGTCATCAGAGTCTGAGAGTGAGTGTGATATAAATGTAAAATTTGTTCCAAACTGAATGTTGTACTCTCAATTTATATAAGTTCCTATTTATAGAAAATAAAACAAATAAATTTAAATAATAATTTAAAACTAATTCATTTATAATTATTGTAAATTTTATTTATGAAAAAAAAACAGAAAGGTAAACTTCAATGCGAAAAAAATAAAAAAAATTCTTAATAAATTAATACTTAAAAGAAGTCTGTTACCAATAGCTGTTCATTGGCATGTATTTGGTAAAATGCCTTTGGCCAAATTGCTGTGCTCAGACATAAACTCAGCAAGAATTTGTCTTTGTCTGAAATTTACTTTTGTTATATTCGACCTAATAATTAATATTAATTATTTAATTTGCATAAAATTTATTAAAGATTTAACTTACATTTTTTAGTTGTTTGCGAAATAAATAAACTGTGGTTAATTTTGAAAAACTGTTGTGGCACTTTTAAAGCGTTTAAACAAGAATAATTATTTTTTACTTTTTAACAAAAACTATAAACCGTTAAGTTACTCGTTAGAGTTTGTGTAAAAACTCCTTTACAATGGTGCAAAAAAAAGGAAGTAATACAAAAAAGTACGAACATCTATACGAATAATTAATTAATATAACAACTAAAATCTTAAATAAACACTTGTAATTCAACAAACTATTTAAAAATAAAATTTCGACACCAAATTTGGTATCGAAAAAAACTCGCACGGTTCCATTCGATCGTACACTCGCTATCGAGTGCCATCATAAGAAATTTCGATACAACTTACTCGATACCGAGTGCGAGAATCCCAAAATTAAAAAAAAAAATTCAACTTCGAGTAAATTTCGCACGGTATCGACTGCGAGAATTAGCCCCCTGAATGTGAAACGTGTAGCAGAAACAAATTGCGTTGTCTGTAGCCAGCATTACAATTTATTCGTTCGCTATTTGCCTTAAAATAAATAGTTGGCCACACTTTAAAGTACTTTATTTAATGCCAGTCTGTACGTTATACCGTTAAGTTATAAATAAATTTTTAGCCAATACACAGTATTTAACTTACAATTTTATATTAAAATAATTAACACATGAATTTTTAAAGCGAGTATCCAATGCGATTTTAATATACATACATATATAGGTACTTTTTAAAGTAACGAAAAATATACATATTTTGATTTATTTTTTATACCTATTTAAGCCTTTTTTTAGCATCTTTAGATTATGAATGAAGTTCACATTACAGACTCTAGGTGTCGTTGCATTAATTTTAAATTTTCAACAGGAGAATAGTTTTGTTTATAGATGTTTTAAATTTAATAAATTAAATAATCTTTATTAACCTGCTTATCATCTAAAACTTTCCTTAACAAGTCACTAAATGGTCAATTATTTCGAAATGTTGCTGTTTTGTTTGATGCAATTTTAATGAATTACTTTGGGTGAACGTGCTGTGGCACACACCACACGTGTAGGGTCTCTCGCCCGTATGTATGCGTTTATGTATATTTAAATCTTTCGAATGTTTAAAGGCCTTTTCGCACTGCTCACATTTATACGGTCGTTCATTGGAATGTGTACGCATATGTATTTTTAACTTATTAGATCTTGCAAACGCTTTTTCACATACAGTACATTTGAAAGGTTTTTCTCCAGTATGTGAACGACGATGTGCTTGCACATCACAAGGCCTATAAAAAGCTCGATCACAAAGGTCACATTTGTAAGGTTTTTCGCCAGTATGACGTCTAATATGAACATCTAAATTAGATTGTGTATCGAATTTGGAACCGCACAAGGTACAAAGGAAACGTTTTTTGGGCAATATAACACGTTCTGGTTTTTTTGGCGTAATATCTGGATTGTGTTTTATTTTCATATGAGCCAGCAAATAATATTTGCTTGTATATGTGCCTTCACATTGTTCGCAAGCAAATTGACGAGGAAATTTTCTTTGTTGTGTTATGTGTTCTTCAATAGGTTTGTCTTTATGATGAGTTCTCATGTGTGCGTACATGTTATGCCGTCGACCAAACTTAGCTGGACAATATGGACATTGTACCTTTAAGTCTTCCGGAACATGCGTATGACGTTTATGTCGACTTAATAATCGAGAATTAGGAAAAACTCTATCACATTGATCGCATGGTGTAGGTATATTATCATCTATGTTGTGCCTTAATTTCTTAGTCCGAGCAGGAGTCTTAATTTTCATATCTTTTGTTTTTTCTGAATTAGTTTCCTTTGCCCAATCCGAATCATTAGAACAGGCTGATTCACTTTCGCTATCGGAAAATGCTTCTTCGGATTTTGGAAAATCTTTATCAAAAATATCATCAGTCTCAAAATCGTTTTCACATTCAGACATAGACTCATTTTGCTTTGACTGTGTCGATTCCAGAACATCTATAGGAGCAATACTAAAATGTATAGTCAACTGTAAAGCTTAGAAAGATATCTAATTCATAAACTAACTAACCTGTCTTTAATTTCATTATCTTTAAAATTTTTCCTACATTTTTCTAATCCCGCACTGACATATCCACTTCCCTCTTCTGGTACTTCAAGTTTTAATTCTACTTCGAATTTTGCTAGCTCCTGCTTATTAACTTCTTCCGTCACATCGTCCTCCATTTTTATTTCTAAACAATTTTTTATATCAATCTGTGCTTCTTGTAGGCAATCGATGGGCTTGTCTTCATTGTTATTGCTGAATTCAGTTAGCATAGACCAAAGCTTTACATTTACTTCTTTAACTTGTTGAACAAAAGTGTAGGCGGCTTTAATTTTACGTACACAACATCCACAGATAGCTTGAGGCATTTCGTTGGACTTTCCGTCTAGCATCTTTTTTTTATTAAAAAAAATTGATAAACTTGAAAACGTTGTCTTCAACTTTCAACTTACATCAATATGGGTTAGGTCCTTGAGAAAATCGGCATACGATGTTGTTTTATTCTTTTCAGTTATCAGCTTAGTTAGCAGTTGTAAGCCCTTAGAGCCATTTAAACACGTGCGACACTTATTGGCAAAATGTTTATATTTACCCATCTCGCTGAAAGCTTAAATTTGTAGTAAAAATTATTAATATTTTTTTTGTTTATATGGATTATTGTTTACAATTGTTTTTGGTTTGTTTTTTACACTCACTGCACAGTGATAGCAATACACTTGGAAAAATGATATTTATATATATTTTTTATGTATGTAGTTTGACATTTAGCGTTTACGGCACCTGTATTATTTCGCCATGATTTATACCAAGGCAGATTTATTTTACCAGGTAGTGTCGTCCGGCCAGCTGGTTTGTAGTTGGAAATGTCAAAAGTTTTTGTATTTTCCTTTGCTTGTTTACGAATTTCAAAAAACACTAACAACAAGCGTTTGCGAGACAAAGCAAGCATGTATATGGAGAACAATTATCTTTTATTTCTCTTTGTGTTTTTGATGTTTCCAACGCACAAAACAACAATAAAAAAGCATGTTGTTTTTGTAAATGTTGTATTACCGCTACTACCTAGTAAAATAAATCTGCCTTGATTTATACTTTTGTTTGAAAATTAATATATATTGAAAAAATTTAATGGTGACTCAAGCCGTTTTAAGACGACAATTTTATTTATATTTTCAAATTACATTTAAAAACTAACGTTTTATTTTGCATATAAGTTTTCATGAAAAGATCACCAACATACCTCTACCAATCGTTCATTTATCATAAGAAATTACAAACGCATTAAAGAAATAAAACAATTTTAATAATATTTATAAATATGTATTTCAAATAAAAATACTGAATCTTTACATTGCTTAATATGTAAAACTATTTTATATTTGTATTATTACTCTAACAGTTACAATTGTTATAAAAATTGATTCGAACAAATTATATTTATGTATCTTAAACTATTGGTTAAATGGTGGAAAATTAACTCCGACTTGAGGCGGCGCTGGTTTATCGGCTACTACAAAATGTTGCTGTTTGGTTTGATGTAGTTTTAATGAATTACTTTGGGTAAATGTGCTGTGGCATACACCACATACGTAGGGTCTTTCACCGGTATGTATGCGTCTATGTATAGTTAAATCCTTAGATTGTTTAAAGGCTTTTTCACATTCATCACACTTGTAGGGACGCTCATTGGAATGTGTACGTATATGAACTTTCAACTTATTTGATCTTGCAAATCCTTTTTCACATATAGTGCATTTGTATGGACGTTCTCCCGTATGTGAACGACGATGAGCTTGGACATCAGAAGGTCTATAGAAGGCTCGATCACAAATATCACATTTAAAAGGTTTTTCACCGGTATGTCGTCTTATATGAACTTCTAAGTAATATTGTGTGTCGAATTTGCCCCCACATAACGTACAAAGGAAACGTTTCTTGGGTAGTAAAACTCGTTCTGGTTTCTTCTCTGCATTCGGATTGTGTTTGGTTTTCATGTGAGCCAGTAGATAATATTTGGTAGTATAGGTGCCATCACATTGTTCGCATGCATACTGCCGGGGAAGTTTTCTTTGTTGTATTATATGGTCTTCTATTGGTTTATCTTTGTGATGTAATCTCATGTGTGCGTACATATTATGACGACGTCCGAATTTGGCTGCACAGAAGGGACACTGAACCTTTAATTCTTCGGGCACGTGAGTTATTCGTTTATGACGTTTCAATTGACTAGCATTAGGAAATACTCTATCACACTGTTCGCATGTAGTAGGTATATCATCATCCACATTTTTTTGTTTAGCTTTTCTAGATTTTACTGAGGTTTTAGATGTAGCACTAGCGTCTTTTGTTTTAGTTTCTTTAGCCCAATCTGAATCATTTGAAGATTCGGAATCACTATCGCTATCTGACATTTCGTCCGTTTTTTTAAAATCATTATCAAATTTGTCGTCAATGTCGTTATCTTCTTCACACTCTGACTGGGAATTGGGTTCGAGAACATCTTTTTCGGGAGTACTAAAATGAAAAGCATATTTCAAGATTCTCTTGTTTATTTGTTTGCATTAACACTTACGTTTCAAGTACATCTTTGACGGGAACACTAAAATGTAGAGTATAGTTGTGAATTTCTCTTACTTATTTGTTTACATTTACACTCACGTTTCCTTTTTTGCTGCTGATAGTTGTCCTATAGTTAAACTTGCATCACCGTTACCGTCTTCAGGCTCTTCTTTCTTAAATTCCACATTAAATTTTGGCAGTTCATTTTTGTCTTCTCCGGTCTCCTCGTCATGTTCCATTTTTATTTCTAAACAATCTTGAATATCGATCTGAGCTTCTTGCAAGCAATTAATAGGTTTATCGTCTACATCCGTTTCGTGGAGCATTGACCATAATTTTTCATTAACTTCATGGACTTGTTGTACAAAAGCGTGAGCAGATTTTAGTTTGCGTATGCAGCATACACATATTGTTTGTGGGAGTTCATTAAATGTTTCATCCATCATCTATTTAAAAGAGACATTACAATTTACCATTAAAAGTCAACATTATCTTTTAATTACATCAATGTTGGATACATCCTTTAGCAAATCGCCGTAAGTTTTTGTTTCTTCTTTATCTTCTGCTACCATTTTTTTAAGTAGTTGTAGTCCCTTTGAACAATTTAAACATGTCCTGCATTTGTTTTTAAATTTATTATTTTTACCCATTTCGATTCAATAATTTTTCTAATGTTATTCTTCGCCTATTCCTATTGCATGTACTAATGCTGGCTTGCAAACATTTTGCTATTTTTTCTTCTGTTATTCACAAATCAATAATAACTTAAAAGGGACTACACTAACAGAAATTATACGCTGTATTTGACCGGATTGTAAATATTTCAAATAATGTTAAGAAGTCAATTTATTAAAACATTGCACAAGGCGAATTGAATACTAGGTAATCGCATGACAAGGCAAATTGATAACAGGTATACTCACGGCGAAAATAAATACAACACTGCGATAGAAACATGTACATTTTGTTTTTGTACAAATAGTTTTCGGCTGTCAAAATCAAAGGAGATTTTAACTTTTGACACTCGAAGAAGGAAAAAAATTTTCGCCGTGAGTATACCTGTTATCAATTTGCCTTGATCGCATGAGTACAAAAACAAAAAAACGCATATATTTTGTTAGTGTAAATTTACGTGTACATGTTTCTTAACAAAGAGGAAAAATATAAAAAAAACAGAAGAAAAAGAAATTTCATAAAAAATGAATTTACATATAATAATTTGCACACCATAGACTCCAATAAGTGAAAAAATGTTAGGTAGTTGTTTATTGTCGCAAGCCGCACAATAACAAATTTTTCAAATATTTTATTTATAAACTTTAAAAATGTTTCTCAAAGAAACGTTTTCTTTTTTAAAAAAAGTTTTGTTTAGTTTATTTTATATTATATTTTTCTGCACTTCTTGGACACACACACACTTTTCACATAACGTTTAATTCGCGAATTCTGTACTATCAACAAATTAATTATTTAATAATATTTTCTTGATTATGAAATTGAAAATTTTTTCGTTTTTTAAATGGCGCGTCAACAAAATGTAAACAAATTTTGACGCTGTTTCGTAAAAATGTGTAAAGCGAATTCGATCACCTGCCCTATTAGTTTTACCTAGTATTCAATTTGCCTTGACATTGCACAAATAATATTTGATTTTTATTTTACCATGCTACTATAATAAACAAAAATAAAAAAAAATGTTTATTCGCTTAAACGAAAGCTGGATGAAAATATGATAACACACTTTTTTAAAAGTCACTAGTGAGTTATCTGATTATTTATCTGTGATTCAAATATCATAAGCAGTGATCATCGAATGCATTTTTGAAGTCTACTGTTTGTGAATTTGCACAACATAAAAATTATAGAAATGTGTTTGTAGGCGTTTAATTATTAATATTTATGGCAATGAATATGAAAATTTTGTTTCTTAAATACATAAAATTACAAATTTAATGTTCATGTTTATTTCTATTGAGCATCAATACTGATGAATTAAAGTACCTTTTTTCTTTTTACGAAGCAAAAAATTGGAAGGTAGTTTTTATATTAAAACAAGTAAGAGTGCTCTATTCGGCTATGCCGAATGTATCTATGTAAATCTAGTTTAGAGAAGTAACGCGAATCAAAAAAGAAAATACTGGGATTCGGCTATGCCGAATCTTATATACCCTTCACCATCTATGTAAATCTAGTTTAGTGAAGTAACTCCAAATAAACAAAATATTGGGATCACGAATCTTATTTACCCTTCACCATCCATCTAAATCTAATATAGTGAAAGTAAAAAAGCAAATATTCAGGCGACAGAGAATTAAAAAATAAAAAAAAAATTGGTACTGCATCTATATTATTTAACCTAAAAATTCCATCGGCTCTTAATGGGCTAAGCTTTAAAATGATACCCATATTGATATTTAAAAAATTTGAAAATTTCAGAGCCCCGTAACTTGGGTGTGCGCATATTTTTTCACTTGATGTTTTCTTCTTATTTTTTAAATCTCTATCGCTCTCTATTAATTTATTTTTTTGATTGGAGTTACTTTATTGTTTCAAAAGACATGAAAAAATTAGAGGTAATAGTGGTGTTTTGCATACTGCCTCGAAGGACATGGGCCGATCATGCTGATTTCCAATAGCAACTCTTTCGACAGTATATCTGATCAGTGACATACTTTTTTTTTTTTTAATTAAGTTTGCAGAGGCAAACTAACATAGACGGACAAACGGAAAAGAAGTCAGAATATACATACTAAAGACGTGCAGCAGTATATTCAACAGTATGGCAAAAACAGATATATCATATACATATCATTTACAACAGATACAAAAGAGCGCATGAGTGTAGTTGATATATTATGCTTCCGCTTGTGCGTACTCACACTATGAATATAATCAAATACAGTTGTTTATGGTTTTGCATAGAGTGAGAAAATTATCAGGTTTTTACTCTCAAATATCTGTTGTACTATGAGTATTTGGATATATCTGTTTATGAAACAGATATTTTAGATAATTGTGTGCTGCTTACAGCGTTGCCACACAAGAAATTGACTTCCTACCAATGAGCCTTTTCACATTGGAATAATTGTTCTGGCATAAAATCGCAGTTTGTAGGCATTTTCGGTGAGGAGAGTGGTTTTTGGCTGGCACAATTTTTCAACCAGCTTCAACCCCGCACAAGCAGAACAAAACTAACACATACACACTTATGAAAACACAGGTT
This sequence comes from Gymnosoma rotundatum, assembly GCA_916610165.2. Classification (NCBI taxonomy): domain Eukaryota; kingdom Metazoa; phylum Arthropoda; class Insecta; order Diptera; family Tachinidae; genus Gymnosoma; species Gymnosoma rotundatum. Next base: position 124,644,759 of record OU744336.1, on the reverse strand, counting down.
CTGCGTTTTTTTTTTTGCAGAGCGATTTTTAGTATTTAGTTGTCCATCGACGAGTAAAGATGAATATGAAGAAAATGATGTTAATTATGTACATGATTGAGATTTGTTTTGATTGAATTCAATTTTCTTATATTTTATCAAGGGAAATTAATGTGCTGTTTCTATATTACAGGCGATTAACTCGTCTGAAAAATTTATATGGAAATAAAAAAACTGAGTGCTTTTCATATAATTTTTTCAGACGAGTTAATCGCCTGTAATACAGAAACAGCACTTAAGTTTAAAGTTAATTGAGTTGATTTTTATATGTATTTTACAGGGAAAAACTTTGAAAACGAACTTTTTGTCAAATATGAATAAAATATTAATTGAAATCTTGTGAAAATGTGGCATAAGTTAAGAAATTCCTCCTAAAATTAACTGCCAATTCATCATAACTTATTTTATCCAAGCATGTTCCGCAATTTATGCATGTGTTTAACGAACGAAAGGCAAACATGAAATGAACAAAGAAAATACTAACACACACAAAGCTGTGTATACGTGCACAATTTTATGCCAGCATAATTAGTCCAATGTAACGCTACGTTTACATTAGACAATGCTGTCATGACAATAAAATAATACACATTAGTTGTCAAAAAAGCTGACAATTGCTTCTGTAGTATAGGCGTCCAGACAATAATTATGACAATTCATTATGAGCACGTTCTCGGAAAATTTAAAATAGCTTTAGAGTTTCTTCTTGCTATTTTTCCATTTCTATTGTTATATGCAAAGAAAATTTTAGTAATTAAAATAATAATTTAATTAAAATTTCATTTAATTAAAGCAATTATAAAAAAATTTGTCGGCATACGTCAAATCACTGTCTTGTTTACTGTCTTCAAAATATTCAAGACAGTAATTCAGACAATTGAAATGTGTACTTGTATTAGTGAAAAACTGTGCATGTATTTCTATTGTCATGACAGCATTGTCTAATGTAAACTGTGGGTAAATACGAAAGAACAAAAGTTGTGCGGATTAAAAATTAATCGTGTGTGAAAAGCCTCAATAATTTTAAAAAATCCTACCAAAATCGTTCACAGCCTACCAAAAATTTAAAAATGCGTTTCTTGCACATAAACTCTGTTATACACACTTGTTTTTTTTCCGTAATTGTTGAGGTGGAAATTTGTCTTTTGGTGATTTTTAAGATGGATTTTATGATTTAAAATAGTTTAAGAGCATATTATGCAGAATGAACACCCATCCCTTTCCTGTAGCCAATCAAATTCGCTCAACCATTCGGTTCTAAATTTTTTTGACTGTTTCTTTACATGCAATATTAGTAAATATTTATGTAATTAATAGGTACATATATACAATTAAAAAAGTTTACTTACTTTTCCATTTTGTCTGTTAATTTTTTTAATACAAACACTTGTAAATAAGACTTCACTCAAAAATATTGTTAATTTCAATTTCAAAATATTGTTCGCGTTTCTTAAACCAGAGATGGTTATAGCTTTAATCACCTTTACAGTGCAGTCACACGGCCAAGTTTTTGTTCAATTCTCTTTCAAGAAATTTACACATACTGCTTGTCAAAATTCACAAAAATTGAAAGCTGTGACGTAGGCTGCACGCAATTTCAAAGCAAGTTTTTAAGCAAGATGTCATAAAGAAACCAAAAAAAATTTATTTGAAGGAAAAAACTTCAATCAGCTGTTCTCTTGTATGAAATTTGAAAGACTCAATTGAACGAAAATTTGAAAGCAAATTCTCAGCAAGTTTTTAAAGTGAGAGTGTATTGGTAAAAAAATGAGAGAAATTTTAAAAATTGAATGAAAACTTGATCGTCTGACACCCTAGTTAGCAAAAAAGCAGAGATGTTTTTTATTACACCTAAAACAGTGGTAAAACTATTCACGGTTATTGTTTATTTAATTCAAAGTTACATTTTTTTATTTTATGTTCTGAATTTTTAAGGTAAAAAATTTACTATTGCTAAAAATTTGCTACAGGAGAAAAACCTACCAAAAATTTAAAAAAATGCAACAAACCAACAAAACTACCAAACTTTTTTTTAAAAACGAAAAACTACCAAGTTTGGTCCGATTGGACCAAAGCGGCAACGGTGGCTGCTTATGATAGAGGTGAGAACTAATAAGCAGTATTTCAACTGCGTAGTAACAACCCGAATTGTTATTATTATTATTTAGTTTTAGTAATTAGTTTATATGATTTTAAAGGTAGAATTAGCAATGTTTATAATATTAATGAAAATTTTATAAAGGCAAATGAAAAATTAATAAATTGTTTAGTCGCGCATAGTTAAAAAGGTTTATTATATACATCTGTACATGCGTATGTACATAAAAATAGAAATTCCGAGAAATTACAATAACAAAAAAAAGTAATAATTAGGGAGAACATTTACACTTCTTGAAATACACCCAGTATTGTCTCTGTTATATATGTAAATTGTTCAAGCCTTCACAGTTAACTTCGTGTGCACGTAAGTATGTTTGTATAAATATGCATACCTACTTACGTACACACATGCCTGCAATAAATTCATTAATTATGACGACAACCTTAAATCGCTGCTCATGCATTTTTATTTTAACTTATATTTTAATGTGAAATTTATAAAACAACAAAAAAAACTATTTGTCATTAAATTACAATTTTGTTTTCTTCAAAATTTAATTTTAATAACAACCTTGAACTACCGCTTAATGTTACATGCCGTTCATTGAATTTTATTTTGTATCACATTTTGCTTATATTTTTTACATTGCCTGGGTATCTCATGTTTCTGCTGAAGTTATGGCACACGCGCCGAAAACTTAACCGGCGGTGCATTGAACTGACGCTAAACAAAAGGCTCAGGTAACAACTTACACCAAATGTAATTGCTTACCAAGAAATTCTTTGATATTTGTATTATTACTATTAATATTTAGTATTAATTAGTATTTAGTATTAATCAGCAAAAAAATAGTATTTAAGACTTTAATGTGGTACCAATAAAAGTAGAATTAATAATTCAATCAAAAGAAACGGTTGTTATTTTTTCTCTTCTCCGCTATAACCAAGTTCCAAGTACTTGCGTTATACCAACTGCTGTCTTGGTGTTACTGCCTTGATACAACCCAATATATCCTGACTAAGTTCAAGTGCTTGAGTCAGATAAATTATTCATTTAAGTGAACTGACCAAGTTGAAGTGCTTGCGGTAGAACACAACGATCAGCAGACGAGCTGAATCAAAACATAAATATTAAATAACGCAATTTTTATTTTCACTTAGAGGGATATTATCGGTAGACGCGTTATAATTTATAATTTATGTTATTGATGCATTCATAATTTCTAACATTTACTAAAAACAAAACCTTTTTTCTGCCTTAAAAAAAAAGTTCTGCAGCTTAAATAAATAGAGAGGAAAATTTATACGAAATTAAAAAATTATTAAAAATTTTATAGAAAAAAATAAAGAGTAAAATGGACTGGCTCGTTGTAATTGCTTACCAAGGGACAGTCAACTTAGCAACGGAAAATATAAATTATAATAGTATAGTATATCTCTTAGTAGTGTGCATAATCAATTCGTTGTCAACCACTAATTAGAATATATATTGGTAATAATAAATTATTACTATTTTCACTAGCAGTAATGTTTTTTTTTTTGAAAAAGTTTAATTGATAATTAGTTAAATCGCTTTAAAGCATACCATCATCCAAAGTTGCTCCTTTCTTTTTACACTAAGTTAACGCCATTAAGCATCCTAAAGCAACCTCTGCGACGGGCAGACGTAATGCAGAGGCTTAAGTGCAACGATCCGTGTAGGCAATTCTGGTAGGGACACCCATGCCAGAGGGGGGGGGGGGGTGCGAAACTAAGAAGTGCCCCCCCCCTAACTTAGTGCCTGATAGCGTCTGTTTCCCCAACGGGGCGGCTATTAGCTACCTTGTACTAAATGTTTTCCCTTTCAATGAGACTGGGCACTCTGTCAGGGTACGTCCGTTTTCTTGGGTCAGCTAGATCCACGGTCCACTGTCCGAACCCCACGAGCGTCTGTTCACCGTATTGGTGCGGCTTGGTAGTCTGCCTAGCCCATACTAGGCAGCGGTGGCGATTTCAGGCCGCGGTGAATCGAATGTTACTGGAATTCAGGCTAGTCAGGTTGGAACGCCAGGCCTGACTGGTCTGCAAGTTACTGGTATCACCAGAAATGCAGGAGACTCTGGGAAACCAGGGTCATCCAAATGCGAACAAACTGCACGTAATAGTGCACAAAAAGGCAGCGAAGTACCTCTGCTAAGGCTAAATCCCTGCTTCGGGTGCTGTAGGAACACTGCAAGGTTCCACAGTTAACCCAGTGCCGGCTGTGAGCAGCGGAACTGCGAACCAGATTTCGGATACCACTGTCTCACCTCTCCCTGCCAGTAAGGTAACTGCGAACAAGACTTCGGGTTCCCAAGCTGTGCTTCCAGCCGCAAAAGGCAAAACAATACCCCCACTGCACGCCCCACCAACCAGAAGGGCATTTTTGAAACGGCGTACTGCCGAACTAAAAGGATATAATGGAGCTCATTCCGTGTGGAAATCCTGAAATACCAACCAGTGACTGGAAAGTAGCAAAGGTTTCCGAACCTTAAGGCGCATCCAGACGGATCGTTGTCCTGCTGAGTCGGGAATCGCTGGCGCCGCTTCGGGAGAGACGAGGAAGGATCTATTACGGTTACGAAACGATCCTTCTTCGTGTCTATCGAGGCGACGATAGGAGTAACCTGACTCCGGAGGGTGAGGAACCTATCCCAGAAGATGTGGTGAATGAGGAGACTGCCAGCCTGATCTCTGAGGAAGGCACCCTATCAAACTCTGAGTTTGTGGGTGAATTTTCCAAGAGATTGGATGAGGCAGTTGACGAGGACGCCCTTTTGGACTCGGACCAAGATGACGCCAACGTCACAATCGTATCCGCAAACAGGGATGGTGAAGGTGACTCAGGTAAATCTTCACCACTCTAAAGCAGCTTCCGCTGCACTACTCCTCCGCTTCTCAGAGAGAGGGGAGGAGGTTATATTAGTCCAAGAACCATGGCTTCATCAAGGCAAGGTTTGCGGGCTTGGTGTTAGAGGCTTCAAGCTACTATATATGAATGGTCCAGGTAAGATCAGATCATGCATAGTGGCTAAAAGCAATTTGAATATCTTCATTCTCTCTGATTACAGTGATAAAGATACGGTAGCAGCTGCCTGGGAGACAAACGGCGGAACAGTTAGTAGTTAAGATGGCAGCCACGCGAAACCTGCATATTATTGGTGAAGCAGACGCCAATGCACATCATGTCGGGTGGGTAGCTCGGATTCCAGTGCAAGGGGTGAGTCTCTTTTTGATTTCATTCTTTGTAATAAATTAGACGTTGTAAACGTTGGGTCAGAACCTACTTTTGTTGTAGTAAATAGAAGGGAGGTTCTTGACTTGACGCTAGTTTATACTAAGCACTCAGATTTGATTAGGGCATGGACGGTCTCTAGTGACTGCTCGTTCTCTGGACATAGGTATATTGAATTCGATGTGGTAATTCGGGTACATGGGGTCATTCCCCTCCTTTCTGGTTTTCTGTCGAGTCCACCGAGAATAGAAAATCGGCGGGACATTGAAATCGCGGTGAATGCATTAACCAATGCGTTTTAATGCGCGACTTCGGAATCTTGCAGAATGAATATCTGCCGAGGTAAGAGCAAACCACCCTGGTGGAGCTCGGTTATTGCGGAGGCACGAAAAGCCTCACGTAGGCTTTTCAATGAGGCTAAGAGATCAGGAAACTGGCCAGCTTACAAGTCAAAGTGAATAGATTCAAGAACATGGTAAGAAATGTGAAGGAAAGGTCTTGGAGACACTTCTGCAGTGGAGTGGAGGGTTCTTCCAAAATGAGCAGACTTCGTAAGATTCTATCGGCAACGCCCATTGTTCCTAGTTTCATTAAGAAACCATGTGGCAATTGGAAATCACATGCGATTTCAAAAACATGCGAGTGTAGAACATGCCTGATTATTCCGGCCGTATTTATTAAAAATAATTTGGATTCAAAAGATATTTTAAAACAAACTTAACATAAAATTATTTTTTATTTCATTTTAAATTATTAGGCTTTTCTTCTCTCTAAATATAGAAACATGCCTACATATATTTATTTAGTTATTGTATCCTTAGAACTCTTTTAATCCCTAGTAAGAGTAATTAAAAAACGTAATAATAATTTTAATGCAATTATACGCATAAGATTCATAAATTTTTGTTAAAGAATTCAGTTTTATTTATTAAACTTCAATAAAACATAACCGAGCAATTAAAAACTATTAATCCAAAGTATCTTTATACATGCAAGTCTACAACAAATACAACATTTGTGTAAAATCATGTATTATGTCAATAAACAGTTCAGAGACGGCAAAGTGGGTAACATTTTATAATTTTTCTAACTAAAAAATTAATATTAATTTTACTTAATTAATATAAAAAAAAAGTAAGAAAATTACCTTTTAACGACTATATTAATGTAAATTTAAACAAGAATTCAATAAAAGGATATTCAATGCAACTTGAGTTGAAAAAGTGTAATTTGAATATTTCGTTTACCATCCCTGATAGAACATAATAAAAATGAAAACAAACAGGTAAAAACAAGAGAAATGTATAGCAAAATAAAAATTTAAATAAATGAAAACAAATTTTGATACAAAACATGATAAACACGCACACCAATAAAACTATCAGCTGAACTCCTACATGTACTTGTTATAGATATACTTTGTCCCAGTTAGCATTATTGATCATATTCGAGTCTTTTTTGACTCCTCGACAAGATTAAAATAATCGATTATGCGCTCGTTTTAGAGTCGAAAATGATTGTTTTGTCGGTAGAAAATGGTACCCTAGCCGCGACTCTTCTGAACGAGTCCCTTATGACTCTCGTTTTCGACTCATTTTCGATACTATTTTCAATCGTACTTGTAATCAAATACGATACTTTTTCGAGTCAACTTTTAATCATATTACTAGCCGTATGCGAGTCTTTTTCGAACCATATTATACGAACATTTCTAATATATTTTCTCAAAATGAAAAATTGCAAACAATGGTTTGCTTATTTTTTATAACACGCCGTATTGACGAGCCATGGATTTGTTCAAACATTAAACAATTTCATGTCCGCACATTAAAATGGCTATTGTAGATCATCGTTTTCGATGTCATGTCGGCTTCAAACAGCGAGAAAACGAAGCAGTTTTCTCCACGCAGACAAACATGAACAAATATCTGTAACCTATTCTGCTGACGTTTTGTTCATGTGCGAACAAATCAATTGCTCGTCAAGGCGTAGTGTTACATTCGTTAGCATGTAATTCCTAATTTTCTTAAAATTAAAATTTAAAAAAATGAATTTAAAAAAATTTGAAAAAAATTATTTTACATTTGTGTCTCTATTTTTCTACGAAGTGACATATGTATGTATTTTTACGAAAATTAAAAAATAAAAATAAAATATGTATTTGAATCATTTTTTCATCATTAGGCTGCGTTAAATATGTCTCCAAAATAATTCTAAAAACAGTCAAATTTCAAGCATTTGCTTTTTGTACTTTTTGTTTTTTTAGAAAGTCGCTTTCTATGCGTTTGTCGGAGTTATATTCGAGTCCCTTTTTAAACGCATAACTGATGAATCGGTTTTAAGTCATCTTGGGTAGTCTTAAAAGACTTACTTTGGTGATTTTTGTAAAAACAATCTTTCAAATGCTAACTGGGGTATTAATCATGTTTAGAAACAATCATTTTATTTTTGTAATTTTTATAAACCAATACATATGTATGTACGTATGAATGGACATTGATTCGCAGCATACAATAATTACTTATGGTACAACCATCAATATCTGTTTATATCCGTTTGTGCGAAACATAGGAGAACAGATAAGTTACCATCATTCTCTCTTTACTCAATCGCATCCATCCAATGAGAAATAGTAACAATATCAAATTATATCAGAAACACAAACGTACTCATCTATACGCACTCATAAGAGTAGACACACAAAAACTGATATAAACAGATAAATCTGTACACGTCTTTAATATATACTTTATGACGTCGGAAATGTATATTGTGGAAATTACAATAACAAACTTATATATCGCTGGTCTCATGTAGAAAGGCCCTAACTCGAACTTTTACGAAATTGAAATTTTTCGTGATTCCAATACATTTCACACAGATACAACTTGTCACAAAATTTGAAAGCAATACTCTCAAAAATACCGGTTTTCTAAGCATTTACAATTTTAATATTACATTGCGAAAATACATTTTCTATTATGTTTTTACCTTCCCTATAAAGTTACATATATACGAGTTAGGGCCATTTAACATGAGACCAGCGATATACACTTTTTGTGGTGAAGGGTATAGTAAAAAAAAATTTGGTACTGCATATACATATATTATTCTACATAAAAATGCCATCAGCTCTTAACAGGTTAAGCGTTAAAAAAAAAAATTAGTATTTCCTTAAAAAGCTTTTCAAACGCTTTAAAATGACACCCATATTGATATTTTAAAAAATTTAAACATTTCAAAGCCCCGTGTAACTCAGAAAATATGGGCGAGCGCCAATTTTTTCACTTAATGTTTTTTTTTCTTATTTTTTAATTCTCTATCAATCCATTTATTTATTATTTTTATTGGAGTTACTTAATTGTTCTAAATGACAAGAAAAAATTAGAGGTAAGCGTGGTGTTTTGCCTGCTGCCTCGAAGGACATGGACCGATCATGCTGATTTCCAATAGCACCTCTTTCGACACTATATCTGATCGACAGTATATTTGCCGGACGGACATTGCTCAATAGACTTCGCTACGCATAAAAAGTCAGAATATGGAAATGACAAACCTATATATACGCTTTTTCCACTTTTTGCAGTGAAGGGTATAGAAAATTGGCAAAAAAAATATTCTTTTGTGTGAATGAAAGTGACTTTAATGTGATATTTATCCAAGATTATGTTTAAACATAAATTCAATGAAACTCAAAACCCCTTTGAAAAAATATGTTTTATTTGCGGTTTTTTTTAGTTAAACATTTGCCTAGAATATGTTAACTCTGAATTAAGAAATAATTTTATTTCCATTTTCAACATAGCAATTTTTTTTGCCAGCAATGTTTACAACTTTTTATAAAAAACAGTACTTTTACAGGGGACAAGTCCTTCAAGTCCATTTGTCAACTGTTATGTTAACAATTGTTAAAGTTTAATATTTGGAGAAACAAAATAATTCACATTTATTTAAATTGAGTTTATTATGTTTTTTTTATTATGCTGTGCAATAATTTTATTTACATGTGTGAAATCTAAATAACTTCATCATGATGATCTTCATTTATGCGATGCATATTTAGTAACGATCTATTTTCAAATACTTTACCGCAAGTCAAACAATTGAGTTTCTTTTCCTTCAAATGCGTTCGTTTGTGCACCGATAAATTATATGACTGTGTAAAACTTTTACTGCACTCCTTGCATTTGTAAGGTCTTTCACTGCTGTGTATGCGTTTGTGTTTTATCATATGAGAATTGTCTCGAAATCCTTTGGAACAAATTGGACATTTATACGGCCGCTCACCAGTATGTAAGTAACGATGAATTTTCAGATCGTATGGTATTATAAATGATTTAAAACAAATATCACATTTATAAGGTTTTTCACCCGTATGATGTCGATTAATGTGTATATTTAGAATGGTTATTGTAGTACAAACGTAGGAACATTGTGTACACATAAAGCGTTTCTCTCTTACTTTAGCTGGTAGCTTAGCAATTTCCGTTGTTTTTTTGCTGGTGTGAGTCTTTTCAATATGAATCCTTAGATCCGTTTTACGTTTATATTTTTTACCACAATGTGGACATAAGCTATACTTATCTTCGCTTATATGAACATGTCTTTGATGGGCATAAAGTGCTTTATAATTTTTATAAATATTACCACATTCATCACAACGTCTGGCTAAAGATTTTGTTGATGATTTAATTTGCCTTCTTTTAATATTTAAAATATTCCTGATAAACTCTTCATCACTAAATTGTTCTTTGTCATCTTCCACTTCATTGTGTGAACTTGATGATAAATAGGACTTATTAATTTTTTGAATTAAAGGTAAATCGTCACTAGAGGAGTCTTCGTTTTCACTTAAGTAATTGTCTTCTTGTTTTCGTACTAAATGTGATAGAGTTGAAGCAGCAGTGCTATTTAAATGGTCTCTGTAATGAACAATTTATTAAATAAAAAAAAAAATAAAAATAAAAAAAATATATGTAATTCTTTTTTAATATCTTTTAAAGGGTTACCCTTCATCTGCTTTATGATCAGCTTCTGCTTTAAGAGTTTTTATGAGATCTTTATGGCAATTTTTAACATGCGTTAGTAAATCAAATTTCTTTAGGCACATATAGGCACAAAACTTGCATTTAAATTTATCCTTTTCGGTTCCATGTTTTGAACGAGTGTGATAATTCAAAGCCGCATATGTTCGGGCCGTATAATCGCAAGAACGACATTTAATAATTTTTGTATCTTTTAGTTTTTGTTTCTCTTTTACGATACTATGTTTGTCTTTAAGATGATATAAATATGTATACTTATTGGAATATTTACAAGAACATAATTTACAATCAAACACCACTTCCTTTGACTCTGCTTTCCGTTTGTCTAACAATTTATTAGGATCTTCAATCTCATGTTGAGTACGCAAATGTTTAATTAAAATATCACGCCCCCTGATATTTTTCTTACATATTGGACACAATAGGTCTATTTGAGATTCTATATAGTCTGCAGGAGTAATTTCAAAATGATCGATTGTTTTATTATTATCAGACACCAATGAAAAATCATTTGAGTCATCTGGATCACTGTAAAGGAAAATATCTATTTACTTATTTATATTGATTGTAAAGGTCACAGATTGACGTGAGTTAATAAAATAAAATACTAAAATTAATTATATATACATATATAAATTCCTAGTATATCCGCACTCCACTCGCAAAATCACAAATTAAAGTTACACAGAGACAGCAATCATTAAGAAAGGAATAAAATAGAATGTCCAAGTTAGGGAGAATGTCATAATTATCCTAATTGATTAATTCCCATCATAGGTGAAATGCTTAATGAGTTTAAGTGTAAAAGCATTATTAGAATGGGTAAAAGTACGTAACTCTAATGGTAACGTATTCCAGCTATGAATAATTCTAATAAGAAAAGACATGGAAAAACTAGACTTCAAAACTCTGGGAAATATCAGATGAGGGTTAAGTAGACAACGAAATTGAACAAAATGTTCAAATGAACAACCTAAAAAGCTTTTCACAAATCCCGAAATATGGTCGCAACGCCTTACCTTATAAACAAACCTAACAATAGAATTAATTAAACCTTTAAGTCTTGCAATAAGAAATGCAGCCGTCCCAGAAATGGCTTCCAAACTATAGATAAATTTAACATTTAAATTGCATGAGCCAATCCTTTCCTAACATGTTAGGATATGAATATATTTGCGCAGTAAAGTTGGCGTAGCGAAGACCAAATTCTGCCTGATAAAACATCAAGGTGGCTACAAAAAGACAAGAACAATGCCCAGGCATTTATGGCGATCAACAATTTGGATTCTATCATTTCCAAGGAATAAATCAAGATGAAAATTGAGACGCAGTGCAAGGCCATAATTTATTGCTGAATTTGCAGCTAGAGAGTTATCTTGAGTCCAATCTAAGATCCGTCCAAGAGATGAGTTCATGTCCAGCCCCAAGGAATTATTACTTATTCTACAACCTTTACACAAGAAGAAAATATCATCAGCAAAGACGAAAGGAGTGCATTTTATAGGGTCAACTACTGAGAAGAGGTTGTTTATATAAAGTATAAATAAAAAAGGACCTAAAACCGAACATTGAGGGACACCAGAGCCAAGGGGAAGCATATTCGAAACAGGATTATTAATAGCAACGAATTGGGTTCTTCCGGTCAAATAAGACAATAGTAGCTTACACGCAATACTAGAAAAATAAAATTCATTTAAAAGTATATAGATCATTTTGTTAAAATCGATTGAGTTAAAAGCCTTAGATAAATCTAAGGAAATAAGAACACATCGCTATTGACATGGCTCCTGATTGAGTCATTTCGGAAAACATATTGCTGGTCGGAGATTACGTTAGACACAAAACTGAGCATATGAGACTTAATAATATGTTCAATAGCCAGGCAGGTAAGATAGAAATTCGACGCAGATCCTTAGGACTGTAAACATTTTTAGATTTAGATAGAATTAATAAGTTTTTCTATCAAGCATAAGACGGATGGCTGGCCGGGCTTTAAGAACTCTTTAATAACAGGCAGTTTTTTAACACATCTTTACAAATTCATTTAAAATATAACCTTTATATTCTCTGGGATCCAAACTAAAAAATAGCCTCAAAAGAAATTTGTTTCTAAATCTATAAATTATAGGATAAACTGATACTCCAATTGTTGTTTTTTAAACTATGATACATAAATAATACTCAACAGATGAAAGAGAATAATTCCTAATTGGAAATACAATAAGAATTTATAAAATCTTACTTATCAATAATTTCTATCTCTTCAATTTTATCATTGTCTTCTGGTATCTCATTATCTTTTGCTATTTCCAACAGTACGTTCGAGAAACTGTTGTCTGTTTTGGCATTTGGTTCTGTTAGACAAATATTTTTCACTTTAATTTTAAAAGATTTTTCCACACCCTTTGCATTTTCTGGTAGATCAATTGTTCCCTCTTGCAAACAATCCAGTTGTTTAGAAATAGCATTTACAAGTTTGTTATTGCAATATTGGGCTTGTTTACTGAAGACATATAAATTCCTTAAATCTCGACAACATAAAAGACACAAGTTTTGTGGCATAAAACTCTCGTAATCAGTGGTGAACTGTATAATAAAATATTTTTACAAAAAATGACTAAAAGTTATTAACATTATGTTTAGACGTATGTCCATACATAATAAGTACCTCCAGTTTGGCATATTCGTTTAGTAGTTGACCGTAAGTGCTGTTTGGATTACATCCTGTTGCTTGTTTTGTTAAAGGAAATGTTTTTGTACTGCTTCTAAGACATGTCCTACATTTCTTTAAAGAATTTTCATCCATTTTTAATGCACTGTTTATTTTTCTGAAGTAGAATACATTTATTTAACATATGTAGCGGCAGAGGATATTGTTTAAAAGCAATTCACAGTGAAATGGTAGTTCATATATGTTTGATTTCAGCATTTACAATCGCTGGTCTCATGTAGAAAGGGCCTAACTTGTATAGTTGTAATTTTGCAGGAGGAAGTAAAAACATAACACAGAAACAATGAAATATTAAACATTTAAATGCTTATTTAACCGTTATTTTTTGTGCTATTGCATTCAAAATTTGTGACGTGTATCTGTGTGAAATGTATTTGAATTTAAACTAAATTTCGAGTTAGGACCTTTCTACATGAGACTAGCGATATATGTACATATGAATGCAAATAAGCAACTTGTTCGACTTCTGTTCAATTTTTAGAGTGTAAATTAGCAATAGCTTGCAGAACCTCAAAAAAGTGTATAATTGAAAGCAAAAATCACTTGTTCTTTATGGGGTCTCACTACCAATATTTAGAAACGTCTAGTTTACTGAAGTTCCATCAGTAAAAAAATTATACAGGCTGATAGAGAATTAAAAATAATAAAAACCAATATTAAATAAAAAAATTGGCTGTCGCCCTTATTTTCCGAGTAACAGGCCTGTGAATTCTTCATGTAAAACTGAAATTGTACACTAAATTTTTGAAGAAATTGGGTCAATATAAGCGTAATTTTAAAGCTCTTGGAAATATAAGTAATGTATATTGTTTTTGGAACAAATCAAGTTTACGGGGGCAGCTCAAAAATGACAAAAAAAAAGTTGTCTACGGGTAGTAAAATGAAATTTAAGGCAAAGAATGTAAAGTAAAAAATTTGGGGTTGGCGCTTAGTTTCGAAGTTACGGACCTCCAAAGTTTGTATGTATAGTATGGTGTATATCGAGTATTTCATGGCGAAATGAGACAATATGGGGGTATAATTGAAAAGCTAATTTCAATATGTATTTAATTGAAAAGGAAAAGAATTAAAAAACTTCAGGTTAGAACAAAACAAATTTTTTCATAGGTATAAACTTTGTATCTAAGCACCAACACCGGCTTCGCTTACTAAGGATTTCCTGCATAGTAAATTTTTTGCAAGTATCAAGTAATTTTTTTTATTAAAAACCTTAAAATTTATTAATATGAATGTACCTCACTTAACATGCCCATTTTTTAAACAGTGATTATTTAGTGATGTTCTTAATGAGAATGCTTCACCACAGGTTTTGCAAGAGAAAGGCGTTTGTCCCGTATGTATATGCATATGGGTCCGTAACACACTAGGATATTTAAAAGTTTTTTCACATTCATTACATTTGTAGGGTCTAAGTTCGGAATGGACCCGCATATGAATTTTCAATTTATCGACACGTTTAAACGCTTTACTACATTCCGAACATTGGTGAGGTTTCTCATCGCTATGTATGACGCGATGTAATTGCAAATCTTTTAAGCGCTTAAACGTCTTACTGCATATTTCGCATGAAAATGGTCTTTCACCGGTATGTGTTAATGCATGACTTTCCAAGCCACTTTTAGAACTATACGATTGTCCACAGTAGGTACAGAGAAAACGTTGCTTTTCTTTGGGTTTTGGAGGTTTTTCTTTTTTGGGTATATCCTCCTTAGACGGTTTAGTTAGATGTTTTCTTCTAACGTGTTTACGAAGACTATCTTTACGCCCGTATGAACGAGGACATAAATTGCACGGATATTTTTTACCAGAGTCTAGTGCAGGTTTAAAATATTCCTTAACTTTATCGTGGCCATGCACTAATCCCATATGAACTTTTAAGGCTGAAGTACGACTGGCCTTGTAACTACATAAGGGACAAGGCAGTTTATTTTCTTCAGGCATGTGGGTATAGCGTTTGTGTATTTTAAGAAATTTCTCATTTCGATACACCTTTTGACATATATCACAACATCTAGCTACAGGTTCATTATTTAGGTTGGTGTTAAGAGACTTAACAGATTCTGGTTCATCACTATCTTCTTCGTCTTCTGACGAATGATCATCAGTATTGGAATTTTTAAGATATTCCCTAAGACAGTAAAAAACATTCTTTAATAGAAATATATTTATAACCGTAAATGATTAAAATCTTACTTTTCATCTTGGGATTCGTCTTTATCTAAAATTGTTGGTATAGATATTTCACATTCTACTTTCTTCTCTTTTATTTCCATGTTAGGATCTATATTTAAAGGTTCAACTTTCAATCCTTCGTTACCTTCATGTTCGGTGACGGTTGCTTGTCCTATTTCTATTAGCGATTCTTGCAAATGTTCAATATTTTTTATATCCTCTTGCGTATTCTGTTGTTTTATTAAGTTAAGGTACTGTTGGTACGCTTTGCACGCCTGCTTTATAAACTTGTGAGAGTTTCGCAGTTGAGATGCACATTCCTGACAAATTTGTTGAGGCAGGATGTTTTCGTAACATAACGAGATCTAAGACATGTACATACATATGTATATTATTTAACAATGCATATATGTATTTTCGTTTCATCTCAAATATCTACCTACATTAATATTAGTTATTTCGTATAAGAGATCTTTGTAAGTGTTTTCCATATCTTCACTCGGCCAAACACGACTGTCAAGTTTTAAGAAATTTGAAGATGTTTTTGTGCAGCAGCGGCAATTCTGGTTAACTTTATGATAAGTTGTATTAACATGCACATACTCCAGGGAAGAATTATCCAAATCATTATCTTGAGTACTTTCGCTTTGTAAACTTATTGGAGGAAAGCTTTTTGAACTAAAAATAAATTTTTTATTAAAGTCATATAAAATCGTTAACATTTATCTTATTAACTGACTCTAGAAGGGGCATAGCATTTGGAGACAACACAATCTTGTTAGGTCTCTTAACGATATCAGAGGGCAAAAAGTGATCTTCGCATAAACCGTCGTTTGCCGTTAATAGAATGCCACAAAGCTCACTCCACTTTCTCCTCTTTCCAACGTCTTTTGGAACTTTAAAAAATGCCTTGCAATTTTTTATTTTTTTATGGCAGAGACAACAAATCCGCATTTTTTCTTTTTTTTTGTTTTCTTTTATATAGGAAGGTATTTTTGGGAAATTTTTTTATACTTTATTAAAACTTATCATTTTAAACATCAGCTACAAATGTGTGTAGCATAGCACACACATAATTTCAATTATGTACATACGTATGTTAATGTAATAAACAATATGCTTAAAGCAGGGAATATAATAATAAATTAATATGATGTTATGTTTTACTTTTATATTGTCAAACACTTCGTTCGGATTATCTGCAGGTTTATGTTTACTTTTATGAGATTTCATAAACATCTAAAAATAATGATGCCAGATCTTTAAACAGGTGAAATGCGATTTTAATATAGCTGATTTGATTTTGATGGTTACTGTGTTTTTGTATAAAAGATTTTTGAGTTTTTACTGTCATCTTGTTTTATTGATTCAATGAAGTTCTCATTTAATCAATTTGGCTTTTGGTATAGGACTCTTGGTTTTTCTGTACAAAATTTGGGTAAAATTCAGTGATAAGCTACAAATATGAGTAGTAATAGTGGATTGTGATAAGTCCATAATATATTGTGCGAAACTCAATTGCGGAAAAAGTAACTGCAAAAATTGATAGATAGAGAACTTCGTAGAATGGTATCAGGATACCCTACGAACCCTACGAGCAATCACAAAATTTAATTAGAGATGACGACTTTTTATGAATCCCAGTTTACTTCTTGTCGCAGTTATTATGATTCACCAATCTGCTGATCCCATTAGGAAAGACTTAAGTAATGGAAAGTTATGTGGCCAGTGTATTTTGATTTATATTAACGCTTAAATTTGGTCTAGAAGTGGGATCGAAAAGAAATTTTCAAATACTGTTCCTCTATTTATGTCATACTTGGGTGGAATTAACATTTTTTTACAATTTCATTTTATTTGATTAATCGAATACCTAGGACAAAAACTTCCAAATCCTACTTATAGAAAGATTCTTTGAAAGTCAAATTTTGTATCGTAGAAAAAATTAAAAAAATATAGAATTATTTACTTATTAAAAATTCACTAATAAGATTTCGTAGAAATAATTTGGTAAAAGGTGGGTAAACTTTCAAGTTTTTTATTTAATGTTAAACTTATTTTTAAGTTACTTTATTCTTATACTTAATATACAAAATATACCTATGTTGAATATGCTTAGTTTAATGTAGATGTCCATTTCTTAAACAATGAGTATTAAGTGATGAACGTAAGGAAAATGATTCGCCACAAGTTTTACACTGAAATGGATTTTGTCCCGTATGTATTAACATATGAGTGCTTAAAACATTAGGATATTTGAATGTTTTTTCGCATTCTTTACATTTATACGGTCTTAATTCTGAGTGAACTCTCATATGTATTTTTAATTTATCAGAACGTTTAAAGGCCTTACCACATTGTAAGCACTGATGGGGTTTCTCATCGCTGTGTATAATCCGATGCATGTGTAAATCCTCTGGACGTTTAAACGTTTTCTGACAAATTTCACATGGAAATGGTCGTTCGCCTGTATGAATAACAACATGACGACTTAGGCCATATTTTGTACGGAATGAGCCACCACAATATGTGCATAAAAAACGTTCTTTTTCCTTTGGTGATTTGGCTTTTATACGCGGCTCTTTAGGTTGAGGATTTTGATGTATTCTTTTAATGTGTTTTTGTAACGTGTCTTTACGCCTAAACGTTTGTTGGCATATGGAGCATGGAAATTGAACACCATTATCATCAGCGGGCTTAAAAATCTCTTTTACTTTATCGGCACCATGAACTACACCAATATGTACTTTCAAATTTGATAAACGACTAGATTTGAAAGAACACAATGGACAGGGTCGTTTCTTTTCTTCAGGCATATGTGTATAATTTTTATGTGTCCTCAGTGCTACTTTATCCCTATAGATCTTATGACAAATGTCACAAGATACGGCAATAGGAGCTTTAGATAGATCTTTATCAAAATCATCTTCTGAAATGGGATCTTCTACGTCATCATCGCATTCTGAATCAGTATGAAAGGTATCTAAATGTTCGCTTTAACATCAGAGAAAATTTTTACTTAGTTAATTTGAATTTTGCACCTATAACACTTACCTCTCTTCTTCATGAGTTGGATTTATAGTGGATTCCTTAGGTTCATGCTCTAATGTTAAGTCTGTCGATTTATTAACTTCTAATTTTTCTTCTTTAATAATGTTGACATTTGTTAAATTGTCAACATCCATAAACTCTTGAGCGTTTGGCGGGCATTCCTCTATCACTGGTTCACATTTAATTTCTTCAGCAGTCGGAGTACGTGCAGCTGAAACAAGTGGGCTTTCGTTTGTAAAAAGTGCAGTTTTCTCAACTGTAATAAGATCAATGGGCACTTCTTTAAGAGGCTCAGGTATATTTTCAAAAATTTTATCTTCATCCTCTGAACATACTATGTCGTTAAAAGTTTTTAAATATTCTTCATATACTGTTCGTGCTTGTATAATAAATTTGTAGCAATTGTTTAATTGTGTTAAACATTTCTGACATACTTTTTGTGTTAAAGATTTTTCATGATTGTTGGATACCTGGAAATGCAGATATTACTAACAGTAGGTATAATTATCAAACACAAAAATAAATTTGAACAAACTTTGATACTGATTATTTCATATAAGACCTCCTTATAGGTCTTATCCGTTCCAAAGCTTCTACTGGTTGAGTCTAGTTCAACGAACTTAGATGATGGATTGGTGCAGCAGCGACATTTTTGAGATTTTGTTGCGCTAGTTGTCTGTGAAGAGCTCATTTCATTATACAAGTTTTTTCTGTAGTTGTTCTTATTTTTTAAATGTATTATTTAACAAAATGTAAATAAAGTTTTGCGGTGAAATCTGCAAATAAAATGTAAACAATATAATGTTTTCTTAGTGCTAACAGATGTTTTGACGTTCTATAACAATAAATCCCGTTCTTGGGAATAGTACTTTGCAGATTTGGCAATGTCAGAGTGGAACTTAAAATTAATAAAATCCAATAATAGCTCCGTTCCCGTACATTTTGGGTAAACGCATCTAACGTGCGTTTATCGGGTGGTATTAAATTTTATTTGTAATGTTATATGCTTTATATGTTTACATTTGCAGTAGCAATTCATTTTAATTTGTATGGAGAAAACTTAGGCATGTTAATAAGATGTATGCAAGAACGAATTTATACGATGCCATTTTATCAGTTCTCTTGTTGCGGGTGCGATGGCCTGTAGTTATATTCTGTATTTATTCCCTGAATAGTTTTTTGTTATTAATTTTATATAGATATATTTTAACTGCAATAGTTACCTAAAATTTAAAGCAATAAAATTTATTTAATAACCCTTTCACTTACCTTTTTGTTTCATGTCAGGTGTTATATGGATGTGAGCATATATTTGTTGTGTAATACAGTGTTGTAGGTGGTACTAAACGTATGTAGTAAAATAAGATAGAGCTGTATTTTTGTTTATAAAATCAAAGGTTAAAATAAATATTTATGAGCATATATAAAGTAAGTAATTAAAATACGTTTCTGTCCGCAAAACCCGGTAACTTATTAGTGTTTGTATAGTTTTTTATTAATTAATAACAAAATATTTTTGTTCATTGTAATAAAAGATGGCTCTTGGCGGGAAAAGAAAACGTCTAAATTTTTTCTATTGGAAAATCTAAAGTAAAAGCAAATGTATTGGAAAAACATTGACAGGCAAAGGAAAGAATGAAGCAAATGTGAGGGGAAGTTAAATTGAAAGCCTACCAGAAGGTTCAGCTTATCTGCTGTAAAAGTTAAACAAAAATTTAATAATAAAATAAGTTTGTAGAGAGCCAAAATTATTGTTGAAAATAAATTGTGTGCAAGTTTTATAACAGAAGAAAAAACATAAATATGAAATACAGAAGTGTAAACAAAAATATCTTACTTATAAAAAAAAAACGTATTTGTTTGTTTCAGCTGGCTATTTCCTATAGAGTTAAGGCTAAGGCTCTCACCTCAAAATACCCAAAGGAAAATAGCCAGGTAAGAAAATTTTCACATAATTTTTAAATATTATATCAAGAGAAAGGCAATTTGAAGAAAACAAGGAGATGGAGAAAAGTTAAAAAAATGCTAAAAGTGAGAAATAGCTTTAAGAAAGAAAAAATGTTTTTATGTATCTGATATGAAAAAATATTGTAAAAAAAAATTTTTTTTTTTGAAGATAATGATAGTAGGAAAGTGAAAATTTATTATTCGGAATCTTTAAAATTTAATTAATTTACTTTATTCGTGCTTGATTCCTTCAAATATAAATATTTCATGATATTCTCATGAAATTAGTTAGCGATTATAAATATTTTTAGTTTGTGTTTTGTATATTTTGGTGTTTTGTACATTTTGTTGTTTTGTATATGTGCTGTGTTTGTTTAGAATAAAAAAACCCGTAAAATAGGCAACATCTTTTGTTCCTGCCATTTTTCTATACAGTGAAGAAAAGTTACAATGAAGGTCTTTTAAGGTAAAACAGGTTCTAATCAATTAGTTTATTGATAAAAATTAAATTCAACTGCTGAGAAGTTTTGTGCAAGTGAATGTATGCTAGCTTTAGGGAGCTCCTTCAGGTTAATAGAAATAATTAATTATGTGATTGATATGGGCCTGAATAAAAAAAAGATATTTACGATCGTGCTAAAAAAGAAAACGAAATAGAAGGAAGTGTTAGATGTTAGAAAATTAAATTTTGTCGAAAAAATTGTAAAAAGAGAATTTGTTTAATTATTTAATATAAGTTTTTAAGTTTAATTAATTCATTTATTTTTTTATGTTCAATAAAATATGTAGTAGATTGTATATTTGAGATGAATTTGGGATAGTTTTTTTTAATTAATGGAATGATGGAGTGGTAAGTGAAGAAGAGATCCAGTGCTATGTGGGTCGTAGAAAAAAGTCTTATTGGAAAGCATCTACGACATGGATGGTAGACGACCATCTGTCTCAAAATTCTTTGTGTGGTATACTGTGTGTAGTTCTGTTAGTTTTGTTTTTTGTTCTATTTTAATGTGTTCGGATACGCGGCTGGTGAGAAGGGTTGGAACCACCTGAGAGGAAAAGAAGAGCTATTCGAAAACCTCGCCAGTCCAACCGGTCCGCAACACTCTTTTAAAGTTTCAGCGTGTTTCATCATGTCTCTAAGTAATGCAATTTTTCATGCCGTCGGAACTTGTACATTTTGATTTTAATTTGATATGCGTTATTGTAGTTGTTTGTCGTATTGCCATTTAAATTTGAATATCCAACTGGCTTTCTACACCACTAGGAAACAAACAAAAATTTCATAAAACTAGTTTCAAAAGAAATTTAGCTAAAGACGTTTTTATTTTAACAAAGCAACTTTTTTTGCAAACATTTACAAAATATTTGTATCAGTGTACCAACACATTTTTTTACATTTTTCATAACTTTTGAAGGCTCAACGTAACATGTATAGCTTTATTAAATTTGGCCAAATTTTCGTAACTTTTGGTACAGTCTCTTAAAATATCAACCTTTCTTAACATATTAATTTTATTTTATTACCAAATCTGACATAAAAAAATTTGTTTGGAATACACATAAAATAAGGTTGCTGAAGAAGCGCCATATATTACGAAAAAATTGTCTGTAATTTAATGTTGAAGTTTTGTCTATAATAACGGTATTTTTAAAATAAGTAAAATAGTAAATTCAATCAAAACTCAATCTTTCAAAGAAAAAAGTCAAATAGATTAAAAAATCATACTTTAAATAATTTTATTAAATGGCAAGAGCATGCAATTTACCATCCCAGAATATTAGTAATGACTCCTGATTTGAATACGTGTAGAAACACAACAGACGACGGTAACGGAACGTTTTATCGTTGCTGAGAGTAAGTAAACAAAATAACGACGATTCTCTGACCGCATTAATAATATTTATTTTCATTTCAGCTTTGTGTTTGTTTTCTAAAATATTTTGTTAAAATATTTTATTACATTTAAATGAATTAGATAAATTCTATTAAAAATCGATGTAAAGAATATTAAGTACATTTAACATGTACATTGCATTAGACTCTATTGGACTGGTTAACCTTGCAAGGGATTCAATAGGACTTTTCAAAACCTTCACAGTTATTTTTTCAATCAATTTTATTTTCATATTTTTTTCATTTACGTACATATGTACATATATCAGTTTTTTTTTAATATTTTTATTCCTGAAATTTTGTTCTATTTTTATATAAATAATGTGCCTTTGCTATTATTGTGAATTCTAATGCTTATAAAATACATATATTTCTGGTAATATTGTTAGGAGAGTGAGAGGCTAAATGTGAGAGAATAATGAAAACCGACAAGAAAATAAAATAAGTTTTATTTCAGCGGCATTGTCGTTGAACGATAACTTATGTCAAATTTGTAGGAAAATATCGTTACCGTCGTGTGTTGTGTTCCTACACTACGACTGAAATTTTTTCATACGTTTTTCTATTTTTTTAAATTTATTTCCTTGTCATTATCCCTGAAATATGAAAAAAAAACTTTTGCCGTATATTATATAAATTACATTAAAATAATATTTACTATAGGAAAATTTCGAAATGCGACTTTTAATGAAAGAATGTTATTTTTTGAAGGAAAAACTTTTCCCTGTCTTTTACTGGCAACACTGATAATCATAGAGTAGACTATTTAGTAATCTGTGCTATAGTGCGCATTAAAACATTAATTTAAAGATAACTAGCGTGAAATGGGTCCTTTCTAATGGAAATACTAAGCTTTAAGTAATAACCATTTAAGATGTGTTTTTGATAGCAGAACAAGTCCATTTAAGTTAAGTTAAGGTTCCCAAAAAAAAAAAAAAAAAAAATTGGAACAAATCTATCTTACGAACGCAGCTCAAAAGTAAAAAAAAATTGTTTACGGGACATAAAATGCAGTTTTAAGCAAAATGTTAAGTGAAAAATTTTGGATTGACTTAGGGCCAGTTTTTGACTTCGTATTTAAATGTCATTTAAATTTAAGTTCTATTTAAGTACAAAATTCAATTTTTTAATGCACACTTAAATGAAACTTAAATGACCAATCTTGCGCATTTAAAGTCCATTTAAATAATACAGTTTTACCATGCCATAACATTTTTGTTGTTGTTTCGCAAAACTAAACAAAAGTAAACAAACATTTTAGCCATTGATAGAACAATATTTTATGTTTTGCATACATTTCTTAATGAAAATATTAATTAAAAAGATAAATCAATAAATAAAATAAGTTTAGGTGGTGAATACATGAGTATCGCTGATATTTTTTAATATATTTAAAATATTTTTCACAAAATTTGCAATTCATTGTGTTTGTTAGCAGCTGTTTTTCATAAACAATGGATATTTATTTTGATATTTCGTAATGCTACCATATTTTTGTGATATTTAAATGGGAACTTAAATAAGACTGAAAAAATTAAACTGCATTTAAATACAACTTAAATTTAAATGAAAATTAACTAAATGCGTATTTAAATACGAACTCAAAAATTGGCCCTTAGTTTCGGACCTCCAAAGTTTGTATGTATAATATGGCATATATCAAGTATTTTATGGCAGAATGAGACAGTATCTATTTAACTTAAAATTAGGAAAGTCCGTAAATTAGATTTAAGCTATTTTTTTTATTTATATTATTTTGCAAAAATAAATTTATTTATTTGATCCATTAACAGGCACATCACATTCTAAAAATTCAGAAAGCTCAAAAAACAGTATATGAATATATTTAAGGATATTTTTACCAAACATACAAAGAAATGAAAATAGAAAAAGTTTAGGTAACTGAATTATAAAAATTCAGTTTATCGCTTGTAAATTTCAAACGCCTAAATGAAACAATCAATTTTTAATGTTATTGATAACACTTAATATTGATCTATTACAATTTGTTTAGTTCGTGGAAATTTTTTGTTTTGATTTTTCCCGAGTTTTTTTTTGTCTAGAGGCAAAAGTTGAATGACAGTAGATCTTATAAAATAATACGCAAATACAGTCTATTCCAGAAATAAAAAAATATAACAATTTATAAAGTTGAATTAAATCATAGAAATAAAAATGTCTACTGCAGAGAATGATGAAAAGATAACGGAGCCTGACATGACTTTTACCAAAGAATTAAGAGCAGCTACAAAAGAAGTGCATAAAATAAGTGATGTTTTGGTCAATGCAAAATTTGCTTTCGGTATGTTGGATAAAATATTACATTGCATTTACTGTTAGAGATTGTCTTTGTTTATTTCTATAAACATATATTTTACACTCAGCTTTGTCCGATGACGCTGTGTGGTATGATGGTTTATTAAGTTTTTATGAAATTTATAAATTTCTTGAAACACATCTTCCCGAAGACCTACTACCAAAGGAACTTCATCGCACAGAAGCATTTGAAAAAGATTTTGTCTTTTTTTATGGAGAAAATTGGAGAGAAAACTATGAAATAAGGCCAGCTGTTACAAAATACTTGGACCACTTGGAACAAGTAAACAAAAGTGATAAAATTTTATTGTTTGCCTACGCCTACCAAATGTATATGGCCCTAATGTCTGGTGGACAATTATTACAAAAAAAACGTATGATTGCTCGTAAATTGTGGCCCGGAAATAGTGATGTTGTTAATGAGCAGTCTGAAAAGCCTACGGATCCAGATGATTTGACAACTCGCCCAATGCCGTTACAGATATCCATATGTCCAGATGGTTGTGCTGCCACATATTTCCCCGAGAAAATTTCAGTGTTAAAAGCCAAGTTAAGGAATGTTTTGAATAATAATTACGGAAAATTTGATGACAAAATGAAAGCTGATTTCATAGATGAAAGTAAAAATGTTTTTTTGTTTAACAGTGATGTTGTACGTTCTATTAAAGGTGTAAATCGTGCCAACTTGCGTAAGCTAGCTATTACCATTGTATTTGTTCTTGGAGTTTATATTGCCATTAAATTCGCAAGACACTAAAACACATTTATTAAAAAATCATTTAGTCCTGTTTGGCAGTAGTATTAAAAAAAATTTATGTATCTGGTTCGAAATGATCGTTTTAAAAGAATAAAATAAATTTTGATCAATTTCAATTTTTTTTTAACGAGGGCAAAAAACAATAGTTTCTAAATCGATCGATTTCATTACTAATACTCTGCTTTATATAACAAATGTAGTATTTCTGAATAAATGTTCAAAAATTACTTAGCATGATTATTTTTTAAAAAGATCGATAATTGGTCTCTTTATCAAATCAACCAAATTTTTAGAGCAGTAAAAACATATGCCTTTAAGGCGGATTAAAAATTCTTTTTTGGCATTGTTTTTCTTCAACAAATAAATTGCATTTTTATTATAAAATAATACTACTTTCCAAAATACCATGATAAATGCAACTATCTGATTATGTGAGCTTTTATTTGGAATTCGAGGATACCTATGTATTTTAAAAAATATTTTAAGTATGTTATGAAACACTATTTTGGCTGGAATACCACAGTTGAAATTAAAAATGTTTACAACACAGGTTTCTTTGTATGATATCATTTCTAGATGAATATCATAAATACGAAGAAGTTTACAAGTTTATTGTTTTTAATAAAGTGTACATATTAGCCAGGCTTTTGCAATTTTCTATAAAGTAAATAAAAATTTCAGTGATTTATCCTTTAATCTTCATAAAAAACACATTTTGTGGGATTAAAACAACTACACAATTTTAAACATCCTTCCACATATAATTTGTAAATAATTTTGTTAATTCGTTGTATTTATAATTTTTATATTAAGACGTGAAACATTTCAGCTTTGATTAAAAAAAATAAACGCCAATATACCT
The DNA here is from genome assembly GCA_916610165.2 of Gymnosoma rotundatum. Classification (NCBI taxonomy): domain Eukaryota; kingdom Metazoa; phylum Arthropoda; class Insecta; order Diptera; family Tachinidae; genus Gymnosoma; species Gymnosoma rotundatum. Next base: position 124,618,592 of record OU744336.1, on the reverse strand, counting down.
AATTCATCAGGTCCTTATTCTTTTTATTCATCTTTACCATCACCTGTAAACCTTGCCACCACAGCCTATAAACTCTGTAAAACCAAATGTCCAACTTTTTATCTATTTGAAATTTTCCTTCCACTTCTTCATTTTTGATTTATTGCACTGTATTTCTTGGCCTTGTATTTTTTAATCCACTATACCCCCTTAAAATAATTCCCTAAAAGTTTACGGTTTTGGGTGAAAATAGTTCGTATAATAAAAACATATACAAAATGTCAGATATTTTAAATAATTTCGATAGTAACGGTGCTGGTGGTGACGATACCCAGGACATCACAATGGCATCACCATCTCAAAGCAGCCCAATGGCCAGCAATAACTCAAATTCAACTGGAACTGGGGGAGGAGCAGCTGGTGTTTCCAATTCAATGCCAAATAATACAGGTTCAACTTCTACGAATACGGCAAATGCGAACACAAAGCCTTTGTCTGGACCAGAAAATCAACCGGTATTTGAGAATGTTTTGGTGCAATGTAAAATAAAAATTATAACTTTAAAATTTTTTTAGATTTTAACAAAAGCTCGACTTTTAGAGTTGGTACGTGAAGTGGATACAACAGCCCAGTTAGACGAAGATGTTGAAGAGTTGTTGCTGCAAATTGCAGACGATTTTGTTGAAGATGCTGTGAAGGCCACTTGTGCCTTTGCAAAACATCGTAAAGTCTCAAAAGTAGAAGTAAGAGATGTACAACTACATTTAGAAAGAAAATGGAATATGTGGATTCCTGGTTTTGGTACTGATGAACTAAGACCTTACAAACGTGCTGCCATAACAGAAGCCCACAAACAACGTTTGGCTTTAATACGAAAAACTATTAAAAAATATTGATTTCTACTCTTAGTTCGTAAGATTTAATTTGTGTAGCAAAATAAATGAATATTTTATAGAAATGAATTTCTAATAACTTTAAATAAGTTGATTTTTTTTATAATTAAGCTCTGGGTCAGTTTAAAAAAAAATGTTTTTATTTTCAGTCATTTCAATATTTTAATCACTTAGTGCTTAATTAATTTTATAAGAAACTTAATTAAAAGGTCGATTCGCTTACATTTTATTATTAGAAACCCGAACAATCGCTTATCCAAAATTTAAACAAACTGATTTGCTTGTGTTACAAAACCATGAATTTTATTTGAATTTAATCATTCCTATACTAAATGTAGTAACATTTTCTTCATTATCTAAAAATATCGGCCTGAATTAGTTTTTGCATAAACATTAATGATTAATCTTAAATCATACTGTGGTATAACCCTTTTATAAAAATTATAATTACTTGCTAAGCATGGAACGATTGCAGTAGTAATTGCTTTTCGCGTTCCTTTTTCTTTACGACATCTAAACTACGTTGACGCCAAGTACTTTTGCGTAATTTAATTGGTCGGCTTCCCACATACCGCCCATCCATCTCTTTCATAGCTTTTATAAAATCTGACGGCTCTCGAAAGCTTACAAAACCAAACCCTTTACTTTTTCCAGTACGTTTATCGCGCACAACACGAGCTCTTTGAAATGAGGGATATTTGTTGAAGGTACGAGTCAAGACTTCATCATTAACATCATTCCCCAAATCACCACAAAAAATTCGGAAATCATCGTCAGGCCAATCGGCTAAAGATGAATCTTCCCAAACCTGACCACCAGCTATACGAACAGTTTTTCGATCTTTTTTTTTCTTTTCGGTCGACTGAAAAGATTGGAGAGCGGACGATGCTTTAGCTGCTTTAATAGCTTCTTCGGCTATGGGATTTGGGCCAGATTTCTCCGCTTTTAATTTTTTTAACTTCTGTGTAACATCAAACTGTATTGCATTAACGTCTATGGGAACTGCAACAGGAACTGAAGGGACATTAACCGACTGTCGACTCTGATACAACTTCGGAGCACTGCTTAGGACCACTGGTGTGTTTGTTACTGGTGGAGCAGACTTAACAGCTTGCGTCGGTACAAACGTAGGCATAAACGCTGGCGGCGGTATAGGCGGTGGTTGAACTGTTATTCTTGGCGGAGCGATAGGTTCTACTACGCTTGCTGTTGAGCTTGCCGTAGTCGTTGGTTGTTGTTGGAGTTTTTGCTGTACCTGACTGTATGTGTTAGCAGCTATTATGGGTCTAACCTGATTCGGTACGAAAAGATTGCAAGCAACCGCGGCTGGTTTTGATATCTCCGCCTCGAACCGAGACAGTTCATCTTCAATGTTCTTTCGTTTTGTTCCCATATTAATGATGTAAAATTAAATTAATACAAGAAAATTATTAAAATAATTTTCCAAAATTACCGACAAATATGAACACCTGGATAATAGTAGTTGTCATATAAAAACAAATCTATAAACACATAAAAACAATCAGTGTTGCAAAAAAGCGATTTCTCACAATTAGTCATTAATTCCCTCACGAAAAACCGCCAAGTTGCTTTGGCTATTGTGAATAAAAATATTTGCAATTAATTTGTTTGCCTGGCAGTGAAAAGAAAATAAATTCTTATTTTTGCAAGTGAATGTAAAAAATTATGAATTTTACAAATTCTGTAAATGTTTCAGTGGAAACAACTTGCGAGAGCAAAATTCAAGAAATTGCTTATGATGGCACTGAAATATATGAACCGTAAGTTATGGGTCTCTGCTTTGCTTCAATAAGCTTAATTAAGTATTAATTTTTTAAATCTTAATTAATCGCATAAAATAGGCCAGCAACTCTTTCGGAGACTCTTAAAAAATGTGCAGCAAAAATTGATTTTAGCAAAACTTCTTTGGAGGAATTAAAAAAGGAAGAAAAGGCCCAGGCAGATGAAGCCGACAAAGATGCCCAGTTTCAACCTAGTTTGTGGCCATGGGATTCTGTGCGAAACAAATTAAATGATGCTTTAACAGAAGTATGTGTTCTAGCGGATGTTATATCCATAGCTAAAGATAAACGTTACCTGGTGTTGGATCCAGTACCAGAAACTGAAACTGAAAAACATAATCCAATTGTACAAGTCTATAGCCGAAAGAAAGCACTTAACCAGGCAGCGCAAATACTCTTAAGTGGTGCTGAACGTCTCAAGAATACACACACTGAACAGCGCAATCGTAACGTGTCAGACTTTCACATAGAACTTCTGCGTTTAAGACAAAATTGGCGGTTGAAAAAGGTGTCTAATGCCATAATTGGGGACTTAAGTTATCGGACGGCTGGTTCAAAATTTGGTATGAGCGGCACTTTCGAAGTGACTAAAGCTGAGGATGTAGCTGATGAAGAGTCAGCTGGTACTTCTACCTCCCATGGTGCAACAGGCTCGAATAATGGCTTAGCAAATCCATCTCCAAAAAATAATTCCGCGTTGAGAGTTATAGTTCCCGCAGAGCTTCAGGGCGTAGCATATTTTAAAGTTATTACTCAAAAAGATCAGGAAGACTTATGCACAGCAACGGTCAATTTAATGGGTCATGGTCCTAATACCACACAACAAGGAGGTGTTTGGCAGAAGACCATTGAAGATGCTCAAAATGTTCTTTTTTGCAAGGAACTTTTCAGTCAGTTGGCACGGGAAGCTATACAACTTCAAGCACCTATACCGCATGTAGTGATAGGCAATCAGATAAGAGCTACTCTTTTACCCGGCATACAGTTGATTATATCCCTTTGTCATTCGACCACAGTGGACAGTAATCAGCCTACGCCAATAAATGATCATGATCACGACCATGTTTTAGAACATTCGTTACATCAACTTTTACGTGAGGTCCATCATAAAAATTCACATCATCCCTTTCCCCATCCAGCGAGTGGGCCTTTGGGGCCGAGTAAAAAACGTATGTTGGCTGGTCCTATGGCAGCCGATCGTCAAAGTCTAATTGAAATGACAAAATATCAGACTATTTTAGAACAAATTATTGCACAAGCACAACATATTTTTATGCGCAAAAGAACCCAATATGTATTAGATACGTTGGCTAGAGATGTTAAGGATCCTCAGATTGTTTCACATTGGAATGCCATGACAAGTCCGACAATGTCTTGTGTTAAAATTAATATTGTAACTCATGGGTAAGTCAATGTATACTATTTCACATAACTATTAATTTTTAGAACAATCAATAACAATTTTTAAAGCTGACTTTTATTAAATTTTTAATTTAGTTACGATACCATCAATCGGACATCACTAGTTATACATGTGCGAGAAAGATCGCTTAAGGCAATTTGTCGTGATGGCCGCGTAATGCACCTTTCATATGAACCCCAAGAATTGCGGGATTTAATACTCTGCCAGATAAATTCGCATCAAATATCCTGCCTCTTGAACTTGGCACGCTGTATGGCCTGGCAAGTGCTATCAAATAGTAATCACTTAGGAATCGGCAAGGTGGAACCGCTAGGCAATGCTAGCTCTTGTTTATTAGCTTCACCAAATAGTGATCGCATGATAGCGGTACAAATACGTTGCACACAATCTCAAATGGACGTCAAGGTTTATATTGCCAAAAGTCCACGACAAGATTTCTTTCCAAATCCTTTAGTGCCTGAAAAATTTTGGGAAAATTTAGGTGGTCATTTTAAAGAGGTTAGTTGTAAAAATACAAACTAAATTAAAATATATACTAACATTTTCTTATTACAGGTGCGTTTTGATAAAATTGAAGGCAAAAGTTTTCTAAATAAAATGGAATTTTTAATGGCTTCTTTAAACAGTAACTCGACTTAAGTTTTAATGGTTTTATAAATAAAAATATTGTATTAAAAAAGTTTAGTTTCTTTAATCTTATGGTGGGACCCTATTGCAGCGTGTCTATTTAGTATTTAAGTATGAACTAATGAAAAAAGAAAAATAAAACATTTTTCCAAAGCATAATTTCAGGCGTTACAAAAATTTTACGATACAGTTGAAAGGTTTTTAGCCACAAACAGTAATACTAAGAAAAACGGAAGATTACAAGGCTTTTTAACGGTACAGAAAAATATTTTTTTTTAAGCTTATAGCCTTAAAAAAGTACTCGCTAAGTGGACTTGCCTTTATAGCATTCACCAAAAAAAATTTCAAAGGGTATGTGTGTCTAAGTTTGTCATTCCGTTTGTAATTTCTACAATATCAATTTCCGACCCCATAAAGTATACATATATGGAGGGTTCAGAGCTGACGCGAACCAAATCACAAAAAGACAATTTGAAGATATTTTGAGGTTTAGAAAATTAACCGTCATTAATTCCTGGAATGAATATTTCAGTTATATTAAAAACAGTTTTAAAGTTTATTTTCAAAATTGTTTAATGATATAAATCTTACAAACTGCATTTGAAAACTTTTCCAACAAATTTAAAAAGAAATTATTTTGTTCATTTTTACTCCGAATATTCTTAATAGTAATTATTGACAGCTATTGTAATTTTTTAATAAAATAAAAGACGGTACAACCTTTGACAAAAGTAATAAAAAAAATTTATTCATTTATTTGTTTATTTTAAATATATTTTATAAATCAATTTATAAAATATACCAAAGGCGCCGGGCAAGGCAGATTTATTTTACTAGGTAGTGTCGTCAGCCCAGCTGGTTTGTGGGTGGAAATGTCAAAAGTTGTTTGTATTTTCCTTTGTTTGTTTACGAATTTCAAAAAACACTAACAACAAGCGTTTGAGTAACAAAGCAAGCATTTGTATAGAGAAAAATTATCTTTTATTTCTCTTTGTGTTTTTGACGTTTCCAACGCACAAAACAACAATAAAAAGACATGTTGTTTTTGTCAATGTTGTAGAGCCGCTACTACCTAGTAAAATAAATCTGCCTTGGCGCCGGGTAACTAGACCATATGCGTACACACAGGAAAATACTATTTTAACATTTACGAGTATAAAAAATTACATACTAAATGTAATTAGGTTATGAATATTGAAACTAACTAAACATCTTGAATGCCATAGCTTCGACGACTACGCCTAATATGAGGTAAATACACGCAGGTCGTGCGGTCCAAAAATTTTCTCCAGTCGATCACTAATCTTAGAAATCGGACATTCGTTCAAGATATGAGCCACCGATAAAACGACATCACAGTTAACACATCTAGCTGGGTCCGTATGATTAAAATAATGTTGAGTATTGAAGAGAGCCTTGCCAACTCTAAACCGACTTACCATTACGCAATCGGATCTAGAAAAGTTAGAGTTATATGTGGGTTTTGGCCAAGACCCACATATAACTCTCACAGTAAACAGTGATTCCATGTAGCAAAACACCGGTAACCATAGATCGACATATCTCAAGTGCAGTATTAAAATGTGGCCCTTTATTTCGTGAGCAAATTAGTTTAAGCAGGTTATTAATTTTGCTCAACTTCGATATTTCACATGTGTGTTCCACAATAAATTCCTAGTGACCAATAAGCCTAACACTCTCATTTGGTCAGCAACAGTAATATCGATATCTCTTATGTTTATGGTATTAATAACGCAATCTCAAACATGAAAAACCTCCGACTTCTCAATCGGAATAATAGCACATCTATCCTTTGCCCACTTGTGAACAACTATATCAAAATATTTCAAATTCAGGCGAACATCATTATTATCTCCTGAAGCAATCGCAAAAATATTATATGCATAAATTCCAATGTAGTCAAATCCAGGATAATTTTCAACAGCCTTTGCCAAAGAGTTAGAATGAATAGTGAATAAAAGAACAGATAATGGTGACCCTTGCGGAACCCCATTATCAATTGCATTACTTCCTGAGAAATAGCCATCAACTCTAACAGCAACCATACGATTAGAAAGAAACGATTTAGTAAGTTCCATTATGTTATTAGGTACACCCCAATTATTCATCTCTTGAATTACAAAAAAACGACACAACCTTGTCAAAAGCTTTTTCTATATCTTCTGAAATAACCAAACTATGAAGACGAGCTTTCAGGTTACTGCGCAATATTTCTTCCATCTGATGGCATATAGTGTGAACTCCATGTCGAGGAATGAAAGCGTGTTGGATTTTCGAAACATATAACTCTGTTACCCTCCAGAACCTTTTTGCCAAAATTTTTTTTCCAAAATGTTGGATAAAACTGGTAACAAAGATATAGGACGATATCCCTCTAAGCTACAAGGATCCTTTCCAGGTTTAGGAATAGGAACTAAAACTGCTGTCTTTCAATCTTGGGGAAACACTCCTTTAGCCAAAATGTTGTTATACAAATTCACAGGCGATATTTTAACGCCGCCGTAGCTCTCAAAATTTCTGAATCCGCTCCTGGTCACAAGTTAGAGAAGCTGATACTAACTAAAGACAATGAAAAACAAATATCAACAATAACAACAAGATTATTACGCATTGCTTCATTGCATATGCTGTTGTGTAAAAAATTGCAATAAAATCATAAGAAAAGAACTGGGGGCTTATTCTGAATTGCGATGCGAAAGTCAATGCGATGCGAAAATACATAAATGCGAAAAATTGCTATTCTGTATTACGATATTCGCAAAATTATTTTTAAATCTCATTTCAAATGCAAAAAGGTAGTATGTCGGTATTCTTAATTGCGAAAACAAATGTCAAGTTCGTGAAATTTATTCGACAACAAAATAGCATTCGCAAAGTACAAACATGTAAGTGAAAGATAATATTTTATTTATTTATTTTCCATTTATTTATTAATTCAGGTAAGGAAGCAATAAGACCACCAAATCGCGTTAATTTTAAATATAGAATTTATGAATAAGCACAGCCATTTGGCAAGAGGCCTTTTGAAAACACCAAACGCACGTCAGCCGACAAATACTTTGTAGCAAACGTTAACTCAAGATTTAAATATTAATGGACCACCTATTAGAGAAGCTGCAGGATGGAAAAAAGTGTTAAATACATATATAAGCCAGTTCAAAAATGTTTGACTTCAACTTTCATTTTAATAATTACCGGGCGCACTTTCCTTTAGGGCAACAACTGCTTCTAAGCAATCTTCTCTGTAGCTTTTCATTTTGCTCATGTCCTTCTGCGTCGTCGAACCACAGTGCCACAGAATTATTATTATGTTTTTTTTTTCTTACAGAATTTTCTAAATAGATTTTATAACAGCCAAGCATAGGGATGAAACGACACGAGTAAATACAAGTACATGTTCGATACTTTCCTGTCGATACTTTTAGCATCGATACTTTGCCACCGAGTACCAAGTAGGTATCGGTAAAAGTATACGTATCGGTCAATAATACTCGTTGCATATTGACTTGAAGTTTATGTTGAACAGGACGCCATTACAGTCCTAATGAAATGTGCATAAAATAGTTATCTGTAGTAGTGCGGTTATAAATTAATAGGTCAGAAGTTATATAGACTTTTTGGTACTTTATTATCGAAATATTGAGTCTAACTTGTGTTTTATATGTGCCAAGATGGTCTCTAAATCTTTTAGAACTTCTTCAACTGCAGAAACATTTAATTTGAGATGCAAAGTTCGAACTTCGAAAATAGAAGTCGATCAAGCATTTCTATTACCAGCTTTTTTAAATATAGAAAACAACTTTCTTGTAAAATTAACGTATCAGTTATATTTAAAACAGTCTTGTTCATTTCAGTTTAAAATTTTGTGCAAAAATCAATGCTGCCTATATTCAAAAACGAATTTTGTAAACATGTTTCCTCGTGATTTTTTTTTTTTTTAATTTTTATTGAATTATTATTTGAACTGTGAATATTATAAATGAATAGAAATTATTTTGGCTTAAGTTTATTTATTTTTAATTTCTAAAAATCTTTTTTTAGAAAGAAAATTTATTTTACAAATGTATGCGGACATTTTCCAAAGAAAACAAGAAAAATTAGACGCTAGCAGAATGAAATGCTGCATTTTCTGGACCGCTACGACCTTCATCAGCATTAATCGCATCTATCTACCTTAGTTGTGTATTTTTATAAACATCATCTATTTAACCAACTAACTTTGTAAATAAGAATACGAGAATACTCATAACTCATATCAACATTAATTTGGTTAGACGAAATTTACACACAAGCCAACGTATTTCTTTACTGTTCTCTCTGTATTTCGTCTTGTACATTTGTTTTTGCTTTGTTTCAATCATCGATTGAACACGAATGCAAATTTGTTTTTAATGGGGGTTTTCACACACGATTAATTTTTAATCCGCACAACTTTTGTTCTTCCGTATTCACACTAGACTAATTATGCTGGCATAAAATTGTGCACGTATACACAGCTTTGTGTGTGTTAGTATTTTCTTTGTTTATTTCATGTTTGCCTTTCGTTCGTTAAACACAATTGCGGAACATACTTGGATAAAATAAGTTATGATGAATTGGCAGTAAATTTTAGGAGGAATTTCTTAACTTATGCCACATTTTCACAAGATTTCAATTAATATTTTATTCATATTTGACAAAAAGTTCGTTTTCAACGCTTTTCCCTGTAAAATACATATAAAAATCAACTTAATTAACTTTAAACTTAAGTGCTGTTTCTATATTACAGGCGAACAACTCGTCTGAAAAAATTATATAAAAAGCACTGTTTTTTTATTTCTATATTCTATTTTTATTTCTATATTAATCGCCAGAAACAGCATGTTAATTTCCCTTGATAAAATATAAGAAAATTGAATTCAATCATAACAAATCTCAATCATGTACATAATTACATCATTTTCTTCATATTTATCTTTACTCGTCGATGGACAAGTAAACACTAAAAATCGCTCTGCAAAAAAAAAACACGCAGAACCTGTGTTTTTATAAGTGTATGTGTTAGTTTTGTTCTGCTTGTGCGGGGTTGAAGCTGGTTGAAAAAATTGTGCCAACCAAAAACCACTCTCCTCACCGAAAATGCCAACAAACTGCGATTTTATGCCAGCACAGTTGTTCCAGTGTGAAAACCCCCAATCATTCTTACTTGTTTACTCATAACCAGCGTTGCCACACAAGAAATTTACTTCCTACCAATAATTTTCAAAAATCCTACCAAAATCGTTAACAGCCTACCAAAAATTTTAAAATGCATTTCTTCAATAAAATCAAAAAGAATTTAAAATACAAAAAATATCACATATAATTCATTGGTTTCAAAATAGTTTTAGAGCATACCATGCAGAAGCCAATCAAATTCGCTCAACCATTCGGTTCTAAATTTCCTTTTGACTGTTTCTTTACAATGTTCACTAAAAGTATTATATTATTTAAAAATGTTTTAAAACAAAAATTTTAAGAGTGGTTCTACCTGGTTGATGGAATGTCGTTTCTGAAATTATATTATTTTCATTTAATTTTGGAGTTTTTGATAAAAATCGGAAAAAATACATGCAATATTAGTAAATATTTATGTAATTAATAGATACATATATAGAATTAATAAAGTTTACTTACTTTTCCATTTTGTCTATTAATTTTTTAATACATACACATGAAAATAAACCATCACTCAAAAATATTGTTAATTTCAATTTCATAAAATTGTTCGCGTTTCTTAAACCAGAGATGGTTATAGCTTTAATCATCTCTATGCAAATAAGCAGAGATGTTTTTTAGTACACCCAAAACAGTTTTTGAAAATAGTGGTAACACTATCAAAGTTATTGTTTATTTTATTAAAAGTTACATTTTTTTTATTTTATATTCTGAATTTTTAAGATGAAAAATTTACTATGCTAAAAAATTGCTACAGGAGGAAAACCTACCAAAAATTGAAAAAAATTCAACAAACCAACCAAACTACCAAACTGTTTTTTAAAAACGAAAAACTACCAAGTTTGGTCCGATTGGACCAAAGCGGCAACGCTGCTCATAACATTATAGATGCTGTTTCAGTATCATTTTCTGCCATCCCTAAATTAGCGCGTAAGACGCAAAGCAATGTAATTCATAGCTTTTGCGCTAGAATGTCATCCCTAAATAACAGCGTCAACTTTGTGTCTTTAACAGTAATGTTAACTAATTTTATTTTATAAAACCCGCTGTATAAAAATAAAAACAGAGATAAAACCGCTAGATTGCCTTAAAAATAACTAAATTGTCACTACTTTTCAGCCATAACAAAACAAAGCAACGAGCAGCCAACTTCACTTCCTAACGCACTGTCAAAATTGGATTTTCCAATTGCTAAGCGTTGACGCCGTGCTATTTAGGGATGCTTCATACATTTTGTATGAACATGAGAAATTTTGACAGTTATCTTGCGCTTTACGCTCTAATTTAGGGATGGCAGTTTGATTGTTATGATGTAAGCATGAATGCTCGCTGTGCCTTGCGTACTTATAATTTAATTTTTATTGAATTATTATTTGAACTGTGAATATTATAAATGAATATAAATTATTTTGGCTTAAGTTCATTTATTTTTAATTTCTAAAAATCTTTTTTTAGAAAGAAAATTTATTTTACAAATGTATGCGGACGTTTCGTGAAATTTTTTATTCATTCATCGATATTTTCTTTATTAAAACTTTTTTTGTTGTCGATGCCATATTGATTTTTTTTGTCTTATTGCCTTTTCTTGAGGCGACTTAACCCTTTGATTTTTAATTCTAAAATGAATATATATTTATATATAGAAAGCAAAAAATGGTTCGTACCAAACTTTTATAAAAAAAATTTGACTCTGATATATTATGTATGAAGTTTGACATTTCCTGCAACGACTGCAATGAATAAATTCGCCACTGCCACCACTAAGTACATGATTTTGCATTGGTACGACCCATTTTTTTGCCTTGTATCAAGTTCGCCAAAGCAAGCTTGATTTCATAAAAAAAAATAAATATATTGTTACGTTTTTACCTTTTTTTTTTAGCAGAACAAACGTACGGATTCTTTTTATTGCAAATACCACTGTGGCTAAATTCTGTATTCGAACTTTACGGCTTTCTCTGGCAATACTTCTCGATCCTACCGGTCTCGTATTTACTAAACATGCGTTATCACCACAAACGCAGCCATCCACGCTACACTACTGTGTTACTCCGGCGAGACATGAACTACTCGATGCCTTGTTTAGTAACCTTAACCATCCACAGACATCTCCACTACTCCTTTAATCTAGTCCAGTCTTCTCCTTTAATCCAGTAGCCACAACACACGTCTGTCATACACTGTTGTTATGCTGTTACATTTCCCCGTGCTAACCGCTATTGCTCTTACTTTTTATTATAAAGGGCTTCTTGACAATTATCTGTTACTCCTTTTATTAAATTAGACGTCTTCACTAAATTGTCTGCCATGGCTTCACACAATAATTGTCTTTTTGCCTCACGGGAGGTTTGTACTGCTGTTTATTAATTTTAATTGCTATAACAATTATTATTTTTTTCGTTGCACGCATGCCCGCATTCGGTATCGAACTCGGACCCCCTGGTTTGTAGTACGCACCTATACCAACGCAGCCATTGAGGCTGCTCAGCTTTTGTTGGCTAACTTGTGATTTTGTTATTCTATAAACACACCATTAGTTGAATTAGCTTATTCACCACGCTCATACGGAAACAACTACAGGAGTTGCCAGATTTTATTATTCGTTACAATATCAATCAGCGTTGCCACACAAGAAATTTACTTCCTACCAATAATTTTCAAAAATCCTACCAAAATCGTTAACAGCCTACCAAAAATTTTAAAATGCAATTCTTCAATAAAATCAAAATTTTTATTTTGGCATATATAGTAAATTCCAGCTTTTATAAAAAACATAAAAATATACATAAAATAACAAAATAAAAGCAATATTTCATTTAACATAACGGATGTATGTAAGTGTATACAAAATGTATACAGATAAAAAAACGAAAGGAATTTAAAATACAAAAAATATCACATATAATTCATTGGTTTCAAAATAGTTTTAGAGCATACTATGCAGAATTAACACCCATCCCTTTCCTGGAGCCAATAAAATTCGCTCAACCATTCGGTTCTAATTTTTCTTTTGACTGTTTCTTTACAATGTTCACTAAAAGTATTATATTAATTAAAAATGTTTTAAAACAAAAATTTTAAGAGTGGTTTTACCTCGTTGATGGAATGTCGTTTCTGAAATTATATTATTTTCATTTAATTTTAGAGTTTTTGATAAAAATCTGAAAAAAATACATGCAATATTAGTAAATATTTATGTAATTAATAGATACATATTTAGAATTAATAAAGTTTAATTACTTATCCATTTTGTCTATTAATTTTTTAATACATACACTTGAAAATAAACGTTCACTTAAAAATATTGTTAATTTCAATTTCATAAAATAGTTCCCGTTTCTTAAACCAGAGATGGTTATAGCTTCAATCATCTCTATGCAAAAAAGCAGAGATGTTTTTTAGTACACCCAACACAGTTTTTGTAAATAGTGGTAACACTATCAAAGTTATTGTTTATTTTATTAAAAGTTACATTTTTTTTTTTATTTTATGTTCTGAATTTTTAAGAGGAAAAATTTACTATGCTAAAAAATTGCTACAGGTGGAAAACCTACCAAAAATTTAAAAAAATTCAACAAACCAACCAAACTACCAAACTGTTTTTTAAAAACGATGTTTGGTCCGATTGGACCAAAGCGGCAACGCTGATATCAATCGATCAGATATAGTGTCGAAAGAGGTGCTATTGGAAATCATCACGATCGGTCAATGACCATTGAGGCAGCAGGCAAAACACCCGCCTACTTCTAATTTTTTCATATCATTTGGAACAATAAAGTAACTCCAATAAAAAAATTGATATGTGGGACGACAGAAAATTTAAAAATTAGAAAAAAAACATCAATATAGGTGCCATTTGAAAGGTTTTGAAGAGAGTTAACCCATTAAGAGCCGATGGCATTTTTATAGATATGCAGTACGAATTTTTTTTATTTTTAATTCTCTGTCACCTCAATATTTGTTTTTTTGATTGGAGTTACTTCACTAAACTAAATTTATATAGATAGTGAAGGGTATATCAAATTCCGAATATAGCACTCTTACTAGTTTTTAATAAAACATTTAATAAAATATTAACATTTTGCATTTTTTTCTTCGAACTGTGTAGAAAAAAAGTGTTGCAAAATTCACCATTGCTCCAATGTTCTTCTTGCAACAGGCTCAAAATACAACCATCTAAATTGAAAATCAAACAAAAAATGCCATATAGCAAAAAAGGGTAGCATATATCAAAAAGTGGCAGCTCTTTTTAAAAAGGAGGCACTAAAAGGGTCAAGCACTCGAAAAAATATCAATTTGCTACTTTAGTAGCAACAACGGTCACGCTGCATGAGACCAGCAATATGTATTTTAATTTTTCTTTGTCATAATTTTATGAAATAGTCGATCGATACGAGTAGGTATCGATACATTTTGTTCGATACTGTATAGAGTAAATACATATATCGATACCCTAGCGGTATCGTTCTATACCTAGCCAAGCACAAAAAATTTATTTATTTTTAATTTGACGTTTATTGATACTGACGTTTATTTGAGCAGCGTGGCCATGATTTGAATAAATTGCGAAAGTCTAACAGAATACCAATTTTCTTTTGCATCGCATTTCATTTGCTCATCGCATTAACTTTCGCATCGCAATTCAGAATAAGCCTTCTGAAATTAAAGCCAGGGGTGTTGCATATAAACTCAAAAATATTATTTTAGTACTAAAAATATTAAAAAAAATTAATTCTTATGAGTCGTAACAATTAACACGTGTTCGAGAATAGCAAAAAATTCTACATATTTTTTATATATGGAGTTTGACATTTAGCGTTTACGGCGAAATTAGTGAATTTGCCATCACGACCACCTAGTATTATTTCGCCATGTTTTTGACTAGAATACAACTTTCTCGTTGCAAAAATAATAATAATAATAAAAGTCTTAAGAATTTTGATTACTAAGTTACATAAGAATTTGTGAGTAAAGATATTTTTATAAGAGTTCACGGGTCGATTACAATAAAGAGGTAAAATATAAATTAGTTTTATTTTCCTTTTCGTACGATAATATAAAAATTTATATATCGCACCTGTTCAACTAAAGGTCGTCAACTCAAAATTTTAAGTTTTATCTTTTTGTTAAAAAACGATAAATATTGATCAACTCTAACCGCTGTAAATTTGTACATGCCCACATAGAAACATATAATTTTGATTGTGTATTTTAATTTTTATTATTTTTTAATGAGAATTTAAATTCCTTGTTTTGGTGTTCATCATAAAAGTTCAGCAAAGCATCAGTCCTGTTGTAAGATCTTATATTTCCTAATAAGTATCTAAGAAGGACAAAAATTTTCTAAAATTTACTGGTTACATCGTTTTGATCAAATGATTTATTAACAAACGTGCTGACTAATCTTGTTGAGGTGGTTGATTTGCGCATACCCAAATTAATCTCACTGACCGCAAGCTGAAAATGATTTCTTTGCAGCAGCAGCATTAGAGAGATCTTTGTTTTTGCATCCGTTAGTACAAAGTCGTCTTCGGTAAGCAGCACTAACGATTCATTTCGATTAGCGTGTTCCATTATTTTTTCATCGGAAAACCTGAACCGAAACTAAAGTAATAATAGCGCAAGATGTAAATCGAAGTATGAATAACAAAACGTTCAAGTAATAAACGGGAAATCCCCGAATTTTAATAGCTATTCTTGTATGGAGGTAAAAATGTTAAATTGTCCGAAATCTAGAAGCGTCCGTATTATTGGAGGACTAGCGCATGTCCGGACTGTCGAAGTTGTACTGTATGTTTTAATATTACACATTAATAACCAAAACAATTTTCTTTTTTTATTGTTTCTTAAGACACTATGTTGGTACTTAATTGAAATAAATATTTTTGAAAACTCCAAATTTCAGTATGGAAATGTTAATTATTAAAGAAAACCACGAACAGCTAATCTATAAAAGTTTGGGCTATTTAAAAAATTTATTTAGGAGATAGCATGGTTGAGAGGATTCTGACCACAAGGAAGAAAAAACGTCTTCTGTCATGAAATTTTAAGCTAAGTTTCTGTACCTTATTCTTTTATTTGTTTCGATTTTCGTTAACATTGAGTTCTGGTAGCTATCTCATTTTTTTTTAATTTAACGTAATGCCTCTTAACCAATTTCGAAGAAGATAAGAACATTACCCCATGGCCCTGAGCACGGTCGGTTTAAAAGGTACCAATATTCACCTAAGAATTGGGTTATTTGTATGAATCGTTACAGATCTTACTTAATCAGGATACATGTTTCTTTTCATAATTTAGGGTTTACGTCTTTTTTGTCAAATATATGATATATCGGACTGCGCCTCTCTTGATTACGATTACAAATAATCTTAAAATATTCAAAAGAAATAAAAAAGTAAGTGGTCTACTTTCAAGGATTAATTTTTATTCAATAAATATAGTAATGCAAAATTGTTTTTCATTATTAAATAATTTTATTTATAAGTAAAAAATATTGCATCTTATATAATATATTAATTACATTTTATACATTAATGTCTCGCTCCCTTAATATGAAAAGACACTCTTTGGAAGATATTCTATAAATTATAACGTCACATTGAGCAAACACATGTCCAAGACGATTTAACAGTAGTTTTTACCAGCAAAAATAATGAATTCGCCTACGCTGCCACTTGGTAATTGATTCGCCTTGCACATGTCGGTAGATATGAATGAGCATTATTAATTAGTGGGCATATAAGTAAGCACATGTGACAAAAATAGTTCTATTTAATTACGATCATTTCAATCAATATTAAGTTTATGATATATTTATATTTATGGTTTAATTTTATTTGCGCTCGATTCCGTCAAAAAATAAATATTGTTGTCGAAGTTAGAATACGCATCGACGAAGCGAAATTTTATAGGGAAAAAAACATTATTTTTTTATGAAAAGAAAAAACAAATTTTAGCCATTTTATTTTTATGTAAAGTATCACTTCGTCGTTACGTATTCTATTATTTAAAACATATTTTGAGCAATCAAGAACAATTAACGTAAACCAGCCAAAATTTTTGGAAATTATAAAATCAATATTAAAAAAACAAAAATAAATTCCAAAATGATAGTTAAAAGATCGATAAATTTCGTTCAAATAGTAAACACTGTAATGCCCAGTTTAATGGGATTAATTAAGAAACTAAATTTTTACCAAGTTTGATTAGCCATTTGCTAAATTAGGAATTTGCTCAATGTTGTCACGTTAATGATATGTTGAACAGTAATTTTTATTCCGCTTCAAATTTTGAATAATCATTTAAATGTGTTGATGAGGATTTGTGAGTTAAACATCTTATGCTGTTAGAGGCCAAAGAATTCGATACAACAGCCGGTTTGGGTATGTTAAAAGTATCTTCTAGGCTTATAGTGTTAGCTCGATTCGTGCTCTAGATAAAATAAAAGTATTTTTTTATTAATGTTAATTCTTTAATTTAACTAAATACCAACCCATCTTTCTAAGTCGCAAAATATCATACTGTAGGAGGAATTTTTTGTACATATTCTTGTAGTATTTGTGGGCGTTAAAGAAGTTGCGTCTGTTGTAAGAGCTGTGGTAGTTGAGGACAATCTTAAATGTATTCCTCGATTAGTAGAGAAAAGAATGGGTGTGTTACGTTTTAAATAGGCCACATTTTCATTATCAGGTGGCGTATTTTCCTCCGCATCTGTTTCATTCAAATGAACACTACTTCTAGTATTCTTCATGCTTGTTGTTGTTTTACTTTCGCTTGGTTTTTAACTTTTTTAATCCTTGTAACTGTTTTGTTATGAATGCCCTTAAAATTTTACTTATAAAAAATAATCTTAACATTTATTAGACATAATATTTTATTAAATTTTTATAATCTTTATACACAAATTTCTAATTTTAGTTTATAGATATTTTTCTTTATTTATTGATTTTTATTAATTTTCATAACACTAAGTATTTAAGTAACTTTTGCTTCTGCTTGTAATCGTTGTGTTAATTTAAAATAAATAATTTTAATTAATATCGAAATAAAAACGCTTCATTTTATTGTAAAGAAAGAAAAAAAAATAACTTTTCGCTCCTGGGATATATTTATAGGTGTCAATCTTAAAAATGTTGTATTGCCTTTGAGAAAAACCGCTATTTTTGTGTTTCTTTTATATCCAGTTTGTTTTGTTGAGCGCTCTGTTGCCAGATCTAACATGACACTTTTGTGATTTTTTTTCTGCTAAGATTAGTGATTTTACAAAGAATTAATTCAATATGAATTATAAAATTTTTATACATTTTTGTTGATAGTCAAAGGTTAAAGAAAATGGATCTGGCGGCAAATGGATTTTACATTAGTGATATTGCATTTAGCATCTTTGCAGGAAAAGATTACTTACGACGTGAGTACTCAGTACTTAAAGAGTATTTTTGTTTATTTTTTAGTTTATAACATACACGTTCGCAACTCATATCGTCCTCAAAGTAATTTAAATAAACAAATTAAGGTACCTTAACACTTAAATCGCACATTTATTAAGCGACAAATATTTTAAATTTAACCGTATATTTTATTTGTTTACCAACTAGAAATTTAACCGCACTAAGACTAGTATATTTTCGAAAATAAATTAGAACAGCTGTTTTTATGAAATCACCAGTATTCAAGAAAACACTCAAAACGAACAATTGATAAAACAAAGACCATATTTTTAATTCATTATTTACAACTTAAGTGTATTTCTGTTAAAAATAAAAGTTAACATATTAATTTAAATTTGTGTATAATTTTACTACTGTATTAAAGTTTATTTTAAGTACAATTCATAACTTAACTTCAGTATGTGCTTGCGATTTGATGTCGCTAAATTTCTTGCGATTGTGAACAGTAGAACATCTTTAATGCGATTTTAACTCGCATCCCAAGTTTTAGGCGATTTGCGATTGTCAGAACATGCCTGAATATTTAATAAACCCATTTATAAATAGCTGAAATAAATATTTTCAGATCTTAATTGAGTCGTTTTCCAAATATTTAGATTTTAAATCTTTAAAAATAGTTAATGTAGTGTACACATACATTATTTATTTAATAAAACATAATTATTTAAACGAATTCGCGTGTAATTTGTTTTAACTCGTTTGCTAATAAATATTACATCGACAATTGCTTCTAGATTTTTGATTACTTAACAATTTATCTGGCAACCCTGATGATATGCGCCTATTGGGGGTGGTTTCATGCCTTATTGTTTACTTTTAAAATTTGACCAAAATAGAAACGCTTTAACTCAAATTGTTGTTATTGACATTTAATCACTTCCATTCCCATAAAACGTTAAATTTTATTTAAGGACACTAATTTTTATTTATATCAGCATGGCAAAAACAGTTTTTTTTTGTAATTTTTTCATGGTGAACTTTAGATTTCTTACTGTTATTAATGTTGTTTTTTTGTTTTCAAAAATTGATCTTTTGATGAAATTATATTTTTTTTAATTTAATTTTTGGTTTTTGTACATTTGTATCAAAAATTGATTTTTTTGTATTTATAGTTTAGCTGAACTTTAAATTTTTTACTTTCATTTTGATTTATTTTGTTTTATGCGTGTTAATTAATGAATAAAGCTGAAATCTTGAGTTTTTTGGGAAATTTTAAACTTTGATTTGTTGGTAAGATTTACATTTTTTTATTTAAAATATAGATTTTTGTTGAATTTCTATTTTTTTGAGATTTAGATTCTTTAAAGAAACATTGATGTATGTATTTTTGTTTACTTTTCATAAATTTGAGAGAATTTAATTATTTTGATGATATTTTGAGTACTTTTAATTTTTTTTGATAAACCGGAAATAAAATGGGGCAAAACGTGGAGAAAAGTAAAGCGCGATGTTTTTTGTCAATGTCTCAACATTGCCGCCTTTTCAAATTATAAATAGGAAAATTCTCGAAACAATAACTAGAAGGACATAAAAATTAATCACAGTAATTTAAAAAAGTATAATATATTTTATTCAAAGTACTGGCCCTCGCTTTGTACACATTTTGTCCATCTCTCTGGCAATTTGTGGATACCATTCCAAAAGAATGCTTCATCTTTATTTGAAATCCATTCATCGAGCCATTTTCTTACATCCTCCAAATTGTTAAAGTGTTGCTCAGCCAATGAGTGTCCCATCGATGAGAAGAGGTGATAATCAGAAGGCGCCAGGTCAGGTGAATACGGCGGGTGGGGTAGGAGTTCCCAACCAAGCGAAGAAATCGTTTCCTTAGTCAATCTGGCTGAATGTGCAGGAGCGTTATCATGCTGAAGAATGACTTTGGCGTGCCTGTGAGCCCATTCTGGGCGTTTTTCGATCAATGCGTGACTCAAATTGATCATTTGTTGTCGGTAGCGGTCGGTATTGACTGTTTCGCCGGGTTTGAGAAGCTCGTAGTAGACTACTCCCTTCTGATCCCACCACACACACAGCATTGTCTTCTTCCCAAAACGATCCGGTCTTGCACTCGATGTGGATGGTTGTCCTGGCGTTACCCATGATTTTATTCGTTTGGGATTCTGAAAATAAATCCATTTTTCATCGCCAGTTACAACTCGATGCAAAAAACCCTTTCTTTCGTGGCGTAAAAGCAGCATTTCGCACTCATGCCGCAAATGCTCTTTATTTGGCTTAAAATTAGACATTTTTAACACCAAAGAAAGGTATGATACGTCCACGTAAACGACTTAAAAACAACTGACTTTTGTAAACAAATGACTAACAAACAAAATAGCGTTTAGAGATAAGCAAATCCTTCAATAGGCTAAGAGCGCATTCTATTGGAATTAAAACGACATTTTAAACTTGCAAACCTGGTACGTCATCGCCCTGGCACGGTTTCTCCTGAACGATAGTCAGAAAAAAGTAACCGCTTTAAAATAACCTTACGTGTATTTTATTAAATAATTAAAACAAAAAAAAGAAAAAATTTAAGTGGAAAATTACACTTCTCCTAGAACTGGCACGAATATATAAATTTAACTGACTAAAGGAGACACAAAGAATCCACACATCCGGCGAACTAAGACCGCAGCATTTACCGTTATAGTATTATTAAACAAAAAAAAATTTAATAAGTATTGCAAACTTTAAATCTAAAAAGGAAACTTATTATGAATTAAACCTTTATTTCTTTAATAATTATAGTAAACTTTAAACCTTAAATAACAACTCTTTGTGAATGTAGCCATTAAACAAAAAACTATCGAATTAAATCTCAACCGCGAACTAATTAAACGCTAAAGGCTAAATTATTTCTCCAAAACTGTAGATTTAGCCTTTGCTGCAACAAACACATAAATCAAAAATTTATTGTTTGTAGACCCTACAGACATTTTTATCCAAATAAAACAAGTTTAGAATAAAAAAAAAATGATAATTGTTTTTCAAAAATTTTAACACTCGATACTTTCTTTTGTGTCTAATCATTCAAGATCTTTTGTGCTAAGCAACAAATAATATAAATAAAACACCACTTACTTTTTATATTTACTTTTTACAAATATTGTTTTAAAACTTTATTTTTAATTTTTAAATTAATTTTTATATGACCATTCATTTATCATCATTGCCATTAACATTATTGTTGTGCTTGCTGAATATTTATGTGTATGTATGTGTTTAAGTCAATCTAAAGTTATGTCAAGGGATGTATGCAAGAAAAATCATAATTACAATGACATTAACATTAACATCATCGCCATTGTGATGTTGTTAATGCACTTTTTTTGCATCTTGTTGTTTGATGTGGTTAGTTTTATTGTTGTTGTCGGTCATGTAATGTTATTGTTTGAAAATCTTTTATTTAATTTGTTTTCTTTTCATATTTCAATTGTATAATTAACACTAAAATACTTATTTAAACATTGTTTTTCTCACTAAATTATCAATTTTAATTAATTTTTACGCATTTATTTATATTTAATTTTATTCTTTTCCACTACACTATTTAAGTTTTATTTTTTTGCAGTTATTTTTTTTTTGTGGATGTTTTTTATTAAAAAAATTTTTCATTTTTTTTTTGTTTTTTATTTAAATAATTTTATTTATTTTTATATATAAGTATATATAATTTATAAATAATAATATTAATTTACTTTTAGCAAAATTCCCATTACTTATATTTCAATAATTGTGTTATAAATACAGTATCTTACATAAGTTTTTAACTTTAATCTATCAATTATGATTATTATTATTTATTTCTGGTTTTATTAAAAAATAAAACTGGTCGAGTTAGTAAATTTATTTTAATACCCTTATTGACTTTAAGGCTCTTTTGCATTGTAGAAATGTTTTTTACTTTTTTTTTGTGACAAGGACAACAATATTTATTATTATTCAAATTATTGTTAAATTAGTTTTGTTCATTATATACACTTGAATCAGGAAGAGAAGATTGAGTACTATTTCCAAAAAAACATTGAGATCTTCGTGACAATATAAGTGGATTTTGTTTATCAAAACATAAAAAATTTGAGAAAAAGTTGATTTACCACTAGGTTCAGTAAGAATGAATTATTGCTTTTCTTTTAGCTTTTCTTCATTACTTCATGCTTTAAAAGTCTTTAAACGTTTTAAAAACCACTAGCTACACACCATGATTAACAGACTTTTTTCAATGATTTCTATTCTCCTCTCCTCTTTCTCCAAAAACTCAAGACTTGACGAGTTAAACCTGATATGTGTGAAATGGGGCTTACGGTGCACCCAAACCGAGTCCCTGTTTGGTGCGGATTTTGGTCCAGAGGCATAATTGGAAAATTTTTCTTCTAAAATGAGGAGTGGCCTTTACCGTCAATGACAATCGTTATTGGGCCATGTTGAACGAATTTTTGTTCACAAAAATTGAAGGAGGATATTGGCAATATTTGGTTTCAACAGGACGGCGCTACGTGCCACACAGCCGAAGCTAGTTTTTTTATAGCATTAAAAAAAAAAAGTTATTTGGCGGACCCTATATAATGTTATAAATAAATAGCTGGTAAGCTTTAAATACTTTAAAAGTTCAATGTTGCTAAACTTGTTGCAGCGCTTTTAATACTTATTTTCGGAACTTTCTATATAAAAATAAATTGCATTCATTTTTTTGTGTTTTTTTTTTTTTGATAGAAGTCTATAACGCATTGCCGCCTCTAAAGCGTATTATATACCTCATCCTTTTTTAAATAGTATTTTTTTTTAAGACTCGCCTTCGATTTATGTATTAGCATTAAAAGCAATTCGCCCTTGCCAGTTGCAAGACAAAAGTTGGCAAATTTTAACATGCATTCACCTGTTATCGATTAGCCTTAGTTATACATTTAGGGGAACAGTAAATAAATTTTTTAATTTGACACTGTTATCACCTATAATAGATTCGCCTTATTTTTGACGTTAAAAAAAGTTTTCATTGTAATTTCTTGTGTAGTAAATCGTGTGATATGCACAAAGCTAGTTTTACTAATTATAAAATTATCTGAAATAAATCGTTTTAAAGAACCAATCGGTTTAATTAATAAGTATTTATTTATATCTTATGTAAAATTAATTTTTTGTTCTTTCAATCAAATGCTTAAAGCGTATGGATTTTAAACAAACAGCTGTTTATGTACTTCTGGTAATTTTGTTAGGTTAGATAGGATTTTAAACAATAATTATGTGTTATTTTATTTGAACTAAGAAATTATTGTTTAAACTAAGGGGCCATTATATAAATTTTTACAACTTTAATTTCATTAATATAAGTTTCTTTTACAATATGCTTAAGTTCAAAAACTTATGCGAGACACCGTAAATTGTATGTTATGTTGTATATGTATAAAGTGTTATGTTTAAGCATATTCAATAATGTTTTTTACATTTTTTAATTTAATATAAAAAAAATAATAATAAACGAAAGGATTATTTAAACATTAAATTTAATAAAAACTCACATAAAAAAATAATAATAATAAAAGACAATAACTAATAAAACAGTTTTAAAATAAATGTTATTCCTTTTGCGAATATTGTTTTTTAAATAGTTTTTATTTTATATTATTATTAAGAATATTAAAAAATAATAATATACACAACAACATTAAGTAATGCTATTTTCTTAGGTATATATGTATAATTAATATATATATTTAAAAATATTAAACGCTTTGTACAATTATCTTTTTTTATCATAATTTAACTTATTGATACTTTTTATCTTTTAATAATTCAAAATTTCTTGAAAATTGTTATAAACAGTCAAGGCATACAAAATAGCCCCAGTTCAAGCTAAAAACCAATTACTACAATGCTATTTACACATTTCATCTTTGTTGTTTTACATAATTAATTAGTAAGAATTTCTTAAATATATATTTTTTAATTTTCTACAACAAAAAAAAACTACTAAAATAATTTTTGTTTTCATAAAAATTATTTTTATACTACTTAATAAAATTTTAGTATCTTTTTATATTGTACAAATTATGTAGTATTAGGGGGAAGGGCGTTTGGTTGATTGTGAAGTGGGCGAATTAAACTCTTTATTTCAACATATTTGAATATTGGTACGTATGTACTTTTACGCTTTAACGGGTTTATTTTTAAATAGGTATAATTTTTTTTTATTAAGTTACATCTTTTATATAAGTACAAAGTTTACAAAGATAAAAAGGCCTGAGGTTATTTATATGTTTCTTAAACAAAATAAGAGATCATTAACTCTCATTTCGTTATAACTCCCAGCTAGTTTATATATTTAATCACTCTGTTAACTTGCTATAAATCGTTACCAGAAATATCAGAGTTATAATTCTTTCTTTCAGTGCTTTTTATAAGAGGTAGAAAAATAAACTGAAAACATTAAAACTTGGGGAAGAATGTTAAATTTAATTAAATAAATTTTTACATTCGTTACTCAATTTGATTTATTCTAATTTTTTCGTTTTCATTTTTCTGTGAATTTAATGAGAGCTTAATCATGTCTTTAAATATTTTGGTAACTAAAAATTAAAGTTTAATAAAATATCTTCAGGTAGGTATAACTAATTACACTAGGAGTTAAAAACAATGACTATTTCAAATAAGTTGATTTTATACGCACATATATTCTGAGACAAATCTTCCAGAACCTCTATATAGATATTTCTGTACAAGAAATAGTTTTTGAAAACTTTGTTGTTGATGTAGATAGTTATCGATATGAAATACAAAACACCTATTTTTGGAATTTATCTATCTGCCTGTGGTTGCATCACGTAAAAACTGCTGGATGGATTTGAATAAAATTTTGGGAGGAGGGCTCTTAAAATCTTTTATAGTTTTTTTTTTAGAAACCTCAAATATAGAAGTTTTTTTTTACGTAAAAATTCTTCATTTCGTACAGAAACTGTGAAAGCACCCAATTTTACCGGTATTATGGTACTTAAGCAGTTGTCAGCAGTTTTTTTTTTGTGGATGGAAAATTTTTAACACACTCTACAAAAAATATTTAAAAACACATTTTTCTAAATTTGAATTTTAAGAAAATTAAAAATGACACACATACGAAGACGTGCGCACTGCTAGTTTTAAAAAAAGTAGTTTTTTGCGATGTAAAAACGTAAGTTTGTCACAACATGGCCGATAATTTCAATATTTGTTTTTGACGGACATTTAAAGTTTCATTAATAGTTTTTGTTTGTTTTATACTTTAATTAGATTCCCACATTTTGTGATTCATCAAATCAGTTATTAAAAAAATTACTTTAATCAATGTTAACGAACCAAAAAAAAAAATATATATATAAATTTGCAATTAAAAAAAAAAGTTGTTAAATCAATTAACTTTGAATTTATTCTTGTTAATTTTTGACCTCTGATGTTCGTCATTTCTGTCTTCGTTGCAACTGTATTTAAGACAACTTTTAAACAATTACATATTTAACCTCATCATTTTAGGATTCTTTTTACTGCTGGCCAATTCCATTGAAAAATTAATTAAGATAAAATTCACATCGATTAACTTCAAATCGAAAATCTTATAAATTTTTCATTTCATTTCTTTAAAAAAGAAAAAAATCGCCAAGTGTGAATTGGATTGCTGGAAATATGTCTATAACGGTTCAAGACAAGTTCTTTGAAAATTTCAAGCGTCTGCCTACTACGGCTGAAGAACTAAAGCCATATACGTTAAAATACATCACTATAGAAACACCCTTTATATTTTAGTTTTTTCCTTGTTATTATAGCGGAGATAAAAATACTTAAAGTATTTGCAAGTTGCGGTTCAAAAAAGGTGGCTCTTAAGTGAAATCACGTCACTATTGGGACACCCTTTAACTTAGAGTTTAATTTTTAGTACTTGTTGCTATAGCTTAGTTTCACGTACACCGGGTAAACAAAACGTGTCAGCTTATCACAGTTCAAAAAATATCAATCGGTCCTACCACAGATAATAACCAGATAAGTCACGAAAAATTCAGTGTGGCCAGATTCCAGCTTTCGTTAGAGAGGGATAGTAACAGTTCTTGCAATTTTTATATTACTACCTCTTTCTGATTATAGCTGGAATTTTACATTTTATTTGTTTATAAAAATTTGTAAAGAAAATTTGGCGCAGATATAAAATATAATTATCTTGCGGGTCTGTGGGTCCTACTTCCGTTGGCGTTGTAGTTCTAATAGTAGTTACTATGTCGTTGTCGATTTTATCATTGCTTCGTTCCTAACTTGAGGGTTACACGATCAAGTTTTGCTTAAAGTTTTGTTTCAAGTTTTAATACATTCACATTTTTTTTTTACCAATACACTCATACTTTTAAAAATTAAAACGTACTTGCTTTCCATTCTTCTTTCAAGTTGAGTGTTTCAAGTTACGTTCAAGAAAACAGCTGTTCAGAATTCGCTTGAACTTTTCTTAGTTTTTGTTTCTACAAATATTATGCCGCCATAAGTTTTTGCAGCCTACGACACAGCTGTCAATTTAAATGAATTTTAACAAGCAGTATGTGTGAAAACTTGATCCTGTGCCATGCTTGAAATATACTGAAACCGAGAAGAGACGTTATCGAACACAAAAAGAAAAGTTAATAAAGTGTGGTTACACTGCCATTTTAGACGTTATTGTTTTTCGCATTTTTGTAAATGTCTAAAAGGGTTATTTATTTTGTAATTTATTTTAAAATTATTTAATTGTAATCGTTTAAATTTCGTTGCTAATAATGATGGCGACAGAGAAATAATATTTTATTATCGTTACTATTCCCTTCAAAATGGAAAATACTGATATATTTATAATTAATGTCAATAACGACAACGGTAATGCCACATTGTCGTTTTTATTTAGTTTTTAAACTACACGCCAAGGGGAATATGGCCTAATATTTTTATTAATATCACGTCACTAAAGGAACATCCTTTAATTTTTAGCACTTGTTATTATAATGGTTTAGTAATACACCTGTTGTCAGGAGTCTACCTACTACCATTCTAAAGATAGACGGCTGTAATAGACATTGTAACGAAAATAGGGTTATGTTTTTACCCTTTTGGCTACAGAATACAATTTAAAAAAAAACTGGAAAATAGCAAAAACAACTATCGGTTGACCAAAAGTCCTGTGTGCAAACTGAATATTTATTTCTATTCTATTGTTTAGGATGTTTCGAAAGCTGAGATTAAGTTTTTACCGTAATTTGTCCCCTTGTGCTTCGTTATGGCTGAGAGAGTACAGCGTCATATTTGTGTTAAGCATTACATTTTATTGAAAATTTATTAAAATTTTAAAGGAAAACTTTTTCAAATATCTGTTTGCATAGCATTAGATAAAGAGCTTAGAAAATATACTGGATTACATGATAAACAAATACCAGTCACATTTTGAAAACTGTACAAAATATCGTTTTTGCAGGGTTTACAATAAAACAAAATATAAAATAATAATAATAAATAAATTCTAAATACAACAATTTAAATATCAACTTTAAAGAACCTTTTACTCAGCTCTTAAATTAAACTCTGCTATAAATTATTTAAAAAATATATAAATAAATTATATAATAATATTATATTTTAAATGTTTTTAAATTTTAATTAAATATTTTTTTTTCTTTTTACTATATAAATCTTATAAAATAGAAAAGCCAAAAACTGGTTTATTTTTAATGTATAGTTTTTTTTTGTTTAAGTAGTAATAATAAGTACCTACATAAAGATATAGATATTAAAAAAAAAGTTTAAATTTGTCTGTTTGTTTGTTTTTTTTTTTTGTTGCATTTTTTTCAATAACTATATTTAATATTTTACATTACAATTGCCATAAGTTTTTTAATTTATTTTTATTAAACATTTAGAATTATTTTCAAGATTTAATTATCATTTAAGAAAACTGTACAAAAAAATTTTTTAATACTTTTTTTTAAAGAATTTGAAAACATTTTTGAGATATTTTTTATGTTTTAGAAATGGTCCTTTTTATTGTAATTATCTTTGACTTAATTTAATTTTAGCTTTATTCAAGAACTAAGTAAATTAACAACCTTTGTCAGCCCTAACTTTGTGTAAGTTTTGTCGAAAAATTAATTCCTTTAGATTAAAGCAATTAAGATATAAAAAAATAAAAACAAAGCACTAATTTGAAAAGCACTTCATAAAAAAACAGATTCCTAGACAAATAATACTAAATATTATGCATACGTCACAATACCTTCATAAGCAACACGAAGGATACAAAATAAAAGGTGATTGGTTTGAGTGCAGTTTACAAGACGATTATACGCGTCTAAATTGAACGGCCTACAAATTTCGATCAGTAATTTCTATTGCAAAACTTGCATATCTCTAGGCGTTTTTTTAAGTTCGTGTTAAGAACACGTCAAAGGCTTTTTAAAACGAATTCTTGTCCTTTTCTCTCTAGCAATAAAACTATTTGTATAAAAGCACGAGTTGTAAGATTAATCAGCTAACAAGACTTTTAACTTCATAATCGTACAATTCATTCACTTCTAAAATCGCAGGATGTGCATATAGGTCCCCCTACCTTTACAGAAACGATGCAAACAACGATGCAACAGTAACAGACAAAGTTAATCTAAATAAGGATACAAAATAAAAGTAAATTTAAACACCGAAAAAACAATATTATAAAATAAAGTGTTTTCATTACGAAGAAATTTTTCGTTTTGTAAAAAATTAATTTGCATAATTGAAATCACTTTGGATCGGAATGGAGTTCTGTGACATGCCTGTATATTAATAGAGAACGGTAAATTAAATAATTCTATATATTGCGGCTCTTAGCTGGTTCCATATCAAGGCGAATTAATTATAAGGTGGTAGCGGTGGAGAATTCATTAATTTTCGCCGGTGGTTTAATGTTCAAACTCCATATATAAAAATCTGTACATTTTTTATATGTAGTTTGACATTGGGGCTTACGGCGAAAATTAACGAATTCGCCATCGCTACCACCTTACTTTATTCGCCTTGGTGCCATATCTAACTGATTATTCAAGCTTGTTTCCTAATATTTTTCTCGCTCCGATTTTTTAAAGCTAGTTTTGAGTATGAGTTGAATTAGATCTTTCCGTAGATTTGAAGTTATAATAAAATAGAGTAATGCTCAGCCCTTAATGAGTTAACAAATTTTAAAAAAGTTTTCACTTTCTGAACTTCAATAATATCAGCAATACCTACGTCCAGAAATGTAATGCATAATAACACTTTTGTATGAAAACTTAAGACGCCCTTAACTCGAAAATATGGGCGAGCGAACTTTGTCGCAATTTCCATTTTTTTTTTAATTGCAGCAGCTTCATTTTACTTGATTTGTTGCAAAAAAGGTTTTTTAGGCTGCGCTTATAAATTAAAGTTGTTTCTCACATCTTGAATTCAAGAACTAGTTTATGGATGTATAGAAGTATGGCTTACGAGTTTTAAAATTTATGTCTGCATGTGTAACATAACCTCAAATTTAAATCTTTTTAAGGCAAAAATAATAAATAAAACAAAACACTCAAAAAATTAAATAAATGTACAAATTGTTATAGAACTCATCTAGCTTGTCGGTTTAATTTTTGTTTGAATTTATAACCTTCAATTAAGTTTTTTTGGGAAACTTAAAAAAAAGTGGTCGTTCTATTCTCGCCCACCATTTAAAATTATTGTAGAAAGCATTTTGTTTTTCGTTATTGATTTTTATTTAAAATTGTGATCTAAAAATCAGATTGAAAATAGAGGAAAGAACAACTGACCCGAATCTGATTAATTTACTGTCACTGAACTATTTAGATTCATTCAATGGAACAAGTCTTAGATGAATCTTAATGAGCCTATTCTGTGCTGGGGATTTAAAGTTTCTAAAAAATCAACATTTTAGAGCTGAACATGCATTTTAAGTTTTAAATTTATTTTCCTTTTTCGCCGGTCAAAAGTTATAACTTCTTGTACCGCTCCCATTTTTCGTTGACTTAATTTTTTTTTTTTAATTATTTTTTCTTACGTTTTTGAAGAATTCTATTACATTTTTAATAAAATTTTTGGATCTAGTTTCTGATATATGAAATTCTTTTTTGTAAATTTAATGTCTAACAACATTTGCAACTACTTTAAGTAACCCGAAATACACTCTGTCAACTCAACGAAAGCCAATTGTTTTTCTTCAGCATAATAACTGTTACAATTAAATTTCGTTATCAAACACTGGATTTATGGCAACAATACTAAATAAGAATTTATAAAAAATAATCTTGTTTCGGGACAAATCTAGTTTAGTGAAGTAAGTAAATGATATCCATATTGACCTGATGTCTTTCAAAATCTAGTGCACAATCGTACTTTTCTATAAAAAGCTCAGAAGCCCATAACTAGGAAAATATGACCTAGCGCAAATTTTTCACTTTTAATTTTTCTTATTTTTGTATTCTCTAGCACTCCGTATACATTATTGGAATCAGTGAGTAAAATAAACGTTTTTTTTTAGTGTAATAATAATTTTGTGAAAGTAAAATTAAAAAAATGTTTACAATTCCCAATATCCAGGCATGTTCTGACACTCACCAACTTTTGTTTTACATGTTCTGAAACTCACACGTTTTGCTTGCGATTTGCTCTTTTTCAAATTTATGTTCGAAAAGAAAAACATATGATTTTACGGTGCAAAACATAAATAAATAAAAGAAAACTAAAACAAAATGCTAGGACCCCTTAATGAATCTTATGAGATAAAATCGAGGAGCAACCATGTTGCGTTAATAACTTACTCTATATGTGCATCTATAGATCAATCAGAACTCATTAGTTAATCTTACTTCCATTAAAAAAAACCGCTGCCAGAAAATGATTTACGGTTGCTTGAATTGTTGATCTACAAACTTTTTTTTTAAGAGTCAATTCTTTCTATTGTGTCTGTCTGTCAGACATGTTCTTTAATTTCAGAATAAGAGCAATGAACTTTAAATAGAGATAGCAATTTTTATTTTGAGAATAGTAAACTGCAAAATTGAATTCGATTTTTAAAAATGGAATAGTAAATTTTCAAAATGAGAATATGGGAATGAATTCTTATTAAAAACATGTATCACACAATAAATTGTTTTTAATAAATATTTTTACCAATTAAATATTTACGTTTTTTATTTTTTGTTTCCTTCTTATATAATTATAATTCTAGCCATATTTTTAGTTTTACTCACTTTCAAAATTATACACTAAAAATAATTCAGTAATAAAAAATCAATACAAACTGCCTGGCCCACGATGTCGATTGATAACTAAAGCGAGCGACAACAAGTCACTCGTTATCGTTCTCATACGGGCCCCACTATCTTTCGACTTGTCGGTCGCTAGGACTTACGTTTTTAATGTAATCAATTTACTTATTGCCAGTTGATGATATTGCCACATCAACTATTTCAGACGTTAAACGCTTGTTTGAAAATAAATATCGGTAAAACAAGTAAATTAGGCAATAAAAATGCAAAATTTTAGCACTAGTAAAATTTTATTTTATAAAAAATGGAAACATTTATATTTTTTTAAAAATTGTTGTAGATATTTTTTGCTGTGTTCTACGAACAATTGGGCGCAGCTAATTTACACAGTTCCTTACCTTTTTCCACTCAACAACGCTACGCATTGGTGGCCCATGCGAATTCAGTTTCTTGGTGAGCTTTACCCACTGCTCTTCCATTGAGAGTTTGTTGCTTCCATAAACAGCAGATCCTCTTGCGAACTCTAGATTTGTTTCCATATATTCTACAAGTACTTGCAGCTGTTTCAATCTTAATTTTTTTATGCTAAACAAATAATTTTTGATGGTTTAAATTATATAATATTATTACTAATTTTATATTTACCATTTATTTTCCATTATAAAATTTTTAACATAAACAATAAACTATTTTTTGGTTTGTTTGTTAAATTTTTTTCCTTTTGTGTCTGTCGACAACCACAACACAAGTGACTGATTTTGACATTTATGATCGCAAGACATTTCATATTGGGGCGCAAAATTGTATGAAAATGATTACGTTTTTGTACGCATTTGTTGTCGATCGACTTGTCGTGTTGAAAACTTTAAGTGGGGCGCAAATCAGCTGTTTGTCGTTGAAAATCCATGCGAACGATAGCAGTCGATATCGTGGGCCAGGCAGAAAATTTATTTGGTATCATTAAGATAAGTGTTAACATGATTGCTTAATTCCTTCAAAATAACGAGATATTCTATCATTTAGCTGCATGAGCATTAGCAAAATGGTCATATAGACATGTTTTCCCCAAAAGTATTTATTTTCTGTCGACGTAACTCGGGTACAGTATATTTTGCTAGATCAAGCATTAATAAATAAAAATTTAAATTGTTTTTTTTTTATTATTTTGATATTTATTATCTACGTGTCATTCCATTTTGAAAATTACTATTATCATTTAGAAAATAAATAATCGCATTTTGAATTTAAAAAGATTAAGTTGTATAAATTTTATTGAAAAAAAAAAAACGAAATAAACTTCCTCGGGCATTTCCATATCTGATCTGGTGAAAAATTGTTTTTCACCAACTAAATCCATACCCAAGAAATAACATACAAGAATAAATTGGGGGCTTAACATTTTGTAGCTTCATCGAAAAATAAGTAAAAAATTTTAAAAATTAATTTGAAATTTTGAGATATATGTGTATTTTTTCCTTTTACTTTTGTAAATCAATTATCTAAGAATATCGTAAAATATGTCGTTCGAAATGACCACTAATATATTTTTCTACTAATGATCTATTTCTTTCACTGAGTCCTATTGTGGCCAATCCGATTTTAAAATCTAATTAATCGATATATACATGTGTATGTAAGCAACTCTTTGCTGTAAATGGATCTAATGGTTGGTTGGGTTTATTTTTGTAATATTTTGTAATAATTTATTTATTTTTTTTTTGCATTTTTCTTTATGTTTTATAAAACTTTATATATAATTTTAGGCTTAATTTTTATATAATATAATAATAATAATAATTGTTGTTGTGATTTATATTTTCTTTCGCTTTTTAATCTTCTATTTTTAAAGTTCAAAATTAAAATTAATTTACAAAATAAAGTAATAATTATAATAAAAAAATTATTAATTTTTGTTGTGTTTAATGCCATTTACCAGTTATTTTTTGTATCTATCTTTGCTGCTTAAGTTAAAATGGTTTTTGTTTTACTTCTTCAATTTTTCCAATCCATTTGAGAAGAGTTTTCAGTAATTAATATTTTTATAATCATGTAGTTTCTCTTAGAGATTGATCTAGAGTGGAGCGGTTCAAGAGTAGGAGTAGAGTAGATTTAGATTAGAGAGAAGGAATCATTTAATTTTTAATTCGTCGAAATTCTTAAATTAGTTATTTTCATTTTCCTTAAGTATTTAAGAATTTTTCAGGTTGTTTAGAGGCTACAGCTGCAGTGGCTGCTGCCATTGATGACCATAAATGCTGGAGCATGGCCGTGGTAATACTTGAAGCAGCTGATGATGCTGTTGCACTTGTTGATGAATTTGGTAAATAGTTAAGGTTATTATTCATCATATTAACAGATTGAAGAGCTGCAGCAGCTGCGGCGTTTACACTCGCTACGTCATCATTTGTCACAGTTGCACATGTGGCATTGTTTTGTTGGTAATTGCTGTAAGATGAGCAGGAGGAAGAATTACTTAATGGTGTATTTATTGTTATTGTTGTTTCTGCTGCTAATGCTGATGGGTGTTGTAGTGTTTGTGTTGGAGGAGTACTTGGTATGTTTTGTCCGGGCGGTTATTGCATAAAATAGTCAGGATGTTCTGAATCTTTTTCAAACCTTTTCGCTTCTTCATGCATACTTTCCTTTATTTTGAGTATAGCCGCTGATTCTGTTTGATCATTTTCTCCCGGCCCACCGAAACCGCCCAGATTGTAATCACCCATTCCACTACCGGAATCTTCTCGGGGCGTTCCAGGTCCTCCGTTGGCTGGTGAGTTTTTCATTCCGTCAAGACCGGTGCCATCGCCGGCACCACCATTAAGTACAGGGCCCATTGAGTTTGGACCGCCGCCCATAGGGCCCATGCCACCTGGTCCGCCACCACCGCCATCAGGGCCTCCTCCCATTGGAAATTCTGGTTTCATTAGCGAGTACATATTGTCGCCAGGACCACCAGGGCCCGCCTGTGTGTTATCTTGCGGTGAGGGCATTATGGGTGTTCCAGGTCCAGGCGGGCCATTAGAGCCCGGCCCGGGGCCATAATTGCCAGGCGATGATGATGAATATGCGTTCATAGGTGCTGTGGCATTAGGCTGCCATTGCGGTGGTCTACCACCTGCGCCCATACCCATGGGAGGCATACCGCCTGGTCCTGGTGCAGGACCTCTCATACCACCAGGTCCTCCATATCCCATGGGACCCATGCCACCTGGTCCTCTGGGTGGATTCATGCGAGGATTCATTGGACCCATGCCACCAGGTCGCGTAGGATCCATACTGTTTGGCATCATGGGTTGTCCAGGTGGACCATTAAATTCGTTACCCATGCCCTGCATACGCACACCGGGTCTTGGGCCACCCGGGTAACGTGGTCCACCCATAAACGGTGGCTGGCCAGGCATCATTTGTGATGGTGGGGGTTGCGGACTTGACGCATGTGTTGGTGGAGAGGGTCTCATTGTTGAACTGGGAAAGAAATTAGCTCCCATTGGACCGCCTGGTCCCATTGGACCATCACCTCCGGGTGGCATTTGTCCAAGTGGACTTGGCGCTGGACCGCCCGCACTATGAGGACCTCCAGGACCAATACCATTGACGCCATATCCTGAACTTACAAAACCATAATCGTGGAAGGCTTTTGCCTCTGATGAATGATCACACTGATCACGTCTTTCGGGAGCAGCGCAGTATAAATCCCAAAACACACACCACCATGTGTGCAGGAAACCTGGTGGTTCACCCAATGTTATGTTTTTCTCCCATCTTATTTCAGAGAGGAAAGTTTGTGCAGCTTTTTGGGCTCCCACATGCAGCAGGTATTCGTACACGTACAAAGCCAATTTTTCACGGGCCTGAGCATCTGAAGGCACCGACGACGTTTTCGATTTGCCATACATTTTATTTGGTTTCAACAAAAAAGTGATGTATAGTTAGTTGTGTGTTTATTATTTATTTATTGTAGAGTTTATTTACTAAAGTTAGTATGTTGGTTGTTTCACTAAAGGTGCTGATACAAGTCCTCTTGTTTTTTATATGTTTTTGTTTTCCTTTCCAGCTGATGTTGCTGTTATTGTGTTTTTGTTGTGGTGGTAGATCTTCAAGATTTCCTTAAAATTATTATTAATTGGCGCTCACTCTTTTCAACTCTAGTAGTTTTCTGTCGTTTCGTTTTATGTTTCTTTTCTATATATTTTTGTTTAAATACTTTCAATAAATGTAGATAATCTTGCTGGTCGGTCACTAATTCTTTTTTTTTTTTGGTGCAGAGCTCCACCGTCATTCATACACACAATACACACGTACACAAATTTTTATGTGGGGGATGGATGTATGTTCGAGGAGAATGAGAGTGCCTGCTCACGCAGCCGTTCTCCTAGTTTCTGTAACATCCAGCATTTTTTTAGGAATTCTTTTTTTTTAATATAACTTTTGTAATTCTTTTACAGCTCGAATAATAATAGAGTTGAATAGGTATAACTTTCTGTTCAATATTTTATTGATTCTTCTATTACTTTTAATACTTTCTGTATGTACACTCATCAAATTGTTTTTTTCTTAATATTTTTTTGTTAAAATTTGCGTACCATCAAAAAAATCTACTTTTGCTTTATTTTTTCCAATAAAAATGATTTTTTATTTTATTATACCTTCATTTCGTTTTTTCTTTTCTTTTTTGTTGCTCTCTCTATGTATCTCCTCCACGGTCTCTTCCGATTAATAACTTTTCTTTTGTGTGAGTTTTCGTTTAGAAGAAATATTTAGTTCATATTTGTCTTCTTCTATCTGCTGCTTCTTCGTTTTACCGTTTCTTTTGCTAGTGTTTTTTCTATAATTTTTTAGTTTTTATTTCTGCTCTGTTGTTGTTATTGTTGCTACTGCTGGTTGCTGTATGATGTTGCTGTTCTTCTTCAAATTCGCTGCTTTTGTTAAACAACCACCTCGTATATAGTGTTCTTTCTGTTTTTGTTGTTATTTTTGTAGTGTTGATGTGCTCACTCTTTCACTCACACCTATTCCCCCCTTGATAAATGTGTGAGGTTTTTTTTGGCCTTTTTTGATTTTGTTTCACAAACTGAAAATAGAGAAAAAGCAAAAAATTTGATATGAAAATAAAATTAAAGATGAGAATAATAGTACAATGAAAGAATTGTTAAAATGTACAGTGCGAGCAATATTGCTAATTCAGCGATTTTCTGGAAGAGCAGTAAATAAAACTTTAAAGTAAAAACAGATTTTTGTGAAAAATTTGTTTATTATCATATCGCAAAATTGCAAAAGTAAACATAGTTTTGACCTACCAAAATGTAATTCATATTTAAATAATATAAAAAACTTGTAAAAGTCTATTTAACCAAGCCAACATTATTTATTTAGACTTGATGCATTTTTTTTTTATTTCTAATTAAGACTAAATTATGCTTATACTTTTCTGTAAAAAAATTATAAATTGTCTCTTACTTCAGAATATGAACAGAAACTTGAAATAATGCAATGCTTAAGTGTACCACGTTTAGTTGCATGTCGCTGAACCATAAATGTAGATCTTTTATTTATGGTGGCGAACAAGTTTATTTTTCAGTTTATAGGCTGTTTTTTTTTATACAAATCATAAATCGATTATAAACCTCTTTAAAAACTAACTCAGTTTAAACAAAGGTTGTGTTAAACACTGTTTTGGTTCATTTGCAATGCTACTCTAATAATGCACAAACTTATGTTGCAACACATTGAAAAAGACTCCATACATAACATCATAACTGCCATAATAGGTAATGTAAGGCTATGGTTTATAAAACGAGTTTATAACTAGTTTAAGAATTGCGAAACTAAGTGGGCTATAATTACAAAATACTTTTTTATTTAGCATTTATCTTTGTTTACAAATTTTTTTCGCTTCACCAAAGGCTGTAAAATAAATTGCCCATTAACCTGCAGTTTTTAAAATGTCTTATGTAAGAATGTCTTTACTTCTATAACGTGCTATTAATTCATTAGAATATATAATATATAAAATTGTATCTTATTTCCTTTCTTTTCTACCAAGATTGAGTGCTTGTTTAAGTAAATGTGAACAAACAGTATCTTCGCACATTTATATTGAAAACAAATACGTAAATTTTTAATTCCTTTATATATAAATACAGGTAAACAGGCTCTTTTATTCAACATTAAAAAAGGACATTTTATTTTACAACTTGAGCCCCGTAATGTATAAATATATTATTGGTATAGTATTGTTATTCGTTAATGTAGCCTTATAAAAAGTTTATATGGAATTGCCTACTTCTATTTTATTCGGCCTTAAAAGTTTCGATTAAATCGGTTAATAAATATAATAATAAATAAGATGTACACTGCCGTATTTATAAAATATTAAAATAGATGGATATCAACATTTAAGAAGAAATTTGTGTGGACATTTTTTTCATTTCACACACACACATTTCAGTTATTTTATTTTTTTATGAATGTCGCAGAAAATATATATAGAATATTTAACCAAACAACTAATCATAAAAATCGCTTTAATGATAGCATTTACGAAACATATGCAACACTTTTAAGCAGATAAAAGAAATAAATAAAAAAAAAAATAAAGTCGTTAAGGGTTACCATAATTTTTTATAAAAGTATTACGTTACACTGAAAAAACGATGGTTGCAGTTTTTAAAATACAACTTAACGGTTCAATACTGTTGTTCAAATAAGATGAATTTTTATACGTAATTTTATACTATAATAACACTGAGTAGCACGACTTGATCTGTTTTTATATTCTTTGTATATGACATATTTATTTTGGCTTCTTACGGCTTCTTTAGAGTGTGTGGATTAAAGTTGTTTCCAAGGATCCTAGATAACTAATGGAGATATATGGTTGAATGGAGGAGAATTCGCGATAACTATCACAAGGTGTATAAATGTGCATATATTTTGAAACGAGGAAAATCAAACGATTACTGAGATATGTACTTTCTTTAATTTTTAATGTTATCACACAAACATAGGTATGAAGCTGTCAACTTTATGTTAGAAAATGCCCAAGCATATGTTTTTTCTAATGCATTTGTTATTTTATGAAGATATATTTTCATTAAATGCATAATAGGTATTAAATAGAAAAAACAGAAATAGATTTTCCTTTTAAAAAATTCGCATTGATAGGAAACACACAAAAGTGTCCAACAAAATTGAAACTTATAACACATCCTTGTGTTACCAAGAAAATTAATGAAATAAAAAGTTTTAAAAATAACGTTTGTTTGAGTTATAAGCTCGCTGAAAAGTGAACTAAAAAATCATTTTTTTCAGTAAGTAGAAAGTAGTAGTAATAGTTTTAAAAATAAAACAGATTTAACATTCGTATTGAGGTCTAAGGCGAATTTATTACAGGAGATATCAATGGTTGATTCGTTCATGAGTGATTGATTCGCTACAGCTTTCACCTGGCAATTTTTTTGCATTCGTTATCAGTCAATATAAATAAAAACTCAAGCTAACATAAAGCAAAACATGGATGTTATAAACAAAGGAAACATTTAAAAACTTTTAAATACATATGTATGTACATGAACAAAACTACACAAAAAAAAAAATAATTAATATACTCCAGAAATTACGAAAATATGTAATTTAAAATTTTTCCCAAATCAGGATTTTAAGCCGTGGATCTTATAAATTGACTTATTTTCGGACAGAATTTTCTGGACCGCCACATCCTTCAACAGCATTCTTCGCACCTATCTACCTTATGTACGTTGTAAACATCATCTATTTAACCAACTAATCTTAATACTAATTTTGGTTAGAAGAAATCTACACACAACGTAAAGCATTTCTTTGTCGTTCTCTAATAATTAATACAATATAACAAATTCAAAAATTATAAAAATAACAAAATATTTTTATATTTTATTGAAAAAATTTTACTTTAATTACTTTAAAAAGAAATACTTCATTTAAATTGTGTAAATCTGCTTTTGTGACGCAATTTGGAAGACATCATAACTAACCATCGCTAAGTTTTGTTACATTTTGAGGTTTTGCCAGACCATTCTTGTTGTTTTGCTGATATATAAGTATATGTAAACAACGAAATGTATACAAAGCAATTGTTTACCACCTCAAGCAGGCAAACAAAAATTTTATGCAACTTGTTTCATAAAAGAACACATCGTGTAAGCTGAATCAAGATCTAATTTTGTTTTGTATGAAAAATCTTGTAAAACCTAGATTTTGCTATAAATCTCGTAAGTAATAGATTTATGGGCAATGTGCATAAATACACTTTTAAAATAATTATATTATATTCATAAATTAGTTTAATGCGTTTCTTTAAACAAAATAAATTGGAGGTAAACACCGAAGAAAATAAATGAATTCGCCATTGCTTTAACCTAGCAATTATTTCGCTTTGAATTTTTAAATATTAAATAGACAATATAATTTTTTAATTAAATAGTTTTATTTTATCTTTAATGTGTGTTATAAATATTATGGTATATAGCTTGGCGAAATAATACATTAATTTCGCCGTAAACGCTAAATGTCAAACTCTATATATAAAAAATATGTATAATTTTTTATACGCTATTTAACATTTACGGCGAAAACTAATGAATTAGCCATCGCGCCCACCTAGTATTATTGCGCCATGGTATATAGTATTATACACATTTTTTATATATGGAGTTTGACATTTAGCGTTTACGGCGAAATTAATGAATTCGCGATCGCAACCACCTTGTATCATTTTACCATGGACTTACTTCTCATATTTTTTAACAATGTTTTTTGTTACAATACTACGAAACTTATACTTAGCAAAATTTATTTTGTAACAGTAAAATTACAAGAACCACAACATGAATTTTAAAACATCAAAAAAACTTCTCTAAATCGCCAAACGCAAAATCCTCATAGAATTAAAAATAAAATCTCCGATTTTGGGATAAACCCCCTAATCTGACAACACTGTTCTCCTTTAGCCCAAATCAAGGCGAATTAATACAGCTGACCGCACGGCTACAACAATCCAACAACACAAAAAACAACAGGCAATTTGTTGCTACAAAATTATGTATGTTGTCAAAAAAATATTGTAAAAAAACAAACAAAATAAAAATATATTTGATGAAAAAAAGTGGTTGTAATTATCAGAATAAGAAAATTATAAAAATTAAGTTACATAATAATAAAAATACAGGAAAAGTGACCAAAATTCTTTTTTACCACTATTTTGCCCAAATCACATGCATCGTTCCATGCTTGCAAGTTGACCATTTGAAGACTAACATAATCTTCCACAAAAAAACCAAGGAATTATAAATGTGTTAACAATAATTTCACTATCTTTTTACGTATATTTTGATTATACACATCAGGAACTGCAAATACGGTTCCTTGTTGTGGTAGTTTTCTCTAGGAATTTCAATTGTTTGTTTTCTATTAGCAATCAAAAAAATTTAATTAAAAAAAATTAACAAATTATTTATTTTTGACAACTGTAATATATACAGCTGTTGGGCTTTTTCGCCCGTGCGTTCACCTGTATTATTTCGCCATGGCCCAAATGTAAAAGTACTTATAAAAAATTAGTATACAGATTTTTTTATATATGAATTTTCCCAGTTAGGCTAACGGCGAAAATCAGTGAATTCGCCATCACTACCACTTTATAATTGATTTGCCTTGGTAATATATAATATAATAAATAATAAGCACATATACATATTTATAAACAAAAAATAAATAATGTTATAAACATAAACGAAATTTTCAACATAAACGTTCATACAAACTCGAAAAAAAAACCATTTCAGAAAAAACTTTTATCAAAAGTGTAAACCCAATCTAAAAATCCATACATTAACAAAGGTAATACGTCTAAAATTTTCCAAAAAAAAGTCGAAAAAATAGTTAAATGGTACGGATTTCAAGCAGCAGCAGCATTAAACACTCTATATGCGTTTATTTATTAAGCAAACACAAGAACTGTGATTGGCTTTTAAAATAATTTTTTTTCATATTGCACTTGACATTTAAAAGCAAAAACGAATACATAAATAATAATCAGCTGTTTTACTAAGTTATCAGGTAAATAAATTGCTTTTGATATCTCCTTACACCAGGGCCTGCCAACACTTTTTATGAATTATTCAACGAAAGGTAAGAATGTTTAAATAAGACAATTTTGTTTTTTTTTTATTTTATTTGATTTACTTTAATGAAAAAACATTTAATCAAAAAAAATTCAGTTGTTACGCTCCTCAATTTTGTGTTTTTTAGTTTTTTAACATAAAATTCCATTCATAACCCCTCTCTTGTGTTACCTATCATGCAATAAATAACGTTCTCGTTATTTTACACCCTGTACTTATTGAATCGATTAGACTGGCGTATTATTAATGGTCAATAGACAAAGGAAGAAAAAAAAAACTATGGTTGTTATATATTTTATTTTTAAGGTTCTGTTTAAATTAAAAAAAATATCGGCTCAAGATCAGGGCGTTTACTAGATTTTTAGATCAAAATCAAAGCGTTGTTGAACCGACTATTGTCCGGCCTTTAATGCTGTGTTTCCTTTTTCAATCTTCAAAAGCAGCTGTTAGTTATGCGAAAATTATTTTGCTTATTTTAATATTGAAATGATTGATGTGTTTGTCACATTAACGTTTTATTTAATAGTAAACAACATTTATAAAAATCTATTTGTTTCTTGAGTTTACATCGTTTTCTATAAAACTTTTCTAATTCAAATTTCTATTATAAACAATGCGAATTAATTAACAGGTGGTAAGCAATGCGAATTCATAACAGGAGGCTTATTCTGAATTGCGATGCGAAAGTCAATGCGATGCGAAAATACATAAATGCGAACAATTGCTATTCTGTATTGCGATATTCGCAAAGTTCTATTTTAATCGCATTTCAAATGCGAAAAGGTGGTAAATCGGTATTCTAAATTGCGAAAACACATGTCAAATTCGCAAAATTTATTCGACAACAAAGTAGCATTCGCAAAGTACAAACATGTAAGTAAAAAACAATATTTTATTTATGTATTCATCATATATTTATTATTTAATTCAGGGAAGTAAGCAATAATACCAACAAACCGTGTCAACTTTAAAAAAAAATAGAATTTATGAATAAGCACAGCCATTTGGCAAGAGGCCATTTAAAAACACCAAATGCACGTTAGTCTGCAAATACTTTGTGGCAAACGTTAACTGAAGAACTAAATATTAATGGACCACCTATTAGAGAAGTTCAAAAATATTTGACTTAAATTTTAATAGGTTTGGACCTATTAAATAAATTTTAGAAACAATTTTCACAGCGAAGCACAAAAAATTTATTTATTTTTAATTTGACGTTTGTTGATACTGATGTTTATTTGAGCAGCGTTGCCAACGATTTGAAATAAATTGCGAATGCAATTGCGAAAGTCTAACAGAATACCAATTTTCTTTCGCATCGCATTTCATTTGCGCATCGCATTGATTTTCGCATCGCAATTCAGAATAACCCCCCAGGTATACGGCGACAATGAATACAAAACTGCGAAAGAAATATGGACATTTTGTTATCGGCTCAAGATCAGGGCGTTCACTAAATTTTGAAAGCAAAATCAAATTTCACAACTTAAAAAATTAAATATAAGTCATATGCAGGATATAAAAACCAAGAGGTGAAACTTCATTAAAAGCACCAAATGATAGAAGCATATATAGAATTCGGCTTCCTTTTGTTTAGTTAGATATTTATGATATTAACGTTATGCTCTGCAACAACAAAATTACACTGTTTTTGTATCCGTGCGGCAACCTTATATAATTGTTACGAAAGTAAAATCTGGCAACCCCTGTTGTTGTTTCCGTATGAGCGTGGTGAATGAGTAAATTCTACTAATGGTGTGTGTATAGAATGATACCACAAATAGCTAACGAAAGTTCAGCAGGCTTAATAGCTGCGTTGGTAGAGGTACGTGCTGTAATACATAAGATCGTGGGTTCGATCACGCCTTCGGACATGCGTACAACGGAAAATAATAATTGCCATGAAGCAATTAAAAACTAATAAACAGCAGTACAAACCTCCCGAAGGAAAAAGACAATTATTGTCTGATTTAATAAAAAAGTAATAGATAATTGTCAAAAAGCCCTTTACAATAAAAAGTAGTAAGAACGATGGCAGAAGTGTGTTGTGGCTATTGGATCAAAGAGGATGACTGGCTTGCATAAAAGGAGTAGTGGATATGTCTGTGGATGGTAAAGGTTACTAAACAAGGCATCGAGTAGTTTATGTCTCGCTGGAGTAACACAGTAGTGTAGCGTGAATGGCTGCGTTTGTAGTAATAACGCATGTTTAGTAAATACGAGACCATAGGGTTCTGAAAACCAGTAGGATCAGGAAGTTTAGCTAGAAAAAGCTATAAAGTTTGAATACAGAATGAACCATAGTGGTATTTGCAATTAAAAGAATCCGTACGTTTGTCTAAAAAGGGGAAAACGTAACAATATAATTCGCCTTGATCATAAACACATTCAAACTAAGCTTCCTAAGTTCATTCGAGTTTCTTTTAGCCCTTAGGTCGTAGCATAT
Organism: Gymnosoma rotundatum; assembly: GCA_916610165.2. Taxonomy (NCBI): domain Eukaryota; kingdom Metazoa; phylum Arthropoda; class Insecta; order Diptera; family Tachinidae; genus Gymnosoma; species Gymnosoma rotundatum. The sequence continues at coordinate 124,574,348 of OU744336.1, read as the reverse complement.
CGTCACAAAGTATTTTTACGTATTATTGGCGTGTTATGTACAAAAGCGGTCTTACAAATTTATATAATTTTAAAGCAATAAAATTGTATGATTAAGCGAATAAAAAGTACAGGATGATTTATTTTATTCTTTAAGAGTCTGCTGCAGTAACAAAAAGAGTCCATCAACTAATTTTTGGAAGTCTTATAAAGTGATTTTAAACAAGACGCGCAATATGTTAACTTGTTCGTTTATCAAGGGAAAAGTTACTTTTTTTTGATCATACTTATCAAAAACATTAAATTCTTTCTATTCTAGTAACATTTATTCATAAAGTTGTGTTTTTAACAGCTCAACATAAAGGCAAAACTCAGCTGTTTACAAACAGTGTAACCCATCACAAGAGATTGTTAAATGCAGCGAGAGATACCTACATACGAAAACTAATCGTAAACAACTTTTAATAACCTGTCCCGCTTAAAACATTATGCTTTTTGTATACAGACCTAAAAGTGTTGTTAACCAATTTCTGTTTACGCAAATATCGATTTTGTTTAAATAAACACAGGTATTAAATAAGTTCCGAACCGGAACAATAAAAAAATTAAAAATACCTACATCATGAAAATATTTCTCCATCGCGGATCTGCCGGAAATATATTAATTTAAAATTCAGTCTATACATACATATAATAAAACTGTAACGGGGTCATTTTTGTACATGAAATATTTTTTGAAAATTTTCATGTTGGTGTAGAAAGTAATCGATATGGAATACAAAACACTAATTTTTGTCTGTCTGCCTGTGTTGGCATTACGTAAAACTACTTTGTGAGGAGGTTACTTAGAACCTTGATTTGAATATATATATACTTCTTTTTCGTAAAAATAAGTCATTTGGTACAGCCAGTTTACAGAACACAATCTGCAGTTTAGACGCACAAAAACGTTAGCGTTTTCCATCTTTGGGTTTTCAAAACGCGAATGGTATTTTTTGTAAAAAAAAAAAAAACGTAACAAATGACGTTTGTTTCTGGGTTATGTATCGGGCATTGTAGTGTCAGAAGCGTCAAAACTGAGGGAAGAAAAAAAACCATTTAACAAATTTTACATATACTTGTTTAGTTGTGTTCCCAAAATTATTAATAAAAAATTATTATTTATTTTCATCATTAATTATTTTAATTATTGTTTGATAATTTTGTTTTGTTTATTAAACTCAGCTGTTCCTTTTTAGGCGCCGAAGCAGGGTTACCATCATTTAAGGCAAAAACAAAAATTGTATATGAAAAAAGTAAATAAAAAATATGAATACATTGGCAATACTAAGATTTGACACAACATTTATTTATACTAAACAAAAGCTTTTAACACTGCCTACAAAACTCTGGAATAAATATTTTAAAATACATTTTTCTAAATTTGAATTTTTAGAAAATTAGAAATGACGCGCATAGGCAATAGTGAGCACTGCTTGAATAAAAATATAGCAATACATATGCTGGTGTTCAGGGCAGTGTTGTCTTCACATAAGTTACATTTTTTTTTGTCAAAAGTTACATTTTAAAATTTTTCATAAATAAATTGTGAGACTTATGTACATATATTTCAGGGAAAATAACAAGGAAACAAATTCAATTATTCAATAATTAACAAAACTAAAACAAAAAACGTAAATTTAAAAATATTAAATTTAAGGCATATGCTTTTAAAAACTTTAATTTCTCATACTAAAATAGTATTATTGAACTTAACCGACTCATAGCTTTGAAGGCCTTTATTTATTTTTTTTTTTTTCAACCATTAACAGCTATTGTATTAGTATTCAACTTTATTATTAGTTTAAGTTGACTAAATATTCTCTTCACACACCCATTGTAAAATGGAAGTATAAAATCAAACCTGAAAGTATAAACTAAAACTTTTGAGCATTTAAGTCAGGACTCAACCTTAATATTCCGTGGTTAACAAGTGCATAATCCCGCCAGTTAATAAAATAAGTTAAGGAAAAATTATCAGGTGTTTTATGTTGAAGTTTTAAGGCAAATAAGACTCAAATTTGTCTATATTACCGATATTTTAAAACTATTAATAAATTAAATAAATTCTCTCGAAGCTCAATCTTTCAAAGAGGAGATTTTACAGATTTATTACAATTTTCTTACTTTAGATATTTATTTCTTCCGGCACTTCTTTTACATATTTCAAAGCAATAAAACAAAAGCTCTCTTCTAAACCGTAGTACTGGCACCACTAGCGAGTTGTCAGATTTTTTAAACGGGATAAGTAAAAAACATTTCGTAGATTGTTTCAAATTAAACGGAGTACAACTTCAGAAACATTACTTATTTATTAACATTGAACTTTTTATACCCTTCACCACAAAAAGTGGAAAAAGGGTATATATATATAAGTTTGTCATTCCGTGTGTAATTTCTACAATATCCGAGTTACAGGGCTCTGAAATTTTCAAATTTTATAAATTTCAAGATGGGTATCATTTTAAAGCTTTTGAAGAGATCCTTAAGGAAATACTATTTTTTTTTAATGGTTAACCCATTAAGAGCCGATGTCATCTTTATTTCAAATTTGTAACCCTTGCGTGATAAACCGATTTGTTATGTTAGGAAAAACGGCTATCAGAGAAAAGTCCGACAAGTACTCTTTCAGTAATATTACTTTATTTTGTGATTGTGTAGTCAAAAGTTACGAAAAATGTAACCAAACGGCAACACTGGTTCAGGGTGATAATATTTTTCTTTGACTACTTATTCTCTTTTAAAGCAATTGCAGCTCGACTTAATAAAATACCTACATCCAATAAATTTAATTTTCGGTAAAAATTATTTCTTATTAACAGGTGGCAACATCAAATAAAAAAATATATAAACTGACTATCGATTTTATTTTTTTTACTTTACTTTTATTTCATTTTATTTGTAATATAAAGCCCAACAGGGCTAAAAATAACAATATTACTTAGGAATTTTGATGAATATTTACAAACCTTTTTAACTATTTTTATAATAAATGCACAGATTTTGAAAGATGTTTTGGCTTTTGCTTTAAAAGTTCGTTGTTAGTGCAGTTACTCTTCAAACTTATTGAACAAGTTGTTGTTGAAATTAAATCTACTAAAACGCAACACAAATACTATTATTAATTAAAATACATAAAGAGAATTTATTACCAGTAAAGTAAATATAAAAATCAATTTTTTCCTTGTTTTTGCTTTTTTTATTTTGTTTTAAATACTGCAATTGGTTTCAGGTGATATTTAGTGAACTTTTTTATGTTTACCTATGTATTCTAAACTGTGGATAAGAAAAGGCGCGTTTTTATTTGTGGTTTTAATTTTTATTCATTTATTTATCCTTTTTTTACCATTTAAATAAATTTAGGGTTAATAGATATTTTTGTTTGTTTTCTTATTTGGTTAATTGGATTCTTTTTTCATTTGAATATTTCATTTTTTTTATTATGATTTTCTGTTACACATATGCATATTTGATGCTGCTTATTTTTTATTATTGTTGTTATTTTTGTAGTTGGTGGTAGCACACTGCTTTTTTTCCCTCCCCATTTGAATAATTTTTTAAACAATTCTTTGCAACTACAAATAAATAATTTTTGTTTTTTTTTAATTTGCTTTCTTTTTCCAACTTTTTGCTTTTATCGACACAGGTTTGCTCTCTCAGTCACATACACAATTACTTTTTACCCCACTTTAGACCACACAAACAATTCACTCTTAATAAGCGAACCCGTGGATTTCTTCCATATATTGTTGTTGCCGTTGTAGATTTGCTTATATGCCTTAATTCGGTTTTTTGATTTTTCCTATACTTCTTTCCTATAATTTTATTCTCGTCTTCTCTAACTCGTACACTTCTTCTACTATTTTGACTACAACGAAGGCGACGAAGACAAATCACATTAACAATTTTTTGCTTTAACAGAAAATTTTCATCAATACATGTTATACGGTGCAATTGCATTTTTACACTTTTCCATTTTCTTATTTATTTAAACTTTTTATATTTTTTGTCAACTTTGCGGTTAATGTTTTAAACTGTTTATTTTAATAATTTTTATGAAAATACTTCATTTATTCGAGATAACATTTATCGGTACTTTTTGCTACAAGTGCGTCTCGCGTTAAATGGCGTATGGAGGACAACACTAAAAAAAACTGCTCATGTACACATCAACTAATTCAATAATATACCCGACTGCAAAGAAAAAAAAAATAGATTTGTGTGTTCCTTTTTTCTTGTTTATTTTGTTTGGAAATTGTATGATAAAATAATGTTTGTCTCTCTTGCACTCATTTAAAAGATGTTCGCAAGAGGTTAATAGGAAATTTAAAGTATTAGTCAACTATAATCAAATCAATCTTGGCAATAATATAAATTTATTATCTGGGATAAATTAACAAAAAAAAAAAAATGCTATGATGGATGTACTTTCTTTATTTTACGAAAATACTATAAAATTGTTTTTATGTTAAAAAATAAATTTATTGAAGAAGTCAACCACGATATGTTATGTATAATTTTCACAAATAATACGTTCTTATTTCGCGCTTTCCCCACAGTTGTCGTTTTAATATTGCTTTTTTTGTGAAAATATCTAAAAACTGTCAGATTAATTGTTACGATTAAAATAAATAATGTTGTTTTTTACTTTTTATCTTCTTCATAATCTAGTTCAGCCTAACTTGTTTTATATAAATGATAGCTTTTTATTTCTAATATGACCTATTAAGGATTTTGGAAAGAACAATATTCTTAAATTTTTTTATGTTCATAAATTTGAAATGTAATAAAAAATCGACATGTTTCTATTGGGGCATATTTCACTTCCTCGTTTGACGACTTATTTTCGCAAATGCTAAAGTGCTGCCAGACAATTATCCGGATTTTTAAATAAATATCAATATTAAAATTGTATCAACCATTTATTAAACAGTATTACTTACAATAATACTAGGTGAATTCATCATAAGTTGCCTAACTAAAATGTTCTATAACAAGTAAGAGTGCTATATTCGGCTATGCAGAATCTTATATGCCTTTCACAACCTATGTAAATCTAGTTTAGTGAAGTAACTCCAATAAAAAAGCAAATATTTGCTTGACAGAAAATTAAAAAAATAAAAATTTTGGTACTGCATATATACAGATTTACATAAAAATTACATAGGTTCGTAAAATAAATAGTATTTCCTTAAAGATTCATACAAAACCTTTAAAATGATATACATATTAATATTTAAAAAAAAATTTTAAATGTCAGACGCCTGTTATTTGGAAAATGTTGGGTCGGAAATGGATATTGTAGAAATTACAAAGGGAATGAGAAACTTAGTTACACCCTTTTTCCACTTTTTGTGGTGAATGGCATACAAGTCAAGTGCTACAATATATAATTTTACATAAAAATGCAATCGGCTCTTAAGGGGTAAATCATTTAAAAAAGAAATTAATGTTTTCTTAAAGATCTTTTCAAAACCTTTAAAATGTTACCCATTTCGATATTTAAAAAAATTGCAAAATTTCAGAGCCGCGTAACTCGGAAAATATGGGCGAGCGCCATTTTGTTCACTTGATGTTTTTTTTCTTATTTTTTAAGAAGTCAAAATATATACTTTATAGGGTCGAAAATGGATATTGTAGAAATTACACACGGAATGACAAACTTAGTTATACCCTCTTTCCACTTTTTGTGATGAAAGGTATAAAAATCAATAGTTTGCAAATTGTTTATTCAAGAATCTTTCAGGTTACTAAAACTATCTTAAGCACACGTTTTGTAATATAACATGTAAAGAGTATATATTTCTAGTACTGCATTTGTATTCTCAACGCTATTTTTCTGGGAAACTTGATTTTTGTATATATTAGATTTTTGGTGAAAATATTATGATATATTATTCTTTATAATTTCGTATTCTATATTAATATCGTATTGACAAAAACACTTGTTTCAATACTAAATAATATTCAAGCCGTCGTAGCAACGATTGTTAGCAGGGATACCATATCTTTTCGACGCTACGTCTCCATGTATCATTTACTTAAACAAGACATGAACGTGACCAGAGAGATTAACGGTATTAATTTCTTCATTTTCTTGTATTTTGCTTATATCTGTTAGAATTATTTTGAGCATAATTTAATGTTTATCATAAGTATTTTTTCGATACTTATATAGAGAAGATTGTAAAGGAAGGCGAATGGTATTTTCGAAATTCTTCAATAGAAAGCTTTGTTTCAAAATGAAACTATATACATGTACATATATGATGCCAATTTTAGGCAATTTCTTTAATTCTCTTTTAAATTTGCATACAATTTCATCGTGCGTTTTTACGGTGAAATTGTTTACACAATCGGCTTAAATTTGTATTTAATTTTTTTGCTTTTAATATAATATTAGTTGCCGTATTTGTTTGCATGTTACCTCTAATATGAATATAAACTTCAAATGAAATCTAATTAAAACAAAATGTATACAAGACAATTGTCAAAATATCAACAAAAAATTCAAGCCACACCAACATTATTCTCAAGAAAAATTTCATGCAACTTGCATTATGAAAAATTTCATAGCGTAAATGGTTACTTATAAAGCGATATTTAAAGGTGATGGCATCACATGAACTCACGTACAAACCATGTTTTGTTAAATGCTCATTACTAGTAGATGGATAATACAGATATATTATATATGAGTTAAAAAATTTACTATAAAACGGGTACTAGCTATTATTAAATTTACTTTAAGTTAAAGATATTTTATTATTATTATAGTTTTTCCCAGCGATCAAGAAAACATTGTAAAACGATTAGGGAGATATAGTAGAGACTCTTGCTTCCTATTAAATGAAATGTTCATATAATAAGTTAATTCGCAAATGCAAAGTGCCTCGGTAAGCATATTGTTCGGTACACTATTAGAAAGAGCCATATTCACTTTATTTATAAAATTGATAATTCAGTAAAATTTGTATGTTGTGTTAAGTGAAATAAAAATATTTGAAAATTTGCAGAACTGGACGTGATCTCGGAAACAATGTTTTTGTAAATGACGCATTAAATACACGAAAAATTAAGAGAAGAGTTATTGCATGGTTATATTAAATTGCATGAATTTTTCTGTATTTTAGTTTTACTTTAAAATAGGTGCTTATATACAAAATTTCGAAAGCGGTCAAAAACATCCCATGTGTTTTACAGTCTGGCCACCACAATATTTATTTTGTCTTTTCTGTTTTAATTTTCAACACATAAATAATATATTGATTTCTGTTGTTTGCATTCTTTATGATCATAAACAGGTTATTGTTGAAATTATTATTGTTGTCTCTTTCTATTGCACAGCGTCTTACACGAGTGTAGTTTTTCTTGGTTCTTTGACTCCCGGCATTTTCACTTCGCTTTTTAATTATTTTCAAGCACACTGAATAAAAAAAAACAAATAAATTTTCTTTTCCTTGGTCATATATTTCATACAATCAGTGTTGTATTTTTGAGCTGAAGAGATTATTGTGCTGTTTTTTATGACAAATATATAACTGAATGAAGTGCAAAGTGTACGACTAAAGTATACATTTATAAAAATAGATACCTTAAGCTGGTAAGTACTTAGAAAGCTAACTTTATTCAATACAAATTATATTAAAAAATTTGGTTATTCATTATTTTTTTCATTCATTCAGTGTTTTATATAGCTGTATTTTGTTTACATTTTCTTTTGTTTTTGTATACTTTTATTGAATTCTTCACAGTGTGGCCAAGTGCAATTATTAGTAACAGTATTAAAAAAATAATTTTAGAAATACCGTTATTTTTAGTGTATACAGTATATGTAATCGTATTTCCTTTTTCTGTCGCACTCTCGCTAAAGGCTTCTTTGGGTTACTGCAGTGTTGCTTTTTAAGTAGTGCCAATCCACAGAAATTAATACAGTTAAGGAAGTAAACTTTTCAAAATCGTGCTGTTAATAAAAATTCAATATAAATTGAAAGTATTCTCTATTTGTTATTGATAAAGTTGCATAAAATTATTTATCAGTGGTTAAAATATTTATAATTTATTTAATTTGCTATTTTAGTTATATTTTAACACATTTCACTCCTATTTAAAGAATTAGAAAAAAAATCATGTGCAGTTTTACGGCGATTTTTTGCTTGAGTAATTTTGATATATAATTTGTCATTGGTATTATTAACGCATATACGTATAGTAAAATACTTGAGTAAGATAGAAAGATAGATAGATAGAAAGCTATCTGATAGGTAGTAATTGCCAAAAAGATCTTAAACACGTGCGCCAACTACCTCGTAGCTTTTTAATGATATGAATATTTTGGATTGACCATAATAATTTTCTGACTTTAACTTCAAAGAAAATTAACGTAAGTTGATCGAAAATTTAAAAGGTACAACTTCCACTAATTTAAATAAAATCATTTTGAAATCAAAATAAAATAATTTTGTGTTGACATAATAAAATTTTAGTCGATTTTATGATTTAAGTCAAATGATTCTTATGAAAAAACAGTTTAAAGATTATTATTTCTAGATGGCTTCAACGACAAGTTTGCCACTGCTTAAAGCTTTTGCTTTGTTTCATTGTTTTTATCCATACCAGAATTTTATGAGCATTAAAATAATTTTTGGAAATTTTCTTTTTATGGGAAACATGAGTAACAATAGACCGATTGTTACGAATTTTTATCACTTACATTTTTCTTCTGTTTTCAATATGTAAAAAAACTATACTAAGGTCATTTACTCATGACCTTAAAACTTCTTGTTTGGGAATAATTGTTTATAGGATAATCTCTAATTTAATAGACAATTTCAGATTATCTTAACATATGGTTATGTTATAAAACACGATCACATGATTTTTACAGTAATACTTGCAGACGGATAGAACTGAAAAAAGATAGATTAGGGGATCGGCATTAACTAACGTTGGCCGATGGCTGGAATTTGTAGACTTAAAAAAAAACTACCACAAAAACGCAATACTCCCAAACATGCAGCTTAAGGCTTTTAATACAACAAGTGAATTCTTACTTATTCTTCATTTTATTACGTTTTAATATTTTTTATGTGAAAATTAATTGAACTAAAAATGTCAAATGTAAATGAAACATTTTTGGCAGCAATCTAATATAAGGTCTGCACTTGCCATGAGATCTGGGTTGTTTTTCTCAACAAATGTCAAAATCAATCCCAGAAATAATATTCTCGCGTGTAGACTTCAAATTAGTCGCATAGCCGCGCCATCTTATTATGGTGAATGGCCAATGCAAGCGGCAACAATATTACCTATTTGAAAAAACAAATAGTTTGTTATTAAAAAATTTTCATACAAAATTTTTAACACGTTGAATTTAATTTAACTTGGCAGTGCCGTCAAAAGCGGCCGAGCGGCAATGTTGAATTTAGTTCAACTTTTCGTTTTGCCGCTTTAATTTGTCAAATCATCCATACTCTTTTTTTTGTGTTTCTTTTTTCACTAAATCGTATTTCATTTTATTTATTTTTCCTTTTAAAATTTTAAGCAATTAAATTTATAATCAGCCCAATTATAAATATTCTCATGGAATTTCTTTCCCACGGAAAAAATTTTTCTCGAGAAAAAATTCCTCCAATTATAAATTCCGTGGGAATAAAATTATAAAAAAGTGGCATCATCGCAATTTGAAAGGAGTTTTTTTTGTTTATTTTCATATAATTTTTATTTTATAATTTAGAATACCTACTTTTTTCCCCCGGATTTTTTTAGCTTCCGCAGTCAATTTTATAATTAGAGAAAAGGGAAAAGGGAAAAAACTCGCACGGAATTTTTGTTTATAATTGGCCTGTATAATTAAAGATATAAACTAATTTTTGAAATTCACTGCAACAGAAACATAAGAGAATTATATCAGTTTATTGCACGACTTCCAGATAATTATGAAATTTCATGGGATTAATTAATATCGATCCCTTAGTATGGGATATTTATTAAAAAAAATCAGTTTTGTTACTTCGCCGGCATTCTCTCACGAATTATCCAAAAGTTTAACCCAGCTGTAGACAAGGTTTAACGGATTCACTGTGCGATCTTAAGATCATTATTGACGGTACTAACTCAATTGTCAATCAATCTCTATCTCAATCATGCTAAAACTTTGATTCAAAGTAATGTATGTTGAACTACAAATTACAAAACCATCTGTCATATCATAACACTTTATACAAATACCTTTTTTTAACAAACTATTTCTAAGTAGACTAATTAGTCTCTACAATACTACAGGCATTTTGACACAATTATAAAAAAAAACAATTCCACTCCCATTAAATTTAAAATAATTTCAAAACATATATGTAATTGCGGTCTTTAAATATATGTGTTGACATATTTATTCTGTCATTTTCTGCAACATGACATATTTTTTCTATAAAAATCCTGAGTTCCATAACCTTCTTAAATTAACAATGTGTGTGACCAAGTATGCTTAGAATACACTCAACATCACAAGCAAAAAAAACTATAATCCCTCCCCAATATTCTAAAAATCTTTTTTGCAGTACAGAGTACATGCAGTTGCGCGCAAAAAATGTGTTAAAACATCTTTAATAACTGATTTAGGACGTAAATATGTATAAACTTTAAATAAGAAAGCAAACCGGGTAAAAAAAATTGTTCGCTATAAATGTTCAAAGGATAAAGCAAGTGCTTATAGTTTTTTAGGTGTTGTAATTAATAATTCGATTTGATTTAGCACGTATATTATTTACACCGACTTTCTAACAAAGTCCAGATTTACACACGTCAACTTTCCTTGAAGTTTGCTCTTTGTGGAAAAGAAAAACAGTGTAAAAACATTTTATTTCTCTTTTTCCCACATACAAAAGTCAAAATTGCTGCAAGAAAAATTGACGTGTGCAAACTCGGGGAAAAGAAGAAATACGAAAAAAAACGAGAAAAGGTATTTCACTGAAAATTTTAACCATACAATGACACATACGATGAAAAACTTCTTGTTTTTTGATTAACAAAAATTCAAAGATAACAACCAAAGTGAATTCCCGCTTCATCATGCTGTGTTTGATTTATTCTACGCGTTTTGCTTTTGAATAGTTAGCATCACTAAGCAAATCGAATGCGTGATCTAACCTATTGTTTACACTTGAAAGTAAGTATCAGCAAATGTTTGTCTCTTAATAAAATAATACCTTGTTCAGACATATTATGAATTGAATTAATTTAATTGCGCAATTTAATTTGGCGTTTACACATGCTCAATTAAGCTTATTCAATTAGCACAAGGCATATTTATTTTACTAGGTTGTGCCGTCCACCCAACTGATTTCTGTTTTTATTACAAAAAGAACATGGCTTTTTGTTGTTGTTTTGAAGTTGGAAGTGTCAAAAGCCATTTTCATATGACCCGCCATTTTCTTTTTATTTGTTTGTTTATATTTTTTATTGCGGCTTTTCAATTTTATGAATTTTTTCTTTTCACTGAACATAGTCCCCAGAGTAAATATTAGTACTTGTTGGCAAGGGTTGCATTTCGCATCTTATAATGCCATTAAGTACTAATTGCTCAATTTATAATTGACTTCTTATATGGTAAATTGAGCTCAATTAAGGCGTAAATTCTTTAATTGTGCAATTAAAGCGTATGTCTGAAGTGCTAGTCCTGCACGGTAGTTTGAAGGGATGTTTTGTTCTCAAAATTGTTTCTAAATCATTTTTATCAAATGGATTTCTCTCTTGTACTCCCACAATTTTTCTTTGGGCTTGAGTCGATTATATTGTTAATTTACTTCGTAGGACGTTTTTGCAATACTATTATCTAAAAGTCCTGACGCGTGGTTGCTGGAGAATAATCAAACAAAAGAAATGATAAATTGGTTAAAATTGTATTAAAGTAGCAATTTTTTGTGTCCATAACTGTATGTGCTCGTATTTATACAACAACATGCAACCATTACAAAATTTCAGCATTTTTCTTCTAACATTTCAACACAGGTTTTCTTCTCCCAATTGTAAATTACTATCAACACGTAAACACCCGCTGGTGTTCTTGTATAATCTTTTTTTTTTCTTTCATCCTGTATTTATTTTTATTATTGTATTTACAACAGCATGGTACACTCAACAGTGTAGTAATTTCAATTGAAAGGTTTCTAAATGAAGAGAACAGCTAATACTATTCTTTTCCTTGTGTTCCTGTCTAAAAAATATATAAGTCACATTTTTAAAAAGCAATGCAATAAGAGGAGTAAAGTGACGTGCAGTATAATTTTAAATAATGTAACCTGAAGTGTGATGGTTACACTACTGGCACAGTAGTGAAGGGCTGTGGTAAACACTTGAATTGTGCAGTTCGTAAACGACCTAGTTCAATTGAACTACTCACTCAATTGAACTAAATGGAGCGCTCTTTTTACTGAGCTCTTTCGGCTCATTTTGTGAGCGCCTTTTCTAGTTCATCATTATTTATATTAAAACAAATATAAAATTAAAACTTGAGTGAAACCTTTGGTCCAAATTAAGTAGAAACATCCTTTAGTGATCATAAATATATTATTATGAACCAATATTTTTTTTAATTTTAACGGTTTACGAAAATAAAGTCAGATAAATGTGCATAATTACATATAAATAATCTCTTAATCGATTTTCAATTGCACAATTTTTCATTAGTATGAGTAAATGTGTGTTTAATGTCTGATAAATTTATCAAAAAACACTTAAAATTGTATGAGCTAAAAACAATTGAGCTTAACATATCAACTGAAAGCGCTCAGTTGTTTTAGCTCAATAAGTGAGCTTTGAAATAAATGAACGAACTAGTTCGTTCTTAAGAGCTCAGCTGAAAAGAGCGCTCACTTTAAAGAGCTAATAAACCCAACTCTAGTAAACACAATTTGGGTTCTGTAAGCAGGAAGATATTAAAATAAAATAATAATATACACATATACGTATATAATTAGGTATTTTAACTGACCCAGCTTATGCTGCTTTTACAAGTGCAAGTTAAAAAAACACAATTCACATTTTTCGTAGTAGCAGCTCAAGGAACTTTATAAGATCTTAGGAACTTTCCAGGCATTGTAAAATATATTATAGCCTTGTTTACGTTATTTTCCAATCAAGTAATTTCCGAGATAACAGATGCAATCTATCAATTCTGGGACCAAAAGTACAAAGGCAAATAAAGAATTTGATTGTTCTTTCGGTTTTTTTATTTTAACTTATAAACGAATTTTATTTTGCAACTCCGCATACCAATATGATCTTATTATAAATTATTTAGTAATTCACACAATTTACTCAACTCACTGTCACCTAATTTAATAATATTTCAAGAATATTAGGAAGATTTTGTAAATCTTTAAAAAGATATTAAACATATTTTTGTGAGAAGGATTTAAAATGGTCTTTTGAATTTCATTCAAATCTAATAGTGTCTGCTGAGCCATTTCTTTAAATTTAAAAACATATCTATATTAAGAGAATAACATAAAATTTCTTGTAAGTCACACGCGGCCATAACTTTTGTAGCCTACCATATCATCTATACTTTTTTTTGTAGCTGCAGTCATATGATCGATTTTTGCTAAGTATCAAGCAAACGTGCCATAGCTTATGCCCATTTTCATTCAAAATTATATCACTGGCTTCAGCTAGTGCAAGCACTCTGAATTGTCGTTCACTTCAAGCTAAATTGTGTCGATTTCCGAAATAGCTGCCTCAACTTTATATTTTAAATGTGATTTCCATTGCCTGAAGTTAATAAAAGACGAATTTTTATAAAATTAACCAGAAAGAAGAAAGCTTCGGCTATGCCAAATCTTATATACCCTTCACCATCTAAGTAAGTCTAGTTTAGTGAAGTAACTCTAATCAAAAAAGCAAATAATGTGGTGATAGAGAACTAAAATATAAAAAAAATGTTGGTACTGCATCGGCTCTTAATGGGTTAAGCATTTTTTAAAAATTTTAGTATTTCCTTAAGGATCTCTTCAAAAGATTTAAAATGATACCCATATTGATATTTAAAAAAATTTGAAAAATTCAGAAGCCCGTTACTCGGAAAATATGGGTGAGCGTGCATTTCTTCACTTGATGTTTTTTCTTATTTTTTAATTCTCTATTGTCCCATATATTTTTTTTTTTTTTTTGGTTGGAGTTACTTTATTGTTCCAAATGACATGAAAATGTTAAAGGTAGGCGTGGTGTTTTGCCTGCTGCCTCGAAGGGCATGAAACGCTCATGCTGATTTCCAATAGCACCTCTTTCGACACTATATCTGATCGATTGACATATATTTTGTTTAAATTCTGATTTCAACACTAACACGGACGTACAAGCGGACATCGCTCAATCGCTACGCATAAGTTAGATTATATATACTTTATGGGGTCGGAAATGGATGTTATAGAAATTACACACAGAATGACAAACTTAATTATACCCTTTTTCCACTTGTTGTGGTGAATGGTATAATAATAAATTTGTGTTAGTGGTTCTTTTAGGAGATTATTTTGCCAAACATAAAAAATTTGAATCTGGCACCTCTGCTTATAAAATCTGCCTTAATTTATACTTAAGTATTTATACCTCAAAGTGTACATAAGCAAAATTAAACAAGTAAGTAACTAGGGCTATGCCGAATTTTATATACCCTTAAGCATATATGTAAATCTAGTTTAGTGAAGTAACTCCAATCAAAAAGAAAAAAAGAGAATTAAACAAAATAATAATTATATAATTTTACATATAAATGTCATCGGCTCTTAAGAGGTTAAGGTTTTTTAAAAAGTTTTAATACTTCCTGCAAAACCTTTAAGATGATATCTTAATAAATACGGTGCACTTTTCTATGAAAAATTTAGAGACCCATAACTCGGAAAATATGAGCGAGCGCCAATTTTTTCACTTGATGTTTTTTCCTTATTTCTTCAGTCTCTATCGCTTCACATATTTGCTTTTTTGATTGGAGTTGCTTCCTTAAACTAGATTTCTTCCAAATGATTTGGAAAAGTTAGAGGCAGTCGTGGTGTTTTGTCCGCTGCCTCGATCTTGCTGAATTTTAATAGCAAAATAGTAGAAACTACATATGTGTCATCAATTGGCGTATTCAAATTTTCTGTAGCTCATCTAGTCTCTTGGCAAAGTTGATTTCAACCCGAACACGGGCGGACAGACGGATAAACAGACATCGATCAATTGACTTCACTGTTTATAAGAACTGAGAATATATACTCTTTATGGTATCGGAAATAAATATTGTAGAAATTACAAACGGAATGACAAACTTAGATATAACCTTTTTCACTTTTTGTGGTGAAGGGTATAAAAATAATAGATATAAAAATTTAGCTTCGCAAGCCACTTCTGTTCTCTGTAGTGCAGGGGCTCATTAACAGATTTAATTATGCATGTCGACTTTCCTTTAAAGCGAAAAAACAGGTGTTGAAATCTTACACATGTAGTTTGTACTGAAATCGGTTCGAATCGAACATATAAGTGATGATAAAAAGGTACTTCTTATAAGTACTTTACAATTTGAATACTATCGCCTTTGGAACGAAGAAGGCGGACAAGTCTGCCCTCGAGCGTAGTCTACATGTAGCAACACTTGCCATCGGCTGCGTCTCTTATAACTCAATTTATGCTACAATAGTTAAATTCAAGCAATCTACCAACAACCAACTTTCTTTCTTTTCCTTCTTTTTGTGGCATCTGGTACGGTCTTGTCTTGAATCAAAGATCTGGTAAATTACCAGCTAATAGGCGCCAAACCAACATTTCTGTTTGCTGGCTTATGAGTGTTTTCACGCTTAAAATTTCCCATGGCGCGACAAATTATCTGGGCATTAATGCAATGATGGCAACCCACTTCACGAAAATTGCGTTTCGTAAATTCGATAAATAAATATCCACTCGTTGTGAAAGTGTGCTCCAATGCATTATGAAATACAAACCTTTAAAAATGGCAGCTGGATGTCATCGATAACTTTGATAGCTGCTGATTACCCTTTATTGGTACCTTAATACGAAATTTGAGCAGATTATGCCCATGCCTTTGTTTATTCGATTGTAAAGAAAATATTTCCAAGCCCTTTTATATACGAGTACAATATACGTGGTCTGCTTTCTGTTTTGAATTTTTCAATTGCAAAACTAAATTAAAGTAAATTTATTTTTCCTTCATATATTATAAAATATGGCAACCTTGATGATCAAAAATTGTTTTAAACTTAGCGAGATGATTTTCCCTTTAGCCTAAAATTTATTTTATTATCAGTCCGATAGTATCTATGGGACTATAGTACATTCTTGTTTTTTGTTGTGAACAAAAACTGGGCCAAATAACTTAAAGCGGACGTGACTTGGTCGCAATTAATATTTGAATGTCAATGCCATCACTAGAATCAAAATCGTAAATTTTTCGTAAATTATTTAGAAGTTTATTTAAATACTTAACATATTTTCTATTTTAACAGAACCGGTTTAACCGCTTCAGGTTAAATTTAAAGGCACTGTCGATATTTTTTTTGTGCCGGCTATGCCGCCGCAAAACTTATAGGCTCAGGGTTCTTGTTCTTTTAGCCAATTTCACATTAACGAAAGAAAACTTAAGCGAAAGAAAGTCAGTCACTCACTTTCGAGTCTTTTTGGCTTTCTGTTTGTTACTCACTTTCGTTCGCCTACACTTATGTTTATAAATTTTTCTTTCTTATAGACAAACCCAAATAAGCGCGTTACGCGCAAAGCAATCTAATGCATAGCTTTTGCGCTGGAAGGTCATACTTAAATAAGAGCGTCAACTTCGTGTCTTGAATAGTAATGTTAAATCATTTTATTTTATAAAACCCGCTGTATAAAAGTAAAGAAGAGATAAAATCGCTAAATTGTCCTGAAAATAAATGAATTGTCATTACTTTTCTACAATAACAAAACAAAACATACAAAGAAGCAGCCAACTTCACTGCAGCTCAAGATAGCAATAAAGCTCTATCAATAATTTTTTTCAGCTCAGTCAGATTAGAGTAAAAGGTTTTTTGCATTATCTGCCAATTTTTTTTGCTTAATTTCAAATCTGCCTAGGACTGTAAGTAAATTGTTTAAAACGTTTTATCGTTTTAGCATAATTTTGTATCTTCTATTTTATATAGAACACTCAAATTTTTTCACTCAGCAATACTTCGTTTAGGAGGCCAAAACGCGCTTAGATTATTGCAGAGCTTCTTCCACTCTTCTTCTGCTGAAATCTTAATAGATCCAAACTCAGGCTAACTCTGAATTCTCTTCCATGTGCATCACTAATGTTCGCAGTTGCTGCATAGTTGATTTTTTTAAACTAAAATAACACAATATTATTTAAATATTATATTTGTTTTTAATTTGACTTACCCTTTATTTTCCATTTTCAAGAGTCTTTTTTAAAAGCTTTTTAATTTTGTTTTACTGATTTTTTTAAATTGATTTTTAACAACGAAACTGCACTCTGCACTAAAATAAAATAGCAGTGTTGACAACATTTTCGTTAAACTAAAATCGGATTTTGTATGAAAACGCTTACCTTTTGATTCGAGTTGCCGTTCTAGTCATTGTTCGTATAAAAGTAAGTTTGTGACACCCACAATAGCGCATGCGTTCGCTATTGTGAAATATTGTAAATATTTATATCATCAATAGACTCTGTGTCTAAGACTCAGCTGTTTGTCTTTTAAAATTTTTACAAGAAAAGTTTGTTTATTTATTTGCTCTAATGTATACAAATTTTTTGTAATGGGTTTTGTTGCTTGATTTTGCTCGCAATGCTTATTTCCAAATACTAATAAAATCTTAGCGAAAAGTCCCTTCCTTAATGTGAGACGGCTGTTAGAGGGTTTACCATCACAAATGTTGCATCAAACATGTTCGGTGTAATATCGTTACTTTATTTAAAGCAACAACTTGTTTTGGGTTTTAATCGCTTCCAACTATTTAACATTTTGCCCAACAGTTCAGTTGTTATCGTCCTTTCAAATCGTGATGCTGTGGGTCTGCAATAAAATGAAAATATTTCGAATATAGAAAATCATCATAACGGTAAAATCTGTGCGAAATGTTTGCGTGTAAAATAAACTAATTGGTTTAAATTTTAAAGTACTATCGCATGATTGTATGAGTGTGTAAGTGGTATAAGAGTTGGCAATTCTTTGTTAATACTGTTACAATTAGAGTTTGTTTCTATACGAACACAAAGAAGGAAGTCTAAAAAGTGCTTATGTTGTTCTTGTTGGTTTTATTGTTTGCTAAGGATATCAACTATTAAATAAGTGTGTTTTATGTGAGATGCTTCTATAATTAAAAGTGCGCTCATTTATTTACAAAAATGTTTTAATTTTGTTTGTTTATTGTGCTGTGGCTCGTGCTGTGCTGTGCTCAATTGCTGTTGGTTGAAACTTTCATTTTTATTATTTTTTTAATTTTATTTTTAATGAATGTTGTTGAAAAACAGCATCGAGAAGAGGATTTAAATAAGAAGTGCTAAAGCTGACCAACAACAAAAAATGAATAATTGGTTGGTGAAGTTAAGGGGAATAAAACCTTTAATTGTAATTAAGAGTCTTTTTGTGTAAAAAGTTATTAGCTGTTTTTCATGAAATGATTTTTTGTTTTTGCATTTATTCTGATTGCTGAAAGCAATTTTAAATAGACAATTAAAAGGTTTTTAATTACATTAATGTTGAATGACTTTTTAAATTATGTGATTTCTCTTATTCCGTTTCAATAATTAAGTAACCGAATTTATTCGTATATAGTACATAACTAACAGTGTAATGAAGTGAATATCATTTAAATGAAATGCAAGTGACTTCACTGAGGATAAATTAAAGAAGAGCACATCTTTGTTGAAATAATTAACTGCATTCAAGTTGGAAACAAAAAAACGTAAGTGCAGATATTGAGTAAAAACCAACATTTTATTTAAGTTTAATATTTAAAAACTTTTAATTTGTAAATTACTTATTTTCTGGTCAAGTAAATATGTTCTAAATGTTTCAGTATTTTTCTGGGGGAAAATTGGTGGAAAATTTACCCAAATTTTCTGCAAATAAAGTTAAAAATTTCGTAAAAACTGGAGGTCTTTATAAATTCAGAATTACAACTGATATATGCAAGTAACGGTATACTCTTAATTTTGAATGCCTTTGCAAGAACTTACGTTGGATGAAAAAAATATTATATGCGCCAGTTTTGAAGGGCGAAGGGTTCAGTTTCATGTATTGGTGAATTTAAAATAAGGGCTTAGTTTAATTTTTTGTACTTGCTTTAATAGCGACTTAGCATTACAAATCCTGCGCTTAAAAAAAACAAAAAAATAAGGCCATATGTGTGAAAATCACGTTACTATAGATATACACTTTATTTTTTAACCGACTTCAAAAAAAGAAGGAGGAATGTTGGTTTTTTATATTTGTGCTTCCAGAAATCAGTTATTTCTGATCCGATTTTGAAAATTTTTGGTAATATGATAGATTATGCTTACAGATTGGTCCCGTTTTAAAAACAGTTCATAATCTTAAAAATTAAAGGGTGTCCCCATACAACATACATATTTTTTACGTGTATTATGAATTGTAAAGGTCACTTCTGTCAAATTTAAAATGACTGCATATTACTATAGCTCCCAATAACAAAAAGTTATACAAAAATAAATCTAAAAATTAAAGTGTGCCCGCATAATTGATGTAAATTTACTTATATGGGCCTATTTTTTGAACCGTTATAGAAAAACGCTTCAAATTGGACAGAATGTCGATTGCTATGGCCGTTATAGTAACAAGTATTAATATTACATATTATAAATTAAAGGGTGCGCCAATAGTTTATTAAATTTGATGTGTATGGCCATACTTTTAAACAGTTGTAGACAGACGCTTGAAATTTACATCGAACCTGTATTGCTAAGTCCGCTATAACAACAATTATAAAATTTGGATTTTGAAATTAAAGGGTGTTCCCTTTTGTGTATGTGACCAAACTTTTGAACCGTTATAGATAGAACGCTGAAACTTAAAAGGGACCTGTATTGCTAAATCCGCTATATTAACGAGTTTATAATTTAAATTTAGAAATTAAAGGCTGTCCCATAATTGATGAAGACTTACTTATATGAGCCTATGTTTTGAACTGTTATAGACAAACGCATGCAAATTGGACAGAATGTCGATTGCTATGGTCATTATAGTAACAAGTATTAATCTTAAAAATTATAAATTAAAGGGTGTGCCGATAGTTCATTTAATTTGATGTATATTGCCATATTTTTTATCAGTTATAGACAGACGATTGAAATTTACAAAGAACCTGTATTACTAACTCCTATATAACAACAAGTGTAAAATTTGGATTTAGAAATATACGGGTGTACCAATAGTTGATATAATGTGGTGTATGTGGGCAAAGTGTTGAACCGTTATGGACAGGCGGTTGAAATTTACACAGAACCTAATTGCTACAGTTACTACAACAGCAAGTATATAATTTGAATTTGGAAATAAAAGGGTGACCCTATAGTTGCTGTAATTTGTTGTTTATTGCCAAACTATTGAACAGTTGAACTAGTATAAAGTTTGGAGATATAAGGGTATTCCAATAGTTAACGTAATCTAATTTATGTGGCTATACACTTGAACTGTTATAGGCAGACAGATGAAATCTGTTTTGAAGTCGGTTTTTTCGCAAGAATTAGAATTAAATATTTTTGTTCTCATAGCAGTGGAAAACACCCTTTAATTTCTAAATTTATTTTTTTAGCGATAATTTTTATATACCCTGTAAAAATTCTAAATGTCTGCTTACTACAGTTAAAAAACTAAAGCTATATAAGCAAAAATCACGTCAATTTTGGAACACCTTTTAATTAAAAGTTTTATTTTTTCTACTGTGCAAATTTGTAGTATCTGCCTAACATAGTTAAAAAAATAACAATATTTTAATTAATATCACGTCACCTTTGGAACACCCTTTAATTTAAAATTTTTTTTTTATAGCGGCTATAGTAAAACATCTTCTGCGATAATTTAAATAGTTTGTTTATTCCAGTTTCAGAGATATAGGGCTGTTACAGATGTACAAATAGACGGATCGATATTGTGATGAAAACACTAACGTTACTTTTTTAATTTTGTGTACGGAACTCTTAATATGGCTCAAACGCTAGACGTAAGCTATAAAGTTAATAGGAAAATTAATTTCATTATAATAAATTCATTTTTATATTTTAGTTAAAATTAAATTATTTATGCTTCTTTAAATTTTAAGATAACGTCGATAGGTAACATATTTTTTTAACTTAATTTCTTTACATTTTCTGCCATTGGAAATTGTTGTTTTTGTTGTCTGATTTGCATTTTATTTTTGTCCAACTTATTTTATTCTGGAGGCTACAAAACACTTAGTTTTATTATTGCCTCAAGTGTTTCATCTATTATTTCTTCTTTATGGTTTTAATTTTTTAACTGTATTATTGGGTGTGTGTGTGTTTGCTGTATAGTGTTGACAGATTAACATTTTTTTACAAATTTTTGGCCACTTAACCTTAAAATTTATTTCATTTTTTTTTTAATTCAGGAGAAAACACAGACATAAGTTTACCATTCCGCTTAACATTTGCATTTGCCACTCCATCAGTTTGAAATGAACTTCCGAGCACACAACCAGAAATAATTTCAGTTGGTTCATAATTAGATTTTCCAAATATCAAAAATGAAATATGAGTTTAAATAAGACTTTGAAAAAAAAAAAAATTAAAGTGATATGCAGGACTGTCGTCGGGAAGGTATACTACTTTGTTTGTTTCCCTTGTAATCCCCAAGCCACAGCATGCAGTTGTGGCATTAAAAAGTTTCAATCACATCACGCTGTCCATTCATAGTTACCCTTACGCCGTTTTCATTTTCAAAGCAGTAAGGTCTAATGACTCCTTCGGATCAAATACCAGACTGTCACTTTTAATGGATGCAAAAGTGACTGATGAATAAACTGAAAGTTTTCCATTGGCCCTAGTCGACTATTCTGTTTATTCACATATCCATCCAAATGAAAATGTATCTCGTCACTCCTTATGATTTTTTCATGAAAATCGGAGTTGTCATGGGGGAGCTGTAACATCCTATTGGCATATATACGGTGGCGTTAATGGCCTTGTAGAAGAAGCTCTTATGCAAACTGAAATTTAAATGGGAAAAATGCAAATCCTTGTGCAAAATTGTATCCAAAGATACAAAGATTAAAGATCATGCTTCTGAGCACGGCGTCAAATTAAGGTTGATGGATTGTTTTAAACACTTTCTTGAACAGCAGTTATGTTTTCATAGTGCGTTTTGTTAGAACGTTGTGTCTTCAATAATTTTTTGGAAGATTTACCATCAATGAAATGTGGAATGCGTTTAACCGTTTTATCGTTACTACAATCGAATATGCTTTATTGAAGTCAATGATTTCGTTCGAAAAACCTGTATTTTCTCCATTCTTCTTAAAAGTCTTTCCATTTTGTTCTTCTTAAAAGTCTTTAAATGTAAGAATGTTAGAAAGGAATGTCCACAAATATATTACCATATAACCTGCATCATATAACTAATTTTTGTAGTTACGCTGCAGTGAAACGCATAAGAAATTTTAGTAAAAGAAAAAATTTCTAAACTTAAAAAAGAAGTAGAATAACAAAGTTTCGCCAAGGAAAAACTATATTTCACGAAATAATCCAGGTTAGATTGGAAAGGTTGTGCTGACGTTTTATTGATACCAACGCCACGTTAGGTTCCCTTATTTCGTTCATTCGTGGAATCGCCGTATGATATGCAAAGATAAAGGATAATTTGAATTGGCAGCCTTGATAGACTTTCTTGGATAGGCTCAAGCCGACTTAGTGTGTCATTTACCCACTCCGTACTTCTTCTTAAATTATTTTGCCTGGGTCCCTATCTGAAGCCTTAGAAAGGCTAGCGAAATACCGACCCCCCAGTGACTGCAGGCGCTGTAGGGCCAGCTTTAGACAGAAACATTAAAGATGAGCTATCATTTTTTCCGACATATAATGTGTTCAATATTTTCCAGTTATTTTTTGTCCTCGAACATTTTACAAAATTCGAATGTGCAGACTAGCCATCTACTAGTTCTTGCCCTGATGATGTAGTGGCCAGTGATTAGGCCTGTGAACACAGTTATACCTACCATTAGAATCGTTCTTTTGACCAGAAGTAGTTTGGCTCTTAGATTGTCTAAAATGGATCAAATAGCACGTGAGACTCTGCAGACAAACAGTCTTCTTTACTTCATTTGTGTGTTACGTATGTAAAGAGTCATCCAAATGTGACGCCTAGATGTCAGCACTACATAATTTTTACACGTGACATCTTTTCAAATGACATAAGCCATTTTGTTTTATTAGAAGGTAGTACAGTTTTAATCATGGACAGGTACACATTTCAACAACGCGTTTACATCATTCAAAGTTATTATGAAAATGGGCATTCTTTGAAAAATACACAAAGCAAAATTTTGTTTAGTGACGAAGCTCATTTCAGAATGGATGGATTTGTCAATAAGCAAAATTGTCGTATCTGGGGTGATGAAAATCCTCGTGTTATTCATGAAAAATCTCTACACCCACAAAATGTTACTGTTTGGTGTGCATTTTGGGCAAATGGAATCATTGGGCCATTTTTCTTCGAAGATGATGCTGGAAATGCTGTTACTGTGAATGCTGAGCGATACCAATAAATGTTGAGAGACTTTTTATGGACACAGTTGAATCATATTGATGTGTTTGACGTCTATTTCCAGCAAGACGGCGCTACATGTCACACAACTCGAGAAAACATTACGCTTTTGCGATCAAAATTTCTTCAACGTGTAATTTCACGAAATGCAGATTTCAATTGGCCTCCAAGGTCATGTGATCTAACACCATTAGATTTTTTTTGTGGTGTTTTTTGAAAAGTCGAGTAAATGCTAACAACCCACAAACAATTAATGATCTAAAGAACAACATTCAAGTTGCAATTCGTGAAATAACACCAGCAACATGTCGGAAAGTCATTGAAAATTTCGATATTCGGATTGATGTCTGCAGACGCAGTCATGGTGGACATTTGAATGATATTCTATTCCACTTATAATTGTAATGGATCATATTTTAATAAAAAAACAGCTTGAAAAAATTGCAAATAGTTTGTGTTTTATTTAAAAAAAAAAAAAACATGTAGGCGCGTTTTTTGGATGACCCATTACGTAACAAATATGGGCCATGCTTTAATTTTTTAACTTACATATGTTTTGGGGGATAGATATTGCAGCGGTATTAATGGGGTTATATTTTTATTTTTAGTCTTTGTTACTTCTGGCAGCACTGCAAGCATCTCTTATATTTATTTGTGTACGATTGTGGCATGTTTTTCTTCTTATTTTGAATAGTCACAAAGATGTGCACATAAACATCTGCAAATAAATTGGTTAGATACTTAAAAAAGGGGAGTAGAGTATGTAATTGTAAATTGCAGTCGAAAGCAAAAAAAAAAAAAATTATTTTATCTCAGCAATTTTTGTTATTCAGGCCTTTTCAGCTTGTAGATTTCCGTATTTCGTATGTCCTTACAAACTCCTGACATGACTGCTTAAGGCATAACCTCAATGACGTTTTGGCGTAAGGTCCTGTTTACTTTGCCGCCTACCAAAGTTAGCAGAACGAGGGGGACCTTCAAGCCTCAAGTTATAGACTTGTGCCATTATAGTTTTCGCTCATTTTAGTTCAAAGTTTAAAACTGAACTACTTCAAATTTTAGTTCGCATGTCTCTTTAGTTCACAGTCTAGTTGACTTACAACTGCTACCAGTGATATCTATTCTATCTATTTTACAAGCAACACATCGATTAAGTGATAACATAATATGTTCATTTAAATTCTAATATAATCATTTCTTTATATCAAAAATGAAGGTAAAACCCAACTGTCGTTAAAACTATATTTCAATTTGTTTCATTAAGAGTGTCAGAATAAGTAAACAACGAAATATACGTGCAAGTTAATCCATCATGTAATAGTTCAAACAGAAAGATAGTTTAAAACTGAACTAGCTCGACCAAGGCGAATTGATAACAGGTATAAAAACGACACTGCGATAGAAACATGTACATTTTGTTTTTGTACAAATAGTTTTCGGCTGTCAAAAGCAAAGGACAATAATACTTTTGGCACTCGAAGAAGTTAAAATCACAATAGTCACCTGGGCTGTTAAGGCCACTTGTTGTTAATTCCCCTTGAGGTGGTCGTACAAATTTGAACTAGTTAAGTTAGTTCAAGTATTAGAATAGTTCAATTGAACTAGTTAGTTTATGAACTACTCAAGTCTATCGAGAAATCTTTGAAATATTCTCGAGCGAAAAGAACAGAATCAACACACTTGAAATGGGAGAAGAAATATGCAAATTCGGATTCGACTAGACTTCTTATGAAGAAGAACCCAAGAAGCTTTTTGAAGGCCAGAATTTAGATGCATATTAGTGGATGTTAAACTAAATTTCTCAAAATAACCGGCCTTAGCAAATATGTAAAGGTTAAAGTTAACCGCGAAAGTGAAACGATGAAAATAGATACGAAGTGTTTCGAAATTTACCCTTTGACACTGGGCTATATATATATTTTTTCGAGTGTAAGCGTTAAATCTAAATTAGTGCGTAAAACGTCTTTTATCTGTCAATAATTCTCATGCTAACACAAATTGTATCAAGCAAACCGAACCAGTCTTATCTAGGCTTTCGCAGATGACATGCATATTCATTTTGCTATAGGACAAGCCTTTTGGAAATTGAACTGTGAAAAAGCGCCAGTACAGTGTTCTTTCGCACAGGCATACGTTTGAATGTGCCACATTATCTATAAATGTGGCATGAAGACTCAATGCGATGTTTGGTGGATCAAGCATATTTTTCAAGTCGCAAAAGTGCCTAGGTTTTTTTGAAACGGTGCAAAAGATACTTCACTCCATCTGATCGCCTTGGTATCTGATGCTTCAAAGACTATTTTGGCATCACTCGATCGCGTGCAGGAGGGAGCGAGGAAGCTCATTGATGACAGTAAGGTATCCAGTTCTTTTGACTCTCTGAAGCACTGTTTCACTGTTTTATCGTTACCACGAGGGAAAACGGAATTAAATCTTATGAGATCAGAGAACTTCTTTTTGAAAACCGTAATTCTTTGTAGTCGAATCGCACTACATATTCGGGTTTTTAACCGAACAGCTCGTATGTGGAATAAACTCTCTGCAAAGGTATTTCCTGTCACTGTCAGTATGCAAAGATATAAATTAATTGTCCTAAGCACTACTTCCTTTATACTCCTTCCCATAACCTAATTTCCTAGTTCTGGCACTATGCGTTGCATAAGTAGAGGTTAACCCCTGACCGTTAGATGTTTTTTCATTGCTTTTGTTATTGTTAAAAAGTAATATCAGTTAGGTTATACTCGTATTCAGCTCAATTTACCGATTTTATCTATTCAGGTTTTTACTAATCAAGATAAGTTAACGGAATTGTTCAAAATGCAACGTTAACGTCCTTACAACCTGGACAACATGGGACATGGCACGCAGATTTAGGTGGGTCTTCAAATTTTCTTGTAATAAGTTATCGAAAAATATTCATATTAAACAACTTTAATATTTTTGTTTTCAAGTTTTTTATAAAGTTTTGGTCAAAAAAAAAACTTTACTTTAAATTATTTATTGAACAAAATCGATTACCAAAGCAATGGGCCGCACAATAAAATGCTTAAACCCTTAACACAAGAACATATACATTTACATAAAATAACAGTCACATTTTACAGATCTAATTTCTACATTGTTCGGAAGATTGCTGTGTTGTTTTTTTTTTCTGTTTTGTGTTAACACAAGCGCAAAAAATAGAACCTTTACATTTCTGTATAGAGTGTGTACGGGTGTGAAGTAGCGTTTTATTGTTTTATTGGGATGTTTTATTCTGTTGCCTTTTAGGTATTCGCTCCTAAAGGATTTTGTATTTTATTCTAAAACAACGTCAAATTTATGGGAGCGTGTATGTGTGCAAAGAATATAAAATGTTATAAGTATCCCCAGTAGGATACGATATGCCAATTGTAGTATAAATTGTGAAAGAAAATTTTCACAATAGTCACGAGGTTAGATAAGAAAAGGGTCTTAAATGTCCAATTTCATTAAGATATCTTAAGTGGTTCATGAGATACAGAATTTTGTCCAATATAAATCGTTTTCAAACCATTGTGCAATGTGCTGTTCATACAAAGGAAAGTATCATATACCTTACTTATGTGCCTTGTTTAGTAAAATACGAGCAGGTTTGGGACAGCGAGCGTGTTATCTCCAATACAAATTGAAGAGTTATCAACTTACCTGGATAGCGAAGCGCAACTGATATGGCTAGTACTACATAAAATTCGCAGGCCACTGCATTGGCATGTGAACTTTGACACGTTTACTTTAATGATACAAAAAGAATATAAACCTTAAAAGATTAAATTACTAATTCTATTAAAGATTATTTAAAGGTTTTATTATTCACATTTCAGTTGCGAAAATTCTAAATCTAAATATCTTAATATCCTTGAGAAAGTCATTTGCAGGTGTAAGGTTATGCAAAAAAGTGTTTTATAGAAACCAATTATTTATTTCTCTCTACGCAGAGTAATTGCCAGGTAGTAGCGTAGTCTTATTCATTATTTTCGCCAGTGAACATTACCGTTAAGCTTCAGTTATGTTACCGAAAATCAATGAATTAGACTACGCCACCACCTGGTAATTTTTTGTGCTTGATTTCTCTTTTATTTTCTGACAAGTAAATTGGCAAAGGTTTCTGATATTTTTCCCGCGGCTTTGTCTGTATTCTTCATTATGGTATACAAAGTACAAAATCCAAGTCTTTATTTGGTAGAGTTAAAAAAAAAATCTACAAAAATGAGAAATGGCGTCGTTTGATGTTGTCTTTTACATGTTATTTAAAACTCCTAAAAGTATGCTATTATTTAATTTTTATCTATTATTTCCTCCTTCAGGCCCAATTTTTTCCTTCACATTGGTTATTTATTAAATATTTAAACATAATTGATCTAAAACAAGTAAGAGTGCGTTATTCGGCTTTGCCGAATCTTATATACCTTTCACCATCTCTGTAAATCTAGTTTAGTGAAGTAACCTGCAATCAAAAAAGCAAATATTGGGGTGACAGAGAATTAAAAAATAAAAAAAACTTGGGTACTGCATATATACAATTTTATATAAAAAAGACATCGGTTCTTAATGGGTAAAGCATTTTTAAAAATTTTTAGTATTTCCTTAAAGATCTCTTCAAAAGCTCTTAAATGATACCCATATTTATATAAAAAAATAAAAAATTTCAGAGCCCCGTAACTCGGAAGATATGGGAGAGCGCCAATATTTTCACTTGATGTTCTTTTTTTTTCTTATTTTTTAGTTCTCTATCGCCCCATATATTTATTTTTTTGATTGTAGTTATTTATTGTTCTAAAATTGGAGGTAGGCGTGGTGTTTTGTCTGCTGCCTTGAAGGACATGAACCGATCATGCTGGTTTCCAATAGCACCTCTTTCGACACTATATCTGATCGATTGACTTATTTATGTTTGTTGTGAAATCAAGTTTGCCTAAGCAACTAGCAACACTAACACGAACGGGCAGACGGATATCGCTCAATCGTCTCCGCTATGCATAAAAAGTCAGAATATAAATATATACTTTATGGGGTCGGAAATGCATATTGTAGAAATTACACACGGAATGACAAACTTAGATATACACTTTTCCACTTTTTGTGGTGAAGGGTATAATTAGCTTTCACATAGTAAATCTTAATTTACTTTGACAGTAACTTCATCTATTGCCGAGCAATGTAGAAATTATGCAAATGGTTGGTGTTTTCTATTTGGATTCATTTTTCTGGTGTTCCGCCAAAAAAACTAATATCCCTTCCTTCCTCTGCTGGAAAATGTTTGAAGCTTCTTAAAATACATTCACGAAGGTTTCCCGATTTCTCCTTCAACCAATTGCACTTTTAGATCTCAGTTTTTAATGTATCTATCTCTTATTATATACCCTGTTCAGACATAAGCCTTTATTGCGCAATTAAGAACTTAATTGAGCTCAATTTACCATACAAGAAGTCAATTAATAAATTTAGCAATTAGTTCTTAATTGCATCACTAATTGAGTAAGATGTGAAATGCAACCCTTGCTAACAAGTATGTTCACTTTGGGAACTATGTTCAGTGAAAAGAAAAAATTCATAAAATTGACAAGCCGCAAGTAAAAAATATTAACAAACGAATACGAAAATGGCTTTTTACACTTCAACTTCAAAGCAACAACAAAATGGCGAAATCGGCCGGGTGGACGGCACTGCCTAGTAAAATAAATATGCCTTGTGATAATTAAGTAAGCTTAATTGAGCATAAGTGATTTCTTTCCAAGCTTGAAGTCCCATTATAGCTGAGTTCCAAGAGCGTTTTGTGCGCTCTTATAGGTTGTTCTTAAGTTGAGAAGATCAGTATGATTGTCACTCTTCAAACTCTTAATTTTTCAATCAATGGTTGTTTTAGATTTGTAGAACTTATTTGATTAATGTCGGGTAATCCTTGCATTTTACACTGCTAATTTAAAGTTTTTATCATAATAATCAAGCAACAGCTGTAGGCTTTCTTAGCGGTGACTTCTATTTTAAGTTTTACGAAGGAAGTTTTAAAAAAATACCCTAAAAATTTGTGTCATGCAAGAAACTAATTGTATGAACGCTTACATTGTGTTTACATTCTTACGCTAATGAATGGTATGAAATGAGTTAAAACTGTGCATTAAAAATGGCAATCGCAAATTTGAAAGTATTTTTAGATTTCTCTCGCATGCGAAAAACAAATAGTATTTGCAGCACAAAAAATATAGCCATTGTAAAAAGTTTCTTGTGTATGTGTGTTAAAAAATATCTCATCCTTATCGCGATTGTGCTTAAAAATCTGCATTTGGTAAAACCATTTGTTTAAGCTTACTGGTGTTAGTGTGCAAATTATCAGTCAGTCAGTCATTTAACCTAGCAATCATTAGTCCATCTGTCAAGCTTTTGATACAAACATTGTTCCATTCATTTTGCTTTAACCCTGCTGTTGGGGTATAATTTTTTATACTTTTCGACAGTTCAAAAGTATTAACTTAAATTATTTTGTCAACAAAGATAAGAATATAACATTTTTGATATTCGTTAAAGATTCGAAGGTTCATAAGCTTTTACCATAAGTTTAAAAGTTGTATAATTATTGCAATTTATTTCAAGGACTTTTCCATCTTTGCGGTAAAAGCATGGTTGTATTTTATATTAAAAGTAGTTTTTCGAATTGAAACTTGGCAGTACCTGTATTAAGTATAAAAATTAACAATACAATAAACAAATAAAGAGGAAATACATATGGAGGCAGGAGGTTTAAACTTGAAGCGACCCACTAACATGCGTCCTTTACCAACCCTCTTCTTTTAACAAAGATTTGTGGTATCCGATTGCTAATATTTACTGTCATCTTTCTTTCACTGAGTTGCTTTCGTTGCGCTTTATATCAACTAGTGATTTCAGACTATCGACTATCGATTATTGGCAGTTGGATTATCGATTGTTAACTGTCTTCTTACTATCTTGTCTAAGGCTGAGGTACCCTTTAGCATCCGTATTTAAGATGAGTTTTCTCGTGCCCTAAGCCTAATACTAGTCACTGCATGATATTTGCAGATAGGTTAGTACAATCTTAATGTGTAGTCGACTTCAATTTCCATCTTGGCCAGATAATATCTGAAGTTTCCATTGGCATTCATACGTTTTCTATTCTATTTAATTAAGAGCACTTTAGGAAATGAACCCACTTAATTATTGTCAACTTTTGCTGTCCATCTCTTTAGGGTTCCTCCTTTGGCCTATCGAAAACGCAGTTCCTATAGAGACTTATTTCTTGCAAATCTTCCTTATTCATCTATGATTGATTCTGTTTAATTTTATCAGAATTCCACATGCGCAGGTTATTTATTAAAAGCACTGGACTTTTACAGGTATCCAAAGATTGTGTTAATTTAGCCAACCTCAAGGCAAAGACAAGAGCGAACTGCGAGCTTGTTATCTACCGTCACTGCATTATAAGGAGGTATAAGTGAAACTTCTTTTGTACCTGAAAGCCGACGGATACAGGATAACGAATTCGAGTCAGTCATCAGATGCGTTTAGAAAATAATTCTAAAGTCAATGGTCAACTAGTGCTTATTTCTTAATGGCAACACTTAGCTCATGTCTGATTTGACAGATAACTAGTTTTATCCTTCTGATGAACGAATATGGTTTTGTATACGCTTGAACAACGCTGGGAAATATTGCAACATTAAGATGCCACTTTTGCCAAAAAAAAAAAACATATTTTCAGATGAAGCTCATTTTTATATTGGCGGGTATGTCAACAAGCAAAATTGTCGCATTTGGGGTTCAGAAAACCCGCACGCATACATTGAAAAGCCGGTGCACCCAAAACGAGTCACTGTTTGGTGCGGATTTTGGTCCAGAGGCATAATTGGGCCATTTTTCTTCAAAAATAAGAAGTGGACAGTCAATGGCGATCGTTGTCGGGCCATGTTAAACGAATTTTTGTTCATAAAAATTGAAGAGGAGGATATTGGCACCATTTGGTTTCAACATTACGGCGCTACGTGCCATACAGCCGAAGCTACACTGTTTTTTTTATAGCATTTAAAAAAAAATTATTTGGCAGACCCTGTATATCGAGAGTTTATCATTATCCAATCCATAACCAAGTTGTCTAGATATCAGGGAAGTCGCTTTGATATGCAAGTTGCATTTATTCAAACGAAATGCATAAATATTGAGATGATGGTTGCACTAGTGAAAACTTTTCCCGAGCGTTATGAAATGAAATTTTTCCGGAATAATGACGTTTTCAAGGATTTATTTCGAACAATGAATCAACCATACGTCAAAAATGAGTAGCGATTGCTTCAAATATAGCAGAATTTGTTCAATACGAATGGCTCATGCCGTCAAGGAAATCCATGAATTAAATTTTGGAAATTTTTTTGTACAACAAACATAAATGGAAATTTTATGGCGACTAGAAGTGCCAGATGATTTCGAACTAACTAACTAACTAGCAGAGACTTAAACCAAATTGTTTAGCATAGCTCACTTTGCAGTTAACAGAATCCTGTTAATCATCAAACAGTCGCTAGAATTTTTACCGTTTTTATTGAAAATGCATGAAATAGTTACATAGGGGCTTAATCTGGAGAGCCAGCATACTCTCGTTCGTAGCTGAATTAAATGGTTTTTTTTGGCAGTTAACATACCCGTATGACCCCCCTCAATTTCTTGACAAAACACTTTTTTGTTCGCTAACTGGGGTCGTATTAGCTTCAAATCAATATTGAATCTATCCAAAAGCTCTAATATCCATCGATAATCATTTAACCTTTTTGTTAGTCCTCTTTCACACACGTCAGGTTTACTTGATCAGTTTTTGATTAACTTTCTTTTGAACCTGCATTTGTGTTCACACACACTGTCAAGTTTGTTTTTTCAAGTGTCGTTTTCTTTGCTTTCAACTTTTGTAACTACTATTCTCCAGCCAACTTCAAGCATAATATTTTTCTTAAACTTTATGGTATGGTAAGGTTTGTACCTCTTTCTATTCTCTTCTCCCCTTTCTCCCAAAAATTCAAGACTTGACGAGTCAAACCTGAAATGTGTGAAAGGTGACTAAAGAATCAATGTGTGTTCAGGAACTTGTTGTCCGGCAGGCCCCTCTTAGGTTTTTTTTTGGTGCACGTTAACTTGTTAAATTCACTATTTTGATTGTTCCTTTAACCCTGGTGTGTTGTGATGAATCCATATTTCCTCTACAGCTATATGACCGCGCAAAGACTATTTGGCTTCCTTCGAAATAGTCACATGGTTGTATAATCTTAAATTTTTAAAGTGGTTCTTACGCAACAGCAGGATTAAAGATCATAACGAAAGAACTTATTTTATTCTGGATTTGCTTTTTCCTTGTGTTCTTTGTTTTCGGTTAATTTTTTCTAAACTTCAGGCACAAAGGAGTCATTCCTTTTTTTATTTGAAATACAAACAATAAAAAAAAACCTTAAAAACAAATTGCTGAAGCCAAAAAAAACTATGATAAATGAATGCAATTAAAAGTGGAAATTTAATTTAAGTACAAACATACGTACGTACACATGCATGTTTTTTTCTCATGAGGAAAGCCTCTATGAAATGGATTGTTAAGTGTTGGTTAATGGTCAAATGAAATTAAAAATTTTAATTTTAAATGGATTTCAAACGAAGTGTCGTGTCAGAGTATTATATTGAGTTATTGAGGGTGAGAGTGTGCTTAAAAAAGGAGTGAAGAGGTAAACCGTTTTTATGTAATTTATTCAATAAACGTTTCTCATATTCAATAAATTATTTTAATATTGAAAATTTATTTTTAGAAAATAAAAAAGTTTTAAATTAAAATCCGTTTTTTTTTAATCTCTTTTTGGTGCGGGTGAATTTTAATTTTATTTTTCAAAATTTTGGGTTTTTGTGAATTTTTATACTTTTATTTCCATGTGGCCTTCTAGCGTTTAATATTAAAAGCGTAAAGGCGTTATCTTATTAATATTATATTTTTGTCTGACTGACTGTCCGTCCGCTTAGAACTTGTATTTTGTGTTGTAGTCATTACAACAACAATTTTCTTTTGTATCGTAACTGGCAGATATTTTAAAATTTTTCCCAACATATAATTAAAGGTCAAATTAAGAATTAATGGATCGCCCACAGATTGAAGGGAACCTCTTGCATGTGCGTCCAAATCGAACTGAGCTAATTCATTATTTAAAAATCTTAAAATTTCTTTTGTTAAGTCTCGCTTACAATGCATATGCAACTTCTCCGTTTGAAGTTTTGCAATTCTCTTTAAAGGAGTGTAAAACCGTCTAAACTCTTTTAATATGGAAATAACTGGCAGATTATTAAAGTCGTTTATTTTAAACTTATATTTATATGCGTATAAATGTGACTAAATCAAACGAATGCTGCAACAATAACTATGAGTTGTGTAAAGGTATTACATTTTCTTTCGCAACAATATACAAAATTTTGTTTAAAAGAATCATAATTAAATGTTGTTAATTAGAAAGCATTAATGAAATAAGAAAAGACTTCTTCTTGCCAGCATTATATTTTTGGTAACAACTGTACGCTTTTCTTTGCACTTTTTAATATTGAAAAACTATGACAGATCTTATTTTAGCAATAATATTATTCTGCTATATTGAAAACATTATTTTTTCCACTGAATTTAACACGAGAAACTCAAAAGTTTGAAGAGAAATTTACAAACTAAAATTTTTTTCTCTTTTATTGTATTTTGGCAACATTGTAGTATGTTCGTTTTTTTATTCAATTGCAATAGTAAACTTATGGCCACAATGGCAGATAACCGCAATTTAATTACAATGAAAGAAATGAACTCATTTATGCTTTAATCATAATTTTAGCCTTTTTTTAAGTCTAAACTGTTTATTTAAAATCGGAACACATAAAGCTTTTCATGGCAAACTTGAACAGAACTAAATAACTAGATACTTTCCGCCGCTGATAAGATTGGTGTGTGCGTGTCTCTATGTGTGGTAAACGGAACAAAAGTTGTCAAAATATTGTACATTTGACTGCTTGTTTGTTAAGCAGTTTATTATAAGTTCAAATCCCAACTGAGTCCTTAAGAATAAATATAATTGTTGTAATCCAGTTGAAACCTCAGAGGAGACTCAAGTAGAATTAACGTGTAAGGCCTGTTTTATACACTCCCAAAACAAATTTAGAAACTCCCAAAACTTTACGATTATGAGATTTCATATGCGTAATACAATCTGCTTTTTCGTTAAGGGTCCTTAGTCGCCTCCAGAAATATTCTCTAGATACCGTTGTAAATAAATTGTTCAAGCCATGTCTATATTAAAATAAATCGTGGTCCGTGCTCTTGCCGCTTGCTGATGAGTTGCAGACTACCTAAGCTCTCGTCGCATCGTTTCCCTGTCCGACTGGGATAGTTCTCATCTTCCAGTTTTATGCCCCTGCAGACCGAGACGAATGGTGCTGCCCAAGAAACAATAGCTTCCAAAAGGCAGGATCTCAATCATACCAACTTAGTTATTTTTGCAACCGTGCTACATTCTTTAAGAAAGGGATAGATGAGAGATAAGGTGAAAGTAGAAAGATTTAGCCATTTTATTAGTTATTTTACTTTGCCGGTGAATATGCTATGAAGAAGTGCCGACGAAGGAGGCTGAATGCCGTAATGTAAATTCTGAATGTGTATTTATACCATTAAAAAACACAAATTTTTATTTTTTGATTGCCGCAGGGGTTGAACCCTGGCCAAACAGATCTGTAGTCAACGTGCTTACTACCATGACTACAGCAGCCTCAAATAATGTAATAAGTTAAAACTGTACAGCAGTCGGGGCTGGTTGTAAATAACAAGATAATGTGTTCTCATCACGTCGTAACTACAAAATATTGTTGTCTGGATGGCCGCAAGGGCTTAAGACTTACTTTTGCTTACAAAGACATCGAGTAGTTCGCGACTCTTCAGAGTCTTATCGAGTCTCACTAGAGTCACGAGTGCGTGCAATAAAAAAGAGCAACAATTTTCACAGAATTTTCGAAGGAGTCGCGGCCATATTTTGCCAATAACTTGACGTTTATTGTATTTCAACCGATGAAGCTTTTGTACATTATCGGCGTAGACAAGTGGCTTGGCATACCTCCAAGGTAATCGAAAGAGGATAGATCACGCGGTATTGCATGCATGTAGATCCGTCTAACTCGAACGACACATCAACAAGATTAATGTCAGCTAATTGTAATAGGAAAACATTAGCAATTTTGTCGCTTCACCGCTCAGCGCTGACTTCAGCATTCTTCCCACCATAGTTTTTGAAGCCTCATACATAGGGAAAAGTAATACTGCCGGCTTATTACGCTCACCTAACAGCGATTTCCTGTGGATGTTATGTTTTTCGGTCAAAAGTTTGTGGATTAAGTTCACTCCAAGTGTTTTAATTCTTGCAAAATAAACTTACCACAAAGTAGCTGTCAAATTGTTCGTCAAGGAAGACAGTAAATTCAATATAATTTTTTTTTTAATTTTGATTAGAAGAACTTAGCGAGAATGTTATTTCATTTTCATCTTCAGGATATCATAAATTTAAAAAAACAATAAACTAATAATATATTCTAAGATTTATATTTCTACCTCTTAAAGCAAAATCATAATCCTTTTCTATCTTTTGTAAAAGTGTAGTCAGTCTCTTGGCAGTTGAACGAAAAAAAAACATTGAAACTTTCTCATATCTTAAGGGAACTCATCCCTGTCATTGTCAGCTAAATTTAACTTGCGTTTGCGATTGCACTCTCATACTTGTGTATTATTTACTTTCAACTTGTTAAATAGACTTATGCATGCATGAGCATGAGTATGAGTATGTGCTGCGTATAAAGTCCTTAATTTGAAAACCGACACACTTACTTACATATGGAAAAGTTAAGTTTTTTTCTGCATTTTGAAATTTAATTGCTAATTTCTTAAAGTTGTGTTTGAAAATAATTTAAGTATTTAAAGGAGTTTTTTATTTATGAACTGCTAATCCATCTACACCTTTTGCTAGAATGTAAGGTTTGTGTGTGGAAGCAGTAAAGATCGCCAAAGGCTATTTTGCCAATCTAGCCGGACATTACTTTTTTAGTTTATATTGGCTCTAAAAATTTATTGAGTGCACCTAGATTAATGAAACTTAGCAAGAAAACAAGAAAAATCGGACCAAGAAGAAAAAATTTATTCTTAGAAGAACTAATCCTACCTCGGAAAAAGTCAAGTTTTTCTTAATTTTCAAATAATTTTGTGTAGCAATTACAACTTTTAATGTGAACGGATATTTAAAAACTTAAAGTTGGACTCAAGAGATTCTAATTGCCACTTTTACCCCGCCTCCCAAGAATATTGTTAATTCTTCAAAGTTCTCTTCCTATTCTGATTCCTCTTCTTCTTTTTTGGTGTGGAGCGCAACGTTTTTCTACAGTATAAATATATATAGTAATATATAATATTTCTACGACCGCGATGGAGAACAATCTCAAGAACTTATTTATTTATTTTTTTTTTTTGACAAAAAAATTAACAAAAAAAAATCTTTGGGACTTATTTGTAAATGCATAACTGTGGTGCATAATATGATTATTCTGCACTGCCACTGTTAAGCAGTTGTTGCGTATGCTTGAATTTGCTCATTTTAGTTTGCATTTACGAACGAAGAAATACTGTGAAAATTGAAAAATTAATATTAAACTGGTTTTGTAAACTACATAATACAAAAATATGATAAAAAATTGTGTAAAAATAATAAAAATTAAAAATATTAAACAAAAAGAAATAAATACTCGCAAGTTCATTGCAACAGCCATTTTTATGATTAGTTTTTTGCGTTTATTGGCGCATAATATACTTAAATAATACATTTATGAACAGATGACATTTGCAGTGCTGCAAATTTTTGCATTTACGAACGTACTGCCCATCACATGCAGTGCAGTGATGCATTTACGAACAGGCCCCTTTTATTAATTTCAAACGAAATTTTTTATCTTAAAAATTTAAAACAAAGGTTTTCTAAACATTATTAACGGCAAAACATTAGTAGCGGCACATATTGCCTTTCACAGTAAAAAAAAAAATCAATACAAAGTCCTTATTCGCTAAGCCACAAGAAAATATATTGCAAAATCGTATAAAGTCAAAGTATGCGATTTATCCCACTTTCCTGACTTTAAAAGTGTCTCAAAACGACAAATCCCAAGCAAAAGCCTTGAAAATTCACTATACGCTGCATAATTTCTTTATCTATCCAACTGCGTACATAAATTTTTACATTTCTCAAAACAAGTTTTTCGCCTAATGTCCTGACAGATTGGTGGGATGTATGATTACAACCAGTTACAAACCAAATCATTCAGTACTGCTTGATATAAGAAAGATGAAAAACAATTTCATCTTCCTCCTCATTACGACAACATTGCGCCAAAAGATATCTGAAATAATACAAATTATATGCTAAAGCTTTGGAAGCCGGTATTCAGTTTATCTTATCGTTTTATCGGCTTATCTACCTGGTTGGATTTCAGTTTTTTTTTTTTTTTTATTGGCTAATCAGTTTTTTTATATAATTTTATACGGTATCATGATGCGGTATAATCACAAAATACACATAAGTTCTCTAAAAACACATTTTTCGCTAAAAACCGAAAATTGAAAAAAAATTTCATAAGGACAAAAAACTCGGGAAAACAATAAACACTCAGACCAAATATTACATGCTGACCAAAATTTGGCAAAAATAAATTAAAATAAAAAAAAAGCATTAAAAATCGAAAATTCACAAAAAAACTGAAAAGGGTTAAGTTAAAAAAAAAAACACATTTTCACTTAAATCTCTTTGCAAACAAGTTTTTGTTTGGCCTTGGCAAAGCGGATTTAAATTTTAAGTTTATTTAATTTTAGTTTTTTTTAAACAAAAAATTTAAAATTTTCTTTAAAATCGACCAATGAGTCACGTTTTTACGTGTGTTTGTATAAATAAACTTGGCGGAGGTTTGAGTTTGACTCACACTCGAAGGATTCTGTATTATTTTATTATTATTTGTTGTTGATAATTGAAAATCTCTTTCTATAAGGGTCCAAAATATGAAACATTATTAGTTAAAAAGAGGTCTTCTATGGGGACACCCTTTTAATTTAGAATTTTATTTTTACTGTTGTTGTTGCAGCAATAATAAAACAAATCTCGTCTCAGCCTGTAAAAAAGTAAAATTCGTTAAAAACACATATTCTAAGGTGAGAGAGACCCTTTAATTTTTAATTTTATTTTTTATACTTGATGTTCGAGATCTACCTGCGCCATCGCTGTTTTGCTCCGCTGTTTGAACGCTGCCTACGTCATCGCTGCTTGCGCCGCCCGTTTGAGCGCTATCCACGCCATCGCTGTTTGCGCCGCCTGCTTGAGCGCTATCTACGCCATCGCTGTTTGCGCCGCCTGTTTAAGCGCTACCGCTTCTGCGCTATCGGCGCTGCCTGTTTGGCCGCTACCCGTGCCGTTGCCACCCGGTAGCGTCGCCCTCTTCCCCTATCACCAACTACGCCACGCTACACATTAGCGGAACTGCCAGCTTCACATCCTGCGCCATTCACCGGCTGAATTCCGTTGTTGTCGCTGACTGTTACCGCAGCTCGCTTACTCCAACCGCTGTTGTCATTTGTGGCTTCGTTCCCGACCATTGATTAGCCGACGCTATAGTCTTCAAAAATAGAAGAATAAAACGTAACTTGAAGTTTTATAACGTTTTCAGAACAAGAATTGTTTCATTTTCTCTTCGTCTTAGGACGATAAATCGAAATTGCAACGACCCTGGACTTCGCTGCAGCTATCCCAGCAACCAGCGTAGAACGTGTCGTTACAGTTATAGCAGGCGTACATTTCTAAGGTGTGCTGTTGTGGTTATAAAGATAAGGCATTAACACGTTCGCGGACGTGAATACTGATGCAAAATGACGTGAATGCTAAAGCATTCAAATTTTAAACCTAATTTTTATTTATTTATTCTGGTTGAAATATATTATCTTTATCGTCTCGGATGCTATAATATTCATTGTATATAACGGTTAAGATACGATGACTACTCTTATAATATGTCTCTAATCGGATTTCGGATATAACAACTAGTTTCAAAAATAATTGCATGTATATTTTTGCAGCTCCATGATATTTTTAGCGTCAGCGAATGTTTAAATGTTTAAATTTATTTTTAACATTTGTTAATAGAGCGTTCATAACAATATAAATGCTGCATCAATTTCAGGTGCCAGCCTAAAATATATGAGGACATATTCGTTTCAAATTCATCTTTTATTGGGACGCCCTTTAATGTTTCATTTTATTTTTTATACTTCATGTTATAGCAAGCACACAAAAGGACTGCTGTTGCGGTTTATGAGATAATTAAGACATTATTAGTCAAAACCTTATATGGGTACACCCTATAATTTTTAATTTAATTTTACACCTTGATTTATTGCGGAGATTTAATACAAATGCAGGGTTAATTTTAGGCGTGAGCCTATACAAAATAAGTTCATATTCCTTTAAAACAAATCTTGTGTGAGGGACACCCTTTAATATTGAATTTTATTTTTATACTTGTAGTTATAGCAGGAATACATTCTGTGAAAATATGAAATGACTGGTGTTGTAGTTTTAAAGATAATACATTATTCGCGTTCTATGGGGACACCCTTTAATTTTAAATTTTATGTTTATAACCTGTTATTAGAGCAGACATAATAATATAAATGCTGCATAAATTTTAGGTCTAAACCTAAAAAAGAAAAGGTTATATTCGTTTAAAATATATCTTTTGTTAGCACACCCTTTACGCTTAATTTTTGTTTTTTATATTTATTGTTACGTACGTGTAAATTTCAGAGGACTACTGCTGCGGTTCAAAAGTTAAGATATTATTAATCAAACTCAAACCTTCTCTAGGAACACCCTTTAATTTTGAATTTTAATTTTTACACCTTCACACCTTGCGGATATTTAATACAGATGCTGTGTCAATTTAAGTATGAGCCTATTAAGGATAAGGACGTTCTGCTGTGGGAATGAGTCTGAATACTAAGATGTTACGTCTTTTAAGGAACACCCTATAATTTTTAATTTAATATTTTTATATTGTATTTAAATGTAATTTTGGACATTCGCACTATAACGGTTTAGAAGATAAAGTTTAACACATACGATCAAATGACGTTTCTATTGAGACAATCTTTATTGAATCAACATTTTTTTAATTCAAACGATTTTAATGAGTAAAGAGTTTCGTAGGGGAATTAAACAAAACTTACCTATTGGCAACAATATAACTGTCCAAATTTAGCAGCCTTACAATTGTACTACGACATATGACCGCCCAAGCAGAGTTCCCAGATATCTTACGTACCAATAAATTATAATTGAGCTTAAGGTATCTTGACCACCTGTTTACTCTTGCCTATTGAAATCCAGCACAATTTGTATCGTAATCAACAACACAAACCAAATGTAGCATGAATTCTCTAGAGTTAATCGTCAAGGTGTTATTACAAGCGGATTGTGTGTTCGTACTTAAAAACATGCACTACATTACTTTAATCTCTTCTGATGCCATCTTGATTGTGTGCTTCGACTTCTGCAGGAAGAATATTGTAAAATAAAATAAAGCAACATGATAATCATTATAATTATGAAGAGTAACTTGAGAGTAAAATCATGACAACAAAGGGAATGAGAACGTAAAGTATATTACAATTAAAACTGAAAAAAATAACAAAAACAAAAGAAACAAAAAATAATTATAATTTTATTATTACTCGTAAATGCATGAAATTTATTATGAAATTAGATTTTAATTAACGTCTCATTAAAATAAAAACAATGTTTTAGAGCGCTCTTCAATGTTGCTTCCAATTAATGAAATAAATGCAATTAATGAAATAAATAAATGCATAATTTCGAAAATATAAAGTCTTGAAAATATTAGTTCTGTTAAATTTGTTATTGTTTTCAAAGACTTTTAAATTAATTCAAATTATAAAATATTCCCATCAATGGATTGTGAAATTCTCGTAATTGCAACAAAGAATGGGGACGTTGAAGACACTGGAAACGAAGACTAAAAGTTTCAGAATTTATTTTATTTGAGAGTCAAGTTTAAAGATTTTAGTGTGTGATAGATGCACTTCATCGTAGAAACTCTAAAAAAAAACTTGTGTAAGCTTCCATTCCAAGTCCATTTTCAATCTTAGTGATTATCGCATGTTGACTGATAGTTGCGTTATTGTTAGTCAGCACTTCAGATCTGGAGGCTTCGTGTAACAAGATCAATATTAGATATTGTATCAGTATAGAGGCTGTCTAAATTAAGTCGAACGAGTTTTGTAAAGCCCTCTACATATGTACTTGTGTGTGGATGAACATATTTCATCCATTTTTGTAAAATTTTATAAATTCTTATTTTGACAACACCAAGCAGGACCAGGAGAAACCGATAGAAATTGACAAGGAAGTCCGATTTCGGGCGGAAAGAGCCTTAGTGGCTCTTTATATGTGTAGAAAGGCCATAGGCAGAAACTGTGGTATCAACCCCGGCACAGCGTATTGGCTTTTCAACACGGTGATTAAACCCATACTAATGTGTGGGGTTCTCGTTTGGTGGCCCACACTTGGCAGACTGAACAACTGCATTAATCTGAATAGGGTTCTGCGTACTTTGGCCTGGATGGTCACAGGTGCAATACGCACCACTCCATCGAAGGCCTTTTTCACCATGCTATTCTGGCTACCGGCCGATCTCATGGCTAAACAACTGGCTATGAAA
Organism: Gymnosoma rotundatum; assembly: GCA_916610165.2. Classification (NCBI taxonomy): domain Eukaryota; kingdom Metazoa; phylum Arthropoda; class Insecta; order Diptera; family Tachinidae; genus Gymnosoma; species Gymnosoma rotundatum. The sequence goes on along the minus strand of OU744336.1, from coordinate 124,531,729 downwards.
TCGGCAGTTAGGCTGAATGCAGCTGTGGCAAATAGGCCAAGTGACTATGGCCATGCGGCCATCTTGGGGTGCACCTTGGCTATTCCCGAGAATACTGATTATTGCTCGCCCACTTCCATGTCTGATATTGGATTCGCAGTATCATTGTCGGGCACGTAAAATATGATTCGCATGGGTCATCGGAGAGATGTGCTTCATGTTTATACAGACGGATCAAAGTCAAACACGAGGGTCGGGGGAGGCGACTTTATTCGTAGATTTCGGATCAGAATGAAATTTAGGCTACATGAACAATGTACCATGATTCAGGCTGAGATCTCAGCTATTAGAAGGGCGGTTTGCTGGATGAAGTACCACAGGAAATACGGAGAGGATATCCGGATCTGTACTGACAGCAAGGCCGCGATAAGCTCCCTATCGGGTGTCTACACGACGTCCAGATTGGTCCGTGAATGCCGGACATATCTAGACGAGATGGCGAGAAATTCTAACCTGGAAGTTTTTTGGGTGCCAGCTTTTTCGGGCACACCCGGGAATATAGTTGCGGGCGAACTCGCCAGATCTGGAACTCGGCTGAGAGACCGGGAGATAGATCTACTAGTAGGAGTCCCGTTAAGCTGCTGTAGGGTTTTATTTCAGCGGGAACTCTTTGGGGCCGCGCAGACTAGATGGTCTGACGACGTGCATGGTTTCGAGGACTTAATGGCCTCAGCATGATAGTGGGAGACCTGCAAATCTGCTGGTATTTCCTCGAAGACAGCTGGGTATACTGGTGGCAGTGCTGACAGGGCAATGTGTTATTGGTACTCATGCTAGGAGACTCAATTTTCCACACCATGACTACTGTAGGAGTTGTCAGGATGAAGAAGAGGAAAAAACATTGGAGCATTTGCTCTGCTCTATTGGCCTGTGATGTTATTAGAAAAACTCGTTTATCCGGTCTTCGGGGTGGTTTGGGAATGGATTTCTGATGGTAACATAGGAACCTAAATTGAGCCTTGCACATCCCTTCCAGGCAACACAACGGGACAATTTGGAATCCAAGTGATTCGGTCTTCTCGTGCCGGCAGCTCGTGCAACCTAACCTAAGTTTGGTTCTTATCACTCAATGAAGGAAGCAGGCAGAGATAGATGAGAAAACCTCACAAAGATAGATGGATTTAACTTTAAAGGAACAATTGATGCAGCGACGCCAGCAACTGTGACAGTTACCGGTCAGAGGAACTGTAAGTATCATCTTCCCAAAATAAAATTCAAAGAAGACGATAAGTGTAGACTATGTGCTTAGAAAAGGCTGAGAAGGTGGCACACCTTGTAACATGATTATACTGCGGCACAATTTAAATATAGATATTATGGGGTACCACGGGATACCTAAGTTTGGACAAATGTTTGCAATAATTACGTAAGACTCTGTGATGAAAAAAGCCCCACAGTTACTAATCGAGAGTGTGAAATCACTACAGTAAAGAAATAAGACTAGTGACAGCATGCGATTCATTAAAAGTAAAGTAATTGTAATTATAGATCGGGTACTAAAAGTCTTTGTAATATGAGGGGGATGGAAAAAAGTGTTATTTTAGTGGACTCTTTCGGTATCCCTCTTCTAAGTTTAGGAAAATATTATAAAAAAATAAGTTTTCTGTTCTGTGTACAAAGTTCACAAACTTGTATCGCTTGTTAAACCTTGGTTTGGATGGGTGTATTATCCTAAGGAAAATTTACTTAATGGTGCTACGGGGAGTATTTTCATTGTCATTTCTAACAGAACCCAGCAGAAACTTGCAGAGAACACAAAAGTTAGTTTTAATTATCTGCTCCTGTTGCCATTAAAAGCAGATTTTGAAAATCTCACAAAAAAAAAAAAAAAATAAAAATAAATAAAAAATAAAAAATAAACACTTTCATATTTAGTTAGTTTTCAAGAGGTCCTTAATATTAATTTTTAATTAACCATCCTATTGTCCACAAAAAGTCAAATAGATACCATAAAATGCGCACATTGAAAAAATTATAATACATACATATATATATATATATATATATATATATATATATATATATATATACATACTTACATATATACAGAACTACATCACATATTCGTCCTTATGCACAGATTGCTTAAGTTAAAATAATGTTAATTTACGCTTAAGGAAACCTCTCAGTTATTAAAACGTGAAAAACCATTTTCAACAGATGAAAATTATTTTAAAGCCTGCAGCATTAAATCACAGAATCGTTGATTATAATGGCTGTGTCAGAACTTTAAAATAATTAATTATTTAATTTGTAATTAATTTCAAAAGAAACTCATTAAACTGCTTAAGGGGGAATTTAATTCAAACTAAAAGAAACAAATGTGATGAATTAAGTAGGGGGAATAGGTTGAGTAAAAATGGCGGAAATAAGAACTCTTTCTGGGAATAAAGAAAAAGTATTCGCCCCTATTCTGCGTTTCGATTAAGTCTCCGCATTCAGTTCCATTGCGATCGAAAAATGGTACTCTGAAGAAAAACGAAATCGAAAGAAAACGAAGAAGACAACAATGATAACACAATTGATAGCATTACTGTGGAATGTGAAAATGAAATAGCGAAATAAGCAAGTTTGTTATAATTTTCATAAAAAAATGTCAAATGTAATACAAAAAGTTGTATGTATACATAATTAACAATAAATAATTGATAAAGTTTATAAACAATGTTAAATAATGTATAAAAAAAACATAAATTTTTCCATGCACTGGCAAATTTTGTTGGAGGACTAGTGTACTTCTTCCTTTGGCCGCTGGTGGTATCTACATGCGATATCTGCCTTAGATTCCATTAAATTTGCCAGTTTTTCATATTGCTCTGGTGTTGTTGATTTTACCTGTAATACATAAAAAACAAATTGGATTCGGGTACAAAAATTAACAATTAAAAAAAAAAATAATTTAACTAAATAAATTTATTAAAAATAATTTTAATTGTTTTTTTAATTCGTTTCTGAACATTTTATCTCATTTTCTACTTACATTTTTTAAATTTTTAACTAAAAGACACAAATAAAGCAAGCTCTCCGTTAACGAAAAAACAACTGAGAAAAACGGAGCTCCGATCGTAATACAGAATACCTACAATCGAAAGAAACTGAGCGGAATCGAAACGCAGAATACCAAAGTTGCTAGACGGAGAAAATTTCGATTCGAATCGAAACGCAGAATAGGGGTGATTGTTTTTTTTAAGATTAGTATAATAACAGCAAAATGAAAAGACCACAAAGTGCAGCCTATATGCTAGCTGACCCCGCCGACTTTAATTGAAAATAAAAAGCCGCTACCGGCTACAAAACTTATAATTTATGAATCAGAGGATAAAAATAAAATAATAAGTAGGAATGCTATATTCGGCTATGTCGTATCTTATATACCCTTCACTAAATATGTGTAACCATATGTACCATACTGAAGTCTTCCCATTAAAAATTTTAAATAATTATAGTTTAAATAAAAATAGTTATAAGAACTCTTTTTTACAATTAAGTTTTTCTGTTATAAAAAAGGTTTTCCCCGAAAATATTAAGTTTTGCTTGGGGTTGTTGTCTGAACTTAGTAAATGAAAAGGTTGTTGTATTAAGTAAAAGCTCATCAATTTTTCTTAGTTTTTTTTTGTAAACAATAGCCACCACGAAAGTTGAAAAAAGGTGAAAAATTAGAGGCAGGTGTAGTGTTTTGCCCGCTGCCTCAAAGGACATTGACCGATCTTGCTGATTTTCAATAGCAAAATTTTCGAATTTATGTCACGATTGACGTGTTTAAATTTTCTCTAGCTCATCTATTACCTTAGCAAAGTTGATTTTAGCCCATACGGACAGAGGAAATCGCTTAATTGACTGCGCTATGCATTAGAACTCAGAATATTTGTACGTTATGGAGTCGGAATCGAATATTGTAAAATTAGCACGGAGTTGAACTTGAGTATCCCATACACAAAACAGTGCTGCAAAGACAAAACCAGTTTTAAAAAACACATTTTCGACATGTTTTGAAATAAATCAAGTGATTAGAGTGGTTTTGGTAAAATCACTTTAATGGAAACGCTCTATTAAAATATTTTGAGACACCAACTCTGCGGTTATGAAACAGTATAGAAATAACAAAAATGTGAGTATTACCTTAGATACAGAGCAACTAATTATAAAGAATTCTTGCAAAAAAAAAAAAACGACTTCAACACAAATCTGTTTGTATCTGTCTGGTCATAACGGTTCAAATGTATGGCCACATAAATTAGATTACATCAACTATTAGGACACGCTTATATCTCCAAACTCAACTTCAACTCCGAACTCAACTGTTGAATAGTTTAGCAATATACCTCAAATTGCAGCAACTACAGGGTCACCCTTTAATTTCCAAATTCAAATTATATACTCGCTGTTGTAGTAGATTTAGCAATCAGGTTCTGTGTAAATTTCAACCGCCTGCTTATAACGGTTCTACGGTTTGGCCATATACATCATATTATATCTACTTTTGTAAAACCCTTTAATTAATAATTTAAAATTTTTATACTTCTTATTATACCAAACAAAGTAGTGGACATTCTGTCTTAAATTCAGTTGTTTGTATATAACGGTTCAAAAAATACAGCCATATAGAACAAATTACATTAATTTTAGGAACACCCTTTAATTTCTAAATTCTAATTATAAGTCTCTTGTTATGGTAGACTTAGCAAAACAGGTCCCTTGTAAATTTCAGCTGTCTGTCTATATCGGATCAAAAGTTCGGCCACATACACCAAATTACATTAGCTATTGGGATACCCGTTTATATCTAAATCCAAATTTTATACTTATGGTTAAAACGGAGTTAGTAATACAGGTTCTTTGTAAATTTCAATCGTCTGTCTACAACTGTTTAAAAGTATGGCCATATACATCAAATTAAATGAACTATTGGGGCACCCTTTTATTTATAATTAAAATATTAATACTTGTTACCATAACGGCCATAGCAATCGACATTCTGTCCAATTTGCGAGCGTTTGCTTATAACGGTTCAAAAGTTTGGTCACATACTTGAAACTACATCAACTATTGGGACACCCTTTAACTTCCAAATCTAAATTTTATACTTATTGTTATAGCGGACTTAGCAAAACAGGTTCGATGAAATTTCAAGCGTTTGTCTACATCTGCTAAAAAGTATGGCCATAAACATAAATTTAAATTGACTATTGGGGCACCCTTTAATTTATAACTTCTAATATTAATACTTGTTACTATATGGCCATAGCAATCGACATTCTGTCCAAATTTCAAGCGTTTGTCTATAACGGTTCAAAAGATAGGTGCATAAAGTAAACTTACCTCAATTATGGGGGCACCCTTTAATTTCTAGTTTCTTTTTTGTATAACTTTTTGTTATTGGGAACTATAATAATACGCAGTCATTTTAAATTTAAAAGAAGTGCCCTTTACAGTTCATAATACACTTAAAAATCATGTATGTTGCATGGGGACACCCTTTAATTTTTAAGGTTATAAACTGTTTTTAAAACGGGATTAATCTGTAAGCATAATCTATCATATCAACAAAAAATTTCAAAATCGGTTCAGAAAAGAGCAACAGTCGAATTGATAACCTACTTTTTTTGAAATCAGTCAAAAATTCTCATCTTTGTTTTTATGCAGAAAACCTTTTCGACCCTCTAGTTCCTCAATGATTTCTGGTATCCGATTGGTTACTTACGACAACCTTGCTGTTATTATGTCTCGTGCACTAGTTTAATCGGATTCTCGACTGTAGTGATTTTAGACTGTCGACCATTTATTTTTCTCATTACAGAGTCTCTCGTAGCCTTAGGCTAAGGTACCCCTCAGCATCCACATTATGACCGCCTGCTGGTTAAGAAAACATATCAAGAGACTAGTTATTGAATGCAACGTTCACCGTCATTGATTTTGAGAATATGAGAAAGAAACTCCAAAAGCATATTCTCAAGGATACAACCAGCTGGACACAACCGGCTAGACAAATACTTCCTGGAACATCAGAACTATGCAACGTGCCTTCCATTTATTTTTGAGAATACAAAGTTTTAATTCAATGCATTAACTTCATTATAATTCAAGTAAAGCAATTTGAATTTTGATTTATTCCAATTAGTTTTCGTGTTGAACATTCCCCACAGTGCAGGTAGGCAGTTAGTCAGTCTTATTAACGATTCGTAGTCTTATGAGTATCATCTCCCTATAAATGTGTCAAATTTGGTGATATATTGTGCAATATTATCCTACAAATGTCTTTGTATAAGTTGAAACAGCCAACACAGTGATGCTGGAATCATCGTCGTAAATCATGCATCATCACACAACAACAACAACAATAATAATAATATTTTTATTTCTCTTTATTAAGCCTGTGTGCTGAGCTGTTTGGCTTTCGGGTAACCATTTTAAGGATGTGCTTATTTAACAGCATTTCCATTTAAACTCTTTAATATGTGTTTGTAACTTTAAAAAGGAGAATATAAAGGAGATTATCAAGGAGTGAAAGCAAAGTCTGTTGTATGTTTTTTTAAACAGGATAAAATAATTTTTTGTTTGTTTGTTTTTCTCCTGCACATTTTTTTTTTTTTTTGTTTCAAGGATTTGTGAAAAGACATGTTGTTGTGGTTAAACTATTTAAAGGTAAAAAAAGGAGAAAGAAAGTTTTTTGTTCTTGGTTATTCAAATTAAGTAACACTTTAATTTTGTTTTAAAAATAATGAGTTGTCCTTAATTTTAAAGTAAATCGATTTGAATTAAAATCATATGATGAACTTCCAGATTTCTACTTCTGTTTCTGTCAGATTTAGTCTTCAACTTTGACTATAATTTTTATGTTGACAACTTTTATGACAAGTTACACAGATATTACTGACGTCTATGGTGAGGATATAATACCTTTGAATGGCATATGTATGTATGTGTGGGTATGTTTGCATGTATCAAAGTCTGGCAATTTGCCCATTGAAAATTTTATTCAAATGTTTACTTCTGTTTACATTTATTTTGCCCATGTATCGGTGCTACTTGTTTTTCAAAATTTTATTCCTTTTCCTAATTTAAATTCCTTTCATTATTTATTCCAGATTTTATTTATTTCTTGCTTTATATTGCTTTATTTTCGCTGTAGACTTGCAATAAAAATACATCAATTGTTTGCAAGTGTTGTGTGAGAATGTTTGCTTGTCTTGTTTGTTTTAGGATCTGTTTTGACTTTTCTGTCACGATTATTTTTAATGAAAGCAATACTGCATGATTTGTCGCCTGAAGGACCGGACTATAGAGGAGCATAAACAAAAACAAAAAATTTGGAAAATAAAATCTGGCGACAATTTTCTTTTGGGCATAACAAAACGGCAAATAAGTAAAGAAAAAGAAAAAAATACCAAAAGAAAAATTACTAACAAATATAAAATAAATACGACAGTTAAAAGAATAAAATAATAATTGCTTTTGTTAAAGATTATGATCATATGTGTTCTGCTTTTTAATATAAAATACAGTTCTGTATTATGATTTTTATTTAAACTTATGCTCAAATTAAAAAAAACATTTTAAAGAATTAATTAATCTTTATTAAAAATATTGTGCTAATTATTCGAACAAATTATTAAAATCACCGATATTGATAATTCAGAGTGAAAGTCTGTCTCGACTGTCATTTCGCTACTGCTTACTTAACTCTTCATGAAACTTCTCACAAATATTTTGAATGAAGTAAAGATTTTTGTCCAAAAATAAAGATAAAAATAAAATTAAAACAACAAATAAAATATCACAAAACACTATGATAGTATATTTATGTTTTATACACGGGCACTTTCAAATTAATTTAATTATTAAATAAGTAAGTCACGGGAATAATAAATGAAAATAATTAATCTTTAAATATGTATATATCGGCGACTTTAATAATTTATTTATTTATTTAATTTAGCTTTCCCGTGATTTAATTTAATTATTCTAAATAATTATTTTATTTAAATAGTACTGGCGAAATAATATTCGTCAAAGAATTTCGAACTTTATTCTTATTTCTTTGAGTTATAGTCAACAAATTAATTTTTTTTCGCACACGTAACACAAATCGATTAATCGATAGAAAAGCATTATAAGCTCTAAGTATTTGGTTATCAAACATTTTTAAACCTTAAGCTGTCCATAAACGACATGTTAAACACATAAGTACATGTCGTGTAGGGCTGTTAAAACATTGCTTCTGTAAAATACATGTGAAAAGTCATCTGACAAAATTTTGTTTAGAACCAACAAACCATTTGACATCAGCTGTTTTTAAATTCTAAAAAGTATTGCCAAAAACCTATGTCGTATGAGCCTTTTCACACAAGACTAATTTTTAATACGCACAACTTTTGTTCTTTCGTATTTACACTAGACTAATTATGCTGGCGTAAAATTGTGCACGTATACACAGGTTTACATACATAAATTGCGGAACATACTTGACGGAAATATGGCTGAAATAAGTGATGATGAATTGGCAATAATTTTAGGAGGAATTTCTTAACTTATGCCACATTTTCACAAAATTTTAATTATTATTTCATCTATATTTGACAAAAAGTTCGTTTTCAATTTTTTCCCTGTAAAATACATATAAAAATCAACTAAAATTAACTTCAAACTTAATTTCCCTTGATAAAATATTATATGAAAATTGAATTCAATCATAATAAAATCTCAATCATGTACATAATCAATATCATTTTCTTCAACTTCATCTTTAAATATTCATCTTACCTCAATAATATCATCTAGTTCATATTCATCTTTACGCGTCGATGGCTAACTTAAGACTAAAAATCGCTCTGCAAAAAAAAACGCAGAACCTGTGTTTTCATAAGTGTTAGTTTTGTTCTGCTTGTGCGGGGTTGAAGCTGGTTGAAAAATTGTGCCAACCAAAAACCACTCTCTTCCCCGAAAAAGCCTACAAACTGCGATTTTATGCCAGCACAATTAGTCCAGTGTGAAAAGGCTCTATTAAAACAATCAACGGCGGTTGACCATTGGTGGTAGCAAGGCGAATCAATTACCAGGTGGCAGCGTAAGCAAATTCATTAATTTTCGCCGTGTACACTACTGTCAAACTCCATATATAAAAAATATGTTTACCATTTTTTTTATATGAAGTTTGACATTCGTTTCTACCAGCAAAAAATAATAATTTCTCTAACGCTGCCACCTGATAATTGATTCGCCTTGGGTGGTAGCATTAGCCGGCTGATGGGTATATTTTATAAGACCAAAATCTGAAATTGCTTTAACTATTTGATAACAACTATGTATGTAAATTATGTATCATTATTCAATGCAGACTGATCATTTACATATTTAGAGTAAAAAGAAAATAATTAAATTTGACAAGTCTTCAATGATTCAGTAACGCAAGCAAAAATATTTTAAGACGACTACAAGCCTTTTTGAAACCAGACGGCTTGAATATCTGTACAGTGAAAAAAACACAGATAAAAAATCAGATGTAAAAATATGTCGTGTATATGTACATAGCCTTACTAAAGGTACAGTCACATTTGACAAACATTTGCTGAAATATTCAAATATTTGTTTGCCGTAGTCTGACTTCAAAATATTTAAATTTTTTTTATGTGGTGTTTGACATATAGCATTTACGGCGAAAATTAATGAATTCGCCATCGCAACCACATGGTATTGATACGGCGTGAATAGGAGCAAACAACACCACAGCTGATTTTGCGCAAATAAAATTATTTTCAAGCAAAAACAAAAATGCTTCTAATGTCAATATAGTGTGACCACTCAATGGCAAATATTTGACTTATTTTTAGGCAAATAAATATTTGTTGTTGCAAAGTTTTTGAGGCCAATAACAGTTGCATCATCAATGTTGGCCAGTATTTAAACTAAATTATTCAGTTTCGGAAAAACTCGCTGAACATTTTAAATTAATAATATATGTACATTAAACAAAAACAAAATATAGTTAACAATTAAATTAATTTACTTTATTCGTGCTTGATTCCTTCAAATAAACTAAATAAACTAAACTACAAAATGAAATGTATTACTGCGGGGAAAGCATATCCATATGGCCATTTCACTACTGCTCAAATAGCTCATCAAGCACGAATAAAGTAAATTAATTAAATTTTAAAAGATTCCGAATAATACATTTTTCATTTTGTTAACAATTAAAAATAAATTAACAGATAATAGTGAATAAATGTAATTTTTGAAAGGAAAGGGTAAATTAAAAAAGTTGTCGGGAACGCATATTTTTCGAGTTATATATTACCAAAGTTTTATGTATATAATTTGGTATATTTCGACATTTTCTCTTCAGAACGGAGCAAGATTTCTAAAATTTTTGTATAAAACAGTTGTTGCTTTGGCCATTATTTTTTTTTTATAAATTTTTAGTAAATAAATGAAATAAGTCGCAAGAAATTATATAACTGGAAAAATATGCGTTGTCGCTAAGTTATTTTTCATTTTTATAAGTTTGTTTTGTCTTCATTTTGGAGTTCTATGCTAAACTAGACTGAAACAAAACTATATTTACTTTAAGTAATCCTGTCGGAAGCTATAAGTTCGGAAATTATAGAGGTTTAAAGTTGTAAACTATGTACTGTTATACATCTGCACATGAAAATTAAATTATATTTGACAACAAGCAACATGCTTTCACTTTAAGAATCAATATCGATTAGATTTAACCAATATAAATTAAACTTTCATTAATATTTGTAAAGTGCCCGAGCAATTCAACTGCTTGGATCTAAGAGTCCTCAGAGAAACGTTTTTTAAACACTTAAATTATTCCTGCATAACTTTTGATGTGCAATTCAAAGAGGTAGGTAGGTTCTATAAGTCCCAAAGAAAGTATAGAAAACTAGAAAGTCTTATATCAAAAGCCAAATTGATTAAATCAGAACTCCATTGAATCAATAAGACAGAAGACAATAACAACTCAAAAATGTTCTATACAAAAAACACAGCAAACATTCAGTAACTAATTTCTAGTTTTCTATACAAAATTTGGGTAAAATCCACTGATGATCTATTTGAGTAGTAGTGAAATGGACATATGGATATGCTTTCCCCGAAGTAATACATTTCATTTTTAGTTTAGTTTTAATTAATAAATATTTCATGCGAATATCATGAAATATTTATATTTCAAGGAATCAAGCACGGATAAAGTAAATTAAATTTATTTAATATATTTTTCAAAGTACAGCTGTTTATTTGTTTACTTGATATGAGTGTAGACAAATAATATGTTGTAATAAAAAGTCGTTTAAAGTAAAAAGCCAATTTCACAAAGACACAAACTTTTAATACGCAAAATTTTAATTGACACGCAAAGTCCTACAATTGTTTTTAAGAAACTCTAATGCTTAAGATTTCGGAAAATAGAGGAAAAACACTTGTATATAGTTTTTAAAAATTGTTACATTATAACTTACCGTCAAACGAATATATAATGAAAAATGAAAAAAAGTCAGTTTACATTGATTTTAAAAATAAGCTCTTAGCTTGGGACTTATAGAACCTACCTCTTTGAATTGCACATCAAAAGTTATGCAGGAATAATTTAAGTGTTTAAAAGACGTTTCTCTAAGGACTCTTAGATCGAAGTAGTTGAATTGCTCGGGCACTTTGCAAATATTAATGAAAGTTTAATTTATATTGGTTAAATCTCATCGATATTGATTCTTAAAGTGAAAGCATGTTGCTTGTTGTCAAATATAATTTAATTTTCAAGTTATTTATACGCATTTTAAAACAAAATTCATCTAAACCTGATCATAGGTTTATGTGCAGATGTATAACAGTACATAGTTTACAACTTTAAACCTCTATAATTTCCGAAGTAATAGCTTCCGGCAGGATTACTTAAAGTAAATATAGTTTTGTTTCAGTCTAGTTTAGCATAAAACTCCAAAATGAAAACAAAAGTTACTTACTTTGTAGGAATGACTATCTCAAGAAAAAAAATGTTGAGTAAATTTCTCTACTTTAAGCCAATACTTAAGTAAAAATTTATATAAGAACATTTAATAATCCCCAATGCAACATCTTTTTTAGATAAAGTTTTGAAACTTTGCACCAAAGCCTTGCGAAAATGTCGAAATATACCAAATTATATATAAAATACTTTGATGATATATAGCTAGAAAAATATGTGTCCCATAAACTTTTATAATTTACCTTTTCTTCCAAAAATTGCATTTTATCCATTATTATCTATAATTTTACTTTTAGTGATTTTTTCCGAAAGTTAATAATTAAGTTTAAAAAATTGACAACATTGATGATACAGCTGTTATTTACCCCTATTTGTTTTACAAAAACTTTGTAAGAACAAATATTTATTTGCCTACAAATGAGTAAAATATTTTCCGTCGAGTGGTCACACCATGTTCACATTTAAAACATTTTTGTTTGGCGGCTAATAATTTTATTTGCCCAAAATCAGCTGTGGTGTTGTTTTCTCCTCGGTAAATATTTACCGACTTCAGGCAAATGTTTGACAAATAGGACGGTACCTTAAAGCATATATGTACTTACATACATATTATTTTAAGTGTGACCGCACATAAAACATATTTGCCTGTATTTTATTTAACATAATTTCATAGCTGTTTAAACAAAAATAAAATATGCAAATTAATGTGCGTAGTGTGAACACAAATCAAATTTTGTATTGTTTTGCAACAATTTAGGGCAAACGAGAGCAAACAAATTTTAGGAAGATATTTGTCCAATGTGATTAAAATAAACATTAAATATTAAAATAAACATTGTGAATTTTAACATACATACATACATATTTCATTAATTTTAATAAAGTTAAAAATTGAATATAAAAAGAAAACAATTTTCATTGGTATTTCTGAAAAAAACTACAATAATTTGAGGCATAGCGAGCTCTTTCTGTAATGTATTAATATTACATTTTTAATACTTTTTTCTTTTTTTTTTTTTTAATTTTCAGTCATTGAGTGCGTATTTTAAAAATATGAGTGATGCCAGAAAATCGTTATGTTATTAGGAGATTTAAATAAAATCGCCAATTGTCAAAATGTTAAAATTATAGAAAAAAAATCATACATTTTACACCACGAAATATTTTTTTGGGCGCTTGTTGCAGCTTATTAAAAAAAACCTTTAATCGCAATGAGTGACAAAACAAATTTATATAAAACCTTTAAAGTAAGAATATACGGCACGTTTCATAGCACTACAGCTGCGTTTAGTATAAACAATCTTAGGAATGCGAAAGGGGCTGTCTTTTTCATATAAAGTTTTAAGAATCAGAATCTATTGTAAATTCATTGCGTTTACTGTCAAGCACTTTGTTTTAAATATCTCTCTTCTAACATCTTTCTATAGATTAGGGGTATTCGATTTGGTGATTTTGCGTCATTTTGGCGAATTTTGAAAAAGTAAAAATATAACCCCAAGATTGCGGATGTGGTTGATTGTTTTATATGAAGTTTTGACAATATAAAACGCTTAACGAATCCGCACGAATTTAGAATCTATTTTAATTTGAGTGCATTTTCTCTCGAGCTCTCAATTTAAAATCAACAATAATTTTAAAAATTTCCAATTTATTGCTAATTTACGTTGTATAAAATTTTTTAAATATATTTTAGTAAAAAGGGATAAAAAATTAGTAAACAAACAATAATATAATGACAGTAAAATCCGCATTCGCCGCCACACCTCACTTTTTTTATTTTTTCGCTTAAATGCAGAAGCCGGCGCCGCAACCGTAAGGTTGTATTTGTACCCATAAACTTTTAATGACTGTTTGAGATTTTAGTTTTATAACCCTGACATCTGGGCGATTTTCAGTCTTATTTCTGACAACGTTGGTGATTTTATTTGATGATTCTCTGCCACCCCCTCTTTTCTTATACATAAGAAATGAGTATAAAAATTAATTAATAGTAGACTTAAAAATTGTTACATTGTTACGCTTCAGTAGGAGTCCCAAATGTCTCAATTTCCTAAAGTTTTCTTTAGAAAGAACAGACGCAATTTAAATATAAGTAACATGTAGTAGTTTTCCGAATGCTTGTATTGCTAGACAATTAATCACCATTAAATCGTTAAATCTGGCAACCGTGCCAGAAAAACATGTGTTATTACTAAACTTTATGAAAGCGACTAACTACAAACTACTATATCAGAGGCAACCAAAACGTATGTAAGTATATAATTATCAGTTAAACAAATAATCTGCGATTGACAGGAACACATGATTTGAAAAAAATTTTTGTAATGTAATTTTATGTTATAATGCAAACACGATTAAACGAAAAAAATAGGCTAAGCTGTTTTACTAAAAAATCTTATTTCAAAAGTAAATACATTCATATGTATTAGAGCAGTGAACTGAAAAATGAAAATGAATGTACTAACGATTGTACCAAAAACAATCGCTCACTGAATTGAATAATTTGGCACAAGTCTAATATGTATGTATGTATGCCGTCAGACAACTGAATGTTTTATATATATTTATAGCAATGACCTTAATTATATTCAGGTCGCAAAGTGGTCAAATTATTTTTCCAATCTATAAAAAATAAAAATTACAAATTCCTATTCAAATTAATATTATTATTTATTATACCTAATAACATAAACAAAAAAAGATACACACATACGACCATACATGTCAACGCTTGCAGCATTAAATTTATTGGGTCTGCTTGCAGCTTGTAGTTGTTATTAAAAATTTTGCATAAAACAAAAAACACACCACCATGAGCAACGATAAAAAGAAAAAAAATTAAACAACAAACACGTCACACAACTTTAGTACTACGCTAACATGCCATTAGCTTGCTATTAAATAAAAAAAAGAACAACCGCCACTGATTGAATTAACTGATACAAAATACTACAAATCGTTTATAAATTTCTTTTATATTTCTCATTCAGTTAATATTTGTTGTGATATAAGAAATTTAGTTTGTGTGAAGAAAAGCATACTTACCTGGCGTAGGGGTTACCGTGATCATGAAGGCGGTTCCCCCGGAGTGAGGCTTGGCCATTGCACTTTCGGCCGAGTTGACCTCCGCGATTATTCCTAATGCGAATAACTCGTGCGTGTAATTTTTGGTAGCCGGGAATGGCGTTCGCGCCGTCCCGACATTAATAATAAATTTCAATTAAAAAACCGTAGTATATGTGTTTTGTGATAGAATCATATTATTGTGATATCCAGCGTTGTCAACTTGGTGCGCACCATTTTGGGTGCTTTTTCGAATTTTTTGTGCGAAAATTTCACGTGTTGGTGCGCGGTGCGTTTTTTTTTTTAAATTTTGGTGCTTTTTTTAATTTGTGGTCAGTGCTGCCCAAGGCGATTTGAATACTAGGTAATCGCATGAGAACAAAAACAAAAAACGCCTGTATTTTGTTAGTGTAAATTTACTTTTACCTGTCAACAAAAAATAAGGAAAAATATAAAAAACAGAGAAGAAAAAGAAATTTAATAAAAAGTTTTCGTATTTAAAAAATAATAATTTTCACGCTATAGACTCCAATTAATGGAAAAATATGCAGGAAAGTTGTTTACTATCATCAGCATTGCCTTTTTTCCTAGCCGCACAATAAATTTTTCAAATATTTTTTTCACGTACATAATTTGTTTAAAAAATAAACAACTTAAAAAAACTGTTTCTCAAAGACACATTTTCTTTTTTAATAAATGTTTTTTTTCTTAAATTTTATATATATCTGCAATTCTTGGGCACACACATTCTTCTTACTTTTCACAAAACGTTTTTTTCGCACATTAACTGTTTTATTAAAAAATTTAGTATTCAAAATTATTTTCCGATTTTAAAATTGAAAATTTTTTTTATTTTATTTAAATGGCGCGTCAACAAAATGTAAACAAATTTTGACATTAGCTCGGAGAAATGTGTAAAGCGAATTCAATCACCTGCGTTATTAGTTTTACCAAGGCGAATTAATTACCAGGTGGCAGCGTAGGCGAATTCATTAATTTTCGCCGTGTACACTACTGTCAAACTCCATATATAAAAAATCTGTATACAATTTTTTTTATATGAAGTTTGACATTCGTTTCTACGAGCAAAAAATAATAAATTCTCTAACGCTGCCACCTGATAATTGATTCGCCTTGAGTTTTACCTAGTATTCAATTTGCCTTGGTGCTGCCACAACCAAAAAATTTTTACAACCAAAATTTGCTTTAAAAGTTACCAAATGAGAAAAAAAAAATAACCAAATTTCAATATGTTGTATATTTATTAAATAACATTTAAAATGGATACATATTTATAATGTAACTTATGTAATTTGAATTCAGTTAATAAAAATAATAACAAAAATAAAATTCTTTTGCCTACGTATGTATGTAGTAAGTAACGATTGTACACGTATGTTTAAAAAAATAACAGTTTGTTTAAAACAAAACTTGCAGTTCACAGCATAATAGTTTGAGACCATAGATTGACTTATAAAAAGTTCATTGCATTTTGAAGTGAAATTTCACATTTAGTAAAATTAAAAGCTGTTGATAGTGTTGTAAAAGAAAAGTGTTATAAGCAAGGCGAATCAGTTTCCAGGTGGCAGCGTTACAGAATTTATTATTTTTTGCTGGTAGAAACGAATGTCAAACTTCATATATAAAAACAGTACACAGATTTTTTTTTGTATGGAGTTTGACAGTAGTGTTCACGGCGAAAACTAATAAATTCGCCTATGCTGCCACCTGGTAATTGATTCGCCTTGCTACTGTCAAACACATATATGGAGTTTGACAGTAGTGTTCACGGCAAAAATTAATGAATTCGCCTACGCTGCCACCTGGTAATTGATTCGCCTTGATTATAGGCAAGTGAGTAGCAATTAAGGCGAATTCATAACAGGTGGCTGCACCAGCGATTTATTTTAGTGAAGAATATTAAAGCTTAAAAAGTATAACATAAAAAATATGTACATGTGTATTATTATTTTGGAGGAAAAATAACCAAAATGAGAAAAATATTCACATCTTACATTAAAGAAAAAAATAACCAAAAACGGCAGCCCTGTTTAAGATGTACCAAGTCATAAGCACAAATTAAACGGTATTGTTGTTGTATTAATTTATGTTATGTTAAAAAAGAAACATTTCACTGTATGGAATATACAATCCCTTTTAGATTTTCATGGTCATTGTTTTTGTAGTAAAGGCTGCTTAGCAAAAGCAGAGTTTTGTCGTGATCAGTTAACCGACTTCAAGAAAAGAAGGAGATTATACAATTCGACTGATTGTTGCTTTTTTATGTTTGTGCCTGCAGAACTCAGTCATTTCTGAGCCGGTTTTGAAAATTGTTGGTAATATTATAGATTATGCTTACAGATTGTACTCGTTTAATAAACAGTTCATAATCTTAAAAATTAAAGGGTGTCCCCATACATATTTTTTACGTGTATTATGAACTGTAAAGGACGATTCTGTAAAATATAAAATGACTGCGTATTACTATGGCTCCCAATAACAAAAAGTTAAGGTACAATTATGCGAACGTCTACGTAAGCTAACCTAACGGCCGTTTGTTTTTAAATATACTAAAACAATGCAAGCGCTTACCGAAATTAACTGTCACGTTTCCGGAACGCTTCAACCTGTATAAAATAGGTTTTGACGGCATTGTTACGTGACATTCGTAAGATAGTGCTGGAATTATTTGTGATAAGTACCATTGCGGCACATTTGCCCTTTTTAGGTACTTTTTAAGTATTGATAATAATTGTATCATTCATCAGTTTTTATTATTTTGCTTAATAAAAGTATAATAAATAAATAGTTGCATTAAATACATAATAATATTTTTTAAAACAGATAATTAAATTTGTCAATACATTGCACATATTGCAATGTAAAATATCTTTCGAAGCGAAATTAGTACTTTTTCTAAATTTACATGTACGGAACAGTGCCCGTAACTATGCCACAAATTTCAACACTGTTGTGAACAGCTGCAGCAAATTGAAAATTGTGTTAGGTTTTGTAATTTAATATTTTAGCTTTATAGTTTTTTTTTTTTTGCAAAACAATTGTAGTTATTTTATGGACATCAGCAAATAAATCCTCAATTTCCATTTTTAAATTCTTTTCGGGCTTTTGAAATTAAAATTACAAACAAATTGTGCTGCACAATGTTTTATTTTTGTTTATTTTATTGACATGCGTCACGTTTGTAAAGTTTCTATAAGTACATAAACGACCGTACGTTAAAATACGTTAAGTTTTTCTTACATCAAAGTTCGCACAACGAGGCCTTAACTCGTGCGTGTAATTTTTGGTAGCCGGGAATGGCGTTCGCGCCGTCCCGACATTAATAATAAATTTCATACAAAAACGGAATTGTACATGTGGTGCGTGTGTAGAACACACTCATTTTCAAACACATACTTCCAAACACAAATATTTTGCTTTGCCACCAAAATAGAGAATTAGAGCACCCAACAAACCAAAACGATGTAGAAACAACTTGTAACAAGCTTACTAACTAACATAAGCCCAAGGCGAAATAATACAGGTGAACGCACGGGCGAAAAAGCCCATCAGCTGTATACATTACAGTTGTCAAAAATATTTGTTAAAAATAAATAATTTGTTAAATTTTTTTAATTTAATTTTTTTTGATTGCTAATAGAAAACAAACAATTGAAAATCCTAGAGAAAGCTACCACAACATGGAACCGTATTTGCAGTTCCTGATGTGTATAATCAAAATATGCGTAAAAAGATAGTGAAATTATTGTTAACACATTTATAATTCCTTGGTTTTTTTGTGGAAGATTATGTAAGTCTTCAAATGGTCAACGTGCAAGAATGCATGTGATTTGGGCAAACTAGTGGTACAAAAGAATTTTGATCACTTTTCCTGTATTTTTATTTTTATGTAACTTAATTTTTATAATTTTCTTATTCTGATAATTACAACCACTTTTTTTCATCAAATATATTTTTTTATTTTGTTTGTTTTTTTACAATATTTTTTTTAAAACATACTTAATTTTGTAGCAACAAATTGCCTGTTGTTTTTTGTGTTGTTGGATTGTTGTAGCCGTGCGGTCACCTGTATTAATTCGCCTTGCATAAGCCTTACCCTGGAGCAAGGCGAATTAATACAGGTGACCGCCAAATAAAATTTGCGCAGTGAACTAAGAAGTAATTTTTTTCATTCGAATTTTATAAATTATTTTTGTTCATAAAATAAAACATTTACAAATCATTTTTTTTTATACACATATTTTTTGTGGGACTCTTGCCTATTTTTGGCGAACTAAAAGAAAGGTTTTGTGCTTTTCACAAAATTGTCCTCTTCCACTCAAATAGAAATTGCAGCATCTGTAAAAATGAAAAAGTAAATGAATATATTAATAAATACAATGCACTATATGAAATTTCCCCCAACTTTTTGGCTGTAAAAAATCGGTTAGACAATCCTTTAACCCATAATGTACATCGCTTCCAACTTGTACTTGAACTATAGACGAGCCCCGCGGTGTTTGTTTTAATGTCCTTGCATCTTTTAGTAAAAAGGAAAAGATTTTCTTAAAACGTTTAGTAAGCCATTTACAGCACTTTTTGTTATGCTATGTTTTACAGCCCAAACAGCAATGTCTTTCTTAATATCAATATAATCAATTATATCATCACAATTTTGTCCCGAACTTGAAAACTCGTAACTATTACTGTCAAAATCGTCTTCACTGGAAGATCGAATCTCACTGGAGCTGGCTGGTAATTCACTTGAATTGCTTCTCTTTCTTTTCTTTTAAAACACTTTAAATAAACTTCACTTGTTGAACAAAACACAAATAATGAAAACTTTAACTAAGAATATAAAATTCAGGCACGCGCCCAATAACGGTAGATCATTCTCAAAAACACTTATAAAACTGTAGCGAGAATAAGTCATTTACAAACATTCTTGGTAAACTGTTATCTAAACTAATTGTATAGCAAATAATGTTGTAAAAGGTATTGTCATATAAAGCATTTTCAAAGCTTATAAATGTATGCTTGTAAAAAGCTGTATGAAATATCTTATGATAAGCTTATTCTACAACTCATTTACATTTTGCTCGCGAAATGGTCTGTTGCGTAGAAATACAACCTCACAACTGCGGATGCGGTTGTTTCTCTACTTGTATTTGTATTGTATTTCTACTCTTAGAGAACAAAAGTGTTTTAGAACAACATAGAAACAAAACAAAAGTGATATAGAATATCAAAACCAGCGTTGTCAACTTTGAAATTTCAAAACGCACCAAAGTGGAGAAAAAAACGCACCATTTAAGAGAAAACGAACCACGTTTTAGAATTTCTTTTTTATTTAAAATCTTTAATGATTTAAGACTCAGCAACGCAGGTTCGTTGTAAATTTTAAGCGTCTGTCTACAACTGTTAAAAAGTATGGCCATATACATCAAACTAAGTGAACTATAGGCGCACCCTTTAGTTTATAGTTTTTAGTATTAATACTTGTTACTATATTGGCCAAAACAACCGACATTCTGTACAATTTACAAGCGTTTGCCTATAACGGTTCAAAACATAGGCCCATATAAATAAATTTACATCAATTATGGGGGCACCCTTTAATTTTTAGATTTATTTTTGTATAACTTTTTATTATTGGAAGCCATAGTAATACGCAGTCATTTTATATTTTACAGAATCGTCCTTTACTGTTCATAATACACGTAAAAATATGTATGGGACACGCTTTACTTTTTAAGATTATGAACTGTTTATTAAACGAGACCAATCTGTAGGCATAATCTATCATATTACCAGCAATTTTCAAAATCGGTTCAGAATTAACTGAGTTCTGCAGGCACAAACATAAAAAAGCAACATTCAGTCGAATTGTACGAGTATAACCTCCTTCTTTTTTTGAAGTCGGTTAAAAGTTAACTGATCACGACAAAACTCTGTTTTTGCTAAGCTGTTTAACAGATACAATAGCAGCGTTTACTACAAAAACATATATTCATACAGTGAAATGTTTCTTTTTTAACATAACAAAAATTAATACAACAACAATACCGTTTCATTTTGTTCTTATGATTTGGTACGTCTTAAACGAAATGGTATTAAAACAGGTGTATTTTTTGTACAAAAATTTTTTTCCCACACTAAAAAAAGAGTGGTGTTAAATTTGCTTTGGTGCCACCACAAATTAAAAAAAGCACCAAAATTAAAAAAAAAAAAACGCACCACGCACCAACATGTGAAATTTTCGCACAAAACATTCGAAAAAGCACCCGAAATGGTGCGAAACGCACCAAGTTGACAACGCTGATCAAAACTAAAGTAGAACTTTCAGAACATGCTTGAAGTTTTTGATAGAAGAATTTGGCTAAAGAGAAATTTTAATATGAGAAATATCAAAATAAAACGTCCTAGCTACAGTGTCGTCAACTTTAAAATTTGATAACGCACAAAATAGGGGAAGACCATTATAGGTAATTCCTGTTTTATTTAAAATGTTAATTGAATTATTTTTTTCAAAAAATTTTGATATATCTATATTAAATATACCTATAATAGTAAAATTGTCTTTTACATTTCAGGGTTTCAGAAAAACGAATAGAAATAAAACTTAACAAAAATAAAAAAAAACAAATTTGCCTGTACTCAATCAGAATAAATAATATTTTTTTCATAAGTTCTATACAAAAGTTTTTAAAAAAAAGTTCAGCAACTAATAGGTAGTAAGGATTTAAAATTTACAAAAATATTTTTTAAAAATTTATTTTTTAGCAGAAGTTCCATATTTTCATATTAAAAATATAACAATAAAACAGCCTGTAATAAAAAACATATTTGTATGTTTACATATCATTTCTTTAGATATATAAAAGTATTTTCTTTCAACAGCCTTAAATCGCATTATTTAACAACACTGCTTTATTTTCGTGAGCATTTTTGTATATATTTTTTAGTGCACTCGATGTTTCTACTATGATTACCTTTTTTTTTTACTTCATTTTCGCCTTTTGTTTTGATGTTCTACTCTGTTTTAAAACACAAGCACTAACAACGCTGTAAAGAGAAACTTTTCAAATGGTGCTTTTTTTGTTTTAGTGAGAGCCATGTTTTGTTATGCTTGTTTTGATATTTATATTTACACTGAAATTCTGTGTTTGGAAGTAGTGTACACTAGAACATAGAACTTTTAAAACATTTTGTGCAGCTCTTTAATGTGTTCTGCGGATAGAACGATAGCAGTGGGGTATCGGCATTTTTACTGATGCAGTGGCGGTTGCCAGAACTTCTAGGGGTGAAATCGTCAAAAATTTAGATTTCTCTGGGAAAAATCATAAGTTATTTTGGAAAAACGTCAAATCAAAAAAATTCAATTTTTTGTATTTAATTATTTTATTACAATGGTTCGAACTTATGAGCGCATATTCAGAAATCATTACCAAATGTTAACTTTTTTAAGTACCTATTTAACAGACAATTCTTAATTAGCGCGTAAGACATAAAGCAATGTGATTCATAGCTTTTGCGCTGGGGTATCATCAACTTTGTCTTTAATAGTAATGTAAACACATTTTATTTTATAAAACCCGCTGTATAAAAATAAAGAGATAAAACCGCTAGATTGCCTTGAAAATAACTAATTTATATTGCCCAAGGCACATTCATTTTATGAATAAAATAAACTAAAATTATAAATAAAATAAATCTGCCTTGGTATTACCTTTCAACCACATAACAAAACAAACAAACAGCCAACTTCACTTCCTAACGCACTGTCAAAATTGGGTTTTCCAATTGCTAAGCGTTGACGCCGTGCTATTTAGGGATGCTTCATACATTTGGTATGAACAGGAGAAATTTTGACAGATATCTTGCGCTTTACGCGCTAATTAAGGGATGGCAGTAAGTTATTCACAGTTGGTTACTTTCAGCACAAAAAGAGTTATCACTCAATTCAAGGCAAATCTGTAACTAAATGTCAACTAACTAATACATTTAAATAACAGCTGATTGATTTTGTTTAACAATTTAATTGAAAAGCAACACATTTCTGAAGTGGTAGTCTGATGACCAATTTGCATCTTTTTGGAACTTACAAAATAATAAATAGTTTTATTTCCTAAACAATACACTTGCCTTATTATCTTTGCGATTTTCATCTATTTTTACCGAATCTAAAAACATCCACACAAAAAAGAAATAAGCTAGAGATATGTGTTTGTTAAAGCAATTTCGGGACAAATCTAGCTTGGTGAAATAACTCCATTCTAAAAAACAAATATATGGGGTGATAGAGAATTAAAAAAAGAAAAAAAAATAGCTCTCGTCCATATTTTCCGAGTTATGGGCTTTTGAACTTTTCATAGAAGAGTTCACTTTTGTACTATATTTTAGAAGACACATTCTTAAAGAAAAAATTAAATTTGTTAGTAGTTTAATAGCTTTTTAATTAATATATATCGATAAATATATTATCGACCTGTTATTTTCTCTACGTGCCAATGCGCATGGTTGTATTTCTTTTATCAGCTGGAAGCAGCTGTTGTGCAAGTTGTGAATTGTAAATAAGAGCTATAACTATTTTTTAGTTTCTGTTTAGTAAGTTACGACTTTAGTTATGATTTTTGAATATGCGATATTAACTTTACTTTCAAAAGATACACGCATATACATCAATATATATATGAATATAACAAAAAAAAAATTAAAAAAAAAACTTAAATTGAAATTAGAATTCACATACGTACATATGTATATATTTATTTTTAAAACAAACATTATTAGAAACATTTTATGTATAAATATCATAGCAGTCATAGCAGTTTGACTTTTTAAGTTTTAAATAGTTTTTGTGTATAGGATGGCTTCTAAAGAATCATTTTGTAAAGGATTACGAACTTAGGTTTTATTTAAATTCACCTGACTAAATATCCTTTTGGCCAAGGCACATTTATTTTACTAGGTAATAGCGGCTCCACAACAAATACAACATTGCAAAAACAACATGGCTTTTTATTGTTGTTTTGTTCGACTATACAAATGCTATCTTGTTTTAAATACAAGTGCTTGCTTTATATTGCAAACGCTTGTTGTTTGTGTTTTTTGAAATTCGTAAACAAACAATGTAAAATACAAACAACTTTTGACATTTTCATCTACAAACCAGATGGGCGGACGACACTACCTAGTATAATAAGTATACCTTGTTTTCGACATTTGCCGATGGATGTGGTAAAATCATTATGTTGAGAACACAAAATTATCATAAAATAACACAAAAACCAACTCTAAAAATGCACTACTAAAAAAAGTTGCCGTATATTTTAAATTTACAAAAATAGACATTTCTGGACCTAAAAACGTCACTAGTGTATTTTTAAAGGCAAAAATCGTCAAAATGCAGAGAAATTGTCATTTCTGGCAACAGTTTATACAGTATCGATCGGAGAATATCAAAATTGAACAAAAAAAAAAAAATCGATACCTACTCGTATCGGTTGACTATTTCATAAAACTAAGACAGCGTGCAGTGTTGCCAAAACAATTGAACCTAAATCTGCTGCAAGTCGAAAAAAAACCCTGACATAAACTGTTTAAAAAATTTTATGAACAATTTGTACATTAATACTGTTTTTTTTAATACTAACTGCCGTATTCATAAAATAAACTTATATGATTTTATAAATATGGCAATTTTTGTCCAGCTCTAGTTAAGATTTTGCTTATCTCTGATAAAAGTTTCGTTTTGAGAACTGAAATAAATATTAGATGTTTCAACTAAGTTTAAACTTTTTCGAAAGCTTGTAATTTGTTATGCCGACGGAGCCCAATAATTGTATTTTTAATACTAATGTGTATTAACTTAAGAATTTGTGTGCAACACCGCTATCGTTTATTTGCTAAATTACTGGACAATGGTGAACTTGTACACCTATTTTGTATAGAACATTGACTGAGGCAGCTAATTAACTCTTATTTTTAAGTTCAGACAAATATGTTTTTGATTTAAATGTACCCTGTAACTTTATAAATGACATAATATTTTAACCAAATTCTTCATTTAAAGTATAAAAAATTTATAGTCATGTATTTTTAAAAGAAAAAATAATTTTTTGGAATGTTAATATACTGACGTTAATTGCGCTTGATTCCTTGAATTTAGGTAGAATCCACTGAAGTGTTGTGAAATGGCCATATGGATATACTTTCCCCGAAGTTATAAATTTCATTTTCTTATTTTTAAATAATAAATATTTCATAAGAATATCATAAAATATTTATACTTGAAGGAATCAAGCACAATTAACTTAGATTACATCAAAAAGAGTCCAAATAATAAATTTTCATTCTTGAGAATGTTTTAATAAAAACGTTAATAAAATTTTAATTAAAAAACACAAAAATAACTATGTCTTACGGTTATAATAAACATCTAATTTAATTTAATTAGATAATGCACACACATTTTTAAATGGAGTATTATTTTATTTAAACTATCGAAACAAATCAAAAGGCTAATAATATCATATATTTTAATCTATGACGATTTTTTGACGATTATTTCTAATTCTTTTGCAGCCACACGTTCAAGTTTTCGTTCCAAGTTTTTCACACATACTGCTTGTTAAAGTTTATTGAAATTGACAGCTGTGACGTAGGCTGCTTTCAAGTCTTGAAAGCAATTTTTTGTCATGACGGCAAAAGCTTATGGCGGCAAAACATTTGTAAAAACAAAAAATGAAAAAATAGTTAAAAAACTGTAATCAGCTGTTTTCTTGATCGTAAATTGAAACACTCAACTTGAAAGAAGTATGAGTGTATTGGTAAAAAGGTGTGAAGGTGTATTTAAACTTGAAAGGCAAAACTTCAGTGTGTAACCCTAAAGTAAAAGATTTAATCACTATAAAAAATGTGAGCTCCGCTTTGCTGCAGCCAAAGCCCAAACCAGGGATGGAACTATGACCAAAACAAAAAAATCCTTTTTCTTTTAAGAAGATTTTCTGTTAATTATTTAGTTTTTTTTTGTCATTTTTGTCTAAAAGTAGGCCTTCAGAGATTTATTGTTATAAATAAATTTACGTCTAATTTAATCTTGTATAATTATTACTAATTAGACTTATATTTGCTTCCTTTCTAGGTAAGTTTAAAAAAAAGGGAAAAACCTACCACTTTGTAAGTATTTCGTTTACTTTTTTAAAAAAAAGCGGGAATTTGTTTTATGTTTGAAAGGATTCATTTTGTCAGCATGTTCAGTACACACATGGCATCCATATTCAGCAGCATAATAAATGAACTTAATCGATGAGGTTGTATTTAAAAAGATCTTAAAAGTAGATGCGACCAAAAACATAAACTTATTTTATAATTCAATTTAAGTCACGTCACGTTCTTCTACAATCTGTTGGAATTATAACACGCTAACGGCCATATTATTTTTATAGGGCCAAATAAATTTCTCATTACTTTTTTTAATTTTTTGAGTGTATCAAAAATTTAAGACTTTCAGCATCCTTCTCACCTTAAAAATATGGGAAACAATAAATTTTTTAACATCAACTTTATTTTCGAAAACCAGCGTACCAATGATGCTGACTGATGGCCAAACAATGGATATATTTCCACCCGACGACATCGTCAGCGTGTCATTTCTAATTTTATTTTTTTAATTTTGAAAAATGTGTCTTAAAATATTTTTTGTAAAATTCTGTAGTGTTAAAAATTTTTCATCTGGAGTTTTGATAATAAAAAACGTCCAACGAATCCGCATGAAATTAGAATCTGTTTTAATTTGAGTCACTGTTGCCAGAAGTGCAGATTTATCTGCATTTTGCAGATTTTAGCCCCTCAAATTACCAAATTCAGATTTGAAGATTTTTTGCCTAAAATCGAAGATTTTTTAAGACTTCCGCCTACATTCTAAAAAAGATTTTTAAAAAAATTAACTTAAACTGCAATCAATTTAAATTTATTTATAATATCCACAATTCAACTCCTAATTATCAAAAAAAAAAAATAAATAAATAAATAAATTATTACCTTTCAAATAAAAAATCCTTATTCATGACAATTTGTTTTCGGCTTTTATCTTGCACAAATTAATTGTTAAATATTTTATCGACAAATACGTCGACTATAAAGAGAACATGGTTGGACCCACAGCAGATGGAGCTGCTGTCATGACAGGCAAGAACATTTTCGTTGCCCAAATTTTAAAAAGTCAAATATCAGATTTGTTTATTAACACTCACTGGAATTATGTTCGTAGTATGCATAACTCAAATTTCTATCTACTGTGGAGACGCTTTAGCTATATAATTATTTGTCGAACAGTCCACAACAACATAAAAAATTTTATAAAATACAAATTATATTAGATATTAAACTCAAAAAGATGCGTTGACTTTCCGTAGAGTCGGTTGTAAGTCGCTTATTAAAATTATGTGAGTGGTTTAAAATTTATTTCTTATTTGCTCTCAATATCATTCAAATCGACAATGCTAAACTCATATTAAATACTTCTAAAGTACATTCATGGTTTTATTAGTAATTTTAATAAAATGCTTCAAAGTGAAAAGACAGAGATTGAAGAGTTTAGAGAGTTAAAATTATTGAATTGTAAAAATATACTAAATGTTTAAAATAAAGGAAAACGCACTTGAAGATTTATTGAAGATTTTTTAAATAAAGTGCAGATTTTGCAGATTTTTTCCCGAAATATTGTTGCATTTCGCAGTTTTTACACATGAAAATTCTGGCAACACTGATTTGAGTGCATTTTCTTTCAAGCTCTCAATTTTTAATTTTTTCTCTTTCAGCATGTTGCCACAGTTTTATTGTTTTTCTAACACAAAATACTAACTGTTAATATTTTTTCTGAATGACTGAGAAAAAATAAGAGAAAGAAAATGTAAATAAATATTGAAATACAAGAATAATTTTAAAATTTTCCAATTTATTGCTTGTGTTCATTTTACAAATTTTTTTAAATATTTTTCAATAAAAACGAATAAAAGATTAAGTAAACAAATAATAAAAAATGACAATAAAATCTTTTATTTGTTTTTTCTCTGACATGCGAAATCCGTACCGCAACCGTAAGGTTGTATTTCTACTCTTGTTATGGTACAATTTTGAATTTTAAATACTTGAAATAAAGTATTCTTGAATCCTAGGAATATCCACTTTCTTGTCAACCGTAACAGTCAGTCAGCTCTCTTATCTATAAGAAGACGAAGTATTTAATAGGATTCCATTCCCCAAAATTCCTTTTAACCTTTCTTCTCGGGTATAAAAAGGTCTTCTTACTTTTTTTTTGTAATTTTTAATGTTATTATAATTTATTATTGCTGCTTTTTTAATATTATTTTATGTTTGCGTTACAATAAATATGTTTATTCAGGTGTAAAATATTTGAATAAAAAAATTACAGGAAATGTTCAAAAAAATAATTCAGAAATTATATAAGCAGCAAAAAGTATTAATTATCAAAATAAGGACTGTCTAGCAAATGACAGTTGTATAATTAAACATATGCTTTAACGAGGGTTGCGCAGGAATTAATTAAAATATTAGGAAAGGTATAATAAGAATAGAATTTGGAAAATAAAAAAGAAAAAAATGCTTTGGTTAGCTAGCATAGCTAATATAATAAACAGTTATAATAAATAATTACTAGTGTAGAGAAGTAAATGTTTACAAATAGAATAAAAAAAAAATAAAATTTCTGGTAGGAATGCGATTTCTTTTTAATCGTAGTACCTGATTAACCTGAACATTCTTTCACAAAATTAAGAATGTAAAAAATTCCGATTTTGGGATTTTCAATGCCCAATTCGGGAATTCCGAAATCACATTTGGATCAGCAAAATATTAGTTTTGTGGTTCAATATGTGTTGGAAGAACCAACTATACAAGGTGCGACACACTAAGCTCATCAGCTCCGTCACCTATTGCCAATTGACACTGAAAAGCTTAGGCAAGGCGAATTTATAACAGGCATACTCACGGCGAGTTAAGGCCACCTGTTGATAATTCGCCTTGTTTATGGAGTTTGACATTTAACGTTTACGGCGAAATTAGTGAATTCACCATTGCGACCACCTTGTATTATTTCGCCATGGGATTTAAGCAATGATCCAAATAATATGCGGAAACTTTTAAAGATAAAATATGAAACAGTCAAGCCATAAAACGGCCGTGCAATGGTGGTATGATTTCATGCTTTTGCTTATTTAAAATTAAATGTTCGGCCAAGTAAAAGTATTGAAGAAAAACATCTCTTAATAATTACACAACTTAAGAACTATTAATTCTTTCATCTCTACTGTATTTGTTTTGCCTTTTTGCTTGCACAGTTTCAACGGATAAAAATGTTCACGCCAGTCATTTTCATGTTAAAACGGAAATTCCTTTTTGCAAAATGTTTTTAATTTGCTTTATTACTTTTGGCATTTGCTAGTGTTGAGGTGTATTTTAACAAGTAGAAAAAAAAACTTAAAATGCTTTTATTTAAAAACAAGAGTCCTCTCCATTTTGTACAGCAATGGAGGGTTGTATTTGTACTTAATGAGCACAAAAAAAAAACAGGCTGAGATTTTCAATTAAACTTTTTGCAAAAATTGTGTTGTAGTAAATTTGTATTGAATTTACTTGGCCTCATAACAACAAGAGCATTCTATGATTACGCAGTTTGTATGAATGTTTTGTATGCCGAAATGCTTGTGAACATTATCACAGTTAAGAGGATGTTTCTAAAAGTTTATTTCAAAGTGAGTGCAAGTAAAATTTTAATTTATTGTTGAATTCATGTTTAATCAAGTACCAAGGCGAATTAATAACAGGTGCTTTTAACAGCCCAGGTGACTGTTGTGATTTTTCCTACTGTCTTTCTAGTAATTTAGCAGTTGTAAAACGTTCATACAAGTTCAAAAGAGAATGAGAAAAATGTCTGCCCATCAATTTCTACATTGTAAAAGACGACTTTTGACAGCCGAAAACTATTTGTACAAAAGCAAAATGTACATGATTCTATTGCAGTATTGTATCCATTTTCGCCATGATTATACCTGTTATGAATTCGCCTTGATCATGTGGTTTCAGCAGTAGCTGGAAATGTCAAAATCTGTGTCAATTTTTTTATATGAAGAATCACATTTTTAGCACCGGCGAAATAAATGCATTCGTTCATGATTTCGCCATGGTTTAGTTCTATATATTTTTAATTTCATAATGAGAGTAATAATTTTAAAAATGGATTAATAATTTTTAAATAGGAAAAGGAAATTTTCAAAACGCGAACAGCAATTTAAAAACATGAGAATATTCAATTTTAAAGTGGAACGACGTGCGAGTAAATATCAAAATAGCAAACAATCATAAAGTAATGGCATAATTATGTCATTGCTCTAATTTTTAAACATTTATAAAAGCAACAAATCAACACAATAAATTGTGCTATTATTTTAAATTTATCACAAAAAAATTCAGTTAAAGCGGAAAACAAGAACAGTTGCAATTTTTAATCTAAAAACCTAAAAAAGATTTTATTCAAACGTGTTGACGTACGATTTCCAAAAAACTTAAAAGATAGTCTTGTATTTTCTGAAAACCCAAAAGAGGTAACGAACGGAAAATGGAAAAAGGAATTTTAGGTTAATGAAAAAGTTGCCCTGAATCTTCTAAAACTTTTGATTAGTTCGTCAGCATTTCTACAGTATGGTGAACAGTTATACGTATTCTTAACTGCAAGCGATCAATATTAAAAGTTATTTCGTGTTTACTTTCTCACTAGTTAACGCCAGGAACACATCTGAGACGAACGACGAAATTTTGCTCATGAATATGTCATAATATATTTTTTCATACTTAACATATGCAACCCTGTATCGCAGTCTGGCCTAACGCTAAGTCTATACCTGATATAAATTTATCTTGATACGTAGCAAAACGTCGGCAGAGCAGCTGTCATGTTTTTGTTCATATCTACACACTGGGAAGGCACATTTTATTTATTATCATGACAAATCATAATTTGTTATTCGTCGTGAAGGAAGGTTATTATGCACTGCCGGACTTCTGCCAAAGATTTTCTCCTTTATAATAAAGATTTAATAATATGTGGAACAAATCCACACGTATGTTTGTATGAAAAGCTAACAACCGGAACAATAAACGCGAATAATATTTGCCAAAAATATATGAATTACTTTTTGTCCCAATATATTTGTTGAATAAAAAAATGTAAATAAAGAGAAATGACAAGAGGAGTCTAAACCTGATAAATTTTTGTCTGACAATGATTTGACTTTTATCAAGAAAAAAATTTATCAGGTATAGACTCAAGGTAACATATGCATATAAATTAAAATTAATATGATTTTTTGAAAAAGGAAAATCTGCTCGCATACAGATGTTCCTCCTTCGAGATAAAGTAATAAACTCTGGTAAACACAAGAGACGCTGTCAGATTATTCTGAAAAAAAGCATAACGTTCAATTACAGGGTTGTGAAAAATAATTTTTTTTGATATTATTTCTAAAAAAATTAAACGAATTTTAAGACGAGCCTCGTACACTAAAATAAATTTTCGCAAACTTTCGTAGTTTTAAGGATACTTGATAAAATACAACTACAACATTGAAAATTTCATTTTCCTAACCATACATACGGTAGAATAAATGTTGCATTTCGTTCGACCCTTCTCTCCACCGACTTTCTAAAAAAACTACAGAATGTGTTTTTGAGTTCGAATGTGCGTTTGTAATGTTTATAGAATAATTGTGGGAGTGTACCCTGTTTTGTAGTGAAGATGTACTTAGATTTATTACCATTTCTCGCCATTGTTTGTAAAATTTATTAGTTGAAATTCTTTTCGTTAAGACTGTGTTTTCATGTCGTTTCGTAACCATCAACAACCAATTTTAAACTATTCGCCGTTTCAAGTCTCAGCTCACAGTGGGACTTCTTTAAAATATTGTTTAACTCTTTAACTTTATTTTTTGTAGCATCCGAGAGATGTTTGAAAGTTGTGGCTCTTTTTTTAAAT
The DNA here is from genome assembly GCA_916610165.2 of Gymnosoma rotundatum. Classification (NCBI taxonomy): domain Eukaryota; kingdom Metazoa; phylum Arthropoda; class Insecta; order Diptera; family Tachinidae; genus Gymnosoma; species Gymnosoma rotundatum. The sequence goes on along the minus strand of OU744336.1, from coordinate 124,499,603 downwards.
TTCCCATAAAGTGCTATTAAGATTGACACTACTCCTGTCAATTATTATCCGTAATCCCTCTCTTACGCCACCATAATATACTACAGCATTAAATAGTCGGCAAAATATAAAAAATAACATCTGTTTACTAATTTTTTTTTTAAATTTGAATTTTAAATTTGGAATGGGTACATAACCACAGCGCTAGGGTATCCCACAAATTTTAAGATATAAATAGTCTATCCAGGAACTGCACATCGACCTATACCGTTGTAGAGTAAGTGATAAATCCTGAACAGGATAATGAAGTATAAATGATTATTATTTTATAGTTATTTTTTTATTAATTTGTTAACACGATCGCCAGTTGAAAAAAAACGTGCGCATTGCATCTTTGATTATAGCCTCACTTCTTTGAAAAAGGAAAATCTGCTCGCACACAGATGTTCCTCCTTCGAGATGAAGTAATGAACTCTATTTACTAATTTCAAAATTATAAAACGTCTGGTAAACACCAGAGACGCTGCCAGATTGTTCTGAAAAAGGCATAAAATAAAAAAAGCGTGTTTTTTAAATAGACGAGTCATGAGTTCAAATCTCAACAGTGACATGAATGTATAGAAAAATAATTCTTATTGAGCAGCGGCGATTAGTGAGTTTTTTAAAGCTGAATTAATGGAATTTATTTTTTTAAGAACAGGTGTTTAAGGTTAGGACAGTTGATGGGATGGTTAAGGCAACAGTATAGTCAAATAAGGAATTCGTTGCGTAAACCTTGATGGAGAGGAAATTAACAACATAAAAGTGTATGGATGAGTTATTTCCGGGCCTTGTTGACAAGCAGAATATTATGAGGTCTAAGCCCGCGGGAGCCATAGCAAGTTGGTGTCTGGGTGGTTGCGCTGGCTTAAAATGCATCGTTCCAGTTACGCCGGAGCTATTGTATATCGTAGATGGCTGCGTAAAGAGCGTGCTTAATAAACATGGTCTTAAGTATTGGAATTTGCATTTAATTAAGAGGGCACAAAATTATCACATTCTCCTCGTTGTTGAAAAATTTCAAAAAAATATTATTGTTAACTTGACCCATAGTGCGTACATTCAAATCAAATGAAATCGTACTTACTAAATTGCTTTACATTTATGGTTAAATATATCAAGTTGTTTGGTCGTAACCACTTTCCTTGTTAAATTGCATTCGCAAAGTGAAGTGTTTTCAAATTGTTTGCTGTGTTTAAAAGCGGAAGAAATGCATTTGACTGTATGATTTATTACGGTTCAAATGTTTAAGAAAATAATTAACTTGAAAAATGTTAAACCATTTATTTGTTTGGGTCTTTGTTTTTGTGAAAAATGTCTTGTTTTATTTTCCTTCGAATATTTAAAACAATAATTGTTAAAGAGATTTGCAATGAAAATTTATTTTATTTTAAAATTCTACTAAACTTTTATTTAAATTTAAACAAAATTAAAGCTGACATGAGGCTTTCATGTAAGAACACAAGAACACTAATTTAATCACAAATGCCAGATGCATTTATTTTCAAAACCAACAGAACAACTGATATTTGTTTGAAAAAAAAAAAGAAATACAACAGAAAAATGTGTAACACACACACACACTCTATACCAACACGACGTGGTTTTTTTTGAAGTTTTGTTTTTCAATGTAAATAGTCAAAGGCTCTTTATGCTACCTAACAGGTGTCAGATTCAAAACATCATAATTATAACTGTCAAACTATCATGTAAACAGTGACATTTCGATAAAAGTTCCTGATTACAAAAGCTAGAATTGATGATTTTTCTACAATACATTGTACATGTCACAGCATATAAACTAATAGATCTCATGAGAATTAAGCTGGAAAAGCTGTTTATGCAAGAATCATTTCAGAAAATCCTGAATTTTTTAATACCCCTCGTAGATAATTAAAAATTATATATTAAAGTTTGATATATTAAAAGACATCTGTCACATTTTAGGCAAGTTTTGTCAACCAATAGCTAGTTAAATTATGCCAATGGCACGGTGGGGCAAAAATAATTTTTTTTTTTTAAATCAGCAAAATTGAACGTACACAGGAATATCCAAACTCCTTTAGTCTAAATAGACCCTGTCTTAAAAAAGGAATGTTTAGTACTTTAAGGAATTTATTCCAAATTTTATTTAAAATTTCTATTTTCAAATAAACATTAAATATTTATTTGTAAAGATATTTAATTAGAGCAAACTGGTAAAAACAAGTTTAGGTGAATCGCTAAGTTTCCTAATCATGCGTCAAAACTCCCAAAATTAGAATTTTTAAACTTTTGCTCATATTTGGGGATGAACTTTTTTTATGGTTAAATAAAGGCATATAGAGTCTCTTAAGACCGGTTTCGATTTTTGGAACCCAGCCTTGGGATTTTAGAATAGTTGGACTAAATTTAAAAATTCATAAAAATAGGTCAAGTGCGACGATGCAGCAACTATGATATTTTTTATATATTTTATTATACAGTGGATAAAGAAAAATAAATATAGTTGATTGTTGTTGTTTTTGCTTGAACTTTGATTTTTGTCTTTACTTTTCTTTATAAGTGAGTGGTAGCGAACGAGACGTGCTTTCACCTTCAATAATCAATACCGTTGATTTAAATAATATGTTCGGAAAAGTAGCACGACATTTTTAAAGTTTAATTTATTCAATTTAATATTCCCGGATTTTTAATTTTTATTAAAATAAAATTTTTTTATATATTCCTTTGGAAGATTTTTTTCTATAAAAAAAATTAGTTTGGTGGCCCATTTTAGGCTAAAATACACAATAATGTAATAATTTTGGATCTTTTAAATTGAAAATTGTATAATAGCTAAGCTTAATTTTTTTCCAAATATTTTTAATTTTGCTCGCTGTAAATACAAACAAATTTTTTAAAAATTATAGCCAATATTTTGAAAAAAAAAAACTGGATCGGGGTATCGAAAAATCAAAAAATTTAATTTGAATGTGCTTATAACGCGAACATTTTTAAACATTCAGATTAAAGCGCTATTTAGTAGGCCTTTAAGACCATGTATAATTCGTAGAAATCAGACATAATCTGAAGAAACACTAAGCATTAGATTAAATTTACAGGTGCGAGGTACCCAACTATTGCCATCAATGGAAAGTGGATGGTACCCAGCTTCAAAGCTTGAGCTCAAATACGCCTTTGCGATGCTCATGCATAGCATGATCCGATTGATCATGGTTCAAGTTTTAGATTAATCGGCCTAGCTCTTTACAAGTGGCTGAGTTATTTTCAAAATATTTTGATTCTGCCCCACTGTGAATGCAGCGTGAGAGTGTTTAAATAAATGTGTTTTTGCTTAAAGAAAAAAAGATTCCATCACTTAATTGATGGTGTATTAAAAGGTCATATATATGGAGTTGTTCTAATTTGTTGCAAAATATAAACTTAAGGAAAATCAATAAAATGCATTAGAATGTATTAGTGAATATCACAAATTTTTGCTATTGATTATTAATTTAAAGATATAAAAGAACCTCAAATAAGCAAAAATAGAATATGAATTTTAAATATTATAAAATTAATTAATCCCTGCCTGGTTTATATTACAAAAAGCTTTTGCTGTTTACCCAACCAAGAAAAACAAAAAAATAGAATCGAGGGGTAAGTCAATATGTCAAGTTTTAAAGCAAAAAACGCACTTTAAGATATATCCCTCATTATTTTTTGTTTTCTTCGAACAATCAATTGAATTAGACAACTTTCATTATTTTCACAAAGAATAAAAGGAATATCAAAAATGTGGAGCTGTTATTAAACCCTTCTGCTTTAAATGCAAAAACTAAAAATTTAAAAAAATTAGAGCAAGTTCAAGGAACATGTTCCTTTAAAACCTTCAATATGTAAGTTTTTGTAGGGTTTGCTTGCCATTGTTTTGTTTATTTAAAATTGATTATAAACCGTAAAGTTATTGTCGATACATAGCGACTTATGTGCATTTAAAAGTTGTAGTTTTTAAAATTTGTAAGACCTTAGTACAGTGGGTGAGTAATGGCATCGCCTTAATTTTTTTAAATTGAACACTATTTTAAAAATTTCAGATTAGAGAACTTACGATGTTTAAGTTAAAATTTGTAAAAATGCCAGACATTTAGGTTTTCGGACATTAGAGATCGAGGACGAGATTGCAAACATCTTAGTTGACCGGGTATATCAAATTACACATAAATATTTGAATATGGTAAGGCTATCTCCGTAATTTTTGTGCCTTCTTGCTTACTTTTGAACATAAAAGTAAAATTCAACGTGAACAAAGCTAATACAAAATTTGGCTTCCCGAGAATATATTAAACTGCTGATGCCTATTATTCTCCCTGCATTACATTAGGCGCCTTTTCTGTCAGAGTCATAAGGCATACATTTGGATTCCGTTGGATGCCGCTATAGGCCATCGGTGGCTTCTGAGGTGTAAATACTAAAAGTCTATTGTTTTTTTCAATAGCAACGAAAGCAGAACAATCTCTTAGAGGCTCCTTTGTGTTATATGTATCCACTGATATCCTTGCAGCTTGGAGTGGCTTTAATTGGTTCCTTCTGGCATATATTTACTTTTGCTTGAATTCAACTGCGTGAGAATCTAATAACAGCCCTCTCTTATCTATCCGATTGACCCACTACCCACCTAAGTAATATTTGCTTCCCTGTAACATATAAAGCATCTCACCAGTTGCTTTGATTACTGTGGATTTTAATGGCCGCCTGTGGGGTCATTGATTATCCCCTTAAATTTAAATGCCATTTCGTGGAAATATTGGGTTGACCCCAAAGGTCAGATTGACGTTTAAAGCTATAAAAACTCAAAACCATCAAGAAAATAGGCCAAATACATGTAGTTGTAGGTTTTAGACCATACCTCAGACACATATGGTTCAATTGTGCTGATTTTCAATAGCAGAATTATCGAAACTATAACTTATAGGCTGCTGTATCTATAGGTCATCTGAGGCTTTTGGAAATCTCATTTTTAGGCGGACACAGACTAACGGCCATCGCTAAAGCGACTTCCTTATCTATAAGGATCCAGAATTTATGTATGTAAATAAAACAAAACGACAAAAATATTTTCCTTTCCACTTGTGATGAAGTGGCTTTCAATGGGTTAAGGATTTTTTTTTAGTTTTACTATTTCCTTAAAGATATCTTCAAAAGCTTTAAAATGATACCCATATTAATATTTTTTAAAAAATTTTAAAGGCCCGCAACTCGGAAAATATGAGCGAGCGACAATTTTTTCACTTGATGTTTTTTTCTTATTTTTGGATTCTCTATCGCCCCATAAATTTGTTTTTTTTTCTTTGATTGGAGTAACTTCATTGTTCGAAATAATATGGAAAAATTAGAGGTAGGCGTGGTGTTTTGCCCGCTGCGTCTAAGGTCACGGACCGTTCTTGCTTATTTCCAATAGCACCTCTTTCGACACTATGTCTGATCGATTACCGTATTTTAATTTTTGTTGAAATTAAGTTTGCGCGAAGGTACGGACGGACAGACGGACATAGCTCAATCAACTTCGCTATGCATAAGATTTCAGAATATATTGACTTTATGGGGTCGGAAATGGATATAGAAATAACTAACGGAATGACAAACTTAGTTATACCCTTTTTCCACTTTTTGTGGTGAAGGGTATATAGTAATCGAATCAAAAATGCTTTTAGTAATGTTGTTGTAATAATGGTTTTATCCGTCAAAAAGAAACCTTATAACTGCATGAGATTCTTTAAATTACATTAAACTATTTTTAGAATTGTGAATAAAAATGTATAAAATTTAAATTTTAATTTACTAATGTTTTTTGGATTTCATTTTATGCGTTAACACAATTTCATTGCCATTAATAGTCGAAGGAATTTCGAGTACGTAACAAATTCAAAATAAAAAACTATTTGTCTCTTGTGACGTGCAAAACATCATAATTATGAATAAAAATATTTTTTTTTTACAACTTAATGTCCTTGCTTCATTTTGATGGCACTCAAAGTCCTTCACCTAAATTATTATTATTTTTTTTTAATTTTATTTAAATATTAATTGAAACAAATTTCTTAAGATAATTTTAACTCAAACACAAGTTTATTTGACAAACAAAAGAAAAAAGAAAAATGTGGATAAAATTATTAAAATAAATCTATTTTTAGAGTCATGTTTTCATTAAGGAAAAAAATCTTTTTTTTTATCATTTCATTATCATTCCTTATAAATTTTTTTTCTTTTTTTAGTTTTATTTAAAACTATTTTTTAATGTGACCAAAATTTCTTTCAACTTTAAGTTTTCACTTTTTTATTGTAAAGAATCTTTTTTATATTTAAACAAAATGAATAAAAGTTTTTGTTTAAAACTACTTACACGTAATGAATGGACAATAATAGTAACAATACTTTAGAGACTTGGTGTATGAGCGAACAGTCTTTAGCCGATTATAAAGCAACACTTGTTGTTTAACAAACAATACGATGAAGAAGCAACAGGGATTCCTGCAGTAGCAGCAGAAGCATAGAAAAAACCTTTTTCTTGTGTTTTGCTTCTTTCTGCATTTTTCAATATTGTCTAATACATATTCAGCATCATATTCGTAATCATCAGGGATATCAAATGTGGCGATTTATTGCCAAATGTGGCGATTTTCAAACTTATTTTCTGTCAAATTTTTTATTCGACAACTTGGCGATTTTCTTGACTGTATTTATATAATACTAGGAACACAGCTGGGACGAGCAAGAAATTTTGCTGAACGCGACGAATTTGTCGGCAAAAGTTCGATGTGTAAGTTCTTTGTATGAAGCCCAATAACGACGAAAAACAAAGCACTAATTTAACAATTTGTTTTACTGTTTATAAGCTGATAATAAATAATTATTTCAATATAGATAGTAAATAATTATTTAAAAAGTAAAACATTAACAAAAATACGAAAATACGTGCAAAAACAATATTTTTAATAATGCAATAAAAAACAACTACTGGATGGTCAGTTGGCTTCAACTCCTGAACTCATTGAACTCCGTATGGCGTCATCCCAAGGTTTTTATGCAAAATTCGTCATAATGATGTCCCCGAAATGTTCAATTGTTGAAAACGACGGTGAATTGATGCTGATGGCGGTTTACTCACACTTTCTGCCACAGCAGCAATATGCTCGGATGTACGCACTGTTATTGGATTTTCACGCTTTGGTTTATCGATGAGGATCCCAGTTTCTTTCACTTTTTTCACAAGATAACGAACATACGGAGCTGACGGTGCTTCTCTGCTTCCAAAATCCGTACGCAATTTTCGCACACATTTTGCAACATTACCATGATTTTTAAATTAATTTTATTTCCCATCGTTGTTCAAACGTATGCACAACCATATTCGTTCAGTGGAAGGATAAAACTAATTATCTGGCAAATCAGACATGAGCTAAGTGTTACCATTCACGAAAAAAGCACAAGTTGAAAAAAAACGTTAGATGGCAGACCCTGTATATAAACTAATTTATACACTTATTTTAAATGCTATGACGCCAAAATAAATAAATTATTTAAGTAAAATAACTATTTACTAAAATACTTCTAAACTAAAGCCGTGGTAAGAAATAGAAAAAAATCTATTGCACAGTTCGCCGTTATAGTCAATTTTGATCGACGTCATGATTGTGTGCTTTGTTATATAAACAAAATTGTTTTATTTTTGGCGACAAATATTCGTGACTATAAACATTAACGTGCACTACATCTGTCTTAACAAATTTCGATAATAAAAAATATTCGTATGTTACGAACATTTACGTCAGAGTTGTTATCTAGTAACATCCGTTATTTACTTTGTTATTACAGCAAAGTGAAATATGCATAAACATATGTGAATCAGTGATGGTAAAATTAGTACTAATTTATTTATAATACCCTTCAACACAAAAAGTGGAAAAAGGGTATAACTAAGTTTGTAATTTCTACAAAATCCGTTTCCGACCTTATAAATGAGCGATGTCCGTCTGTCCGTCGTGTTCGGGTTGAAATCAAATTTGCCAAGGCACTAGATTAGATAGACAAAATGTAAATACGCGAATCGGTCAGACATAGTGTCGAAAGAGGTGCTATTGGATATCAGTCCTTCGAGGCAGCGGGCAAAACACCACGCCTGCCCCTAATTTTTTCATATTATTTGGTTTGGAACAATGAAGTAACTCCAATCGAAAAACAAATATATGGAGCGATAGAGGTAAGAAAAAAACACCAAGTGAAAGAAATCGGCGGTCACCTATGTTTTCCGGGTTATGGGCCTCTGAACTTTTCATAGAAAAGTACGATTGTGCACAATATTTTTTAAGATATCAATATGGGTATCATTAAAAAGATTTTGAAGAGATCGTTAAGGAAATATTAAAATTTTTGAAAAGTGCACCCTAATATATGTTTTTTTTTTGATTGGAGTTGCTTTACATAACTAGATTTACATAAGATTCGGCATAGCCGAATATAGTGCTGTTACTTGTTTTTTATTGTAAATTCTGAAACTGAAAGGTAATAGTAATAGTACATTGAAAATGTTTTTATATGCCTACTGCTATTATTCTGGTTTATTTAATCTAAAATAAATAATGTTATTATCTGTTTGTTAATTTTTTTTAACAATCTCAACTAGCAATGCTTGCATTAAAATAGTATTTAAATAATAAATACAACTGAGATTCGTCTCTGGAGAATAATGTATGAAGCAAGAACTTCATGACGAATTATTGCGTATAATTAGTTAAGTAAATATCAGTAGCACATGTTGCACTTTTTTATACTTTTTAATAATTGTTAAATAATTTTAATTTACATCAATATATTTCAAAGAAAAAGGTGCTAATGAAATGTACAGCATATTACAAATGTTTATATTTTTATCTATACATAAATAAGCAAAGACAAAACTTCGCGATCCTTTTTCTCCTCTGTTTGTCAACCGATTTTGTTTTACTTATTTGTAGATAATGTTGAGTTTAAGTGCACCGTCTTTATCTCATTCACATCGGTTTAAATGTTATCAATAAACTTGGTTTAATTTTGACCACAAGGCAAACTCTAGTTACTTTAAATAGTTTATAGAAGAATTGTACCATTAATCCTTTACTGTTTCATTTGATATAAAGAAACAGAGTACATGTGTACTTTTGATAAATTTTTCGGCTATATTTTTTTTTAGAATATTTTATAATTAAATAATTAATTAAATACTATTATTTCTGGCAAAAACTAACGAAGTCTTATTTTGACGATTTTTGAAATTTCAGGGAATTTGGTGAAACACATCTGACAACTCTGTAAATCGTTCTTACAAACTTTTCTACAAAAACAATCTAAACAAAAAGAACCAGGGTTACAAAAGAAGTTCATTTTCAACAACACTTTTGTTATCTCTTCTTTTTCAAACTGGTGTGTTTTTCAAATGGCTTTTAGTGTGTATGTGAGGGAGTTTGTACAAAAGTCAGTAAATTTAATTTTTTTTAACTTTCAAAATAAATGGAGTAATGAAAAGAATATGAGGTTTTGCATTTTTTTCCTATGACGAAGTGAGGACTAAAGAATAATGTCTAATTATCGGAAATACTTTTGAATATTTTGAAGTTAGTTTTATAATTTGAGGTTAAATTTTTAAGGAATACTAACAAGTTTATTAAAGAAAACTAATTCAGAGTAGCGAAGTACACTTTTAACTCAAGATTAGAAAATGATTAGAAATTTATGTAAATGCTTCTTGATGATTTTTATATGTTGGCTGCTCTTTGTCAACTTCCGTGTTCAACACTGAAAACTTAAAAAAGGCTTGCTACCGGCAGATAGCTGTCGAAATGTTTTTCATTTATGAATAAGCTTGTCATTGACCAATTAAAGACGGTTGTGGCTTCTGTAATTAAACCAAATAATAGATCCAGATTGGATTTCAACATAATGTATTTGTATGATTGCCCGTACTCCGGGAAGAGATTCTACTTATATCAGCTTTGAATATTTCCGTATTAGTCTTCGGGACGCTTTCAAAATCCTGTTTATTTCCTTTCATGCACCGATTTTTAAATAATCCTTTCTATGAAAATTTGTTTAGATTAAGTAATAAGTCTTGTTTTGTCTGTTATTTTTCATGCCATAGCAGGCCAATGTTCAGTCACAAGCCTTGATAATTGATCCTATTTGAAGACCTACTGACAAAACAAATCTTTGCCTTGTAATAACAATTCACTCCACTCCTTGTTATATTTTACTTTTTTGCTGCTATTCAATTTATTGTCTAGTTGAAGTTATTGCTAGTTTTTAGTTATTTATAATTACAGGAGGAACTAATTTAAAGTTTATAGTTTGAAAAAAACTGAGAAAAAGATTCACAAAAGCAATAAAAAAGTTGAATCAAATGTATGACATTTCAATAAAGTGTTGTTTCTTTAAAGGACACTTTTCTCAAGTTTTTTATCTACTCCTTATACTTTTTTCTGTTTTTTGTTGTTGTTATTACTTAAAGAAAATATAATTAAGTTTATTTTCGTTGGAATATAATTAAACCTGCCACTCACCTACACACACAAACATACAATGAGATTATTTTCATCGTGTTTGCTGTTTTTTCATTTGGTTTTTGTTTAATTTTTGTCTACATTTTGTTTCAACAAGACTTACGTGCGAGTTTTAATTAAATCTTATTAAGTTGCAGGCAATTTGAAAGGAAGAAGCAATTAAATAGAAATATCGAACTATTAAAAAATTTTATAATTAAAAAAAGTTTAAAGAAGTATAAGTTACAGAATAACTAAAAAAAATAAAATTGTCCTTCCTGTCATCTTATAGTGTTTATAAATATGAATCTTTTCCAAAGAAAGTATTCTTATATTTACAAAAAAAGATGTTTTCTGTAAGCAAACAAGTTTTTAAGTCAAGTTAAAGAAATTATATTTAAATCGAGTAAAAAAATTCAAAAAAATTTTTAATTTTAGATTAATTTATTATATTTGTTATTGTTTTAATCGTTATTTTGTTATTGTAAAGTTTAAAGGCCTTTCCTGTTATGTTGCAAAATATAGGCCTTATATACGTAGAAGTTAGGTCTCATATGCGGCAGACCTTTTAGGTACAGAAACCCAAAATAATTATCACTAAAATTGTAAGATTTAAATTGTTTCTTTAAAAGTTGTTCTATTTAATCCTCTAGTAAATTTATGTTGATTTATAAATTCTCTAACCTCAACAATTGAAACTTTTTAATTATCTCTTAGTGCGTATGAGTAATTTTATTATGAAAATAACGCACGTATAATTTTCTGTTACTCATACGCCTTGTGGTTCTAATTAGTGCTTTTAACAAGTTATGATATTTTAAAATTGTTTCCTACAAAAAATTTACACGCAAAAAAATGGTTAAGGTAACCATAACCTAAAAGCAACATACTAGAATTGTATTATATGGTTGCTAGCAAAACATAGTATTGTTACATTCAATATTAATATAGTTGATCTTGCAACCATATTGTTGTCTAGCTTAACAATAACATGGTAAAGTGCAAACATAATTATGTTTAAATACAAACATTAAATAGCTAAATTTAAATATCATAATATGGTTGAAAATGTCATGTTATATGATTGAATGCAATAATTTCCTGATGAAATAGACTTATTATTATTTACTGTTCCATATATTAATTAGTTGTGACAATAGTTATTCAAAAACATAAATTCACAAAAAAACACTTATTTGTTTGTCATATGTGAGCAATAATTATAAGGCTTTGACGCAAAGGCTATTAAAATCATTTAAACAAAAAATATAGTTTATTGGCATGAATTATGTAATCTTATTTTCATACATTCCTATGTGAACTTCCATTTATGGAGTAAATGTTATATCATACGATACGATGTGGCAGTTCGGAACTGACAACACATTTAGCCAAAACTTCTAACACGTTGATCTGGCATCTGCGGTGATATATTTTGTTACATAATAACAATTATTGTATTATATAACAGCTAAGTTGTAAAACATAAATGTAAAGAATTATATTTATTTCAACTACTTTGAAATGTTTTTTTTTTGTGATTCCATATTTTGTATTTTGTATTTTATTGTATATTAGGTCTGTTTCTTTACTCTAAATGTACACAAAAATTGTATTCTTACTTCCAAATTGGGTAAATGAGAGCGGTTCTGTGAGAATAAAGTTCTTTTTCTTCTTCTTCTTTCACGAAACAGCCCAAACTTTTTCTTCGTGCAAGTTATTTAAACTTGTGCAGCTACCTTAAAACACAAATAAAATGTAAAATATTACTTCTTTTTGCTGATTTCCTGAACTTAATTTTGCTTATTAAAATAGTGAAAATACGTTGAATTTTTATTTTGTGTTTAAAATTTAGATTTTGTGCTCCCGTGCTTTTTTACAATTTTGTCTCTTTATGAGAGAAAACAATGCTTGCTCTCATTTCACGAACTTTAAACTGAACTGTTACATTTAGCCGACCCTAGAAATCGTAAATGTAAAGTAAATGTAGCTGTACAGTAAATGTAGTTGTGCTTATAGAATATGTAAAAACGTGTCAAGTATTTTTGAAATATTTCTGTTTATTAATAAATAACGCACAGCTGTTCAAACCAATGATGGCTACTTTGCGATTCTGTGCAAAAAGTACGTAAATATTTCAATGGTACTAAAAATTATGTTGTTTTGAATTAATGAAAAATATAATATTTGTATATGTTATACTTAGCCTTACAATTTTACAAAATATTACGTATATAAAATATATTACTTAAGGGTTACACGATCAAGTTCTTCTTCAAGTTTTGTGTCAAGTTTTAATACATACACATTTTGTTTACCAAAATTGAAACAATCTTGCTTTCAATTTTTCTTTCAAGTTGAGCGTTTCAAGTTACTCTTGAACGTAATAGCTGTTCATAATTCTCTAAAACTAGTCTTCGTTTTTGTTTCTACAAATATTATGCCGCCATAAATTTTTGCCATCTTAAAAGCAATTTGCTTTCAAGTTGCGTACAGCCTACGTCACAGCTGTCAATTTAAATGAATTTTAACAAGCAGTATGTGTGAAAAACGCCATATTTTCTTTAAAATTATATTGTGAGTGATCAAATTTAACAACTTCAAAATTTAAGTTATAAGTACTTGAAAAGGGGGTTTGTACTTCAATTCAATTTATGATAATATTTACCATCACCGGCTACATGTGTCATGTAACCTCATATTAAAATTCTATTTTCAGCAGTTTAAAACGCTACGACTTAGTGACATTTCAGTCGTCTAAGCATTTGCATGGCTTTTCGTATAATAAAAATGATCAGTTGATACATCTACATTTACATTTCTACATTTACGGTCGGCTAAATGTACCTTTATTCTGTACATACATTTTGGTTATTTTTTATTATATATAATTGTTTATTTCACCTTAGAAATTAATTTTCTTTTCTAATTTTTATTTTTTTCTTAAGCACTTGAGCATTGTGGTAAAAAAAATTAGGAAAGATATTGTTTTTGTTATCAATTTTTATTTTTTTTCCCAATCAGGATTTGAACCATCGATCTTATAATAAATAAATGAAAATTGACTTATTTGCGCCTTTTTAATTCATTTTTAATTTAATTTCTAAACATTTTTAGAAAGAAAAATTAATTGCAAATGTATGCGGACGTTTTCAAAAGAAAACAAGAAAATAATAGATGCTGATTGAAAAAAAAAATTGAAAATAAAAACAAACGCTAGGCACCGCGTATTTACATTTCATACTTAACTCAGAACAGTCAATATGATACTGAAACAGTGTCTATAATGTTGTGAGCAAACAAGTATGAATAATTAAAAATAAAAAGTTGCATTTCGTGGCTATCCAAAGGCTAGTACAAAAAGCAACAACAAATGTACAAGACGAGTTACAAAGAGAATGACAAAGAAATGCTTTAAGTTGTGTGTGAACTTCCTCTCACCAAATTAACATTAAGATTAGTTGGTTAAATAGATGATGTTTACGACATACATAACATAAGGTAGATAAATGCAAACAATGCTGATGAAGCATGTTACGGTCCAGAAAATGCTGCATTTCATTCTGCTAGCGTCTAATTTTTCTTGCTTTCTTTGGAAAATGTCTGCATACATTTGCAATTAATTTTTCTTTCTAAAAATGTTTAAAAATTAAATTAAAAATGAACTAAAAAGCAGCAAATAAGTCAATTTTCATTAGTTTTTTATTTTCTCTAACAGTAAAAAACATATTCAACTTTAAGTTAACAAATAAATTACTAAACTGATAGAAAAGCATTATATGAAGACCTAGAAAAAATATTTCTCAACGCTTTATTATTTTGATTGCTTTCAATCATAATTTGATTAATAACATTATATTAAGGTTAAATATATTATATTATTTTAAATAGGTAATAAATATGGTTGTGGTTCTCATTTTCTAAAACTAAAACCAACCATGTTGCATTAATGTGCACATTAACCACATAATGGTTAAATGTTAACAAAAAATGTTTGTCGTGATGGAAGTTTTGTTGAAAACAACTATAATTTTTTTCTCCGGAACTATACATTGTTACAAAGAACATAATATCATATCACAACCATGTTATTTCTCTGCGTGTAGACCTGTTAATATGGCAATTTTAAATTATACTTTTTTCCTCAGATAACACCTTTTTTGTAACTCACTGTAGATGATTACATTCGAATATGATAATAAATTTTAACGCCTGCAGCAGACAGTTTGAAAAAGAGGAGAAAGATTTCACTTACAACATATCGAGCATTAGCTGCGTTAAAAACAAACGTTACAATCTCAAAATTTTGTTTAAGCTTCTACCCATAAAACTACGCGGTTGAAGAAAAAATCGTAGGTTTTTTTTAGGAAATTCTATATTTTATAAATAATTTTACTCCACTGAGATATATTTCTGCTTGATCAATTCAGAAATTAAAAATTTTCAGTATGAAAAATTTAAATTTCACTCTTTACATGTCTGTATTGCATCTTAAATTGTTGCTGTCCATTAAACATAGCCCAATAAATTATAACTTTTCACCACTAAAAAGGGTGGTGTGTTTGTTAAATAAAACATAATTAAACAAAAAATCATGATTTCACATTTTAACAGAGCTTTCAGTAATAAGAGAAATATTTGTTGTTCTGTCGCCGCCGTAAAAGAGTTGAACTGTGTATGAAATGGCTACGGCGCCTTTAAAGAACGACAAGACAATAGGCAGTGTTGCCAAAACTATCGAACCAATTCCCGCTAGAGATTAGTATAAAAACGCTAGAAACCGCTAACTAGTCGAAAAAAAACGCTGACATAAACCGCTCAAAAATTTCTTGAACAATTTATTTTTATACCCTTCACCGAGGCTAACTTGGTTTCACAGAACAATAAATATGTCAATCGATCAGATATAGTGTCGAAAGAGGTGCTATTGGGCAAAACACCACGCCTACCTCGAATTTTTTTCATGTCATTTGAAACAATAAATTAACTCCAATAAAAAAAATTAATATACAGGGTGATAGAAAATTAAAGGTAAGAAAGAAACATTACGTGATAAAATTGGCGCTCACCCATATTTTCCGAGTTCCGGGCTCTAAAATTTTCAAATTTTTTTAAATATCAATATGAGTATCATTTTAAAGCTTTTGAAGAGATCTTTAACCCATTAAGAGCCGATAGCATTATTATGTAAAATAATATATACGCATTTTTTATATTTTTTTATTCTCTGTTGTTTTGTTTGTTTGTTTTTTTTTTTTTATTGGAGTTACTTCACTAAGCTAAATTTACATGGTGAAGGGTATATAAGATACTGCATAGCAGAAAATAGCACTCTTACTTGTTTAATACTGTTTTTATGAATAATGCAATAATTGTTCATCTCTAGTTAAGATTTTGATTATCTACACATATAAGTTTCGTTTTGAGAACTGAAATAAATCTTAGAGGTTCCGATTAAGTTTAGAACCTTGTAGTCGTAGCAGTATTTGTTAGCCCGACAGAGACCATATCTAAAGCAACAAAGTAATTATAAAGAGGCATTTCTGATCTTTGATTTAGCTATATTAAGTTGACTAAAAACTCGTTGCACTTCTGCATTAGATCACCGCATACAAAATAATCGCAAGGCAAGCTCAGCTATCTCTTTGAAAGCTTTATTTCCAGCCGAATTTTGATATTCAAAAACTTCGTAACAAAAATATGTAGTATCCATTAGATTATTCCATTTTATATTGAGAGGCATTCTTTTTTCTTTTTTTTTTTTTTATAAATACGTTATTTGCTGATAATTTATCAGTTTTTTTTTCTAAAATATTCCGATTTTCTGGTAATCTAAAATGACAGTTTCCGTTAGTTAGAAAAAGTTTTTATTGGCCTAATTAAAATATATTTTGTTATTTACTTTTGAATTAATTGTTTTATTAGTTTAAAAAAACAAAGCAGAGATTTTTCCATCTCTGCCTTGTTCTATGTATTTATATAAAAGGTTACAAACACATAGTTGAGCTTACTTTGTAACAAACAAAACTTGCGGTAGTTTAAAAACGCTAAAAACCCGCCGACTAAAATTTTTCCAGTTAAGAGAAAAAAACCACCAGGGAAAACCGCCGTTTTGGCAACACTGACAATAGGTTTCCAAACCTGTACGAAGTTCTAGTTATAGCGACTTTAATCGTCTGTATTGTATTAATAGGGAAAAATATGGCAGCGTGTAAATATTAACATATATATGTTATGTTATTCTTTTACTGAGGAACAAACTAGTATTTTTTGTCGCTTAAATCAGATAAATTTTTTAAAACTTAATAATTTAGTGAAGAAACTTTAAAAACAGAATAAGAATTCGTAAAAAAAAATATAAATAGAAAAACGATCACTCAACATTAATATACTCGTCATTCATCGACATAAAAAATAGAAATCAACCAAATTTATCGAAGAGTTTTTAACGCATACCGAATTTCGTTTGACGGCTTAATTGTGTGTTGTCTCACACACGCAAATGTATTTTATTACTGACGACAAATATGGGCAACGAAAAATACGCCGTTCGTCTGAAAAGTGTTAGCTGCGTTATTTTCATTACTTTTGTTATTATTTATTTCTAAATAAATATAAATAGGTTTGTTTTTAAGTTTAAATCTGCAGGTTGTTATACTCATTTATATTAAAACTTATATATTTTCATTATTTTATTTTTTAATTCAATTATTCAATTAATTTATTTATTTATTTTATTTATTATTATTATTGATAAATTTTTATTTCACCCTTAAATTATTCTTTTAATTTGCTATTCCACAACTTTTTTGCTCCAAACTGTTGGCTTTATTCAGCTTATTAAGTTAATGACCACTTTTAATATTTAATTATTATGGAATAACGAGGGCCAATCAGTAAGATGTGGTAAATTCCTTAAATTATCTTAATATACGTCACAAAGCATTTTTACAACTTTTACTCGACTTCTGTAGCGTATAATTCTAGAAAGAGCTTAAGAAATAGTCTCTGCTTAAATTTGAATTTAAACAGGTTAGAGAGTACTATATTCGGTAAAACTACTAGTAGAAAGAAACTTAATTTTAAGGGGGCCTTATACAAGTCGTGACCTTTGAAATTAGCACAAAGTGTATGCACGCTATAGCAAGCACATTATTTTATAATCTATACCGAAATGTCCACGATGTCTTACTCAAAAATGGCATAATTTCCATTGGCATTAGTATGGGCATAGTGCCATTTATGAAAGTGTCATAATGTCTGCACTTAAAACAACAACAGCTTCGCTTGCCAAAGATTTCTTAGATTTTGTGAGCCCAACTCGCTTTTGACCAAAGTATTTTATTTAGAAGATAAAATTTATTTAAAAATTTTTTAATTTATTTATAATTATTTTCTTTTTCCTTAATTAACGCAGTAACGAAAAAAAAAAACAAATTAATGTTTTTTTTCCGAAAACACATTGGCTTCTTGTAATTGCAAGAAGTTGTGGCCTGGCACTGCCTCATTTGCTTTGTTTGGATTAACCTTTTAATCCATTGATTTTTAAATCAACAATGATAAACCGCTAGAAAATTTATCAGGATGGCAAGCAAGGAATTGTTTTCGATCGTAAAAACGTTATTTTTACAAACTTATTGCATCCATCGGTTCCTGGGCCTACTGGTGGATGGATAAACTTTTACCCACTTTGTGGCTTCACTCTGAATGAAGTAAAAGCAATTTTTAAAATCGAATGAGTAATTTTAAGGATAAGGATTAAGATCTCAAAAATAGCATCACCTGTTTAGTAGTCCAATCTATCTAGGAAGTCGATAAAGCTACGTAAAGAAAAACTTTAATTAAAATCAGTTGGACTTTTAAAAACAACTTGATATTTTTCAAAAACTTCGTTGTTTCGTAACACAGTTTTCAAATAAATTAAAAATTAATTTTCTTTTTTTTTCTTTAACGCAGTCACATTTGTTCATGTTATTTAATTGATTTTATTTGCTGGTTTTAATGTATTAAGTTTTGCACTTTTTTTATTTGCCCAATAATCAAATGAATAATAATGCTTTAAAATTTTTTTTAAATTAAATGTTATTGAAAATTATAGAATTAAATATAAAATTTGCACTTTTTGATATTTTAGTTTATTTAAAGGATTTTAATTTTTTGAACAACAGCTCATATTATAGTTTCATATATCCGACGATTTAAAAGATAAGCGTATTTTCCGGAAAGGCACGTCTTTCAATTTTATGTATTAAGCTATGTACAGACGGTTGTCAGATCTAACAATATTGTCAGAAAAATATTCAGAAAATGTCTAACAATCGTGTGAACTTACAATTGTTGTCTGACAATATTGTCAGAAAAACCGTTGTCAGAAAATTGTCAGACTTCTACCTGACAATAAATTGTTAGATATCTTACAATTGTGTGAACGCATTTATTTGCATTGTCAGAACATTGTCAGGCATTGTCAGTATAAAATAAATTGTAACATGTTGGAAATTTTAAACATCTAACAACGATATCATTGTCAGATAAAAGTTAATGAAAAAAAGTGAAAAATTCTTTAAAAACAAACTTAAAATAAAAATTTAAATTAAAATTAAAGCAGAAAAAAAAGAGTTAAAAAAATGGACAGCGACGGTATTTCACGGGATGATTTTAATGGTGGGAAAAAACTTGCCTTTTTCAAGCACTTTGAAAATGGCATATAGCTCTTCAGGAACAAAGCTCGAATAGTTCAAACTGGAATACGGAACAAGTATTGTAGTGACCGACATTTTTCATGACCTATCTTTTGAACCGTCATAAACAAACGCTTGAAAATTAGACAGAATTAAGATAGCTTTTACCGTTGTAATGTTATGAAGGTATAATGTCCAATAAACTTTTAATATAACATTCCATTTCCAAATTATATCGATATCAAATTACCGTGTGACTCTAAATTATTTCAATATCGTGTGACTTTAAATTATTGCAATACCGTGTGACTTTAAATATATTTTGGCATTCTTTAATTATTGCATTTGCATCTCGTATTACCATTACTTTCATGACACCACATTAATATGTAAGAAATTATTATTAATAAATAATATAAAAAGAAGTTGAATAAAAGATATGGGTAGAGTTGTAAAAACGTTGTCGCGACACAAACACCAAAGATTATTGTGTTTTATTTCCTCTATGTATATTTCGAACATATTACATGGCGACCGTGACAAGTGAAAAGTGTTAATTAAGACGTGAACTAAAACAAAATAATTAGTCTTTTTGTTAAAGATGAATGAAAAATTTAAAAGAATGATGAAGTGATTCAAGAAGTATGCATATAAAGTTTCTGTTAAAAATGATAAATTAAAAACAAAACCTTTTAAAAAATATATACTTAAACTAAGCTAAAATGACTTGGTGGAAAAAAATACTGTCAACCATCCCATTGCTAGTAGCAGGCTACGAGGTAGGGAAAAATCAGGAAGAAAACGACAATAAACAATTAGAAAAAATATTGGAAACTATGAAGGAGGACAACGTTGATAAGACAACCGAGGGCATGAGTCACATCGAAATTATGGCTCTGTTGCTAGCAGTAGCAATGGTAATTATCTACCTGGTTAAATTAGTATGCAAAACAATCAAAGATATGCAAAGGGGACAACACCGACAGCCCCAAGTATAAGTGAACCACAGCAAATGTATTATAAAAAAAAAAAAAAACTTTTAACAGTGCAGTAATAAATAAAATAAAATAAATTAAAATATCTTTTATAAATCAAATAATTAATAATTAATAATTCTATTTCATAAATTAATATATTACAAAGTGAACTTATACAGACAGTGAATTGTATAAATATTGCATAAACAGCAGAAAATAAAAATAATAATATATATATAAAAAAAAACAAGAACAAAAGAAGAACTCTGCAAAAATATAAAACCAGCTTCAGAGCTTTAAAACGTGTTTAATTTATAAAAAAAAAAGAGAAAAAATAATAAAGCTAAAAAAAAAAATATAACTATATAAGAAATAAATTTAGTAGAAAACAGTTTCAACATTGCAACAAAGTTTTAATAACAATATAAAAAAAAAAGAGAAGGAAGAAGCATCCCCACGCCATGGGATGTATGCTCTCCACGCCGAGGAGAAGCCAATGTTGTACTCCAGGAACAACAACACCAATATCAACACCAGCAACACCAAAAAAAAAAAAAAAAATGGATAAGTAACAAAAGAAAAATTTATTATAGTATAATTATTTAAGATAGGCAATAGTGTCAAATGCAGAATTTTTTTTTTGAAATATTTTTATTGAAAACAAAATAAACATCTAACTTGTTATAATTAACCTTTATATGACAATATTAATTATTTAACAATAAATTATTAAGAGTACGATTTGGCAAAATATTAAGAGAAAAAGGAAATATAAATATGGGAAAATTATTCCAGTCATATGTCTGACTATAACAGCTGACATTATCAAAACCTGACCCATTGCAAATGCAAAACGCAAAATGCCCTAATTGGGAACAGTTATCTCAACAATTTCATGAAAATCAAAGCAAATTCCTCCGGTCCTTCAAATGTTTAAACAAACAGAAACTGCCTAGCAGAGCAGTAATAGAATATCATCTGCATTTAATAGAAATCCACTTTAATACAATAGTAAATACTTTTAATAACACTGCTTATTACCTTACACCCGAACACAGACAAGAGATTTTTGAATTAATAACCAAATTGAAGACAAAGGTTCAGTCAATAGAGAAACGGTTACAAAAAGAACTAGTAATAATATTCAGGGAGAATGGATGCGTAACTATAACATTGGAGGAGATAGATTATGTGAGCATATTGGAAAACTCGAATATCTGGGAACAGTTTGAAGACATTGACCATGACCTAGCGGACTCAAAAATGGAACCCATTAAATTCATAGAATTAGCCACTAAAATCCTACCGGAATTTGATGGTAAATTTAAGAACCTTCAAAAATTTCTTGATGCTTTGAACCTGTTAGAATCACTGAAAGAAACCCATGAAAATCTTGCAGTACAAATAATACAGACAAAAATCAGCGGGACAGCTCGCATATCAATCAACGATTTAACGTCCATTGCAGCCATTGCAGACAAATTGAAAACGGTAATGAAGGGAGACTCCACTGACATATTAGTATCCAAATTAATGACCGCACGCCAGGGAAGTAAACCAAACAGCGTATATGCCCAAGAAATAGACGAGCTCTCGAAAATGTTATCAAACGCATATATTTCAGATGGCTTACCACCACAAATAGCAAACAAGTATGCCGTACAGGCAACTGTAAAAGCCCTCGCGAAGAATCTAAATAATGATAGAACAAGAATCATCATTGAAGCAGCTACCTTTGATACAATAGACCAAATAACAGAAAAAATTATGAGCACAGATATACACCAATCAAGTGTATCAAATGTCTTACAACTGCGTGGTAGATACCGATGGGGCAGGCAAAGATACCCAAATGGGCGCCTGAATTATAACAATCAAGGATCTCATACATACCGTGGAGATCGTCATTACCAGCAAACTAACAGGGGAAACCCCCGAAGAGTTAATAGACAAAACAATTACCGGCCAAACTCAAATAACAACCACAGTAGAACTAGTAGGCAACATACTAATTCCAGACAGTATGCGGACATGAGGGTTATGAATAGGGTCTCGGGAAACCCCGAGGACCCCCAGATAACACTGGGGGAAGAATAGGACATATCTTGACTTTGAATCTGAACCTCAGTGCTTTTGTTAACCTCTCCCTTACGGGAAGTATACAGGCACTAACATTCTTAATAGATACTGGCGCAGATATCTCCTTATTAAAACATGGGAGTGTTAAAGGACCAATTGATGGTAATATAGTTAATGAATTAAAAGGCATAGGCGAGGGTAGTCAATTCACGATCGGCGTAACTCAAGGTTGGTTGTGCCTCAACAACTTTAAACTAAAACATGAATTTCACGTTGTACCTGATGATTTCTCAATCCCATGCGATGGAGTTTTGGGACTTGACTTCATTAGGGCGCACAATTGTATAATTGACTTCCATTCAAGGGATAACTTCTTGGTAATCTGTCCCATAAATAGCACCATTCAAATGGAAATCCCCATAGTAACAGGTCCGATTCAAGACACTATTGTTATACCACCAAGATCAGAGGTGGTACGGAAAATAAAATTACAACAGGGAATAGACGATATATTTATTCCACATCAAACAGTAGAAAAGGAAGTCTTTATCCCAAATACTATTACAAATCTCAATAGCCCGGTGGTATGCGTAATGAATGTATCTAATTCTTCGAAAATAATATCCTTAAAAAATATAAAATATGAGCCTCTGTCTCAATACGAGACTAAAACAATAGACACAACTATAAAAAATTTTAGGTCTAATAAGATTTTAGAAAGACTGATGGTAAATTGCCCGCAAATTGCAAAGAATGACCTTTTGGCTCTGTGTGCCGAATTTACTGACGTGTTTGGGTTGGAAACCGAACCGGTATCTACAAACAATTTTTATAAACAAAAATTGCGTATAGTGGATGAAACACCGATATATATAAAAAACTATAGAATTCCGGAAACACAGAAAGAAGAGATTGAGAGGCAAGTTGATAAGTTAATTAAAGGTGATTTAGTTGAGCCCTCTGTTTCGCCTTATAACAGTCCAGTGTTATTGGTTCCAAAGAAATCTTTGGAAGGTAGCGGTGATAAGAGGTGGCGTCTGGTAATTGATTATCGACAGGTAAACAAAAAACTTTTGTGCGACAAATTTCCTCTCCCAAGAATAGACGATATACTCGATCAGCTTGGAAGAGCTAAATACTTCTCAACATTGGATCTAATGTCTGGATTTCACCAAATCGAATTGGAAGATGGTTCGAGGGATATTACCTCCTTTTCAACACCCAAAGGTTCATTTAGGTTTAAGAGGTTACCTTTTGGACTCAAAATCTCACCTAACTCATTTCAACGAATGATGTCACTAGCATTTGCTGGTTTAAAACCGTCAACTGCATTTTTGTATATGGACGATATTATAGTAATCGGATGCTCTAAAGCTCATATGATTAAAAATTTAAGAGAAGTTTTTCATACTTGCAGAAAGTATAATCTTACATTGCATCCTGATAAATGCAGGTTCTTTTGTCATGAGGTCACATTTTTAGGTCATAAATGTACGTCCCAGGGAATTTTACCGGACAGTAATAAATACGATACTATTAAAAATTATCCAGGGCCTAAGGATGGTAATGAAACTAAACGTTTTGTGGCCTTTGCTAACTACTATAGAAAGTTCATTCCAAATTTCGCACATTTCAGTAAACCATTAACAAATCTAACAAAAAAAAAAACGCACCATTCCATTGGTCGGATAAATGCGAAGATTCATTTAATTATTTGAAAAACACCCTAATATCTCCACCAATCCTACAGTATCCGGACTTCACAAAAACATTCTACATTACCACAGACGCAAGTAAGTTGGCATGTGGTGCCGTGTTGAGTCAGCAACACGAGGGGACATTGTTGCCCATAGCATATGCATCAAGAACATTCACAAAAGGCGAAAGTAATAAGGCAACTATTGAACAAGAACTTCTGGCCATTCATTGGGCTATTAATCACTTTAGACCTTACGTCTATGGACGAAAATTCATAATTAAAACAGACCACAGACCTCTAACATATTTATTTTCGATGAAAAACCCATCTTCTAAGTTGATGAGAGTGCGTTTGGATCTGGAGGAATACAATTTCGATATAGAATATATTAAGGGGAGAGAAAATTACGCAGCTGACGCATTGTCAAGAATTACCTTTGAAGATATAAAAGCATGTAATGTAATGATGGTAACAACTAGGTCCAAGCAACAAGTGCAGAAAAGAGAGAAAGATAGAGAACAAGCCCAACCAAAAATTTATGAAAATATATCGGCGCGCCAATTTAGAAAGCTTCCCAATATAATAACCCACATCCAAGGATGTGATGTTAAAAGAGGAAGTAAAATTATATTTAAATTTAAAGCTAATGTTTATGTTATTAATGGAAAAATAGACTTAGGTAAATTTTTCCAAGAGCTTGAGTTGCAAGCCAATAATATTCACATTAAAAAATTGCAAATGAGATTAAATGATAAGATGTTTGAAAAGGTACCTATAAAAGATTTTAAAGAATTGGGCAATAAGTTTTTAAAACACATTAAAATAGCGCTTACACCATCAGTTACAGAAATTACAGATGAAACAGAGAAGCAAGAAATATTAAGAAAATTCCACGAGGACCCCCTGCTAGGTGGCCACCCAGGGATAACTCGAATGATTAACAAAATTAGAAGGTATTTTTATTGGAAAAATATTACTAAATATGTCGCAAAGTATGTAAAGGCCTGTGAAACATGTAAACGGAACAAAACAAATAGGAATATTAAACAACCCCTAATTATGACACCAACACCAATGAGACCTTTTGATACAGTAGTGATTGACACGATAGGACCATTACCTATTACCGAACATGGACAACAATACATAATAACAATAGTGTGTGATCTAACAAAATATTTAATAAGCATCCCAGTTCCAAACAAAACTGCTAAAACTGTAGCAAGAGCAATTTTTGAAAATTTATTTCTTATTTATGGACCCGTCCATAAAATTTTAACTGATATGGGTACTGAATTTAAAAATGAAGTACTACAGGAATTATTAAAACTACTTAACATAAACTTAGTAAATTCAACACCATATCATCATGAAACGTTGGGTACAGTTGAACGTTCACATCGAACCTTCAATGAATTTATCAGATCATATGTATCTAAGTCTCTTAATGATTGGGATCAATGGTTACCCTATTTCACTTATTGTTACAACACAACCCCATCAACAACACACAGTTATTGCCCTTTTGAATTGATATTTGGTAAAACTCCAGAAATTTTTTCTTTATTGAATTCAAAAATCATAGAACCTTTATATAATTTTGATGATTATGTTAAAGAAGTTAGATACCGACTCAAAATTGCCAATGAAAATGCAAGATCTGCATTGCAAAACTCAAAACATTTACAAAAACTAAACTATGATAAAAATACAAAGACATTACAAATTAAAATTAATGATCAAGTTTTTATAAAAAATGAGCAAGGTCATAAATTAGAAAACGTTTATAAAGGTCCATATAAGGTAATAGAAGTCGATAACAAAAACAATTGCACTTTACAAATTGATAAAAAGAAAGAAATAATAGTTCATAAAAATAGGCTTAAATTAGCAACTATATAAACATATATGAAAAAAAAGAAAACTAAATAGTCGAAAGAGAAATACATAGTAACAAGTATGTTAATAAAATAACACAGTAAATAACAAAAAAAACTATAAAATAAGAAAAAAGGTAGAATAATAATAATTTATTTTTAAGATATCAAATTAAACTACAAGAATTTATATAAACAAAATTTTATGAATTAAGCAAAAATATATACATATATATGTATATACATATGCAAATACTCTTATTTTTTATTAATTATTTAAATATTTTTTTTGGTAAATAAATATAAATTATAATTATTTCTCTTCAAGAAATGCATATTATATAGCATTTGTAAAGAAAGCTCTTATGGCTGCCATCTGATCAATGTTCGCTATAAGACCTTTCTATTTAAGAGGGGTGGTGTTATGAAGGTATAATGTCCAATAAACTTTTAATATAACATTCCATTTCCAAATTATATCGATATCAAATTACCGTGTGACTCTAAATTATTTCAATATCGTGTGACTTTAAATTATTGCAATACCGTGTGACTTTAAATATATTTTGGCATTCTTTAATTATTGCATTTGCATCTCGTATTACCATTACTTTCATGACACCACATTAATATGTAAGAAATTATTATTAATAAATAATATAAAAAGAAGTTGAATAAAAGATATGGGTAGAGTTGTAAAAACGTTGTCGCGACACAAACACCAAAGATTATTGTGTTTTATTTCCTCTATGTATATTTCGAACATATTACAGTAATAACAAGTATAAATATTCAATATAGAAATCATTTTATTTCATGTACATATATGATGGTTGTAAAAAGACCTCTGATATTTACAAAGAATCTGTATAGCTAAGTCCTCCAAAATCGCAAGAATAAAATTTGATAATTTGGTGTATGTGACCAAAACTTTGAACTGTTATAGATAGACAACTGAAATTTACAGGGAACTTGTATTGATAAGTCCGCTAAAAGAGCAAATATCCAATTTGAATTCATAAATTAAAGGAATTTATAAATAAGGGGTGTCCCAATAGTTGATGTATGTGGCCAAACTTTTGAACCTTTTTAGACAAATAGCTAAAATCTGTTTTGAAGTCGGTTTTTTTATATTCGCTAAAAACGTAAGATGTTAGAATCGTTGCAGTTTCTTCGTTTTGATTAATATATTTGTTAATATATTTCTTTTGATAAAAATTTGTACCTTTTAAAAAAATTTACATTAAAATTAATTTAAAAACATTTTCTATTGAATTTTTTAATTCTGACACTTGGCAATTCTTACTATCGTGTGAACTACCAATTTGTTGTCTAACAATGTTGTCAGAAAAATTTATTGTCAGATAATTTTCTTACAATGGAATTGATAGTTTTCTTACAAATGCCTTGCAATCGTGTGAACTGACAATTAAATTGTGTTTACAATTTTTATAGCCTCGTCATTGTCAGTACATTGTTAGATCTGACAATATTGTAAGACCTGACAACCGTCTGTACATAGCTTTAGTTTTTATGAAACTTAATTAAATTTTTATAAAAAATTTGCAATTCCTAAAGAAAAATCGGCTTAGCCTAACAACACGTAAGAAGCCAACAAGAGAAAATACTGTCGAAATAAAACCGTAATTAAAAAAAATTTTAATAACAATCAATTGACTCTTAGTGAAAACTAGTGCAAAAATAACAAAATGTCAATAATGCAATTTAAATAGATGAATTTATTTAATTCCAGTGAGTTCATGTGTGTATTTTCGCAGTATTAACAGTAATTTAAAATGTATAAATGTATGAGTGAGTATTAAATTACACTCGTGTCTTTGCTACTGTTCGCAAACAAAATCAGTTATTTATAAGCATTAGCAGTTGCTTGCATATTTATAGGGGCATTCATGTTTACTTTTACAATGAGGTAGTTGCCAGATTTGACGATCTTAAAATTTTGTTAAATAACGATTCCATTTTATATTTTTATTTCAAGTATGTTTGTTTTCGTTTTTATTAAATCTTTCTCATGCATTATGACTCGGTTTGTAATGTTAACTCTGAAGTAGAAGAATTACGCATAAATCGACATAAAAAAATTTTTGGTTTGTTCAAAAATTTTAGATTTTTAGATTTTTTACTTTATTGATTATAATTCTTATTCAATCAATTTTATTCGATGCTTGGTTATATTCAATTTCTACACAAACTTTGGGTAAAATCCACCGACGAACTTATTAAGCAGTTGCTAAATGGTAATTTTACTATCCATTGTGCTACTTATTTTTTGATGATGGATATTTTGTGAGAATATCACAGCATTAGTTTGTTTTTATAAAATCGATATTTTTTAGTGATCAAAATTGATTAATGTAAAGAACTTTACAAACAAAAAAAAAAAAAAAAAAAAAAATTATAGTTGAGTTGACAATTTAAGAACAATACGGAAAGCAATTAATAGTCTCCTTTTGTTCGAGGTATAATTTCTACTCTCTTGAGTTAGTTGGTGATTTCCTATGATTAATGCTCACATTCGAGATCAAAATTAACTAATATTTTTAACAATTTGAAAATAATATAACTCGATGAAAAGGAGTCAATGCTTTATTCTCATTAAACACGTTCAAAAAACGATTAAGTAAATAAATGTAAATAAAATGTATGGGCTTGTTAACAAAAAACATGTGTTAACTGGAGTTACCTTGGGAAGTACCTCTCTGTATTTAGTGAAGCTTTATAGATTCTTTTATTAGTTCCATTCATTTAACAGAAAAGAAGGAACGTGAACTTTACACATATATTTCTAGAAATAATAAAGGTTTTCTGGTATTTATAGCCTGCATTGTAGCGACAAGGCGCTTCTAGGCTATGCGCAATTTATCGTGTACTTATTCACCCTGGATCCTAATTGTATGTACATTTGAAAACGGATCTTTAAAAATGTAATGAGTAAACATTTATTATGATTACAGTAGCGCCTACTACCGTTTGTAAGTGCAACAAAACTCCCTTAAGCAAGAAAGAAATATTCATAAGCACAAAATTTGACTTAAATTATCTGCTGGTTTTAGAAATAGCGTAAATGAACAAAGATATACAAATTCTTTTCTTTGGAAGCCTGTAGATCCAATTTAAATCAAATTAGTTTATTATTACCACATTAAATTACGGTTTAGAGGATAAGAGTAGTTACCCTCAAAGTTGTAAAGAGCATATTTTTAAATTACATTTAAGAAGTTGTACCGGTTAGGCGATTTTTATGAGTTTGATCACCAAAAAATAAGTAAAAAATTCTATTAGTTATTCGTTGCAAATAACCAAATTTTAAACTGACGATTTTTATGCCTTAATACGAATTTTAGGTGGCAACTGTGATTGGCATGCAAAACGTTTGCTCATTAGTATGCAATGCAAATAGAAGATACCTCTGCATATGCTTTGTGTGTGTGTGTGTGTGTGTGTGTGGAAATGTTAGGAAGTATTATAATTTGAAATAATAACAAGAGTGTTCGATGGGTGTGATAGTAAAACAGTCAACAAAAAAGTAAACAAATAAATAAATCAAAGTAAAGAAAACAAAAAAACTTATTGATCACGTTGTTTAAATCTTAAGTTGTGTAAATAAAAATGTGTTTCGAAATTCACACAAGATTTGAATTAATTAAACACAGTTTCCAATTTTAGAATAAATAATCTTAAAACGGCTTAAGTTCGTATATTAAAATTTTGAATATTTTCATTATTATTTGTGTGTTAATTAAAAAAAGAAACAGTTAAAATTAGACACTAGCGGAATGTTATGCTGCACCGCTTCATCTATTTCACCAACTAATTTTCGTAATATAAATTTTGGTACAGGAATTTCACACATAACCCGAAACTGTAGGGCAGCTAAACGACTTCTCTATCGATCTCTTGATTGGATTGGCTTAGAACTTTGACGTTTGGTTAGCAGGAAATTCTTCGCCATTTCGCTTATATCCGGATTAGCACTGTCGCTAATTAATCTATCAAGTCGCCTAAAAATTTCCTCGATAGTTTTACAACCTTAAGGCTATTCCTCTTCCATCTAAACTCTGGCCAAGAACGCTGTTTGCTGTCGTTGAAACAGCTCTAGTGCTGTCGAAAGAGCTTCGCTAACGGAAAAACTTCCCATTTGCATGAGTATGGGATCAAGCATTAATTTTTCACAGAAACGAATACCAATTGGTGTTTCTGTTATTGGAGTCGACTGGTTTACTCCCAATTGGGCAGATTCACTCATTCCTCTCGCATTCAACTTTCTTGGCCGCTCAAATTTCACAGATTGACCGCTCCCAAGAAGGTTGATGGGAAAACTAAAGGATGTGAACCATAAGCTTTGGCGGAGGAAGACCCTCTGCATATAGCTTCATTATACTTTAATTTCTCCTATTCCAAGGCGTAGTTCTTCGTGTACTTGTCTGTGACTTAAATGATATTTTACACTTATGGCACACGAATATTGGAAAAAAATACTTCATTGACCTCTTTTGCGTCTTTAAAGTATTCTGTTTTACTTTGTTTCTCTTTCTTATTGAGCCAGAACCTTAGGCAAATGCAACCTAGCCATACCTTTGCGATCGTCATCGCAAGAAGAAAGCTGCGTCACCGGAAAATGCCACCTGATGGTTTTTTTATATAAACTTTAAATTGTTTTACTGATTGACTCTTAAATGCAACATTCAATATATGAATGACAAAAGATCTACCGCAAATCATATTTTGCAGCGCCTAAATACATGCTACGAAAAATGTATACTGGGAATTTTTTTAAAGTGTCTACACATTTTTACTCTTTAACCGTTTGAGTGCGGCGAAGCGCTATCGCGCTTCGCTTGTTATATGCTAAAAATGCGGAGGAGCGCGATCGCGCTTCTCTTGTCCAGCCAAGAATGCGGAGACGCGTGACCACACCGCTGTTCGTTAGTATACTTTTCGTATTAATTGAGAACAGTTGTATTTATATTTATTGCATTTATTATTAATTTCTATTGTATCACCATCTACGGCACTACTAAATTTTACTACTGTGTTTTATTTATTTATTTGTGGTAAAAAACTTTGTATTATTTTAGAAGAATTAAAAATTGTTTTCTTTTTTTTAACAAGTGTTATACTGATAATTACAAAAAGCACTATGCCAAATTCTGATTCATCTGAAAGTGACTATGATATGAGCAGTAATGATGAAGAGTGTAGTAATGACTTTGAAACTGATAGTGGAAGTGATATTATCATTCCTTCTAAGAGATTACGAATTATTAGTGATAGCAGTGATGATGAGGAAGTAACTGCAAGTGCCTCCGATGGCGATAACATCGATGAATTTTTACCGGTAAACACAATATTTTCGAATGAATCGAATAGTTTTTTTGAAGTACCCGGTCCAAAAAATGCCCCTGCTTCTGATGCGAAACCAATTGAATATTTCAATAAATTTTTTTCAAATTCGCTCTTCACTACAATGGTAACGGAAACGAATCGCTGCTATGCTGAGCAGTTTTTGAATTCCGGAAAAAAATTGAAACGACGTTCACGCGCAAAGTCTTGGGTACCAGTAACTGTTACAGAAATGAGAGCATTTGTTGCAGTTTTATTAGAAATGGGCATTACAAGACGACCTTCAATACACTCCTATTGGAGTAAAGATTCGAGAAACATCCCGTGGTTTGGAAAAATGTTTAGTAGAGACAGGTTTCAATTGATTTTGAACTTTTTCCATTTAGTAGACAATAACAATTTAGCACCACCAGGAGATTCAGGTTACGATCCGTGCGGTAAATTCAACTTTTTAGCAGATTACGCCAATAAAATTTTTCGCGAACAATATACACCACACCGCCAGTTGAGTATAGACGAATCATTAGTTGGTACTCACTGTCACTCTATTATAAAGCAGTATCTTCCTAACAAAAAACACCATAAATGGGGAATCAAGTTCTGGATGATTTGCGATTCTGTTTCAAATTATTGTTTGGGATTTTCTTGTTATCAAGGTGCAAAATCAAGCGATGATAAAAATGAAATAAATAGGAATGGTCTCGGATATGTAGTGGTTGAGAAATTGTTATCACTCGGAAATTACTTGAATAAAGGATACCATTTATTCATAGATAATTTTTTCACAAGCATACACCTTGCAAAAGGATTGTTAGAGAAAAATACATATCTAACTGGCACCATTCGAAGAAATAGAAAATACATTCCAAATGAGGCAAAATTTGCACAGGTTGGTCAGCCAAAATATTTCAAAAATGACAAAATACGTATGTGCTCTTTCCGAGACAAACAAACTAAAAAAAATCCCGTCATATTGATATCCACAAATTGCACAACAGGAAATATAACCGTAACAAAGAAAAAAGGTAATTTTCAATCTGTAAAGGAAAAACCAATTATCATTCACAATTATAATCAGTTTATGAATGGAGTAGATGAATCCGACAAAATGTTATATACATATCTCGATGAAAGACGGACTCTCAAATATTGGAAAAAAGTTGTTTTCAACATTTTTGTTAGAATGGTGCTAAACTCTTACATAATATACTCAGAGAATTGTCTGGGTAAAAAATTAACACGACTGCAATTTACTTCAAGCATAATTCATGCTATAGAGAAGGAGTGGTTAGCAAGCAAAAATGAAACTGCAAGTCCAATAAGTAAAAAGTTTGCTTTAGAAAAATTGCCAGGACGAAACTTGCGACAGTGTGAGGTTTGCAGCAAAAAAAATGGAAACGGAATTAAACGATCCAATTTAATTTGCGCTGTTTGTAAAAAAGGAATTCATGGCGTTTGTGCAGCAAAACACTCATGTAATAAGTGAGAATAAAAAACATTTTTGTTAGTAAAAATTACTTGTTTTATAATAATTAAAACTATTTTTATTATTTTCCAAAAAAAATAATTACGCATTTCATTCCGCACTTTTAGCATATACGTAAAAAAATTCTTCCGCACTCAAACGGTTAACAAACAACAAAAGTATAAATTTAAAAATTTGTTGAATTGGTTGAAATAACACAAATTAAACTATCGAAAAAAAAAACAAAACAAAAATATCCATTCTTGTAGAGAGAGATTGTAATAAAATACATATTTTTAAAATGACAATTTTGCTGATAACAATTTAATGTAAATTCGTTGTAGTTTGCAAAACAAAAGCAAAAGTTACAAACAAATAGTTGTTAAACAAAATTTGTTTTTGTGTAAAATGATAAAAATCTTGCTTTAAAACAATAAATATATTCTTTTTTTACAAAAACAATGATTTTAATTTAATAAAATACAGAGTTTTATAAAATATATTTAAATTGTTTTTATCTTTTTTTGGTGAATCAAATAAATAATTGGAAACAAAAGGAAAGCACAATAAGTGCAGCTACTGAGAATATTTTAATACATTTTTAAAACAAAAATATATATTTAGGGTGATTTGTGCAAATAATATTGTTTAACAGAAATTGCATATTTTGCTGAAGTTTTGAATTTTAAGCAAACTTTTAACATTTTGATAATTGAGCTGGTTTTTTTTTTAAGTAGTATAAGTCAATTTTTTATATATTGTGATATTTGGGGGTTTGCGTTTAAATCAATTTAAAAATATTGGCCAACTTTAATGAATTCGAGTAATGTTTTTTACACTATACACCTTTTAAATTTTATTATGCAATAATAATTACTAAAATAACCGATTTTATTTTTTTGCTCCACATGGAGTTATGCCACTTTTAAAAATAACATTTTAGAAAAAATAAAAACAGAAACAAATTTAAGTCCATATTTGATTGATATAAGCTTTACTGAAATAATTTTTTATGTAAAAAGTAACAATTAGTATGAAGACATTAATATACACTTCGTCTTTCAATAAGAAAAAGATATTTTGTACTTAATTTTCTTTAACGTTAGCATATTGAAGTATTTATGGTGAACAGGCGGTACACAAGGTGATAAACTTATATCGCTATATTTCTCTCTTGTTATGCTCCATGAAGTATTATAATGTGGTAACAGTTTAATTTTGCTAAAGGTTTTTGGTCTTTCCTTTTTCCACCAAAAAAAAAAATCCACACTAATCTTATAAATAATTTTATATGGTTCGTTCTTTTTAAACCTCATCCAACATATTTTAAGGCAGTTTAACATTTCCCTGTCCTATTTTTATACCCTTCACCACAAAACGTGAAAGAAGGCTATATATAAGTTTGTCATTCAGTATGTAATTTCTACAACATCTATTTCCGACCCCGATCCGATCAGATATATTGTCTAGAAGAGGCAATATAAAACGGAAATAAGTAAGAGTGCTATATTCGGTTATGCCGAACTTTGTATACCCTTCACCATCTATGTAAATCTAGGTTAGTGAAGTAATTCCAATCAAAAAAGCAAATATGCGTTAAGCACTTTAAAAAAGTTTTAGTATTCTCTTACATATCTCTTCAAAGGCTTTAAAATGATACCCATATTGATATTTTAAAAAATTTTAAACTTTTAGAGCCCCGTAACTCGGAAAATATGGGTGAGTGACAATTTTTTAACTTGGTGTTTTTTTTCTTATTTTTTAATTCTCTATTGCGCCAGATGTTTATTTTTTTGATTGGAGTTACTTTATTGTTCCAAGTGACATGAAAGCACATGGACCGATCATGCTAAATTCCACCTCTTTCGCAACAGTATCGGATTGATTGACACATTTATTTATTTTTTTATTTATTATTATTTTTTTTGTAAAACACGGACGGACAGTCGGACATCGCTCAATCTACTTCGCTATGCATAAGAAGTCAGAATATATGTACTTTGTGGGGTCGGAAATGGATATTGTAGAAATAACACACAGAATGACATACTTATATATGCCTTTTTCCACATTTCAAAGAAGAATATATAATATTGCTGAAATAGTTGGAGTTATAAGGCTCAAAGTTTTGAAGGTTTCTGATTTAGCAATCATTAATGTAGCTATTGTACTAGTAAGATGGTCAGTTTTTAACCGACTTCAAAAAAAGAAGGAGGTTATACAATTCGGCTGAATGTTGCTTTTTTTTAATATTTGTGCCTCCAGAACTCACTCATTTCTGATCCTTTTTAAAAACAGTCTTAAAAACAGTTCATAATCTTAAAAACT
This sequence comes from Gymnosoma rotundatum, assembly GCA_916610165.2. Lineage (NCBI taxonomy): Eukaryota > Metazoa > Arthropoda > Insecta > Diptera > Tachinidae > Gymnosoma > Gymnosoma rotundatum. The sequence continues at coordinate 124,464,583 of OU744336.1, read as the reverse complement.
AAAGGGTGTCCCCATACAACATACATATTTTTTACGTGTATTATAAACTTTAAAGGGCGGTTCTGTAAAATTTAAAATGACTGCGTTTTACTATAGGACCCAATAACAAAAAGTTATACAAAAATAAATCTAAAAATTAAAGGGTGCCCCCATAATTGATGTAAACTTACTTATATGGGTCTATTTTTTGAACCGTTATAGACAAACGCTTGCAAATTGGACAGAATGTCAAATGCTATGGGCGTAATTGTAACAAGTATTAATATTACAAATTATAAATTAAAGGGTGTGCCAATAGTTCATGAAATTTGATGTATGTGGCCATACTTTTGAACAAGTGTAGACAGACGCTTGAAATTTTCAACGAACCTGTATTGCTAAGTCCGCTATAACAAAAAGTATAAAATATGGATTTGGAAGTTAAAGGGTGTTCCAATAGTTAATGTAATTTTGAGTATGTGACAATACTTTTGAATCGTTATAGACAGAACGCTGAAACTTAAAAGAGACCTGTATTTCTAAGTCCGCTATATCAACGAGTTTATAATTTGTGTCCCAATAGCACAGTAGCGCATTTTTCAACTTCATAATCTTGAACCAATTGAGACCCCCAAAATCTGATAGCCTATGATGGTAGAAGAAAAACCCTAGCTGGGTTTTCAATTATTAGCTAAGGTTTTTTTTTAATTCATTTTTGAAGTTTTCGACTGGGAGGTGGATTTTAGTACAATTTTCAAAAAACATGTACTGATTCTTAAGTCTATATCTCGCGAACTATTCGAAATATTGCATTTCTCTCTTCAGCAAATTTTTACCTCTCGATTAGGTCTAAAAATTTTGCCTTGAGATAAAATCAGAAAAACAACAACATCTTACTCAAAATAGTAAAACTGCCAAAATATTTTTATTGTTGATGGGAAATATAAGGACACTTCAAATGTTTTAAAATAGATACTTGAAAATATTGATGATTTGGTTTCTAAATATACATGTATTGAACATTAGTCGTCGCTTTCGGAGCTAGTTTCATCATCTGAACACATGTTAATGACCATTTCGCTAGTCTTATTTTCGTATGAAAATACTTTGTGGCTAGACCAGCATATTTCCCCAAGCATAGCATCTATTTGTTTCCCTTTGAACCGCTTTTCCAGCGGGATGGTTACTTGATGAAAGCGTTCACCTTGCTCGTCAGATTCCGTGGGCAATTGCTTTTCAAACTCTGCCAAATGATTATTTAAAAAGTGAAGTTTTAATGTCATGGTCACACCGATTTTTTGGAATGACTTAAGCATGTTTCTTATTAGTACTATCCATTCGTCGTCTCGATTTTTTCCTAAGATTCTTTCTATCACTGCCTTAAGTGCGTTCTAAGCAATGAAGTCGTTTCCATGCAAAACCATATTAAAATCTTCACTTTTTAGCAACTTTCGGATGTCTGGTCCATTAAGTACACCTGTTTTAAGCAAAAAAGAAACAATCACAAAAAATAAATATAAATTTTAACATATTAGTTAAGAAGTACTTACCGGCTTTAATTTTTTGATCACTGAGTCTTGGGAAAATCTTCTTAAGGCACTGAAATACGTTGTCCATATTTTTCGTTACCGTCTCTATAAACTTCTTCGTTATGCCCAACTTAATATGCAGTGGTGGCAACAATATGTCAGTTATATTTTTTATTAGTGGCTCCGCTGTCATCTCTAAAGTGGCATCTTTCACTCCCGACTTTCATTTTTCCCAAGTATGCGAGCAGTGATCTACTTTTGCTCTTGTGTTCCAACGGCACAGAAAGCAATAATACTTTGGCCAACCACCTTACCAAAATTTCCATTGTTGCATAGCATTCCTTTAAGTCTGTGCTAAAGGCTAAAGGTATTGAGGGCTTCAGATTCGTTTTATGCAGTAACACTGCTTTTAAGCTACTGACTGAGCTGTCGATGAACAGTCGCCAGTCTTCAGCGATATATTATATTCCCATTTCATTGACTAATCCTTTTATGTTGTTGCAGTAGGCATAAGAGTTTTCGTCGTTAACGCTGTAAAACTTTTGAAATTGTGCCTGACGGCTGCGGTGTATCGAGGTCTTAACATCAGTGTCCGTTACCTTTTTTCGTTTAAGAAATGCGGATAAAAATTCTGATTTACGCTTTGACAAACCTAACTTGGCGACAACATAGTTCATTTCGCTTTGTGTTACCAGCTCAGGCTTGCTGATTGTTTTTTCAGGCTCGAAGAGTGGATCAGCCTCCACATTGTCAAACGTTTCGGCAGTCCATACAGTTGCTCTATCTGGACTGCATTGTCTCGGTGGTATTGGTGGTGGGTTGGATTCGGAATGTTCTTTCGGGAGAGAAGCATAAGGACCAGGAATGTACACTACATTTGACATTCTTTTTCGATTCATTCCGCTTTTGAAATGTATGCATCCGTAGCACGTATTTTCATCGTGGCCCTTTGGGTCCGTCCATATTACTGGTGTTGCATAAGGCAGTGGGCCTGGTTTTCTATTTATCCAGTTGAATATGTAACAAAAACAACGTCTGCATACTACATCTGGTGTCCACGAAAAATGGAATAAGTCCAACTGGTCAGAATAATATAACAGGTACGCTTTTCTAAATTCATCAGTAAAATTAGTTTTTTGCGTTTTCATTGAACGTTTGGGTACATAAATACCACAAACGTAGCAAAACAGGTTCAGCTTCCAACACTTTTCCATATCAACTTTTTCTTTCCGCAATGTATTCCGTAATATCTAAATTCCCCAGATTTGTTTAATTCCAACGTGCAATCAAAACAATGTAAATTATTTGACATTTGAAAAATGCCGTTATTTTGCGCCAAAAAATAATTCAAACGGACGGTGTTTACACTAAAAAAAAATAATCAATTCGGTTCAGTACCGATAGTGGGGTAATCTCAATTTTTCTTATATAAAGTACAAAATAATGGATATTAGAATGAATTAGTTAAGCGCTAAATTAATAGCATTAAGCCTTCTGAGAATCAAAATCAATCGCAAACTGTGCTTGATTTCAGAATTTTTGGTATTGATCTTATATAAAAATTTTGTAAAAAATTTATCCAAACTAGGATTGATTTCAGAATTTTTCGGATTAATTTTATCTGAACCCGAAAAAGCAAGTCCAAAATTTGAATCAAAATCAGTAAATCCAAAATTTTGATCATATCAAAAATTTGTCCTATGACTTCAACCTAAAAAGGTTCAAGTCAAAATAACTTCATTTGGAATGACACGCATAATGTTGTTGTTGATGTTTTTTTGATTTTGACTCAAGGCAAAATTTTTAGACCTAATCGAGAGGTAAAAATTTGCTGAAGAGAGAAATGCAATATTTCGAATAGTTCTCGAGATATAGACTTAAGAATCAGTACATGTTTTTTGAAAATTGTACTGAAATCCACCTCCCAGTGGAAAATTTCAAAAATGAATTAAAAAAAAACCTTAGCTAATAATTGAAAACCCAGCTAGGGTTTTTTTCTACCATCATAGGCTATCAGATTTTGGGGGTCTCAATTGGTTCAAGATTTTAGTGCTGCACTGTGTAGTTGATATAATATGATGTATATGGCCGGACTTTTGAACCGTTGTAGACAGACAGCTGAAATTTACAAGGGACATGTTTTGCTAAGTCCGCTATAACGCGAATTAAGTAACTAAAGGGTGTTCCCAAAATTTATGTAATTTGTTCTATATGGCGGTATTTTTTGAACCGTTATCACAAACACCTTAATTTTTTTGGTATAATAAGAATTATAAAAATTTTATATTATAAATTAAATAGTTGATACAATCTGATGTATATCGGCAAACTGTTGAGCCATTACAGACATACGGTTGAAATTTAGACAGAAACTGATTGCTAAATCTACTACAACAGCAAGTATATAATTTGAATTTGGTAATTAAAGAGTGACCCTATTGTTGCTGCAATTTGATGTATATTGCCAAATTATTCAACAGTTGAAAAAGTATAAAGTTTAGAGATATAAGGGTGTCCCAATAGTTAATGTAACCTAATTTATGTGGCCACACACTTCAGCTGTTAAAGGCAGACAAATGAAATCTGTTTTGAAGTCGGTTTTTTTTTCGCAAGAATTATTATAAGTTTTAGTTGGCAAAATATTCCGTGGTTAAAAGCTGCGTGCCATTGCTATTCAAAAAGTTAGTAGGTAGAACATTTTTTTATAAATCCAATTAAACTTTTTTGAAGAGAATAAGTTTCGATAAAATTTACAATTTCAATACTTCTGTTATTAAAGGCAAATTTGAGTTGTATTTGCTTTGACAGATGCATATTTCATCCGGGACTTCTCCCAAATTCTTAAATTGTAAAAACATAAAAAATTGTTGCATAAAACAACAACAACAACTTTATTTTGAGCTCATTTGTTATATGGGATTTTGAGAGCATTTGCAAGTCGGTACTCTTAGTGATAAACCGAAAAACGATTATCAAAAGTTTCTTGCTTCAAATAGTAAAACTTTTTCCAGTCATATTACTACATTTCATGTCTGTACCAAAAAAAACTTCGCCAGATACATATAACAGAATTATACATGTTACGTGCAGTCTTTAAAAGTTACTGATTAACATGTCAGTTATTAAATTTGTAGTCGGTCCCATACAGTGTTGCCAAAACAGTGGTTTTCCCGCTAGAACTGGTGGTTTTTTGTTATCAAAAGCGGGAAGTTAGAAAAAAAACCGCTAAGTGGGGGTTTTTCAGCTGGGAAAAGTTTTACTTGACGGATTTTTAGCGTTTTTTAAGCTACAAGAGACATTAACTGTCTCTCCCTTGTTTTTTTTTTAACTCTTAAAACAATTAATCTAAAGGTAAATAACGAAATATATTTTAATTGAGCCATTAAAAACTTTTTTTTAACTAATGGAAACTGTCATTTCAGATTAACAGAAAATCGGGACATTTTAGAAAAAACTGATGAATTATCAGTAAATAACGTATTTATAACAAAAAAAAAAAGAGGATGTCTGTCAATATTTGGAACAACTTTGAAACAATTTTAAATCAGCTTAATAATATATATGCTATACAATGGAATATTCTAATGGATACTACATATTTTTGGTACGAAATTTTTGAATATCAAAATTCGGGTGGAAATAAAATTTTCAAAGAGCTAGCTGAGTTTGCCTTGCGATTTCTATGCATGTCATGGTCTAATGAAAAAGTTGAACGAGTTTTTATTCAACTTAATATAGCTTAATCAAAGATCAGAAATCGATCGCAAACCGATATTGTAAATGCTTTTTTAACCGATAAGTATGTCAAAGATATAACAATAGTATTATGTTCCAAAAAACCAAAACAAAAATACGTGCTCTTCTTGCGTTATCTTCATGATGGCAAAAAAAAACTGAAATAAAACACTATTACAACCAAACGAAAGCTAGAGTTAATGCGCTTGACTAATTAGTTGCTATCTACACATGTATGCGCATGACTACGCGATCAAATGTTTGTTGCCTTATTTTCAAATATGATAGACGTATCACCAAGTAACTCCAAAGTTATTTGCACTGATATGCATCCTACCTAGAATTTCGAAACCAATTTAGACACAGGCTTTATCTGTTAGAGTTGGCAGATCAGCTACTAAAGGAGCACATTTTGTGAAGAAAAGTTTTTCCACATGGACTATCAGCAAGAAATCTTGTTAAAAATATAAAGGAACAAATTGATCGCACAGGTGCCTCGCAATGTTCTATACAAAATAGTACAAATTCACCGTTGTCCAGTAATTTACCACATAAGCGACAGCGATGTTGCACACAAATCCTTAAGTCGGCATAACAAATATTGCTTCGATTACTCCGAAAAAATTTGTAAAATTAATTGGAACGTCTAATATTTATTCCAGCTCTCAAAACGAAACTAAAATGTAGGGATAAGCAAAATCTTAACTAGAGATGGACAATTATTGCCATATTCATCAAAAATAATAAAGTTTATTTTATGAATACGACAGTTAGTATTACAAAACGGTATTAAAATATAAATTGTTCATACAATTTTTTTAACGGTTTATATCAGCGTTTTTTTTTCGACTAGATTGCGGTTTCTAGCGTTCTTTAAAGTTATATCTAGCGGGAATTGCAACACTGGTCTCAGAGAAACGAATTGTTTTTATTGCTTCTTCTTTTTAATTTTTCTTCCATGCATGGTAACACTGCATTATATTTTTAAATTTTAGCAACAAGTTACTTTTTACTGACAATGAAAATTAGTTTGCATTACCAGTAAATTTTACATATAACTGAAATTTAATTTACATTACCATTAAAATCCCACTGGCTACTGCATTTTGTGAAAATGTTTATTATTTATTTAACGTAAAAATAATAAATAATTATGTGTGGTATAAATGTTTATTACATTAATAAATGAAAAGTTTTTTTCTATTAATGCAAATTAAATTTCAGTAAACTTTACTGATCACTGATTTATTTTTAATAATTAGTCAAAATTTATTTGTAATGAAAATTAAACTGCAGTAAAAATTTACTGATTGCCTTAAAATTTTTCAGGAATCAGTAGAAATTTTTTTTTGATAATGATAATAAATTGCAGTATTATTAAAATTAAATTTGCTGCAGTTTTATTGCTGCTTTAGAATGACCATCTATGTTTCCTTTAAATATTTAATTTAACAAATTCCACTTATAAAATTTTTCTTGACTCACACCAAATAAAATATTTTTTCCGAAATTGAATAAAATTTTAAATTCCCACACCTCCACCCTGCAAATCCAAAAAATAGTTTAAGGAACTGTTTACATAAATATAATAAAGCCTTTGGCTTTACTGCACGAAAATGAATATTGCATACAATTACGTGCATTTGTGTACAAATAAATGGGTGTGTGTTTTGTTACAATTGCAAAAATAAGCAAAAAAAAAAAAATGGATTGAAAAAAATTTAAACATATTCTGTTGAGGATATTGAGGATGTGCAACTGAATGCGGATTTCCATTTCAACCAACATGTTTTTTTCAACATGTGGCCATACTTTAAAGCATCACCAAAAAATGAGAATATGTTGTGTGTGTGTGTTCAAATGTACACGCAGAAAAAAGAACTATGAAATGCATTCACTGCACTTAAGAGGAGGAAAGAAAATGAATTTCTTTGTGATTTATTTAAGATTTAAATATTAAATAAAGAATAAGGTCGTTTAACAGAAACCCGTTTAAAATTAACTCTGAAGATAGAAAGTTAAAAGCAAAATTTTCTCAATTAAATTAAAAAACGTAAATATTAACTTTCAAAGTGGAAAAATGAAAAATAAAATCATAGTTGATTATTGTTGCTTTTGCATAAACTTTGCTCTGTGTCTTTACTTTATTGTTTGGAAAAAAATCTTTAGTTTATTTAAAATGTTTGTGAGAAGTTTCCTGAAGAGCTAAGTAAGCGATAGCGAAATGGCCATCGAGACTTGCTTTCACCCTCAATAATCAATATTGGTGATTTAATTAATTAATTGGAATGATAGAAAATAGCACGAAGAAAGATTTCTTTTTGAAAATAAATATTTATAAGACAAAATTGTAATTTCATATAAAATAGAATAAATATTAACGCTACTTTTATGCCTGAAAAATGATGCTCCCTAATCATAAACAAAGAATAAGAACAAATAATTCACTACGATTCAAGGGTCCTCTTGGCCATTCCTTAACATTAATGGGTACTGAATATTTTATGTGAACACAATACTTCTCTGGTCAAGATAGAACACATTTTGAGACACATGATTTCCCCGTTTTTACTATTACATGCGCCCTAAATTGTTTTATCTGCTTTTACACTGCGACTACCTTTTACTAATATAGATCCCGAGGGGCTTGAACTGCTGTTTTCTAAAAAATTTTCTTTATTCTCGAAAGACTTGCTGGGACTTATACTCATGACTTGTGACCTTCTGCTTACCAAATAAGCGTGTATAGTTACTTTATAAGTCACCGCAGCTGCTTTTCATTCAATTTAAACTACACTGTTTTAATGGCGGAAGAAACAACTTAATTAGACATTACAATTCAACAGTTTTTATGGAGAGCATTAGTTGTTAACTTTTGTTGTTGTTGTGTATAACTTAGATGTGCTGTCGAGTTAACATAAAATGTATTTTGCGCCGTTTTTAAAAACATAGGGCCACCATATTCATAGTCAAAAATAAGTTATACTTTGAGAAAACTGAAGTAGTTTTTACTTTAGAGTCGACTATTCTTCAACAATTTAAAATATACTTTTGGCGTAAACGTCCACTCTAAATTTAAAACTAGCTTAAGCTATTTTTAACTCATTTAACAACACCTTCTGTTTTTTTTTCAAATTAAAAAGTGAATATTTGTCTTTTAAGAGTAGGAGAATCAGTGTTGCCAGAGAAAGACAGGAAAATGTTACGCTTTTCATTAAAAAAATATACATTATGAAATATTCTTTAAATAAACAGTAATTTAATATAATTAATATAATATATAGTAAAATGTTTTATTCCATATTTCAGAAAAAATAACAAGGCAACAAATTTATTGACTGAACAAAAACAAAACGAAAATAAAATAAAGAAAAGGAAAAAAAAATCATACCGATAATACTCATGAGGATTTTAATTAGGACTCAATACTTATATTTCGGTATGGAAGAGGGCTCATATTATTTTACAGTTGAAAAGAATTGTTGCCATAAACATTTTTCTGTTTCTAAACATGGAGCAAGAAACATTTTGTGATTTCTCACGAATTGTGCAGAGCAATTTTATTTTTTGTTTATTTCAAACTAATTTTTATATGGGATTTTGATTGCATTTGCAGGTAACTTTTGTTATTAATTTTATATTCCGAGATTATTACTACAAATAATGAAACAAGTACTCTTTCAGTGATTTTACTTAATTTCGTGTCTGTACCAAAAGTTACGAAAATTCGGCCTAATGTAACAAAATTATACATGTTGCGTGGAGCCTTCAAAAGTTACAAAAAATATAAAAATGTAACCAAACGTCAACATTGGTATACATATTTATTTTACTGTAGATTAAAATTTTGCCATCTCATAGCTCGTGCACAATCTGTTACAAGACTGTATTCCTCGCTTAGTCCAGGAATAGGAATTGAATTGTGACAGCTTTTCTGGCCTTAACTTTCTTACGCACGCATTGGGCCTTAAGCTTTAAAATATCCCACTGGTAGCCTGCAGAAAGCATATCTTTTTGCATTGCTTTTCATCACTTTTTCTTTTTTTATATCATTGACACGTTATTACTTCTTTTTGCCACCGTATCCTAATACACAAAGGCATTCGTTTTCAACTGCGCACCACGTGGCTTCTCTGTCTCCTACTTTTTTTAAGAGTCTGTAAACAAATATTTCGGCTTTAACAAATTGTTCAATCGGCTACAAGACCGTAGTTTTAACTTAGTCATTTTAAACAGAAAATTTATTTCCAAAATGATGTGATTCTATCCCACTGTATACTGTTAAAAACAACAAAACTAAAAATGGCCAATTTATTTATTTATTAGATATTTTTTATTTGTGTTTATTTGCAAATCCTTTGTGTCACTTTTATATCGACCATCATCATCTTCAAGAACAATAATAGGAACCTTTTAACTGAAGATCATTTTTTTAATATTCTCTTTGTGTGGTTGTGTATGTGAGTGATTTTTGAATACAAAATGTGAGCACCCAAACAAGCAAATTACAAAATAACGAAAATAGGAACTTATAAAAAAATCCTTGAACGTATGTTTAACATCGCTACAAACAACATTTTCCTCTCATTCAATCAGTTATTTATCCACTCAATCGTTTATTAGCTTAAACTGAATTTAAAACAACATTTAAAACTGCTTGATTAAAATCATTTGCAAATGAATGCAAAAAAATTAATTTTAGTATTTTTTATACGAACGAAAATTAAAAGAGGACGTTTTAAGGTCGTAATGGTGGTGGGGGCAGTACAACAATGACATACATAAATATTATTTTAACAAATACATTAACAAGCAAACAAACACAAATAAACCAAAATATTTATAAATAAACAAACAAACACACAAATAATAAATTGTTAATAAACTTGCATTTTCAAAAGTTGTAGCGGTGGTGATGATGGTTGTTGAGGTTTTGAATGCAGCAGAAATAGTTTTTTTTTTTTTTTTTTTTTTGTTTTTTTGCAAAACATATTTTATTATAAAGAGTAGTTCAGTTTTTGTTTTTATTTTTATTTTTTCCTTTAGTAGAATTAAGTGCAATCGAGTGTTTGTTTATTTAACAATGTTTTATTAAAATCATTTTTATAGAAAAAATAATTTCTATGCAAAACATTTTACATTTCAAGAATACTTATAAAGCAATAAATAAAATAAAAATATTGAAATAAATTAGCTACAATTTTATACATAAAATATGGTTAATAAATTGTTCTCCTTAAAAATGTAACATGAGGGTAATTCGAATTGTCTTTATAAAACACGAAATAATTACGTTTTCAATAAACATCTAATTTAATTCAAATACTTAATACGCACACATTTTTAAGTTTAACAGACATTTATTTTTTACTTCTTTCAACAAACGAAACAAACCAAAGGCTGATATTATTATTATTATTATTATGAGGAGTTTTTCGAATTTTTGATGAATTTTCTAACACCCTACTGCCAACATCTTTAAGGTGCAGCTTAGAAAGAGTTGCCATCAATTTAGCCAGTATGGCGATTTCTTCGCAAACGTGGAAATGTTAAATCACTTTTGGCGATGAAAATATAGTCAATATTTCAGAGATATTAACAAGTCAACAAATTCATTTGCAGAACAAAACTAAAATAAAAATAAAAACATAGGAAAAAGTAAATTATAAAATAATAAGTTTCAGGCCCATTCTTCTTGTCTACAAATTCAAAGAAGAATATTTTTAAATATTCAGCCTTTGTTATTTTTAATTTGCTTAATATTCCCTCCACACAAAGTCTTGTCTGCAGCATTATTGAGGAATATTTAAATCATGACTCAATTCTAATATTTTGGTTAGAAGATGCATATTCTTGCCATTCAAAAAAACTAAGTGAGAATTTTTTTTAATAAGTCGGTTTAATCTTTTTTAAAACCTATTTATCTTATGCGTCATACAAGGAAAAGAGTTTTGATCTGTGATCAATTAAAAAAAATAAAAACCTTCGGTTTTTGACAAAAAATATTTTTTTTTGGACCAAAAAAAATAAATTTTTTATATGAAAATCTTAAAACCCAATTATCTCGGAAACCATGCCTTCTACACGAAAAAGGGCTTTAATCTGCGATCACATAAAAAATTTGAAAATTCTATTTTTAACAAAATTTTTATCCAAAATTCAAGTTTTATATGAAAAACTTTAAACCAATTTCTCTCGATAACTCTGTGTTCCACAAGGAAAAGAGCTTTAAGCTGTGATCACTTCAAATGTTGGTCAACTACTCTATACATTTCCAGTATTAGAATTTTACAAGTACCTCCTAATGATTATTCAGGCCTATTATTTATGTATTACTTTCGGCCCGGCATTCACAGGAGGCAAACTTTTTTATTTCGCTAGTTTTTCTATACCATTCACCACAAAACGTGGAAAAAGGGTATAACTAAGTTTGTCATTCCGTTTGTAATTTCTACAATATCGATTTCCGACCCCATAAAGTGAATATACTCTGTCTTCGTATGCATAGTGAAGTCGATTGAGCGGTATCCGTCCGTCCGTGTAAGAGTTGAAATACGCCAATCGATTAGACATAGTGTCGAAACAGTGCTATTGGAAATCAGCAAGATCGGTCCATGTCTTTAGACGCAGCGGGCAAAACACCACGCCTACCTTTAATTTTTCCATATTATTTGGAACAATGAAGTAACTCCAATCAAAAAGAAAAAAAAGGAAAAAAACATCAAATAAAAAAATTTGGGGCGCGACCATGTTTATCGAGTTACGGTCCTTTGAAATTATCAATTTTTTTTTAAATTTCAATATGGGTATCATTTAAAAGCTTTTAAAGAGATCTTTAAGAAAATACAAATTTTTTTTTTTTAATTAACATGAAATTTTATGTAAAATTATATATGTGTAGTATTTAAATTTTTTCGGCATAGCCGAATATAGCACTCTCACTTGCCTTAGTATTAAGTTTATTAAATGATAGAAATGAAAGATACAACTCTACTTATGCAGCCAAGTGCCGGGAGCAAGCACTGTTATTTAATATTTATGTTAATTAACGTTTTGTTAATGTTTTCTATCATAATTTCGAAATAACGTAATTAAAATAATACACTATAGTTTTAAGTCCTCTTCAAAAAAGTATATTAAACGAAAATCTTAATACGAAAAAAAAGTCTCAATAAAACAACTAACTCCAACATGAAATTACTTACAATTTTTCTCTTAATATGCATGAGTACATATTTCATCCGGCACTTCTTTTACATTCAAAAGTTGTAAAAAAAAAGTAAAAATTGTTGCATATTTCAAGGCAATAAAACGACAACTTTATTTTGAGCTAATTTATTATATGAGATTTTAATAGCATTTGCAGGAAAGTAATCTTTGTGAATAAAACCGAATTGATATGAAAAACGGTTTTCAGAGAGCTTCTTGCTTCGTTTCTGTACTAAAAGTTATGAAAATTATGCAAAATGTATGCAGTTACATGGAGTCTTCAAAAGTTTAAAAAAATTAAAAAAAATTTAACCCAAACGGCATCACTAGTGGCGACATTTTTAGCTATTTTTTGTAATTTTTCTACGATAACATTGCATTAAAACATGTAAAAGAACTAGATTCAAGTATGTCCAATCTTATATACGCTTCTCCAACTATGTAAATCTAGTTTAGTAAGGTAACTCCAAACAAAAAAGCAAATATTGGGGTGACAGAGAATTAAAAAAAAAGAAAAATTGGTACTTCATTTACATACATAGTATGCATTAAGTATTTAAAATTTTTTTTTTTTTGTATTTCCTTAAATATCTCTTCGAAACCTTTCAAATGATACCCATATTGATATTTAAAAATATTTAAATATTTCAGAGCCCCGTAACTCGGAAAATATGGGCGAGCGCCAATTTTTTCACTTGATGTTTTTTTCTTATTTTTTAATTTCCTATCGCTCCATATATTTATTTTTTATTGGAGTTACTTTATTGTTCCAAATGACATGAAACAAACAGAGGTAGGCGTGGTGTTTTGCCTGCTGCCTGGAAGGAGATCAACCCATTTCCAATAGCACCTCTTTCGGAAATAGCACCCCTATACACTATAAAAGTTTGCCTTGACGGACAAACGGACATTACTCAATCAACTTCGCTATACATCAGAAGTCGGAAATGGATATTGTAGACATTACACACAGAATGACAAACTTAGATATAAACTTTTTCAACTTTTTATGGTGCGGGTATGAAAAGGAAAGTGTGCACTAATAATAACTCCTAAATTCTTACATACCCTTTTAGACTGCCTTGTTTATACAAATAAATATTAAATTGTAAATTAAATGTTTAATGACACATAAATAAAAAAAACTTGTGTGACAAAAAGAAATAAATTTTATTTGATTTTTAGAAATCCAAATTATAAATCAAATATGCAATTTAACTTAGGACTGCCAATCTCGTTATAATGACGCGGAAAGTCGGTATCAAAAACTTTATACCACATTTGTCACATTTTGAAGAACAATATTCAAGCCCAATGTTTTAGCTGATACAAAAAACAGCGTTGAATTAAAAAAAAATTTTAAGAGGAAATTTATTAAAAAAATTTTGTTTTTAATATCGAAAACATTGATTTTGGGTTTAAATGTTTTCCAGCTTCAAGCAAACTTTTTTGGTTTTCAATTTTATCATCAATTCTAAAACGCTGTAACTCTGCATATTAATTTAAATAAGTTTTTGGGGGACGCATGGCGCATTTAGTGTTAATTAAACACAGTGGGAAACACTTCCTTTCATAAATTAGATTAATTAGAATTGTAAAAAGACCTATACGATTTCGATAGCCGTTCTTATTAATTTGGTAGTTTTCTTTTTCTGTAATAATTACTATTAAAACAAAATTTAAAATGAAATGTAATACGAACTTCTAAATTTTTAATTGGTAGCAATATCATTTAGCATAATGTTCGCAAAAATGAAAAACCATTCTATAACTAACAACAAAAATCTATTTTTTTTCTTTGAGTGCAAGAAGATTTGTTTGCATCAGACAGAAAATTCAACAGAAAAACTGATTTAAAATTTTTTGTTAGTTACATAGTTTTTCATTTTAGCATTTTATCAGCTCATTCCTACAAAAGATAAGTTAAATGAATTTAATACAAACGAAATGTACATATGTACATGTACATACAAAAACAATGAAAACATTGTAACTTATGAGTGTAAAGGTTTTAATTTAATAACTGAAATGTAAGAACACATTTCATTTCAATTATTTTTATCTTTAAACTCTATGAAATTATTTTAACAAATCATTTACAACTCGAGGTTGAAATTTTTAATTACAAAATTACTTAAATTGTATACATTGAGTTTATTTTTATACCTTTCACCAAAAAAAAAAGTAGAAAAAGGGCGTATCTAAGTGTAAGGCGAAGCAACCCAAGCTCTCGGTCCATTAGATTATTAACACCAATTTTTCTTTTAGATACGTACATATGTGTATCTTATTTCTTTAATTAAATGGCGTTGAAATTCCTATTATACATAAACATACAAATAATTCGACATTAGATTATAAAATTCTTATATAACATTCACTTTACTTTTTTAGTTTGAACACGGAGCAAGCTTCATCGGTCTCCTTATATTCGTGTCACTCATAACCAGACAATCTCTCCTCTTTTTTTTAATTTTATCTATACCCCAAGCTTGCTTATCGCGCTTGGAAAATTTACAATATTATGACAATTATTTAATTTGATTTCGACATACAGATGTCACTTATATACGAGTTAAAACAATTACAAAAAAATACAAATATTCACCGCTATACTTTAGCAGTGTCGGTAACACTAAGTTTGTCATACTGTGTAAATTTCTACAATATCCATTTCCGACCCCATAAAGAAGATGTGTATATTCTGACTTTTTATGCATAGCGAAGTCGATTGAGCGATGTCCGTCTGTCAATTATTCAGATATAGTGTCGAAAGAGGTGCAACTGGAAATCAGCATGAACGGTCCTTTTCCTACGCCCACCTCTAATGTTTTCATGTCTCTTCAAAAGCTTTTAAATGACATAGTGTCGAAAGAGATGCTATTGAAAAGATCCGTCCATGTCCTTCGAGGCAGCGGGCAAAACATGTAACGATTCTTCTACCATGTCATATTCATCCGAACTTATGCTACCTATAATACCAGCTGAACTCGTCGAAAATTGGGGTGGTTCTTTAATCCTTCAGAACATGACTTTTAGTTACAATAAAATTAAAATTATGTAGCTGTAAATTTGAATACATACATATGTAGATATTGGAGTGCAAACATTAAATAAAACAAAACAATACAAAATAATAACAAATAAAAATAGAAACAAAAATTAGGAAACTGCAAAGGTTTTTATTTTAATAGAGAAACGGAGATTTAAATTGTCTCTCTCTTCAATACCCGCCCATGACCTTGCTATTCTTTGGAACATTTGAATTGCCCACATAAATCTAACTTTCGGTTAACTAATTGTTTCGCGAAATTAAGGAAGAAATCCTACATTTTCATTTTTAACAAAAACCCATATTTATTTTATAATTAAGACTAAAGTAAAAGTGTAAAAATGTTTCATATTGTTTGAATTTAAATTAAATTTAATGAATTATAAGAATTAATGTTAATTAAGAAAAGAGAAATTTAAAATTTTAAGAATTAATTTAAAGTTTTCACTACATTAATTTTTAATTAATATATACATATATACGAAAGAAACAAAATAAACTTATACCACACTCACCAAAATTCTCGTTCCGACGACCGCAGGCCTGTTGTCAAAGGAGCTTGATATTGGATGCAATGTAGTTCACAGATTATCAAATTAATTAAATTAATATATTTAGAGGGTTATATTTATGTTATATAAGTATGTATGTGTGTTTGAGTGTGGGTGATTGTGTGTGATTTTGTGTGAAAAAAAAAAATTTAGTTGATATGTCAAGAATTTGGAAACTACATTATATAAATTATAAATGCGTTCTGTTTTAATTTTAAAGTATTGTAGCTGCCTGGGTTGTTAATCTGAAATTCTTGATTTAATGAAAGATTCACAATTTTTCAAATAATCATAAACTTATTGACGAGCTTGGCAATTTCTCCAGGCTTCAAGACCCGAGAATCCAAAAGAAAAAAACAGGAAATTTTCACAAAGAAAGGGCTTGAGTAAACTGGTTGTTGATCCAAATTTTCTAAAATTGTATCCCTTTTCTGTCTGTACAAAAGAAGGATAAAACACACTTATCAAGATGTCGGACAGATGATTTTCTTTTTATTTTATTTTCTATTTCTGTTGTTAAAACAAAACAAATTACCTTTTCTTGTATTTAGCACCCCAAATTTTCATAAATATTATTTAAATTATTGTTTAACAAAATTAATTAATCTTGAAAACAAAACAAAAAGAAATTTATAGCACTCTTAAATATTTTTTTCTTCACACTTCAACAAAACTTTTAAGAATGAAAAATTTTTGCAAAATCTTCAAAAGCTAAAAGTCATAAAAGTCATGGCACATTCAGTTTTATTTTTTTTTTTTTCAAATTTTCAAGGTGCTAAGTACAAGTATAAAAGTTTTTTATTTGAACACAAGGGAGTTCTCACAAACACTACGCCTACCGCTAAATTTTTCATGTCCAATCAAAGAATTAAAAACTAAAAAAAAACATCAAGTAAACAAATTTGCGCTCGCCCATATTTTCCTAGTTACGGTCCTCTGAACTTTACAAATTTTTTAAAATATCAATATTGGTATCATTTAAAAGCTTTAAAGAAATTAAAGATTTTTTAAAAATACTTAACCCATTAGGAACTGATGACGTTTTTATGTAAAATTATATAAAACAGTACTTTTTTCTTATTTTAAATTCTCTGTCACCCCAATATTTGGGTGAATATGACTTTTATTTTGAAATACGCTAAACGACATAGTTTTTGGTAATATTTATATTATATTTATTTCAAAAAGGTATGTACTAAATATATATATATATATATATATATATATATATATATATATGTATCATTCACCTTCAACAACAATTTTTCAAAATTATCATCTGAAAGAGATCCACGTTTATGGATGTTTAGAATAGAGGCGAAATTAACTTTCTTTCAAATTTCTCATTCAGCCAATGACACGTGTAAACAAAAAAGCTGCGGTGCTTTGTCGACTGTATAATTTAATTTCTGTTGTTATATTTAACCGTCGTCTCTGGCGAGCGCTTTCGATTTGAGAATATTATTTTCAAGCCACGTTTTTGTTAGTACCGAAAGATATAACAACAGTATAAAATTAACTGGCGGAACAAACTCAATTTATGTAGCAATTAAGTTTCTATTCTGCCACTAACTGAGAGTTTTAAATCTAAGAATTTCTTGTCTTTGGACTATAGTTGGTGGTATACAAAACTAGAGTAATGCTTGCTGTGTTTTAAATAAAATGCTCACTGCATATTTACTTACAAAAACAATTCATTTTTCAATCAATTCAATTCAAATGAGTAGGCAATCAATTGATAACTATTTTTTATACAGTTCATTTGAATTAATTAAAAACCAATTCAATTCAAATGAATTGGAAATAAATTGCAATTCACTTCTGCCTGATTCATTTCAATTGAATCACATTTCATTCAATTCATTTTTTGTGTGAAAATAATTAATTCAAAATATGCTAATTCAGTGCACGAATAATTCGAACTAATTCAAAAATGAATGATTCATTTACATTGCTGGCCTCAAGTAGCTCATTTTACGTAAGCCGTAGCGCCGTTTTTATCAAACAATTTATTGATCGCATTCATATTGGTCTTCTAATCGAAAACCGATATAAAAATATCAAACGTTAACAGCAGCCCTAAAAAAATATCTTTGGTTAACATTGGCTAAGTTTATTAAATAGAATCGTTAGATTAAATTGAAAACACGGGAGTCTTAATAAATTTTTTAATTTAAAAAAAAATATCGCTGATTTATTAGTTTAATCGGGATAATAAAAAAATAGAAAATTTATATTTTTTAGATTTAAGAAATAATTATTTATTAAAGATTTAAAAAGTATTTTTGGTAAAAACGAGCATTTGTTTTGACAAGTGTAATAAAATTGTTTTTAAGGTAATTTTAAAACATCCCACGTCTCTCATAATACCTAAAAACTAGAAGCCAATCAGCAACAAATCAATTCTTTTAATCCCAAATATAGAAATTTCCAATTTAACATTTTTTTCAAACACTTTCGTACACGTAAATTGCTCGTTGGATTCGGGCACATTTTTTGTTGGAAACTACATACGAGGGCTGCTATATATATTTCCGGCCTGGCAACACTGAGTGCTGCCAAGTGCAATCTGACATTTCCATTGGAAAGTTTGTCATTTTTAAGCATAATCGTACTCAAAACGTTTTGACGTACGACCATTATTTGTGTTGTTTACAGTGACTTGAAAGAATTAATATAGAAAAAAAAAAATGGAATTAACTCGTGAACAATTTTGTGCCATCATTTTTCACAACTTTCGACGTGGATTATCACGACAAGAGTGCATTGATGAACTTAAATCTTTGTATGCCGATGAAGCACCATCCTATAGCGCTGTGAAAAATTGGTATAATGAATTTAATTGTGGCCGAAGCTCGCTCAAAGACGAATTCCGTGAAGGTCGTCCAAAAACGGCTGTTGTGCCAGAGAACATTGATGCCGTGCGTGAACTCATAATGCAAGATCGACATGCGACATACCGAGAGATAGAGACATCCTTGGACATTTCTTCCACCAGCATACATTCGATACTGCATGAACACCTGGCCGTAAAAAAGGTTTGTTCTCGTTGGATCCCGCACAATTTGAAAGTCGCTCAAAAAAAGGCTCATGTCGATTGGTGCAAAGAAATGTTGCAAAAATACGATTGCGGTGCTTCAAAAGACGTTTATAAGATCGTCACAGGTGGCGAATCATGGATCTATGCGTGTGAGCCCGAAACGAAACAACAATCGACCGTGTGGGTCTTCAAAGACGAGCAAAATCAAATGAAAGTTGTTCGTGGAAGAAGCACTTCGAAGCAAATGGTCGCCTGTTTCTTCGGCAAAACTGGTCATGTAGCGACTGTTCCGCTTGAGCAACGTAGGACGGTCACTTCTGAGTGGTACACTACAATTTGTTTGCCTGAAGTCATCGGAGAAATTCGAAAAACCAACAAGAGAAGACGAATCATTGTTCACCATGACAATGCGAGCTCTCACACATCGGCTTAAACCAGAGCATTTTTGACCGGCCAAAACGTCGAATTATTGGGTCATCCGCCGTACAGCCCTGACTTGGCACCTAATGACTTCTTCTTGTTTCCGCACATCAAGAAAAAAATGCGTGATCAAGGATTTTCGTCGCCAGAAGAAGCTGTTGAGGTGTTCAAAAATCATGTTTTAGAGGTGTCTCAATCGGAGTGGAAAAAGTGCTTCGACAACTGGTTTAAGCGCATGCAAAAGTGTATAAATCATGCTGGAGAATACTTTGAAAAACAATAAAACCATTTTTGATTATTAATATTCACATTTTCACTATTAGGCCAGAAATATATAGAGCAGCCCTCGTATATTAATTTTTTCAAGTCACTGTAAACAACGCAAATAATGATCGTACGTCAAAACGTTTTGAGTACTATTACGCTTAAAAAGGACAAACTTTCCAATGGAAATGTCAGATTGCACTTGGCAGCACTCAGTGTTGGCAGGCCAGAAATATATATAGCAGCCGTCGTACAAAATTTTTATTTTTTTTTAATTTCAATGAGAATTATCTTTAGAATCTAAAATTAGTTTTCCTTTTTTCCATTTTTCACTTTAAAGCTTAAATATGTAAATTCATGTATTTATAAAAAAATTGAAACATTAAAGCAGGGATAAAAAGTAGAATATTGTTTGATGAAAGAAGTACTAAAAATTTTTGTAAAAAGAATATAGTCTTATTGAAAATAGCAATTGGTTATCAATTTGAAGAAAAAAAAAATATTTCTTTAATCTTTTTATTCCGCATCCGTCAGTAATGTTCCATTGAAAATTGAATTCTAGGAGCAGTTTACTAGACTCACTAAGCCCTTTAAAATTAAGGGGAAAATTAAGTTATCGGCCATAATTATATATGATTTGGAAATTTACGGCGCCACGCTTTTTATTGCTGTGTTACTTTTTTCAACGTTTTGCGACGTTGCCAAATTTCTTAGTAGCTAAAGTGTATTAATTTTTGCATATTGTTTGTTATTTTGTTTCAGTTGATCGAAAGTAAGCAGAGATAGTTGACCGTTTACTAAAAAAAGGTAAAAATGACCCAACCTAGCTGTCGGTGTAGTGAGATTTCACCAATTAAAAAAAAATCAATTGAGGTTATTAAGCTCCGTTTTCAGTGTTTTTGTTAAAATGGCCGGCAACGAACGTGCGCGTCAGAGAATACTCTCTTTATTAGATGAAAAGTATTCAGAAGAAAGCGATTCTGCAGAAGAAAGCATAGAGGAGAATCATAGTAGTGTGCGCAGTGAAGGAAATAAGTCTCTCAAAACCTTAGTGTTTTTTTTAAGAATTTTTCAATTACTTTTGCAATTTTAATGCTACAAAGGAGGATGGCAGAAAAACAAAGCATTTTGAGAGGACAGAATTTTTTATGAGTAACAGCCATACGTAAATAAAAGCGGAAAACGGAGCTTTTCCTCCGCATAGCTTTAACGCTAATATGCCATACCTTAACAATAGCGCCAACGCTATATCGAAATTATTAAAACAGGGTTACCAAAAAAATAAAGGTTTTAATCTAGTCTACGGACGCGGCTTAAAAGTGAAAGAAAAGATGTCTACGGGGTGTAAAATGCTATCATAAGCCAAAAATTTATTACCTTTTCAATGATTCCAATATTGTCTCATTCCGCTATAAAATACTCGATATATACCATTTTGCATACACAATCTTTGGATGTCCGCAGCTCCGAAATTAAGGGTCAGCACCAAAATTTTCGCTTGAATTTGCATTTTACACCCGCAGACAACTTTATTTTTCATGTTTGAACTTCTTTCGTAAACTTGATTTGTTCGAAAATATATAACTTTCTTGATAATTTTGAGAAGAACAAGTAAGAGTGCTACATTTGGCCGAATCTTATATACCTTTCAACATTTATGTAAATTCAGTTTAGAGATGTGACTCCAATCAAAAAAGCAAATACTGGGGTGACAGAGAACTAAAAAATAAAAAAGTTTTAGTACTGCATTTTACATAAAAAATCTGCTCTTAATGGGTTAAGCATTTTTTGAAAATTTTAGTATTTCCTTAAAGATCTCTTTAAAAGCTTTAAAATGATTCCCATATTAATATTTTAAAAAATTGAAAATTTCAGAGCCCCGTAACTCGGAAAATATAGGCGAGCGCCATTTTTTCACTTGAATTGTTTTCTTATTTTTTATATTTACTATATATTTACTTTTTTTAATTGGAGTTACTTTATTGTTCCAAATGACAAAAAGAAGTTAGAGGTAGGCGTGGTATTTTGCCTGCTGCCTCGAAGAACATGGACCGTTCATGCTCCTTCAACTTCTACGATTACACAACATTTGTATTCCTTTTTCTATATGACTACAGGAGGTTTAAACTGCTTTTCTCCAATTATTTTTCTTTATACTTTGATTTGATTTGGATTTGAACTCATGACACGCGATTTTCGGTTAATTAACTAAGCAGATAATATAACAGCTTATAATTAGGAGAAAAGCTTAACAAATTATTTACATTTAAATTAAGATTGATTGTATTAAAATATTGCTATAATATTTTAAATTTATATGATTTTATTTTTTTATTTTAAAATCTATTTAATATTTGATTACTTATATTTATTTTGCCAAAAGAGAGAATTTTTTTTACAAAAACCACATATCAACCACACAGACCAACACCTGAGTATTAGTTTAGTAAACTAAACATGTCTAAGCATGCTTGTTATTTATTTATTTTATTTCTTTTTTTAGAATTTTTTGGTCAGCATATATTTATATTTTTCTGCTTATCCTTTGCATTTTCCTTATGGTGTTATCGTTATTTGTGCTCAATTTGGCACGGCTTGTATTTGAGTTATTTTGCGACTGAGTAGATTTTTATGTAATATTTTTATTTTTTTTAATAATAAAAAAATACTCTAAATTACACCAGAACTAAAAAAAAAAGAAAAAAATATAAAATAACAGGAATATAATAATGCAGGGATGGGCAACCTTTTTGTAATGCGGGACAAAATTGAAAACAACTAAACTTAAGCGGGCCATTAACATTGGTTTTGTGGATAAATGAAATTTATGCTTTCAAAAACGGTAAAGAAAATTTTTAGAAATTGAACAAAAATAAAATATTTCTGATAATATACTTTTAATACTTTTTATTTATTACTGCACTATAACATTACAAAAAATTAATAATATGTTGTATAATTATATTAATAAGACACTTGCCAAAGCTTATTTGTGGATAAGTTTCTTATGTCTGGTTTAATTTTAGTAGTAGCAACTACAAAGTTTCTTAAAATTCTCGTCTGCAAGTGGCGATCGTTATTTTCAATTTTTTTCGTTATGAGTCTTTGAGACTAGCTTGTGTTGTTTTATATCCTCGTTCGAATACAAAATAAAAGAATATAATTTTTTTTCTTAGTTTTGTTTTGTTTTGTTGCCTGTTACTGCTTAAGGGCCGGCCACCATATAAACTTTAAATATGTTCGCCAGCCGCAGTTTACGTGTACTTGGGCCGCAATTGGCCCGCTGGCCGCAGGTTGCCCACCCCTGTGATAATATAAACAAGTAGGTTATGACATTTACAACTACATAAAATTCAAGAATTTATAAAAGGTAGTAGCAGTGCTGCACATTTGTTGAGGTTCATTGAACGAGCGGCTAAAAATAGAAGATGTTGTCGACGAACAGTGAAACTTGGCACATAGGCATTTTTCGTTGGAATTAATAAAAAGATTAAAAATCAAAATGATACGCCCACTTTTACGCTCACCTCCTATACAAAGTGAAAATTAAATTTCGACCTACGGCAATTTTTTCCGACACATAGCATTTTTAAATACTCAGAATTATTTGTGTGAAATTTTGAAAATATCCACCCACTTTTACGCCCACTTCCTATCAACTTGTATTGAAAAAGTCGCATAACTCCCTTGATTTGTAATGCATCAACTTAATTTTCACAAAAAATAAATTATTATTGTAGATTAGGCTCCTGAAAATATGTACTTTTATCGTTCCTTCTCGCTGTTGATTTTTTTGTTTCGTTTTTTGCAAAACCGTCAGTAACACTGAAATAATATTGAAATGAGAAAAATGATGTAAAGGAATAACATAAAAGTTACGAAGAGTCGAAAAGAAAACAAAAAAAATCTATTACAGATGATTGTGTAGTACACACTCTACTTCTTAAAGCTCTCGCCATCAAACTTCGTCTGTCTGCCATTCAATTTCTACCTTGTCTTACCGGGCTCTGAAATTTTTAATTATTTTTTTAAATATCAATATGGATATAATTTTAAAGCTTTTGAAGAGATCTTTAAGGAAATACCAAAGTTTTTTTTAAAAATGGTTAAGATGTCAATCTATATATATAAAAATGAATGTCTGTCTGTTTGTTTGTGCTTTATAGGAGGCCAAACCCTTGGACCGATCTTCCTGAAATTTTCACAGCATGTTACTGTGACTCTGGAAGGAATAATAGGCTATATGAAGTTTTAATTTGACAAAGGGACGTGGCACCGCCCATATAACCCAAAAATTAAAATCTCCATATTTTGGCCATTTTTTGACCTACGTCGACGATATTTGGTACATATGGTATTGGCATAATTAAGAATACGTACCAGGAGAAAAGTGGGTGGGACCCCGCCCCTTTTTAGAAAAATTAAAAATCGTAATATAGTCTTAACTACTGGACCAATCGTCATTAAATTTTCGCAATACTTTTAATTTTATTTAATAACGAGGGGGGTAGCGAAGCACACCGGGTTCATCTAGTTTTATATAAAATTGCATATATGCAGTACCAATTTGTTTTATTTTTTAATTCTCTCTCACCCTAATATTTGCTTTTTTGATTGGAGTAACTTTACTAAACTATTTTTACATAGATGGTGAAGGGTATATAAAATTCGGCATAGCCGAATACAGCACTCTTACTTTTTTTACTGCATTTACATATTTAAACATTTTGCATGACAACTGTTTTTTGAAAGTTAAGTGAGAGTTTGATTAAATGCAGCTTTTTATTTAGTGCACGTATAAATTTTGCACTAATTGAGTGAGTGAAATATTTTTGCACTAAATCTGCGTTTAGTGTTAGTGAAAAAAATTTCAGCACCGCTAAATTTATTTATTGTTAGTGAAGAAGATTACTAAGCTGCTTTTTTCAAATTTTTCAAATTTTTTTTTTTAAATATTATTTAGTAGTAGTGCAATGATTATTTCAATTAAAATTTAGTGCACTACCCCCAACTATGGTATGTATATACATATACATACATACGTAAAGTACATCAAATTAGTTGTGAACAGCTTTCCTTTAACTAATTAATATTTAAATTAAATAGTTCCGTGTTACGAGCTGACTAAAATGAAAAGTTTTTACTAAAACAAACATCAACTTTTATTTGTTTTGCGACCACAAAGAAATCTTAAAAACCATTAAGCTAAAAACGCTTTGTAAACATTACGTATATACAAACATACAAACACAACACTCAAGTAATACTTACTATCTACATACGTATTTGTCTTTTCCTAAGCTTGTGCTTTGATAAAATCACATATGTATGTATGTATGTACATTTTTGTTTATGAGTTTATAAAATCTTAAGTATTTGTTAAAGTATAAAATGATTCTTTTTAAAACCATTGAGGTCATTTAAAGTAGTCTTTTGAAATGAAGAAAAGCTTAAGATAAAAAGTATATTTGTTTTGGTAGAAACATGTTTAACTTTTGTATGTATTTTCTTTTATCATTTATTTTTATACCCTTCACCAGAAAAAGTGGAAAAAGGTTATAATTAAGTTTGTCACTCCGTTAGTAATTTCAACAATATTCATTTCCGACCCCATAAAGTATATATTTATATTCTGACTTCTTATGCATAGCGAATTCAATTGAGCGATTTCCGTCTGTCCATCCGTGTAAGTGTTGGAATCATTTTTGTCGAGGCACTAGATCAGCCACAGAAAAATTAAATATGCCAATCGATCAGATGTAGGGTCAAGAGAGGTGCTCTTGGAAATCAGCAAGATCGGTCCATCTCCTGAGACGCACAGTGGCGCCATTTGAGTTTTTCGTTGCAAAAATCATATCTTTTGAACCGAATAAGATAATTAAACAGTTTAAACAGCATATGATAGATAACTGGTTAGCCTATGAAATGAGCGTTTGGAAAGGGAGCTACGCTTTGTAGGGGCCTACTTATGGGTTAACAAAGTTAAAATTAGTAGAAAAATCAATTTTATGGTAACTAAAACAAATTATTTTTACATTTTTAAATAGTTTTTATTTTTTTCTTTAGGGTTTTATGTTTTAAATTATTACCCAACAAATTAAAAAAAAATATATATTTTTTTTTAATTAATTTTTTCAATTTTCTGTAAAATATTCGTCACAAATCGTAAGAGAAGGTATATCTAAAAGACTAAGCATTTCTAAACTATAATTATTTTCTAACTCTATTCGTGACTTCACGATTTGATTGTCAATTCCAGAAACATTATTGGTCGGCAATAATGCACTGATGACGGACGTGGATTTCTCCAGTGTAGGGAAACATCAGATTTTAGCCGCAAAGGAACAACGGATGCCATAAACATATTTCCGTCCGATATTGTAGCGTCATCGGAAGATATCCTTTGCTTATAAACGCTTTGTCCGGATGATCCATCGCAGCCCCATTTGCTGATCAATATCAACTTCTCAGGAAGAATTTTCACCTCATTTTAAGGAAGACTCTCCAACAACCGTTTCACTGTATGGCCCATGCGATCCTGCAGATTGGCTTTCGCAGAGACTTCCGTAAACTCCGTATGCAGTGGTCGAGAATTTATTTTGGCTTGCGTAATATGCTTGTATCCGGGTAAAACGTCAGCGCCGTGTCGCGTTAAAGATGCCCGTAGTTTCTCATATTTCTCTTTGGAAAGTTCTAAGTCCATAAACAAGGCCAAGGCTTCTTCGGAACCATACTTTTTAATGTGTGCGTTTGTGGGCGTGGGAATGCTTTCCTTAATCCTTTTTAGTCGCAGTTGGCTTGCATCAGCAACAGCATTGGTTATCTGAGACCTTACCCTTTCACTATCCTTTGTACATTTAATAGCTAGCGCGTCCGATAAATGCTTCGTGGTAAAGTCATTGGTGGCATCGGCAAGTTTCCTCTTTCTTGTGAAAATTGAACACTCCTCAATACTTTTTTTGGCCTTCCTTTTGCTCCTCTGGTTGATGTGGTTGGTTTATCTACTGCCAATATAGCCAGGATGGTGTCTTCATTAAGCAAGTCCTTGTATTTGGAGTTGAAGTTCTGAATGCTTCGATTAGATTTCACCCATTTTGCCTTAATATTTGCATATATCAGATAAAAATTATTTTTTATAATTTCGCTTCTATCAATATTTCCGTATAAGCTATCAAGTTCTTCTAAAGCAGCTTCCGTAAAAAACTTTGGCGTGGTTGACTTTCTAAACAGTTCAAATAATTTTAAATTGTTCAACGCCATGTTTTCAGTACTTAAATTCTTTAATGGTTTCAGTAATTGTTGCACCAACTTTCAGTCGTAGACTAATCCAGGCATTGTGCTTATTTTGCAATATATTGGCTTATGCTACCTTGCCTAAATATTTACTACTAAAAAAAAATTTAAAGAAAAATTTACTACTAAAAAAAACTACTGTCAGTCAAAACATATAAGGGATGGACGCCATACAATTTCTGCAACCATGTCTTTTTAACCTTTTTTACCTCTAGAAGCCAAACGGGCACGTACAGGCAGATAAAACCTTTTGAATTATGTAAAGAAATAATCAAAGAATAGGTTTTGCAAATATGCCAAATATAGAAAAACATAGATTTTTTATTTTCCATCAAAGTTGAAAAATAGTGAAAAAACGGTTAGTTTTTAAATAGTGATTTACCAGGAGAAACACAAAGCCAACAGGTAATTTTTTTATCATTATACATTTAATTAATACATCAATCAATGCAAACAAAAAATATGGCGATTCGTTACCTATTTTTCGTGATATTATACCTGAAATCGCAACAAATTGACTAAAAATTGTGTGTTTTTTTGAAAAACGAAAGTCGGTCACCTTTGAACGGTTATATCTTCAAAACTAAAAATGTGATTTTATTAAGAGTGGCATATTTGAAATCGTTGAAAAGTTTCCTATAATATGGTTTTATTCAAAACTTCGTGGGCGCTCATAAAAATTTTGGTTTTTGCAACCTCGTTTGCTCTACGGGCGCCACTGTGAGACGCAGCATCCAAAACACCACGCCTACCTCTAATATTTTTATAACATTTGGAACAATGAAGTAACTCCAATCAAAAAAATAAATACATGGGGCGATAGAGAATTAAAAAATCGGCACTCGCCCATATTTTCCGAGTTACGATCTTTAAGGTAACACAAAGTTTTAATGTAAAATTATATACAGCCAGCTACTCATACTTATAGTGGGACACAAAGAAAAAATTATGTTGCCATTTTTGTAATGGAAAATACAGACCTTAGTTTAATTTTGAGAGCTTACAGTTAACATAGGTACTAATAATACTATACTACTAAAAACAAAAATAAAAAACCATACAGTCATTGCATTAAAATATTGCAATATTTGCCATTTTGTATTGCACTTCTAAAGTCGAAGCTTTTTCTTGTTAAATAAATTTCAAATATATTCTTGGTTGATTTTCCTTTGATGACAAACAGAGCTTAAAGACGTCGCGGTATACTTTCCACCAAATGTTTACAAAAACCAGGTTCAGTATTGTACCACTCTCCTGTTACTGCTTCCTTCAATGCGGATATACTTTTTGGCCTCCGATTAGATACTCTTCTTTATAAATCTGCCCACATATGTTTAATAACATTGAAATCTGCAGTCTGGGAGGACTGGGAGTTTTGGGCAATTATATATGTTTGGGATCACTGTCTTGGTAAAACACGAAGTTGTCTTTTATGCCTAAGCGTTCGCCACTTTCCCCAACGATTTCTTTTCAAAAGACTTATTTTTCCTAGTTTCGCCGCTGCTATACAATCCCATATCACAGGAGAGCCACCACAATATTTGACTGTTTTTTAAAGTTCTAGTCTAGAAATTCATTACGTGGTTTCTCTTTGTTTCGTCTGTAAAAATAAGCTAAGAAGAAAATATAAGCATTGGAAAAATTCGGTAAAACTTACAACAATAGTACTTACCTTTGACCAGGTAACAATTTTATTTGCATGTTCTTGAGCGAAAGCGAATTTTAATTTAAGATTTCTTTTCTGCGGCAAGACCTTCCATGTAAAATATTACTTCTAAAGATTCGGCGGACTGTTTCAGCACTTACAGTTACATTTTTTAAATTAAATTAAACAACGAGAATTTTTTGTTATAATTATTAATTTTAAAAAAGAAATCTTTTTTCATACTATTTTCTATTATCCCGATTAATTATTGAAATCACCGATATTGATTATTGAGAGTGAAAGTACGTCTCGATGGCCATTTCGCTACCGCTTACTTAGCTCATCAGGAAACTTCTCACAAACATTTTAAATAAACTAAAGTTACATTTTTTATTTCATACAATTTGTATTTTATATCAATTGCTGACAAAAGTTGATCATTCTTGATGAGCTTCAAACAATACGGTCGGAAAATTTTCAATTCTTTGCAAAATTTTTTTTTTATTTTGGACACTATTATAATGGCAATTAAAAAAAGTAAACTGTCCTACTTTAAATGTGTGCATTGTGTTGCAACATAAATTAACAAAAATGCAAATATTTTAATATTCGCTTAGCTTAGTTATAATTTATGAAATAAAAGAAAATTGAAAAAATTATTTGTGTATATTTATGTAAATTAAAAATATTTTACGTAAATAAAAATTATTTTATGTTAATTAAAAATATTTTACGTAAAAGATTTAAATAATTATTGTTGTGTTCCACTAATTATTGTTGTGTTCCACTTTGACTTTGAGTAACTGTATGTACACACATGTTTATGAGTTTATAAAATCTTAAGTATTTGTTAAAGTATAAAATGGTTCCTTTTAAAACCATTGAGGTCATTTAAAGTAGACTTTTGAAAAGAAGAAAGGCTCAAGATGAAAAGTATATTTGTTTTGGTAGAAACATGTGTAACTTTTATGTTTATTTTTTTTATTTTTTTGTGCTTTAGTGTTTAACTAAGAAACATGCATTGACATGCTTTTCTTAAGCAAACAATACTTAAATAAATAAATATGTTAGTCAAGTATAAAAATGTACCTGCTAGTATTATATTGCTTATGTTTTTTGTTACAGATTTTTTTTAATTTCAAATTATATACACATACATACACACAAATGGATGTACAGTCAAGGACTAAAGTCTTCATACATACCCAAAATTTCATATATTCGCCAAACAAAAAGTGCAAAAAAGTAATTTTGTGTACCAGACATATTTAGCTCCATTTTAATTATGAAACAGAAACCATCGGTTTCATTCAACTCAAAAAATAACGATAAATCCAGAAAAAACTAATTATAAAGAAGGACAAAAGTGTTCATACATAACAGAAAAACGTTTTTGACTTCCAAAAAGTAATTAGTTTTAGATTAATTTTTAAAGCGTTAATATTTTTTTGGCCCACTGTTCGCAACAATCACTGTCTGCCCACTGTTCGCAACAATCACTGCCACTGTTCGCAACAATCACTAAAGCGACAAAATTTTCGGTCATGTCAGGAGTAATTTTGGACCAGCACTTTTGTAATGCTTCTTTTAACGTTTCTCTGTTGGTAACACTAACATAACCGATTTTCCGCTTTAAAATATACCAAACGTGCTCAATCGGATTTAGGTCTGGTGATTGTAGAGGCGATTTAAACTGCCTTGGTGATTGTGGAAGCGATTTCAACTGCCTTGGTGCATGATAAATAAGCCAATCTCTCACAACGTTCGCTGTATGTATGGGATCATTGTCTTTTTGTAAGATCCAACCCTGGCCAAGACCCAACATATCAACTGATGGCTGCAAAATGCATTCTAAAAGCTGTTTATAATAGTATCGGTACATAATACCATCAATAAACACCAACCGACCAACTCCAGATGCAGCAATGGCGCCTCAAACCATTACGTCGCCACCATTATGTTTCATTGTGGGCACAATATTCTTTCGCTCAAGTGCTGTATTTTTTTACGCCAAACTCTTCCACACCCTTCATTTCCAAACACGTTAATCTTGCTTCCATCTGTAAACAATACCTTTCTGCAAAAATCTGCGCCTTTGCTAATGTGTGTTTTTGCAAATTCAAGGCGAAGTCTTCGATTATTTTCAGATATCAAAGACTTTCTGCGGGGAACTCTGCTTGCATACCCTTCAGCTCGTAACGCTCTTTGAACCGTTTTTGGATGAACTTTCTTATCCGTAATAGTTTCGATCTTTTCTGATAGTTAAGGCCCTGGTATTCTCGGATTTGTTGCCACTTCTCTTAAAATAAAACTGACATCTCGCCTAGAGAGTTTTTTCGGTCGTCCAGATCTTGGCTTAATCTCTACGTAACCATATTTTTGTACTTTTTGATTATATATTGGACAGTGGCAAGAGGTATTTTAAAATTTTTCCTAATCTCGCGAAAAGATTTTCCTGCTTTACACTCTTGAACAATAAGATCTTTTACATCGATGCCACTTTCTTTACGCTTACTCATATTGACAATTGAAAACTATTTTAATACAAAAATATCAACAAAGATAGGTCAACAGATACGGGGGCCCACTTCGATTGCAAGAAACTAACCGTATTTGAATAATTACAGGTTGAAAATTATGATTAAAACAGAAGAGACTACATTGTATGAACACTTTTGTCCATCTTTTTAATTTGTTTTTTCTGTATTTATCGTTATTTTTTGAGTTGAAGGAAAATGTTTTTTTTTTGTCTCATAATTAAAATGAAATTAAATATGTCTGGTACACATGATTTTTTTTTGTTGCACTTTTTGTTTGGCGAATATATGAAATTTTGGGTATGTATGAAGACTTTAGTCCTTGACTGTATATGCTTACAAACATAAGTACATGCCTTCATATCTCTTAAGTGTGCAACTTGTAAACCTATTTAAAATGGTCCTTAAGAAATAAAAGACACAGAAAAGATAACAAAAGTATGCCGTTGTTGTTGTTTTTGGATGTGTTGCTTATACTGTTGCTTCAAACAGCAAATGAAAATAAAGCTTATTAGCGATCTGTTTATTTTATAAACATACATTCTTACATACTTTGATTAATAATACTGTGCTGCAACGTAAAGTTGAAGTCTTTGAACCAGGGATGCTAAAATCAATACAATTGGTTTTGTTTTTATTAATCTCTACGAAATTTATCAACTTTATAATAAATAATTTTTTATGCCAATTTTTGTAAAACTAAGCTCTAAAACTTATGCTAACGGCTGCAATTTGTCAGAAAAAGAATACATCTGTGTATTTAAGAATGATTATTTTGACATCAGCAAGGCAACAAGGCGCCAGGTTATTGTCAATGCTGATTTTGTCGTTGTAGTCCAATTAAACTTGTAATAGTGCATTTACAGTGGCTCACAGCTTATTTTATGCACTGCATAATTTCATCTTTTAAGCCCTGTAACAATGAAACCAGTAAGAATTAAAAAAAAAACAAATTCGTATCATTAAATAGAGAAAAGGGCTTAGTTTAACAAGAAAACTTCAATTATTTTAAGATTGACATTTAAATGTCTTGAAATTAAAAAAATAAAAAACACAGCTTTTTTCATCTCACAGCTTATTTTATGCGGTTACCTTTAGTATTGAAAACTTCAAGTTGTGTTTGCTAAATTATATTTTTAATACTTTGTCTGGTACACTTTATTGTCTATAACAGACTTGAGATGGTTTGGTATAGATGCAACTAGTTTTCGCGTTAAATTGGGCGAAATATTTTACCACTCCAATTCCAATTCTTATGTTTTTTCCCAAATGAACCATAGATTTTTAATGACAGGCGTAGTCATCAAGTGAGGGCAGTTATACCAATTTGTATTTTTTTAAAGATCAAATTATGCAGTGAATAAAACAAACTGTGAGCCACTGTACATTACACCGAAATCTACTACATTTGATTTGAAATCTCTTTCAACATCCAGTTCATTTACACTGTACTTTTTTGACATACATACATATTAACAAAAAATCGAAATATTTAGTATTGAAAACATTTTATTACAATATATTTAAAATTTACATTTCATTCATTTTTTACTTTTGTTTATATCGTCATTTTATTCATATTTTATGAAAAACTTGGTAATCGTTTTATAAATTTTCTTTTTTGTGTAAACAAAACCAGGGCACATTAATTTTACAGGTAATAGCAGTTCTAAAGCAACTACAACAATAAGTAAACAACATGTATTTTGTTTTTCTAAAATATACTTTCAGATGTCAAATCAAGTGAGGCACAGTGGTTTGAAAACGATTTTTTTTTACAAAATTCGGTATATTATGAACCACTGAATATATCTCAACGCATTTTTTTTTTACATTTAGGCAAGGTAGAGATGTTTCTCAGTGAATCTTCGGGCGGTCAGACCCCTAGGGTAAAGAGGGGCTTCTGGGTAGGGCACCAAATTTAGGTACCTCGGACATGTAATTTTTTGCAAATGTAATAAAAAGTTTATTTTTAATTCAAATGTTGAGATTTGGTAATTTAATCAGACCTTGAAAATATCTATAAAAATGTGCTTAAATGTGCAGAGGGAAATTGACTTACAATTTATTTCTTTATTTTTTTTTTTTTTTTTTTTTGTTAATTTTGGCCAATCTTAACTTAGTATTTTTGGCGTAGTACGCTTAATAATTATCGGATTATTACTTAAAGATATTTGCTATATTCTTAATAAAATTTAGAATAAACAAGTTTAAAGTTTAGTTCTGATAGCGCTTTTCCTTAAAAAGTTACAAGCCTCTGAATTGAGAAAATGTAAAAATACCGTTTTTTAAAGGATTTTCGCCAAAAAGATTGGTACCTATTCTTTTCTTTTTTTTACTTATGTAATTTAAATTTACTGCAGTACTAGCAAATTTGTTTAAACCATTTTAAAGACAAACTATAGCAAATGCGAATAAAAGGAAAATTAGATCAACAATTATATCGGTTCCCACTCCAGCCCTCTCCAACATTGCCAATTTTGGAACAAAAGTTTAAAATTATTGTAAAGCACCGATTAAAAAAACGTAAACGGTAAGTCCCTAAATTTAGGTTACAGGGTATCCTCTTTTGTAAAAAAACATTTTTTGGGATATTTTCCGCGTTCCGGGAATTTATATGTTAAAACAAAAAGATATAAATTTTATTTCATCACTTAATTAAAAACTCTTTTCGCTATATAACTTCAAAATTATGTAAGAATAGCTCGGTGCGTTATTATTTTGAGGCAACTTTAAGTCCATATTTAATTTATCAAAAAAACACTTTAACATGGTTTTTTCAGTTTTTGAAAATGTAGCGCGAAAAAAAATAATTACAATGTTATTAATATAGATGTCATCAGCTTTCCTTTGACGCTACTTGCATGTACATCGAGCGTACGTGTAAACTATAGGAACTTCCTTAACCTCGCCTCTGCGTGATTTAGGTTGCTTATTTTTAATATGTAAAAACCAAAAATGTGTATAAACACATTTTGTACCAAACTTTTTGGATTTGGCGAGGCCTACAATTTTAAAAATCCAGTTTCAAAAAGTGTTTTGTTTCATGAAAATTTTAAATATATTTCCACAACACCACTGTGAGAAAAAATTTTTGTAGGAAAAAAAATTAATAAGTGTAAACACAATTTGATATCTGAAAACGTAAACAAGAAAGTCAACTGATCTACTGCCACTACCTAGTATATTAATGGGCCTTGATTCTACCTTTTTTATATTTCTTTTAATTGGTCATGACTTTAACTAAATGATGCTGAAAAAAAATACAAGAATTTATTTGAAAGATCAATACATGGCATGAAGATTTGAAAATGATTTCTGGGATATGGCCACAACGGCAGTTCCTTAAAAAGCGCATTCTGGATGTTAATTTTTGGGTCACTTCTTCAAGCATTGATGGCCGTATGACACGAATAATGTTGGCATTCAAGATGTCAATTGTTCCTGGTTCACCAGTGACTTCATGTGGTCCCACAGGAAATAATCGGGAGGTTTCAAATCGCACAACTTATCGCCAAATTTTAATTTCAATAAGTCGACAGTTGCAGTTGTCTTTTGGCACATAGCAGCATCCTGCCTAAAAACATTTTCGAATAAAAATCATTGATCATGCTGCGGTAACGAATTCCACCAAAGGTAACTCGTGCTCAATCTTCATCTTTGAATAACTAAGATCGAATGGCTCTACCGGTGTGTAAACTGCAGCAAACGGCGCATTTTCGAAATTTTGTAGGATTTATTGTGGATTGCGATAATTTTGTTTGTTTACAAACCCCTTAAGCCAAAAATAGGCCTCATCGCTGAACACAATCTTTGATTAATAGAGCTGATGCCAGATTTTCGACGTAAATTTAAATAATTTGGTAGAGTAAACTAATGAGAAATATCAAAAAGTGAGCGCATTATGACAGTTCGTTTAACAGATAACCATTTCGTAAGTTCTATTGGATTTAAAAAAACACCCATTCTATTATTTTATTTAATTCTTTAAAATATCATGAATTTTTAAGATGCAGCACACCTTTCTTGTAAAATATTTTTTTGTTTTCTTATTACACAAAAAATAAATAACGACAAATAATACAAAGTAACTAAAATTAACTTCTATGAAATTATCCTGTTGCCTGCCTGCCTGCCTGCCTGATTATTTGACTTCATAATGAAATGCACAAAAGCAAATTTTTACAAAATGATTATAACTCCACTCGCATCCTCTGCACTTCACGTTTATTATATTTTGAAGCCGCGACATCATTCATGTCTTTGTTTATTTTTAGTGAAAAAAAAATTATTATTAAAGGATAGAAAATAGAAAACAAAGTTTCGTTTTCTTGTAGTTTTGTACGTGAGAATACATTGTTGTATTAAAAAAAAGTACAGATAGAAATTAAATAGAATTAATTTAATCTGTAACTATTTTTTAAGGCAACGCAAAAAAAAATACATTTGACAAAAAAATCTATTCGTTTTTTAATTAAATTAAACAGCAATTAATTAAATAGTAATTAAATTTTAATTCATTTGTTTCAATGTTAATTATTTTTTTTTATATTCAAGTCAATTTATTTAAAACGAATTAAGTTCACGTTTATTTTAATTTCTAAATTTATAAAGAAAAATATAAATAATTTTACAAATTATTGTGTTAATTTTTAAAGAATTCACTAAAAATAAAAACCCTCAAAATGTGAGGCTATTGTTATATGACCTAAGCAGAGTTTAAACTTTTTCGATAAATAACATCGTTCTCATTAATGCTGCTTTTCATAAACTGTTAAATAGCTCAAAAGTAAAAATTTTACATCTACATATCGCTGGTCTCATGTACGAAATTGAATTTTTTCGTGATTCCAATACATTTCACACAGATACACCTTGTCACAAAATTTGAATGCAATATTATCAAAAATAACGGTTTTCTAACTAATTGCATTTTTAATACTACATTGTGATAAATACAGTTTATATTATGTTTTTACCTTCTCCTGTAAAGTTACTTACTATATACGAGTTAGGGCCTTTCTACATGAGACCAGCGATATACTCTAAAACAAACAAAAAACAAACAACAATTTGTAACATACGCATATATACGCCGGCAGCATAACATAATAATTCTTGCGAAAAAAAACCGACTTAAAAACTGTTCAATAGTTTGGCAATATACATTAAATTGCAGCAACTATAGGATCACTCTTTAATTACCAAATTCAAATTATATAATTGCTGTTGTAGTAGATTTAGCAATCAGGTTCTGTGTAAATTTCAACCACCTGTCTGTAACGATTCAACAGTTTGCCCATATACATCCGATTATATCAACTATTTAATTTGTAATATAACATTTTTTCACTTCTTATTATACCAAATTAAGTAGTGGACGTTCTGTCTAAAATTAAGGTCTTTGTATACAACGGTTCAAAAAATACGGCCATGTAGAACAAATTACATTAATTTTGTAAATTTTAGATGTCTGTCTATAATGGTTCAAAAGTCCGCCCACATACACCATATTATATCAACTATTGGGACACCCGTTTATTTCCAAATCCATATTTTATACTTGTTATAGAGGAGTTAGTAACACAGGTTCTTTGTAAATTTCAATCGTCTGTCTGCAACTGATCAAAAGTATAACATAATTAAATGAACTATTGGTGCACCCTTTAATTTATAATTTTAAATATTATCAGCTGTTACTATAACGGCCATATCAATCGACATTACGTCAAATTTACAAGCGCTTGTCTATAACGGTTCAATAGAGAGTCCTATATAAGTAAATCTACAGTAATTATGGGACACCCTTTAATTTTTAAATTCAAATTATAAACTTGTTAATATAGCGGACTTAGAAATACAGGTCCCTTATAAGTTTTAGCGTTCTGTCTATAACGGTTCAAAAGTACGGCCACACACTTGAAATTACATCAGCTATTGGAACACCCTTTAACTTCTAAATAAATATTTTATACTTGTTGTCATAGCGGACTTACCAATACAGGTTCGTTGTAAATTCCAAGCGTCTGTCTATAACTGTTAAAAAGTATGGCCATATGCATCAAATTTAATGAACTATTGGCGCCCCCTTTAACTTATAATTTGTAATAATTATACTTATTACTATAACGCCCATAGCAATCGACATTCTGTCCAATTTGCAAGAGTTTGTCTATAACGGTTAAAAAGATAGGCCCATATAAGTAAATTTACATCAATTATGGGGGCACCCTTTAATTTTACAATTTATTTTTGTTTAATTTTTTGTTTTTGGGAGCCGTAGTAATACGCAGTCATTTTAAATTTTACAGAATCGCCCTTTACAGTTCTTAATACACGCAAAAGATATGTATGTTGCATGGGGAGACCCTTTAATTTTTAAAATTATGCATTTTTTTTAAAACGGGATCAATCTGTAACCATAGTCTATCACATTACCAAAAATTTTCAAAATCGGATCAGAAATGACTGAGTTCTTGAGGTACAAATATAAAAAAAGCAACATTCAGCCGAATTGTATAACCTCCTTCTTTTTTTGAAGTCGGTTAAAAAATATGCGTACATATATACTGACACGCGAACGCTTAATGAAACAATTTTTCTACGATCTTTTCACTTATAAGAAACTATTAAAATTGTAATTTCTCTGGATTAGTGATATCTTTCACTAATCTCTGATTAATTCGTATTTTATATAATAAAACGTTCGGGAATCTTGATACCATTGACACAGCTTGGGTTAAGGCACCTTTTAAACGTTTTTGTTACAGTTTGAAAAGTGATTTCATCAAGAGTGGCAAAATGTCTAGGGTATCCTGGTTGTGGCTGAATACTTCTATGCAATTCTTTCCCCTGTAAAATCCTAAGATAGTACTGCTCCAATAGCATAGCTGGAAGATTCAGTGTTCAGATTGAAGGGTTGATCGAAATCTGGAAAAGACAAGATATGACATCAACAAGATTTTCAATTCACTGAAAGACTTGAATGTCTCTTCTATTTGTACAATCGGTACTTTGCCTTCAACTGAGCATTTTTTTTTCTCGTGGTAAATATGTTAAGGGCTTAGCAATATTTACGTAATCTCTAATAAATTTCCTGTAGAAGGAAGTCATACCGAGAAAAATTGTTAAATCCTTCAATATACCAGGGATAGCTAAATTTTGAATAGCTTCGATCTTGTGGGGATCCGCGTGTATTCCATCCTCTGACAACACATATACCAAAAAGGAAACCAGTACGACCAATACCAATACACAAAATGCAAACAATGTAGAAAATACTAAAAGAATTTATAAAAATAATCAGGATACAAATGGACTTTTGTCGAATTCAAAATATGGCAACGCTGTACATTTACTCAAGGAGAATGTTATATTTTCAGTGCAAAAATAAAATTGAGCGAAGTCGATAATCTGTGTACAACCGATGGTGATTTATCCAGTAGGTTATCTTATGATTTAAATCAATGATGCTGATACTAAAAAAAATAATAAATCATATCTTTTATACAACTCTACCACTTGCAAAAATGATAATTATAACCAAGCGCAAGGCGATAATATTGAGCCTGTTAATTCATCCGATTCCCAATACGAAATTACTGACCAAGTTGTTGTCCAAATCAAATGCTGAAAAACAACATTGAAGTAAGTCTTGTAAGAAAGAAAGTGAAATTGTTAAGAAAGTTTATAAATATTTATAACAACGAAGTAGTAAAACTCCAGAATATTAAACAAGGACTTAATAAGGATACTTCAAACAACCTGGAATGCACGAATGCCAACTTTTAACCTCTAAAGTGTGAAAATAGGAATATAAGGAATTGTAGCGAAAAAGCCATAAAATTTCCATGGGCTTTGTTGGGACAGAAGAAGGATCGTAGCAATCCGTAAAAGTGTTAAATAATTTTTTCTGCTTAAAAGGATTTCTAAAATTATCTGATCTAGCGCTTCTTTAAGGCCCGCGTTGAGAGCACGATCCATTTCTGCAATTTTTTTAATTAATTAAAATTTGTATTAAATTCCTACCTTTAAAATTGTTAAGAAATTGATTAGATTTTTCCCTTTCTTTATTTTTAAACAATAAAGAACAAAATTTCCTTTTCTAGTTTTTACAAGCTTATTTTATTTAAAAAATTAAAATAATATTTCAAGAGGACGAGAATTCGAGCACTCGCCTCAGCTGAAGAATTCAATTCTGAACAGTTTACACGTACAAATATTCCGGAAAATTTATTAAGGTTTAATTATTCTTGAATTTAATGTATCGCTTAAAATGAAAAACACGAAAATAATATTTATTATTATTTTTTTTAACCGACTTGACTCGTGATCGTAAAAAAAATTATAATTATTTTTGGTTGTGGTGGAAATGAAGATAAATCCTTAAGATTTATTTCTTTTTACTTTCTTTTGTTTTTTTTTTGTTATTTTTTTTTATCTTTTCATTTAATTAACTTTATTGTGGAACCCAAAGGATCTTCTTTATATGTACATATGCTCATGATATTGCATACTCGTTTTTGTATTTTAATTCATCGAATAAAACAAAAATTATTATATTTGATTTTTTGAAAATCACTTAAAATTTCCTTTAAAACCCTTTTTTTATTTTCTAATATTTGAAATTATTTTAATGTTTTTTATTTATTAAATTGCGGATACATTTTATTCGCATTTGATTTTCCTTTTATTAAAACTACGGTTTAATTGTGCTGTCTATTTTATTACATTATGTGTTATTTTTAAGTAAGGCTTAGTTCCCATTGAGTAGCGCAGGTTCTTATGTTTACGACGACTTACAGGATTTCGGCCTTCTTTAGCCCTTTGTAATCTCACATTTGTGAAAAGGGTACTACGAAGCAGAGTTGCACATTTTTCCGCAAGGATTAATTGTTATTTTGTTATAATACGACAGTAAAAATTTTTTACGCTCGGAGTTCGAGATCGCAGCACGCTGAAGCCATACAATTCATATTTGTCATTTTATTGAGTTATAGCACATAAAAAAAATTTTTTATATTTGGTGTTAATCCTTCATTTAAGGATTCATTTTATACCGTTAATTTTTCTAACCATTCACATTTTTCTCGTTTTCATTTACTTTTATAAATCTTATTTTAAATTTATTGACTGGCTTTTAAATAAATATGCACATCCTTTTCGGTTTCCACAAAATTAAATAAAACAATTAAAAAACAATTATTAAGCCAAATTAAATTAAACAACTGGAATTTTGTATTAAATTAATTAACCTACAAAAAACCTTTTCGTGTTATCAAGCTAATTTCTCTAAAAACTTTGTTAATTTCCACACACACATTTTAATCTTTTGCAAAATTTAATTAAAAAAATTAATGATATAATTATCAGAACCTTTGTTAAATTCCACAAGCTAATTTTTATTTTTTACAAAATTAAATTTTGTTAAATTTCACACATACTTTAATTCAAACAATTTTTTTAACTATTTATTTTACTATTATTTTTCCGAGTCAAGTCAGAGGATCCGGCACATCCTTATTTTTTCGCCAGTAGACGGTCCCTGCTCGGGCGCTACTTAAAGCAAGGCCGGTACCTTGTTGAAAAAAATAACGCGATCAGCACACCAGAGGTGCTTGATCGCTTAGGTACGCACCCAACATAAATTAAAACACCGTTGTTTAAAAGTTTCAACTTATTTATTACAAGTCCAGAATTAAATTGAATTTTATAATAATTTTGTTGTTAACTTAAACTTACTTACAGTTCTAAGTCTATATATTGATGTGGGAAAATGCTTTATCAACAAGTTTACATGAATTGCTTAAAGGTTTCAGGTGCGGATCATGTTTCAACACGCTCAGACATAAATTTGCTGTGTTGCAATATGATTTCGCAATACAAGTTTGATCTACTTAAAATATGTCAAACAATTATTAAGGGTGTTACTTGCATATAAACAACTTTAATAATTTTGTTTTCAAGTTTTTTATAAAGTTTGGTAATTTTGGCCAAAAAAAAAACTTTACTTTAAATTATTTATTGAACAAAATCGATTACCAAAGCAATAGGCCGCACAGTTAAACCCTTAACACAAGAACATCTACATTTACATACAATAACAGTCACATTTTAAAGATCTAATTTCCACATTGTTCAGAAGATTGCTGTGGTGTTTTTTTTTCTGTTTTGTGTTAACACAAGCGCAAAAAAAGAACCGTTACATTTCTCTATAGAGTGTGTATGTGTGTGAAGTAGCGTTTTATTGTTTTATTGGGATGTTTTATTCTGTTGCCTTTTAGGTATTCGCTCCTAAAGGATTTTGTATTTTATTTCTAAACCAACTCTAAATTTATGGGAGCGTGTATGTATGCAAAGAATATAAAATGTTATAAGTATCCTCAGTAGGCTACGACATGCCAATTGTAGTATAAATTGTGAAAGAAAATTTTCACAATAGTCACGAGGTTACATAAAAAAGGGTCTTAAAATATGAAAAGGTTTTAAAAAGAAAAAGAGAACCAACTCTCTCTGGAAAATTTCATGAAGATTTCTTAAGTGGTAAATGAGATACAGAATTTTGTCCAAAATAAATCATTTTAAAACCATTGTGCAATGTGCTGTTCACAAGTATCTTGGAAAGTATCGTGTACCTTACTTATGTGCCTTGTCCAGCAAAATACGAGCAGTGAAAAATATCAACTTAACTGGACAGCGAAGCGCAACCGATATAGCTAGTACTACGTAAAATTTGCAGGGCACTGCATTGGCATGTGAACTTTGACACGTTTACTTTAATGATACAAAAATAAAATAAATATTAAAAGATTAAATTACTAATTCTATTTAAGATTATTTAAATATTCTTGAACAATTCATTTGTAGGTGTGAGGTTGTGCTCTATAGAAACCAATTTTCTTTATTTATTTTAGGCGAAGTAATTGCCAGGTGGTAGTGTAGTCTAATTCATCAATTTTTTAATAAGACTACGCTAGCACCTGGTAATTGTTTGGCCTTGATTTCTCACTTATTTTCTGAAGAATAAGTTGGCAATTATTCGCTCCGTATTTTTAACAGACGGAAATATTTAAAGTTTTCTGATATTTAATATGGGCGAGCGCTAATTTTTTCACTTGATGTTTGTTTATTTTTTAATTCTCTATGGCCCCATATATTTATTTTTTTTATTAAAATTACTTCATTGTTCCACATGATAAAAAAATTAGTAAAATAAATATGCCTTGTGATAATTGAGTAAGCTTAATTGTGTATATGTGATTTTTTTCCAAGCTTGAAGTCCCATTATAGACGAATTTCAAGAGCGTTTTGTGCGCTCTTATAGGTTGTTCTTAAGTTAAGAAGATCAGTATGATTGTCACTCTTCAAACTCTTAATTTTTCAATCAATAGTTGTTTTAGATTTATAGAACTAATTTGATTAATGTCGGGTTATCCTTGCATTTTACACTGCTAATTTAAAGTTTTTATCATAATAATCAAGGAACAGCTGTAGGCTTTCTTAGCGGTGATCTCTATTAAAACTATATATAATAATTTATTCTTGATTTGAAATCATATATTTAAATGCAGCTCTGTATGAAAGAGAAAATTTTACGAAGGAAGTTTTAAAAAAATACCCTAAAAACTCGCGTCATGCAAGAAACTAATTGTATGAACGCTTACATTGTGTTTACATTCTTAAGCTAATGAATGGTATTAAATGAGTTAAAACTGTGCGTTAAAGATAACAGTTGCAAATTTGGAAAATATTTTCAGATTTCTCTCGCATGCGAAAAACAAATATTATTTGCAGCACAAAAAATATAGCCATTGTAAAAAGTTTCTTGTGTGCGTGAGTGTCTCTGTGTATGTGTGTTATAAAATATCTCATCCTTATCGCTATTGTGCTTAAAAATCTGCATTTGGTAAAACCATTTGTTTAATCTCACTGGTGTTAGTGTGCAAATTATCAGTCAGTCAGTCATTTAACCCTGCAATCATTAGTCCATCTATCAATCTTTTGATACAAACATTGTTCCATTCATTTTGCTTTCACCCTGCTGTTGGCGTATAATTTTTTATACTTTTCGAGAGTTCAAAAGTATTAACTTAAATTATTTTGTCAACAAAGATAAGAATATAACATTTTTGATATTCGTTTAAGATTCGAAGGTTCATAAGCTTTTACCATAAGTTTAAAAGTTGTATAATTATTGCAATTTATTTCAAGGATTTTTCCATCTCTGCCGTAAAAGCATGGTTGTATTTTATATTAAAAGTAGTTTTTCGAATTGAAACTTGGCAGTACCTGTATTAAGTATAAAAATTAACAATACAATAAACAAATAAAGAGGAAATACATATGGAGGCAGGAGGTTTAAACTTGAAGCGACCCACTAACATGCGTCCTTTACCAACCCTCTTCGTTTAACAAAGATTTGTGGTATCCGATTGCTAATATTTACTGTCATCTTTCTTTTACTGAGTTGCTTTCGTTGCGCTTTATATCAACTAGTGATTTCAGACTATCGACTATCGATTATTGGCAGTTGGATTATCGATTGTTAACTGTCTTCTTACTATCTTGTCTAAGGCTGAGGTACCCTTTAGCATCCGTATTTAAGATGAGTTTTCTCGTGCCCTAAGCCTAATACTAGTCACTGCATGATATTTACAGATAGGTTAGTACAATCTTAATGTGTAGTCGACTTCAATTTCCATCTTGGCCAGATAATATCTGAAGTTTCCATTGGCATTCATACGTTTTCTATTCTATTTAATTAAGAGCACTTTAGGAAATGAACCCACTTAATTATTGTCAACTTTTGCTGTCCATCTCTTTAGGGTTCCTCCTTTGGCCTATCGAAAACGCAGTTCCTATAGAGACTTATTTCTTGCAAATCTTCCTTATTCATCTATGATTGATTCTGTTTAATTTTATCAGAATTCCACATGCGCAGGTTACTTATTAAAAGCACTGGACTTTTACAGGTATCCAAAGATTGTGTTAATTTAGCCAACCTCAAGGCAAAGAAAAGAGCGAACTGCGAGCTTGTTATCTACCGTCACTGCATTATAAAGAGGTATAAGTGAAACTTCTTTTGTACCTGAAAGCCGACGGATACAGGATAACGAATTCGAGTCAATTTTTATAGTCAGTCATCAGATGCGTTTAGAAAATAATTCTAAAGTCAATGGTCAACTAGTGCTTATTTCTTAATGGCAACACTTAGCTCATGTCTGATTTGACAGATAACTAGTTTTATCCTTCCGATGAACGAATATAGTTTTGTATACGCTTGAACAACGCTGGGAAATATTGCGACTTTAAGATGCCGATTTTATCAAAAAAA
This sequence comes from Gymnosoma rotundatum, assembly GCA_916610165.2. NCBI lineage: Eukaryota > Metazoa > Arthropoda > Insecta > Diptera > Tachinidae > Gymnosoma > Gymnosoma rotundatum. The sequence goes on along the minus strand of OU744336.1, from coordinate 124,419,996 downwards.
AAAACATCTTTTTAGATGAAGCTCATTTTGATATTGGCGGGTATGTAAACAGGCAAAATTGTCGCATTTGGGGTTCAGAAAACCCGCACGCATACATTGAAAAGCCGGTGCACCCAAAACGAGTCACTGTTTGGTGCGGATTTTGGTCCAGAGGCATAATTGGGCCATTTTTCTTCAAAAATAAGAAGTGGACAGTCAATGGCGATCGTTATCGTCCCTTGTTGAACGAATTTTTGTTCATAAAAATTGAAGAGGAGGATATTGGCACAATTTGGTTTCAACATTACGGCGCTACGTGCCACACAGCCGAAGCTACACTGTTTATTTATAGCATTTAAAAAAAAATTTTTATGCCGAGCGTTTATCATTATCTAATACATAACTAAAGTGTTTAGATGTCAATGATGTCGCTTTGATATGCAATTTGCATTTATCCAAGCGAAATGTATAAATATTGAGATGACTGTTGCACTAGTGAAAACTTTTCCCGAGCGTTATAAAATGAAAGTTTTCCGTTTTAGGAATAATGACGTTTTTAACGACGGCTTCAAATATAGCAGAATGTGTTCAATGCGAATAGCTCATGCCGTAAAGGAAATCTATGAATTAAATTTTGGGAATTTTTTTGTACAACAAACATAAATGGAAATTTTATAGCGACTAGAAGTGCTAGATGATTTCGAAGCAAATTTTTACATTTTGTGTGAAAATTCGAGTTTAACTAGCAAGAGACTTAAACCAAATTGTTTAGCATAGTTCACTTTGCAGTTAACAGAATCCTGTTATCATCAAACAGTCGCTGGAATTTTTACCGTTTTTATTGAAAATGCATGAAATAGTTACATAGGGGCTTAATCTGGAGAGCCAGCATACTCTCGTTCGTACCTGAATTAAATGGTTTTTTTGGCAGTTAACATACCCGTATGACCCCCTCAATTTCTTGACAGAAAACTTTTTTGTTCGCTAACTGGGGTCGTATTAGCTTCAAATCAATATTGCATCTATCCAAAAGCTCTAATATTCGTCGATAATTGTTTAACCCTTTTTGTTAGTCCTCTTTCACATACGTCAGGTTTACTTGATCAGTTTTTGATTAATTTTCTTTTGAACCTGCATTTGTGTTCACACACACTGTCAAGTTTCGTTATCTTTGCTTTCAACTTCTGCAACTACTATTCTGCAGCCAATTTCAAGCATAAAATTTTTCTTAAACTTGATGGTACGTACGGTCAGGTTTGTACATCTTTCTATTCTCTTCTCCCCTTTCTCCAAAAAAATCAAGACTTGACGAGTCAAACCTGAAATGTGTGAAAGGTGACTAAAGAATCAATGTGTGTTCAGGAACTTGTTGTCCGGCAGGCCCCTCTTAGGTTTTTTTTTGGTGCACGTTAACTTGTTAAATTCACTATTTTGATTGTTCTTTGGCCCCTGATGTGTTGTGATGAATCCATATTTCGTCTACAGTTATATGACGGCGCAAATACTATTTGGCTTCCTTCGAAACAGTAACATGGTTGTATAATCTTAAATTTGTAAAGTAGTTCTAACGCAACAGCAGGATTAAAGATCATAAGGAAAAGAACTTATTTTATTCTGGATTTGCTTTTTCCTTGTGTTCTTTGTTAATTTTTATTTTTTCTAAACTTTAGGCACAAACGAGTCATCCCTTTTTTATTTGAAATACAAACAATAAAAAACAACCTTAAAAGCAAATTGCTGAAGCCAAAAAAAAAAACTATGATAAATGAATGCAATTAAAAGTGGAAATTTACTTTAAGTACGAACATACGTACGTACACATGTAAGTTTTTTTTTCTCATGAGGCATGTCTCTATGAAATGGATTGTTAAGTGTTGGTATGTGGTCAAATGAAATTAAAAATTTTAATTTTTAATGGATTTTAAACGAAGTGTTCTGTCAGAGTTTTATACATATTGAGTTACTTTGGAAAAAAATCAGAGTGAGAGTGTGTTTAAAAAAGGAGCGAAGAGGTAAACCGTTTTAATATAATTTATTAAATAAACTTTTCTTATATTCAATAAATTATTTTATTATTTCTCTAAATCTCTTTTTGATGAATTGAATTTAATTTTTTTTTTTCAAAATGTTGAATTTTAGTGAATTTAGATATTTTTCTTTACATGTGGCTTTCTAGCGGTTAATACTAAAAGCATAAAGGCGTTATCTTATTAATATTATATTTTTGTGTGACTGACTGTCCGTCCGCTCAGAACTTGTATTATGTATTATAGTCATTACAACAACAATTTTCTTTTGTATCGTAACTGGCAGATATTTTAAAATTTTTCCCAACATATAATTAAAGGTCAAATTAAGAATTAATGGATGGCCCACAGATTGAAGGGAACCTCTTGCATGTGCGTCCAACTCGAACTGGGCTAATTCATTATTTAAAAATCTTAAAATTTCTTTTGTTAAGTCTCGCTTACAATGCATATGCAACTTCTCCGTTTGAAGTTTTGCAATTCTTTTCATAGGCGTGTAAAACCGTCTAAACTCTTTTAATATGGAAATAACTGGCAGATTATTAAAGTCGTTTATTTTAAACTTATATTTATATGCGTATAGATGTGACTAAATTAAACGAATGCTGCAACAATAACTATGAGTTGTGTAAAGGTATTACATTTTCTTTCGCAACAATGTACAAAATTTTGTTTAAAAGAATCATAATTAAATGTTGTTAATTAGAAAGCATTAATGAAATAAGAAAAGACTTCTTCTTGCCAGCATTATATTTTTGGTAACAACTGTACGCTTTTCTTTGCACTTTTTAATATTGAAAAACTATGACAGATCTTATTTTAGCAATAATATTATTCTGCTATATTGAAAACATTATTTTTTCCACTAAATTTAACACGAGAAACTCAAAAGTTGGAAGAGAAATTTACAAACTAAAATTTTTTTCTCTTTTATTGTATTTTGGCAACATTGTCGTATGTTCGTTTTTTTATTCAATTGCAATAGTAAACTTATGGCCACAATGGCAGATAACCGCAATTTAATTACAATGAAAGAAATGAACTCATTCATGCTTTAATCATAATTTTAGCCTTTTTTTTAAGTCTAAACTGTTTATTTAAAATCGGAACACATAAAGCTTTTCGTGGCAAACTTGAACAGAACTAAATAATTAGATACTTTCCGCCGCTGATAAGATTGGTGTATGCGTGTCTCTATGTGTGGTAAACGGAACAAAAGTTGTCAAAATATTGTACATTTGACTGCTTGTTTGTTAAACAGTGTATTATAAGTTCAAATCCCAACTGAGTCCTTAAGAATAAATATAATTGTTGTAATCCGCAGTTTAAACCTCAGCGGAGACTCAAGTAGAATTAACGTGTAAGACCTGTTTTATACACCCCCAAAACAAATTTAGAAACTCCCAAAACTTTACGATTATGAGATTTCATATGCGTAATACAATCTGCTTTTTCGTTAAGGGTCTTTAGTCGCCTCCAGAAATATTCTCTAGATACCGTTGTAAATAAATTGTTCAAGCCATGTCTATATTAAAATAAATCGTGGTCCGTGCTCTTGCCGCTTGCTGAAGAGTTGCAGACTACCTAAGCTCTCGTCGCATCGTTTCCTGGTCTGACTGGAAAAATTCTCATCTTCCAGTTTTATGCCCCTGCAGACCGAGACGAATGGTGCTGCCCAAGAAACAATAGCTTCAAAAAGGCGGGATCTCAATCATACCAACTTAGTTATTTTTGCAACCGTGCTACATTCTTTAAGGAAGGGATAGATGAGAGATAAGGTGAAAGAAGAAAGATTTAGCCATTTTATTAGTTATTTTATTTTGCCGGTGAATATGCCATGAAGAAGTGCCGACGAAGCAGGCTGAATGCCGTAATGTAAATTCTGAATGTGTATTTACACCCTTAAAAATACACACATTTTTTTTTTATTGCCGCAGGGGTTGAACCCTGGCCAACCAGATCTGTAGTCAACGTGCTTACTACCATGACTACAGCAGGCTCGAATAATGTAATAAGTTAAAACTGTACAGCAGTCGGGGCTGGTTGTAAATAACAAGATAATGTGTTCTCATCACGTCGTAACTACAAAATATTGTTGTCTGGATCACCGCAAGGGCTTAAGACTTACTTTTGCTTAAAAGACATCGAGTAGTTCCAGTCTCTACAGAGTCTTATCGAGTCTCACTAGAGTCACGAGTGCGTGCAATAAAAAAGAGCAACAATTTTCACAGATTTTTCGAAGGAGTCGCGGCCATATTTTGCCAATGTTTATTGTATTTCAACCGATGAAGCTTTTGTACATTATCGGCGTAGACAAGTGGCTTGGCATACCTCGAAGGAAAGTAATCGAAAGAGGATAGATCACGCGGTATTGCATGCATTTAGATCCGTCTAACTTGAACGACTCATCAACAAGATTAATGTCAGCTAATTGTAATAGGAAAACATTAGCAATTTTGTCGCTTCACCGCTCAGCGCTGACTTTAGCATTCTTCCCACCATAGTTTTTGAAGCCTCATACATAGGGAAAAGTAATACTGCCGGCTTATTACGCTCACCTAACAGCGATTTCCTGTGGATGTTATGTTTTTCGGTCAAAAGTTTGTGGATTAAGTTCACTCCAAGTGTTTTAATTCTTGCAAAATAAACTTACCACAAAGTAGCTGTCAAATTGTTCGTCAAGGAAGACAGTAAATTCAATATAATTTTTTTTTTAATTTTGATTAGAAGAACTTAGCGAGAATGTTATTTCATTTTCATCTTCAGGATATCATAAATTTAAAAAAACAATAAACTAATAATATATTCTAAGATTTATATTTCTACCTCTTAAAGCAAAATCATAATCCTTTTCTATCTTTTGTAAAAGTGTAGTCAGTCTCTTGGCAGCTGAACGAAAAAAAAACATTGAAACTTTCTCATATCTTAAGGGAACTCATCCCTGTCATTGTCAGCTAAATTTAACTTGCGTTTGCGATTGCACTCTCATACTTGTGTATTATTTACTTTCAACTTGTTAAATAGACTTATGCATGCATGAGCATGAGTATGAGTATGTGCTGCGTATAAAGTCCTTAATTTGCAAACCGACACACTTACTTACACATGGAAAAGTTAATTTTTTTCTGCATTTTGAAATTTAATTGCTAATTTCTTAAAGTTGTGTTTGTTCTGGGTAAATTAAAAATGATTTTTAAATTTTCATTCTGGACTATTTGCAACTTCTTTAGATAGGTCTTGGCACATCTATTTGACCAAATTTGACACCCATATGTCATAATAGGCCGTATGTACATTTTATACAGTAAGATTTTGTTTTTATAATTCAAAGTTGATTTTCGATTTAATAATGGGAAAAGGGCTCTTCCACATTTAATTGCCTTTTCACAGGTTCTTAGAACATGATGTCTTAAAGTCAGTTTTTTATCTAATTCAATTCCAAGATATTTAATGGTTGGTCATAGGCTGTTAAAGCGAGAAAACAAGAAAAATCGGACCAAGAAGAAAAAAGTTCACCTTAGAAGAACTAATCCTACCTCGGAAAAAGTCAAGTTTTTCTTAATTTTCAAGTCATTTTGTTTAGCAATGACAACTTTTAATGTCAATGAATGTTTAAAAACTTTAAGTTAGACTCCAGAGATTCTAAAATGCCAATTTTCCCCGCCCATTTTTGTGGGCGGTGAAATAAAATACTACCTAAAAAAGAATGTAATTATTAAAGGAAATGGATTACATACGCGTTAAAACGTTAGAAATTTATTTAGATGGGCAGGAGGAGGTATCTCTCCAATCCCAGCCCCAAAAATTTTCCTGTAAAAAAATTTTTTTTTTAATTTTTTGCCAATTTCATAAAAATATTAATTTTCAATCTTTCCAATGCCTTACCAATACCCGCCTCCCAAGAATATTATTAAAACGATATATTTGTAATTTGTTACTTTATAGTGTTTTATTAATCTGAAAATAATGAATTTATTCATAATATAACTTATTTATAATTGTAACGGTAACTTTTATTTAAAATGGTTACAATTAATTTAATTAACAGAACTTCTCCTTTGCAATCATATGATAATAAATACCATTATCCTTCTTTGTCTAATTCTTCAAAGTTCTCTTCCGAATCTGAATCCTCTTCGGCGTTAAGTACAACGCCGCGCAACGTTTTTTCTACAGTATAAAAGTAGAGATCGTAAATTTTATAGTAATATAAAAAATTTTTCCGACAGCGATGGAGATCACTCTTAAGAACCCATTCTCATTTTTTTAAAACAAAAAAAAAATCCTTGGCTTGGTGAGAAAAGCGTTTACTCACTACTGCAAATAAAAAAAAACATATATTGGATAAATCCCATTAGCTTGGATGAGTTCTATGAGTATTTTGCTTCGTCTTGAGTAAATTGTGAAATTTTTTCCAGACACACAAAGTTAAAACAGGTTTTTTCTTTACACTGTTAAAACAATGTGGCTTTTTTCAAGGCGATAAAAACGACAATTATCTTCTAAACCACTGCATTGTCACCAGTAGCAAATTGTCAAATTTTTCAAGCTAAACAACGCATGCTGCTCCAAATTTTTCGCAAAATTGAAAGGAGTTTAGAAACAGCAAAATGTTTCAGACAACAGTTTCTTTCAACTAATAAAGCCTAGTACTCTATTCGATTATGCCAAAAATTTTGAGCAATATGCATTATTCCGCTTCAAAAATTTGGTAATTAGCTACTAGTGACAATACAGCGGTTATGCAGATAATAATCGTTTTGATCGTCTTAAAGAAAAATTTTAAAAGTCTTCTGAAGACGAAGAGAACCACCCATCCAACTCATCTAAGCTTTTGGGATTTATTCCATAAATGTTTTTATTTTTTAATGCAGTAATAAACGCTTTAATTCGTCATTTAATTTATTTTTGTCTTTTTCCTTTTTTTAAATTTACACCCTTTTTTATTTTGAATACAAAATTAAATCAAACCAAACGATCTGAAAAAATGGTTGTTAAAAATTCCGTAAGAAAACAGTCTGATTTATGTTATTTCGTAGTTGAAAAAAATATTTCCAGAAAATTTTTTTAGCTTAAAAACATGTTGCGAGAAGTATTTCGCAACATTTTCACAAATAAACAGAATACTACTTTAGCAACATTATTTCTTATTTATTTTGCAGTAATTTATTTTATATGGACTTTTGAAAATATTTGAGCCTGTTCGTAAATGCATCACTACGGTGCACAATATAATTATTCTGGACTGCCACTGTTAATCATTTGTTGCGTATGCTTAAATTGGCTCATTTTAGTTTGCATTTACGAACGAAGAAATACTGTGAAAATGGAAAAATTAATATTCACCCTTATTGTGTTTGGCGTTTTTGTAGCAAAAACTCGGCGTTTTTTTAAAGTTTTGTAATAGATTAAATATAGCTCGCAACAATTCTCATTAATCTATTACAAATTGTCGTAGTCGAAATACGCCTACGCCAAACACAATAAAGGCCATTAAACTGGATTTTTAAACTACATAATGCAAAAAGATGGAAAAAATTTTTGTAAAAATAATAAAAATTAAAAATATTAAACAAAAAGAAATAAATAAAAAAAACTTGTCGAAATTTATACTCACAAGTTCATTGCATCAGCCATTTATGAACAAATGAACAAATGACATTTGCAGTGCTGCCACTTTTTGCATTTACGAACGTACTGCCCATCACATGCAGTGATGCCCCTTTTATTAATTTCGAATGAAATTTTTTATCTTAAAAATTTAAAACAAATTTTTTTTTACTTTATTTTCGATGGCTCGAATCCTGGTCAGGGTGAAAAATAAAGTAAAATTTCATTAATTTATAAAATCGACGGTTCGAATCCTGGTCAGGTTGAAAATTAAAAACAAATTTTTGTAAGTTAATTTAAATAGCGGCAAATATAGCTTTTCACAGGAAAAAATCAATACAAAATCTTTATTCGTTAAGCCGCAAGAAAATATATTGCAAACCTTTAAAATCGTATAAAGTCAATAAAAACGTATGCGATTTATCCCACATTCCTGACTTTAAAAGTGTCCCAAAACGACAAATCCGAAGTAAAAGAATTGAAAATTCACTATACGCTGCAGAATTTTGTTATCTATCCAACTGCGTACTTAAATTTTTACATTTCTCAAAATCAGGTTGGCAAAATTAGATTGGCAAAATACCCCTCTGTGCGCTGGTGGGATGTATGATTACAACCAGTTACTAACCAAATCATTTAGTACTGCTTGATTTACGAAAGATGAAAAACAATTTTATTTTCCTCCTCATTACGAAAGCATTGCGCTAAAAGATATCTGAAATAATACAAATTATATATTAAAGTTTTGGAAGTCCTTAAGCCCAAAATAATGCGTCACCGCATACTACTACTATCATTTTAAAAAGCCGGTTTTCGGTTTATCCTACCTTTTTCTCGGTTTATCTACCCGGTTGCATTTCAGTTGTTTTTTTTTATATCGGCTAACCAGTTTTTTATATAATTTTATACGGTCTAATGATGCGGTATAATGACAAAATACACATAAGTTCTCCAAAAATCACAGGTTTCGCTAAAACCCAAAAATTTAAAAAAAAAATTCTATAAAGACAAAAAATTTGGGAAAATGCTAAACAGTCGAAGTTTCACCAAATATTTATTACATGCTGACCAAAATTTGGCAAAAATAAAATAAAATTAAAAAAAGGAATAAAAATCGAAAATTAAAAAAAAAAAACAACTGAATAATTCTTGCAAAAAAAAACCGACTCAAAACAGATTTCATCTGTCTGGCTATAACGGTTCAAAAGTATGGCCACATAAATTAGATTACATTAACTATTGGGACACCCTTATATCTCTAAACTTTATACTTTTTCAACTGTTGAATAGTTTGGCAATATACATCAAATTGCAGCAACTATAGGGTCACTCTTCAATTTCCGAATTCAAATTATATACTTGCTGTTGCAGTAACTTTAGCAATCAGGTTCTGTGTAAATTTCAACCGTTTGTCTATAACGGTTCAACAGTTTGCCCATATACATCCGATTATATCAACTATTGTAAAACCCTTCAATTTATAATTTATATTATCAAAGCACGTCTCGATGCCCATTTCGTTACCGCTTACATAACTCTTCAGGAAACTTCTGACAAACATTTTAAATAAACTAGAGATTTTTTTCCAAATAATAGAGCAAAGACGAAAATCAAAGTTTAAGCAGAAACAACAATAACCAACAGTAATTCTATTTTTCTTTCTCTACTGTATAAGGTCGAGTTTTTTTCGACTCTTTTATACAGTTGAAAGAGGATGAAAAATAAAATATCAAAAACACTACGATAATTTATTTATATGCACAGGCACTTTGCAAATTATTTAATTAAAGACATGGGAATATTTTTTTTTTTAAATTTAATTTTCACAAAAAACTTTGTGCTATTTTTATGTAATTATCCCGATTAATTATAATTTTTCTACTTCTTATTATACCAAATAAAGTAGCGGACATTCTGCATAAAATTAAGGCGTTTTTATACAACGGTTCAAGAAATACGACCATATATAACCAATTACATTAATTTTGGGAGCACCCTTTAATTTCTTAATTCAAATTATAAGCTTCTTGTTATAGTGGACTAAGCAAAACATGTCCCTTGTAAATTTCAGCTGTCTGTCTATAACGGTTCAAAAGTTTGGCCACATACACCAAATTTCATCAAGTATTGGGATACCCGTTTATTTCCAAATCCAAATTTTATACTTGTTGTAGCGAAGTTAGTAATACAGGTTCTTTGTAAATTTTAATCGTATGTCTGCAATTGCTTAAAAATATGGCCATATACATAATTAAATGAACTATTGGGGCACCCTTTAATTTATAATTTTTAATATTAATACTTGTTACTATAACGGCCGTAGCAATCGACATTCTGTCTAATTTGCTAGCGTTTTTCTATAACGGTTCAAAAGATAGGCCCATATAACTAAAACTACGTCAGTCATGGGGGCACCCTTTAATTTTTATATTTATTATAGTTAAACACTTTGTTTTTGGGAGCCATGGTAATACGCAGTCATTTTAAATTTTACAGAAGTGCCCTTTACAATTCATAACACACGTAAAAAATATGTATGTTGTATGGGGACACTCTTTAATTTTTAAGATTATGAGCTGTTTTTAAAACCGGGGCCAATCGGTAAGCATAATCTATCACATTAACAAAAATTTTAAAATCGGTTCAGAAATGACTGAGTTCTGCGGGCACAAACATAAAAGAGCAATATTCAGCCGAATTTATAACCTCCTTCTTTTTTTGAAGTCGGTTAAATAGAGGTCTTCTATGGGGACACCCCTTTAATTTTGATGTTTATTTTTATTCTGGTTGTTGCGCCCATAATAGAACAACTGTAAAAAAGTAAAATTCGTTAAAAACACATCTTCTATGGTGAGACCCTTTAATATTTAATTTTATTTTTTATACTTAATTTTATAGTTTGTAATCATTTTTAAGGTGTGCTGTTGTGGTTATAAAGATAAGGCATTATATGTCGAAATCAGATCTTATATGGGGTCACCCTTTAATGTTTAAATTCATTTTTAACATTTGTTAATAAAGCGTTTATACCAATATGAATGCTGCATCAACTTCAGGTGCCAGCCCAAAAAATATTAGGTCATATTCGTTTTTGTATTCATCTTTTATTGGGGCACCCTTTAATGTTTTATTTTATTTTTTATACTTTATGTTATTTTCAAAGGAATGCTGTTGCGGTTTATGAGATAAGTAAGACATTATTAGTCAAAATCAAGTGTTATATGGGTACACCCTATAATTTTAAATTTTATTTTTACAACTTGATTTATTGAGGAGATTTAATACAAATGCAGGGTTAATTTCAAGCGTGAGCCTATACAAAATAAGTTCATATTCGTTTAAAACACGTCTTCTGTGAGGGACACCCTTTAATGTTTAATTTTATTTTTATAGTTGCACTTATAGCAGGCACACATTCTGTTAAAATATGAAATAACTGCTGTTGTAGTTTTAAAGATAATACATTATTCGTCAAAATCCGGCGTTCTATGGGGACACCCTTTAATTTTTAATTTTATTTTTTAAACCTTTTATTAGAGCAGACATAATAATATAAATGCTGCATCAATTTTAGGTCTAAACCTAAAAAAAAAATTATATTTGTTTAAAATATATATTTTGTTGGCACACCCTTTACGCTTAATTTTTGTTTTTTATATTTATTGTTACGTACGTGTAAATTTCAGAGGACTACTGCTGCGGTTCAAAAGTTAAGATATTATTCATCAAACTCGAGCCTTCTCTGGGAACACCCTTTAATGTTGAATTTTAATTTTTACACCTTCAAATCTTGCGGATATTTAATACAGATGCTGTGTCAATTTAAGTATGATGAGTCTGCTGTGGGGATGAGTCTGAATACTAAGATGTTACGTCTTTTAAGGAACACCCTATAATTTTTAATTTAATATTTTTATATTGTATTTAAATGTAATTTTGGACATTCGCACTATAACGGTTTAGAAGATAAAGTTTAACACATACGAGAAAATGACGTTTCTATTGAGACACCCTTTATTGAATCAACATTTTTTTAATTCAAACGATTTTAATGAGTAAAAAGTTTCGCAGGGGAATTAAACAAAACTTACCTATTGGCAACAATATAACTGTCCAAATTTAGCAGCCTTACAATTGTACTACAACACATGAGCGCCCAAGCAGAGTTCCCAGATATCTTACGTACCAATAAATTATAATTGAGCTTAAGGTATCTTGACCTCCTGTTTACTCTTGCCTTTTAAAATCCAGCACAATTTTTTGTCGTAATCAACAACACAAACCAATTGTAGCGTAAATTCTCTAGAGTTATTCGTCAAGGTGTTATTACAAGCGGATGGTGTGTTCGTACTTAAAAACATGCACTACATTACTTTAATCTCTTCTGATGCCATCTTCATTGTGTGCTTCGACTTCTGCAGGAAGAATATTGTAAAATAAAATAAAGCAACATGATAATCATTATAATTATGAAAAGCAGCTTGAGAGTAAAATCATGGCAACAAAGGGAATGGAAACGTAAAGTATATTACAATTAAAATAGAAAAATAACAAAAACAAAAAATAATAATTCTATTATTAAATGCATGAAATTTGTTATGAAATTAGATTTTAATTAACGTCTCATTAATATAAAACCATTGTTTTAGAGCTCTCTTCAATTTTGCTTCCAATTAATGAAATAAATGCAAGTACAAAACATAATTTCGAAAATATAAGGTCTTGAAAATATTAATTCAGTTAAATTTGTTATTGTTTTCAAAGACTTTTAAATTTGTTGAAATTTAATAAAATATTCCCATCAATGGATTGTGAAATTATGGTGAAATTCTCTCAATTGCAACAAAGAAAGGGGATGTTGCAAACATTGAAAACGATGCCTAAAAGTTTTAGAATTTGTTTTAACTATTTAATCATTATATGGAGAGTCAAGTTTAAAGATTACAGTTACAGAATTATTTTAAATCTAGAGAAGAATGCTTCAGTTGAAGCATTAAAAAAAAATTTTCGAATGCTATAAAACATTTTAGTTTGTGATGGAATAGAAACTCTAAAAAAACTTGTTTTGGCTTCCATTCCAAGTCAATTTTCAATCTCAGTGATTATCGCATGTTGACTGATAGTTGCGTTATTGTTAGTCAGCACTTCAGATCTGGTAGCTTTGGACGTTTTCGCTCATTTGAAGAAAGAGCACCAACCATGTAAAACGTGTATCTCTTTTAGAAGTTTTGTACATCTGCCTTGGTTCGTCGGTTAGCTGATGTTTGATCACCCCTCCAGTTCATCGTTTGCTTCAATGGTTTGTTTTTAACTCCTTTTTTTATCGTTCCACTCTAGAGTCACTTCGTCACTTCGTCACTCATCTGATTCTAGTCGAAATTTTTGTTTGAGAAATTTATGTCACTTTTTCTTGGCAGAATCATTTATTCAAATTCATTCTACAAGGAGATCTCAGCGAAAAACCTTTTGCCTATTTTATGGCTTCATTGTAAGTGTATTGTCAAACTTCCGACTTCCCGTGGTGGCGGCGTGTAACAAGATCCTTATTAGATATTGTATCGGTTTGGAGGCTGTCTAAATTATGGACTCTGTGCAAATGAACATTTTTCCTCCATTTCTGGAAAATTTTGTAAATTATTATTTTGACAACACCAAGTAGGACCAGGAAAAACCAGTAGAAATTGACAAGGAAGTCTTGTAAAAATGAAGAGGATAGTCCGATTTCGGGCGGAAAGAGCCTCAGTGGCTCTTTATGTGTGTAGAAAGGCCATAGGCAGAGACTGTGGTATCAACCCCGGCACGGCGTATTGGCTTTTCAACACGGTGATTAAACCCATACTAATATATGGGGTTCTCGTCTGGAGCCCCGCACTGGACAGACTGACCAACTGCCGTATACTGAATAGGCTTCTGCGTACTTCGGCCACCATGCTACACTGGCTACAGGCCCGTCTTATGGCTAAACAACTCGCTATGAACTCGGCAGTTAGGCTGAATGCAGCTTTGGCATGTAGGCCAAGTAACTATGGCCATGCGGCCATCTTGGGGTGCACCTCGGCTATTAACGAGAATATTGATTACTCCTCGCCCACTCCAATTCTGATATTGGATTCGAAGTATCATTGACGGGCACGTAAAACATGATAAGCATGGGTCATCGGAGAGATGTGCTTGATGTTTATACAGACGGATCAAAGCCAAACACGTCTTTATTCGTAGATTTCGGATCAGGATGAAATTTTGGCTACAGGAACAATGTACTGTGATTCAGACTGAGATCTCAGCTATTAGTAGGGCGGTTTGCTGGATGAAGTACCACAGGATTTATGGAGAGGATATCCGGATCTATACTGACAGCAAGGCCGCGATAAACTCCCTATCGGGTTTCTACACGACATACAGATTGGTCCGTGGTCCAACCTGGAACTTTTTTGGGTTTCAGCACATTCGGGCACACCCGGGAACATAGTACGGACGAACTCGGCAGATCTGGAACTCGGCTGAGAGACCAGAAAATAAATCCACTGGTGGGAGTTCCGTTAAGCTGTTGTAGGGTTTTACTACAGCGGGAACTCTTTGGGGCCGCGCAGACTAGATGGTCTGACGAGGTCATCTGCATGGATTCGAGGACATTATTGCAGATAGTGGGAGATCTGCAAATCGGCTAAGGTTTCCTCGAAGACAGCTGGGTATACTGGTGGCTGTGCTGACAGGGCACTGTATTATTGCTACCCATGCTAGGAGACTGAATTTTCCACATCATGACTATGGTAGGAGTTGTCAGGATGAGAAAGAGGAAGACGGTGGAGCACTTGCTCTGCCATTGTCCCGCTCTTTCTAGGAATAGAGCGGCCCTTTTCAGCAGTCCCAGACTACATAGTCTTGCAAACCTATTGGCCTGTGATGTTATTAGGAAAGACTCGTTTATCCGGTCTTCGGGGTGGTTTGGAGATAGATCTCTGATGGTAACAAAGGGACCTGAACTGAGCTTTGCACATACCTTCCAGGCAATACAACGGGACCATTTAGGACCAAAGTGAGTCGGTCTTATCATGCCGGCAGCCTGTGCAACCTAACCTTAGTCCAGTTCTTATCACTCAATGGAGGAAGCAGGTAGAGATAGATGAGAAAACCTCACAAAGATAGATGGATTTAACTTTAAAAAAACAATTGATGCAGCTACGCCAGTAACTGCGTCAGTTACCGGTCAGAGGAACTGTAAGTATCATCTAGCCAAAATGAAATTCAAAGAAGACGATAAATAGACTATGTGCTTAGAAAAGGCTGAGAAGGTGGCACACCTTGTAACATGATTAAACTCCGGCACAATATAAATATGAATATTATGGGATACCACGGTGTACATAAGCTTTGGATAAATGTTTGCAATAATTACGTAAGACTCTGTGATGAAAAAAAGCCCTACAGTTACTAATCGACAGTGTGAAATCCCTACAGTGGATAAGTGACAGTATGTGATTCATTAAAAGTAAAGTAATTGTAATTATAAATCGGGTACCAAAACTCTTTGTAATATGAAGGGGATGGAAAAATTATTATTTTAGTGGACGCTTTCGGTATCCTTCTTTTAAGTTTAGAAAAATATAATAAAAAAATAAGTTTTCTGTTCTGTATTCAAAGTCCACAAACTTGGATCGCTTGTTACACCTTGGTTTGGATGGGTGAATTATCCTAAGGTAAATTTACTTAATGGTGCTACGGGGAGTATTGTCATTGTCATTTCTAACAGAACCCAGCAGAAACTTGCAGACAACACAAAAGTTAGTTTTAATTATCTGCTCCTGTTACTATTGAAAGCAGATTTTGAAAATTTCACTCAAAAAAAAAAAAATAAACCAGAAGAAGGGTATGCCAATGGGATCTCCAATATCACCAGTTATAGCAGATATAGTTATGGAGGAATCACTGAATACAGTTTTAGGAAAAATGAACACAAAACCGAGAAAATATGTGGACGACCTATTTGGAATTTTAAAAATTTATCGAGTTGACGAAACATTAATGAATTTAAATACATTTAATAAACAAATACAATTTACACTGGAGAAAGAAACTAATAACACACTACTCTACCTTGACGCATTAATAATAAGGGATAAAAACAAGATCGTAATTGACTGGCACCAAAAACCTGGGAGACTCATAAATTTCTATTCAAAACACCCTAGGAGCATAATTATAAGCACGGCAACGAATTTTATAAAACGGGTATTAGATATTAGTAACTTAAAATTCCACGAAAAAAATAAGAAGATAATGAGAAATATACTGAGTCAAAATAGTTACCCACTTCAGACAATAAATAAATTAATTGATTATGTGACTAAAAATAAAAATAATAACACATCAGTTCAAAATCGAGACCAAGAAAGATCAACGAAAATTTATAAATCAACAGATTATATACCCGGATTATCAGACAGATTAAAACGTTCGGACATTTATGATAAAGAAAAATAAATAAACTTTTACCAATACAAAATGTAAATAAGACAAAATGGATAAATCTAATTTAGTATATGAAATAAAATGCAATGGTGACGAAACCGACATATGCCAAACGGTATATGTTGGTACAACAAAAACTAAATTAAAGACAAGACTATCATCGCACAAATCCGACTTAAGATCTGACAAACAATCGAATCAAAAAACTGCCCTTGCAACCCACTGTGCAATAACTGGACATCAAACAAACTTTAAAGAAGTGAGAATATTAATTGAAGAGAGTAATGCATCAAAGAGATACATGCAGGAGATGCTGCATATAATAAATATTCCAATTGGAAAAAGAATTAACTATAAAACAGATACGGACAATTGCGCTCATGTATATCGATACACAATCAACAAACATAGAAACGAAAAACAAAAAAGACAGTCAGTGACATAAGCTTAAATAATAAACAACAGACGACACTGATATATGTAAACATTTAGGTAATTGTTAATTTGTTTGTTATGTTGTGAAAAATTGTTTTATTATATTTGTATTTGATGTCTTAGTTTAAAATTCCCTGAAGATGACCAACAAAGTTGGTCGAAATATTGGGTAATAAATTATTTAAAAAACAAAAAAAAAGAGTTTTTTGTAATTTAATAAATTTGAGGACCACAAAAAAGCCGAAGCATAATTAAAACAGATAAAAATAAACACCTTTATTTTTAGTTAATTTTCAAGAGGCCCTTAATTTCATTTATTTTAAATAATTAATTACCTAAAGAATTTATTCCGAATATAAATCCAAACCATCCTCTTGTGCACAAAAAGTCAAATAGATACCATACAATGCACACATTTAAAAAATTATAATACATACATACATACATATATACATATATACTTATATATGTACAGAACTACATTACATATTCGTCCTTATTCACAGATTGCTTAAGTTAAAATAATGTTAATTTACGCTTAAGGAAACCTTTCAGTTATTAAAACGTGAAAAACCATTTTCAACAGATGAACATTATTTTAAAGCCTGCAGCATAAAATCACAGAATCGTTGATTATAATGGCTGCGTCAGAGCTTTAAAATAATTAATTATTTAATTTTTAATTAATTTCAAAAGAAACTCATTAAACTGCTTAAGGAGGAATTTAATTCCAACTAAAAGAAACAAATCTGATGAATTAAGTAGGGGGAATACGTTGAGTAAAAATGGCGGAAATAAGATAACCCTTTCTGGGAATAAAGAAAAAGTATTGTTGTTTTAAGATAAGTATAATAACAGCAAAATTAGGCAAAATTAAAAGACCACAAAGCGAAGCCTATATGCTAACTGACGCCGCACAGTGGTCAATTTCGCTAGATAGCGGTCAAAACTCTATAACTTTTGGCCGGATTGGTATTTTTTTACGCAATTTGTTTTGTTCAATAGGAGGGACTTTAAGCTTCAATTTGCGTGTCCAAACGTAAAAATCGACTGATAGGAACGTAAGTAATGTGGAGTTAAAAATTCATTTTAATTTTTTGTTGAGTTTCCATGTAAAAGTTGAATATTTTGACATTTTAAATAGGTATTTTTTTATAATTTCTTATTTTCTTCAATCGTATTTTACAACCAATATTTATTTATTATTCCTAAACTTAATTTTGTTCAAAAAATGCGCGCCGTCGATTTTAATTGAAAATAAAAAGCCGCCACCGGCTACAAAACTTATGATTTATGGATTAGAGGATAAAAAAGAAGAATAATAAGTAGGAATGCTATATTCGTCTATGCCGAATCTTATATGCCCAACACCAAATATGTGTAACCACATGTACCATATTGAAGTTTTCCCATTGAATAGCTTAAATAACTATAGTTTAAATAAAAATAGTTATAAAAAATTCTTTTTTACAATTAAATATTTCTGTTATAAAAAAAGGTTTTCCCCGAACATATTAAGTTTTGCTCTTGGTTGTTGTCTCAACTTAGTAAATGAAAAGGTTGTTGTATTAAGTAAGAGCTTATCAATTTTTTTAGTTTTTTTTTTTATAATTAATTTTAATCGTTAACAATAGCCAACACGAAAGTTGAAAAATTAGAGGCAGGCGTAGTGTTTTGCCCGCTGCCTCAAAGGACATTGACCGATCTTGCTGATTTTCAATAGCAAATTTTTCGTAATTATCTCTGATCGATTGACGTGTTTAAATTTTCTCTAGCCCGTGTAGTATCTTGGAAAATTTGATTTCAACCCGACCCCGGGCGCACATACTTACATCGCTCAATCGACTTCGCTATGTATTAGAACTCAGAATTTGCATATATACTTTATGGGATAGGAATTGGTGATGGTAAGGGGTGGGAGTTTCGTTGAACATTCCATCTAGGTTCGCCAGAAGTCAGGACAAAGCCAAGGTTGCCAAATTACACTAGAACAATTTAAGTTCATGTTACCTTATATTTCTTTTTGTCAATGCAACGAACCACCCTTAGCCGCGAGTTCTAGCCGTGCTCACATTGAAAAGTTACCAGTGTAGCATATGTCAAAAGGTAAAAGATAAAAACAAACGGTGGCAAACCGTTTCTTAAAAAAAATTAAGATTCTAGTATTTTGAAACGTGACAGAACTTGTATGGTATAAATACAACTCTGCGGTTATAAAACAGTACAGATACAGAGAAAATTATTATAAATAATTCTAGAAAAAAAACCGACCTCAAAACAGATTTTATCTGTCTGCCCATAACGGTTCAAATGTATGGCCACATAAATTATATTACATCAACTATTGGGACACGCTTATATCTCCAAACTCAACTTCAACTCCAAACTCAACTGTTGAATAGTTTAGCAATATACCTCAAATTGCAGCAACTACAGGGTCACCCTTTAATTTCCAAATTCAAATTATATACTCGCTGTTGTAGTAGATTCAGCAATCAGGTTCTCTGTAAATTTCAACCGTCTGTCTATAACGGTTCAACAGTGTGCCCATATATATCAGATTATATCAACTATTGTAACACCCTTTAATTTCAAATTTTTATACTTCTTATTATACCAAACAAAATAGTGGACATTCTGTCTTAAATTCAGGTGTTTGTATATAACGGTTCAAAAAATACAGCCATATAGAACAAATTACATTAATTTTAGGAACACCCTTTAATTTCTAAATTCTCATTATAAGTCTCTTGTTATGGTAGACTTAGCAAAACAGGTCCCTCGTAAATTTCAGCTGTCTGTCTATAACGGATCAAAAGTTCGGCCACATACACCAAATTACATTAGCTATTGGGATACCCGTTTATTTCTAAATCCAAATTTAATACTTGTGGTTAAAACGGAGTTAGTAATACAGGTTCTTTGTAAATTTTAATCGTCTGTCTGCAACTGTTTAAAAGTATGGCCATATACATCAAATTAAATTAACTATTGGGGCACCCTTTTATTTATAATTAAAATATTAATACTTGTTACCATAACGGCCATAGCAATCGACATTCTGTCCAATTTGCAAGCGTTTGTTTATAACGGTTCAAAAAATAGGCTTAAAAAGTAAATCTACGTCAGTTACGGGACACCCTTTAATTTCCAAATTTAAAGTTGATATAGCAGGCTTAGAAATACAGGTCCCTGTTAAGTTTCAGCGTTCTGTCTAAAATGGTTTAAAAGTTCAGCTACTTACTGGAAATAACATTAACTATTGGGACACCCTTTAACTTCAAAATCCAAATTTTATACTTGTTTTTATAGCGGACTTAGAAATATAAGTTCGTTGTGAACATCAAGCGTCTGTCTACAACTGCTAAAAATTATAGCCATAAACATAAGTTTAAATTGACTATTAGGGCACCCTTTAATTTATAATTTTTAATATTAATACTTGTTACTAACACGGCCATAGCAATCGACATTCTGTCCAATTTGCAAGCTCTTGTCTATAATTATGGGGCACCCTTTAATTTCTAGATTTATTTTTGTATAACTTTTTGTTATTGGGAACTATAATAATACGCAGTCATTTTAAATTTTAAAGAAGTGCCCTTTACAGTTCATAATACACTTAAAAAGCATATATGTTGCATGGGAACACCCTTTAATTTTTCAGATTATGAACTGTTTTTAAAACGGGATCAATCTGTAAGCATAATCTATCATATTAACAAAAAATTTCAAAATCGGTTCAGAAAAGAGCAACATAAAAGAGTAACATTCAGTCGAATTGATAACCTCCTTTTTTTGAAATCAGTCAAAAATTCGCATCTTTGTTTTTATGCAGAAAACCTTTTCGACCCTCTAGTTCTTAAATGAGTTCTGGAAACCGATTGGTTACTGCTGTTATTATGTCTTGTGCACTAATTATACTACACTCTCGACTGTAGTGATTTTAGTCGACCTTTTATGTTTCTCATTACAGAGTCTCTCGTAGCCTTATGCTAAGATACCCCTCAGCATCCACATTATTACCACCTGCTGGTTGAAAAAACATATCAAGAGACTATTTATTGTGTTCAACGTTCACCGTCATTGATTTTGAGAATATGAGAAAGAAACTCCAAAAGCATATTCTCACGGACACAACCAGCTGGACACAAACGGCTAGACAAATACTTCCTGGGACATCAGAACTAAGCAACGTGCCTTCCACTTATTTTTGAGAATACAACGTTTTAATTCAATGCATTAACTTCATTATAATTCAAGTAAAGCAATTTGAATTTGGTTTTATTCAGATAATTTTTCGTGTTGAAAATTCCCCACAGTACAGGCAGGCAGGAGTCAGTCTTGTTAACGATTCGTAGTCTTATGAGTATCATCTTCCTATAAATGTGTCAAATTTGGTGATATATTGTGCATATTATCCTACAAATGTCTTTGGATAAGTTGAAACAGCCAACACAGCGATGCTGGAATCATCGTCGTAAATCATGCATCATCACACAACAACAACAACCATAATAATAATATTTTTATTTCTCTTTATTAAGCCTGTGTGCTGAGCTGTATGGCTTTCGGGTAACCATTGTAAGGATGTGCTTATTTAACAGCATTTCCATTTAAACTCTTTAATATGTGTTTGCATATTTAAAAAGGAGAATATAAAGGAGATCATCAAGGAGTGAAAGCAAAGTCTGTTGTATGTATTTTTAAACAGGATAAAATAATTTTTTGTTTGTTTGTTTTTCTCCTGCACGTTTTTTTTTTTTTTTTTTTTTTGTTTAAAGGGTTTGTGAAAAGACATGTTGTTGTGGTTAAACTATTTAAAGGTAAAAAAAGGAGAAAAAAAGTTTTTTGGTCTTGGTTATTAAAATTAAGAAACACTTTAATTTTGTTTTTAAAATAATGAGTTGTCCTTAATTTTAAAGCAAATCGATTTGAATTAAAATCATATGATGAACTTCCAAATTTCTACTTCTGTTTGTGTCAGATTTAGTCTTCAATTTTGACTATAATTTTTATGTTGACAACTTTTATGACAAGAAACACAGATATTACTGACGTCTATGTTGAGAATATAATACCTTTGAATGGCATATGTATGTATGTGTGGATATGTTTGCATGTATCAAAGTCTGGCAATTTGCCCATTGAAAATTTTATTCAAATGTTTACTTCTGTTTACATTTATTTTGCCCATGTATCGGTGCTACTTGTTTTTCAAAATTTTATTCCTTTTCCTAATTTAAATTCCTTTCATTATTTATTCCAGATTTTATTTATTTCTTGCTTTATATTGCTTTATTTTCGCTGTAGACTTGCAATAAAAATACATCAATTGTTTGCAAGTGTTGTGTGAGAATGTTTGCTTGTCTTGTTTGTTTTAGGATCTGTTTTGACTTTTCTGTCACGATTATTTTTAATGAAAGCAATACTGCATGATTTGTCGCCTGAAGGACCGGACTATAGAGGAGCATAAACAAAAACAAAAAATTAGGAAAATAAAATCTGGCGACAATTTTCTTTTGGGCATAACAAAACGGCAAATAAGTAAAGAAAAAGGAAAAAATACCAAAAGAAAAATTACTAACAAATTGAAAATAAATACGACAGTTAAAAGAATAAAATAATAATTGCTTTTGTCAAAGATTATGATTATATGTGTTCTGCCTTTTAATATAAAATTTAGTTCTGTATTACGATTTTTATTTAAACTAAAAACATTTAAAAGAATTAAGTAATCTTTATTAAAAATATTGTGCTAATTATCCGAACAAATTATTAAAATCTCCGATATTGATAATTGAGAGTGAAAGTCTGTCTCGACTGTCATTTCGCTACTGCTTACTTAGCTCTTCATGAAACTTCTCACAAATATTTTAAATGAAGTAAAGATTTTTGTCCAAAAATAAAGATAAAATTAAAACAACAAATAAAATATCACAAAACACTATGATAGTATATTTATGTTTTATACACGGGCACTTTCAAATTAATTTAATTATTAAATAAGTAAGTCACGGGAATAATAAATGAAAATAATTAATCTTTAAATATGTATATATCGGCGACTTTAATAATTTATTTATTTATTTAATTTAGCTTTCCCGTGATTTAATTTAATTATTCTAAAGAATTATTTTATATAAATAGTACTGGCGAAATAATATTCATCAAAGAATTTCAAACTTTATTCTTATTTCTTTGAGTTATAGTCAACAAATTAATTTTTTTTCGCACACGTAACACAAATCGATTAATCGATAGAAAAGCATTATAAGCTCTAAGTATTTGGTTATCAAACATTTTTAAACCTTAAGCTGTCCATAAACGACATGTTAAACACATAAATATATGTCGTGTAGGGCTGTTGAAACATTGCTTCTGTAAAATACATGTGAAAAGTCATCTGACAAAATTTTGTTTAGAACCAACAAACCATTTGACATCAGCTGTTTTTAAATTCTAAAAAGTATTGCCAAAAACCTATGTCGTATGAGCCTTTTCACACAAGACTAATTTTTAATACGCACAACTTTTGTTCTTTCGTATTTACACTAGACTAATTATGCTGGCGTAAAATTGTGCACGTATACACAGCTTTACATACATAAATTGCGGAACATACTTGACGGAAATATGGCTGAAATAAGTGATGATGAATTGGCAATAATTTTAGGAGGAATTTCTTAACTTATGCCACATTTTCACAAAATTTTAATTAATATTTCATCTATATTTGACAAAAAGTTCGTTTTCAATTTTTTCCCTGTAAAATACATATAAAAATCAACTAAAATTAACTTCAAACTTAATTTCCCTTGATAAAATATTATATGAAAATTGAATTCAATCATAATAAAATCTCAATCATGTACATAATCAATATCATTTTCTTCAACTTCATCTTTAAATATTCATCTTACCTCAATAATATCATCTAGTTCATATTCATCTTTACGCGTCGATGGCTAACTTAAGGCTAAAAATCGCTCTGCAAAAAAAAAACGCAGAACCTGTGTTTTCATAAGTGTTGGTTTTGTTCTGCTTGTGCGGGGTTGAAGCTGGTTGAAAAATTGTGCCAACCAAAAACCACTCTCTTCCCCGAAAAAGCCTACAAACTGCGATTTTATGCCAGCACAATTAGTCCAGTGTGAAAAGGCTCTATTAAAACAATCAACGGCGCTTGACCATTGGTGGTAGCAAGGCGAATCAATTACCAGGTGGCAGCGTAAGCAAATTCATTAATTTTCGCCGTGTACACTACTGTCAAACTCCATATATAAAAAATATGTTTACCATTTTTTTTTTATATGAAGTTTGACATTCGTTTCTACCAGCAAAAAATAATAATTTCTCTAACGCTGCCACCTGATAATTGATTCGCCTTGGGTGGTTGCATTCGCCGGCTGATGGGTATATTTTATAAGACCAAAATCTGAAATTGCTTTAACTATTTGATAACAACTATGTATGTAAATTATGTATCATTATTCAATGCAGACTGATCATTTACATATTTAGAGTAAAAAGAAAATAATTAAATTTGACAAGTCTTCAATGATTCAGTAACGCAAGCAAAAATATTTTAAGACGACTACAAGCCTTTTTGAAACCGGACGGCTTGAAAATCTGTACAGTGAAAAAAACACAGTTAAAAAATCAGATGTAAAAAACATGTCGTGTATATGTACATAGCTTTACTAAAGGTACAGTCACATTTGACAAACATTTGCTGAAATATTCAAATATTTGTTTGCCGTAGTCTGACTTCAAAATATTTACATATGTAAAATTTTTTTTATATGGTGTTTGACATTTAGCATTTATGGCGAAAATTAATGAATTCGCCATCGCAACCACATGGTATTGATACGGCGTGAATAGGAGCAACACCACAGCTGATTTTGAGCAAATAAAATTATTTTCAAGCAAAAACAAAAATGCTTCTAATGTCAATATAGTGTGACCACTCAATGGCAAATATTTGACTTATTTTTAGGCAAATAAATATTTGTTGTTGCAAAGTTTTTGAGGCCAATAACAGTTGCATCATCAATGTTGCCCAGTATTTAAACTAAATTATTCAGTTTCGGAAAAACTCGCTGAACATTTTAAATTAATAATATATGTACATTAAACAAAAACAAAATATAGTTAACAATTAAATTAATTTACTTTATTCGTGCTTGATTCCTTCAAATATAAATATTTCATGATATTCTCATGAAATATTTATTATTTTAAACTAAACTACAAAATGAAATGTATTACTGCGGGGAAAGCATATCCATATGGCCATTTCACTACTGCTCAAATAGCTCATCAAGCACGAATAAAGTAAATTAATTAAATTTTAAAAGATTCCGAATAATACATTTTTCATTTTGTTAACAATTAAAAATAAATTAACAGATAATAGTGAATAAATGTAATTTTTGAAAGGAAAGGGTAAATTAAAAAAGTTGTCGGGAACGCATATTTTTCGAGTTATATATTACCAAAGTTTTATGTATATAATTTGGTATATTTCGACATTTTCTCTTCAGAACGGAGCAAGATTTCTAAAATTTTTGTATAAAACAGTTGTTGCTTTGGCGATTATTTAATTTTCTTTTATAAATTTTTAGTAAATAAATGAAATAAGTCGCAAGAAATTATACAACTGGAAAAATATGCGTTGTCGCTAAGTTATTTTTCATTTTTATAAGTTTGTTTTGTCTTCATTTTGGAGTTCTATGCTAAACTAGACTGAAACAAAACTATATTTACTTTAAGTAATCCTGCCGGAAGCTATAAGTTCGGAAATTATAGAGGTTTAAAGTTGTAAACTATGTACTGTTATACATCTGCACATGAAAATTAAATTATATTTGACAACAGCAACATGCTTTCACTTTAAGAATCAATATCGATTAGATTTAACCAATATAAATTAAACTTTCATTAATATTTGTAAAGTGCCCGAGCAATTCAACTGCTTGGATCTAAGAGTCCTCAGAGAAACGTTTTTTAAACACTTAAATTATTCGTGCATAACTTTTGATGTGCAATTCAAAGAGGTAGGTTCTATAAGTCCCAAAGAAAGTATAGAAAACTAGAAAGTCTTATATCAAAAGCCAAATTGATTAAATCAGAACTCCATTGAATCAATAAGACAGAAGACAATAACAACTCAAAAATGTTCTATACAAAAAACACAGCAAACATTCAGTAGCTATTTTCTACTTTTCTATACAAAATTTGGGTAAAATCCACTGATGATCTATTTGAGCAGTAGTGAAATGGACATATGGATATGCTTTCCCCGAAGTAATACATTTCATTTTTAGTTTAGTTTTAATTAATAAATATTTCATGCGAATATCATGAAATATTTATATTTCAAGGAATCAAGCACGAATAAAGTAAATTAAATTTATTTAATATATTTTTCAAAGTACAGCTGTTTATTTGTTTACTTGATATGAGTGTAGACAAATAATATTTTGTAATAAAAAGTCGTTTAAAGTAAAAAGCCAATTTCACAAAGACACAAACTTTTAAAACGTAAAATTTTAATTGAGACGCAAAGTCCTACAATTGTTTTTAAGAAACTCTAATGCTTAAGATTTCGGAAAATAGAGGAAAAACACTTGTATATAGTTTTTAAAAATTGTTACATTATAACTTACCGTCAAACGAATATATAATGAAAAATGAAAAAAGTCAGTTTACATTGATTTTAAAAATAAGCTCTTAGCTTGGGACTTATAGAACCTACCTCTTTGAATTGCACATCAAAAGTTATGCAGGAATAATTTAAGTGTTTAAAAGACGTTTCTCTAAGGACTCTTAGATCGAAGTAGTTGAATTGCCCGGGCACTTTGCAAATCTTAATGAAAGTTTAATTTATATTGGTTAAATCTAATCGATGTTAATTCTTAAGGTGAAAGCATGTTGCTTGTTGTCAAATATAATTTAATTTTCAAGTTATTTATACGCATTTTAAAACAAAATTCATCTAAACCTGATCATAGGTTTATGTGCAGATGTATAACAGTACATAGTTTACAACTTTAAACCTCTATAATTTCCGAACTAATAGCTTCCGGCAGGATTACTTAAAGTAAATATAGTTTTGTTTCAGTCTAGTTTAGCATAAAACTCCAAAATGAAAACAAAAGTTACTTACTTTGTAGGAATGACTATCTCAAGAAAAAAAATGTTGAGTAAATTTCTCTACTTTAAGCCAATACTTAAGTAAAAATTTATATAAGAACATTTAATAATCCCCAATGCAACATCTTTTTTAGATAAAGTTTTGAAACTTTGCACCAAAGCCTTGCGAAAATGTCGAAATATACCAAATTATATATAAAATACTTTGATGATATATAACTAGAAAAATATGTGTCCCATAAACTTTTATAATTTACCTTTTCTTCCAAAAATTGCATTTTATCCATTATTATCTATAATTTTACTTTTAGCGATTTTTTCCGAAAGTTAATAATTAAGTTTAAAAAATTGACAACATTGATGATACAGCTGTTATTTACCCCTATTTGTTTTACAAAAACTTTGTAAGAACAAATATTTATTTGCCTACAAATGAGCAAAATATTTTCCGTCGAGTGGTCACACCATGTTCACATTTAAAACATTTTTGTTTGGCGGCTAATAATTTTATTTGCCCAAAATCAGCTGTGGTGTTGTTTTCTCCTAATAAATATTTTGTGGCCAGACTACGGCAAACAAATATTTACCGACTTCAGGCAAATGTTTGACAAATAGGACGGTACCTTAAAGCATATATGTACTTACATACATATTATTTTAAGTGTGACCGCACATAAAACATATTTGCCTGTATTTTATTTGACATAATTTCATAGCTGTTTAAACAAAAATAAAATATGCAAATAAATGTGCGTAGTGTGAATACAAATCAAATTTTGTATTGTTTTGCAACAATTTAGGGCAAACGAGAGCAAACAAATTTTAGGAAGATATTTGTCCAATGTGATTAAAATAAACATTAAATATTAAAATAAACATTGTGAATTTTAACATACATACATACATATTTCATTAATTTTAATAAAGTTAAAAATTGAATATAAAAAGAAAACAATTTTCATTGGTATTTCTGAAAAAAAAACTACAATAATTTGAGGCATAGCGAGCTCTTTCTGTAATGTATTAATATTACATTTTTAATACTTTTTTCTTTTTTTTTTTAATTTTCAGTCATTGAGTGCGTATTTTAAAAATATGAGTGATGCCAGAAAATCGTTATGTTATTAGGAGATTTAAATAAAATCGACAATCGTCAAAATGTTAAAATTATAGAAAAAAAATCATACATTTTACACCACGAAATATTTATTTGGGCGCTTGTTGCAGTTTATTAAAAAAAACCTTTAATCGCAATGAGTGACGAAAAAATTTATATGAAACTTTTAAAGTAAGAATATACAGTACGTTCCATAGCACTACAGCGGCGTTTAGTATAAAATAACAACCTTAGGAATGCGAAAGGGGCTGTCTTTTTTATATAAAATTTTAAGAATCAGAATCTATTTTAAATTCATTGCATTTACTGTCAACCACTATGCTTAAAATATCTCTCTTCTCACATCTTTCTATAGATTAGGGGTATTCGCTTTGGTGATTTTGCGTCATTTTGGCGAATTTTAAAAAAGTAAATATATAACCCCAAGATTGCGGATGCGGTTGTTTGTTTTAAATGAAGTTTTGACAATATAAAATGCTTAACGAATTCGCACGAATTTAGAATCTATTTTAATTTGAGTGCATTTTCTCTCGAGCTCTCAATTTAAAATCAACAATAATTTTAAAAATTTCCAATTTATTGCTTATTTACATTGTATACATTTTTTTTAATATATTTCAGTAAAAACGTATAAAAAATCAGTAAACAAATAATAATTTAATGACAGTAAAACCCGCATTCGCCGCCACACCTCAATTTTTTTATTTTTTCGCTTAGATGCGGAATCCCGCGCCGCAACCGTAAGGTTGTATTTGTACCCATAAACTTTTAATGACTGTTTGAGATTTTAGTTTTATAACCCTGACATCTGGGCGATTTTCAGTCTTATTTTTGACAACGCTGGTGATTTTATTTGATGATTCTCCGCCACCCCCTCTTTTCTTATACGTAAGAAATGAGTATAAAAATTAATTAATGGTAAACTTACAAAATTGTTACATCGTTACGCTTCAGTAGGAGTCCCAAATGTCTCAATTTCCTAAAGTTTTCTTTAGAAAGAACAGACACAATTTAAATATAAGTAATATGTAGTAGTTTTCGAATGCTTTTATTGCTAGACAATTAATCACCATTAAATCGTTAAATCTGGCAACCGTGCCAGAAAAACATGTTTTATTAATAAACGAAATGGAAGCGACTAACTACAAACAACTATATCAGAGGCAACTAAAACGTATGTAAGTATATAATTATCAATTAAACAAATAATCTGCGATTGACAGAAACGCATGATTTGAAAAAAATGTTTGTAATGTAATTTTATGTTACAATGCAAACACGATTAAACGAAAAAAATAGGCTAAGCTGTTTTACTAAAAAATCGTATTTCAAAAGTAAATACATTCATATGTATTAGAGCAGTGAACTTATGATGAAAATGAATGTCTAACGATTGGAACAAAAGCAATCGCTCACTGAATTGAACAATTTGGCACAAGTCTAATATGTATGTATGTATGCCTTCAGACAACTGAATGTTTTATATATATTTATAGCAATGACCTTAATTATATTCAGGTCGCAAAGTGGTCAAATTATTTTTCCAATCTATAAAAAATAAAAATTACAAATTCCTATTCAAATTAATATAATTATTTATTATACCTAATAATATAAACAAAAAAAGATATACACATACGTACATGCATGTCAACGCTTGCAGCATTAAATTTATTGGGTCTGCTTGCAGCTTGTAGTTGTTATTATAAATTTTGCATAAAACAAAAAACACACCACCATGAGCAACGATAAAAAGGAAAAAAATTAAACAACAAACACGTCACACAACTTTAGTACTACGCTAACATGCCATTAGCTTGCTATTAAATAAAAAAAAGAACAACCACCACTGATTGAATTAACTGATACAAAATACTACAAATCGTTTATAAATTTCTTTTATATTTCTCATTCAGTTAATATTTGTTGTGATATAAGAAATTTAGTTTGTGTGAAGAAAAGCATACTTACCTGGCGTAGGGGTTACCGTGATCATGAAGGCGGTTCCCCCGGAGTGAGGCTTGGCCATTGCACTTTCGGTTGAGTTGACCTCCGCGATTATTCCTAATGCGAATAACTCGTGCGTGTAATTTTTGGTAGCCGGGAATGGCGTTCGCGCCGTCCCGACATTAATAATAAATTTCAGTTAAAAAACCGTAGTATATGTATATTGCGAATAGAACGATATTAGTGTGATATCCAGCGTTGTCAACTTGGTGCGTTTCGCACCATTTTGGGTGCTTTTTCGAATTTTTTGTGCGAAAATTTCACGTGTTGGTGCGCGCGGTGGTACCACAAAAAAATTTTTTTTTGCATTTTAATACCATTTCGTTTAAGACGTACCAAATCATAAGCATAAAATGAAACGGTATTGTTGTTGTATTAATTTATGTTATGTTAAAAAAGAAACATTTTACTGTATGGAATATACAATCCCTTTTAGATTTTCATGGTCATTGTTTTTGTAGTAAAGGCTGCTTAGCAGCGTGACCATTTAAGCACTTTCGGTGCTAGATTTAGCACTTCTGTTGTTGATTTAGCAGCAAAATTACCGATTTAGCACTTAGCACTATTTTTAGCACTTATCAACTCTTTATTTAGCATTTTTAAATAATTCAATTTACAAAATGTTCCACAAAGTAATTAATGCACTTTTCTGCAAAACATTACTTTTCGCGTGTAACAATTGTGTTTACGTCAGAAATTATATACATATTTGTATTTAAAAATGAAATATTATTACCAATTATTGAACCTCTAATTAAATGATCATTAGTGTTAATTCTGCTCACATGTACAACTTTGTTGAAATCTCTCTCTTATGCTCACAGATCATATCATGTAATTTCTCGGTCAATTGAATTCGTATTACTTCTTAGTTTTTTAGTAGAAAGTGAGACGTTGTCAACAAAGGTAGTACAATCCCTACAATAAAATAAGTTCTTATTCTGGATTTATTAACATTAATCTATTGTGTTTTATTTCCTCGGTTAATATTCATCCGTGATGTATACATTTTTTGGTCCTTCGAGCCGGATCGCCGAATATAATCGAGAGGAAAATAAAATATTTCATTTCAGACAAAGAAAGCCCCTGAAGCACATTTTTATTTGAAGCTACTTAAGGAAAGAAAATATAGTTAAAGCCCTTGGAGTTAACTCATCATTATCTTCAACTTTACAAAATAAAGCAAGTTATTTCAAAATACATATACAAGGTATGTGCGTATGATTTTTGAAAGTAAAAACAACAACATTAAATCGTGAAAAAAAAAAACAACAAAGAGTTGAAGTATAATCTTTTAGAAACCGTTAACTTTTATTGCCTTAAAAAATTTCCCTTGTTAAAATTAATGAATTCCACAAGCTTTGAAACAAAGTCGCAAGCAAATTTAATATACATTGTTGTTTCGAAACAAATTGAAAATAAATATTTCGTTGAACGAGCTTACATACATTGCGTCCTGCAACAAGTTGTGGTTGGAAATTAATTAATCGTACACAATATACATTTTGTATTTAAACAAGTTGATAGTCTATATTTGACATATGTTTAAACTAAACACTAAAAATATTTTACGAAAACATTTTTTAGTAAGTAAACATTTTGTTGTCTCTGCAACACTTAACTTTGGCATCAAAGATTTATTGTTATGTTAATTGGGGTAATTAGGAAATGAATTAGTTGTTATGTGATGAAACATGGTTATTCCAATTCTTGTAATAATTTGGTACTATTAAATTACATTGTGTACGGGACGGAACTCTGTTACCTATTCTTTAGTGCCATTTATTTTGGCAAACATTGGTTTTCAATCCTTATACTTAGTCAAGTTACTTAACTGAAATTTTTCTCTGAATTAGTCCTCTTAAGTTGGACAAAACGTTAATTACAAGCTTAATTCTTGGATACTACCTTTGGGCCTAGAAGTTTTAATATTTAACTGGTATACTTCAACTAAAGCCATTGCTAGTGATTTCAAATCAATGGACTGAACACAAATCTATTTCATATCTTAAATTTGGATTCAGTGATAGATAAGTTTATAACACGATATTGTGCGTGGATAAATTCAGTGTTTATTTTAGATTAATTTGATTTTATTGGTCGACCTTTGTACGTCACGATGCCCGACAAGTTGGATGATTTTATACGCGCGTCTGACCGCGTGGTTGAATTTAGCGAGTACTTCTCTTCACTTCCTCAAGAAGAATACACATTTCACAGCTTACAAGTCCACAAAGAAGAAATTGTACATTTATGGGACGTTTTACGCCCTTCGTATGATAATCTTTTAAAAGATATTTCTTCTCTGGGGAAAGAATTCAGTGTGGAAACTGTAAGAAATAAATATTTTGTCGCATATAATGCCCATATTAAGTGCCTTTCACGGGCCAATGAATTTTTAGATTCGCTTAAAATAAGTCCCACTCTTACCTCCAATAGCCCTATAAATCCGCTCCAAGCCTTGACTCGTATTAACCTTCCACCCTGTGATATGGAAAGCTTTAATGGCGACTACGATTCTTGGCCAACTTTTCGGGACCAGTTTTCTGCCTTATACAGTGAACAGAACCATATTCCCCCTGTCGAGAAACTCTGCCACCTACTGAAAAAGACCAAAGGAGAGGCTCATGAAATTGTAAGATCATGCCCTTTCACTAATACCGGATTTCAAATGGCATGGCAAAGTTTGATTGATCGCTACGATAATAAAAGGGTACTTATAAACGCACAATTGAAAACGCTTTTCGGGCTTACGCACATTTATAAAGAGTCAGGCCCTAATATAAAAACACTTCAAAGAACCATCAATAATTGTGTTACCAATTTAGCATTGCTTCATATAGATACCAACAACTAGGACGTCATATTTATCTATATTTGCTCCACATGTCTACCAGATATTACAATTAATTTGTGGGAGCAATCACTCAGGGGTAATACAACTTTACCCACTTGGAAGGATATGGATGAATTCCTGTCTAACCGTTTTAATACTTTAGAGTCTGTAAATGATATTCGATCCTCCTGTACCTCTCATGCTTCTTCCAAAAGAACTCCTCCATTTAAAACAGATGGATTTCGCGGAACTCGAAAGTTGAATTCCTTTCACACAAATATTGCTTCAAGCAAAACCGGAAAATGCTCCCTATGCCAAGATTTCCATCCGCTTCGTCTTTGCCCCACCTTCTTGCACATGTCTGTCAATGAACGATTCACATTAATTAAAGATCAGAAGCGCTGCACTAATTGTTTGGCCAGCTCACATGACGTAAAAAAATGTCGAAGCCAATATGTTTGCTCTCTTTGTCAACAGAAACACCATTCCCTTTTACATCGCATAACTAATGCTACCCCTAACCCGAAATCGTTACCTGGCCTCACAGACAATCGCACCTCCGCAACAACATCAAATAACTCCTTAAGTGCTACTACCCTCGAAAGACCCACGACTTCAACTGAAGCTTCTCGCACTCGTCAATCGTATTCGACCCATTTACAGTCCGCTAACTCTCAGTTAATTATTCTCGGAACAGCTTTGGTAAATATTAGCGTTAGAGATCTCACTTATACTGTCCGAACTCTTATCGACCCCGCATCGGAAGCCTCTTTTATATCGAGATCTTTGCAAAAGAAATTGGCGCTACCTTCCCGACACTCGCAAACAAATATTTTAGGACTTTGTGGATCTGTCTCAACCACATCTTCGCAAATAAGTCAAATTCAGATTAAATCATCCCTAGAGCCTACATTTAACGCTTTTGTTGATGTCTTCGTTGTCGAAAACCTGACGGGAAAGTTACCTTACCACCCCCTTTCATCTCGTCATAAATCCGATTTTTGTGAGTTACCAATGGCAGATTATAACAATCATTCGAGTTCACATATAGACCTTCTTCTAGGAGGCGATATTTACCCGAAAATTATTCGTAGTGGTGTCCGGTGGAATAAAGACCAGTCCCTGATAGCACAACAAAGCGTGTTTGGGTGGATTATTACCGGTCGCTCTACCTCCCATTCACCATGTTCTCGAGTGGCCTCGTTTTTCAATAAACTTGATGTCAACTACTTGTTAGGTAGATTTTGGGAACTCGAGGAAGTCCCTTATATAAGGAAAATTTCGGACGAAGATAAATATTGTGAAGAGTTGTATAAAAGAACCACATATCGTAATAATGCAGGTCGGTTTGTTGTCTCTCTTCCCTTCGTTCAAACTTTTCCCAACGAAAAGGTTCTCGGCCAATCTCGAAATATTGCTATGTCACAATACATTCGTAATGAAATACGTTTAAATAAATACAAAGAAACAAAATCCCAATATGACCGTGTCATAATGGAATACTTAACCCTAAACCATATGGAAAAGGTCACCCCAGATAAATATCTCAATCCAAACACGTTCTATTTACCCCATCATGCCGTGTTGAAACTAGAAAGTGCCACCACTAAACTGCGAGTGGTTTTCAACGCATCATGCCCTTCATCTAATGGCGTTTGCTTAAACGATATTCTTTACCCCGGTCCGGTTTTACAAACCGATTTAACCACACTTATTCTAAAATGGCGTTTTTTCAAATACGTGTTCAACGCCGATATAGAAAAAATGTATCGCCAGATACTCGTAAACCCCAGTCACACCCCTTTTCAACGGATTTTGTTCCGTAATTCACCCCAGGAAGACATTTGTGACTACGAATTAAAAACAGTCACCTTTGGTATTAATTGTGCTCCCTATTTGGCGATACGCACGTTGTTGGAATTAGCTAATCAATGTGAAAAAGAAAACCCCCATGTTGCTAACATTATCAGAAATTATATGTACGTAGATGATGTGCTGTTCGGCTCACATGACCAAGCCGACGCCGTCAAATCAAGAAATGACCTTACAGCTATACTAGCATCTGCTGGTTTCCCTTTACGGAAGTGGACGGCTAATGATGCCACTATTTTAAAAGGTCTGAAACCTGAGCATTTACTGGATACAGAGTTCTTAAATCTTTCCGACACTTGCACATCTAAACCATTGGGATTGCGATGGAACGCTGGAAACGATTTCTTTTATTTTAAAACCCTGCACCATCCTAGCAAAGAACATTGTTCAAAAAGAGTGGTATTATCCGACATAGCCAGATTATTTGATCCCGCTGGATGGTTAGCCCCCAAGCTAGTTGTTGCCAAGATGTTAATGCAACAGATATGGAAAGATAATACTGACTGGGACGAGATGATTAAACCATCGACTCTCAAACTGTGGTTAGATTTCCTCGAAGATTACCCTAATGTAGAAAAAGTCAAAATTCCTAGGTTTGTTGACTATCATCCTAGTTTTTCCCTTCAAGTTCACGGGTTTTGTGACGCGTCAGAGAAAGCTTACGCTGCCACGCTCTACATCAGATGCCAATCGTCAGATGGTCAGATCTTTACACACCTTTTGAGTTGCAAAACAAAAGTTGCACCTGTGAAATACATAACTCTCCCTCGAAAAGAACTGTGTGGTGCTGAACTTTTAGCCAAGATGTTCAAACATTTTCAATCTCAATTACCCATTACAGACTATCGTTCCTTTATGTGGACCGATTCCACGATCGTTTTAGCATGGTTGCAAAAACCCCCATACAACTGGAATACTTTTGTAGCTAATCGCACGGCTGCAATCATAGAGAAAACCGATGTTAACAGCTGGTCACATGTCCAGTCTAAAGATAACCCTGCCGACGTAGCATCCCGAGGCTGTTATGCTAGTGAGCTTGTTGATAACGAATTATGGTGGCATGGTCCACCTTGGCTTAAACTACCTCCAACTAAGTGGCCTGTTAACAACGAAGTTTTTGAAACTTGTGAAGAAGTAAAACCCATTCGTGCTCATTTGACTAAATTATCTAAATTCGACATCTTAGACCGATTTTCTGATCTTTCTAGGGCCATGAGGGTCATCAGCTACATATTTCGCTTTTTCTACAGGTCCCAACCTAAGCACAAACAAAATTATCACTATCGATCTACTTTGTTGAAACAATCTGAAATCTATTTTGTCAAAACCCGTCTTATCGTACTGTGTCAACGTCTTCACTTTTTCGAGTATGACCTCTTGTCGCGAGGAACTCCCTTACCTAAAAAAAGCCCCCTACTGCGCTTCAACCCATTCTTAGATGACAAAGGGTTGTTAAGAGTCAATGGTAGGCTATCCCAGTCACCAGTGTTGAGTTATGATGAAAAATTTCCTAAGATTTTACCATATGCAGGAAGATTTACCCGTTTGTATTTAGAAATGATGCATAAATGCTCGATTCATGGCGAAAACGCCTTACTAATACGCTTAATGCGAATAGAATTTTGGGTTCCCAAATTAAAGAATTTAATAAAAACCATTATTCATAATTGTAAGGCTTGCGTTTTACACAAACAAAAACGAAGTAAACAAATCATGGGCGCACTGCCAGCGGAGCGAACTTCTGTGTCTCGTCCGTTTACATGTACTGGTGTCGACTTCGCTGGGCCTTTCGACATTAAATCGTATGCAGGCCGCGGTTGCAAAATGTCTAAAGGATATGTACTTGTGTTTGTGTGCTTCTCGACTAAGGCAGTTCATTTGGAGCTCGCAACCGAAATATCAACTAATGCCTTTTTAGCAGCATTTGCTCGATTTTTTTCCCGCCGCGGTTGTCCCTTATCGATATACTCGGACAATGGTACAGCTTTTGTCGGCGCTGCTAATATTCTCTTAGCAAATCGCACGCAATTTTTGATGTCTGTCCGAAACGGCCTTTTATCTCAACACACATATCAGAATATGGACTGGCATTTTATTCCTCCTGGTGCACCACATACGGGAGGATTATGGGAAGCGGCTGTTAAGAGTTTTAAATCCCATCTAAAGAAAATAACGAATTCTCAAAAATTTACTTATGAAGAATTTAACACTATGTTGATTAGAATAGAATCTTGTCTAAACTCCAGACCTCTTTGCCCTATTAGTGATGACCCCTCTGAACTCAAAGCTTTAACCCCGGGTCATTTTTTAATCGGATCGCCACTCTTGGCCCCTGCCGAACCGAACGCTTCTGATATGTCTGTAAGTTTTGTCAATAGATGGCGCAAGTTGGTAATACTCCATCACCACCTTGCAATACTATGGAAAGAACAATACTTAAAGGAATTGCATAAACGAAATAAGTGGAAGTACCCCAACCGTAACTTTGCCCCCAACGATTTAGTAGTTATAAGACGTGAGAACTTACCTCCTTCACAGTGGCAGCTAGGACGAATAGAAAATGTCTTACCAGGTCCTGATTCAAAAGTCAGGGTGGCGCAAGTTCGTACATCCCGAGGGTTAATAACCAGGCCAATACCATAATGTCAACACCGCCTCGCCGCCAGAAAGTAAATCGTGACCTTGCTGAAGTTGCAATGATCCACCAGTCAAAAAACCCGCTTGCATCTCCCCAGCGAAAATATAAAGATTGTCGCTACTGCGACAAGGAGCATCCTTTAAGAAAGTGCTTTCGTTTTAGGCGACTACCAATACAACACCGGCTAAACGTGGTACGTCGTTTCAGGTATTGTTTCAACTGCCTAGCGCACTCTCATCTCGTCAAGATGTGCCGGAGCCGTGATAGATGCAAGATTTGCTTAGGCACCCACCACACTCTGTTACATCGCAAACCAAAATCTGGGAACATGCAAATTCAAGAATTACGTGCGTCCATGAAAACTAGTCAAAATGGTCGAAACCTTAACCGTTTACGTAATCCTGAAGTCCAACCGCAATCGCAGGTATCTACTTCATCAAAAGCTGCACCAACTATTGTCATCAATGTATCCACTAAGTAAAATTTTAATTTTGTAATTACAACTTATTATTTTTATATATATTGAACGTTACTCTCTGAATTTAAAACTTAATTACACATCTGCCTCATCTTCGGTGTTGCAATACTGCAAACGGGGCGGAATGTTTACGTCAGAAATTATATACATATTTGTATTTAAAAATGAAATATTATTACCAATTATTGAACCTCTAATTAAATGATCATTAGTGTTAATTCTGCTCACATGTACAACTTTGTTGAAATCTCTCTCTTATGCTCACAGATCATATCATGTAATTTCTCGGTCAATTGAATTCGTATTACTTCTTAGTTTTTTAGTAGAAAGTGAGACGTTGTCAACAAAGGTAGTACAATCCCTACAATAAAATAAGTTCTTATTCTGGATTTATTAACATTAATCTATTGTGTTTTATTTCCTCGGTTAATATTCATCCGTGATGTATACAAATTGCAATAATAGCACTTTTTAATATCTCTGAATTAAAAAGTTGAATGTTCAAATTCTACTGCAGATACGTAGAATAAATTTGCCTAAGTAGATAATATACGCGTATGTATGTGCAAATGTGTATGTCAGGGTTTAAATTGTTTGCTTAAAAATAGCAACAGCACTAAAATCTTTGCTTTGTTTACATGTTTTTCAGCAAATAAAAAAACTAAATGTCAAAGCATAACATTTCATTATAAACGAAGCAAAAATTAAATGCAAAAAAGGAAGAAACGCACATGCTGGCTATGAATTTCTTTCTGCAGCAAAGCAATCAGCAAAGCATTTATTCTGAAAACTTTTGTTGTTGCTTAAGCAATAAGTTGATGTCTGTTTCTTCTTTTGCTGTTGCTTTTTAAGAAAAAAAAAACCACCATTTAATGGTGTAATAAAAACATCGTTTTTGAAATGTTTTTTCTTATGTATTGTAGGTAATAAATACATAAATACGTTTTCAATGTTAAAAGGGATGAAAAGCAGCGAGTTCAGCAAGTACGAGCAGGAAAAATCAATCGTAGTCAGCAACAACTTCATAGTAAAGAGTTAAGCACTAGCAAAAATAAAGAACAACTGAGTGCTTAAACGACAGCAGACGTGTTTAAAGTAATTGCTTTGCCGATTGCTTTGCTGCAAAAAGAAACACATAGTCAGCTAAAGTAAATGCGATTCTTTCTTTTTTTGCATTTGCTTTTGCTGCACATTTTCCCGCAGCAAAAGTTAAGCAATTACATACGCATTAAAAAGAGTCAAGTATTTTTAAGACTGAAGTTTTATTTTTATTGTGTTTTTAAGACTCTCTTTGTTTAATAAATGATTTATTGTTTTAAGAAATTAGGGTTTTTTTAATGCAAATAAATACTTCTAAGCCAACATAAATGATAAAACTTTGAACTCTCCAAGAAAATATTTGCTTAAAACTAAGAGATTTAAATTTTGGCACTATGTTTTAGCACTAACAACAAATTTTTAGCACTTTCTAGCACTTTTTTGGTACCAATTTAGCTCCGAAAATTTTTTGAATCTGGTCACACTGCTGCTTAGCAAAAGCAGAGTTTTGTCGTGATCAGTTAACCGACTTCAAAAAAAGAAGGAGGTTATACAATTCGACTGATTGTTGCTTTTTTATGTTTGTGCCTGCAGAACTCAGTCATTTCTAAACCGATTTTGAAAATTGTTGGTAATATGATAGATTATGCTTACAGATTGGTCTCGTTTAATAAACAGTTCATAATCTTAAAATTCCTTTAATTTTTTACGTGTATTATGAACTGTTAAGGACGATTCTGTAAAGTATAAAATGACTGTGTATTACTATGGCTCCCAATAACAAAAATTTATACAAAAAATAAATCTAAAAATTAAAAGGTGCCCCCATAATTGATGTAAATTTACTTATATGGGCCTATGTTCTGAACCGTTATAGACAAACGCTTGTAAATTGTACAGAATGTCGGTTGCTATGGCCGATATAGAAACAAGTATTAATACTACAAATTATAAACTAAATGGTGTGCCTTTAGTTCACTTAATTTAAAGTATATGGCCATATTTTTTAAAAGTTGTAGACAGACGCTTGAAATTTACAACGAATCTAAATTGCTGAGTCCGCTATAACAACAAGAATAAAATTTGGATTTGGAATTTAAAGGGTGTCCCAATAGTTGATGTAATGTCAAATTATTCATAATATTCTTTTGCATTTATAAGCCTTTAATAAAATGAATTTTGTAGGGAATTTTACTTTTTAAACTGTATGTATGTAATTATACAGAAATATTTTTTTATGAATGATCGCTGTTTTTTATTTCAAAATTTGTGTATGCAATATATGAAAAAAATGTATTATCTAGTAGAAACACCCAGCTATCATTTGGAAGATTGTTCTTACAAAAATCACCAAAGTGAGTCTTTTAAGACTACCCAAGATGGCTTAAAACTGATTAATCAGTTGTGCGTTTAAAAAGAGACTCGAATATAATTCCGACAAACGCAAAGAAAGCGACTTGATTAAAAAACAAAAATTACAAAAAGCAAATGTTTTTAGAATTATTTTAGAGACTTATTAAACGCAGCATAACGATGAAAAAATGATTCAAATACATACATATGTTTATATTTCATTTTTAATTTTCGTAAAAAGACATGTGTCACTTCTTAAAAAAATAGAGACACAAATATAAAATGAATTTTTTCAAATTTTTTTAAATTTGAATTTAAGGAAAATTAGGATTAACATGCTAAAAAATGTAACACTACGTCTTGACGAGCAATTGATTTGTTCGCACATGAAGAAAACGTCAGCAGATTAGGTTACAAACGTTTGTTCATGTTTGCCTGGGTTGTATCGACAACGATGGTCTACACAAGCCATTTTACTGTGCGCACATGAAATTATTCAATGCTTAAGCAAATCAACGGCTCGTCAAGACGGCGTGTAATAAAAAATAAGCAAAACGTTGTTTGCAATGTTTTATTTCAAGAAAAAATATAATTAGAAATATTCGTATAATATGGTTCGAAGAAGACTCGCATACCGGTAGTAATATGATCAAAAATTGACTCGAAAAAGTATCGTATTTGATTATAAGTACGATTGAAAACAGTACCGAAAATGAGTCGAAAACGCAAGTCATAAGGGACTCGTTTAGAAGAGTCGCGGCTAGGGTACCATTTTCTACCGACAAAACAATCATTTTCGACTCTAAAACGAGCGCATAAACGATCATTTTAATCGTGTAGAAGAGTCAAAAAAAAAATCGAAGATGATCAATAATTCAAAAAAATGCGAACTGGGAATTAACACAAACATATTTGTTTATTTTTCTATTTTTGTTAAGTTTTATTTTGTATGTTTTTTTTTTTTATTTTGTATTTTTTTTGTTTGTTTGTAAAAACCTTGAACTTTAAGAATGCTTTCTTGTTATATTTTTAATACAAAAAAATTACACTTTTTTTGAAAAACTAAATCATTAAAGATTTAAAATAAAAAAGAAATTCTAAAACTTGGTGCGTTTTCTCTTAAATGGTGCTTTTTTTTCTTCACTTTGGTGCGTTTTGAAATTTAAGAACGCACCATTTAAGGGAAAACACACCAAGTTTTAGAATTTCTTTTTTATTTAAAATCCAAGGCGAATTAATGCAGGTGACCGCACGGCTACAACAATCCAACAACACAAAAAGCAACAGGCAATTTGTTGCTACAAAATCTAGTAAACTGCCATCCCTAAGTTAGCGCGTAACCCTGGAGTTAATGTCGACGTCGTTGACGGCGTCAAATGTCAAAATAAAGTTGAATCGTATGAAATTGTATGAGAGCAGTTAATGCAACGCCGTAAAAGTTCAATCTGTTTCAACTTTTTCGGCGTTCAAACTAAAGACGTGCACAGATATATTTGTTTGTATCAGTTTTTGTGGGTCTACTCTTATGAGTGCGTATAGATAAGTACATTTGTGTTTCTGATATAAGTTGATATTGTTACTTTTTCTCTTTGGATGGATACGAATGAGTAAAGAGAGAATGAGAGTAACATATCTGTTCTCCTATGTTTTGCA
Organism: Gymnosoma rotundatum; assembly: GCA_916610165.2. Taxonomy (NCBI): domain Eukaryota; kingdom Metazoa; phylum Arthropoda; class Insecta; order Diptera; family Tachinidae; genus Gymnosoma; species Gymnosoma rotundatum. The sequence continues at coordinate 124,378,326 of OU744336.1, read as the reverse complement.
CAAACGGGTATAAACAGATATTGATGGTTGACCCATAAGTACTTATTGTGTGCTGCGAATTAATATCCATTCATACGTACATATGCATTGGTTTATTAAAATTAAAAAATAAAATTATTGTTTCTAAACATGATCAATATCTTTAATTGTTTTATTGCGTTTTATTGAAGTTGAATATACAAAACTCAATTCTTTAACAAAAATTTATGAATCTAATCCGTATAATTATATTAAAATTACTATTATGTTTTTTAACAATTACAACAGTTCTAAGGATACAATAACTAAATAAATATATGTATGCATGTTTCTATATTTAGAGAGGCGAAAATGCTGATAATTTAAAATCAATTAAAAAATATTTTTATATTAAGTTGGCTTAGACCTTAACCCTTTCGTTGATGTATATGCATTCGAAAATTTTAATAACTTATTAAATTTAAACGAGATAGGAATAAAACTTGATGTCTGATATCTAAATTTAACTCAAACCCCAGCTAGCAAATCTTATTACTTACTCGAAAACTAAATATATTCTTATAGTGCCTAATGTTAAAACGTACATATTTCACCAGAATTTTGTGATAAAAATGCCACTTTAAAATATTGTTTTAATATGCTTATGGCATATGCTTTATGTTTTAAAGCCATGTAACTAATTATCGATCAAAATTTTTCATAAAATTACCGCTAGTGAAAATATTAACAACGTCATAAGTATTTATGAAATTGTCAACGAGTTAGTCCATCTAATAATTTGCTCCCATTTATAGTAAGAAACTTGCATTTTTTTACAATTTATTTTCCAATCAATTCATTATATATTCTAATTAGTGGTTGACAGCCACTTATTTACGCACACTAGTAAGAGATATACTATACTGTTATATTTTATATTTACCGTTGTTAAGCTGACTATCCTTTGGTGAGCAGTTACAACGAGCTTGTCCATTTTACTCTTTTATTTTTTTTTTCTTTTAAACTTTTCAATAATTTTTTAATTTCGAATAATTTTTACTCTCTATTTATTTAAGATGTAGGACTTTTCTTTAATGCAGAAAAGAGGTTTTTTTTAGTAAATGTTAGAAATTTTAGACATTTTTAATGCACAAATAACATAACTATAATATCCTTCTAAGTGTATAGAAAATAAAAATTACGTTATTAAATATGTACATATATAAAAGGGACAATATTATTACTGGGTGTATTCTAGAAATGTAAATGTTTTTTGCCTAATTTTTTTTATTGAAATTTTTCGGAACTTCTATTTTTATGTACATACATATGTTTGTACAGATGTATGTAATAAACCTTTTTTTATATATTAATTTTAACTATTTACTAGTTTTTATCAAAGAGGAATTAATATTTTTAAATAAACATACAATAAAATTTCTTAATTGAATTAATTCTATCCTTATAACTCAACGAGCAACTAGACAACAATTTATTAATTTTCCATTTGTTTTTTTATAAAATAAAATTATCATTAATATTATAAATATTGCTAATTCTACATTTAAAATCATATAAACTTATTACTAAAGCTAAACAATAATAATTACAATTCGGGTTATTACTACGAAGTTAAAATACTGCTTACTAGTTCTCGCCTCTATCATAAGCAGCACACAAGTAACAAAAATATCTGTTTCATAAACTGCTATATCCAAATACTCATGGTACAACAGATATTTGAGAGTAAAAAACTGATAATTTGCTTACTCTATGCAATACCATAAACAACTGTATGTGTTTATATCCATAGTGTGAGTACGCACAAGCGAAAGCATACAATATCAACTACACTCATTCGTTCTTTTGTATCAGTTTTACTTGTTATGTATATGATATATCTATTTTTGCCATACTGTTGGATATACTAGTGCACGTCTTTAGTTCAAACGCCGTCAACGACGTCGACATTAACTCCAGGGTAACTTAGAGTAGAAATACAACCTTACGGTTGCGGCGACGGATTCCGCATGTCAGAGAAAAAACAAATAAAATGAAGTGCGGCGACGGTTTCGGATTTTATTGTAATTTTTTATTATTTGATAACTAATTTCTTTATTCTTTTTTATTGAAATATATTAAAAAAAATTTTTTTAATGTAAATAAGCAATAATTTGGAAAATTTCAAAATAATTGTTGATTTTCAAAGACTTTTTACATTTTCTTTCGCTTCTTTTTTCGTAGTCATTCACAAAAAGTATTAACAAATAGTATTTTTTGTTAGAAAATGGCAACATGCTGAAAGAGAAATAATTATAAATTGAGACCTTGAGAGAAAACGCACTCAAATTAAAACAGATTCTAATTTCATGCGGATTCGTCGAACGTTTTTTATTGTCAAAACTCCATATAAAAAAAACAACCGCATCCGCAACCGTGAGGTTGTATTTCTACTCTCTAATTGTATGCGGATTCCTTGAACGTTTTTTATTGTCAAAACTTCATATAAAAAAAACAACCGCAACCGTGAGGTTGTATTTCTACTCTAAGTCAGACGCAAAGCAACGTTCGTTATTCATAGCTTTTGCGCTGGAATGTCATCCCTAAATAAGAGCGTCAACTTTGTGTCTTCAGCAGTAATGTTAACCCATTTTATTTTACAAAACCCGCTGTATAAAGGCCTCGTTATGCGAACGTTGATGTAAGAAAAACTTAACGTATTTTAACGTACGGTCGTTCATGTACTTATAGAAACTTTTCAAATGTGACGCATGTCAATAAAATAAACAAAAATAAAACATTGTGCAGCACAATTTGTTTGCGTGTGATTATAATTTTGTTTGTAATTTTAATTTCAAAAACCCAAAAAGGAATAAGTACAATTGTTTCGCAAAAAAAACTATAAAAGCTAAAATATAAAATTACAAAACCTAACACAATTTTCAATTTGCTGCAGCTGTTCAGAACAGTGTTGAGATTTGTGGCATAGTTGCGGGCACTGTTTCGTACATGTAAATTTGGAAAAAGTACTAAATTAGCTTCGAAAGATATTTGACATTGCAATATGTGCAATGCATTGACTAATTTGATTATCTACTTTAAAAAATATTATTATCTATTTAATATAACTATTTATTTATTATACTTTTATTAAGCAAAATGATAAAAACTGATGAATGATACAATTATTATCAATTACTTCAAAAGTACCTAAAACGGGCAAATGTCCCGCAATGGTACTTAACACATAGAATTCCAGCACTGTCTTACGAATGTCACGTAACAATGCCGTCAAAACCTATTTTATACAGGTTGAAGCGTTCCGGAAACGTGACAGTTAATTTCGGTAAGCGTTTGCATTGTTTTAGTATATTTAAAAACAAACGGCCGGCTTACGTGGACGTTCGCATAATTGTAATAAAGAAGAGATAAAACCGCTAGATTGCCTTGAAAATAACTAAATTGACATTACTTTTCAACCATAACAAAACAAAACAAACCAGCAAGCAGCCAACTTCACTTTCTAACCCACTGTCAAAATTGAATTTTCCAATTGCTAAGCGTTGACGCCGTGCTATTTAGGGATGCTTCATACATTTTGTATGAACAGGAGAAATTTTGACAGATATCTTGCGCTTTACGCGCTAATTAAGGGATGGCAGTAAGTTATTCACAGTTGGTTACTTTCAGCACAAAAAGAGTTATCACTCAATTCAAGGCAAATCTGTAACTAAATGTCAACTAACTAATACATTTAAATAACAGCTGATTGATTTTGTTTAACAATTTAATTGAAAAGCAAAACATTTCTGAAGTGGTAGTCTGATGACCTATTTGCATCTTTTTGCAACTTACAAAATAATAAATAGTTTTATTTCCTAAACAATACACTTGCCTTATTATCTTTGCGATTTCTATCTATTTTTACCGAATCTAAAAACATCCACACAAAAAAGAAATAAGCTAGAGATATGTGTTTGTTAAAGCAATTTCGGGACAAATCTAGCTTAGTGAAATAACTCCATTCTAAAAAACAAATATATGGGGTGATAGAGAATTAAAAAAAGAAAAAAAAATAGCTCTCGTCCATATTTTCCGAGTTATGGACTTTTGAACTTTTCATAGAAGGGTTCACTTATGTACTATATTTTAGAAGACACATTCTTAAAGAAAAAATTAAATTTTTTAGTAGTTTAATAGCTTTTTAATTAATATATATCGATAAATATATTATCGACCTGTTATTTTCTCTACGTGCCAATGCGCATGGTTGTATTTCTTTTATCAGCTGGAAGCAGCTGTTGTGGAAGTTGTGAATTGTGAATAAGAGCTATAACTATTTTTAAGTTTCTGTTTAGTAAGTTACGACTTTAGTTATGATTTTTGAATATGCGCTATTAACTTTACTTTCAAAAAATAACAAAAAAAATTAAAAAAACAACTTAAAATGAAATCAGAATTCACATACGTACATACATATGTATATATTTATTTTTAAAACAGATAATTTAAAAAAAAAATAATAATTAGCATTTTTCTTATAGAAACATTTTATGTATAAATATCATAGCAGTCATAGCAGTTTGACTTTTTAAGTTTTAAATATTCTTTGTGTATAGGATGGCTTCTAAAGAATCATTTTGTAAACGATTACGAACTTAGGTTTTATTTAAATTCACCTGACTAAATATCCTTTCGGCCAAGGCACATTTATTTTACTAGGTAATAGCGGCTCTACAACAAATACAACATTGCAAAAACAACATGGCTTTTTATTGTTGTTTTGTTTGTAAATACAAATGATATCTTGTTTTAAATACAACTGCTTGCTTTGTTTTGCAAATGCTTGTTGTAATTGTAATTTGTTATGCCAACGGAGCCCAATAATTGTATTTTTAATACTAATGTATATTAACTTAAGAATTTGTGTGCAACACCGCTATCGTTTATTTGCTAAATTACTGGACAATGGTGAACTTGTACCTATTTTGTATAGAACATTGACTGAGGCAGCTAATTAAAAAAGCTGAGATATAACTCTTATTTTTAAGTTCTGACAAATATATTTTTGATTTCAATGTATCCTGTAACTTTATAAATGACATAATATTCTTCATTTAAAGTATAAAAAATTTATAGTCATGTATTTTTAATAGAAATAATAATTTTCTGGAATGTTAATTGCGCTTGATTCCTTGAATTTAGGTAGAATCCACTGAAGTGTTGCGAAATGGCCATATGGATATACTTTCCCGAAGTTATAAATTTCATTTTCCTATTTTTAAATAATAAATATTTCATAAGAATATCATAAAATATTTATACTTGAAGGAATCAAGCACAATTAACTTAGATTACATCAAAAAGAGTCCAAAAAATAAATTTTCATTCTTGAGAATGTTTTAATAAAAACGTTAATAAAATTTTAATTTAAAAAACACAAAAATAACTATGTCTTACGGTTATAATAAACATCTAATTTAATTTAATTAGATAATGCACACACATTTTTAAATGGAGTATTATTTTATTTAAACTATCGAAACAAATCAAAAGGCTAATAATATTATCATATATTTTAATCTATGACGATTATTTCTAATTCTTTTGCAACCACACGATCAAGTTTTCCATTTAAGTTTTTCACACATACTGCTTGTTAAAGTTTATTGAAATTGACAGCTGTGACGTAGGCTGCACGCAACTTGAAAGCAATTTTTTTGTCAAGATGGCAAAAACTTATGGCGGCAAAATATTTGTAAAAACAAAAAATGAAAAAATAGATAAAAAACTGTAATCAGCTGTTTTCTTGATCGTAAATTGAAACACTCAACTTGAAAGAAGCATGAGTGTATTGGTATAAAGGTGTGAAGGTGTATTTAAACTTGAAAGGCAAACTTGAGTGTGTAACCCTAAAGTAAAAGATTTAATCACTATAAAAAATGTGAGATCCGCTTTGCTGCAGCCAAAGCCCAAACCAGGGATGGAACTATGACCAAACAAAAAAATCCTTTTTCTTTTAAGAAGATTTTCTGTTAATTATTTAGTTTTTTTTTTGTCATTTTTTTCTAAAAGTAGGCCTTCAGAGATTTATTGTTAAAAATAAATTTACGTCTAATTTAATCTTGTATAATTATTACTAATTAGATTTATATTTGCTTTCTTTTCAGGTAAGTTTCAAAAAAAAAGGGAAAAACCTACCACTTTGTAAGTATTTCGTTTACTTTTTTAATAAAAGCGGGAATTTATTTTATGTTTGAAAGGATTCTTTTTATCAGCATGTTCAATACACACATGGCATCCATATTCAGCAGCATAAATAAATGAACTTAATCGATGAGGTTGGTATTTAAAAAGATCTTAAAAGTAGATGCGACCAAAAACATAAACTTATTTTATAATTCAATTTAAGTTATGTCACGTTCTTCTACAATCTGTTGGAATTATAACACGCTAATGGCCATATTATTTTTTTAATGGGGCCAAAATCAATTTCTCATTATTTTTAAATTTTTTGAGTGTATCAAAAATTTAAGACTTTCAGCATCCTTCTCACCTTAAAAATATGCTAAAGAATAAACTTTATTTCGAAAACGAGCGTACTATGATGATGACTGATGGCCGAAAAACAGTGGATATATTTCCACCCGACGACATCTTCAACGTGTCATTTCTGATTTTATTTTTATTTTTTTAATTTAAAAAGTGTGTTAAAATTTTTTTGTAAAGTTCTATAAACAGTGTTAAAGATTTTCCATCTACAAAAAAAAAATATGCTGACAACTGTTTTATTACGATTGTACAGCTAAAATTGGTTGCTTTCACATTTGTATCTTTATTTTCTCTACGAAATGATACATTTTTACGACAAAAATGTTCTATATTGGAACCAAGGTTCTAAGGGACCTTCTCACAAAATTTTATTCAAATATATTCAACTGTTTTTACGTAATGCGAACACAGAAAAGCCGACAGACAGACAAAAATTACTGTTTTATTATATGTTTTTTGTTGCATGTATTGAAAATAAATTTGCAGTTACATTAAACGTAACTTCCCGTGTGAAATATCACACATCCTGTCTATCTGCCAGCCCTAAATTAGTGCGTAAAGCGCGAGATATCTGGCAAAATTTCTCATGTTCATACAAAATGTATGAAGCATCCCTAAATAGCACGGCGTCAACGCTTAACAATTGGAAAATGCAATTTTGACAGTGCGTTAGGAAGTGAAGTTGGCTGCTTGTTGTTTGTTTTGTTTTATTTTGGTTGAAAAGTAATGATAATTTAGTTATTTTCAAGGCAGTCTATCGGTTTTATCTCTTCTTTATTCTTATACAGCGGGTTTTATAAAATAAAATGAGTTAACATTACTGTAAAAGACAAAAAGTTGACGCTCATATTTAGGTATATGATTGCAGCGTATAAGCCCGACGTAAAAAGGCGTTGCGCTTTACGCGCTAGTTTAGGAATGGTAGTATGAAATTTTCCTATTCAGTGATATCGTTAAACTGACAAGGGCTGCCCCCTGTGTTGTTAAGATTTTTGTTGTTGGCTGCAATTTTCTTTTTTAGACGATACTTGGGTGTGCCCGTACCTGAACTAAAGTTCGTAAAGTGCCGAACAATTAGAAGAAAGTGATACAGATAATTTGTTTACTCATCAGAACATTAAAATTGATAAGTACTTTTCGAACTTTTATAAGAGTGTTTAAATTAGCTTAATAATCTAACGGCTGAGAAATTGTTCCTTAAATTTAAATTTTGAAATTTATATTGCATCTTTTTTAGGGTTTATTAATTTTCCAGTTTAAAAGCCTGTGGATAATTATTGAATTATGTTAAAGCTTGGACAAAATTAACATTCAAAATTGTCAGTTTTCACCGCCATTGGTGGCCATTTTTATATTTTTTTTAATACTTCCATAGCCACTACTAAATCTTAACTAAAACAATTTATATTGAATTTTCATAAAGTAAGCATCTCTTGCTTACTTATAAAACGTTAAACTTTGTAAACTGAAATTAAACATTTGATTTTACTTAATTTTCTAATTGCTGCCAAAAAAAATCTTTCTATATAAAATTTCTCATTTTCATGGAAATTTTAAAATTGTTAATTGGTACAAGTGAGAAAAGAAGCATTGCTTAGCTGTTCTCCAAGCTCACTCTAACCCGCATCTATAATCACCGATTAACCTACATGCATACATTTCGACATAATCCGCCACCATCATCTAAGTTTATGCTTTCTGCAGTATGCTAAAATTGTTCCACTTCTTGCACTCGCTTTCCCTTCTTTTTTTTTAGTACCAGCACTCAGGGGTTCACGCCTACTTATGCAATGCATTGTACCAGAATTAGGAAATTGGGTTGTGGGAAGGGGGATAGAGGGAGTAGTGATGGTGTCCCGTAAGAATTCAATTTCTCCCAAGTTTACTCCATAATAGCTTTGCTGCTACCAAACTGGGGGCTTCCTGTAGTCAAATGAGGGTATTCATCCATGCACTTTACCAGTTTGTCAACTTTATGCTGAAAAATATGTTTTTTAAAAAAACACGTCAAGAGCGAAACGAAACCGGATGATATATGGGCGAATAGGTAATAATTAGCATCCGTGTAATACGTTCCGGTTTTTTCGTTTAGCTTACGGTGTCTTTCCTAAAAATAAATGTACATATGTCAAATCGAAGTATTGCCAATGTATTAAAAAATATTTTATATTTTTTTTATTTATATAAATTTTTTGTTTCCGCCTTAAATGATGGTAACCCTGCTTAGGCACTTAAAAAGACAGCTGTGTCATAAACAAAACAAAATTATCAAACAATTAAGTAAAAAATTTGTATCTGTAACCCTGGAGTTAATGTCAACGTCGTTGACGGCGTTTCAACGCCGAAAAAGTTGAGACATATTGAACTTTTACGGCGTTGCAACGCGTTGAGATTAACTGCTCTCATACAATTTCATACGATTCAACTTTTTTTTTGACATTTGACGCCGTCAACGACGTCGACATTAACTCCAGGGTAAAACAAAAATTTGTGAAAAAAAGTTTAAGCAATAGTTTTAAAAATAAACAATAATTTTAACATTGTAGTATTCTGATTCTATGTATGCATAATAGTAATAGATGTTTTTATTAGTGAAAGTATTATGATGGGCAGTTGCCCAACAATATTAACTCCTGACGAATGGTTTTTTTTCTTCGCTCAGTTTCGACGTGTCTGACACTACAATGCGCGATACATAAACCAGAAACAATTGCAATTTGTTATCGTTTCTACAAAACCAAAATGACATTCGCGTTTTAAAAACCCAAACATGTTTTTGCGCGTCTAAACGGCAAATTGTGTTCTGTAAACTGGCTGTAAATATTTTTATAATCAATATAAGTATGTACATAAATATTTAAAAAATTTACCTTTTATTATTCAAAATTCCATTTTTTGTTGCTTTGTTTTAATATTATTTTTTTTTTAAATTATTTTGTTTCAAAACGAATATTAATAAATAAAACATGAAATGCTTTTTTAATCGTCTAATTTTGACACCAAATACAAATATTAATAAACCTGATACATAAACCAGAAAAAATCGTCAATTGTTACGTTTTTTCGTTTCGATTGTGATATTCGCCTTTTAAAAACGCAAAAATGAAAAACGTTAACGTTTTTGTGCGTTTAAACGGTAAATCGTGTCCGTTTTCCACTTTGTGTGGTGAAGGGTATAACAATTAAGTACTACATATAATAATTTGGCATAAAATGCCATCGGCTCTTAATGGGTTAATCATTTTCAAAAATTTTCCCTAAAGATCTCTTCAAAAGCTTTAAAATTTTTATTAACAAAAATTTGAAAACTTCAGAGCCCAGTAACTCGGAAAATATTGACGAGCGCTAATTTTATTTTTTATTACATTTTTTTAAAAATGCTTAACCCATTACGAGCAGATGTCATTTTTATGTAAAATTGTATATATGCAGTACCAAAATTTGTTTTGTTTTTAATTCTCTATCACCCCAATATTTGCTTTGTTGATTAAGTTACTTCACTAAACTAGATTTACGTAGATGGAAAAGGGCATATAAGATTCGACATAGCCGAATTAAGCACTCTTACTTGTTATGGTAAAATTTTGAATTTAAAATACTTGAATGAAGTTGTCTTGAATCCTAAGAATATTCATTTTTTCGCTAACCGTAACAGATTTATACACAGTCACTTATTGGTCAGTCATCTCTCTTATCTATAGGAATGCGAAGTATAATATTGTTACGTTTATTTAAATTATAAACGTTTCTTTATTTGCAAAATAAATAAACACACAACTTTTAGAGTTTTAATTAAATTACACTTTATTTAATCAATTATTTGACGATTTAACTATTCGAGGTTAATAATACACGCTGGCAACTTTAATTGTTGTACCACAAGATCTTAACTAGATGACGCTCACAATACGAATACGAATCAGCACGTATTGGCGTTGCTTTTATATACCCTATTTTTAGGCGTTCGAGAATTTCTACCGCCATCTATTGCGTAGTTGAAAATGCTGCGTTGCCACTTTTATCTCAGACACATAAGTGAGCATTATTATTTACTTCTAGAACCTTTAATCATTATTTAAAAATACATGTTGTGTATTTTTTTTTAGTTCTTATACAATGCAGGTGTGTGTATGTTTGTGTATTGCGTTTGTTTAGTCATCGCTTTGTGTTAGTTGTTTTTGTTTTGCAATAAAGATGTTTTATAGAAACTTCCAGCTTTGAAAACAAACACAATCGGTCATTTCGCTTCACTTTTTTGGCGTTCATTATTTTAACATCTTTTTATGATTTTAATAAAGCATCTTTGTAACACTGCCGCCCACTTAAGCCTTTTCGTCCCGAATAGGCTCAACATTACCTCTGCCATATTTAGCCAGCCGCTCCAGGTGAACCACTTTCATTTTAGACCTCGGATTATGATATCTCTGTATCCGGTAAACCACGTCATTCAATTTCTTTATCACCTTGTACGGCCCCTCCCAGTGGGTTTTCAGTTTAGGGGATAATCCTTTCTTGCGTTGCGGGTTCAATAGTAGAACCATTTGTCCTTCAGTAAATCCCTCTGTGTTTGCTGCTCGATCATATCTGGCTTTCATCTTATCGCTGGTCATTTTAATGCGGTTACGGACAAACTCATGAAGCTCATGCAAGTCTTCTTGTGCCTGAAGAATGTTTCCATTGCCTTCGTGCGCAGGTCCAGGTTTAGCACCAAATTCTAAATCTGCTGGCAGTTTTATATCTGTCCCAAACAAGATTTTTGCTGGACTACGTGCGGTTGAATCGTGTACAGCTGACCGGTACGCCAGTAGGAATTTGGGTATATGCTCATCCCAATCCTTTTGGTGTGAACTGACCACTTTTCTGAGATATTCCTCCAGGGTACGATTAAATCTTTCTACCATGCCATCAGACTGCGGATGCAGTGGTGTCGTTCTTGTCTTTTTAATACCATAAACGTCGCACATCTCTTTGATTATAGCTGATTCAAAATTTCGTTCCTGGTCTGAATGTAGTTCTAGTGGAACACCGTACCGACACACCCAATTGTTCACAAGGGCGTCTACCACTGTTTTAGATTCTTGGTTTGGAATGGCATACACTTCGGGCCATTTGCTAAAATAATCCATTACCACTAGCACATATCGGTTTCCAGCATCACTGACAGGAAATGGACCTGTGATATTAATAGATATCCGCTCAAAGGGTGCACCTGCGTTGTACTGTTGAAGTTTGCCACGACTTTTTCTTACAGGACCCTTGGCCTTTATGCACTCTTCGCAATTATCTATCCAATCGGCTATGTATTGTTGGCAACCTACCCAGTAAAATCTCTGCTTTATCTTTTCCAGAGTTTTTGTTATACCCATATGGCTACCGCTGGGACCATTATGGAACTGCCTTAGTGTCTCATTTCTTCTAGAAGTTGGCACGACAATTAAGTCCGTTGTAGTTTTGCCATCTGTACTTTCCCAAGACCGATACAAGCAGCCGTCTTCTATTTTCAGGCTATTCCACTGGGCCCAGTACGACTTGGCTAGTTGGCTCTCTGCCGATATTTCATTATGATTCGGTCTCCTGTTGTTTTGCTTAGCCAATATAATTTTTGCCAAAATTGGGTCGTCATTCTGGGCCTTCGACCAATCTTCCCTTGACCCAATTTGGGTAAGCCGCACATTAATGACGCACTCCTTTTTCTCTACTTTTGTGCAGTGCCTGCACTCTACATTGCATGGCCTTCTTGACAGGGCATCAGCATTATTGTGCTTTCCTCCTGTTCTATGCACAATACTAAAGTCATAGCTCTGCAGACGTTCAACCCAGCGTGCAAGCTGGCCCTCAGGATTCTTAAATTGCATCAACCAACGTAATGCAGAATGGTCTGTCCTTAAGATGAAATGTTGACCATATAAGTATTTGTGGTAATGTTTAACACACTCCAGCACTGCTAAAAGCTCTCTTCGTGTAACGCAGTAATTTCTTTCGTGCTTAGAGAGCACCCTGCTGTAACAGCAAATGACCTTTTCTATTCCATTTATTTCCTGAGAAAGCACTCCACCTATTCCATAGCCGCTTGCGTCCGTGTCCAATATGAATTTCTGTCCAGCTATTGGATAGGCAAGGACTGGTGCCGTACACAAAAGTTTCTTGAGCTCCTGGAACGCTGTTTCCGCTACTTCCCTCCAGTGGTATGGTTGCGACTTCCTGGTCAACTCGTGCAAGCTAGCAGCCACTTGAGCAAAGTTTGGCGCAAATCTCCTGTAGTATGTGCAAAGCCCCAGGAAACTACGCAGCTCATGAAGATTTTATGGGCGAGGCCAGGTCTTTACTATCAATACTTTGTCTTCATTAGTTGACACGCCCTCTGCCGTTACACGATGCCCTAGGTATTTGACCTCCTTTTGAAACAAAGCACATTTCTTAACACTCAATTAGAATCCTGCAGCAGTTATACGCTTAAAAACTTCATCCAGGTTTTTGAGGTGTTCATCAAAAGTCTTCCCCATCGTGATGTCATCCAGATACACGAAGCATGTCTTCCAATTGAGGCCCTTAAGCACATGTTCCATTAAACGCTCAAAAGTAGCTGGATCGTTGCAGAGTACGAATGGCATCACCTTGAACTGCCATAAACCACCACTTGCGCTAAAGGCAGTTTTCTCCTTGTCCTTATCAGCTATCTCTACTTGCCAATAGCCGTTCTGCAAGTCCAAGGTAGAGAACCATTCCGTTCCAGCCAACGTGTCTAAGGTATCGTCAATTCTAGGCAGCGGATAACTGTCTTTCTTGGTGACGTCCTTGAGCTTCCTGTAGTCAACGCAAAACCTGGTACTGCCGTCCTTCTTCTTTACTAAAACTATTGGTGAACTCCACGGACTCGAGGATGGCTCAATGACTCCGTTCCTTTCCATTTCGCTGACAAGTTCTTTTACCTCATTTCGTTTTGCTAGGGGAACACTTCTGGGTGCTTGTTTTATAGGCCTCGCTTCGCCAGTATTAATTTCATGTTTAACAACTGCCGTTCTACCTTGGCTTTTATTATTTAGGGCGAAGACGGAGGCATGTTTTCTCAGCAACTGCTTTGCTTTGTTTCTGTCAGGAGGTGTAAGTCCTGCCACCCATTTTTGCACTTGTTCTCTTAATGTATCTTTTTCTGTGGCTGTTATTTTAGGACATTCTATATTCGCCGCACAATTAATTATGGCTTCTGCTGGCTCACATCGACCCATCTCATAATTCTTGATAATTGTTTTTTCGCTGTTGGACAGATTTAGTACTCTCACAGGAACTCTGCCATCGTCGCAGATTTTCACGAGGGCTTTTGCTGTTATGATATCGTCTTTTAGTTCTTTTGGTTCCACCACCCACAACCGGTTATCCTCACAATCTGTCTCCACACGTGCCCACACTATAGTTTCCGCCTGAGGTGGTAATTTCTGACGTTCAACGGCAAATAGCTTCTTTACTGTGGTCCTGCTGTCATATCCAACATCCAGGGGTATCTCCTGGCCAGATCATTAATTGTTTGCCCATATGCAGACTTATACCGTGGGCTATCATAAAGTCTGCACCAATAATAACTTCATCCACTATATCGGCAACAACAAATACATGGTCAGCGCTGATGTTTGCAATAGTCATTCTTACCCTGACTCTTCCATAGACAGTGGCTAAGTCGCCAGTAGCAGTGCACAGTCGTACATTATTTAACGGTTCCACTGCCCCTTTTACTAAATCGGGCCTTATAATTGACTGAGATGCTCCTGTGTCTATGGTGAGGACTTGCTTACTTCCGTTTATAAGACCGCAAACAGTTAAGTTGCTATTTTTCTGTTGTACAATGGAAATGGAGATTGTGGGGCCATCGGTTGTGGGAGCCAGCACTTGCCCCTTAGTGCTAGCTCGATTTAGTTTAACGGTGACTCATGTGATTTGGTGTTGTTGGCCCGCTTGTTGTCCCTTGCTGGCGAAGCAGATCGTGATCTTCTCTTTGCGGATCTACAGTTGCGTTGAAAATGGCCAGCCTTACCGCATTTAAAGCATTTAGCGCGAGAATTACTTTTTTCCTCCTCCATTATCTCTCTGACTAACTCCTTTATCTCGCTTCTACTGTCTGTGTTATAAGTTTCAGTATCAAGACATCGCAGCTTGTACACCTGTGGCTTCGAGATGACTTTTGCCGTCTCCTGGGCTAGCGCATACGAGATGGTTGCTGCAAAAGATGATTTTTGCATAGCACAAACAGCATATTTAATATCTGGATCCCGTATGCCATTTACAAATGCTTCAATCTTAAACTGATCCAAAAACGGGTGATCTTCGCCTGGATAAGTCAGCTGCACCAAACGTTCAATTTCCATGGCGAAGTCTTGCAGCGTTTCATTTGCCTTCTGCACCCTGCCTCGTAACTCCATTCTGTAGAGTTCTCTTTTATGCTCCAGGCTACCATTATGTCCTCATAATTATTTCTGCTACCGGCTGGTAAGCTTTCGAGTATCTGTGCTGCTGCTCCCTTTAAGGCCAGAATTAGCTAAATAGCTTTTTCTTCATTGTTCCATCTATTTTTGCTGGCCACTGTTTCGAACTGGAACTTAAAAACATTAAAAGGTGCGCTGCCGTCAAAGCTCGGGGTGTTAATCTTGCTGCCATGCTCAGAGATTACTTTCACCGGTCCCTCTCGAATTTGAAGTTCGCCAATCTGCACTTTCAATTCATGTAATTCTTCATTCACTTCTCTCTTTAGGCCGCACAGTTTTTCATCAAACTCGCTGACCCTCTGTTCTACGATGTTCACTCGTTTGTCAAAGACTTTTGATATTTCTTCAAATTTCTCATTTACCTTCACTAGAAGCCTTTTTCCGTTGACGCTAGAAATTTCATGCATTGCCTTAAAGCTGTCTTGAAATTTTTCTTGAAGCTTCAGGTTGTTTTCTTCTAACTTCTTCATCTGGTTTTCCTGCTTCTGATTGTTTTCTTCTATTTTCTTCATCTGGTTCTGGTTTGTTTCTTCTATTTTCTTCATCTGATTCTGGTTGGTTTCTTCCATTTTCTTCATTATAGCGGCAAACATTGAATTTTAGTTTATAGCGCTGTTTGTTGATGGGGTACATACTTCAATCTCTTCCTTTTCGCCTTTTTCTCCAAATTCGTATTCCCCAATATTGATACCACGCTGCTTAAATTCATTTTATAACCGCTTTTGCAATTCCGCTTTATTGCCTGCTGTCGGTAGATTTAACTTACTCAGCTCCATTTTTAGCTGCTCAACTTTTAGCTCGTCAAATTTCATTGTTTTTATTTATTTATTATTTTGCAATTTCACTTCTGACACCAGTTGTTACGTTTATTTAAATTATAAACGTTTAATTTATGAGTTCTTTATTTGCAAAATAAATAAACACACAACTTTTAGAGTTTTAATTAAATTACACTTTATTTAATCAATTATTTGACGATTTAACTATTCGCGATGACGCTCACAATACGAATACGAATCAGCACGTATTGGCGTTGCTTTTATATACCGTATTTTTAGGCGTTCTTGAATGTTCGAGAATTTCTACCACCATCTATTGCGTAGTTGAAAATGCTGCGTTGCCACTTTTATCTGAGAAACATTATTTAAAAATACATGTTGTGTATTTTTATTTAGTTGTTATACAATGCAGGTGTGTGTATGTTTGTGTATTGCGTTTGTTTAGTCATCGCTTTGTGTTAGTTTGTTTTTGTTTTGCAATAAAGATGTTTTATAGAAACTTCTAGCTTTGAAAACAAACACAATCGGTCATTTCGCTTCACTTTTTTGGCGTCCATTATTTTAAGATCTTTTTATGATTTTAATAAAGCATCTTTGTAACAATATTTAATAGGATCCCATTCCCCAAAATTCCATTTTAGCTTTCTTCTCGGTTATAAAAAGATATTCTTACTTTTTTTTGTAAATTTTAATTATGTTATAATTTATTATTGCTGCTTCTTTAATATTATTTTATGTTTGCGTTACAATAAATATGTTTATTCAGGTGTAAAATATTTTAATAAAAAAATTACAGGAAATGTTAAAAAAATATAATTCAGAAATTATATAAGCAGCAAAAAGTATTAAATATCAAAATAAAGACCGTCTAGCAAATGACAGTTGTATAATTAAACATTTGCTTTAACGAGGGTTGCACAGAAATTAATTAAATTATTAGGAAAAGTATAATAAGAATAGAATTTGGAAAATAAAAAAAAAATGCTTTAGTTAACCAAAGGTTAGCTAACATAGCTAATATAATAAACAGTTATAATAAATAATTACTAGTGTAGAGAAGTAAATGTTTACAAATAGAATAAAAAAAATAAAATTTCTGGTAGGTATGCGTTTTCTTCTTAATCGTAGTACCTGATTAACCTGAACATTCTTCCACAAAATTATGAACGTAAAAATTCCGATTTTGGGATTTTCAATGCCCAATTTGGGAATTCCGGAATTACATTTGGATTAGCAAAATATTCGTTATGAATATATTTTCATTTTGTGGTTCAATGTGTGTTGGAAGAACCAACTAAACGAGGTGCGACACATTATGCTCTTTGACTTATTAAACAACTATTTGAAGATGTACCTTAACCCTGAACCATCATCCTTCGTCAAAATGATGATGCGAGATTTTATTTTTTAATTAAATTGCAAGCAATTAACAATAATTGCTTGCAATCTGTTTTTGTTTAGTATAAATTAAAAAATAACTAAATATAAATACAAAAGCTATTTTGGTACATACTTTTGCTCCTGGCATGTATTTTATTTACTAAAAGTGCGTCGTAGTCAAACTGACGCAGGATGACGTTACTGTACAAAAAATAAGGATGATGTTCTAGGGTTAAAAAGTGCAGACAGTCCATCAGCTATTGCCAATTGACACTGAAAAGCTTAGGCTCATGTTATACAAGATTATCAAATATATGATATTTTTAAAATTAATTTACACATCTTAATTTACAGATTGTTGTTTTTTTTGTCTGGTGAATCCAGAATCTTACACCAGAGGTAAACCAATTTTGTTAGCTGGAAGTTATACATATTTTTTATATATGGAGCAAGGCGAATTCATAATACGTATACTCACGGCGATAATAAATACAACACTGCGATAGAAACATGTACAATAGTTTTTAGATGTGAAAAGCAAAGGATATTATAACATTTGACATTCGAAAAAGGAAAAATCACAATAGTCACCTGGGCTGTTAAGGCCACCTGTTGTTAATTCGCCTTGTATATGGAGTTTGACTTTTAGCGTTTACGGCGGAATTAATAAATTCGCCATCGCGATCACCTTGTATTATTTCGCCATGGGATTTAAGCAATGATCCAAATAATATGCGGAAACTTTTAAAGATAAAATATGAACCAGTCAAGCCACAAAACGGCTGTGCAATGGCGGTATGAATTAATGCCTTTCCTTATTTAAAATGAAATGTTCGGCCAAGAAAAAATATTGAAGAAAAACATCCCGCAATAATTAAAAAACGTAACTTTAGAACAATTAATTCTTTCATCTCTTCTGTATTTGTGTTGCTTTTTTACTTGCACAATTTTAACGGATGAAAATGTTCACGCCAGTCATTTTCATGTTAAAACGGAAATTCCGTTTTGCAAAATGTTTTTAATTTGCTTTATTACTTTTGGCATGTGCTAGTGTTGAGGTGTATTTTAACAAGTAGAACAAAAAAAAAAAAACTTAAAATGCTTTTATTTAAAAACGAGAGCCCTCTCCATTTTGTACAGAAATGGAGGGTTGGATTTAGGCTTAATGAGCAAAAAAAAAAACAGGTTGAGATTTTCAATTAAACTTTTTGCAAAAATTGTGTTGTAGTAAATTTGTATTGAATTTACTTGGCCTCATAACAACAAGAGAATTCTATGATTACGCAGTTTGTATGAATGTTTTTTATGCCGAAATACTTGTGAACATTATCACAGTCAAGAGGATGTTTCTAAAAGTTTATTTCAAAGCGATTGTGAGTGCAAGTAAAATTTCAATTTATTGTTGAATGCACGTTAAATCATGTACCAAGGCGAATTAATAACAAGTGCCCTTAACAGCCCAGGTGACTATTGTGATTTTTCCTTCTTCGAGTGTCAATATCCTTTGCTTTTGACAGCCGAATACTATTTGTACAAAAACAAAATGTACGTGTGTTTATCACAGTGACGTATTTATTTTCGCCGTGAGTAAACCTGTTATGAATTCGCCTTGATCATGTATTAGATGGTGGCATCTTGAAATTCACGCGTTTTAGCCAAGGCTGGGAATGTCAAAATCTTTGTCAATTTTTTTAAAATAAAGAATGAAATTTTTAGCACCGGCAAAAATAAATGCGTTCGCTTCGTTCATGAATTGGCCATGGTTGAGATCTATACATTAATTAATTTAATTTCAAAAGTAGAATAATAATTTTTTATATGGAATAATAATTTTTCAAATAGGAAATAGAAAATTTTAAAATGGGAACAGGAATTAAAATAGCGAATATTAAATTTCAAATTGATGCAACGCATGCGTCAATATCAAAATAGCAAACAATCATAAAGTAATGACGTCATTATATCATTGCTCTAATTTTTGAACGTTTATAAAAAGCAACAACTCAACACAATAAATTGTGTATTGCGTATTCTTAACCATTTTATAATAATAGAAGGTAGTTCCACTCTCTCTTTTCGTCGCCATATTAACGTTCTGCCGTTTGCGGGAATTATGAAAATTTGTGCTACCATTTGTAATTTGTAAGATCACGGTTTTCTGTTTTGTTTTTTTTTCACTTATATGAAATTTTAAATGAAAGCAATACATAATATAAAAATCATAAACAAATTTTATTAAATAAATAAAACAAAATAAACAAAATTTAGCAAAAATGTTGCCTTTTTCTGGACTGCATTAGTGAAAGACGTTTCTGCAAGAATTCTGTAAGATTTTTCAAGCTTCGAACAATTTGATTTGCCAAATGCATCTTTAGTGTGGTCGTTGCATTTTGGGAAAAATTACATTGTTTTGGACAAGAAAAATGTACTATTGAAAAAAGTATTTTTCCAGACTAATAAAGGTAAAATATGAAATAAAATTTTTAGTTTCAGTTTTGCCTTAAACAAGTACAGAGTTCGGTCTTATTTGTAAAGGTAAAATAATACTTTTCATTTACTGTCTTTCAAAGTAACGTCTTAATTAATTGTGTAATAAAACAAAAGTGATAGATTTTCAAGATAACTTAATCGAGTTTTCACATATAGACGAAACATTAAGCCTCGAAATATATAATGTAATTAGTAAAATACTGGTTGGTGAAAAAAAAAAAAACAAATGGAGGCAATTACTTTATTTTGTTTTTCGGCAAAATTTACATTTTATCACTAGCTAAAGCAACAAGGAGAAAACGAGCATATAAATCTTTATATCTATATTTAACTTTTCTTAAAATTAATGGCACTGACTAATTTACTGGCCCCCATATGCAAAAATTTAATATTAAAAAAATATTTTTTTTTTTGGGAAGACAATATTTTCGTATTCGCTTTTCGAATAGAAAAATGTAAAATTGTGTAAAAAGAATGCTTGTTAATAAAAATTATTCTGATGTCGTTTTTTATTAATTTAAAAAAACTTGTACTTAGCTAATGCTAAGGACTTAAAAACTTATATAAACAATATTGATATCATTATAAAACGCTCTGAAACACAGTTTGCTTAATGAACTTATCAGGCATGTCACAGAACTCAATTCCGATCGGAAGTGGTTTTAATTCAGCAAATTAGTTCTATAGAAAACGAAAAACGAAAGATTTTTTTCGGAATGAAACCATTTTAAATTTCAAAGTGGAATTTATTTTCTATGAAATTCTGTTATTTGCGGATTTCAAATTTACTTTTATTATGTGTCCTTATTTAGATTAGCCTTGTTGTTTGCTTTAGTGTGCTCATATTGCTACATTTAAAAAGCATTTTTTAAAAATAATCAAAAAGGTAAACCAAAATCGATCGGAATTGTTAATACGGAATTAAAACCATTCTAATCGGAATTTGTGACATGCCTGTATATTAAATTATTAATTAAATGAAAATAAATATCAATCTTTGGAACTACAATTGTATTTTTAATAAATTATGATAATAAGCAAATTTTTATAAATTGTCTTTTAGAGTCAAAGGATTTGTTTTTGTGTAATTTATATTTATAGTAAATACATTTAAGTTTTCTTTACATTTATTATACAAATTACACATATTTTGTTAAATAGTTCCAAAATATCTTTTTTTCTTATTTATATCTGTGGCAACGCAAATTGTGTTGTTTACAAAAAATATATTTCAAATAATTCCCGCAAACGTCACAAATTTCTGAAGTGGATCTACCTTCTATTTTTATATCATGTTCTTAATTACAAGCGATCAATATTAAAAGTTATTTCGTGTTTACTTTCTCACTACTTAACTCCAGGAACACATCTGAGACGAACAACGAAATTTTGCCCATGAATATGTCATAATATATTTTTTTCACACTTAACATATGAAACCCTTTATCGCAGTCTCGCCTATCGTATGCAAATAAATTATAATTTTATATTAAAATTTATATGAGCTCAACAAAAAAAAAATGACTTTTAAGACGTGCCTCGTATACTAAAATAAATTTTCGCAAACTTTCGTAGTTTTAAGGATACTTGATAAAATACAACTACAACATTGAAAATTTCATTTTCCTAACCATACATACGGTAGAATAAATGTTGCATTTTGTTCGGCCCTTTTTTCCAACGACTTTCTAACAAAAACTACAGAATGTGTTTTTCAATTCGAATGTGTGTTTGTAATGTTTATAGAATAATTGTGGGAGTGTACCCTGTTTTGTAGTGTAGATGTACTTAGACTTATTACCATTTCTCGCCATTGTTTGTAAAATTTATTAGTTGAAATTCTTTTCGTTTATACTGTATTTTCATGTTGTTTCGTAACCATCAACAACCAATTTTAAACTATTCGCCGTTTCAAGTCTCAGTTCACAGTGGGACATCTTTTAAAGATTGTTTAACTCTTTAACTTTATTTGTTGTAGCATCCGAGAGATGTTTGAGTGTTCTGACTCTTTTTTAAATTTCGCCATAAAGTGCCATTAAGATTGACACTACTCCTGTCAGTTATTATCCGTAATCCCTCCTTTTGCCTCCATAATATACTACAGCATTAAATAGTCGGAAAAATATAAAAAATAACATCCGTTTACTAATTTTTTTTTGAAATTTGAATTTTAAAAATGGCAGGGGTACATAATCACAGCACCAGGGCATTTCACAAATTTTAAGATATATTTAAATATTCTATCCAGGAACTGCACATCGACCTATGCCTTCGTATAGGAAGTGATAAAACCTGAACAGAAGTTTGAAGTATAACTGATTATCTTTTTCT
This sequence comes from Gymnosoma rotundatum, assembly GCA_916610165.2. Taxonomy (NCBI): domain Eukaryota; kingdom Metazoa; phylum Arthropoda; class Insecta; order Diptera; family Tachinidae; genus Gymnosoma; species Gymnosoma rotundatum. The sequence continues at coordinate 124,356,362 of OU744336.1, read as the reverse complement.
GTTATTTATTATTTTGTTAAGACGATGGCATTTTTTAAAAGCCAGTTGAAAAAAAAAACGTGCGCATTGGATCTTTGATTATAACCTCACTTTTTTGAAAAAGGAAAATCTGCTCGCACACAGATGTTCCTCCTTCGAGATAAAGTAATAAACTCTTTTTACTAATTTCAAAATTATAATACGTCTGCTAAACACCAGAGACGCTGCCAGATTGTTCTGAAAAAAGCATAGCGTACAATTACAGGGTTGTCAAATATAATTGTTTTTTGATCTACTTCTTAAAAAAAGTAAAGTGTGCTTTGTGTGTCTGCATCAGCGTTGCCGCTTTGGTCCAATCGGACCAAACTTGGTAGTTTTTCGTTTTTAAAAAACAGTTTGGTAGTTTGGTTGGTTTGTTGCATTTTTTTTAAATTTTGGTAGGTTTTCCTCCTGTAGCAATTTTTTAGTAATAGTAAATTTTTTACCTTAAAAATTCAGAACATAAAATAAAAAAATGTAACTTTGAATTAAATAAACAATAACTGTGAATAGTTTTACCACTGTTTTCAAAAACTGTTTTAGGTGTAATAAAAACATCTCTGCTTTTTTGCATAGAGATGATTAAAGCTATAACCATCTCTGGTTTAAGAAACGCGAACAATATTATGAAATTGAAATTAACAATAGTTTTGAGTGACGTCTTATTTACAAGTGTTTGTATTAAAAAAATTAACAGACAAAATGGAAAAGTAAGTAAACTTTTTTAATTGTATATATGTACCTATTAATTACATAAATATTTACTAATATTGCATGTAAAGAAACAGTCAAAAAAAATTTAGAACCGAATTTGATTGGCTCCAGGAAAGGGATGGGTGTTCATTCTGCATAATATGCACTAAAAATATTTTAAATCATAACATCCATCTTAAAAATCACCAAAAGACAAATTTCCACCTCAACAATTACGGAAAAAAACCAAGTGAGTATAACAGAGTTTATGTGCAAGAAACGCATTTTTAAATTTTTGGTAGGCTGTGGACGATTTTGGTAGGATTTTTGAAAATTATTGGTAGGAAGTCAATTTTTTGTGTGGCAACGCTGGTCTGCATGCTTCTTAAATAGACGAATCATGAGTTCAAATCTCAACAGTGACATGAATGTATAGAAAAATAATTCTTATTGAGCAGCGGCGATTAGTGAGTTTTTTAAAGCTTAATAAATGGAGTTTATTTTTTTAAGAAAAAAAAAAATAATAATTATCGTCTAGCGTAAGAGGAACAGGTGTTAAAGGTTAGGACAGTTAATGAGATGGTTAAGGCACCAGTATAGTCAAATAAGGAATTCGTTGTGTAAACCTTGATGGAGAGGAAATTAACAACATTAAAGTGTATGGATGAGTTATTTCCGGGCCTTGTTGACAAGCAGAATATTATGAGTTCTAAGCCAGAGGGAACCATAGCAAGTTGGTGTCTGGGTGGTTGCGCTGGCTTAAAATGCATCGTTCCAGTTATGCCGGAGCTATTGTATGTCGTAGATGGATGCGTAAAGAGCCTGCTTAATAAACATGGTCTTAAGTATTGGAATTTGCAATCAATAATGGAAAAACGTAAACGAATATCATTTCTTTAAGAGGTCACAAAATTATCACATTCTTCTCGTTGTTGAAAAATTTCAAAAAAATATTATTGTTAACTTGACCCATAGTGCGTACATTCAAATCAAATGAAATCGTACTTACTAAATCGCTTTACATTTATGGTTAAATATATCAAGTTGTTTGGTTGTACCCACTTTCCTTGTTAAATTGCATTCACAAAGTGAAGTGTTTTAAAATTGTTCGTTGTGTTTAAAAGCGGAAGAAATGCATTTGACTGTATGATTTATTACGGTTCAAATGTTTAAGAAAATAATTAACTTGAAAAATGTTAAACCATTTATTTGTTTGTGTCTTTGTTTTTATGAAAAATGTCTTGTTTTATTTTCCTTCGAATATTTAAAACAATAATTGTTAAAGAGTTTTGCAATGAAAATTTATTTTATTTAAAATTTTGCCTAACTTTTATTTAAATAAAATTAAAGCTGACATAAGGTTTTCATGTAAGAACACAAGAACACTAATTTAATCACAAATGCCAGATGCATTTATTTTCAAAGCCAACAGAACAACAGACAATAGTTTGAAAAAAAAAAGAAATACAACACAAAAATGTGTAACACACACACACTCTATACCAACACGATATGATTTTTTTTGAAGTTTTGTTTTTCAATGTAGATAGTGAAAGGCTCTTTATGCAATTATACTTGCAATATTAAACAATTCATTGTACATGTCACAGCATATAAACTAATAGATCTCATGAGAATTAAGGTGGAAAAGCTGTTGATGCAAGAACCATTTCAGAAAATCCTGAATTTTTTAATACCCCTCGTAGATAATTAAAAATTATATATTAATTGCTCTGGTAGAGTTTATTTATTAAAAGACATCAGTTTCATTTTCAGCAAGTTTTGTCACCCAATAGCTATTTAAATTGTGACCATCGCACAGTGGGCAAAAAATATTTTTTTTTAGAAACAAATCAGCAATTACTAAACTTTTATGCCCGTTGAAACAAAATTCAACAAGCAGAGGAATATCCAAATTCCTTTAATCTAAAATAGATTAAAAAAAAGAATGTCTTAAAAAAGGAATGTTTAGTGCTTTAAGGAATTTATTCCAAATTTTATTATAAGTTTTTATTTTCAAATAAACATTAAATATTTATTTGTAAAGATATTTAATTAGAGCAAACAGGTAAAAACAAGTTTAGGTGAATCGCTAAGTTTCCTAATCATGCGTCAAAACTCCCAAAATTAGAATTTTCAAACTTTTGCTCATATTTGGTGATGAACTACTTTTATGGTTTACTAATGTCATGCAAAGTCTCCTAAGACCGGTTTCGGTTTTTGCAATCATAAAAATAGGTCAAGTGCGACGATGCAGCAACTATGATATTTTTTTATATATTTGATTATACAGTGGGTAAAGAAAAATAAATATAGTTGATTGTTGTTGTTTTTGCTTGAACTTTGATTTTTGTCCTTACTTTTTTATACAAAAATCTTTACTCCATTTGTGAGAAGTTTACTGAAGAGCTAAGTGAGCGGTAGCCAACGAGACGTGCTTTCACCTTTAATAATCAATACCGGTGATTTAAACAATATGTTCGGAAAAGCAGCACGACCTTTTTAAAGTTTAATTTTTTCAATTTAATATTCCCGGGTTTTTAATTTTTATTAAAATAAATTTTTTTTTATATATTCCTTTGGAAGATTTTTTTCTATAAAAAAAAATTAGTTTGGTGGCCCATTTTAGGCTAAAATATACAATAATGTAATAATTTTGAATCTTTTAAATTGAAAATTGTATAATAGCTAAGCTTAATTTTTTTCCAAATATTTTTAATTTTGCTCGCCGTAAATACGTAAACAAATTTGTTAAAAATTATAGCCAATATTTTGAAAAAAAAATCTGGACCGGGGTATCGAAAAATCAAAAAATTTAATTTGAATATGCTTATAACGCGAACATTTTTAAACATAAAAAATCAGATTAAAGCGCTATTTAGTAGGCCTTTAAGACCATGTATAATTTTTAGAAATCAGACATAAATTGAAGAAACGCTAAGCATTAGAAAAATTTACAGGTGCGAGGTACCCAACTATTGCCATCCCTGGAAAGTGGATGGTACCCAGCTTCAAAGCTTGAGCTCAAATACGCCTTTGCGATGCTCATGCATAGCATGATACGATTGATCATGATTCAAGTTTTGGATTAATCGGCCTACCTCTTTACAAGTGGCTAAGTTACTTCCAAAATATTTTAATTCTGCCCTACTGTGCGTGCAGCGTGAGAGTGTTTATATAAATGTGTTTTTGCTTAAAGAAAAAAAGATTCCATCACTTAATTGATGGTCTATTAAAATGTCATATGTATGGAGTTGTTCTAATTTGTTGCAAAATATAAACTTAAGGAAAATCAATAAAATGCATTAGAATGTATTAGTGAATATCACAAATATTTGCTTTTAATTATTAATTTAAAGATATCAAGGAATCTCAAATCAGTAGAAATAGAATATGAATTTTAAATGTTATAAAATTAATTAATCCCTGCCTGGTTTATATTACAAAAAGCTTTTGCTGTTTACCCAACCAAGACAAAGAAAAAAAAAATAGAATCGACGGATAAGTCAATATGTCAAGTTTTAAAGCAAGTGACACACTATAAGACATATCCCACATTTTTTTTTTGTTTTCTTCGAACAATCAATTGAATTAGACAACCTTCATTATTTCCACAAAGAATAAAATGAATATCAAGAATGTGGAGCTGTTATTAAACTCTTCTGCTTGAAATGCAAAAACTAAAAATTGAAAAAAATTAGAGCAAGTTCATGGAACGTGTTCCTTTAATAGTTTTGTTAAGACATTTGAAATTTTATCGACAATATCCGCAATGCACAGTGGAACAGAAATGAAATATTTTGATAAGGAATTTATGGCGGTCCTCAATTAGGGCACCTTCAATATGTAAGTTTTTGTAGGGTTTGCTTGCCATTGTTTTGTTTATTCAAAATTGATTATAAACCGTAAAGTTATTGTCGATACATAGCGATTTATGTGCATTTAAAAGTTGTAGTTTTCAAAATTTGCAATACCTTGGTACAGTGGGTGAGTAATAGCATTGCCTTAATTTTTTTAAATGGAACATTATTTTAAAAATTTCAGATTAGAGAACTAGCGATGTTTAAGTTAAAGTTTGTAAAAATGCCAGACATTTAGTTTTCCGGACATTAGAGATCGAGGATGAGATGAGCGGGTATATCAAATTACACATAAATATTTGAATATGATAAGACTATCTCCGTAATTTTTGTGCGTTCTTGCTTACTTTTGAACATAAAAGTAAAATTAAATTAACCATTCCGAGGTTCACAGCCCTCCACGCGTTCCATTGCCAACTTTGGTCTAATGTCTATTGCATGTCGCCGTGGGGTCATTAGCTTACCATGCAATGATTAGACGCAAGATTATCTGCTTTATTTAATGGCTTTTCATAACTATAGAAGCAAAATAAGCTCAACAACGTAAATAAAGCTAATACAAAATTTGGCTTCCCGAGAATATTGTTACGTTTATCACTTTTAGACAAACGTACGGATTCTATTGATTGCAAATACCACTGTGGCTAAATTCTGTATATTTACTTTATGGCTTTCTCTGGCTATACTTCTCGATCTTACCGGTCTTGTGAACCCTTGGTCTCGTATTTACTAAACATGCGTTATCACCACAAACGCAGCCATCCACGCTACACTACTGTGTTACTCCGGCGAGACATGAACTACTCGATGCCTTGTTTAGTAACCTTAACCATTCACAGACATCTCCACTACTCCTTTTATCCAAGCCAGTCATCTCCTTTAATCCAGTAGCCACAACACACGTCTGCCATACACTGTTGTTATGCTGTTACATATCCCCGTGCTAACCGCTATTGCTCTTACTTTTTATTATAAAGCTTCTTGACAATTATTTGTTGCTCTTATATTAAGTTGGACGTCTCCACTAAATTATCTGCCATGGCTTCACACAATAATTGTCTCTTGCCTCTCGGGAGGTTTGTACTGCTGTTTATTAATTTTAATTGCTTATAACAATTATTATTTCTTTCGTTGCACGCATGCCCGCATGCGGTATCGAACTCGGACCCTCTGGTTTGTAGTACGCACCTCTACCAACGCAGCCATTGAGGCTGCTCAGCTTTTGTTAGCTAACTTCTGGTTTTGTTCTATACACATACCATTGGTTGTTGAATTAACTTTATTCACCACACTCATACGGAAACAACCAACTAATAGGGGTTGCCAAGTTTTTATTATTCGTAACAATATATTAAACTTCAAATGCCTATTATCCTCCTTGCATTACATTAGGCGCCTTTTGAGTTGAAATGATCGCATGGTAAATCTATTGCCGTCTGTCAGAGTCATTAGGCATACATTTGGATTCCGTTGGATGCCCCTATAGGCCATCGGTGGCTTCTGAGGTGTAAATACTAAAAGTCTATTGTTTTTTTTCAATAGCAACGAAAGCAGAACAATCTCTTAGAGGCTCCTTTGTGTTATATGTACCCATTGATATCCTTACAGCTTGGAGTGGCTTTAATTGATTCCTTCTGGCATATATTTACTTTTGCTTGAGTTCAACTGCGTGAGAATCTAATAACAGCCCTCTCTTTTCTATTAGAGACACACTTAGGGTGATTTGTTCTTCTTGTATTCGTTAGTAAAAATGCAGTACAAACTAAAATACCAAAAGGACATTGGCCCCGATTGACCCACTACCCACCTAAGTAATATTGGCTTCCCTGTAATACATAAAGCATCTCACCAGTTGCTTTGACTACTGTGGATTTCAATGGCCGCCTGTGGGGTCATTGATTATCCTCTTGAATTTAAATGCCATTTCGTGGAAACATTGGGTGCACCCCAAAGGTCAGATTGACGTTTCCTACAAACTAAAGCTATAAAAACTCAAAATAATCTGGAAAATAAGCCAAACTCATGTAGTTGTGGGTTTTTACCATACCTCAGACACATATGGCTCAATTGTGCTGATTTTCAATAGCAGAAGTATCGAAACTATAACTTATAGGCTATTTTATCTATAGGTTATCTGAGACTTTTGGAGATCTCACTTTTAGCCGGACACATACAGACGGACATCGCTAAAGCGACTTCCTTATCTATAAGGATCCAGAATATATGTATTTAAATAAAACAAAACGACAAAAATATTTTCCTTTCCACTTGTGATGAAGTTAATAAAAACCAAGAAAGGATGCTATATTCCGTTATGCCGAATCTTACATACCCTTCACTATCTATGTAAATCTAGTTTAGTGAAGAAGTGACAGAGAATTAAAAAATAAAAAAATTTTGTACTGCAAATATATAATTTTACATAAAAACGACATCGGCTCCTAATGGGATAAGCATTTTTAAAAAAAAATTTTAGTATTTCCTTAAAGATCTCTTCAAAGGCTTTAAAATGATACCCATATTGATATTTTAGAAAAATTGAAAATTTCAGAGCCCCGTAACTCGAAAAATATGGGTGAGCGCCAATTTTTTCACTTGATGTTTTTTTCTTATGTTTGGATTCTCTATCGCCCCATAAATTTGTTTTTTTTTTGTTTGGAGTTACTTCTTTGGAAAAATTAGAGGTGGGCGTGGTGTTTTGCTCGCTGCGTCTAAGGTCATGGACCGATCTTGCTGATTTCCAATATCATCTCTTTCGACACTGTGTCTGATCGGTTGGCGTATTTAAATTTTTATTGAAATCAATTTTGCAAAGACAAGTGGAAGGACAGAAGGACATCGCTCAATCGAATTCGCTATGCATAAGAAGTCAGAATATTTCTACTTTATGGGGTCGGAAATGGATATTGTAGAAATTACTAACGGAATGACAAACTTAGTTATACCCTTTTTCTACTTTTTGTGGTGAAGGGTATGTAGTAATCGAATCAAAAATGCTTTTAGTAATGTGAACGAGGAAAATAATGTTTTTTTTTTTTTTTTTTTTTTTTTTTTTTTTTTTTACGTTTATTCAATCCAAATATGTAAATAAATTTTACTATAAATAAACAAATAGTAATTATAAATTATTTTATACTCTGTCCCTCCTAACGGGCTCTCAAGTATACTAGTTATTTTTATATAGATAAATTTTTGTAATTTTTATTTGAAATAAGTTATTTTATTTTAATTGTATAAATAAATAATTTAATATTTTATTTTTTAAATGTGAGAAAAAAGAAGAAAAAAATCTCACTTTATGTTTTGAAAAAGGGGTAATGTCAGGTAATAAAAAGAAAGCAATATTTGCTGTTTAGCCACCAATATTTTTTCTTGTTTTTAGTATTTTGTATGTTTTTATCGAACTGGTAAATACTTGTATCAAATCTGATATTTATATTAGTTAATTGACTGCTTGTTATCGATTTATTACTGGCTCTTCTATAGATATGATATAATATAGGTATGCCTGTCTCGTTTTGGATAAATCCATTTTTGTCCAGAAAAATAAATGCTTCTGGTGGAACAAAACCTTTCGGTATGGTTTGAGCTATGTATTCGTCATTAACGTGGTAAGGAGCTAGAATTAAGTTGTTTTCACTACATTCGCAGCATTTAAGAATGTGATTTCTTATAAGGTGTATTACAAAATTATCTATTCTACTAATTTTAGCTTCATTATACAGCCTTTTGTTAGAAATATATTTTTTATAATTACTATTTGATGATCTGAATAAGCAAGTGCAGGATCTTAAACATTTTCTTTCAAGTACTCGTAATTTTTCCATATAAGATGGGGATATGTTGAACCAAATTTGGCACCCATAAGTCATGATTGGTCTTATTAAGGACTGATACATAATTATCTTAATTTTTGATTTTATGTATTTAGAAAAGAATAGTTTCTTATACATAAAGAAAGCGTTACGAGCTTTTGAAATTTGAATTTTAATGTGTTCATTAAAATATAGAAACTTGTCTAAGTTGATACCAAGATATTTAACAACATCCTTATTTGGGATGCTAATATTATTCATAGATTTAATATTAAATGCTTTCCATTTGCGTTTTATATTGCTGTTGCATTTGCCCACAGGGGATCGAAAAAGTATCGTTTCACATTTATTCACATTGATTTTTATTTGCCAATCTATCGTATAATTTTCTATGATATAAAAGTACTTTTGCAATTTATCATTAATTTTATCTATTTTATCATCCGAGTGATATATTATTATATCATCAGCAAATCCAATGACATTCTCTACCTTATTTAAAAGTCCACATATGTATAGGTTAAAAAGAGTTGGTGCACAAACAGTACCTTGTTGTAAACCATTTATCGCGATAAATCGTTTTGTGCTAATAAATTTTCCATTGCTAACATTAAATGTCTTATTGTTTAACATATTTGCCCTATTCACAAGCCCCCTAGTACGTGCTAAGTGCTAACAAAATACAACAGTGCTAGCTGTGTTGTTGGTAATTTTCATGCAAACATTCGATACAACACTTAGTACTTTTTTTCATATGTTTTTCAAACGTTGTATTTGTTTAAATGTTTTATGTTTAAATGAATTATTATTTTTGTGTTCATGTGTGAATTATATTAAATTAAATTGAATTTAAAGATATTTTTATTAGTTTTATTTATTTAATTTGTTGATTTGACTGATTTATTAGAAAGTTAAAGTTGAAAGTTGAAAGTTGCCAATATAAAAACTGTTCTTTAAGATTTAATATTGCTTTAATGACTCGATTTCTAATATTTTGGATGGTACCGCCATCACCTATACCAAAAAGAGATGCTAACTTACGAACACAAGCACCATTTCCTGAAGATCCCAAGCAGTAAAGTACAATTTTAAGCTGCAAGTCAATGCGTAGTTGGAGCCTTTCGCCAATTGTGTGAAAAACGTCGTCATTTTTTATAACGTTGAATATATAGGCAAATTCCTCTGGCCGTAGTCGTATCATATGAAGAAATCTGTTTTCATCAAAATATCTTAAAACCCGATTATGCCATAATGATGATTTTGCTAGCCCTAAATGTATAATTCTGCGACTGGAGAGCAAGTACATTAGGTTCATCTTAAAAATGTCTTAAATTTCATCCTCACACAAAAAATTTATTAATTTACTTTTTTCTGTTTTCTCCCCCATTTGGCTTATAAATAACAAATGATAAATAGCACTTTTCTTCTTCTTATTTACTTTTTGACGTATGAAGTACAATGTACAATGGCACACTGATACAATGGTTGTTCACAAAGAAGTAAACAAAAGGTAGTATGCAATACTACCTACACCTTAGCAGAGCTTGTGAATACGGCAATTATATATGAGGCATAATAAGTAAAATGGGAAACCAAATGACATTAGTTTAAAAATTAAACCAGGAATCCATATATTATCGAAAGCTTTTTCGAGATCAATTAAACATGCACCGGTTGCTAAGGATTTGTTTAGATTCCAATGTATGTTTGAAACTAAAGTATGTACCGCATGAATTGTAGAGTGTTTATGTTTAAATCCAAATTGTTTATCAGAAAATAGTTTTTCTTCTTTACAAATATTTACTACATTGTTATTCACACAAATTTCAAAAATTTTGCTAATGTTTGGAAGTAAACTAATAGCTCTTAAGTTTTTTGGTATACTTGCATCTTTATCTTTTTTTGGTAGTACTACTACTTTAGCTTCCTTCCAATTATGTGGAAAGTACGAGTTATTGAGCATGTTATTAAAAAAGGTACAGTATTCTCCTATAATTTCATCTGGAAAATTCTTTAACGCAATATTAGGAATATTATCAAAGCCCGTTGATAATTTTTTTCTTAAATTTTTAAAAATATATTTAATTGAATCAACCGTTATGAAATAATGATTAACTGAATTAGGTGTATCTATGTTATTGGCTTTGTTTAAAGTACTAAATGTAGTAATTGTAGATTTGTTATTTTCATAACCTTCTTTTTCTTTTAGAAATCTGTTAAAATATGTTTCTATTTACCGATGAGTTCTGTTCTGACTATCAATCTCTTTAAAAGCATTGACTGATTCAAAATACGTTCCAATTACGTTAAGTTTTTGGATGTCGTCATAGATCAGATAATGTGTACCATTATTGTCTTTTTCCAATGTATCAGATTTTATGCCAGCATTCTTAATAACGGTTTCCTCGTTAAAAAGAAACCGCATAACTGCATGAGATTCCTTAAATTACATTAAACTATTTTTAGAATTGTGAATAAAAATGTACTTAAAGTTTAAAATTTTAATCTGCCATCACTTTTTAGATTTCATTTTATACGTTAACACAATTTCATTGCCATCAATAGTCTCTTGTGACGTGCAAAACATCATAATTATGAATAAAAATATTATTTTTTTACAATTTAATGTCCTTGCTTCATTTTGATGGCACTCAAAGTCCTTCACCTAATTTTTATTATTATTATTATTTTTTTTTAATTTTATTTAAATATTAATTGAAACAAATTTCTTAAGATAATTTTAACTCAAACACAAGTTTATTTGACAAACAAAAGAAAAAAGTGGATAAAATTATTAAAATAAATCTATTTTTAGAGTCATGTTTTCATTTAGGAAAAAAATCTTTTTTTTTATTTCATTATCATTCCATGTAAATTATTTTTTTTTTAGATTTATTTAAAACTATTTTTTTAATGTGACCAAAATTTCTTTCAACTTTAAGTTTTCACGTTTCTATTGTAAAGAATCTTTTTTATATTTAAACAAAATGAATAAAAGTTTTTGTTTAAAACTACTTACACTTTATGAATGGACAACAATAGTGACAATACTTTAGAGACTTGGTGTATGAGCGAACAGTCTTTAGTCGATTATAAAGCAACACTTGTTGTTTAACAAACAATACGATGAAGAAGCAACAGGGATTCCTGCAGTAGCAGCAGAAGCATAGAAAAACCTTTTTCTTGTGTTTTGCTTCTTTCTGCATTTTTCAATATTGTCTAATACACATTCAACATTATGTTCGTTATAATCAGGGATATCAAATATGGCGATTTTTTGCTAAATGTGGCGATTTTCAAACTTATTTTCTGTCAAATTTTTTGTTCAACAACTTGGCGATTTTCTTGACTGTATTTACATACATAATACTAGGAACACAGCTGGGACGAGCAAGAAATTTTGCTGAACGTGACGAATTTGTCGGCAAAAGTTCGATGTGTAAGTTCTTTGTATGAAGCCCAATAACGACGAAAAACAAAGCACTAATTTAACAATTTGTTTTACTGTTTATAAGCTGATAGTAAATAATTATTTAAAAAGTAAAACATTAACAAAAATACGTGCAAAAACAATATTTTTAATAATGCAATAAAAAAAACTACTGGATGGTCAGTTGGCTTCAACTCCTGAACTCATTGAACTCCTTATGGCGTCATCCCAAGGTTTTTATGCAAAATTCGTCATAATGATGTCCCCGAAATGTTCAATTGTTGCGAACGACGGTGAATTGATGTTGATGGCGGTTTACTCACCATTTCTGCCACAGCAGCAATATGCTCGGATGTACGCACTGTTTTTGGCTTTTCACGCTTTGGTTTATCGATGAGGATGCCAGTTCCTTTCACTTTTTTCACAAGATAACGTACATACGGAGCTGACGGTGCTTCTCTTTTTCAAAAATCCGTACGCAATTTTCGCACACATTTTGCAACATTACCATGATTTTTAAAGTAATTTTATTTCCCAACCATATTCGTTCAGTGGAAGGATAAAACTAATTATCTGTCGAATCAGACATGAGCTAAGTGTTACCATTCACGAAATAAGCACTAGTTGAAAAAAAAGACGTTAGATGGAAGATCCTGTATAACTACTAATTTGTAAACTTATTTTAAATTCAATGAAGTCAAAATAAATAAATTATTTAAGTAAAATAACTATTTGCTAAAATACTTCTAAATAAAAGTCGGGGTAAGAAATAGAAATAAATCTATTGCACAGTTCGCCGTTATGGTGAATTTCGACCGACGTCATGATTGTGTGCATTGTTATATAAACAAAATTGTTTTATTTTTGGCGACAAATATTCGTGACTATAAACATTAACGTGCACTACATCTGTCTTAACAAATTTCGATAATAAAAAATATTCGTATGTTACGAACATTTACGTCAGAGTTGTTATCTAGTAACCTCCGTTAATTACTTTGTTATTACAGCAAAGTGAAATATGCATAAACATATGTGAATCAGGGATGGTAAAATTAGTACTAATTTATTTATTATACCCTTCACCACAAAAAGTGGAAAAAGGGTATAACTAAATTTGTCATTCCGTCTGTAATTTCCACAAAACCCGTTTTGAATACAATCACAAAAATGCAGCCCCATGTTGACGATACCAATCACTTCTGTAAAGCAATACATGACATTATTCAGAAAACGAAATGCAGCGAATACTGATGCATGCATTGCATGTCTTTTTCAAATGTTAACTAACAATCCCAAAAGCAGCGAATACTTAACTAATGCAGAGATTGTTTTTTTGCATAATGGATTAAATGTCTGTATATGTTATAAATTGTATGGAAAAGAACTTAAGAACATAGTCTTGTTGTTTGTTTGGAAAAAATATTAAATGAAATTTTGAAAATCGTCAACTTTTTTATGACAATTACAGAAAGAAAAATATTTTGAGAAACTAAACAGGTCGACAACATTTTTTTGTTTTTCTGAGTTTATGGTTTTTTTTTAAATAAGTTAAGCATATAAACATATTTAATAGTTATTAACATATACTTATGTATGTATAAAATTCTGTGTTGTACCCGTAGTTTTTTTTTTTATTAACTTTTATGTATCAAATTTAAATGCTTTATATGTTAGGCCTTTTGCAAATTAAAGAAACGATATTGACAGTTGAAATTTTGAATGTTTATTAATTAATTTTCTTTATTATTTTTTTTAATTTAACACGGCACCATAAAACATAAAACCTTAATCAAAATTGGTTATTATAGTAATAAACAGAAATAGCAACGAATGCTAAAATTGTTTCCATGTTCTTACATGTGACAGTATGTTGTTTCACTGCTTGATGTGTAACGGCATCGTAAAATGAGAGTGTTAAGAAGGCAATAAAAAATAAAAGACATGCACTAACATAACAATGCATATTTTTATTTTTATCAATTAAAGGCAATGCAAAAGCAATGAATATGTGATCTGTACTCTGGTATATATATTATGAGTTCTTTTTCATAGCGAAGTCAAATGAGCGATGTCCATCTGTCCGTCGTGTTCGGGTTGAAATCAACTTTGCCCAGGCACAAGATGAGATAGACAAAATTTAAATACGCCAATCGCTGTTTGAAATCAGCGAGGCAGAGGGCAAAATACCACGCCTACCTCTAATTTTTCTATATTATTTCGAACAACGAAGTTACTCCAAAAAAAAAAAAAAAAAAACAAAACAAATATATGGGGCGATAGACAATTAAAAAATAAGAAAAAAAAAAACACCAAGTGAAAATATTTCATAAAAAAGTACGATTGTACACCATATTTTTTAAGATATCAATATGGGTATCATTTAAAAGTTTTTCAAGAGATCTTTAAGGAGATGATAAATTTTTTTTTTAATATGCTTAACCCATTAAGAGCCGATGACATTTTTCTCTAAAATTATGTATCGAACTTATATTTTTTTTCTTATTTTTTAATTCTCTGTCTCCCAAATATTTGTTTTTTGATTGGAGTTGCTTCACTTAACTAGATTTACATAAGATTCGGCATAGCCGAATATAGTGCTGTTACTTGTTTTTTATTTTAAATTCTGAAACTGAAAAGTAATAGTAAAAGTAAGTACATTGAAAATGTTTTTATATGCCTACCGCTGTTATTCTGATTTAATTAATCTAAAATTAATTAATTTATTTTATAATTTTATCTGTTTATTAACTTTTTTTTAACAATCCCAACTAGTAATGGCTGCCTTAAAATATCATTTCAATAATAAATGCAACTAAGATTCGTCACTGAAGAAGAATATATGAAGAACATCCTGACTGTTTATTGCGTACAGTTATATATGTGAATGTCAATAGCACATGTTGTTCTTCATTAGAAGACGGTGCTAATGAAGAGTACAGCATATTACAAATGTTTATATTTTATCCATATATAAATAGGCAAAGACAAAACATCGCGATCTTCTTTTTCCTCTGTTTGTCAACCGATTTTGTTTTACTTATTTGTAGATATGTCAAATTTTAGTGCACATTCATTCACATCGGTTGAGTATTAAAGAAGTGACCACAAAGCAAACTCAAATTACTTTAAATAGTTTAAGAAAAATTGTACCACTAATCCTTTATTGTTTTATTTGATATAAAAAAACAGAGTACACATGTACTTTTGATAAATTTTTCGGCTAAATTTATTTTTTCAAAATATTTCATAATTAAAAAAAAAATACTATTATTTCTGGAAGAAACTAACGAAGTCTTATTTTGGCGATTTTTGACATTTCAGTAAATTTGGTGAAACACATCTAACAACTCTGTGAATCGTTCCTACAAACTTTTCTACAAAAACAATCTAAACAAAAAGAACCAGGGTTACAAAAGAAGTTCATTCTTAACAACTTTTTTGTTGTCTCTTCTTTTTCAAACTGGTGTGTTTTTCAAGTGGTTTTTAGTGTGTATGTGAGAAAGTTTTTAGAAGAGTCAGTAAATTTATTTTTTTTTAACTTTTTATAATAAATTGGGGAATGTGAAAAATATGTGGTTTTGCGTTTTTTCTATGACGAAGTGAGGACTAGAGAATAATGTCTAATTATCAGGAATACTTTTGAATATTTTAAAGTTAGTTTTACTATTTGAGGTTAAATTTAAAAAAAAAAATACCAACAAGTTTATTAAAGAAAACGAATTCAGAGTGGTGAAGTAAACTTTTAACTCAAGATTAGGAAATGATTAGAAATTTATGTAAATGCTTCTTGATGATTTTTATATGTTGGCTGCTCCTTGTCAACTTCCGTGTTCAACACTTAAAACTTAGAAAAGACTTGCTATCGGCAAATAGCTGTTGAAATCTTTTTATCTGCGGATAAGCATGCATGTCATTGACAAATTAAAGACAATTGTGGCTTCTGTAGTCCTATATTTCTATCACGCGGCATTGGGAAAGGCTAAGAAATGTAATTAAAAATAATAGATCCAGATGGGATTTCAACACAATGTATTTGTATGATTGCCCGTACTCCGGGAAGAGATTCTACTTATATCAGTTTTGAATATTTGCGTATTAGTCTTCGGGACGCTTTTAAAATCCTGTTTATTTCCTTTCATGAACCGACTTTTAGATTAAGTAATAAGTCTTGCTTTGTCTGTTATTTTTCATGTCAAAGCAGGCCAATGTTCAGTCACAAGCCTAGAATAATTGATCCTATTTGAAGACCTACTGAACGAAACAAATCTTTGCTCTGTAATAACAATTGACTCTACTCCCTGTTATATTTTACTTTTTTGCTGCTATTCAATTTATTGTCTAGTTGAAGTTATTGCTAGTTTTTAGTTATTTATAGTTACAGGAGGAACTGTTTTAAAGTTTATAGTTTAAAAAAAAACTGAGAAAAAGATTCACAAAAGCAATAAAAAAGTTGAATCAAATGTATGACATTTCAATAAAGTGTTGTTTCTTTAGAGGACACCTTTCTCAAGTTTTTTATCTACTCCTTATACTTTTTTCTGTTTGTTGTTGTTATTACTTAAAGAAAATATCATTAAGTTTATTTTCGTTGGAATATAATTAAACCTGCCACTCACCTACACACACAAACATACAATGGGATTATTTTCATCGTGTTTGCTGTTTTTTCATTTGGTTTTTGTTTAATTTTTGTCTACATTTTGTTTCAACAAGACTTACGTGCGAGTTTTAATTAAATCTTATTAAGTTGCAGGCAATTTGAAAGGAAGAAGCAATGAAATAGAAATATCGAACTATAAAAAAATTTTATAATTAAAAAAAGTTTAAAGAAGTATAAGTTACAGAATAACTAATAAAAATAAAATTATTCTTCCTGTCGTCTTATAGTGTTTTTATAAATATGAATCTTCTCCAAAGAAAATATTCTTGTATTTACAGACACCTTTGCTTTAGCGTATGTAAAATTTCAAATATCTGCGTATTGTGGTTTTCTATAGTGAAACCCTTCAAGTTTTAATTTAAATTTTTATATTTGTTATTGTTTTAGTCGGCATAAACTCTGCAAAGTTTAAAGGCCTGGCCTGTTATGGTGCAAAATATGAGCCTTTTATACGTAGAAGTTAGGTCTTATATGCAGCAGACCTTTTAGGTACAGAAATCCAAAAATAATTTTGACTTAAATTATAAGATTTAAATTGTTTCTTTAAAAGTTGTTCTATTTAATCCTCTAGTTAATTTATGTTGATTTATAAATTCTCTAACCTCAACAATTGAAACTTTTTAATTATCTCTTAGTGCGTATGAGTAATTTTATTATGAAAATAGCGCACGTATAAATTTCTGTTACTCATACGCCTTGTGGTTCTAATTAGTGCTTTTAACAAGTTATGATATTTTAAAATTGTTTCTTACAAAAAATATACACGCAAAAAAAAGTGGTTAAGGTAACCATAACCTAAGAGCAACATACTAGAATTGTAGTATGTAGTTGCTAGCAAAATATAGTATTGTTAGATTTAATAATAATAAAGTTGATCATGCAACCATATTGTTGTCAAGCTTAACTATAACATGATAAAGTGCAAACATAAAACATAAATTCACAAAAAACCATTATCATTTAATCAAGAAGTATAGTTTATTAGCATAAATAATGTCATCTTATCTTCATACATTCGTATGTGAACATCCATTTATGAAGTAAACGTTATATCATACGATACGTTGTGGCAGTTCGGAACTGACAACACATTTAGCCAAAACTTCTAACACGTTAATCTGGCATCTGCGATGATATATTTTTTACATATTAGCAATTATTGTTGATGTAGTATATAACAGCTTAAGTTAAAAACATGTATGTAAATGGTTTCGCAATTGTGCGTGAAACATAAATGTAAAGAATTATTTTTATTTCAACTTTTTTTAAATGTTTCGCTTATCTTTTTTTTTGTGATTCCATATTTTGTATATTGTATTTTTTATATATTAGGTCTGTTTCTTTACTCTAAATTTACACAAAAATTGTATTCTTACTTCTAAATTGGGTAAATGAGAGCGATTCTGTAAAAAGAAAGATCTTCAGCCCAAACTTTTTCTTCGTGCAAGTTATTTAAACTTGTGCAACTTGTGCTGATTTCCTGAACTTATTTTTTCTTATTAAAATAGTGAAAATACGTTGAATTTTTATTTTGTGTTTAAAATATAGATTTTGTGCTCCTGTGCTTTTATACAATTTTGTCTCTTTATGAGAGAAAACAATGCTTGCTCTCATTTCACGAACTTTACCGAAAAAGTAAATAAACAAACTTAAGTTATATTTATCCGACCGTAGACATCGTAAATGTAGCTGTACAGTGAATGTAGTTGTGCTTATGGAATATGTAAAAACGTGTCAAGTAATAAATAACGCACAGCTGTTCAAACCAATGATGGCTACTTTGCGATTCTGTGCAAAAAGTACGTAAATATTTCAATGGTACTAAAAATTATGTTGTTTTGAATTAATGAAAAATATAATATTTGTATATGTTATACTTAGCCTTACAATTTTACAAAATATTAAGTATATAAAATATATTACTTAAGGGTTACACGATCAAGTTCTGCTTCAAGTTTTGTGTCAAGTTTTAATACATACACATTTTGTTTACCAAAATTGAAACAATCTTGCTTTCAATTTTTCTTTCAAGTTGAGCGTTTCAAGTTACTCTTGAACGTAATAGCTGTTCATAATTCTACAAATATTATGCCGCCATAAATTTTTGCCATCTTAAAAGCAATTTGCTTTCAAGTTGCGTACAGCCTACGTCAAAGCTGTCAATTTAAATGAATTTTAACAAGCAGTATGTGTGAAAAACGCCATATTTTCTTTAAAATTATATTGTGAGTGATCAAATTTAACAACTTCAAAATTTAAGTAATAAGTACTTGAAAAGGGGGTTTGTACTTCAATTCAATTTATGATAATATTTACCATCACCGGCTAAATGTGTCATGTAACCTCATATTGAAATTCTATTTTCAGCAGTTTAAAACGCTACGACTAAGTGGCATTTCAATCGTCTAAACATTTGCATGGCTTTTCGTATAATAAAAATGATCAGTTGATACATCTACATTTACATTTCTACATTTACGGTCGGCTAAATGTACCTTTATTCTGTACATACATTTTGGTTATTTTTTATTATATATAATTGTTTATTTCACCTTAACAATTAATTTTCTTTTCTAATTTTTGTTTTTTAAGCACTTATGGTCAAAAAAAAAATAGAAAAGAATATTGTTTTTTTTAAATTTTTTTCCCAATCAGGATTTAAACTATCGATCTTATAAATGAATGAAAATTAAAGAACAAATTAACATTAAGATTAGTTGGATAAATAGATGATGTTTACAATTTACACAACCTAACTTAGATGGATGCGAAGAATGCTGATGAAGCATGTGGCGGTGAAGAAAATGCTGCATTTCATTCTTCTAGCGTCTAATTTTTCTTGTTTTCTTTGGAGAACGACCGCATACTTTTGCAATTAATTTTTCTTTCTAAAAATGTTTAAAAATTAAATTAAAAATGAATTAAAAAGCAGCAAATAAGTCAATTTTCATTAGTTTTTTATTTTCTCTAACAGTAAAAAACATATTCAACTTTAAGTTAACAAATAAATTACTAAACTGATAGAAAAGCATTATATGAAGACCTAGAAAAAATATTTCTAAACGCTTTATTATTTTGTTTGCGTTCAATCATAATTTGATTAATAACATTATATTAAGGTTAAATATATTATATTATTTTAAATAGGTAATAAATATGGTTGTGGTTCTCATTTTCTAAAACTAAAACCAACCATGTTGCATTAATGTGCACATTAACCACATAATGGTTAAATGTTAACAAAAAATGTTTGTCGTGATGGAAGTTTTGTTGAAAACAACTATAATTTTTTTCTCCGGAACTATACATTGTTACAAAGAACATAATATCATATCACAAGCATTTTATTTCTCTGCGCGTAGACCAGTTAATATGGCAATTTAAAATTATACTATTTTTCGTCAAATAACACCTTTTTTGTCACTCACTGTGGATGATTACATTCAAAGATGATAATAAATCACAATGCCTGGAGCATGACAGTTTGAAAAAGAGGAGAAAGATTTCACTTACAACATATCGAGCATTAGCTGCATTAAAAACAAATGTTAGAATCTCATAATATTGTTTAAGCTTTTACCCATAAAACTACGCGGTTGAAGAAAAAATCGTAGGTTTTTATAAAATACTATATTTTAAAAATAATTTTACACCACTGTATTCCTGTATATTAGTTCTTGCTCAATTTGAAAATTAAAAATTTTCAGTATGAAAAAATTAAATTTCACTCTTAACATGTCTGTATTGCATCTAAAATTGTTGCTGTCCATTAAACATAGCCTATTAAATTATAACTTTTCACCACTAAAAAGGGTGGTGTATTTGTTAAGTAAAATATAATTAAAGGAAAGTAAGTTAAGAGTTGCTGAGCAGTCACGGTGGCTGCTTGTTCGTTAACCAAAAGATCATGATTTCACATTTAAACAGAGCTTTCAGTAAAAAGAGAAATATTTGTTGTTCAGTCTTGAACAATTTATTTTTATACCCTTCACCGAGGCTAACTTGGTTTCACAAAAAAAAAAAAAATAAATATGTCAATCGATATAGTTTCAAAAGAGGTCCATGCCATTCGAAGCAGCAGGCAAAACACCACGCCTACCTCGAATTTTTTTCATGTCATTTGGAACAATAAATTAACTCCAATCAAAAAAATTAATATACAGGGTGATAGAGAATTAAAGGTAAGTAAGAAACATAACGTGATAAAATTGGAGCTCACCCATATTTTCCGAGTTCCGGGCTCTAAAATTTTCAAAATTTTTTAAATATCAATATGAGTATCATTTTAAAGCTTTTGAAGAGAACTTTAACCCATTAAGAGTCGATAGCATTTTTATGTAAAATAATATACACTTTTTTTTAAATTTTTTTATTCTCTGTTTTTTTTTTTTTATTGGAGTTACTTCACTAAGCTGAATTTACATGGTGAAGGGTATATACGATTCGGCATAGCAGAAAATAGCACTCTTACTTGTTTAATACTGTTTTTAAATACTAACTGCCGTATTCATAAAATAAACTTATATTATTTTATAAATATGGCAATAATTGTCCATCTCTAGTTAAGACTTTGCTTATCTCTGATAAAAGTTTCGTTTTGAGAACTGAAATAAATATGAGATGTTTCAACTAAGTTTAAACTTTTTCGAAACCTTGTAATTTGTTATGCCGATGGAGCCCAATAATTGTATTTTTAATACTAATGTATATCAACTTAAGAATTTGTGTGCAACACCGCCATCGTTTATTTGCTAAATTACTGGACAGTGGTGAACTTGTACCTATTTTGTATAGAACATTGGAGGCACCTGTGCAATCAATTTGTTCCTTAATATTTTTAACAAGATTTCTTGCTGAAAAACTTTCCTTCACAATATATGCACCTTTATTAACTGATCGGCCAACTCTACCAGATAAAGCCTGTGTTTGAATTTTTTTAATTCCAGTTAGGATGCATATAAGTCTAAATAACGCAGGAGTAAAGGCCACATTAGTCTTTACTTTCTGTTGCTGTTCTGTTCCGTGCCGTTCTGATTTTTAAATTATTGTCATTTGCTTTTCTGTAACAACAATGCAGCTGTTTATAATAAACAAAGAAAACACAATACACAACACAACAAAAGAACTACAATTACAATAACAAAACTAAGTTTGTTTACATTTTGCACTCACACTACCAAACAACTTTAAAGTAACTTAACGTTGAATTCTCTTTTCTACTGATTCGAACGGAACAGAACAGAACGTCAAAGTAATAACAAACCAAACAATACACATTTTCCATTTAACAGAAACTGATCAGCTGATTCGTCACGGAACGGAATTAAAGACTAATTCTGCCTTAACTTGCTGATACGTCTATCATATTTGAAAATAAGGCAACAAACAGTTCATGGCTTAGTCATGCGCATACATGTGTACTCTAGCTTTCGTTAACTGTAATAGTGTTTTATTTCAGTTTTTTTTGCCATCATCTCTTATATAGGCTAAATAATGAAGATAACTTAAGAATAGCACGTATATATATATATATTTTTTTTTTCGAACATAAAATACTATAATTATATCCTTGAAGAATGGACATACTTTACGGTTAAAATAGCATTTACAATATCGGTTTGCAATCGATTTCTGATCTTTGATTTAGCTATATTAAGTTGACTAAAAACTCGTTCCACTTCTGCATTAGACCATGGCATGCATAATAATCGCAAGACAAGCTCAGCTATCTCTTTGAAAACTTTATTTCCAGCCGAATTTTGATATTCAAAAACTTCGTAACAAAAATATGTAGTATCCATTAGATTATTCCATTTTATATTGAGAGGCATCCTTTTTTCTTTTTTCTTATAAATATGTTATTTGCTGATAATTTATCAGTTTTTTTTTTCGAAAATATTCCGATTTTCTGGTATTCTAAAATGACAGTTTCCGTTAGTTAGATAAAGTTTTTATTGGCCTAATTAAAATATATTTTGTTATTTACTTTTGGATTAATTGTTTTAACAGTTTAAAAAAACAAGGCAGAGATTTTTCCATCTCTGCCTTGTTCTATGTATTTATATAAAAGGTTACAAACACATAGTTGAGCTTACTTTGTAACAAACAAAACTTGCGCTAGTTTAAAAACGCTAAAAACCCGCCGACTAAAATTTTTCCAGTTAAAAAAAAAACACTAGCGTTTTTTTTTCAAACTTCCCGCTTTTAAGAGAAAAAAAACACCAGGGAAAATCGCCGTTTTGGCAACACTGGCAATAGGTTTCCAAACCTGTACGAAGTTCTAGTTAGAGCGACTTTAATCGTCTGTATATTATTAATATGGAAAAATCTGGCAGCGTGTAAATATTAACATATATATGTTATGTTACTGAGGAACAAACTAGTATTTTTTGTCGCTTAAATCAGATAAATTTTTTTAAATTTTTTAAAACTTATTAATTTAGTGAAGAAATTTTAAAAACAGAATAAGAATTCGTAAAAAAAAATATAAATAGAAAAACGATCCCTCAACATTAATATACTCGTCATTCATCGACATAAAAAATAGAAATCAACCAAATTTATCGAAGAGTTTTTAACGCATACCGAATTTCGTTTGACGGCTTAATTGTGTGTTGTCTCATACACGCAAATGTATTTTATTACTGACGACAAATATGGGCAACGAAAAATACGCCGTTCGTCTGAAAAGTGTAAGCTGCGTTATTTTCATTACTTTTGTTATTATTTATTTCTAAAAAATATAAATAGTTTTGTGTTTTTAAGTTTAAATCTGCAGGTTGTTATACTCATTTATATTAAAACTTATATATTTTCTTTATTTTATTTTTTAATTCAATTATTTAATTTATTTATTTTATTTATTATTATTATTGATAAATTTTTATTTTACCCCTAAATTATTCTTTTAATTTGCTATTCCACAACTTTTTTGATCCAAACTGTTGGCTTTATTCAGCTTATTAAGTTAATGACCACATTGAACATTTAATTATTATGGATTAACGAGGGCCAATCAGTAAGATGTGATAAATTCCTTAAATTATTTTAATATACGTCACCAAGTATTTTCACAACTTTTACTCGACTTCTGTAGCGTATAATTTTAGAAAGAGCTTAAGAAAGAGTCTCTGCTTAAATTTGAATTTAAACAGGTTAGAGAGTACTATATCCGCTAAAACTGCTAGTGGAAAAAACTTAATTTTAAGGGGGCCTTATACAAGTCGTGACCTTTGAAATTAGCACAAAGTGTATGCACGCTATAACAAGCACATTATTTTATAATCTATACCGAAATGTCCACGATGTCTCAGTCAAAAATGGCATAATTTCCATTGGCATTAGTATGGGCATAGTGCCACTTATGAAAGTGTCATAATGTCTGCACTTAAAACAACAACAGCTTCGCTTGCCAAAGATTTTTTAGATTTTGTGAGCCCAACTCGCTTTTGACCGAAGTGTGTGTTTTATTTAGAAGATAAAATTTATTTTAAAATTTTTTAATTTATTTATAATTATTTTCTTTTTCCTTAATTAACGCAGTAACGAAAAAAAAACAAATTAATGTTTTTTTTCCGAAAACACATTGGCTTCTTGTAACTGCAAGAAGTTGTGGCCTGGCACTGCCTCATTTGCTTTGTTTGGATTAACCTTTTAATCCATTGATTTTTAAATCAACAATGATAAATCGCTAGAAAATTTATCAGGACGGCAAGTAAGGAATTGTTTTCGATCGTAAGAACGTTATTTTTACAAACTTATTGCATCCATCGGTTCCTGGGCCTACTGGTGGATGGATAAACTTTTACCCACTTTGTGGCTTCACTCTGAATGAAGTAAAAGCAATTTTTAAAATCGAATGAGTAATTTTAAGGATAAAACATTAAAGATCTCAAAAATAGCATCACCTGTTTAAAAGTCCAATCTATCTAGGCTGTCGATACAGCTACGTTAAGAAAAACTTTAATTAAAATCAGTTGGACTTTTAAAAACAACTTGATATTTTTCAAAAACTTCGTTGTTTCTAAATTAGTAGTGTTTTTTTCAAGATCAATTGATTTCCCCTCGTAACACGGTTTTCAAATAAATTAAAAATTTATTTTAATTTTTTTCCTGAACGCAGTCACATTTGTTCATATTATTTAATTGATTTTATTTGCTGGTTTTAATGTATTTAGTTTTTGTACTTTTTTTATTTGCCCAATAATCAAATGAATTATAATTGACATTGTGGTTTTTAAATTTTTTTTTAAATTTAATGTTATTGAAAATCATTGAATTAAATATAAAATTTGCACTTTTTGATATTTTAGTTTATTTAAAGGATTTTAATTTTTTGAACAACAGCTCATATTATAGTTTCATATATCCGACGATTTAAAAGATAAGCGTATTTTCCGGAAAGGCACGTCTTTCAATTTTATGTATTAAGCGGTTGTCAGATCTAACAATATTGTCAGAAAAATATTCAGAAAATGTCTAACAATCGTGTGAACTTACAATTGTTGTCTGACAATATTGTCAGAAAAACCATTGTCAGAAAATTATCAGACTTCTACCTGACAATAAATTGTTAGATATCTTACAATTGTGTGAACGCATTTATTTGCATTGTCAGAACATTGTCAGGCATTGTCAGTATAAAATAAATTGTAACATGTTGGAAATTTTAAACATCTGACAACGATATCATTGTCAGATAAAAGTTAATGAAAAAAGTGAAAAATTCTTTAAAAACAAACTTAAAATAAAAATTTAAATTAAAATTAAAGCAGAAAAAAGAGAGTTAAAAAAATGGACAGCGACGGAATTTCACGGGATGATTTTAATGGTGGGAAAAACCCCTGCCTTTTTCAAGCACTTTGAAAATGGCATATAGCTCTTCAGGAACAAAGCTCGAATAGTTGAAACTCGAATACGGAACAAGTATTGTAGTGACCGACATTTTTGATGTAAATTGACTTACATGGTCCTATCTTTTGAACCGTCATAAAAAAACGCTTGAAAATTAGACAGAATTTAGATAGCTATTACCTTTGTAATAACAAGTATAAATATTCAATATAGATCATTTTATTTTATGAACATATATGATGGTTGTAAAAAGACCTCTGATATTTACAAAGAATCTGTATAGCTAAGTCCTCCATAATCGCAAGAATAAAATTTGATAATTTGGTGTATGTGACCAAAACTTTGAACTGTTATAGATAGACAACTGAAATTTACAGGGAACTTGTATTGATAAGTCCGCTAAAAGAGCAAGTATCCAATTTGAATTTATAAATTAAAGGGTGTGCTCATACCTGATGTAATTTTACATGTATTAGCCCTATCTTTTGAACCGGTTTATACAAAAATTTTTCCACTAATTTGTGTGGTATATTAAAAAATATAAATTTAAAACTAAAAATAAGGGGTGTCCCAATAGTTGATGTATGTGGCCAAACTTTTGAACCTTTTTAGACAAATAGCTAAAATCTGTTTTGAAGTCGGTTTTTTTATATTCGCTAAAAACGTAAGATGTTAGAATCGTTGCAGTTTCTTCGTTTTGATTAATATATTTGTTAATATATTTCTTTTGATAAAAATTTATAATATTAATTTGTACCTTTTAAAATAATTTACATTAAAATTAATTTAAAAACATTTTCTATTGAATTTTTTAATTCTGACACTTGGCAATTCTTACTATCGTGTGAACTACCAACTTGTTGTCTGACAATGTTGTCAGAAAAATTTATTGTCAGATAATTTTCTTACAATGGAATTGATAGTTTTCTTACAAATGCCTTGCAATCGTGTGAACTGACAATCTAAATTGTGTTTACAATTTTTATTTGTCTTGTCATTGTCAGTACATTGTTAGGTCTGACAATATTGTAAGACGTTACAACCGTCTGTACATAGCTTTAGTTTTTATGAAACTTAATTAAATTTTTATAAAAAATTTGCAATTTCTAAAGAAAAATCGGCTTAGCCTAACAACACGTAAGAAGCCAACAAGATAAAATACTGTCGAAACAAAACCGCAATTAAAAATAAATATTAATAACAATCAATTGACAGTTAGTGAAAACTAGTGCAAAAATAACAAAATGTCAATAATGTAATTTAAATAGATGAATTTATTTGATTCCAGTGAGTTCATGTGTGTATTTTCGCAGTATTAACAGTAATTTAAAATGTATAAATGTATGAGTGAGTATTAAATTACACTCGTGCTTTGCTACTGTACACAAACAAAATCAATTATTTATGAGCATTAGCAGATACTTGCATATTTATAGGGGCATTCATGTTTACTTTTTACCTCATTGTTGCCAGATTTGACGATCTTAAAATTTTGTTAAATAACGATTCCATTTTATATTTTTATTGCAAGTAAGTTTGTTTTCGTTTTTATTAAATCTTTCTCATGCATTATGACTCGGTTTGTAATGTTAACTCTGAAGTAGAAGAATTACGCATAAATCGACATAAAAAAATTTTTGGTTTGTTCAAAAATTTTAGATTTTTAGATTTTTTACTTTATTGATTATAATTCTTATTCAATCAATTTTGTTCGATGCTTCGTTGTATTCAATTTCTACACAAACTTTGGGTAAAATCCACCGACGAGCTTTTTAAGCAATTTCTAAGTGGTCATTTTACTATCCATTGTTCTACTTATTTTGATGATTGATGATAGATATTTTGTAAGAATATCACAATATTGGGTTGTTTTTGAAAAATCGATATTTTGTAATGATCAAACTTGATTAATGTAAAGAACTTTACAAAACAAAATATTTATTGTAGAGTTGACAATATACGAACGATACGAAAAGAAATTAATGGTCTGCTTTTGTTTGGGGTACAATTTCCAGTTCTCCTGAGATGGGTGGTGATTTCCTATGATTAATGTTCACATTCGAGATCAAAATTTATTAATATTTTTACAATTTAAAAATAATATAACTCGATGAAAATGAGTCAATGCTTTATTCTCATTAAACACGTTCAAAAAAAAAAAAAAAAAAAAAAAAAACGATTAAGTTAATAAATGCAAATAAAATGTATGGGCTTGTTAGCAAAAAACATATGTTAACTGGAGTTACCTTGGGAAGTACCTCTCTGTATTTAGTGAAGCTTTATAGACTCTTTTATCAGTTCCATTCATTTCACAGAAAAGGAAATGGAACTTGAACTTTACACATATATTTCTAGAAATAATAAAGGTTTTCTGGTATTTATAGCCTGCATGGTAGTGACAAGGCGCTTCTAGGCTATGCGCAATTTATCGTGTACTTATTCACCGTGGATCCTAATTTTATGTACATTTAAAAACGGATCTTTAAAAATGTAAAGAAAAATAATTAAATCAATAAACATTTATTATGATAACAGTAGCGCCTCCTACCGTTTGTAATTGCAACAAAACTCCCTCAAGCAAGAAAGAAATATTCATAAGCACAAAATTTGACTTAAATTATTTGCTGTTTTTAGAAATAGCGAAGATATACAAATTCTTTTCTTTGGAAGCCTGTAGATCCAATTTAAATCAAATTAGTTTATTATAACCACATTAAATTACGGTTTAGAGGATAGGAGTTCAAGGACTTCAATTATCTGCTGGTTTTAGAAATAGCGTAAATGAACGAAGATATACAAATTCTTTTCTTTGGAAGCCTGTAGATCAAATTTAAATCAAATTAGTTTATTATTACCACATTAAATTACGGTTTAGAGGATAAGAGTAGTTACCCTCAAAGTTGTAAAGAGCATAATTTTAAATTACATTTAAGAAGTTGTACCGGTTAGACGATTTTTATGAGTTTGATCACCTAAATATAAATAAGAAATTCTATTAGTTACTCATTGCAAATAACTAAATTTTAAATTGACGATTTTGATGACTTAGTACGAATTTTAGGTGGCAACTGTGATTGGCATGCAAAACTTTTGATAATTAGTATGCAATGCAAATAGAAAATACCTCTGCATATGCTTTGTGTGTTTGTTTGTGTGTGTGTGTGTGTGTGGAAGTGTTAGAAAGTATTATAATTTGAAATAATAACAAGAGTGTTCGATGGGTGTGATAGTAAAACTGTCAACAAAAAAGTAAACAAATAAATAAATCAAAGTGAAGAAAACGAAAAAAATCTTGCATTCTGTAAATAAAAAGGTGTTTCGAAATTCACACAAGATTTAAAATTAATTAAACACAGTTTTCAGTTTTAGAATGAATAATCTTAAAACATTTAAAATTAGACACTAGCGGAATGTAATGCTGCACCGCTACATCCGTTATCAGCATTCTTTGCATATATATATTTTAAGTTATGAACGTTGTAGATATCGTCTATTTAACTAACTAATTTTTAATTAAACAACCGGAATTTTTTATTATATTAATTAATTTTCAAAATAAAATCTTTTTTTTTTCCTATTTTCTATTATCCCGAATAATTATTTAAATTACTGATATTGATTATTGAGAATCAAAGTACGTCTCGATGGCCATTTCGTTACCGCTTACTTAAGTCTTCAGGAGACTTCTGACAAACATTTTAAATAAACTAAAGATTTTTGTCGCCTAAAAATTTCTTTGATTGTTTTATAACTTTAAGGCTTTTCTTTAATTTCTCCTATTGCAAGGCTTGGTACTTTGTGGCCTTGTCTGTCACTTTAATGATATTTTCCACTTGCGGCACACAAATATTGGAAAAAAACACTTCATTGACCTCTTTTGCGTCTTTGAAGTATTCTGTTTTACTTCCTTATTTAGGCAGAACCTTAGGCAAATGCAACCTAGCCATCCCTTTGCGATCATAATCGCAAGAAGGAAAAACGCTACATCACCGGAAAATGCCACCTGATCGCTTTTTTATATAAACTTTAAATTGTTTTACTGATTGACTGTTAAATGGAACATTCAATACATGAATGACAAAAGATCTACCGCAAATCATATTTTGCAGCGCCTAAATACATGCTACGAAAAATGTATACTCACTATTTTTTACAAATCTCTACACATTTTTACTCTTCAACAAACAACAAAAGAATAAATTTAAAAATTTATTGAATTGGTTAAAATAACATAAATTAAACTATCGAAAAACAAAACAAAACAACAATTCCATTCTTATAGAGAGAGATTGTAATAAAATACATATTTTTAAAATGACAATTTTGCTGATAACAAATTAATGTAAATTCGTTGTAGTTTGCAAAACAGAAGCAAAAGTTACAAACAAATAGTTGTTAAACAAAATTTCTTTTTGATTTTTTTTTTTTTTTGTTTTTTTTTTGTTTTTTGTAAAATGATAAAAATCTTGCTCGAAAACAATAATAATTTACAAACACAATGGCCCAAATTCATAGTTATAGAATAAAGTCGACTCTTGCTAAAGTATACTCTAAATTGAAAAGCTCTTATTGTCTTTTTTGCTTTCATAGTCATGAATAAAGTATACTTTAAGTTTAGCCGCCTTCCACTGGGTGTCAACTGTAATTTGATAAATGTTGAATTGAATTGAATTGAATTTTATTGAGACTTCTTATTTTTTTCATATTACACGTTTTGTCAAAATACACTTTTGAGGGAAACTTAAAACTATTAAGTATTATTTTAATTACATAACTATATATTTGCTCATGCGTCTTGCTTATCTAGATTAAGATAGATTAATTATAAAAAATTAATATATAACAGTGTTGAAAGAAACAGTGCTTGCTCCCGGCACTTACAATTACCAGTAGAGTTAGATCTACCGTAAATAAACTTAAAACTAAATCCTAAAACTAAAACTTAAGCCAACACAGAGTAATAAAAATACAAAAAATTAAAATGAAATAAGATTAAATAAAACAAAATGAAAAATAAAAATAAAAAAAAAAAAAAAAAAATTACCCCCTGTGGATGCCGGGAGTAGTGCTTAAATAGAAGTTCTGACCAGGAATATCATCAAGTTGTTGCTGTAAAATTCCAACAGCAGAAATATATGGAGTGTTTGACCAACTAAAACTTCGCTCTCTTGACAAAATATCTTTCATTTCGTTGCCTTCAATATTGGACAACCTTTCCACAAAACTTCTTAATAATGTGAGAGCGTAAAAAGATATAGGAGATAGTTTTGACTTTTCGTAAATGTATTCATTTGAAAACCTTTTATTTAAAGATTTGTAATTCTTCTCTATGCATTTCCGAACAATATGGCGTTCGAAAATTTCCAATTTTTTCATCATTGTTTTAGAAATAGTGAACCATATTGGAAATGCATAAAGAAGAATTGGTCTTACACTCACTTTATATAAGAGAAGTTTGGTTTTCACTGGTAAAAATTTACTATTAAACAATTTTGAGAAAGCTCCTTTTACTTTGTTAGCCTTCTCCAAATTATAGGAAACATGTTCATTGAATTTCAAAAGTTTATTAAAATTAACTCCGAGGTAGTTGATACTGTCCTTAAATTTGATTTCAGTACCATTTAGCAATAACTTTAAATTTTTGCTTTCCGGAACAACAGTATATTTACACTTTCCGGAGGCATTTCGTAAGCATATCGCTCTACTTTTTGACGCGTTTATCTTTATCCCCCAATGATCATAGTATCTGCCAACAATATCCAGGTGTCTCGAAACACGTTGGAGCGCAATTAGAGGAGATTCGTCGTGGGCATAAAGAAGGGAGTCATCAGCATACAGTATACTTTTTGAGTTAACAACTTCATGGGGATAATCGTAAATAAAAATATTGTATAAATGAGGTGCCAATACAGATCCTTGAGGAACACCGCAAGAAATCTCACCCTGACATGACAACATATTTTCGATTTGTACAAAAAATCTCCTATTATCAAAAAAACTTTGGAAAAGTTTAACAATTGATGGACTGAAACCAATCTTTATCATTTTGAACAAATGATGGAAAATAACAATTGTTTAAACAATTATTGAACAGAATGGTAAGGTATTCAAATGCCTTAGCCGGAAGTTTTTTTATTATGAAATTCGATATATTGTCCAATCCGGTCGACTTCTTGTTATTTATCATTTTAGAGATGTTTATTACTGAATTTAGGTCCGTAAATTTCAAGTTTCCTGAATTATTTAACGATGTGCTTTCATCGTTAAAAATAGAACTACTTGAAGCTTGACTAATTGTTCGATTGATTGTTTCGTTTATTTCTGAAGTATCTCTATTTGGAGGAAAAGTTTGAAACACAGATGAAAAATGATTTTTTAAGATGCACAATTTTTTATCTAACTCAATAATTTTTACGCCGTCAACGGTGATATCTTTCATGAAAGAACGACTTTTATTTCCGATTACCTTAAAAATCTCCTTATAAGCCCATGGGCCAGGTTTAATACCTTTTAATCTATTATTAAAAATACTTGCATGCTCCTGTCCAATTTGTTCTTTTATTAAAACCTTAATTAAATCAATTTGTTTGGAAATCAGCAAATACTGAGGATCTCTTCTATTCCAAGTTCTTGTGAATATTAACTTGAGTTGTTTTTGCCACTGGTATTTTACTTCAAGTAACTTTTTAAGTTTATCAGATGCTATAAATTTCTTATTTTTCAATTCAAGCTTTCTAGAGTGTAACTGTGTAATGAAATTTACAGATGTGTTAAATTCTTGTAAAAAATAATCAATTTCTCTGTTAGATAAATTTCTATTGACCGGGGGAGAATGATTTAAAAGGGTGTTTATTACATCAGTTTTAAATATGTTCCAATTTGTGTATTTATATGAAACAAAATGGTTAGGTGGTTTTAAAAGGAAATTAAAATCTGAAAAGGTCACACTTAATGCTAATGGAATATGATCTGAAAAAGTTGGTAGTGTGAAAGTCCTGTAATTTGGATAACCGCTATCTAAAATATTATTGCTTACTATAAAATGGTCTAAGTGGGAGGAACCGCTTGGATAAGTGGGATATGAGTCACAAATTCTTTTAACTAATAAAGATTCGTTTTGAAGCCAGCTTGAAAGGACCTCACCGTTAAAATTGTTGATATTATCACCCCAAGCAGAATGTTTTGCGTTAAGGTCTCCACCCAATATCAGTCCGTTGTAATTGTTTGCAAAACTCAAAATTAAAGAAAGACCTGCGCAAATATCTTGACGCTTGTAGTTAGACCGAAAATAAATTGACCCACAAAGAATCTTTGTATTTACACTATTTATTTTAACTTTTACCTCAACAAATAAATTTGGAAATTTTAGACCTGGAATAACAACTTTGGAATAATCTATTGAATTCCTTAGAGCAATGCCTACACCTAATAAGCTTTCGTCCCTTAAAACCAAATAGTTTTCAATATATATATGTGTTCTAGGAGACAAATGCATTTCCTGTAAAAAACCAATATCAATATTAAATTGATTCAGTATTGTGCCTAGTTCGATTCTCCTACTTACGTGGACAAGGGAACCAACATTAAAAGTAACCAAATTTAGTGAATTACGGCCCGTATACATCTTGTATTTCTTTAATTAATGTCAAGCACTCTTTTTTTGCCTGATCTTTTGTCAAGGTTTTATAGCTCCTCATGAAATTAGAAATTTTGTCTTCTAAACTAATAGGATTTGGACCACATAACGCCTTTGCAACCTTCATAAATTCTTGTATTAAAGCAGGTTTTTCCGGTTTGCTCTGTACTGGAACATTATTAAATAAGCTTGCAAAAGTTTTGTTTGCAGAAATAGCATTAGAAGAACTAATAGCCCTTGCAACGTTGCTAGCAGCTAACACTTTTCTATTATTTGCGTCACGATGGAATTTTTTCATATTCGATACGTATTTTTTGTATGCAGGACAACCTCTATAATTAGAGGTGTGCCCATTTTCATTGCAGTTAACACAAAATGGAGACAAATTACTTTCAGTGCTGAAAGAGCATTCGCCAGAAGCATGCTTTTCGTTGCATTTTAGGCAAGAAATTGGCCTACTGCAAATTTTAGAATAATGTCCCCACCGCTGGCATCTCCAGCATTGTGGTATTTTGGTACTAGCCTTTGGCCTTTCCCAAGATACTACTTGGTTCTGAATGTATTTTATATTAAGCAACTCGTTTGCTTTTCGATTAGGTTTAAGAGTGATCAAAAATAAGCCAGTATCAATACCCTGTTTTCTAGAGTATTCCGTCGTAAACTTCGAAACCGAATCAACAGTATCTGGTATAGCGTCATCTAATTCCGACTTTATATCATTGATGTCGGATTTGAAATATAACCCCCTACAAAGAACGCTCTGACGTTTATGCTCCTTGGGAGTGTAACTATAAGCAGAAATTTCTTTTTCTTTTAAAAGTTGCATCATCTCCGTATGAACAGAAGAATCCTTTAAATATAATTTACTTTTGTACCTTGTCTTATTTTTAATTTTAAATTCAACGTTTTTTAAGTTAAGTTGGTCAATCAAAGATTTTACGTTTACATTTTCTAGGAAAATTGGTGGACAAAAGGAATTCCTGGTCTTAACCATTGTGTTTTTGGACAAATTATTAATTTTCTTTTCATTATTTAACAATTGAGTGTTGCTGATTGGCCTTTCGGCCTCTAAATTTAAATCTCCTAAGAGTGAATACTTATTCGTACGATTTAAACTATCTACAACTTTATCTAATTTTTTAAATTTACAATTCGATAAATCGATTTTTACGTCACCTTTATACTTCCTCTTTTTGTTTTTAACTGTTCGATATTCGTCGTCTATTGAAGAAAATGAACACGTTTCCAGATCCATATTTCCTTGTTCTCCTATGTCTGATATTTGTATATTCTCTAGGATTGTTACCCGATTACTAGTGGCTCCATTGCTTGCGTCTCCATTGCTTGACTGCAGCACCTCTTGAAAGTTACCATCGTATTGAATCGTAGGCAATTGTTCAGCAAAAACTGCATCAAATAACTTTTTACCCAGCTCAGAATTATGAGCACCATCTAATTCTTCCATTTTCTTTATAGTTGGTTCTGATTTCTGAAATCCAGATGAGCTAAGTCTGCTTTCACAATTATCCTCATTTGCCTTCGGCCTCCCCACATGCCCATTAGGAGGACGTCCTCCAGACTGGGAAAGTAATGGATCTATCTCCATTAGTTTAAAATTGTTTTAAATTGTTTCAAATTCTATTATTCTATTATTTCACAAGATTTAAAGAAAAAAAATTTTTTTTTTTTTCCCAATATATAATTTTTTTTTTTTTGACAGCTAAAACTTTAAATTATACTTTTATATTTTTTTTTCAGAAATTTCTTTTAAAACACGTCTGCTGCGTTTCACAGTTGACAAGAAACCTCCTTTGATAAATGTTTTCATACAATTTCTAAACAAACATTTGAAAAAAGTAACCTTGTTGTTATTTTGTTCACTTTGGTGTAAAAATCAGATAAAGAGTATTGTGTTCTTAAACCAAATAAAATAATTTTGGAAAAATGAATTAAAAACAGCTTTAGGTAGTTTTAAAATTTAGAGTTGACTTTCTCGCCAAAAGTATATTTTAAATTGTCTATGAATGAATTAGAGTCGACTCTAAAATAAAACCGACTTTAGTTCCCTTAAAGTATACTTTATTTTAACTATTAATATGGGCCAATGATTTTAATTTAATAAAATACAAACTTTTATAAAATATATTTAAATTGTTTTTATCTTTTTTTGATGAATCAAATAAATAATTGGAAACAAAAGGAAAGCACAATAAGTGCAGCTACTGAGAATATTTTAATAAATTTTTAAAACAAAAATATATATTTAGGGTGATTTGTGCAAAAAATATTGTTTAAGAGAAATATCATACTTTGCTGAAGTTTTGAATTTAAAGCAAACTTTTAACCTTTTGATAATTGAGCTATTTTTTTAAGTAGTATAAGTCTATTTTTTATATATTGTGATATTTAAGGGTTTGCGTTCAAATCAATTTAAAAATATTCGCCAACATTAATGAATTCAAATGATGTTTTTTGCACTATACACCTTTTAAATTTTATTATGAAATAATAATTACTAAAATAACCGATTTTATTTCTAGGCTCCACATGGAGTTATACCACTTTTAAAAATAACATTTTAGAAAAAAATACAAACAGGAGCAAATTTAAGTCCACATTTTATTGACATAAGTTTTAATAAAATAAATTTTTATGTAAAAAGTAAATGTTTAAAAGAAGACATTTGTATACACTTCGTCTTTCAATAAGAAAAATATATTTTTTACTTAATTTTCTTTAACATTAGCGTATTGAAGTATTTATGGTGAACAGGCGGTATATAAGGTAATTAACTTATATCGTTATATATCTCTCTTGTTATGCTCCATGAAGTTTTATAAAGTGGTAACAGTTTAATTTTGCTGAAGTTTTTTGATCTTTCCTGTAAAAAAAAAAATTGTTTTGAATGGAGCATTTGCTTCCACACTAATTTTATTAAAAAGTTTGTGAGGTTCGTTCTTTTTAAATCTCATCCAACACCTTTTAAGGCAGTTTAACATTTCTCTGTCTGTATTTTTATACCCTTCACCACAAAACGTGAAACAAGGGTATATCTAAGTTTGTCATTCCGTATGTAATTTCTACAATATCCATTTCCGACCACGATCCGATCAGATATATCCTAGAAGAGGCAATATAAAACGGAAATAAGTAAGAGTGCTATATTCGGCTATGCCGAATTTTGTATACCCTTCACCATCTATGTAAATCTAGTTTAGTGAAGTAATTCCAATCAAAAAGGCAAATATGCGTTAAGCACTTTAAAAAAATTTTAGTATTCTCTAACATATCTCTTCAAAGGCTTTAAAATGATACCCATATTGATATTTGAAAAAATTTTAAACTTTTAGAGCCCCGTAACTCGGAAAATATGGGTAAGTGCCAATTTTTTAACTTGGTGTTTTTTTTTCTTATTTTTTAATTCTCTATTGCGCCAGATGTTTATTTTTTTGATTGGAGTTACTTTATTGTTCCAAGTGACATGAAAAAATTGGAGGTAGGCGTGATGTCTTGCCTGCTGCCTGGAAGCAAATGGACCGATCATGCTAAATTCCACCTCTTTCGCCACAGTATCTGATTGATTGACATATTTATTTTTTTATTTATTTATTTATTTTTTGTAAAACACGGACGGACAGACGGACATCGCTCAATCGACTTCGCTATGCATAAGAAGTCAGAATATATGTACATTGTGGGGTCGGAAATGGATATTGTAGAAATAACACACAGAATGACATACTTATATATGCCCTTTTTCCACATTTCAAAGAAGAATATATAATATTGCTGAAATAGTTGGAGTTATAAGGCTTTTAGTTTTGAAAGTTTTTGCTTCAGCAATCATTAAAGTAGCTATTGTACTAGTGTAAGATGGTCAGTTTTTATAAGTTTTAGTTGGCAAAATATTCTCTCCACAAAAAGGCTTGAGTGCATCATTATTTATGAGTATTTCAGGACTCAATCCTAATGTTCCGTGGTTAAAAGCTGCGAGCCATTGCTATTCAAAAAATTAGTAAGTAAATACTGATATCAAGAGCAAATTTAAGTTGAATTACTTTTGCAGATACATATTTCATCCGGAATTCCTCTCAAATTAAAGAACTTTAAAACAATAGAAATTGTTGCATATTTTAAGGAAATAAAACAACAACTTTATTTTGAGCTTATTTGTTATATGAGATTTTAATAACATTTGCAAGCATGTAATCTTTGTGATAAATCGGAATATGGTTATAAGAGAGGTTCTTGCTTCAAATAATAAAAGTTTTTTTCAGTCATATTACTACAGTTCATATCTGTACCAAAAGTTACGAAAATTTGGCCAAATACATTTAACAGAATTAAACATGTTACGTAGAGTCTTCAAAAGTTACAACAAATGTAAAAAATGTAACCAAACGGCATCACTGAGTAACATGTCAGTTGTTAAATCTGTAGTCGGTCCCAGAAAAAACACATATTTCCAAATTTTAGCAACAAGTTACTTTTAAATGACATTGAAAATTAGTCTGCATTACCAGTAAATTTTACTTATAACTGAAATTTAATTTACATTACCAATAAAACTCCACTGGCTACTGAAATTTTGTGAAAATGTTAATTATTTATTTAACGTAAAAATAATAAATATTTATGTGTGGTACAAATGACATGTTTATTACATTGATAAATGAAAAGTTTTTTTCTATCAATGCAAATTAAGTTTCAGTAAACTTTACTGATCACTGATTTATTTTTAATAATTAGTCAAAATATACTTGTAATGAAAATTAAACTGCAGTAAAAATTTACTGATTGCCTTACAATTTTTCAGTAATCAGTAGAAATTTACTGATAATGATAATAAAGTGCAGTATTATTAAAATTTAATTTTACTGCAGTTTTACTGATGCTTTAGAATGACCATCTATGTTTCCTTTAAATCTTTAATTTAACAAATTCCACTTATTAAAATTATACTTGACTTACACCAATTAAAATATTTTTTCCGTAATTGAATAAAATTTTAAATTCCCACACCTCCTCCCTGCAAATCCAAAAATAGTTTAAGCAACTGTTTACATAAATATAAAGCCTTTGGCTTTACTGCACGAAAATGAATATTGCATACAATTACGTGCATTTGTGTACAAATAAATGGGTGTGTGTTTTGTTACAATTGCTTACTCGCGTTCTTTCTGTGTTGTGCAAAAATAAGCAAGAAAAAAAGGATAGAAAAAAATTTAAACGTATCCTCTTGAGGATATTGAGGATGTGCAACTGAATGCGGATTTCCATTTTAACCAATATTTTTTTTTCCAACATGTGGCCATACTTTAAAGCATCACCAAAAAATGAGAATATGTTGTGTCTGTGTGTGTTCAAATGTACACGCACATTGCACTTAAGAGGAGGAAAGAAAATGAATTTCTTTGTGATTTATTTAAGATTTAAATATTAAATAAAGAAAAGGTCGTTTAACAGAAACCCGTTTAAAATTAACTCTGAAGATAGAAAGTTAAAAGCCAAATTTTCTCAATTAAATTAAAAAACGGAAATATTAATTTTCAAAGTGGAAAAATGAAAAATAAAATCATAGTTGATTATTGTTGCATTTGCTTAAACTTTGCTCTGTGTCTTTACTTTATTGTTTGGAAAAAAATCTTTAAATTATTAAAAATATTTGTGAGAAGTTTCCTGAAGAGCTAAGTAAGCGGTAGCGAAATGGCCATCGAGACTTGCTTTCACCCTCAATAATCAATATTGGT
The DNA here is from genome assembly GCA_916610165.2 of Gymnosoma rotundatum. Lineage (NCBI taxonomy): Eukaryota > Metazoa > Arthropoda > Insecta > Diptera > Tachinidae > Gymnosoma > Gymnosoma rotundatum. Next base: position 124,317,644 of record OU744336.1, on the reverse strand, counting down.
GATTTTATTAATTAATCGGGATAATAGAAAATAGAACGAAGATCGAAGAAAGGTTTCTTTTTGAAAATAAATATTTATAAGAAAAAATTGTAATTTAATATAAAATAGAATAAATATTAACGCTACTTTTACGCCTGCGAAATGATGCTCCCCAATCAGAAACGAAGAATTAGAACAAATAATTCACTACGATTCAAGGGTTACTCTTGGGCATTCCTTAAGATTAATGGGTACTGAATACTTTATGTGAGCATGATACTTCTCTGGTAAAGATAGAGCCTTCAAATTAACTGTGAACACATTTTGAGAGACATGATTTCCCCGTTTTTACTATTACATGCGCCCTAAATTATTTTATCTGCTGTTTTAATATTCAGGCGCTTTTACACTGCGACTACCTTTTACTAATATAAATCCCGAGGGGTTTGAACTGCTGTTTTCTAAAAAATTTTCTTTATACTCGAAAGACTTGCTGGGACTTATACTCATGACTTGTGACCTTCTGCTTACCAAATAAGCGTGTATAGTTACTTTATAAGTCACCGCAGGTGCTTTTCATTCAATTCACACCACACTGTTTTAATGGTGGAAGTAATAACTTATTCAGACAATACAATTAAACAGTTTTAATCAACAGCATTTGTTGTTGTTTTGTATAACTTAGATGTGCTGTCGACTTAACATAAAATGTATTTTGCTGCCATTTTTTGAAGCATAGGACCATATTCATAGTCAAAAATAAATTATACTTTTAGAAAACTAAAATCGGTTTTCCTCAGAGTCGACTCTAACCCATTCTTCAACATTTAAAAAATATAGTTTTGGCGTAAACGTCGACTCTAAATTTAAAACTAACTAAAGCTATTTTTAACTCATTTAATAAAGAAAAAGAAAAAAATCATACCGATGATATTCATGAGGATTTTAATTAGGACTCAACACTTATATTTCGGTATGGAAAAGTGCATGCTTTCAACTTTCAAGACAACTTTCTTCTAAATCGAGGTATTGGTACAATTGTCAAATTTTTCAAGCGGAATAACTAAAGTTGCTAAAAATTTTCGCATATTTAAACAGAATGCTTACTTTTCTGCACGAAATGCAACTCATATTATTTCGCAGTTGGAGAGAAATGTTGCCAGAAACATTTTGCTGTTTCTAAACATGAAGCAAGAAACATTTTGTGATTTTTCACGAATTGTGCAGAGCAATTTTAATTTTTGTTTACTTCAAACTAATTTTTATATGGGATTTTGATTGCATTTGCAGGTAACTTTTGTTATTAATTTTATATTGAGAGATTATTACTACAAATAATGAAACAAGTACTCTTTCAGTGATTTTTCTTAATTTCGTGTCTGTACCAAAAGTTAACAAAATTCGGCCTAATGTAACAAAATAATACATGTTGCGTGGAGCCTTCAAAAGTTACAAAAAACTAAAAATGTAACCAAACGGCAACATTGGTATACATATTTATTTTACTGACATTTTTAACCGCGCATTTCGGAGGGCTCTTTAAAATTTAGATTAGAATTTGCAGCAATTTCATCAGTAAAACTTTTAGTGCAGTTTATTTCCACAACGCAGCTGCTGAAGATTAAAATTTTGCCATCTCATAGTTCTTGCACAACCTTAGCTGTTACAAGACTGTATTGCGCGCTTAGTTCAGCAATAGGAATTGAATTGTGACAGCTTTTCTGGCTTTATCTATCTTACTCACCCATTGGGCCTTAAGTTTTAAAATATCCCGCTGGTAGCCTGCAGAAAGCATGTCTTTTTGTATTGCTTTTCATCACTTTTTCTTTTTGCCACCGTATCCAAATGCACGAAGAAAGAATTCCTTTTCAGCGGCACACAACTTGGCTTCTCTGTCTCCCACTTTTTTTAAGAGTCTGTAAACAATTATTTCGGCTTTAACAAATTTTTCAATCGGCTACAAGACCGTAGTTTTAACTTAGCCATTTTAAACAGAAAATTTATTTCCAAAATAATATGATTTTATCCCACTGTATACTGTTAAAAAAGACAAAACTAAAAATGGCCAATTTTTTTTTTATTTATTATGTATTTTTTATTTGTGTTTATTTGCAAATCGTTTGTGTCACTTTTATATCGACCATTATCATCTTCAAGAGCAACAATAGGAACCTTTTAACTGGAAAGCATTTTTTTAATATTCTCTCTGTGTGGCTGTGTATGTGAGTGATTTCTGAATACAAAATGTAAACACTCAAACAAGCAAATTGCAAAATAATAACTTATAAAAAAATCATTGAACGTATGTTTAACATCGCTACAAACAACACTTTCCTAGAATTCAAATAATTTTTATCCACTCAATCGTTTATTAGCTTAAACTGAATTTAAAACAACATTTAAAACTGCTTGCAGAAAGAAAGGATTAAAATCATTTGCAAATGATTGCAACAAAACTAATTTTATTATTTTTTATACGAACTAAAATTAAAAGAGGACGTTTTAAGGTCGTAATGGTGGCGGCAGTACAACAATGACATACATAAATATTATTTTAACAAATACATTAAAGAGCAAACAAACACAAATAAACCAAAATATTTATAAATAAACAAACAAACAAATAATAAATTGTTAATATACTTGCATTTTCAAAAGTTGTGGCGGTGGTGATGATGGTTGTTGAGGTTTTGAATGCAGCACAAATAGTTTTTTTTTTTTTTTTTGCAAAACATATTTTATTATAAAGAGTAGTTTAGTTTTTATTTTTATTTTTTCTTTTAGTTGAATTAAGTGCAATCGAATGTTTGTTTATTTAACAATGTTTTATTGAAATCATTTTTGTAGAAAATATAATTTCTATGCAAAACATTTTACATTTCAAGAATACTTATAAAGCAATAAATAAAATAAAAATATGGAAATAAAATTTTATACAAAAAATATGGTTAATAAATTATTCTCCTTAAAAATGTAACATGAGGGCAAATTCGAGCTGTCTTTATAAAACGCTAAGGAAAATCTTTTCTCACAGTTTCATAGTCTTTTACTCATGACTTTTTCTAATTTTCTGGAAATAATTATTTTCCTTTATTAGTTCTCTTGTAAGTGTGTGAATTAGTAACCCGATTTATAAATTCATGGAGGTGGATTATTGACAGAGTAAAGCTTTAAAATACTTATTGTGTATAAGAAATTTGTAAACATAAAGCCATGTGAACTTAATTTAAGTTAAATATAATTAAATATAATTAAATTTTGTTTGTCTTCAAATTTAATTTGACTTTACTAAATCAAGCGATGTATATGTAATTATGTCCATAATTTGGTTGTTTGTTGTTTATTAGATGTGGCGATTTAACATCATTTGGACGATTTTTTTTTTCATAAATATCACATATTGACGTTTAACGATTTTTGTTTTAACAGTTCTTTTATTTTGACAATTATCTATATCACTCATATTAGTGTGATATTATTACTCTACACTAAGAGTCAAGTATTCATCATTCTTTTAAAATTTTGTTTAGAAAGAACATTTTAACTTTCGTCTACAAAAAGAAAGAAACTCTCTATGTAAAAAAAATAAATTTGAATAAAAATTGTGCTTCATGTTATATAATAATTTATGCTGTCAAGTAAAAACATTAGATTTATAAATTTCAGTTATAACTAATTTAAAGGCCTCGCTACTCTCATGTAAACGTATACGTTGCGGTTCAGCTGATCCGTTTTCCTTACCTAGGTTGCATGTAAATAGGTACTCTTTCGTAAACTTGAGGTTGCGTTGCGGACGAACCTAATAAAATTGAAAAATTTCTACGTTTTTACGTATCAGCTGTTATAGACTTGTTGTCTTTTTATAAGCAGTGCTATCAACAAATTTTAAAATGTAGAATTAATAGCGTATTTTGCTTGACGTTAATTTAAATTTAACTAATAAATTTGATATAAGTATGTGTATTAAAACTAAAAAAAAAAACTCGTACATTTACATTGTTTTTTATAAGTACTCGTATTACTATTATTACACTGTATTATTGTTAGTATTATTGTAATAAATATTATTATAAATTTTATTGTAATTAGTACTTTTAGAATTCGAACAAGTAAATATTAATACAAATGTGCTAAATATAATAAAAAATAAATCAAGAAGTTTAAAATAAGGGTTACAAACAAATGCTGTGATAGTAGAGTATAGTTTCTGGTAGTGCATATTAATATTAGTTATAATAAGTATTGAGTTTTGTAGATAAATAAATACTTAAAAATGGAATGCATTGATTATTAATTTGTATTTCCCAATTTTTCTAAAAAGTTGTAGAAATAGCAAATTTACAGTTGATAGATAGATACAACGAATGCTGGCTACGGTTGTAGGGAACCATAAAGTGAATTTCATTTTGCAAATATCTTATGTTTACTCTTCTCTTTACAATTAATAACCATAATGACGATATATTAATACATTCATTTATAGTATGTATCAGTCATGCAGATTCAATTACAATCGTAATGTCAGGTAATGACTTTTTAATTACAAATAAAAAGTAATTGTAATTAGGAAATATTCATTACTTTTAATTTATTAAAATTCAATTATATTCTTGAAAATAATAAGTGAAACTTAAAATTCTGATCAAAAAATTCTCATCAAAAAAATGTTAATGTTGTACAAATCAGCAACAAAAAAAACAATTTTACAAAAATTTGTTTTGAAAACTTAGAAGAATATTAAACATTCTTTTTCAGGTGAAATTTCCAAAAGATTATATTTTACAAATAATTCTTATACAATGTACATACATATGTATACAAAGTATATTATACATACATATGTGCTCATAAAATACTTTTATTTAAAATATCTAACGTGCATTGGAATTTCAATTGTATAATGAAGTAAAATTTTTCCAAAAACATCTATAAAATTCCTTACTTCTAAATAAAGCCAAAGTAAAATCAATTGCGATTCCATTTATTTTAAAAGCGGTGAGACTTCAAGTTCTAAACGCTATAGAAACTATTTTCACTGCGTTTTTGTTTTTAAATACAATACATAGGAATTTTATTATTTTAACATGTTAACTATATATGTACATACATATAATTCATAATTTTTATAAATAAATAATTTTTACCTAAAAAAAAATTTTTAAAAATCATTACATAATTTTAGTTTAATTACTCTATTATCTAATAGAATTTTTTCAATAACTATTACAAATGACATGTAAATTATCACAAACTGTAATCCCCAAAATTATATATTTATTATATCACTTTTTTATTTTTTCACCTTACTTTTTAAATTAGCGTTTCTATCGTAGTATATTAGTTAACAACATTGTTTTAAGCAATCTTGTTTAAAAAATCAAAACAATTTATTAAAAATCTTTTTGGGCAAAATGAAGAATTAAAGAAGTTTTTTTTTGTAATCGCAATTGACTCTTTAAAATGTTTTTTTACAATTGAGAAACGTTTACGTATAAACAGTAACTGCCATCCCTGAATTAGCGAGTAAGGCGCAAGATATCTGTCAAAATTTCTCATGTACATACAAAATGTATGAAGCATCCCTAAATAGCACGACGTCAACGCTTAGCAATTGGAAAATCCAATTTTGACAGTGCGTTAGGAAGTGAAGTTGGTTGCTTCTTGGTTTGCCTTGGTTTTTTGTTATGGTTGAAAAATAATGACAATTTAGTTATTTTCAAGGCAATCTAGCGTTTTTATCTCTTCTTTATTCTTATACAGCGGGTTTTAAAAAATAAAATGAGTTAACATTACTGTTAAAGACACAAAGTTGACGCTCTTATTTAAGGAGGACATTCCAGCGCAAAAGCTATGACTCACATTGCTTTTCGTCTTACGCGCTAATTTAGAGATGGCATTAAATAGCCAACGTTGAAGCCATCCGCAACATTTACGGTCCGCAATATTTACGTGAGAGCAATGAGGCCTTAAGTCTAAGTATTTCATTTGTTATTTTAAACAGAAAAAAATTCTTACAGACTGAGACAGCCAACTGAAAATACAATGATATTTTTAAGTTCTGACGATTATGATTTTGATTTCAGTGTATTCTGTAACTTTTTGAATGACATAATGGTTTAACCAAATTCTTTATTTAAAGGTGAACAAATTTTTAGTCAAGTATATTTAAAAATAATAAAGGAAATTTCTTTGCCAAGAGTTGGTTGAAAAAAATGAGAATGTTCTAGTGTAAACTTCACTAAAGGTTTAGTTAAAAAACACGAAATAATTACGTTTTCAATAAACATCTAATTTAATTCAAATACTTAATATGCACTCATTTTTAAGATTAACAGACATAAATTTTTTACTTTTTTCAACAAACGAAGCAAACCAAAAGGCTGATATTATAGTCGTACATTTTAAAATTTTAATCTGTGACGATATTTTGACGATGGTTTCTAATTTTTGACAATTTTTCTAGAGAAAAGTCTTAACACCCCTGCTGCCAACATCTGTTAGGCACAGCGTTGAAGGAGTAGCCATCAGTGTAGCCAGTATGGCGATTTAACGGCAAACCCCTTTTGGTGATGAAAATTTTAGAATGGCGAGTAACAATCAGTGTTGCCAGGGAAAGACAAGAAAAAAATACGCTTTTCAAAAAGACATATTTTTTCATTTTAAATTTTTCTTAAATAGTAATTTAATATGTATAAAATATAGTCAATATTTCAGAGAAATTAACAAGTCAACAAATTCATTTGCAGAACAAAATAAAATAAAGAAATAAAAATAAAAACGTAAATTTTAAAATAATAAACTTCAGGCACATACTTCTTGTCTGAAAAGGCAATGAAAAATATATTTAATATTTAGTCCTTATAAGTTTTAATTGGAGAAATATTCCCTCCACACAAGGGCTTGTCTGCAGCATTATTAATGATTATTTAAATCATGACTTAAATCTAATAATTCGTGTTTAAAAGATGTGTGCTCTCCCCATTTTTTAATAAATCGGTTTAACCTTTTTTTAAACCTATTTATCTTATGCGTCATACAAGGAAAAGAGCTTTAATCTGTGATCACTTAAAAAACTAAAAATCTTCGGTTTTTGAACAAAAAAAAATTTAGTTTTTGAACCAAAAAATACAAATTTTTATATAAAAATCTTAAAACCCCTTTATCTCGGTAACTATGCGTCCTACTAGAAAAATGGCTTTAATCTGTGATCACATGAAAAATTTGAAAATTATATTTTTAACCAAATTTTTATCCAAAAATTCAAGTTTTATATGAAATACTTTAAACCAATTTCTCTCGATAACTATGCGTCCCACAAGGAAAGTAGCTTTAAGCTGTGATCACTTCAAATATTGGTCAACTACTCTATACATTTCCAGTATTAGAATTTTACAAGAACCTCCCAATGATTATCCTAGTCAGATATTTTATTCATGAATTACTCCCGGCCCGGCATTCAAAGGAGATAAACTTTTTTATTTCGCTAGTTTTTCTATACCTTTCACCACAAAAATTGGAAAAAGGGTATAACTAAGTTTGTCATTCTGTTTGTAATTTCTACAATATCGATTTCCGACCCCATAAAGTGAATATACTCTGACTTCGTATGCATAGTGAAGTCGATTGAGCGGTATCCGTCCGTCCGTGTTAGTGTTGAAATATGTACGCCAATCGATCAGACATAGTGTCAGAAACAGTGCTATTGGAAGTCAGCAAGATCGGTCCATGCATGCTGCATGCTGCATATTTACTTACAAAATCAATTCATTTTTCAATCAATTCAATTTAAATGAGTTTGTAATGAATTGATAATTATTTTTTATTTAGTTCATTTGAATAAATTAAAAATAAATTCAATTCAAATGAATTAGAAATAAATTGCAATTCACTTCTGCCTGATTCATTTTAATTGAATCAAATTTCATTCAATTCATTTTTTGTGTGAAAAGAATTAATTCAAAATATGCTAATTCAGTACATGAATGATTCGCGAATTAATACAAAATCCTAAGATATATTGTCAAATAAAGCCACACCATCATTTCTACAGCTTTTTAGCGCTCTGTTTACAACTAAATCGCCTGGCCGGAATACAATTTAGAAAAGAAAATTTTATGCCAATCATAATTTTAATCCCCTAGATGACTGAAAGTGAGCGCAGATTAAAAAAAAAACATTTTTGCATAACCCACATATTTCGTGGGTACTTTAATACATACTCACTTCAGTCATTTTTATTTCGAGGTAAACAACTTTAATTCTACAAAGGAAAGGCAGAAAAACAAAGCACCTTGAGAGGACATACTTTTCTATGAGTTGCGGAAAGCGGAGCTTTTCCTCCGCATAGCTTAAACGCTAAAATGCCATACCTAAAAAAGAGCGCCAACGCTATTTTGACATAGAAGGGTTATTAAAAAATTAAGGCTTTAATCTAGTTTACGGACGCGACTTAAATGTAAAAAAAGATGTCTACGGGGTGTAAAATACAATTCTAAGCGAAAAATTTATTACCTTTTCAATGATTTCAATATTGTCTAATTCCGCTATAAAATAATCGATATATACCATATTGCATATACAATCTTTGGATGTCCGCAGCTCCGAAACTAAGGGTTAGCGCCAAAATTTTCGCTTGAATTTGCATTTTACACCCCGCAGACAACTTTATTTTTCATGTTTGAACTTCTTTCGTAAACTAGATTTGTTCGAAAATATTTAAAACTTTCTTGATAATTTTAAGAAGAAGAAGAAGTAAGAGTGCTATATTTGCCTATGCCGACTCTTATATATCCTTCACCATCTATGTAAATTAATTTTAGAAAAGTAACTCCAATCAAAGAAGCAAATATGGGCGAGCGCCATTTTTTCACTTGATTTTTTTTTCTTATTTTTAACTCTTAATCGCCTCATATATTTACTTTTTTAATTGGAGTTACTTAATTGTTTCAAATGAAATGAAAAAATTAGAGGTATGCGTGGTTTTTTGCCTGCTGCCTAGAAGGACATGGACCGTTCATGTTCCTTCATCTTCTACGATTACACATTATTTGTATTCCTTTTTCTATATGACTACAGGAGGTTTGAACTGCTGTTCTCCAATCACTTTTCTTTATACTTTAAAGTTCTGTTCGGATTTGAACTCATGACACGCGATTTTCAGTTAAGTAACTAAGCAGACAATATAACGGCTTATAATTAGGAGAAAAGCTTAACAAATTATTTACATTTAAATTAAGATTGATTGTATTACATTATTTCTAAAATATTTTAAATTTATATGATTTTATTTTTTATTTTCAAATCTATTTAATATTTGATTACTTATATTTACTTTGCCAAAAGAGAATTTTTTTTACAAAAACCACATATCAACCACACAGACCAGCACCTGAGTATTAGTTTAGTAAACTTAACATGTCTAAGCATGCTTGTTATTTATTTATTTTATTTTTTTTTTTTAGAATTTTCTGGTCAGCATATATTTATATTTTTCTGCTTATCCTTTGCCTTTTTTTATGGTGTTATCGTTATTTGTGCTCAATTTGGCACTGCTTGTATTTGAGTGAGTTGGCGACTGAGTGTGTTTTTATGTGATATTTTTTACTTTTTTTTAATAATAAAAAAATACTGTAGATTACACCAGAAATAAAAAAGAAAAAATATAAAATAACAGGAATATAATAATACTGGGATGGGCAACCTTTTTGTAATGCAGGACAAAATTGAAAACAACTAAACTTAAGCGGGCCATTAACATTGGTTTTGTGGGTAAATGAAATTTATGCTTTCAAAAACGGCAAAGAAAATTTTTATAAATTGAACAAAAATAAAATATTTCTGATAATATACTTTTAATACTTTTTATTACCGCACTATAACATTACATAAAATTAATAATATGTTGTATAATTATATTAGTGAGACAGTTGCCAAAGCTTATTTGTGGATAAGTTTCTTATGTCTGGTTTAATTTTAGTAGAAGCAACTACAAAGTTTCTTTAAAATTCTCGTCTGCAAGTGGCGATCGTTATTTTCAACTTTTTTCGTTATGAGTCTTTGAGACTAGCTTGTGTTGTTTTATATCCTCATTCGAATACAAAACAAAAGAATATAATTTTTTTTTTCTTAGTTTTGTTTTGCTTCCTGTTACTGCTTAATGGCCGGCCACCATATAAACTTTAAATATGTTCGCCAGCCGCAGTTTATGTGTACGTGGGCCGCAATTGGCCCACTGGCCGCAGGTTGCCCACTCCTGTAATAATATAAACAAGTAGGTTATGAAATTTACAACTACATAAAATTCAAGAATTTATAAAAGGTAGTAGCAGTGCTGCACATTTGTTAAGGTTCATTGAACGAGCGGCTAAAAATAGAAGATGTTGTCGAAGGACAATTAAACTTGGCACACAGGCTTTTTTTGTTGGAATTAATAAAAAGATTAAAAATCAAAATGATACGCCCACTTTTACGCTCACCTCCTATACAAAGTGAAAATTAAATTTTGACCTACGGCAATTTTTTCCGACACATAGCATTTTTAAATACTCAGAATCATTTGTGTGAAATTTTGAAAATATGCACCCAGTTTTACGCCCACTTTTTCACTAGTGATAGTGAAAAAATTTTCAGTACCACTAAATTTATTTATTGTCAGTGAAGAAGATTACTAAGCTGTAAAAAATATTTTTTGCAAATATTTTTTTTTTCAAATATTATTTAATGGTAGTGCAATGATCATTTCAATCAAAACTTAGTGCACTTCCCCCAACTAAGGTATGTATATACATATACATACAAACGTAAAGTACATCAAATTAGTTGTGAACAGATTTCCTTTAACTAATAAATATTTAAATTAAATAGTTCCGTGTTACGAGCTGACTAAAATGAAAAGTTTTTACTAAAACAAACATCAACTTTTATTTGTTTTGCGACCACAAAGAAATCTTAAAAACCATTAAGCTAAAAACGCTATGTAAACATTACGAATACACAAACAAACAAACACAATACATAAGTAATATATACTATCTACATATTTGTCTTTTTCTAAGCTTGTGCTTTGATAAAATCACATATGTATGTATGTACATTTTTGTTTATGAGTTTATAAAATCTTAAGTATTTGTTTAAGTATAAAATGATTCTTTTTAAAACCATTGAGGTCATTTAAAGTAGTTTTTTTGAAAAGAAGAAAAGCTCAAGATGAAATGTATATTTGTTTTGGTAGAAACATGTGTAACTTTTGTATTTATTTTCTTTTATCTTTTATTTTTATACCCTTCACCAGAAAAAAGTGGAAAAAGGTTATAACTAAGTTTGTCACTCCGTTTGTAATTTCTACAATATCCATTTCCGACTCCATAAAGTATATGTGTATCTTCTGACTTTTTATGTATAGCGAAGTCGATTGAGCGATTTCCGTCTGTCCGTCCGTGTTAGTGTTGGAAACAACTTTGCCGAGGCACTAGATCAGCTACAGAAATAATAATAATTAAATATGCCAATCGATCACATGTAGTGTCAAAAGAGGTGCTATTGGAAATCAGCAAGATAGGTTATCTCCTTAGACGCAGCGGCTAAAACACCACGCCTACCTCTAATATTTTCATATCATTTGGAACAATGAAGTTACTCCAATCAAGAAAATAAATACATGGGGCGATAGAGAATTAAAAAATAAGAAAAAATATTAAGTAAAAAAATTGGCACTCGCCTATATTTTCCGAGTTACGGGCGTATGAAATTTTAAAGTTTGGTAAAGTAACAATATGGGTATCATTTTAAAGCTTTTGCAAGCAACACAAAGTTTTTATGTAAAAATATATACATATATGTATGTACATCTACTCATACTTATAGTGGGATACGGAGAAAATATTATGTTGCCATTATTTGTAATGGAAATTACAGACCTTAGTTTAATTTTGAGAGCTTACAGTTAACATAGGTACTAATAATTCTATACTACTAATAACAAAAACAAAAACAAAAAACCCTGCAGTCATTGCATTAAAATATTACAATATTTGCCATTTTGTATTGCACTTCACACTTAAAGTGGCACAGTTTTTGATATTTTTTTCTTGTTAAATAAATTGCAAATAACTCATTTTATTTTATAAAACCAGCTGTATAAAAATAAAGAAGAACTAAACAATAACTAAATTGTCATTACTTTTCAACCAAAACAAAACAAACCAACAAGCAGCCAACTTCACTTCCTAACGCACTGTCAAAATTGGTTTTTCCAATTGTTTAGCGTTGACGCCGTGCTATTTAGCGATGCTTCATACATTTTGTATGTACATGAGAAATTTTGACAGATATCTTGCGCTTTACGCACTAATTTAGGGATGGCAGTTAAAAAGAATTTTATAACATTTTTCCTAGTTTCGCCGTTGACATACAACCCCACATCACAAGAGAACCACCACAATATTGGATTGTTTTTTAAAGTTTTTGTCTAGAAATTGATTACGAGGTTCTTTGTTTCGCATGTAAAAATGATTTAAGAAGATAATATAAGCATTGAAAGACTTCGGTATAACTTACAAAAATATTACTTACCTTTGACCAGGTAACACTTTTATTTGCATGTTCTTGAGCGAAAGCGAATTTAAGTTTAAGGATTTTTTTCTGCGGCAAGACCTTCCATGTAAACTTTGACTTCTGAAGATTCTGCGGACAGTTTCAGCACTTACAGTTACATTTTTTAAATTAAATTAAACAACTGGAGTTTTTTATTACAATTATTAGTTTTCAAAAAGAAATCTTTTTTCGTGCTATTTTCTATTATCCCGATTAATATTTTAAATCACCGATATTGATTATTGAGGGTAAAAGCACGTCTCGATGGCCATTTCGCTACCGCCTTCTTAGCTCTTCAGGAAACTTCTCACAAACATTTTAAATAAACTAAAGTTACATATTTTATTTCATACAATTTGTATTTAATGTCAATTGTTGACAAAAGGGGATCGTTCTAGATTAGCTTCAAACAATACGGTCGGAAAATTTTCAATTCTTTGCACAATGTTTTTTTTTATTTTGGACACTATTAGTAGCTTCATAATGGTAATTAAAAAAATAAAATTGTCCTACTTTAAATGTGAGCATTGTGTTGCCACATAAATTAACAAAAATGCAAATATTTTCATATTCGCTTAGCTTAGTTATAATTTATGAAATAAAAGAAAATTGAAAAATTTTTGGGTATATTTATGTAAATTAAAAATATTTTACGTAAATTAAAATTATTTTATGTAAATTAAAAATATTTGACGTAAAAGATTTAAATTTAATAATTATTGTTGTGTTCCACTTTGACTGTGAGTAACTGTATGTTACACACACACGTTTATGAGTTTATAAAATCTTAAGTATTTGTTAAAGTATAAAATGATTCCTTTTAAAACCATTGAGGTCATTTAAAGTAGACTTTTGAAAAGAAGAAAATCTCAAGATGAAAAGTATATTTGTTTTGGTAGAAACATGTGTAACTTTTATATTTATTTTTTTATTTTTTTTTGTGCTTTAGTGTTTAACTAAGAAACATGCATTGACATGCTTTTGTTAAGTAAACAAAACTTAAATTAATAAATATGTTAGTCAAGTATAAAAATGTACGTGCAAGTATTTTGTTGCTTATGTTTTTGTTACAGCTTTTTTTTAATTTCAAATTATATGCACATACATACACACAAATGTATGTACAGTTAAGGACTAAAGTCTTCATACATACCCAAAATTTCATATATTTGCCAAACAAAAAATGCAAAAAAAATAATTTTGTGTATCAGAGATATTTAATTCCATTTTAATTATGAAACAAAAACCATCATTTTCATTCAACTCAAAAAATAACGATAAATCCAGAAAAAACTAATTATAAAGATGGACAAAAGTGTTAATACATAACAGAAAAACGTTTTTGACTTCCAAAAAGTAATTAGTTTTAGATTAATTTTTAAAGCGTTAATATTTTTTTGGCCCACCGTTAGCAACAATCACTGCCTGCTGTCGTCTCGGCATTGAAGCGACAAAATTTTCGGTCATGTAAGGAGTAATTTTGGACCAGCACTTTTGTAATGCTTCTTTTAACGTTTCTCTGTTGGTAACACTAACATAACCGATATTCCGCTTTAAAATATCCCAAACGGGTTTAGGTCCGGTGACTGTGGAGGCGATTTCAACTGCCTTGGTGCATGATAAATCAGCCAATCTCTCACAACGTTGGCTGTATGTATGGGATCATTATCTTGTTGTAAGATCCAACCCTGGCCAAGACACAACATATCAACTGATGTCTGCAAAATGCATTCTAAAAGCTGTTTATTATAGTATCGGTACATAATACCATTAATAAACACCAACCGACCAACTCCAGGGGCAGCAATGGCGCCTCAAACCACTACGTTGCCACACTATTATGTTTCACTGTGGGCACAATATTCTTTCGCTCAAGTGCTGTATTTTTTTTACGCCAAACTTCCACGTCCGTCATTTCCAAACAAGTTGATCTTGCTTTCATCCGTAAACAATACCTTTTTGCACAAATCTGCGCTTTGTTAATGTGTGTTTTTGCAAATTCAAGGCGAAGTCTTCGATTATTTTCAGATATCAAAGTCTTTCTGCGGGGAACTCTGCTTGCATACCCTTTAGCTCGTAACACTCTTTGAACCGTTTTTGGATGAACTTTCTTATCCGTAATATTTTCGATCTTTTCTGCTAGTTTAGGCCCTGGTATTCTCGGATTTGTTGCCACTTCTCTTAAAATAAAACTGACATCTCGCCTAGAGAGTTTTTTCGGTCGTCCAGATCATGGCTTAATCTCTACGGAACCATTTTTTTGTATTTTTTGATTACGTATTGGACAGTGGCAAAAGGTATTTTAAAATTTTTGCTAATTTCACGAAAAGATTTTCCTGCTTTACACTCTTGAACAATAAGATCTTTTACATCGATGCCACTTTCTTTACTCTCACTCATCTTGACAATTGAAAACTATTTTGATACAAAAATACCAAAAATGATTGTTCAACAGATACGGGGGCCCACTTCGATTGCAAGAAACTAACCGTATTTGAATAATTACAGGTTGAAAATTATGATTAAAACAGAAGAGACTACATTGTATGAACACTTTTGTCCATCTTTATAGTTTGTTTTTTCTGTATTTATCGTTATTTTTTGAGTTGAATGAAAATGTTTTTTTTTTTTTGTTTCATAATTAAAATGAAATTAAATATGTCTGGTACACATGATTTTTTTTTGCACTTTTTGTTTGGCGAATATATGAAATTTTGGGTATGTATGAAGACTTTAGTCCTTGACTGTATATCCTTACAAACATAAGTACATGCCTTCATATCTCTTAAGTGTGCAACTTGTAAACCTATTTAAAATGGTCCTTAAGAAACAAAAGACACAGAAGAGATATCAAAAGTATCCCGTTGTTGTTGTTTGTGGATGTGTTGCTTATACTGTTGCTTCAAACAGCAAATGAAAATAAAGCTTATTAGCGATCTGTTTATTTTATAAACATAAACATACATTCTTACATATTTTGATTAATAACACTGTGCTGCAAAGTAAAGTTGAAGTCCTTGAACCAGGGATGGTAAAATCAATACAATTGGTTTTGTTTTTATTAATCTTTACGAATTTTCTCAATTTTATAATAAATAATTTTCTATGCCAACTTGTGGCAAACTTAAATCTAAAATTTATGCAGACCCCAGGCTAACGCCTGCAATTTGTCAGAAAAAGAATACATCTGTGTATATAAGAATGATTATTTTGACATCAGCAAGGCTACAAGGCGCCAGGTTAATGTCCATGCTGATTTTGTCGTTGTAGTCCAATTAAACTTGTAATAGTGCATTAACAGTGGCTCACAGCTTATTTTATTCACTGCATAATTTCATCTTTTAAACCCTGTAACAATAAAACCAGTAGGAATTAAAATAACATCATTTATCATTTAATAGAGAAAAGAGCTTAGTTTAACAAGAAAACTACAACTATTTAAAAAAATTATCATTTAAATATCTTAAAAGTAAAAAATAAAAAATGCAGCTTTTTTTTTATCTCACAGCTTATTTTTTGCGGTTACCTTTAGTATTAAAAACTTCAAGTTGTGTTTGCTAATTTATATTTTTAATACTTTGTCTGGTACACTTTATTGTCTATAACAGACTTGAGATGGTTTGGTATAGATGCAACTAATTTTCGCGTTAAATTAGGCGAAATATTTTACCACTCCAATTCCAATTCTTATGTTTTTTCCTAAATGGACCATAGATTTTTAATGACATTGAGGCTTGGTGACTGAGGTGGCGTAGTCATTAAGTGAGGGCAGTTTTAAATTGACCAAGACCGTTTTATGTTTCGGATCGTTATCCTGATAATATCGAAAGTTTTACCTTATACCCAGATTCTTTGTACTTTGCAACATAGTCCATAGTTGTTTAAATAAACTCTAAACTACTCGTATGAGTCGTCGACATACAGGCCCAAATCATAGCGCTGCCACCACAATGCTTAACTGTTGCCGCCTCAATTAAAAGATACTAATTTGTTTTTTAATTCCTACTGGTTTTATTGTTAAAGGACTTAAAAGATCAAATTATGCGCAAAATATGCAGTGAGCCACTGCACCGAAATCTCTTTCAAAATCCAGTTCATTTACAGTGTACTTTTTTGACATACAGCATATTAACAAAAAATCGAAAAATTTAGTATTGAAAACATTTTATTACAATATATTTATAATTTACATTTCATTCATTTTTTACTTTCGTTTATATCGTCATTTTAGTAATATTTTATGAAAAACTTGGCATTCGTTTTATAAATAATCTTTTTAGTGTAAACAAAACCAGGGCACATTAATTTTACAGGTAATAGCAGTTCTAAAACAACTATAACAATAAGTAAACAACATGTATTTTGTTTTTCTAAAATATATTTTCAGATGTCAAATCAACTGAGGCACAATGGTTTGAAAACGATTTTTTTTACAAAATTCGGTATATTATGAACCACTGAATATATCTCAACGCATTTTTTTTTACATTTAGGCAAGGTAGAGATGTTTCTCAGTGAATCTTCGGGCGGTCAGACCCCTAGGGTAAAGAGGGGCTTCTGGGTAGGGCACCAAATTTCGGTACCTAGGACATGTAATTTTTTGCAAATGTAATAAAAAGTTTATTTTTAACTCAAATGTTAAGATTTGGTAATTTAATCAGACCTTGAAAATATTTATAAAAATGTGCTTAAATGTGCAGAGGGAAATTGACTTACAATTTATTTATTTATTTTTTGGTTGTTAATTTTGGCGCATCTTAACTTAGCATTTTTGGCGTAGTACGCTTAATAATTATCAGATAATTACTTAAAGACATTTGCTATATTCTTAATAAAATTTAGAATAAACAAGTTTTAGCGATTTTCCTTAAAACGTTACAAGCCTCTGAATTGATTTTTGTTTTGCTTATGTAGTTTAAATTTACTGCAGTACTAGCAAATTTGTTTAAACCATTTTAAAGACAAACTATAGCAACTGCGAATACAAGGAGAATTAGATCAACAATTATAACGGTCCCCCCTCCAGCTCTCTCCAACATTGCCAATTTTGGAACAAAATTATTGTAAAATTCCTCGGAGTGCAAAGCACCGATTAACGGTAAGTCCCTAAATTTAGGTTACAGGGTAGCCTCTTTGTAAAAAAAAACATTTTTTGGGATATTTTCCCCGTTCCGGGAATTTATATTTTAAAACAAAAAGATATAAATTTTATTTCATCATTTAATTAAAAACTCTTTTCGCTATATAACTTCAAAATTATGTAAAAATAGCTCGATGCATTATGATTTTGTGGCAACTTTAAGTCCATATTTAATTTATCAAAAAAACACTTTAACACGGTTTTTTCAGTTTTTGAAAATGTAGCGCGAAAAAAATAATTATAATTTATTAATATAGATGTCATCAGCTTTCCTTTGATGCTACTTGCATGTACATCGAGCGTACGTGTAAACTTTAGGAACTTCTTAAACCTCGCCTCTGCGTGATTTAGGTTGCTTATTTTTTATATGTAAAAACCAAAAATGTGTATAAACACATTTTGTACCAAACTTTTTGGATTTGGCGAGGCATACAATTTTAAAAATCCAGTTTCAAAAAGTGTGTGAAACTTTTTAGTTTCATGAAAATTTTATTTATATTTCCACACCACCACTGTAAGAAAAAAATTTTTGTAGAAAAAAAATATAATAAGTGTAAACACAATTTGATATCTGAAAACGTAACAAGAAAGTCAACTGATCTACTGCCACTACCTAGTATATTAATGGGCCTTGATTTTACCTTCTTTATATTTCTTTTAATTAGTCATGACTTTAACTAAATGATGCTTAAAAAATACAACAATTTATTGGAAAAATCAATACATCGCATCATCATTTGAAAATAATTTCGGGGATATGGCCAACACGGCAGTTCTTTAAAAAGCGCATTCTGGACGTTCATTTTTGTGTCACTTCTTCAAGCATTGATGGCCGTATGACACGAATAATGTTGGCATTCAAGATGTCAATTGTTCCTGGTTCACCAGTGACTTCATGTGGTCCCACAGGAAATAATCGAGGGTTTCAAATCGCACAACTTATCGCCAAATTTTAATTTCAATAAGTCGACAGTTGCAGTTGTCTTTTGGCACATAGCAGCATCCTGCTTAAACATATTTTCGAATAAAAATCATTGATCATGCTGCGGTAACGAACTCCATCAAACGTAGTTCGTGCTCCATCTTCATCTTTGAATAACTAAGATCGAATGGCTCTACCGGTGTGTAAACTGCAGCAAACGGTGCATTTTCGAAATTTTGTAGGATCTATTGTGGATTGCGATAAATTTGTTTATTTACAAACCCTTTAAGCTAAAAATAGGCCTCATCGCTGAACACAATCTTTGATAAATAGAGGTGATGACAGATTTCCGAAGTAAATTTAGATAATTTGGTAGCATTTTAAAGGCGTCATCTGTTCATGACGATTTCCCAGAGTATACTTTGATAAATGTCAAAAGCGCATTATAATAGTTCTTTTAACAGATAATTTCGTAAGTTCTACTGGATTAAAAAAAAACACATCTATAAAATATCATGAAATTTTAAGATGCAGCACACCTTTCGTGTAAAATATTTATTTGTTTTCTTATTACACAAAAAATAAACAACGACAAATAATACAAAGTAACTAAAATTAACTTTAACTATGAAATTATCCTGTTGTCTGCCTGCCTGCCTGACTATTTGACTTTATAATGAAATACACTACAGCAAATTTATACAAAATGATTATAATTCCACTCGCATCCTCTCCACTTCACGTTCATATATTTTGGAGCCTCAACGTCATTCATGCCCTTGCTTATTTTTAGTGAAAAAAATTATTATTAAAGGATAAAAGAAAACGAAGTTTCGTTTTCTCGTAGTTTTGTACGTGAGAATACATTATTGTATTAAAAAAAAAGTACAGATACACTAAGATTAGCTATGGGACAGGGAAATAGAAATTAAATAGAATTAATTTAATCCGTAACTATTTTTTAAGGCAACGCAAAAATACATTTGAAAGTCTGTTTGTTTTTTAATTAAATTAAACAGGAATTAAATTTTAATTCATTTATTTCAATGTTAAATTTTTTTATATTTAAATCAATTTATTTACAACATCTTAAGTTCACGTATATTTTAATTTCAAAATTTATAAAGAAAAATATAAATAATTTTACAAATTTTTGTGTCAATTTTTAAAGAAAACACGAAAAATAAAAACCTTCAGAATGTGAGGCTATGTTAGATGACCCACTCAGAGTTCAAAAATTTTAATTTATGAGCACTCTATTATAAACACTTTCGATATATTACCATCAACGACAATCAAAAAATTGTCTTACTACGATCACACATGAATGAGTGCGTCTCTTTCGTCTTTAAGCATTCTTATGTGATAAGCGATAAATAACATCGTTCTCATCAGAGTTCAGATAGTACACTCATCGTGCACATAATGTTCTGTTCAATACCAACCCGTACATATTGTTACAAAGATGCTTTATTTAAATCATAAAAAAATGCTAAAAATAAGTGAGGCCAAGAAAATAAAACGAAATGGCCTATTGTGTTTGTTTTCAAAGCTAGAAGTTTCTATAAAACATCTTTATTGCAAAACAAAAACAAAAATTATTTTTTTCATGCGAAAAAAATAATTTTTTTTTTTTTGAAATTTGAGAATTGATTAATATTATTAAAAAAAATCCCGTTGTTTAAAATGTTTTATATTTGCAAAGTGCCTGTGCATAAAATAAATTATCGTAGTGTTTTGTGATATTTTATTTTTCATCCTCTTTCGACTGTATAAAAGAGCCGAAAAAAACTCTGCCTTATACAGCAGAGAAAGAAAAATAGAATTACAATTGGTTATTGTTGTTTTTGCTTAAACTTTGATTTTTGTCTTTGCTTTATTGTTTTGACAAAAATCTTTAGTTTATTTAAAATATTTGTCAGAAGTCTCCTGACGAGTTAAGTAAGCGATAACGAAATAGCCATCGAGACGTGCTTTGACCCTCAATAATCAATATCGGTGATTTAAATAATAAATCGGGAGAATAGCATGAAAAAAATAATTTTTATAAAATCGTTTTTTTTAAATCTCTTTTTGGTGCGGGTGAATTTTAATTTTATTTTTCAAAATTTTGGGTTTTTGTGAATTTTTATACTTTTATTTACATGTGGCCTTCTAAGGTTTAATATTAAAAGCACAAAGGCGTTATCTTATTAATATTATATTTTTGTCTGACTGACTGTCCGTCCGCTTAGAACTTGTATTATGTGTTATAGTCATTACAACAACTATTTTCTTTTGTATCGTAACTGGCAGATATTTTAAAATTTTTCCCAACATATAATTAAAGGTCAAATTAAGAATTAATGGATGGCCCACAGATTGAAGGGAACCTCTTGCATGTGAATCCAACTCGAACTGTGCTAATTCATTATTTAAAAATCTTAGAATTTCTTTTGTTAAGTCTCGTTTAGAATGCACATGCAACTTCTCTGTTTGAAATTTTGCAATTCTCTTTAAAGGCGTGTAAAAACATCTAAACTCTTCTAATATGGAAATAACTGGCAGATTATTAAAGTCGTTTATTTTAAACTTATATTTATATACGTGTAGATGTGACTAAATCAAACGAATGATGCAAAAATAACTATGAGTTGTGTAAAGGTATTACGAGGGCTGCTCTATATATTTCTAGCCTAACAGTGAAAATGCGAATATTTATAATCAAAAATGGTTTTATTATTTTTCAAAGTATTCTCCAGCATGATTTATACACTTTTGCATGCGCTCAAACCAGTTATCGAAGCACTTTTTCCACTCCGATTGAGACACCTCTAAAACATGGTTTTTGAACACTTCAACAGCTTCTTCTGGCGACGAAAATCGTTGACCACGCATTTTTTTTCTTGATGTGCGGGAACAAGAAGAAGTCATTAGGTGCCAAGTCAGGGCTGTACGGCGGATGACCCATTAATTCAACGTTTTAGCCGGTCAAAAACGCTCTGGTTTGAGCCGATGTGTGAGAGCTCGCATTGTCATGGTGAACAATGATTCGTCTTCTTTTGTTGGTTTTTCGAATTTCTCCGATGACTTCAGGCAAACAAATTATAGTGTACCACTCAGAAGTGACCGTCCTACGTTGCTCAAGCGAAACAGTCGCCACATGACCAGTTTTACCGAAGAAACAGGCGACCATTTGCTTCGAAGTGCTTCTTCCACGAACAACTTTCCACCGCTAAGATTGGCCTGTGTTTGATGTAAACGGAATAAAAGTTAGTCAGAATATGGTATATTTGTCTGCCTGTTTGTTAAACAGTATATTATAAATTTAAATCCCAACTGAATCCTTGAGATTAAATATAATATTTGTAATTCGAAGTTTAAACCTCAGCGGAGACTCAAGTAGAATTAACGTGTAAGGCCTGTTTTATACACTCCCAAAACAAATTTAGAAACTCCCAAAACTTTATGATTATGGAGGCTTTAGCCTCCGACAATGCGTTGTAAATAAATTGGTCAAGGCATGCCTTTATTAAAATAAATCGTGGTCCATGCTTTTGCCGCATGCTGAAGAGTTGCAGACTACCTAAGCTCTCGTCGCATCATTTCCCGGTCTGACTGGAAAAGTTCTTATCTTCCAGTTTAAAGCCCCTGCAGGCCGAGACGAATGGTGCTGCCCAAGAAACAATGGCTTCAAGAAGGTTGGGGTCATTAGGACAAACCTGCTTCGAGTGCTTCAGTTGCCTTTTAGGCAACAATACCTACTTTGTTATTTTTATAATCGTACTGCATTCTTTAAGAAAGGGATGGATGAGAGATAAGACAGGTGGTGAAACGAGAATGATTTAGCCATTTTATTAGTTATTTTACTTTGCTGGCGAATATGCTATGAAGAAGTGCCGACGAAGGAGGCTGCGTGCTGTAATGTAAATTCTGAATATGTATTTATACCATTAAACACACAAAAAAAAATTAATTTTTATTCTTTGATTGTCGTAGGAATTGAACCCTGGCCAACCAGATCTGAAGTCAACATGCTTACTATCATGACTACAGCAGCCCTAAAAAATGTTATAATTTTATAACTGTGCGGCAATCGGGGCTGGTTGTAAATAAGAGATCGTGTATTCATATTACGTCGTAACTGCAAAATATTGTTGTCTGGATAACTGCAAGGACTTAAGGTTTACTTTTGCTTACAAAGACATCGAGTAGTTCGAGACTCTTCAGAGTCTTATCGAGTCTCACTAGAGTCACGAGTGCGTGCAATAAAAAAGAGCAACAATTTTCACAGATTTTTCGAAGGAGTCGCGGCCATATTTTGCCAATAACTTGACGTTTATTGTATTTCAACCGATGAAGCTTCTGTACATTATCGGCGTAGACAAGTGGCTTGGCATACCTCGAAGGAAAGTAATCGAAAGAGGATAGATCACGCGGTATTGCATGCATTAAGATCCGTCTAACTCGAACGACTCATCAACAAGATTAATGTCAGCTAATTGTAATAGGAAAACATTAGCAATTTTGTCGCTTCACCGCTCAGCGCTGACTTCAGCATTCTTCCCACCATAGTTTTTGAAGCCTCATACATAGGGAAAAGTAATACTGCCGGCTTATTACGCTCACCTAACAGCGATTTCCTGTGGATGTTATGTTTTTCGGTCAAAAGTTTGTGGATTAAGTTCACTCCAAGTGTTTTAATTCTTGCAAAATAAACTTACCACAAAGTAGCTGTCAAATTGTTCGTCAAGGAAGACAGTAAATTCAATATAATTTTTTTTTAATTTTGATTAGAAGAACTTAGCGAGAATGTTATTTCATTTTCATCTTCAGGATATCATAAATTTAAAAAAACAATAAACTAATAATATATTCTAAGATTTATATTTCTACCTCTTAAAGCAAAATCATAATCCTTTTCTATCTTTTGTAAAAGTGTAGTCAGTCTCTTGGCAGCTGAACGAAAAAAAAACATTGAAACTTTCTCATATCTTAAGGGAACTCATCCCTGTCATTGTCAGCTAAATTTAACTTATGCATGCATGAGCATGAGTATGAGTATGTGCTGCGTATAAAGTCCTTAATTTGCAAACCGACACACTTACTTACACATGGAAAAGTTAAGTTTTTTTTCTGCATTTTGAAATTTAATTGCTAATTTTTTAAAGTTGTGTTTCAAAATAATTTTATTTTTTATAGAAGTTTTTTCTTTACGGGCTGCCAATCGAACTATACCTTTTGCTTGAATGTAAGGTTTGTGTGTGGAAGCAGTAAAGATTGCCAAGGGCTATTTTGCCAATCTAGCCGGCCATTACTTTTTTTAGTTTACATTGGCTCTAAAAGTTTATTGAGTGCACCTAGATTAATGAAACTTGGCAAGAAAACAAGAAAAATCGGACCAAGAAGAAAAAAGTTCCCCTTATAAGAACTAATCCTACCTCGGAAAAAGTCAAGTTTTCTTAATTTTCAAGTCATTTTGTTTAGCAATGACAACTTTTAAAGTCAATGAATGTTTAAAAACTTTAAGTTAGACTCCAGAGATTCTAAAATGCCAATTTTTCCCGCCCATTTTTGTGGGCGGTGAAATAAAATACTACCTAAAAAAGAATGTAATTATTAAAGGAAATGGATTACATACGCGTTAAAACGTTAGAAATTTATTTAGATGGGCAGGAGGAGGTATCTCTCCAATCTCAGCCCCAAAAATTTTCCTGTAAAAAAAAAATTTTTTTTAATTTTTTGCCAATTTCATAAAAATATTAATTTTCAATCTTTCCAATGCCTTACCAAGCCAAGCCTTCCACGAATATTATTAAAACGAGAATTTTTTGTTATTTGTTCTTTTATAGTGTTTTATTAATCTGAAAATAATTAACTTATTCATAATAACATAACATATTTATAATTGTAATGGTAAATTTTATTCAAAATTGTTGCAATTAATTTATTTAAAATAACTTCTCCTTCTCCAATTAGATGATAATGAGTGCCATTGTCCTTCTGCGTCTAATTCTTCAAAGTTCTCTTCCGAATCTGAATACTCTTTAGCGTTAAGTACAGGTGGAAGCATGAAAGAAAGGTAATAACTTTTTTTGGAGTGGGTCTTATACTAGTAAATAGTGGGTTTGGCGCAAAAACACGCATTTTTTCCAGACACACAAAGTTAAAACAGGTTTCTTTCTTTACACTGCTAAAACAATGTGGCTTTCTTTAAGGCAATAAAAACGACAATTATCTTCTAAACCACTGTATTGTCACCAGTAGCAAATTGTCAATTTTTTCACAACGCATGCTGCTCCAAATTTTTGCAAAATTGAAAGGAGTTTAGCAACAGCAAAATGTTTCAGACAACAATTTTTTCAACTAATAAATCCTAGTACTCTATTCGATTATGCGAAAAATTTTGAGCAATATGCACTATTTCGCTTAAAAAATTTGATAATTAGCTTCTAGTGACAATACAGCGGTTAAGCAGATAATTATCGTTTTAATCGCCTTCAAGAAAAATTTTAAAAGTTTTGAAGCCGAAGAGAACCACCCATCCAACTCATCTAAGCTTTTGGGATTTATCCCATAAATGTTTTTATTTTTTAATGCAGTAATAAACGCTTTAATTCGTCGTTTAATTTATTTTTGTCTTTTTCCTCTTTTTTAATTTACACCCTTTTTTATTTTGAACGCAAAATTAAAAAACAAACGATCTGAAAAAATGGTTGTTAAAAATTCCGTAAGAAAACAGTCTGATTTATGCTATTTCGTAGTTGAAAAAAATGTTTCCAGAAAAATTTTTTAGCTTAAAAATATGTTGCTCGAAGCATTTCGCAACATTTTCACAAATAAACAGAATACTACTTTAGCAACATTGTTTCTAATTTATTTCGCAGAAATTTATTTTATATGGACTTTTGACAATATTTGAGCCTTTTCGTAAATGCATCACTGCGGTGCATAATATGATTATTCTGCACTACCACTGCTAATCAGTTGTTGCGTATGCTTGATTTTGCTCATTTTAGTTTTCATTTACGAACGAAGAAATACTGTGAAAATGGAAAAATTATTATTAAACTGGATTTGTAAACTACAAATACAAAAATATGATACAAATTTGTGTAAAAATAATAAAAATTAAAAATATTAAACATAAAGAAATAAATAACAAACTTGTGGAAATTTATACTCACAAGTTCAAGTTTGCAGTGCTGCCACTTTTTGCATTTACAAATGTACTGCGCATCACATGCAGTGCAGTAATGCATTTACGAACAGGCCCCTTTTTTAATTTCGAACGAAATTTTTTATCTTTAAAATTTAAAACAATATTTTTCTAAACATTAATACAAGTAGCGGCAAATATTGCCTTTCACAGTAAAAAAAAATCAATACAAAGTCCTTATTCGCTAAGCCACAAGAAAATATATTGCAAACCTTTCAAAATCGTATAAAGTCAATAAAAAAGTATGCGATTTATCCCGAAAATAAAAAAACGCATTAAAAATCGAAAATTCAAAAAAAAAACACTGATCAAGTTCCAGTTTCGCAAAAAAAAAACACATTTTCACTTAAATCTTATCAAAAAGTTAAATTATAAACAAAACATCTTTTTGCAAACAATTTTTTGTTTTGCCTTAGCAAAGCGGACTTAAATTTTTAGTTGATTAAATTTGTTATTTAACTTTTAGTTTTTATAAGCAGAAAATTGTAAATTTTCTTTAAAATCGACCAATGAGTCACGCTTTTACGTGTGTTTGTATAAATAAACTTGGCGGAAGTTCGAGTTGGACTCACACACGAAGGATTCTGTATCATGTTATTTGTTATTGATAATTTAAATTGTCTGTCTATAAGGGTTCAAAATATGAAACATTATTAGTCAAAAAGATGTCTTCTATGGGGACATTCTTTTAATTTTGAATGTTATTTTTGTTCTTGTTGTTGCGGCCATAATAAAACAAATGCCGTCTCAGCCTGTAAAAAAGTAAAATTCGTTAAAAACACATATTCTAAGGTGAGACAGACCCTTTAATGTTTAATATTATTTTTTATACATGATTTTATAGCAGGCGTACATTCTGTAATCATTTTTAAGGTGTGCTGTTGTGGCTATAAAGGTAAGGCATTAAATTTCAAAATCAGATCTTATATGGGGACACCCTATAATGTTTAAATTTATTTTTAACATCTGTTATTAGTGCGGTCTTAAATATATAAATGCTGCATCAATTTCAGGTGCCAGCCTAAAAAAATATGAGGTCGTATTCGTTTTAAATTCATCTTTTATTGGGACACCCTTTAATGTTTTTTTTATTTTTTATACTTTGTGTTATAGCAAGCACACATTCTGTTAAAATTTCAAAGGACTGCTGTTGCTGTTTAAGAGACAAGTAAGACATTATTGGTCAAAAACAAGTCTTATACGCGTACACCCTATAAATTTTAATTTTATTTTTTACACCTTGATTTATTGCGGAGATTTAATACAAATGCAGAGTTAATTTTAAGCGTGAGCCTATACAAAATAAGTTCATATTCGTTTAAAACAAATCTTCTGTGAGGGACACCCTTTAATGTGCAATTTTAATTTTATAATTGTAGTTATAGCAGGCATGCATTCTGTGAAAATATGAAATGACTGCTTAATCCCATTCTATGGGGACACCCTTTAATTTTAAATTTTATTTTTATAACCTGTTATTAGAGCAGACATAATAATATAAATGCTGCATAAATTTTAGGTCTAAACCTAAAAAAGAAAAGGTTATATTCGTTTAAAATATATCTTTTGTTGGCACACCCTTTACGCTTAATTTTTGTTTTTTATATTTATTGTTACGTACGTGTAAATTTCAGAGGTATACTGCTGCGGTTCAAAAGTTAAGATTTTATTCGTCAAACTTCAGCCTTCTCAGGGAACACCCTTTAATTTTGAATTTTATATTTTACACCTTCACACCTTGCGGATATTTAATACAGATGCTGTGTCAATTTAAGTATGAGCCTATAAAAGATAAGGTCGTTCTGCTGTGGGAATGAGTCTGAATACTAAGATGTTACGTCTTTTAAGGGACACCCTATAATTTTTAATTTTATGTTTTTATATTGTATTTAAATATAATTTTAGAGATTCTAACTGTAACGGTTTAAAAGATAAAGTTTAACGTATACGAGAAAATAACGTCTCTATTGAGACACCCTTTATTGAATGAATATTGCATTTTTTAATTTAAACGATTTTAATGAGTAAAGATTTTCGCAGGGGAATTAAACAAAACTTACCTATTGGCAACAATATAACTGTCCAAATTTAGCAGCCTTACAATTGTACTACAACACATGAGCGCCCAAGCAGAGTTCTCAGATATCATACGTACCAATAAATTATAATTTAGCTTTATGTACCTTGACTGCCTGGTCACTCTTACCTATCGAAATCCAGCAGAATTTTTATTGTATTCAACAACACAAACCAAATGTAGCATGAATTCTCTAGAGTTAATCGTCAAGGTGTTATTACAAGCGGATTGTGTGTTCGTACTTAAAAACATGCACTACATTACTTTAATCTCTTCTGATGCCATCTTCATTGTGTGCTTCGACTTCTGCAGGAAGAATATTGTAAAATAAAATAAAGCAACATGATAATCATTATAATTATGAAGAGTAACTTGAGAGTAAAATCATGGCAACAAAGGGAATGAGAACGTAAAGTATATTACAATTAAAACTGAAAAAAATAACAAAAACAAAAGAAACAAAAAATAATTATAATTCTATTATTACTCGTAAATGCATGAAATTTATTATGAAATTAGATTTTAATTAACGTCTTATTAATACAAAAACAATGTTTTAGAGCGCTCTTCAATGTTGCTTCCAATTAATGAAATAAATGCAATTAATGAAATAAATAAATGCATAATTTCGAAAATAAAAAGTCTTGAAAATATTTGTTCAGTTAAATTTGTTATTGTTTTCAAGGACTTCTAAATTTGTTCAAATTTAATAAAATATTTTAATGTGTGATGGACGGACTTTATACGTAGAAACACAAAAAAACTTTTTTGGCTTCCATTCCATTTTTTGGCCCATTTTTAATCTCAGTGATTATCGCTTCATGCTTTTGCGCTTTTTCTTTAAGAAAGAGCACCAGCCATGTAAAAGGTGTATCTCTTTTAGGCGTTTGTACATTATTATTGATTCTCGGCGAAAAGTCTTTTCAGACTATTTTACGGCTTCATTGTAAGTGTATTGTCAAAATTCCGACTTCCCGTGGTGGCGTCGTGTAACAAGATCCTTCCTAGATATTGTATCGGCAAGGAGGATATCTTAATTTAGCCAAACGAGTTTTGTAAAGCCCTCTACTTATGGACTTCTGTGTGGATGAACATTTTTCCTCCATTTCTGGAAAATTTTGTAAATTATTATTTTGACAACACCAAGCAGGACCAGGAAAAACCGATAGAAATTGACAAGGAAGTGTTGTAAAAATGAAGAGGGTAGTCTCTAGAGGAAGTTCGATTTCGGGCGGAAAGAGCCTCAGTGGCTCTTTATGTGTATAGAAAGGCTATAGGCAGAAACTGTGGTATCAACCCCGGCACGGCGTATTGGCTTTTCAGGACGGTGATTAAGCCCATACTAATCTGTGGGGTTCTCGTTTGGTGGCCCACACTGGGCAGACTGACCAACTGCCGTATACTGAATAGGGTTCTGCGTTCTTCGGCCTTGATGGTCACAGGTGCAATACGCACCACTCCATCGAACGCCCTTTTCACCATGCTACACTGGCTACCGGCCGATCTCATGGCTAAACAACTGGCTATAAAATCGGCAGTTAGGCTGAATGCAGCTGTGGCATGTAGGCCAAGTGAATATGGCCATGCGGCCATCTTGGGGTGCACCTCGGCTATTCCCGAAAATATTTCTTATTGCTCGCCCACTCCCATGTCTGATATTGGATTCGCAGTATCATTGTCGGGCACGTAAAACATGATTCGCATGGGTCATAGGAGAGATGTGTCTTATGTTTTTACAGACGGATCACAGTAAAACACGAGGGTCGGGGAGGCGTCTTTATTCGTAGATTTGGGGTCAGAATGAAATTTAGGCAACAGGAATAATGTACATTCACGGACCTATCGGGTGTCTACACTACATCGAGATGACGTGACATTTCAACCTGGAACTTTTTTGGGCGCCAGCACATTCGGGCACACCCGGGAACATAGTTGCGGATAAACTCGCCAGATCTAGAACTCGGCTGAGAGTCCGGGAGATAGATCTACCAATGGGAGTCCCGTTAAGATGCTGTAGGGTTTTATTTCAGCGGGAACTCTTTGGGCCACGCAGACAAGATGGTCTAACGAGGTCACCTGCACGGTTTCGAGGACATGATGGCCTCAGTATGTTAGTGGGAGATCTGCAAATCGGATAAGATTTACTCAAAGACAGCTGGGTATACTAAAGGCTATGCTGACAGGACACTGTGTTATTGCTACCCATGCTAGGAGACTGAATTTTCCACATCATGACTATTGTAGGAGTTGTCAGGATGAGAAAGAGGAAGACGGTGGAGCTCTTGCTCTGCCATTGTCCCGCTCTTTCTAGGAACAGAACGGCCCTTTTTGGCAGTCCAGGACTGCATAGTCTTGCAAACCTATTGGCCTGTGATGTTGTTAGGAAAAACTCGTTTATCCAGTCTTCGGGGTAGTTAAGGGGTAGATCTCTGATGGTAACATTGGGACTTGAATTAAGCTTGCACATCCCTTCCTGGCAACACAATGGGACCATTTAGGACCCAAATGAGTCGGTCTTCTCATGCCGGCAGCCTGTGCAACCTAACCTAACCTAAGTCCGATTCTTATCACTCAATGGAGGAAGCAGGTAGAGGTAGATGAGAAAACCTCACAAAGATAGATGGATTTAACTTTAAAGAAACATCTGATGCAGCTGCGCCAGTAACTGCGAAAGTTACCGGTCAGAGGAACTGTAAGTATCATCTAGCCAAAATGAAATTCAAAGAAGACGATAAATAGACTATGTGCTTAGAAAAGGCTGAGAAGGTGGCACACCTTGTAACATGATTAAACTCCGGCACAATATAAATATGAATATTATGGGATACCACGATGTGCATAAGCTTTGGATAAATGTTTGCAATAATTACGTAAGACTCTGTGATGAAAAAAAGCCCTACAGTTACTAATCGACAGTGTGAAATCACTGCAGTCGAGAAATAAGGCAGTCGAGAAAATAGCCTGCGATTCATTTAAAGTAAAGTAATTGTAATTATAAATCGGGTATCAAAACTCATTGTAATATGAAGGGGATGGAAAAATTATTATTTTAGTGGACTATTTCGGTATCCCTCTTCTAAGTTTTGGAAAATATAATAAAAAAATAAGTTTTCAGTTCTGTTTACAAAGTCCACAAACTTGGATCGCTTGTTACACCTTGGTTTGGATAGGTGTATTATCCCATATAATATATATATATATTATTGTCATTTCTAACAGAACCCACCAGACACTTGCAGACAACACAAAAGTTAGATTTAATTATCTGGTCCTGTTGCCATTAAAAGCAGATTTTTAAAATTTCACCCAAAAAAATAAACACTTTCATTTTCATTTTTAGTTAATTTTCAAGAGGCCCTTAATTTCATTTATTTTAATTAATTAATTAACTATTTCTATAATTAATTTCGAATATAAATCCAAACCATCCTATTGCGCACAAAAAGTCAAATAGATACCATACAATGCACACATTGAAAAAATTATAATACATGCATACATACATATATATATATATATACTCGTACATACATACTTACATATGTACAGAACTACTTTACATATTCGTCCTTATGCACAGATTGCTTAAGTTAAAATAATGTTAATTTACGCTTGAGGAAACCTCTCAGTTATTAAAACGTGAAAAACCATTTTCAACAGATGAAAATTATTTTAAAGCCTGCAGCATAAAATCACAGAATCGTTGATTATAATGGCTGTGTCAGAACTTTAAAATAATTAATACTTTAATTTT
This sequence comes from Gymnosoma rotundatum, assembly GCA_916610165.2. Taxonomy (NCBI): domain Eukaryota; kingdom Metazoa; phylum Arthropoda; class Insecta; order Diptera; family Tachinidae; genus Gymnosoma; species Gymnosoma rotundatum. The sequence goes on along the minus strand of OU744336.1, from coordinate 124,285,983 downwards.
TGATTAATTTCAAAAGAAACCCATTAAACTGCTTAAGGAGGAATTTAATTCAAACTAAAAGAAACAAATGTGATGAATTAAGTAGGGGGAATACGTTGAGTAAAAATGGCTGAAATAAGATAACTCTTTCTGGGAATAAAGAAAAAGTATTGTTTTTTTAAGATTAGTATAATAACAGCAAAATTATGCAAAATGAAAAGAACACAAAGCGAAGCCTATATGCTAACTGACGCCGCCGACTTTAATTGAAAATAAAAAGCCACCAGCGGCTACAAAACTTATGATTTATGAGTTAGAGGATAAAAAAGAAAAATAATAAGTAGGAATGCTATATTCGGCTATGTCGAATCTTATATACCATTCACTAAATATGAAGTTTTCTTATTGAAAAGTTTAAATAATTATAGTTTAAATAAAAATAGTTGTAAGAAATTCTTTTCTACAAATTAAGTTTTTCTGTTATAAAAACGTTTTCACCGAAAATATTAAGTTTTGCTTGGGGTTGTTGTCTGAACTTAGTAAATGAAAAGGTTGTTGTATTAAGTAAAATCTTATCATTTTCGACATGTTTTGAAATAAATCAAGTGATTAGAGTGGTTTTGGTAAAATCACTTTAATGGAAACGCTCTATTAAAATATTTTAAGACACCAACTCTGCGGTTATGAAACAGTATAGAAATAACAAAAATGTGAGTATTACCTTAGATACAGAGCAACTAATTATAAAGAATTCTTGCAAAAAAAAACGACTTCAAAACAAATCTGTTTGTATCTGTCTGGTCATAACGGTTCAAATGTATGGCCACATAAATTAGATTACATCAACTGTTAGGACACGCTTATATCTCCAAACTCAACTTGAACTCCAAACTCAACTGTTGAATAGTTTAGCAATATACCTCAAATTGCAGCAACTACAGGGTCACCCTTTAATTTCCAAATTCAAATTATATACTCGCTGTTGTAGTAGATTCAGCAATCAGGTTCTCTGTAAATTTCAACCGTCTGTCTATAACGGTTCAACAGTGTGCCCATATATATCAGATTATATCAACTATTGTAACACCCTTTAATTTCAAATTATTATACCAAACAAAGTAGTGGACATTCTGTCTTATATTCAGGTGTTTGTATATAACGGTTCAAAAAATACAGCCATATAGAACAAATTACATTAATTTTAGGAACACCCTTTAATTTCTAAATTCTAATTAAAAGTCTCTTGTTATGGTAGACTTAGCAAAACAAGTCCCTTGTAAATTTCAGCTGTCTGTCTATAACGGATCAAAAGTTCGGCCACCAAATTACATTAGCTATTGGGATACCCGTTTATATCTAAATCCAAATTTTATACTTGTGGTTAAAACGGAGTTAGTAATACAGGTTCTTTGTAAATTTCAATCGTCTGTCTACAACTGTTTAAAAGTATGGCCATATACATCAAATTAAATGAACTATTGGGGCACCCTTTTATTTATAATTAAAATATTAATACTTGTTACTATAACGGCCATAGCAATCGACATTCTGTCCAATTTGCAAGCGTTTGCTTATAACGGTTTAAAAGTTTGGTCACATACTTGAAACTACATCAGCTATTGGGACACCCTTTAACTTCCAAATCTAAATTTTATACTTATTGTTATAGCGAACTTAGCAAAACAGGTTCGATGAAATTTCAAGCGTTTGTCTACATCTGCTAAAAAGTTTGGCCATAAACATAAATTTAAATTGTCTATTAGGGCACCCTTTAATTTATAATTTCAAATATTAATAATTGTTACTATACCGGCATAGCAATCTACATTCTGTCCAATTTTCAAGCGTTTGCCTATAAGGGTTCAAAAGATAGGCCCGTATAAGTAAATTTACATCAACTATGGGGGCACCCTTTAATTTTTAGATTTACTTTTGTATAACTTTTTGTTATTGGGAACTATAATAATACGCAGTCATTTTAAATTTAAAAGAAGTGCCCTTTACAGTTCATAATACACTTAAAAATCATGTATGTTGCATGGGGACACCCTTTAATTTTTAAGATTATAAACTGTTTTTAAAACGGGATTAATCTGTAAGCATAATCTATCATATTAACAAAAAATTTTAAAATCGGTTCAGAAAAGAGCAACAGTCGAATTGATAACCTACTTTTTTTGAAATCAGTCAAAAATTCTCATCTTTGTTTTTATGCAGAAAACCTTTTCGACCCTCTAGTTCCTCAATGATTTCTGGTATCCGATTGGTTACTTACAACAACCTTGCTGTTATTATGTCTCGTGCACTAGTTTAACTACACTCTCGACTGTAGTGATTTTAGTCAGTTGACCATTTATGTTTCTTGTTACAGAGCCTCTCGTAGCCTAGGCTAAGGTACCCCTCAGCATCCACATTATAACCGCCTGCTGGTTAAGAAAACATATCAAGAGACTAGTTATTGAGTGCAACGTTGACTGTCATCGATTTTGAGAATATGAGGAAGAAACTCCAAAAGCATATTTTAAAAGAAACATCCAGCTGGACACAACCGGCTAGACAAATACTTCCTGGAACATCAGAACTAAGCAACGTGCCTTCCATTTATTTTTGAGAATACAAAGTTTTAATTCAATGCATTAACTTCATTATAATTCAAGTAAAGCAATTTGAATTTTTATTTATTCCAATTAGTTTTCGTGTTGAAAATTCCCCACAGTGCAGGCAGCCAGGAGTCAGTCTTGTTAACGATTCGTAGTCTTATGAGTATCATCTCCCTATAAATGTGTCAAATTTGGTGATATATTGTGCATATTATCCTACAAATGTCTTTGTATAAGTTGAAATAGCCAACACAGTGATGCTGGAATCATCGTCATAAATCATGCATCATCACACAACAACAACAACCATAATAATAATATTTTTATTTCTCTTTATTAAGCCTGTGTGCTGAGCTGTTTGGCTTTCGGGTAACCATTTTAAGGATGTGCTTATTTAACAGCATTTCCATTTAAACTCTTTAATATGTGTTTGTAACTTTAAAAAGGAGAATATAAAGGAGATTATTAAGGAGTGAAAGCAAAGTCTGTTGTATGTATTTTTAAACAGGATAAAATAATTTTTTGTTTGTTTTTCTCCTGCACATTTTTTTTTTTTTTTGTTTCAAGGATTTGTGAAAAGACATGTTGTTGTGGTTAAACTATTTAAAGGTAAAAAAAGGAGAAAGAAAGTTTTTTGGTCTTGGTTATTCAAATTAAGAAACACTTTAATTTTGTTTTAAAAATAATGAGTTGTCCTTAATTTTAAAGCAAATCGATTTGAATTGAAATCATATGATGAACTTCCAGATTTCTACTTCTGTTTCTGTCAGATTTAGTCTTCAACTTTGACTATAATTTTTATGTTGACAACTTTTATGACAAAAAACACAGATTTTACTGACGTCTATGTTGAGAATATAATACCTTTGAATGGCATATGTATGTATGTGTGGGTATGTTTGCATGTATCAAAGTCTGGCAATTTGCCCATTGAAAATTTTATTCAAATGTTTACTTCTGTTTACATTTATTTTGCCCATGTATGGGTGCAACTTGTTTTTCAAAATTTTATACCTTTTCCTAATTTAAATTCCTTTCATTATTTATGCCAGATTTTATTTATTTCTTGCTTTATATTGCTTTATTTTCGATGTAGACTTGCAATAAAAATACATCAATTGTTTGCAAGTGTTGTGTGAGAATGTTTGCTTGTCTTGTTTGTTTTAGGATCTGTTTTGACTTTTCTGTCACGATTATTTTTAATAAAAGCAACACTGCATGATTTGTCGCCTGAAGGACCGGACTGACTACGCTCAACTATAGATGAGCAGAAACAAAAACAAAAAATTAGAAAAATAAAATCTGGCGACAATTTTCTTTTGAGCATAACAAAACAGCAAATAAGGAAAGAAAAAGAAAAAAATACCAAAAGAAAAATTACTTACAAATTGAAAATAAATACGACAGTTAAAAGAATAAAGTAATAATTGCTTTTGTCAAAGATTATGATTATATGTGTTCTGCCTTTTAATATAAAATATAGTTCTGTATTATGATATTTATTTAAACTTATCCTTGAATTAAAAAAAAAAACATTTTAAAGAATTAATTAATCTTTATTAAAAATATTGTGCTAATTATCCGAACAAATTATTAAAATCACCGATATTGATAATTGAGAGTGAAAGTCTGTCTCGACTGTCATTTCGCTACTGCTTACTTAGCTCTTCATGAAACTTCTCACAAATATTTTAAATGAAGTAAAGATTTTTGTCCAAAAATAAAGATAAAAATAAAATTAAAACAACAAATAAAATATCACAAAACACTATGATAGTATATTTATGTTTTATACACGGGCACTTGCAAATTAATTTAATTATTAAATAAGTAAGTCACGGGAATAATAAATGAAACTAATTAATCTTTAAATATGTATATATCAGCGACTTTAATAATTTATTTATTTATTTAATTTAGCTTTCCCGTGATTTAATTTAATTATTCTAAAGAATTATTTTATTTAAATAGTACTGGCGAAATAATATTCATCAAAGAATTTCAAACTTTGTTCTTATTTCTTCGAGTTATAGTCAACAAATTAATTTTTTTTTCGCACACGTAACACAAATCGATTAATCGATAGAAAAGCATTATAAGCTCTAAGTATTTGGTTATCAAACATTTTTAAACCTTAAGCTGTCCATAAACGACATGTTAAACACATAAGTATATGTCGTGTAGGGCTGTTAAAACATTGCTTCTGTAAAATACATGTGAAAAGTCATCTGACAAAATTTTGTTTAGAACCAACAAACCATTTGACATCAGCTGTTTTTAAATTCTAAAAAGTATTGCCAAAAACCTATGTCGTATGAGCCTTTTCACACAAGACTAATTTTTAATACGCACAACTTTTGTTCTTTCGTATTTACACTAGACTAATTATGCTGGCGTAAAATTGTGCACGTATACACAGCTTTACATACATAAATTGCGGAACATACTTGACGGAAATATGGCTGAAATAAGTGATGATGAATTGGCAATAATTTTAGGAGGAATTTCTTAACTTATGCCACATTTTCACATAATTTTAATTAATATTTCATCTATATTTGACAAAAAGTTCGTTTTCAATTTTTTCCCTGTAAAATACATATAAAAATCAACTAAAATTAACTTCAAACTTAATTTCCCTTGATAAAATATTATATGAAAATTGAATTCAATCATAATAAAATCTCAATCATGTACATAATCAATATCATTTTCTTCAACTTCATCTTTAAATATTCATCTTACCTCAATAATATCATCTAGTTCATATTCATCTTTACGCGTCGATGGCTAACTTAAGACTAAAAATCGCTCTGCAAAAAAAAAAACGCAGAACCTGTGTTTTCATAAGTGTTAGTTTTGTTCTGCTTGTGCGGGGTTGAAGCTGGTTGAAAAATTGTGCCAACCAAAAACCACTCTCTTCCCCGAAAAAGCCTACAAACTGCGATTTTATGCCAGCACAATTAGTCCAGTGTGAAAAGGCTCTATTAAAACAATCAACGGCGGTTGACCATTGGTGGTAGCAAGGCGAATCAATTACCAGGTGGCAGCGTAAGCAAATTCATTAATTTTCGCCGTGTACACTACTGTCAAACTCCATATATAAAAAATATGTTTACCATTTTTTTTTATATGAAGTTTGACATTCGTTTCTACCAGCAAAAAATAATAATTTCTCTAACGCTGCCACCTGATAATTGATTCGCCTTGGGTGGTAGCATTAGCCGGCTGATGGGTATATTTTATAAGACCAAAATCTGAAATTGCTTTAACTATTTGATAACAACTATGTATGTAAATTATGTATCATTATTCAATGCAGACTGATCATTTACATATTTAGAGTAAAAAGAAAATAATTAAATTTGACAAGTCTTCAATGATTCAGTAACGCAAGCAAAAATATTTTAAGACGACTACAAGCCTTTTTGAAACCAGACGGCTTGAATATCTGTACAGTGAAAAAAACACAGATAAAAAATCAGATGTAAAAATATGTCGTGTATATGTACATAGCTTTACTAAAGGTACAGTCACATTTGACAAACATTTGCTAAAATATTCAAATATTTGTTTGCCGTAGTCTGACTTTAAAATATTTACATATGTAAAATTGTTTTTATGTGGTGTTTGACATATAGCATTTACGGCGAAAATTAATGAATTCGCCATCGCAACCACATGGTATTGATACGGCGTGAATAGGAGCAAACAACACCACAGCTGATTTTGCGCAAATAAAATTATTTTCAAGCAAAAACAAAAATGCTTCTAATGTCAATATAGTGTGACCACTCAATGGCAAATATTTGACTTATTTTTAGGCAAATAAATATTTGTTGTTGCAAAGTTTTTGAGGCCAATAACAGTTGCATCATCAATGTTGCCCAGTATTTAAACTAAATTATTCAGTTTCGGAAAAACTCGCTGAACATTTTAAATTAATAATATATGTACATTAAACAAAAACAAAATATAGTTAACAATTAAATTAATTTACTTTATTCGTGCTTGATTCCTTCAAATATAAATATTTCATGATAGTCTCATGAAATATTTATTATTTTAAACTAAACTACAAAATGAAATGTATTACTGCGGGGAAAGCATATCCATATGGCCATTTCACTACTGCTCAAATAGCTCATCAAGCACGAATAAAGTAAATTAATTAAATTTTAAAAGATTCCGAATAATACATTTTTCATTTTGTTAACAATTAAAAATAAATTAACAGATAATAGTGAATAAATGTAATTTTTGAAAGGAAAGGGTAAATTAAAAAAGTTGTCGGGAACGCATATTTTTCGAGTTATATATTACCAAAGTTTTATGTATATAATTTGGTATATTTCGACATTTTCTCTTCAGAACGGAGCAAGATTTCTAAAATTTTTGTATAAAACAGTTGTTGCTTTGGCGATTATTTTTTTTTTATAAATTTTTAGTAAATAAATGAAATAAGTCGCAAGAAATTATATAACTGGAAAAATATGCGTTGTCGCTAAGTTATTTTTCATTTTTATAAGTTTGTTTTGTCTTCATTTTGGAGTTCTATGCTAAACTAGACTGAAACAAAACTATATTTACTTTAAATAATCCTGCCGGAAGCTATAAGTTCGGAAATTATAGAGGTTTAAAGTTGTAAACTATGTACTGTTATACATCTGCACATGAAAATTTAAATTATATTTGACAACAGCAACATGCTTTCACTTTAAGAATCAATATCGATTAGATTTAACCAATATAAATTAAACTTTCATTAATATTTGTAAAGTGCCCGAGCAATTCAACTGCTTGGATCTAAGAGTCCTCAGAGAAACGTTTTTTAAACACTTAAATTATTCGTGCATAACTTTTTATGTGCAATTCAAAGAGGTAGGTTCTATAAGTCCCAAAGAAAGTATAGAAAACTAGAAAGTCTTATATCAAAAGCCAAATTGAATAAATCAGAACTCCATTGAATCAATAAGACAGAAGACAATAACAACTCAAAAATGTTCTATACAAAAAACACAGCAAGTAGCTACAGTAGCTATTTTCTACTTTTCTATACAAAATTTGGGTAAAATCCACTGATGATCTATTTGAGCAGTAGTGAAATGGACATATGGATATGCTTTCCCCGAAGTAATACATTTCATTTTTAGTTTAGTTTTAATTAATAAATATTTCATGCAAATATCATGAAATATTTATATTTCAAGGAATCAAGCACGAATAAAGTAAATTAAATTTATTTAATATATTTTTCAAAGTACAGCTGTTTATTTGTTTACTTGATATGAGTGTAGACAAATAATATGTTGTAATAAAAAGTCGTTTAAAGTAAAAAGCCAATTTCACAAAGACACAAACTTTTAATACGCAAAATTTTAATTGACACGCAAAGTCCTACAATTGTTTTTAAGAAACTCTAATGCTTAAGATTTCGGAAAATAGAGGAAAAACACTTGTATATAGTTTTTAAAAATTGTTACATTATAACTTACCGTCAAACGAATATATAATGAAAAATGAAAAAAGTCAGTTTACATTGATTTTAAAAATAAGCTCTTAGCTTAGGACTTATAGAACCTACCTCTTTGAATTGCACATCAAAAGTTATGCAGGAATAATTTAAGTGTTTAAAAAACATTTCTTTAAGGACTCTTAGATCGAAGTAGTTGAATTGCTCGGGCACTTTGCAAATCTTAATGAAAGTTTAATTTATATTGGTTAAATCTAATCGATATTGATTCTTAAAGTGAAAGCATGTTGCTTGTTGTCAAATATAATTTAATTTTCAAGTTATCTATACGCATTTTAAAACAAAATTCATCTAAACCTGATCATAGGTTTATGTGCAGATGTATAACAGTACATAGTTTACAACTTTAAACCTCTATAATTTCCGAACTAATAGCTTCCGGCAGGATTACTTAAAGTAAATATAGTTTTGTTTCAGTCTAGTTTAGCATAAAACTCCAAAATGAAAACAAAAGTTACTTACTTTGTAGGAATGACTGTCTCAAGAAAAAAAATGTAAATTTCTCTACTTTAAGCCAATGCTTAAGTAAAAATTTATATAAGAACATTTAATAACCCCAATGCAACATCTTTTTTAGATAAAGTTTTGAAACTTTGCACCAAAGCCTTGCGAAAATGTCGAAATATACCAAATTATATATAAAATACTTTGATGATATATAACTAGAAAAATATGTGTCCCATAAACTTTTATAATTTACCTTTTCTTCCAAAAATTGCATTTTATCCATTATTATCTATAATTTTAGTTTTAGCGATTTTTTCCGAAAGTTAATAATTAAGTTTAAAAAATTGACAACATTGATGATACAGCTGTTATTTACCCCTATTTGTTTTACAAAAACTTTGTAAGAACAAATATTTATTTGCCTACAAATGAGTAAAATATTTTCCGTCGAGTGGTCAGACCATGTTCACATTTAAAACATTTTTGTTTGGCGGCTAATAATTTTATTTGCCCAAAATCAGCTGTGGTGTTGTTTTCTCCTAATAAATATTTTGTGGCCAGACTACGGCAAACAAATATTTACCGACTTCAGGCAAATGTTTGACAAATAGGACGGTACCTTAAAGCATATATGTACTTACATACATATTATTTTAAGTGTGACCGCACATAAAACATATTTGCCTGTATTTTATTTGACATAATTTCATAGCTGTTTAAACAAAAATAAAATATGCAAATTAATGTGCGTAGTGTGAACACAAATCAAATTTTGTATTGTTTTGCAACAATTTAGGGCAAACGAGAGCAAACAAATTTTAGGAAGATATTTGTCCAATGTGATTAAAATAAACATTAAATATTAAAATAAACATTGTGAATTTTAACATACATACATACATATTTCATTAATTTTAATAAAGTTAAAAATTGAATATAAAAAGAAAACAATTTTCATTGGTATTTCTGAAAAAAACTACAATAATTTGAGGCATAGCGAGCTCTTTCTGTAATGTATTAATATTACATTTTTAATACTTTTTTCTTTTTTTTTTTTTAATTTTCAGTCATTGAGTGCGTATTTTAAAAATATGAGTGATGCCAGAAAATCGTTATGTTATTAGGAGATTTAAATAAAATCGACAATCGTCAAAATGTTAAAATTATAGAAAAAAAATCATACATTTTACACCACGAAATATTTATTTGGGCGCTTGTTGCAGTTTATTAAAAAAAACCTTTAATCGCAATGAGTGACGAAAAAATTTATATGAAACTTTTAAAGTAAGAATATACAGTACGTTCCATAGCACTACAGCGGCGTTTAGTATAAAATAACAACCTTAGGAATGCGAAAGGGGCTGTCTTTTTTATATAAAATTTTAAGAATCAGAATCTATTTTAAATTCATTGCATTTACTGTCAACCACTATGCTTAAAATATCTCTCTTCTCACATCTTTCTATAGATTAGGGGTATTCGATTTGGTGATTTTGCGTCATTTTGGCGAATTTTAAAAAAGTAAAAATATAACCCCAAGATTGCGGATGTGGTTGTTTGTTTTATATGAAGTTTTGACAATATAAAATGCTTAACGAATTCGCACGAATTTAGAATCTATTTTAATTTGAGTGCATTTTCTCTCGAGCTCTCAATTTAAAAACAACAATAATTTTAAAATTTTCCAATTTATTGCTTATTTACATTGTATACATTTTTTTTAATATATTTCAGTAAAAACGTATAAAAAATCAGTAAACAAATAATAATTTACTGACAGTAAAACCCGCATTCGCCGCCACACCTCAATTTTTTTTATTTTTTCGCTTAGATGCGGAATCCCGCGCCGCAACCGTAAGGTTGTATTTGTACCCATAAACTTTTAATGACTGTTTGAGATTTTAGTTTTATAACCCTGACATCTGGGCGATTTTCAGTCTTATTTTTGACAACGCTGGTGATTTTATTTGATGATTCTCCGCCACTCCCTCTTTTCTTATACGTAAGAAATGAGTATAAAAATTAATTAATGGTAAACTTACAAAATTGTTACATCGTTACGCTTCAGTAGGAGTCCCAAATGTCTCAATTTCCTAAAGTTTTCTTTAGAAAGAACAGACATAATTTAAATATAAGTAATATGTAGTAGTTTTCGAATGCTTTTATTGCTAGACAATTAATCACCATTAAATCGTTAAATCTGGCAACCGTGCCAGAAAAACATGTTTTATAAATAAACTTAATGGAAGCGACTAACTACAAACAACTATATCAGAGGCAACTAAACGTATGTAAGTATATAATTATCAATTAAACAAATAATCTGCGATTGACAGAAACGCATGATTTGAAAAAATGTTTGTAATGTAATTTTATGTTACAATGCAAACACGATTAAACGAAAAAAATAGGCTAAGCTGTTTTACTAAAAAATCGTATTTCAAAAGTAAATACATTCATATGTATTAGAGCAGTGAACTTATGATGAAAATGAATGTCTAACGATTGGAACAAAAACAATCGCTCACTGAATTGAACAATTTGGCACAAGTCTAATATGTATGTATGTATGCCTTCAGACAACTGAATGTTTTATATATATTTATAGCAATGACCTTAATTATATTCAGGTCGCAAAGTGGTCAAATTATTTTTCCAATCTATAAAAAATAAAAATTACAAATTCCTATTCAAATTAATATTATTATTTATTATACCTAATAATATAAACAAAAAAAAAGATACACACATACGTACATGCATGTCAACGCTTGCAGCATTAAATTTATTGGGTCTGCTTGCAGCTTGTAGTTGTTATTATAAATTTTGCATAAAACAAAAAACACACCACCATGAGCAACGATAAAAAGAAAAAAAATTAAACAACAAACACGTCACACAACTTTAGTGCTACGCTAACATGCCATTAGCTTGCTATTAAATAAAAAAAAGAACAACCACCACTGATTGAATTAACTGATACAAAATACTACAAATCGTTTATAAATTTCTTTTATATTTCTCATTCAGTTAATATTTGTTGTGATATAAGAAATTTAGTTTGTGTGAAGAAAAGCATACTTACCTGGCGTAGGGGTTACCGTGATCATGAAGGCGGTTCCCCCGGAGTGAGGCTTGGCCATTGCACTTTCGGTTGAGTTGACCTCCGCGATTATTCCTAATGCGAATAACTCGTGCGTGTAATTTTTGGTAGCCGGGAATGGCGTTCGCGCCGTCCCGACATTAATAATAAATTTCAGTTAAAAAACAGTAGTATATGTGTTTTGCGGATAGAACGATATTAGTGTGATATCCAGCGTCGTCAACTTGGTGCGTTTCGCACCATTTTGGGTGCTTTTTCGAATTTTTTGTGCGAAAATTTCACGTGTTGGTGCGCGCGGTGGTACCACAAAAAAATTTTTTTTTGCAAAAAGGACACGTGTTTTAATACCATTTCGTTTAAGACGTACCAAAAAATCACAGCGTTGTCAACAGTGCTGCCACAACCAGCGTTGCCAAAATGATGATTTTATCATATTTTTGATGATTTTTAAACCAAAATATGATTTGATGATTTTTTTTCTTAAATTATGATTTCTAATAATTAAAAATTATGATTTTTGTATTTCAAGTGTGTAGTACTTTAATTGTAATTGTACTACATAGTTAAGTTAAGCTTTGTATCAGCTTGTTGTAAACAAAACAAAATTTTTCAAAGCTCATCCTGTCAAATACATAGATTGTATGAGGAACTGCAACGCCTTTACCTAAAAATTTTAGACAATTTAATGCAAACAGAAAATGTAAACATGAGTCTCAATAACGATCTCGACTTTGAAAACAAAAGTCTATTTCTACACGACGAAGAAGCCTATCTGGGTGTTTTTGTTAAACAAAAGATTTCTAGCTCAAAGCTCACTGCAAATGAATAAAATTAATTTATTGAAAATTGTGTGGCATTTTACATTGAGTTATGTAAACAAATATTAAAAAAATTTGATTTTAACGATAAGTTTTAAAGTGCTTTCATGTCTTGATCTTTGAAAATTTTAAATAGAAAAATAAATTCTCTGACAGGCTTAATACACAATTTTCCAACTTTAATTAGTGAAAAGGATATTCAAAATTTAGAAAACGAATTAAGAGAACTGCGTTTTATAAAATTCAGTGCTCATTTTACAACTTTAGATAATCTTAGCTGTGAGGAATTCTGATCAAAGGTTCCAAAAATAACTCGTGCTGACAACATTCCAGCTTTTCCGGTGTTGTCAAAATTTGTTCAAAGTCCTTCCATTTCCTCAGCAAATGTCAAACGAATATTCTCAACAGTAAAGTTAAACAAAACTAAATATAGAAATAGATTAGACAACAGCACTCTCGAAGGTATCTTATAAGCAAAAGATTACTTAGCAATAAGAAACTGTTCCTGCTTAAATTTAAAAATTAACCAAGATATTATTAAAAATATGAAATCCTTTATATGTTAGAGTAAAAGTTCTTCGCAAAACTTCGTACACTTTAAACAATATTTGGATGTATTTTAATTATAATTAAAAAAAATTATATTGAAAAAATTATGATTTTTTTCCATAAAATATGATTTTTTTTTCTGCATATGATGATTTTCTTCTCAAAGCTTCTGGCAACGCTGGCCACAACCCTAAAATTTTTACAACCAAAATTTGCTTTAAAAGTTACCAAATGAGAAAAAAAATAACCAAATTTCAATATGTAGTATTTTTATTAAATAACATTTAAAATGGATACATATTTATAATGTAACTTATGTGATTTAAATTTAGTTAATAATAATAACAAAAATAAAATTATTTTACCTACATATGTATTTAATAAGTAACCATTGCACACGTATGTTTAAAAAAATAAAAATTTGTTTAAAACAAAGTAAACAAAACTTGCAGTTCACAGTATAATGCTATAAACACAATCAAAGGCTACCGACCATCGACTACCGACTACAAAAGTAGCTGGCTACAAAAATAGCCAAGTTGCCAGCTACTTAATTCTTTTAAAGACCATCGACCACTAACTACAAAAAATAAACATCTGTTTTGACATACATGTATGTATGTAAATTAACCAAAACAAAACAAACTTGATTTTTTTAAGTGAATTTGTGTAAAAAAAAAAAATTAAATGTCTCAAGAAAATTTAATTAACTTTATAAATACTATTGCTAAAATAGTGGAAACAAAGACTTCAGTGTATGAAGTGTCCACGTCTATATTTGCATGTAAATTGAACTAAACATTTACATTAAACAATATAATAAATGTATATAAACAGTAAAAATTACTTTTATATACTTATCAATTTTAATAAAAAACCCAAATGAAACAAATTAGAAATTTATGAAAAAAGAACTAAATGGAAAATTTCACAAACAAAAAGTAAATGAAAAATGTATTTTTTTTAATATTAATTTAATAATGGCAGGGGTATATAACTACAGCGCCAGGGTATCCAACAAGTATTTTGATATTACTAGTCTCTCCAGGAACTGCACATCAACTTATACCTTCGTATAGGAAGTGGAAAATCCTGTTGAATAAAACTGTGCGCGTTGCGACTTCAATTATAACTTCACTTTTTTTTAAAAAATCTGCTCGCACGCAGATGTTCCCCCTTCGCGATAAAGTAATAAACTGATGATAAATGTAAACAAATTAACAGATGATTATTATTTTTCAATGGTGCCACTATAAAAGTTTTTCGCGTTTTTAATAGCGATATTTAATGTATTGCGTTTTTAAAAACACCATTTCCTGCATTTATTGTATTGGCACCACTAATCTGTTTTTTGTAGGCAAGAAAAATAGAAATTAGCCTAAGTTGGCTACGGGCTACAAAAGTAGCCGTGTAGTCGGTAGTCGTATAGCTGCTAAAAGATTTATTCTCATAAGCACGCATGTATTCTATTTTTGACATCTTGTAGTCGATGGTCGGTGGACATGATTATGTTTATAGCATAATAGTTTGAGACCACAGATTTACTTATTAAAAGATCATTGCATTTTGAAGTGAAATTTCACATTTAGCAAAACTAAAAGCTGTTGACAGTGTTCTAAAAGAAAAGTATTATAAGCAAATGAGTAGCAATAAAGGCGAATTCATAACAGGTGGCTGCACTAGCGATTTTAGTCACAGCTGTTTTATTTTCAGTTGTCTTGGTAGCAATTCGAAAAATTGAAGAATATAAAAGCTTTAAAAGTATAACATAAAAAATATGTACATGTGTATTATTATTTTGGAGAAAAAAATAACCAAAATGAGAAAAATATTCACATCTCCACATTGAAGAAAAAAATAACCACTTTTGGTTAGAAATAACCAAACTCTGAGTATTCATACTTAACAACATGTATGATGTTGATGATTTCGACTCTCACTAACTCATTATATGCAGTCAACACAAAATAAGTATGATTCGCTAACGGAAAATAAAATACTCTGTAGAAGGTTTCACAGTGGCGTGTTGGATGTTTTTTTTTTATTATTTTAGTAACTTTAAAGGTTTTTAGAACAATGTTTAGAGGGATGTTTATTACTTTCACAATGCTTCGAAGTAGAACCTTTTTAACTCTTACATTTATATTTCAACCAAAAAGATTTTTACGTTTAAAAAACTGCTTAAAAAACAAAAGCTGCTTTGAAGAAAATTTCTTCTATTTCGAAAACATTTCTAAGGGAAAATTAATTTTCGAGAAAATTTAATTGAAAAGTTTTACGTGGCAACGTTCTTAGTGAAAGTTTTCCTAGGAAAATTTTTTAGTTGAAACTTTTAAGTTTTAGGCAGAGTTTAAAAATACAGTAACAAGCCCTATTACTAGTGGTTTTTAAAAAAGAAAGGTTTGTATTGCTGATTATACATTTTATTAGTTTTCATTTATTACATTTTCATTGATTATTATACACTTCTATATTGATAAAAAATATTTTATATTTCTAGTTTTGTCCCTATATTTTAATGTAACAATCGCCGTCCTTTTGTAAAGTACTAAAGAATAGAACCGTAAATTTTTCTTGAGTGGCTTGAATGAGTTAAATGAGTTGTAAGTATTCAGAGTATTTTTCTAAAATTATAAATCTAAACGACATACTTCACGAATCATACATATATGAGTTCGATGTCGACGTAGGACTCATAATCATACAACTTGTCTTTATTAATCACTCTGTTAGTGAGTGCGACAAATCTGAGTAGTAAAATTTAAATGATGTATACTCACTTGAATTTAAAATTTTGTAAGTCATTATGAATAGCGAAAAAACGACTTATTGCCGATCACTGGTTTACTTATAAAATACTTGTAAACCGAAACCTCTGTCTGGTATGTGTAAATAAGGCACACTGCATAACAATGCTGCCAATACATACGTTAAGTTACTTAGTTAAGAAAAATAGTTTTAAGTTATATTCAGTAAAGTAACATGGAACAGAGCACAAGCTTTGTTCTTAAAAATAAACTTAAATGATTTTTATTAATTAATACACCAGGGACATTTTAGAAAAAACTGCTAAATTATCAATAAATAACGTATAAATACGTTTTTTATTGAATAATAAGAAATAGAGGATGCCTTTCAATATTTGGAACAACTGCGTTAAATCCCGGAAATAATCGAAACAATTTAAATCGGCTTAAAAATATAAATGGTATAAAAAGGAAACATCTAATGGATACTCTTTTTTTTTTTTTTTTTTTTTGTACAGAGTTTTTGAATATAAAGATTAGGCTGGAAACAAATTTTTAAAGAGCTAGTTGAGTTTGCCTTGTGAGTATTATGTATGGCATGGTCTAATGCAGAAGTGGAACGATTTTTAGTTAACTTAATATAGCTAAATCAAAGCTCAGAAATCGATTGCAAACCAATATGGTAAATGCTATTTTAACCGTTAAGTATGTAAATTCCTCAATTTGTTTATTTGCCTCTTTATAATTATTTTGTTGCTTTAGATATGGTCTCCGTCGGCATAACAAATACTGCTTCGATTACAAGGTTCTGAAAAAAAAATTCTAAACTTAATAAGAACCGTGAATATTATAAATGATTAGAAATTATTTTGGCTTAAGTTCATTTATTTTTAATTTCTAAAAATCCTTTTTAGAAAGAAATTTTTTTTATTAAGACGAAATACAGAGAGAACAGTAAAGAAATACGTTGGATTGTGGGTAAATTTCGTCTAACCAAATTAATATTAATATGAATATATCTCATAATCTTATTTACAAAGTTAGTTGGTTAAATAAATGATGTTTATTTATTACACAACTAAGGTAGATAGATGCAAAGAATGCTGATGAAGGTTGTAGCGGTCCAGAAAGTGCAGCATTTCATTCTGCTAGCGTCTAATTTTTCTTGTTTTCTTCGGAAAACGTCCACATACATTTGTAAAATAAATTTTCTTTCTAAAAAAGATTTTTAGAAATTAAAAATAAATGAACTTCAGCCACAATAATTTCTATGCATTTATAATATTTACACTTCAAATAATAATTTAATAAAAATGCTTAGTTTATAACAATCATAATTATACTGAAACCATGAATCAAATAAGAAGATTACGCAAAGATTCTCTCTTTCTCTGTTGATGACGTAATAAAAATAAGTCTTTGTGTAAAATGCAGTGATGTCAACTTAGTGCAATCGGCACTGTTTTTAGTGCTTTTTTAAATTTATTTTTTAATTTGTAAATAAGTAATTTAAAAAAAGAATTCTAATGTGCTGTTGCTGCATAACAATCGCTCGGTTATGTTAAAAATGAAACATTTCACTGTATGGAATATACACCATCCCTTTTAGATTTTCATGGTCATTGTTTTTGTAGTAAAGGCTGCTGTCGTATCTGTTAAACAGCTAGCAAAAGCAGAGTTTTGTCGTGATCAGTTAACCGACTTCAAAAAAGAAGGACTGAATGTTGTTTTTTTATGTTTGTGCCTGCAGAACTCAGTAATTTCTGAACCGATTTTGAAAATCGCTGGTAATATGATAGATTATGCTTACAGATTGGTCTCGTTTAATAAACAGTTCATAATCTTAAAATTCCTTTAATTTTTTACGTGTATTATGAACTGTTAAGGACGATTCTGTAAAATATAAAATGACTGTGTATTACTATGGCTCCCAATAACAAAAATTTATACAAAAATAAATCTAAAAATTAAAAGGTGCCCCCATAATTGATGTAAATTTACTTATATGGGCCTATGTTCTGAACCGTTATAGAAAAACGCTTGTAAATTGTACAGAATGTCGGTTGCTATGGCCGATATAGAAACAAGTATTAATACTACAAATTATAAACTAAATGGTGTGCCTTTAGTTCACTTAATTTAAAGTATATGGCCATATTTTTTAAAAGTTGTAGACAGACGCTTGAAATTTACAACGAATCTAAATTGCTGAGTCCGCTATAACAACAAGAATAAAATTTGGATTTGGAATTTAAAGGGTGTCCCAATAGTTGATGTAATGTCAAATTATTCATAATTTTCTTTTGCATTTATAAGCCTTTAATAAAATGAATTTTGTAGGGAATTTTACTTTTTAAACTGTATGTATGTAATTATACAGAAATATTTTTTATGAATGATCGCTGTTTTTTATTTCAAAATTTGTGTATGCAATATATGAAAAAAATGTATTATCTAGTAGAAACACCCAGCTATCATTTGGAAGATTGTTTTTACAAAAATCACCAAAGTGAGTCTTTTAAGACTACCCAAGATGGCTTAAAACTGATTAATCAGTTGTGCGTTTAAAAAGAGACTCGAATATAATTCCGACAAACGCAAAGAAAGCGACTTGATTAAAAAACAAAAATTACAAAAAGCAACTGTTTTTAGAATTATTTTAGAGACTTATTAAACGCAGCATAACGATGAAAAAATGATTCAAATACATACATATATATACTAAAGAGCTGCACAAAATGTTTTGAAAGTTCTATGTTCTAGTGTACACTACTTCCAAACACAGAATTTCAGTGTAAATATAAATATCAAAACAAGCATAACAAAACATGGCTCTCACTAAAACAAAACAAGCACCATTTGAAAAGTTTCTCTTTACAGCTTTGTTAGTGCTTGTGTTTTAAAACAGAGTAGAACATCAAAACAAAAGGCGAAAATGAAGTAAAAAAACGGTAAATTATAGTAGAAACATCGAGTGCACTAGCACATATACAAAAATGCTCACGATAATAAAGCAGTGTTGTTAAATAATGCGATTTAAGGCTGTTGAAAGAAAATACTTTTATACAAGCAATTTTTGTACGCATATGCTATTTATATATTTAAGCTATTTGAATTAGTTAAGTTTTTATATATTAGTAACATTTTGAAATGTTCCTTTTATAATTCTGTGCTAATAAATAATAATAAAATTGTTAACTCGGCTTAGCTCGAAATTAAATAAATTGCTATTTGAAGCGTAAACCAACTCAATTAACCAAAAAAAAACAATCAGTTTTTTGCGATTAAATTTTAGTGCTTTAAAATTTTAAAGTTAACAACTATCATAAAAAAAATTTTTGGTCTCATTTTAAAAACTTTTAAACAGAATTTAAAAAAAAATGTGCAAAAATGATATGTAAACACACAAATTTGTTTTTTCATTACAGGTTGTTTTTTAATACGAAAATATGATACTTCTGATAAAAAATAAATTTTTAAAACATATTTTCATAAAAAGATAAATACTGCCACGTATTATTAATTTTAAATCCTTACTATCAATCGCTGAACTCTTTTTAAAAACTTTTGTATAGAACTTGTGAAAAAAATTTATCTGGTATGATCGAATACATGCAAATTTGTTGTATTTTTATTTTTGTTAAGTTTCATTACTATTCATTTTTCTGAAAACCCCGAAATGTAAAAGACAATTTTACTATTATATTTTTAATATAAAACTATTGAATTTGTTTTGAAAAAATAATTCAATTAACATTTTAAATAAAACAGATATTATAATGTTTTTTTTCTCCATTTTTATTCGTTTTCAAATCTTAAAGTTGACAACACTCATATTGAGAAAAACGAAAATGATTGTAGTTTCTCTTTACTGCCATCCCTAAATTAGCGCGTAAGACGCAAAGCAATATAATTCATAGCTTTTGCGCTGAAATGTTATCCCTAAATAACAGCGTTAACTTCGTGTCGTTAAAAGTAATGTTAACTCATTTTATTTCATAAAACCCGCTGTATAAGAATAAAGAAGAGATAAAACCGCTAGATTGCCTTGAAAATTACTAAATTGTCACTACTTTTCAACCATAACAAAACAAAACAAACCAACAAACAGCAAACTTCACTTCCTAACGCACTGTCAAAATTGGATTTTCCAATTGCTAAGCGTTGACGCCAAGCTATTTAGGGATGCTTCATACATTTTGTATGTACATGAGAAATTTTGACAGTTATCTTGCGCTTTACGCGCTAATTTAGGGATGGCAGTTAGCCTAATTCTGCTATCAAAAACTTCAAGCATGTTTTGAATGTTCTACCAGCGTTGCCAGAAGCTTTGAGTAGAAAATCATCATATGGAGAAAAAAAAATCATATTTTACGGAAAAAAATCATCATTTTTTCAATACAAAATTTTATTTAAAAATTATAATTAAAATACATATATTAACATACAGAATTTCATATTTTTAATATCTTGGTTAATTTTAAATTATAGCAGAAACAGTTTCTTATTGCTATGAAATTGACTGTTGAAAATACTCGTTCGACATTTGCTGAAGAAGTGGGAAGACTTATAATTTTGACAACACCGGAAAAGCTGGAATATTGTCAGCACGAGTTTTTTTTAACTTTTGACCAAAAACCCTCACAGCTAAGTTTATCTAGAGTCGTTATCTTTATTTTAAATATTTTTTTCACTAACTAAATTTGGAAAATTGTGTATTAAGCCTGTCAGAGAATTAATTTTTCTATTTATAATTTTCAAAGGTTCAAGACATGAGTTAAAATCAAATCGTTTTAATATTTGTTTACATAACTCAATGTAAAATGCCACACAATTTTTAAAAAATTCATTTTTTTCATTTGCAGTGAGCTAGAAATCTTTTGTTTAACAAAAACACCCAGATAGACTTCTTCCTTATGTAGAAATAGACTTTTGTTTTCAAAATTAAGGTCAATATTAAGACTCATGTTCATATATTCTGTTTGTATAAAATTGTCTAAAATTTTTAAGTAAACGCGTTGCAGTTCCTTATACATTCTATGTATTTGACAGGATAAGCTTTGAAATATTTTGTTTTGTTTACTACAAGCTGATACAAAACTTAACTTCACTATGTAGTACAATTACAATGAAAGTACTACACATTTGAAATAAAAAAATCATAGTTTTTATAAATTAGAAATCATAATTTAAGAAAAAAAATCATCAAATCATATTTTGGGTTAAAAATCATCAAAAATATGATAAAATCATCATTTTGGCAACGCTGTGTTCTACTTCAGTTTTGATATTCTATTTCATTTTTTTTCTAGTTCAGTTTTGTTTTGCTTCAATGTTGTTCTTAAACACTTTTGTTCTCTTATTCTATATTTTGATAGCAAAGCAAAACATTTGTGTTTGGAAGTATGTGTTTGAAAATGAGAGTGTTCTATACACACACTACTTGAAATTTACGTGATTGCTTATAAGACATTTTTCTTATGCTTGCGCAGCCCTTTAATATATACTGTCAGCGTCAAAAAAAAAGTAAACAGTCATTTCAGTTGTATTTAACATTAAATTATATTAAAGCTATTAATAAAAACTAAAATATTTGTTTACAGTTTAGAAGGCTAATATAATAAGAGTTTAATTATATAAAAACAATAAACAAAAACAAAACAACAACAAAAATAACTTACATTTTCTTAAAATACCGTAAATAACATAAATGTTTTTGTTCTTAATATATGTATGTAATACAAAACACTTTTTTATATTTTTGTTTTTTGAAATTTTTTTGAAACATTGTTTTTTAACTTCATTATGACAAAAAATTTTTTCAATTGTTAATTAATTTTGTTATTTTTGGTTATATATTAATTTTGTTTCCTGAAGAACGTACGCAGAAAGTACCGAAATATTGAAATAAAATATTATTAAAAAATATAAGGACCCAAAGCTTAATAAAATAGAAAATAATTTAATAAAAAAGGGTCAAATAATCATTATTAAACTAACAAACATATTTGTTTATTTTTCTATTTTTGTTAAGTTTTATTTTGTATGTTTTTTTTTATTTTGTATTTTTTTTTGTTTGTTTGTAAAAACCTTGAACTTTAAGAATGCTTTCTTGTTATATTTTTAATACAAAAAAATTACACTTTTTTTTAAAAACTAAATCATTAAAGATTTAAAATAAAAAAGAAATTCTATAACTTGGTGCGCTTTCTTTTAAATGGTGCTTTTTTTTCTTCACTTTGGTGTGATATCACCAGCGTTGTCAATTTTTAAATTTAAGAACGCACCATTTAAGGGAAAACACACCAAGTTTTAGAATTTCTTTTTTATTTAAAATCCAAGGCGAATTAATGCAGGTGACCGCACGGCTATAACAATCCAACAACACAAAAAGCAACAGGCAATTTGTTGCTACAAAATCTAGTAAACTGCCATCCCTAAATCAGGGAACGAAGCCGATCGGCTCATAGTCGACTAATAGCCGCCGCCGATATTAAATTAAGTCAGTGAGCCGCCGCCGAAATAGGCGGCTTACATAGGCTAAAAATGTTAGCCGACTGTGTCGGCTTAGTCCCTCAGATAAAGATTTTTATTTTTTGTTTTTGACTAAAATTTCATTGACTCTTGCTATTTTATTTATTTATTGTCTCTTTTTCCAAAAATTTATGTAATTATTGTTCTCAAAAGAATAAAATCAACGAGTAGATTAGGTTTATCTCTAAGAAAAGTTTGTAGTTTTGTCAATTTCGCAGAATACGTATAAAAATCCAAAAATTACAATAACTTCTGCCAAAAAAATAAAAATTAAAAAAATAATAAAAATTAAAAAATAATTTAATATACTTTATTCGTGCTTGATTCCTTCAAATATAAATATTTCATGATATTCTAATGAAATATTTATTACTTTAAATTAAACTAAAAAATGAAATGTATTGCCATTTCACTACTGCTCAAATAGCTCATCAGTTGATTTTACCCAAATTTTGTATAGAAAACTAGAAAACCTTATATCAAAAGCCAAATTGATTAAATATTATTATTAACAGCTGCCAGCTTAGTCGAGTTTGAGCCGCCGCTGAACTGATTTTGCCTTAGCCGCCGCCGCCGAAAATTTATCGACTTCAGTCGAGTTTTAGCCGCCGCCGTAAAAATTTTGCTTAGCCGCCGCCGTTGGCAATTTGATATCGGCTTCGTTCCCTGGCCTAAATTAGCGCGTAAGAGTAGAAATACAACCTTACGGTTGCGGCGACGGAATCCGCATGCCAGAGAAAAAACAAAAAAATGAGTTGCGGCGACGGATGCGGATTTTATTGTAATTTTTTATTATTTTTTACTAATTCTTTTTTATTAAAATATATTTAAACAAAATTTTTTTCAAACGTAAATAAGCAAAGAATTGAAAAATTTCAAAATTATTGTTGATTTTCAATGACTATTTACATTTTCTTTCTCTTCTTTATTCGTAGTCATTCACAAAAAATATTAACAAATAGTATTTTTTGTTAGAAAAACATTAAAACTGTGGCAACATGCTGAAAGAGAAAAAATTTAAAATTGAGAGTTTGAGAGAAAACGCACTCAAATTAAAATAGAATCTATTAGAATCTATTTAATAGATTCTAATTTCATGCGGATTCGTTGAACGTTTTTTATTGTCAAAACTCCATATAAAAAAAACAACCGCATCCGCAACCGTGAGGTTGTATTTCTACTCTAATAATAAAGAAGAGATAAACCGCTAGATTGCCTTGAAAATAACTAAATTGTCATTACTTTTCAACCATAACAAAACAAAACAAACCAGCAAGCAGCCAACTTCACTTTCTAACCCACTGTCAAAATTGAATTTTCCAATTGCTAAGCGTTGACGCCGTGCTATTTAGGGATGCTTCATACATTTTGTATGAACAGGAGAAATTTTGACAGATATCTTGCGCTTTACGCGCTAATTAAGGGATGGCAGTAAGTTATTCACAGTTGGTTACTTTCAGCACAAAAAGAGTTATCACTCAATTCAAGGCAAATCTGTAACTAAATGTCAACTAACTAATACATTTAAATAACAGCTGATTGATTTTGTTTAACAATTTAATTGAAAAGCAAAACATTTTTGAAGTGGTAGTCTGATGACCAATTTGCATCTTTTTGCAACTTACAAAATAATAAATAGTTTTATTTCCTAAACAATACACTTGCCTTATTATCTTTGCGATTTTCATCTATTTTCACCGAGTCTAAAAACCAGGGACCGTAACTCTTATGACATTTATCAAAAAAATCAAGAAATAAGAGTTATTTTTGATTTTTATATTTTTAAATCAAAAATAAAAGTTATTTTTGATTTTTATATTTTTAAATCAAAAATAAGAGTTATTTTTGATTTTTATATTTTTATATCAATAATAAAAGTTATTTTTGATTTTTATATTTTTAAATCAATAATATAAATCAATTCAAAATTCGTGACATAGGTAATATGTTTATGAAGCTTTGTTACGTATTAGAGTAAAAACAAAGTGCACAGTGATAATAACAACAAAATTTGTGTAATAAAGTTTCTAAATTACGCTGTGCATTGCCCTTGAACTTGAAATAACGCTATTATTTGTTCATTCAATCGCGAGGGAGAAGTTGTGACAAGAACTGCTTATTTATAAAAGTAACAATTTACCATAATTTGATAATGGGAAGAAAACGGAATATATACATACGTGATTTCTATATTATTGATGGCTCCAATGGAGAATGTAAAATTTGTAAAAAAAAGTTGAGCGCGATATGTTTAACTAATCTGAAAAGACATTTACAAAAAGACCATAGTGAGGCATATAGTGAAAAAAAGATTAAAATAGAAAGCAGTGATACATGCGAAAATGAAAAAAAAATTAAATTCACTATTAAAATGTCCGTGAATGAAGCTGTTAATGCTTGCATTACTTTGCTAACCAAACAATCAGTGCCCTTGTCATTTTTTGATAGCGAGCCATTTAATACATTAACAAAACCAATATTTGATGGTCTTCATATTCCAAAAATAAATTCTAGAAATATTTTACAATATTTGGAAGATAAATGTGATAAGTTGCAAAATAATATAAAGAACATAACAAAAAATAAAATAGTTTGCATAAAAATGGATACAGCTACTCGCCATGATCGTGCTATTTTGGGCATAAATTTGCAAATAATCTCATCCAATACTCTTCAAATATTCACAGTGGCCATGCTTGAATTGAAGCAGAAACATACTGCACAATATTTAACGACTCAAGTTGAAAATGTTTTGAAAAGTTTCAATATAGATAAGGCGCAAGTTTATGCAATAACCACGGATAATGGCAGAAATATGGTGAAAGCGGTGGAACTGTTATCATTGCATAGTGATGACGAAGAAAGTGACAGTGAAAGTGAAGACAATTACGAAAGTATATTGGATAATGTAAGATTCGAAAATATTATTTCTATTAAATGTGCTGCCCACACATTGCAGTTAGCTGTTAAAGATTTTTTAGATAACTTAAATACAAATGTAGTACATAAATCACGGAAAAGTGTAAAATATTTGAGAACACCTGCATATCGGTAAGTTATTTCCTTAAACTTTTAATGTGCAAAATGTGTGTTTGTTAAATTTTCCATTTTATTCCAGACATAGTATAAAAAGTTTCCAAAACCTCAAACCAATAATCGACGTACCAACACGTTGGAGCTCCACTTATAATATGTTGAAGCGACTGCTAGAACTAAAAGAATTTTGCTGTGAACATTTGGCATCATCTGAGCAGCTCCAAATACATGAGTGGACGGAACTAGAACAAATTCTACAGGCTCTAGAACCAATACATACTCTGACGCTGAATCTACAAAAATCTAATTTACTGTTCGGAGATTTTTATAAAAATTGGCTAGAGCTAATTTTTACTCTAAAAGGCTTGAATACAGAGATGTCCAGGCAACTTCTGGATCACGTCGAAAAAAGGCAAACAAAGTTGCTCGAATGCGACACTGTATATGCAGCCTTGTTTTTAGACCCCAGATTTAGGCGTGTGTTGTCACATGACAAAATAAATTCTGCGAAAAATCATTTAAAGAAAATTCTACTCCAGTTAGTAAAAGTGGTGAGCTAAGACAATAAATTTAAAATAATTTATAATATATTTTTAATATTTTTTTATTTGTATTTAGCATAACACTGAAACTCAGCGATTTTCCTGCGGTACGCCACCTGTTGACGAAAACTTATTTGTAATAGATGAAAGCTCCATTGCAAGCTCTCGATCTGTTTTAGAAGACGGCTTAAGGTCAATGGAGATGAATTATTCGTCTTCGGACGACGATGATACTCCTACGACAATAAATGACAGCGTACTCAAAGCTTATTTTGAAATAAACAATTACAAAGAAAAACGTTTGGATACTTCTGCTAATTTATTGGAATATTGGGAGAGCAAAAAATTTGTCCTTCCATGGCTTCGAAAATTAGCTTTAATTGTTCATTCTGTACCTGCCACTCAAGTCAGTGTAGAAAGGTCATTTTCAGCACTCAGATTAATATTGGGAGATTTGAGATATAATTTATCGGAGGAACATTTAAAATCAATTATGATGGTAAAATTGAACACCTGAAAACGACCTCTTAACACTGACTTGAATGTCAACCAAAACTTATAAGCTATTTCTATGCATTCATGTTTTTATAGCTGAAAATGGATAAGTCACATAATATGTTATATTTATATAGAAATTTGAATGAAGCAGCTTATTATAATACATACGGCATCAACAAATAAATAATAGTTTTGAATTGATTTTTATTATTGATTTAAAAATGTAAAAATCAAAAATAACTTTTATTATTGACATAAAAATATAAAAATCAAAAACAACTCTTTTTTTTGAATTAAAAATATAAAAATCAAAAATAACTTTTATTTTTGATTTAAAAATATAAAAATCAAAAATAACTCTTATTTTTCATTTAAAAAAATAAAAATCAAAAATAACTCTTATTTTTGATTGTTAAAATAAAAATCAAAAATTTTAAAATCTTGCAAAATGTTGGATGCATTTCGCCTACAAATCATGATGGTGTAATTAAAACTTTTCTACGATGTTTATTTATGTATGATTTATTTCTTCAAAAATTGAAAAATAACTCTTATTTTCGGTCCCTGCTAAAAACATCCACACAAAAAAGAAATAAGCTAAAGATATGTGTTTGTTAAAGCAATTTCGGGACAAATCTAGCTTGGTGAAATAACTCCATTCTAAAAAACAAATATATGGGGTAATAGAGAATTAAAAAAAGAAAAAAAAAATAGCTCTCGTCCATATTTTCTGAGTTATGGGCTTTTGAACTTTTCATAGAAGAGTTCACTTATCTATATATATAAAAATGAATGTCTGTCTGTATGTTTGTGCTTTATAGGAGGCCAAACCGTTGGACCGATCTTCCTGAAATTTTCACAGCATGTGACTGTGGAAGGAATAATAGGCTATATGAAGTTTTAATTGGACAACGGGGCGTGGCACCGCCCATATAACCCAAAAATTTAAATCGCCATATTTTTGCCATTTTTTGTCCTACGTCGACGATATTTGCTACATATGGTATTGGCATAATTAGGAACACGTACCAGGAGAAAAGTGGGTGGGACCCCGCCCCTTTTTAGAAAAATTAAAAATCGAAATATAGTCTTAACTACTGGACCAATCGTCATTAAATTTTCGCAATACTTTTAATTTTATTTAATAACGAGGGGGGTAGCGAAGCAAACCGGGTTCATCTAGTGTACTATATTTTAGAAGACACATTTTTAAAGAAAAAATTAAATTTTTTAGTAGTTTAATAGCTTTTCAATTAATATTTATCGATAAATATATTATCGCCCTGTAATTTTCTCTACGTGCCAATGCGCATGGTTGTATTTCTTTTATCAGCTGAAAGCAGTTGTTGTGAAAGTTATGAATTCTGAATAAGAGCTATAACTATTTTTAAGTTTCTGTTTAGTAAGTTACGACTTTAGTTATGATTTTTGAATATGCGCTATTAACTTTACTTTCAAAAAATACACGCATATACATAAATATATATGAATATAACAAAAAAATTAAAAAAACAACTTAAAATGAAATCAGAATTCACATACGTACATACAGTGGTGGCCACGAATTTAAGACACGGCATCTCACTTATATATTTGTGACAATTTTTACATTTTATAAAAAAAATTTTAGATCCCTGATATTTTTTATAAGATCTTAGTAGTGTAATGAAAAAAAATTTATATTATTTTATTAGCTATATTTGGTTAAGAATTTTTATTTACATTTTATATAGATTAACATAAATTTTATCCTGGTCATGAATTTAAGACATAGGCAAAATAAAACTTTAATTCACTAAAGTAAAGCTTAGATTCATAAAAAAATCTTAGTATTTGGTGGGAAATCCTTTATTTTGGATAACAGCAGCACATCTTCTGGGCAAACTTTCAACTAACGCCATACAACGTTGCGTTGGGATAGCATACCAAGCTTTTTGGATTTCTTCCCATAAATCGTTTACATTTGTTGGTTTTACTGCTCGTACGTGCTCCTCAACATCATTCCACAGGTTCTCAATCGGATTGAGGTCCGGGGACTGAGCTGGCCACTTTAGAACACTGATATTGTTTTCCTCTAAGCAACTCTTCACTAAGCGTTAAGTGTGCTTAGGGTCATTATCATGCATAAATTTCCATATTAAAGGCATGTTGTCTTCAGCGAATGGTTTCATAATGTCTGTGAGTATGTTTTTGTAAACCTGCTGGTCCATTTTTGTATCAATCTTGTGGATAGGACCTACACCATGCCAGGAAAATGCTGCCCACACCATCACATTTCCACCACCATGTTTAACCGTTTTAAGGGTGTACTTAGGGTAGGGTTGCCAGACGGGCCTGATTTGGCCTGATTGTCAAGTTTTTTAATGCGCGTCAAGTGTCAAGTGAAAAAGTGATTTGTCAATGTTTTTTGTAAGTTAACTTTTTTTTCTCAAATTTATTCTAGCTACATATGTAATAATACTTAAAAAAGTAAGTTTATATTTCTAAAAAACACATCGATAGAGCATATTTTTACTATCTATATTTCTTAAGATAGTACCTATATTTTTTTTAAATAACGCCTAAGTTTTCTCTAAAATATATAACGACTGAATTTTTATTCTTATATTGTTTTTTGTTTCTTTCACATTGTTATTTTTACTTTTAACGATATTTTTGTTTTTATTCTAATAATTTTTATGAAAAAAATAATAAAAAAAAAAATAAATAAAAACCAATAGTATGAGTGTTTTTATTTGTCAAATTTTTTTTTCAAAATCAAGTTTTTTTTTTTGGGCAATGTCAAGCTTTTTGGCAAATTGGATCTGGCAAGCCTAACTTAGGGTGATGCTCAAGGTTGGGGGGGCGCCATACATACTGTTTTCCGTCAGAGCCGAAGCGGCAAAACTTCGACTCGTCGCTCCAAAGTATATTTTTCCAAAATATCATCGGTTTCTTGAGATGTTCTCTTGAAAACGCTAATCGGGATTTAATATTTTTTTTTGACACAAGTGGTTTACGTTGTGCAATACACCCACGCAAGTTTTTTCATTCAGACGTCTTCTTATTGTCCTGGACGATATATCAATACCGAAATTCGATGACATTTCATTTTTTATTTTACTTGAGCTCGTGAAAGGATTATTAACAGCTGTTTTATAAATTAAGCTATCCTCCCTAGGTGTAGTTTTTCGGGCTCTAGACTTCTGTTTGACATTTTTGGTGGTACCATGTTGCTTGATGTGTTCTAGAGCGTTGTATATCTTGCATCTGGAGCATTTAAGTAGCTTGGATATCTTCATTACTGTCTTTCCATCATCCTTCAGCTGCTGGATCAGTTTTCGCTCTGCATCGGAACTCCAAGTACCCTTGGCCATTTCTAACCAAATATTTCGATGTATACTAATATAAAATTAACTAGAATATTCGTTACTTACCGTTTAGCTTCAAAAAACACCAAAAAGTTACATAAAAACCAAATATTTCTTACATGTCTTAAACTCGTGGCCAGCTTCAAATACACGTTTTCACAATAATATTATCAAAAAAGCAACAAAATGTAAAATCGAACAAAATAAAATAACGGTTCTTTTTCTTAACACTACAGGGTACACAGCAAAATAAATAATACCTAATTTCATATTGCAGGGTTGTACAAATTAGCACAACTAAGTCAGTCATATGTCGTGTCTTAAATTCGTGGCCACCACTATACATATGTATATATTTATTTTTAAAACAGATAATTTATAAAAAAAAATAATAATTAGCATTTTTTCTTATAGAAACATTTTATGTATAAATATCATAGCAGTCATAGCAGTTTGACTTTTTAAGTTTTAAATAGTCTTTGTGTATAGGATGGCTTCTAAAGAATCATTTTGTAAACGATTACGAACTTAGGTTTTATTTAAATTCACCTGACTAAATATTCGTTCGACTAGGTAATGTAATAGCGGCTCCACAACAAATACAACATTGCAAAAACAACATGGCTTTTTATTGTTGTTTTGTTCGTTAATACAAATGCTATCTTGTTTTAAATACAAGTGCTTGCTTTGTTTTGCAAATGCTTGTTGTTAGTGTTTTTTGAAATTCGTAAACAAACAATGTAAAATACAAACAACTTTTGACATTTCCAACTAGAAACCAGCTGGACGGACGACACTATCTAGTAAAATAAACATACCTTGCTTTCGACATTCGCCGATGAATTTGGTAAAATCATTATGTTGAGAACACAAAATTATCATAAAATAACAAAAAACCAACTCTAAAAATGCAGTACTAAAAAAAGTTGCCGTATATTTTAAATTTAGAAAAATCGAAATTTCTGGACCTAAAAACGTCACTAGTGTATTTTTAAAGGTAAAAATCGTCAAAATGCAGAGAAATTGTCATTTCTGGCAACAGTGTATACAGTATCGATCGGAGAATATCGATGCGTACTCAATATTGAACAAAAAAAAAAAGTCGATACCTACTCGTATCGGTCGACTATTTCATAAAATTAAGACAGCCGAAACTATTGAACCAAAATCTGCTAGATATTTCTTAAAAAAGCAAGAAACCGCTAACTAGTCGAAAAAAAACCCTGACATAAACTGTTTAAAAAATGTTATGAGCAATTTGTACATCAATACTGTTTTTTTTAATAATAACTGCCGTATTCATAAAATAAACTTATATGATTTTATAAATATGGCAATAATTGTCCATCTCTGGTTAAGATTTTGCTTATCTCTGATTAAAATTTCGTCTTGAGAACTGAAATAAATATTATAGCATGTTTACACGGCAAAGTGAAGCACTTGCTTCGCTCTCTGAATCATGATTGCGAAGCATCCCGTTTCCACGACACATACTACATGCTTCACATTGACTTCTGTTTTAAAGTTTTGTTTTTCGCTTCAATTTTAGTGTTTGTAATTAATTAAACTTTAAATTATAATATAATTATTTGTTTTTATATTAACACATATTCACACAGCACTTTTAATATTGGTTTGCTTTTTTTTTGTTTACATTTATATACAGCTAGTTCAGATAAACTTGCGATAAAAATTAGGGAAGACAGAAATTTTTCATGCTTCACAAGTAGATTTAAGCTGAATCGTCTCAAAACAAAATGCTTCGCTCTCAAGATTTTATATGGCGAAGCACGTTGATTCGGTCGTGATTGAGCTGTGAATCATGAAAAGAGAGCGAAGCAAGAATATTGGGCTCCGTGTAAACATAGTATAAGTTTAACACTTTTTCGAAACCTTGAAATTTGTTATGCCGACGGAGCCCAATAATTGTATTTTTAATACTATCGTGAATTTGTGTGCAACGCCGCTATCATTTATTTGCTAAATTACTGGACAATGGTGAACTTGTACCTATTTTGTATAGAACATTGACTGAGGCAGCTAATTAAAAATGCTGAGATATAACTCTTATTTTGAAGTTCAGACAAATATGTTTTTGATTTAAGTGTATCGTGTAACTTTATAAATGACATAATATTTTAACCAAATTCTTCATTTAAAGTTTAAAAAATTTATAGTCATGTATTTTTAAAAGAAAAAATAATTTTTTGGAATGTTAATATACTTACGTTAATTGCGCTTGATTCCTTGAATTTAGGTAGAATCCACTGAAGTGTTGCGAAATGGCCATATGGATATACTTTCCCCGAAGTTATAAATTTCATTTTCTTATTTTTAAATAATAAATATTTCATAAGAATATCATAAAATATTTATACTTGAAGGAATCAAGCACAATTAACTTAGATTACATCAAAAAGAGACCAAATAATAAATTTTCATTCTTGAGAATGTTTTAATAAAAACGTTAATAAAATTTTAATTTAAAAAACACAAAAATAACTAAGTCTTACGGTTATAATAAACATCTAATTTAATTTAATTAGATAATGCACACACATTTTTAAATGGAGTATTATTTTATTTCAACTAACGAAACAAATCAAAAGTCTAATAATATATTCATACATTTTAATATGTGACGGTTTTTTGACGATTATTTCTAATTCTTTTGCAGCCACACGATCAAGTTTTCCTTCCAAGTTTTTCACACATACTGCTTGTTAAAGTTTATTGAAATTGACAGCTGTGACGTAGGCTGCACGCAACTTGAAAGCAATTTTTTTGTCAAGATGGCAAAAACTTATGGCGGCAAAATATTTGTAAAAACAAAAAATGAAAAAATAGTTAAAAAACTGTAATCAGCTGTTTTCTTGATCGTAAATTGAAACACTCAACTTGAAAGAAAAATTGAGGGCAAGTTCTTTTCAAATTTTAAAAGTATGAGTGTGTTGGTAAAACGGTGTGTATTAAGACTTGAAAGGCAAAACTTGATTGTGTAACCCTCAAGTAAAAGAGTTAATCACTTTAAAAAATGTGAAATCCGCTTTGCTGCAGTCAGAGCCCAAGTCAGGGATAGAACTGTGACCAAACAAAAAAATCATTTTTAAGGAGATTTTCTGTTAATTATTTAGTTTGTTTTTTGGTAATTTTTTGTCTAAAAGTAGGCCTTCAGAGCTTTATTGTTAAAAATAAATGTACATCTAATTTAATCTGGTATAATTATTACTAATTAGATTTATTTTTGCTTTCTTTCTAGGTAAGTTTCAAAAAAAGATAAGAACCTACCACTTTGTAAGTATTTCGTTTACTTTTTTAATAAAAGCGGGAATTTATTTTATGTTTGAAAGGATTCATTTTGTCTGTATGTTCAGTACACACGTGGCATCATATTCAGCAGCATAACTAAATTAACTCAATCGATGACGTTGGTATTTCAAAAGATCTTAAAAGAAGATGAGACCAATCACATAAACTTAGTTTTTATTTCAATTTAAGTTATGTCACGTTCTTCTACAATCTGTTGGAATTTTAACACGCTAATGGCCATATTATTTTTATAGGGCCAAATAAATTTCTCATTACTTTTTTAATTTTTTGAGTGTATCAAAAATTTAAGACTTTCAGCATCCTTCTCACCTTAAAAATATGGAAAACAATACATTTTTTAACATCAACTTTATTTTCGAAAACGAGCGTACCAATGATGCTGACTGATGGCCAAACAATGGATATATTTCCACCCGACGACATCGTCAGCGTGTCATTTCTAATTTTATTTTTATTTTTTTAATTTTGAAAAATGTGTCTTAAAATATTTTTTGTAAAATTCTGTAGTGTTA
Source organism: Gymnosoma rotundatum (assembly GCA_916610165.2). Lineage (NCBI taxonomy): Eukaryota > Metazoa > Arthropoda > Insecta > Diptera > Tachinidae > Gymnosoma > Gymnosoma rotundatum. Next base: position 124,252,405 of record OU744336.1, on the reverse strand, counting down.
AAAATTTTTCATCTGGAGTGTTGATAATAAAAAACGTTCAACGAATCCGCATGAAATTAGAATCTGTTTTAATTTGAGTCACTGTTGCCAGAAGTTCAGATTTATCTGCATTTTGCAGATTTTAGCCCCTCAAATTGCCAAATTCAGATTTGAAGATTTTTCTAAAAAAGATTTTTAAAAACTTAAACTGCAATCAATTTAAATTTATTTATAATATCCACAATTCAACTCCTAATTATCAAAAAAAAAAAACTAAATAAATAAATAAATTATTACCCAAGGCGAATTAAATACAATGTGATAGCGGTGGCGAATTCAATTCTTTTCCCATGTATTCTAACTGTCAAACTCCATATATAAAAAAATTATCTAACTGTTATACAGATTTTTTATATATGGAGTTTGACAGTTAGAATACCAGGGAAAAGAATTGAATTCGCCACCGCTATCACCTTGTATTTAATTCGCCTTGTTATTACCTTTCAAATAAAAAATCCTTATTCATGACAATCTGTTTTCGGCTTTTAGCTTGCACAAATTAATTGTTAAATATTTTATCGACAAATACGTCGACTATAAAGAGAACATGGTTGGACGTGCAGCAGATGGAGCTGCTGTCATGACAGGCAAAAACATTTCCGTTGCCCAAATTTTAAAAAGTCAAATATCAGATTTATTTATTATAAAATTCATAAATATGCCACTTACTGGAACACGAACATAATCGTAGTATGCATAACTCAAGTTTCTATGTGCTGTGGAGACGCTTTAGCTATATAATTATTTGTCGAACAGTCCACAACAACATAAAAAATTTTATAAAATACAAATTATATTAGATATTAAACTCAAAAAGATGCGTTGACTTTCCGTAGAGTCGGTTGTAAGTCGCTTATTAAAATTATGTGAGTGGTTTAAAATTTATTTCTTATTTGCTCTCAATATCATTCAAATCGACAATGCTAAACTCATATTAAATACTTCTAAAGAACATTAATGGTTTTATTAGTAATTTTAATAAAATGCTTCAAAGTGAAAAGACAGAGACTCAAGAGTTTAGAGAGTTAAAATTATTGAATTGTAAAAATATACTAAATGTTTAAAATAAAGGAAAACGCATTTGAAGATTTATTAAAGATTTTTAAAATAAAGTGCAGATTTTGCAGATTTTTTCCCGAAATATTGTTTGATTTCGCAGTTTTTACACATGAAAATTCTGGCAACACTGATTTGAGTGCGTTTTCTCTCAAGCTCTCAATTTTTAATTTTTTCTCTTTCAGCATGTTGCCACAGTTTTATTGTTTTTCTAACACAAAATACTAACTGTTGATATTTTTTCTGAATGACTGAGAAAAAATAAGAGAAAGAAAATGTAAATAAATATTGAAATACAAGAATAATTTTAAAATTTTCCAATTTATAGCTTGTGTTCATTTTACAAATTTTTTTAAATATATTTCAATAAAAACGAATAAAAGATTAAGTAAACAAATAATAAAAAATGACAATAAAATCTTTTATTTGTTTTTTCTCTGACATGCGAAATCCGTACCGCAACCGTAAGGTTGTATTTCTACTCTTGTTATGGTACAATTTTGAATTTTAAATACTTGAAATAAAGTATTCTTGAATCCTAGGAATACCCATTTTCTCGCCAACTGTAAAAGTCAGTCAGCTCTCTTATCTATAAGAAGGCGAAGTATTTAATAGGATTCCATTCCCCAAAATTCCTTTTAACCTTTCTTCTCGGGTATAAAAAGGTCTTCTTACTTTTTTTTTTGTAATTTTTAATGTTATTATAATTTATTATTGCTGCTTTTTTAATATTATTTTATGTTTGCGTTACAATAAATATGTTTATTCAGGTGTAAAATATTTGGATAAAAAAAATTACAGGAAATGTTCAAAAAAATAATTCAGAAATTATATAAGCAGCAAAAAGTATTAATTATCAAAATAAGGACTGTCTAGCAAATGACAGTTGTATAATTAAACATTTGCTTTAACGAGGGTTGCGCAGGAATTAATTAAAATATTAGGAAAGGTATAATAAGAATAGAATTTGGAAAATAAAAAAGAAAAAAATGCTTTGGTTAGCTAGCATAGCTAATATAATAAACAGTTATAATAAATAATTACTAGTGTAGAGAAGTAAATGTTTACAAATAGAATAAAAAAAAATAAAATTTCTGGTAGGAATGCGATTTCTTCTTAATCGTAGTACCTGATTAACCTGAACATTCTTTCACAAAATTAAGAATGTAAAAAATTCCGATTTTGGGATTTTCAATGCCCAATTCGGGAATTCCGAAATCACATTTGGATCAGCAAAATATTAGTTTTGTGGTTCAATATGTGTTGGAAGAACCAACTATACAAGGTGCGACACACTAAGCTCATCAGCTCCGTCACCTATTGCCAATTGACACTGAAAAGCTTAGGCAAGGCGAATTTATAACAGGCATACTCACGGCGAGTTAAGGCCACCTGTTGTTAATTCGCCTTGTTTATGGAGTTTGACATTTAACGTTTACGGCGAAATTAGTGAATTCACCATTGCGACCACCTTGTATTATTTCGCCATGGGATTTAAGCAATGATCCAAATAATATGCGGAAACTTTTAAAGATAAAATATGAAACAGTCAAGCCATAAAACGGCCGTGCAATGGTGGTATGATTTCATGCTTTTGCTTATTTAAAATTAAATGTTCGGCCAAGTAAAAGTATTGAAGAAAAACATCTCTTAATAATTACACAACTTAAGAACTATTAATTCTTTCATCTCTACTGTATTTGTTTTGCCTTTTTGCTTGCACAGTTTCAACGGATAAAAATGTTCACGACAGTCATTTTCATGTTAAAACGGAAATTCCTTTTTGCAAAATGTTTTTAATTTGCTTTATTACTTTTGGCATTTGCTAGTGTTGAGGTGTATTTTAACAAGTAGAACAAAAAAAACTTAAAATGCTTTTATTTAAAAACAAGAGTCCTCTCCATTTTGTACAGCAATGGAGGGTTGTATTTGTACTTAATGAGCACAAAAAAAAACAGGCTGAGATTTTCAATTAAACTTTTTGCAAAAATTGTGTTGTAGTAAATTTGTATTGAATTTACTTGGCCTCATAACAACAAGAGCATTCTATGATTACGCAGTTTGTATGAATGTTTTGTATGCCGAAATGCTTGTGAACATTATCACAGTTAAGAGGATGTTTCTAAAAGTTTATTTCAAAGTGAGTGCAAGTAAAATTTTAATTTATTGTTGAATTCATGTTTAATCAAGTACCAAGGCGAATTAATAACAGGTGCTTTTAACAGCCCAGGTGACTGTTGTGATTTTTCCTACTGTCTTTCTAGTAATTTAGCAGTTGTAAAACGTTCATACAAGTTCAAAAGAGAATGAGAAAAATGTCTGCCCATCAATTTCTACATTGTAAAAGACGACTTTTGACAGCCGAAAACTATTTGTACAAAAGCAAAATGTACATGATTCTATTGCAGTATTGTATCCATTTTCGCCATGATTATACCTGTTATGAATTCGCCTTGATCATGTGGTTTCAGCAGTAGCTGGAAATGTCAAAATCTGTGTCAATTTTTTTATATGAAGAATCACATTTTTAGCACCGGCGAAATAAATGCATTCGTTCATGATTTCGCCATGGTTTAGTTCTATATATTTTTAATTTCATAATGAGAGTAATAATTTTAAAAATGGATTAATAATTTTTAAATAGGAAAAGGAAATTTTCAAAATACGAACAGCAATTTTAAAACATGAGAATATTTAATTTTAAAGTGGAACGACGTGTGAGTAAATATCAAAATAGCAAACAATCATAAAGTAATGGCATAATTATGTCATTGCTCTAATTTTTAAACATTTATAAAAAATCAACAAATCAACACAATAAATTGTGCTATTATTTTAAATTTATCATAAAAAAATTCAGTTAAAGCGGAAAACAAGAACAGTTGCAATTTTTAATCTAAAAACCTAAAAAAGATTTTATTCAAACGTGTTGACGTACGATTTCCAAAAAACTTAAAAGATAGTCTTGTATTTTCTGAAAACCCAAAAGAGGTAACGAACGGAAAATGGAAAAAGGAATTTTAGGTTAATGAAAAAGTTGCCCTGAATCTTCTAAAACTTTTGATTAGTTCGTCAGCATTTCTACAGTATGGTGAACAGTTATACGTATTCTTAACTGCAAGCGATCAATATTAAAAGTTATTTCGTGTTTACTTTCTCACTAGTTAACGCCAGGAACACATCTGAGACGAACGACGAAATTTTGCTCATGAATATGTCATAATATATTTTTTCATACTTAACATATGCAACCCTGTATCGCAGTCTGGCCTAACGCTAAGTCTATACCTGATATAAATTTATCTTGATACGTAGCAAAACGTCGGCAGAGCAGCTGTCATGTTTTTGTTCATATCTACACACTGGGAAGGCACATTTTATTTATTATCATGACAAATCATAATTTGTTATTCGTCGTGAAGGAAGGTTATTATGCACTGCCGGACTTCTGCCAAAGATTTTCTCCTTTATAATAAAGATTTAATAATATGTGGAACAAATCCACACGTATGTTTGTATGAAAAGCTAACAACCGGAACAATAAACGCGAATAATATTTGCCAAAAATATATGAATTACTTTTTGTCCCAATATATTTGTTGAATAAAAAATGTAAATAAAGAGAAATGACATCTAATTGACGTTTATTATCAAGACAAAGTTGTCTGAGGTAGATGCTTGACAAAATTGTCTTAACGTTGCAACAACACTAATAAGAGGAGTCTAAACCTGATAAATTTTTGTCTGACAATGATTTGACTTTTATCAAGAAAAAAATTTATCAGGTATAGACTCAAGGTAACATATGCATATAAATTAAAATTAATATGATTTTTTGAAAAAGGAAAATCTGCTCGCACACAGATGTTCCTCCTTCGAGATAAAGTAATAAACTCTGGTAAACACAAGAGATGCTGTCAGATTATTCTGAAAAAAAGCATAACGTTCAATTACAGGGTTGTGAAAAATAATTTTTTTTGATATTATTTCTAAAAAAATTAAACGAGTTTTAAGACGAGCCTCGTACACTAAAATAAATTTTCGCAAACTTTCGTAGTTTTAAGGATACTTGATAAAATACAACTACAACATTGAAAATTTCATTTTCCTAACCATACATACGGTAGAATAAATGTTGCATTTCGTTCAACCCTTCTCTCCACCGACTTTCTAAAAAAACTACAGAATGTGTTTTTGAGTTCGAATGTGTGTTTGTAATGTTTATAGAATAATTGTGGGAGTGTACCCTGTTTTGTAGTGAAGATGTACTTAGATTTATTACCATTTCTCGCCATTGTTTGTAAAATTTATTAGTTGAAATTCTTTTCGTTAAGACTGTGTTTTCATGTTGTTTCGTAACCATCAACAACCAATTTTAAACTATTCGCCGTTTCAAGTCTCAGCTCACAGTGGGACTTCTTTAAAATATTGTTTAACTCTTTAACTTTATTTTTTGTAGCATCCGAGAGATGTTTGAAAGTTGTGGCTCTTTTTTTAAATTTCCCATAAAGTGCTATTAAGATTGACACTACTCCTGTCAATTATTATCCGTAATCCCTCTCTTACGCCACCATAATATACTACAGCAATAAATAGTCGGCAAAATATAAAAAATAACATCTGTTTACTAATTTTTTTTTTTAAATTTGAATTTTAAATATGGAATGGGTACATAACCACAGCGCCAGGGTATCCCACAAATTTTAAGATATAAATAGTCTATCCAGGAACTGCACATCGACCTATACCGTTGTAGAGTAAGTGATAAATCCTGAACAGGATAATGAAGTATAAATGATTATTATTTTATAGTTATTTTTTTATTTATTTGTTAACACGACCGCCAGTTGAAAAAAAAACGTGCGCATTGCATCTTTGATTATAGCCTCACTTCTTTGAAAAAGGAAAATCTGCTCGCACACAGATGTTCCTCCTTCGAGATGAAGTAATGAACTCTATTTACTAATTTCAAAATTATAATACGTCTGGTAAACACCAGAGACGCTGCCAGATTGTTCTGAAAAAGGCATAAAATAAAAAAAGCGTGTTTTTTAAATAGACGAGTCATAAGTTCAAATCTCAACAGTGACATGAATGTATAGAAAAATAATTCTTATTGAGCAGCGGCGATTAGTGAGTTTTTTAAAGCTGAATTAATGGAATTTATTTTTTTAAGAACAGGTGTTTAAGGTTAGGACAGTTGATGGGATGGTTAAGGCAACAGTATAGTCAAATAAGGAATTCGTTGCGTAAACTTTGATGGATAGGAAATTAACAACATAAAAGTGTATGGATGAGTTATTTCCGGGCCTTGTTGACAAGCAGAATATTATGAGGTCTAAGCCCGCGGGAGCCATAGCAAGTTGGTGTCTGGGTGGTTGCGCTGGCTTAAAATGCATCGTTCCAGTTACGCCGGAGCTATTGTATGTCGTAGATGGCTGCGTAAAGAGCCTGCTTAATAAACATGGTCCTAAGTATTGGAATTTGCACTCAATTAAGAGGTCACAAAGTTATCACATTCTCCTCGTTGTTGAAAAATTTCAAAAAAATATTATTGTTAACTTGACCCATAGTGCGTATATTCAAATCAAATGAAATCGTACTTACTAAATCGCTTTACATTTATGGTTAAATATATCAAGTTGTTTGGTTGTACCCACTTTCCTTGTTAAATTGCATTCGCAAAGTGAAGTGTTTTAAAATTGTTCGCTGTGTTTAAAAGCGGAAGAAATGCATTTGACTGTATGATTTATTACGGTTCAAATGTTTAAGAAAATAATTAACTTGAAAAATGTTAAACCATTTATTTGTTTGTGTCTTTGTAAAATAAGTCTTGTTTAATTTTCCTTCGAATACTTAAAACAATAATTGTTAAAGAGATTTGCAATGAAAATTTATTTTATTTAAAAAAATTTTGCCTAACTTTTATTTAAATAAAATTAAAGCTGACATAAGGTTTTCATGTAAGAACACATGAACACTAATTTAATCACAAATGCCAGATGCATTTATTTTCAAAACCAACAGAACAACTGATATTTGTTTGAAAAAAAAAAAAGAAATACAACAGAAAAATGTGTAACACACACACACACTCTATACCATCACGACGTGATTTTTTTTGAAGTTTTGTTTTTCAATGTAGATAGTCAAAGGCTCTTTATACTACCTAACAGGTGTCAGATTCAAAACATCATAATTATAACTGTCAAACTATCATGTAAATAGTGACATTTCAATAAAAGTTCCAGAATACAAAAGCTAGAATTGATTTTTTTTCTACAAGACCTTGTAATTGTCACAGCATATAAACTAATAGATCTCATGAGAATTAAGATGGGAAAGTTAATTATGCATAATTCATTTTAGAAAATCGCGAATGTTTTAACACCCCTCGTACACAAGTAAAAATTATATATTAATTGCTCTTATTAAGTTTGATCTATTAAAAGACATCTGCCACATTTTAGGCAAGTTTTGTTATCCAATAGCTATTTAAATTGTGCCCATCGCACAGTGGGCAAAAACTATTTTTTTTAGAAACAAATCAGCAATTTCTACACTTTTATGCCCATTGAAACAAAATTCAACAAGCAGAGGAATATCCAAATTCATTTAATCTAAAATAGATGCTGTCTTAAAAAGGGAATGTTTAGTACTTTAAGGAATTCATTCAAAAAATTTTGTTTAAATTTTATATTTTCAAATGAACATTGAATGTTTATTTGTAAAGATATTTAATTAGAACACAAAGGTAAACACAAGTTTAGGTGAATCGCTAAGTTTCCTAATCATGCGTCAAAACTCCCAAAATTAGAAGTTTTAAACTTTTGCACATATTTGGGGATGGAACTATTTTTATGGTTAACTAAAGGCATATAGAGTCTCTTAAGACCGGTTTCGGTTTTTGGAACCCAGCCTTGGGATTTTAGAATAGTTGGACTAAATTTAAAAATTCATAAAAATAGGTCAAGTGCGACGATGCAGCAACTATGATATTTTTTATATATTTTATTATACAGTGGATAAAGAAAAATAAATATAGTTGATTGTTGTTGTTTTTGCTTGAACTTTGATTTTTGTCTTTACTTTTCTTTATAAGTGAGTGGTAGCGAACGAGACGTGCTTTCACCTTCAATAATCAATATCGGTGATTTAAATAATATGTTCGGGAAAGCAGCACGACATTTTTTAAGGTTAATTTATTAAATTTAATATTCCCGGGTTTTTAATTTTTATTTAAATAAAATTTTTTTATATATTCCTTTGGAAGATTTTTTTCTATAAAAAAAATTAGTTTGGTGGCCCATTTTAGGCTAAAATACACAATAATGTAATAATTTTGGATCTTTTAAATTGAAAAGTATATAATAGCTAAGCTTAATTTTTTTTTCCAAAAATTTTTAATTTTGCTCGCCGTAAATCCAAACAAATTTGTTAAAAATTATAGCCAATATTTTGAAAAAAAAAAACTGGATCGGGGTATCGAAAAATCAAACAATTTAATTTGAATATGCTTATAACGCGAAGATTTTTAAACATAAACAATCAGATTAAAGCGCTATTTAGTAGGCCTTTAAGACCATGTATAATTTGTAGAAATCAGACATAATCTGAAGAAACACTAAGTATTAGAAAAATTTACAGGTGCGAGGTACCCAACTATTGCCATCAATGGAAAGTGGATGGTACCCAGCTTCAAAGCTTGAGCTCAAATACGCCTTTGCGGTGCTCATGCATAGCATGATCCGATTGATCATGATTCAAGTTTTGGATTAACCTCATGATTCAAGTTTTGGATTAACCTCTTTACAAGTGGCTAAGTTACTTCCAAAATATTTTAATTCTGCCCCACTGTGCGTGCAGCGTGAGAGTGTTTAAATAAATGTGTTTTTGCTTAAAGAAAAAAAGATTCCATCACTTAATTGATGGTCTATTAAAATGTCATATGTATGGAGTTGTTCTTATTTGTTGCAAAATATAAACTTAATGGAATGGTACAAACATTTGCTTTTGATTATTAATTTAAAGATATCAAGGAATCTCAAATCAGTAGAAATAGAATATGAATTTTAAATGTTATAAAATTAATTAATCCCTGCCTGGTTTATATTACGAAAAGCTTTTGCTGTTTACCGAATTAAGAAAAACAGAAAAATAGAATCGAGGGGTAAGTCAATATGTCAAGTTTTAAAGCAAAAAACGCACTTTAAGATATATCCCTCATTATTTTTCGTTTTCTTCGAACAATCATTTGAATTAGACAACTTTCATTATTTCCACAAAGAATAAAAGGAATATCAAAAATGTGGAGCTGTTATTAAACCCTTCTGCTTTAAATGCAAAAACTAAAAATTTAAAAAAATTAGAGCAAGTTCAAGGAACATGTTCCTTTAAAACCTTCAATATGTAAGTTTTTGTAGGGTTTGCTTGCCATTGTTTTGTTTATTAAAAATTGATTATAAACCGTAAAGTTATTGTCGATATATAGCGACTTATGTGCATTTAAAAGTTGTAGTTTTTAAAATTTGCAAGACCTTAGTACAGTGGGTGAATAATGGCATCGCCTTGATTTTTTTAAATTGAACACTATTTTAAAAATTTCGGATTAGAAAACTAGCAATGTTGAAGTTAAAATTTGTAAAAATGCCAGACATTTACGTTTTCGGATATTAGAGATCGAGGACGAGATTGCAAACATCTTAGTTAAGCGGGTTTATCAAATAACACATAAATATTTGAATATGAAAAGGCTATCACCGTAATTTTTATGCGTTCTTGCTTACTTTTGAACATAAAAGTAAAATTCAACGTGAATAAAGCTAATACAAAATTTGGCTTCCCGAGAATATATTAAACTCCAGATGCCTACTATCCTCCTTGCATTACATTAGGCGCCTTTTGAGTTGAAATGATCGCATGGTAAATCTCTTGCCATCTGTCAGAGCCATAGGGCATACATTTGGATTCCGTTGGATGCCCCTGTAGGCCATCGGTGGCTTGTGAGGTGTAAATACTAAAAGTCTATTGTATTTTTTCAATAGCAACAAAATCAGAACAATCTCTTAGAGGCTCCTTTGTGTTATATGTACCCATTGATATCCTTACAGCTTGGAGTGGCTTTAATTGATTCCTTCTGGCATATATTTACTTTTGCTTGAGTTCAACTGCGTGAGAATCTAATAACAGCCCTCTCTTATCTATTAGACACACACTTAGGGTGATTTATTCTTCTTGTATTCGTTAGTAAAAATGCAGTACAAACTAAAATACCAATAGGACATTGGCCCCGATTGACCCACTACCCACCCAAGTAAAATTTGGCTTTTACCAGTTGCTTTGACTACTGTGGATTTCAATGGCCGCCTGTGGAGTCATTGATTATCCCCTTGAATTTAAATGCCATTTCGTGGAAACATTGGGTGCACCCCAAAGGTCAGATTGACGTTTCCTTCAAACTAAAGCTATAAAAACTCAAAACCATCTAGAAAATAGGCCAAACACATGTAGTTGTAGGTTTTAGACCATACCTCAGCCACATATGGTTCAATTGTGCTGATTTTCAATAGCAGAATTATTATAACTTATAGGCTGCTGTATCTATAGGTCATCTGAGGCTTTTGGAAATCTTATTTTTAGCCGGACACAGACTAACGGCCATCGCTAAAGCGACTTCCGCATCTATAAGGATTGGAGTTACTTCTTGGAAAAATTAAAAAAAATGGAAAAATTAAAGGTAGGCGTGGTGTTTCGCCCGCTGCGTCTAAGGTCATGGACCGATATTGCTTATTTCCAATAGCACATATTTCGACACTATGTCTGATCGATTACCGTATTTTAATCGAATCAAAAATGCTTTTAGTAATGTTGTTGTAATAATGGTTTTATCCGTCAAAAAGAAACCTTATAACTGCATGAGATTCTTTAAATTACATTAAACTATTTTTAGAATTGTGAATAAAAATGTACTTTAAGGTTAAAATTTTAATCTATTAATGTTTTTAAACTTGAATGCCATCACTTTTTAGATTTCATTTTATGCGTTAACACAATTTCATTGCCATTAATAGTCGAAGGAATTTCGAGTACGTAACAAATTCAAAATAAAAAACCATTTGTCTCTTGTGACGTGCAAAACATCATAATTATGAATAAAAATATTATTTTTTTTGCAATTTAATGTGTCCTTGCTTCATTTTGATGGCACTCAAAGTCCTTCACCTAAATTATTATTTTTTTTTAATTTTATTTAAATATTAATTGAAACAAATTTCTTAAGATAATTTTAACCCAAACACAAGTTTATTTGACAAACAAAAGAAAAAAGAAAAAAGTGGATAAAATTATTAAAATTAATCTATTTTTAGAGTCATGTTTTCATTTAGGAAAAAAATCTTTTTTTTTTATTTCATTATCATTCCATGTAAATTCATTTTTTTTAGTTTTATTCAAAACTATTTTTTTAATGTGACCAAAATTTCTTTCAACTTTAAGTTTTCACGTTTCTATTGTAAAGAATCTTTTTTATATTTAAACAAAATGAATAAAAGTTTTTGTTTAAAACTACTTACACTTTATGAATGGACAACAATAGTGACAATACTTTAGAAACTTGGTGTATGAGCAAACAGTCTTTAGTCGATTATAAAGCAACACTTGTTGTTTAACAAACAATACGATGAAGAAGCAACAGGGATTCCTGCAGTAGCAGCAGAAGCATAGAAAAAACCTTTTTCTTGTGTTTTGCTTCTTTCTGCATTTTTCAATATTGTCTAATACATATTCAGCATCATATTCGTAATCATCAGGGATATCAAATGTGGCGATTTATTGCCAAACGTGGCGATTTTCAAACTTATTTTCTGTCAAATTTTTTGTTCAACAACTTGGCGATTTTCTTGACTGTATTTAAATAATACTAGGAACACAGCTGGGACGAGCAAGAAATTTTGCTGAACGCGACGAATTTGTCGGCAAAAGTTCGATGTGTAAGTTCTTTGTATGAAGCCCAATAACGACGAAAAACAAAGCAGTAATTTAACAATTTGTTTTACTGTTTATAAGCTAATAGTAAATAATTATTTAAAAAGTAAAACATTAACAAAAATACGAAAATACGTGCAAAAACAATATTTTTAATAATGCAATAAAAAAAAACTACTGGATGGTCAGTTGGCTTCAACTCCTGAACTCATTGAACTCCGTATGGCGTCATCCCAAGGTTTTTATGCAAAATTCGTCATAGTGATGTCCCCGAAATGTTCAATTGTTGAGAACGACGGTGAATTGATGCTGATGGCGGTTTACTCACACTTTCTGCCACAGCAGCAATATGCTCGGATGTACGCACTGTTTTTGGATTTTCACGCTTTGGTTTATCGATGAGGATCCCAGTTTCTTTCACTTTTTTCACAAGATAACGAACATACGGAGCTGACGGTGCTTCTCTGCTTCCAAAATCCGTACGCAATTTTCGCACACATTTTGCAACATTACCATGATTTTTAAATTAATTTTATTTCCCATCGTTGTTCAAACGTATGCACAACCATATTCGTTCAGTGGAAGGATAAAACTAATTATCTGGCAAATCAGACATGAGCTAAGTGTTACCATTCACGAAAAAAGCACAAGTTGAAAAAAAACGTTAGATGGCGAACCCTGTATAACACCTAATTTATACACTTATTTTAAATGCAATGAAGTCAAAATAAATAAATTATTGAAGTAAAATAACTTTTTACTAAAATACTTCTAAATAAAAGTCAGGGTAAGAAATAGAAATAAATCTATTGCACAGTTCGCCGTTATGGTGAATTTCGACCGACGTCATGATTGTGTGCATTGTTATATAAACAAAATTGTTCTATTTTTGGCGACAAATATTCGTGACTATAAACATTAACGTGCACTACATCTGTCTTAACAAATTTCGATAATAAAAAATTTTCGTATGTTACGAACATTTACGTCAGAGTTGTTATCTAGTAACATCCGTTATTTACTTTGTTATTACAGCAAAGTGAAATATGCATAAACATATGTGAATCAGGGATGGTAAAATTAGTACTAATTTATTTATTATACCCTTCACCACAAAAAGTGGAAACAGGGTATAACTAAATTTGTCATTCCGTTTCTAATTTCCACAAAATCCGTTTCCGACCTTTAATGGTGTATATATTATGAGTTCGTTTGCATAGCGAAGTCAATTGAGCGATGTCCGTCTGTCCGTTGTGTTCCGGTTGAAATCAAATTTGCCGAGGCACTAGATGAGATAGACGAAATTTAAATACGCCAATCGATCAGACATAGTGGCAAAAAAGGTGCTTTTTTTATACTTTTTAATAATTGTTAAGTAAATTCAATTCACATCAATATATTCCAAAGAAAAAGGTGCTAACGAAATGTACAGCATATTACAAATGTTTATATTTTTATCTATACATAAATAAGCAAAGACAAAACTTCGCGATCCTTTTTCTCCTCTGTTTGTCAACCGATTTTGTTTTACTTATTTTTAGATAATGTTAAGTTTAAGTGCACCGTCTTTATCTCATTCACATCGGTTGAATATTTAAAAAATGAAATAAGGAAATAAAAAATGTTCAATAATAAACTTAGTTTAATTTTGAACACTTTACTTTACTTTCTATAAATAGTTTATAGAAAACTTGTACTACTAATCCTTTATTGTTTTATTTTATATAAAGACAAAAAAAAAATTAAAAATAAAAATTTAAAAAAATAAAATAAATAAAATTAATAAAAATAAAATAAATTTTTTTTAAATAAGATAAAATTTTGACCACAAGACAAACTCTAGTTACTTTAAATAGTTAATAGAAAAATTGTACCACTAATCCTTTATTGTTTTATTTGATATAAAGAAACAGAGTACACATGTACTTTTGATAAATTTTTCGGCTATATTTTTTTCAGAATATTTTATAATTAAATAATTAATTAAATACTATTATTTCTGGCAAAAACTAACGAAGTCTTATTTTGGCGATTTTTGAAATTTCAGTGAATTTGACAACTCTGTAAATCGTTCCTACAAACTTTCCTACAAAAACAATCTAAACAAAACACCAGGGTTACAAAAGAAGTTCAATCTCAACAACTTTTTTGTTGTCTCTTCTGTTTCAAACTGGTGTGTTTTTCAAGTGGTTTTTAGTGTTTATGTGAGGGAGTTTGTACAAAAGTCAGCAAATTATTTTTTTTTTAACTTTTAAAATAAATGGGGTAATGAAAAGAATATGTGGTTTTACGTTTTTTTCTATGACGAAGTGAGGACTAGAGAATAATATCTAATTATCACGAATACTTTTGAATGTTTTAAGGTTTGTTTTAAAATTTGAGGTTAAATTTTTTAAAAATACTCTCAAGTTAATTAAAAAAAAACTAATTCAAAGTAGTGAAGTACGCTTTTAACTCAAGATTAGGAAATGATTAGAAATTTATTTAATTGCTTCTTGATGATTTTGATATGTTGGCTGCTCTTTGTCAACTTCCGTGTACAACACTTAAAACTTGAAAAAGGCTTGCTAACTGCGAATAGCTTTCAAAAGCTTTTTAATTTGTGAATAAGCATGTCATTGACAAATTAAAGACTGTTGCGGCTTCTGTAGTCCCATGTTTCTATCACGAGGCATTGGGAAAGGCTAAGAAATGTAATTAAACCAAATAATAGATCAAGATGGGATTTCAACACAATGTACTTGTATGATTGCCCGTAATCCGGGAAGAGATTCTCTTATATCAGCTTTGAATATTTCCGTATTAGTCTTCGGGACGCTTTCAAAATCCTGTTTATTTCCTTTCATGCACCAATTTTTAAATAATCCTTTCTATGAAAATTTGTTTAGATTAAGTAATAAGTCTTGTTTTGTCTGTTATTTTTCATGCCATAGCAGGCCAATGTACAGTCACAAGCCTTGATAATTGATCCTATTTGAAGACCTACTGACAAAACAAATCTTTGCCTTCTAATAACAATTCACTCCACTCCTTGTTATATTTTACTTTTTTGCTGCTATTCAATTTATTGTCTAGTTGAAGTTATTGCTAGTTTAGTTATTTATAGTTACAGAAGGAACTGTTTTAAAGTTTATAGTTTGAAAAAAACTGAGAAAAAGATTCACAGCAGCAATAAAAAAAAAGTTTAATCAACTGTATGACATTTTAATAAAATGTTGTTTCTTTAAAGGACACCTTTCTTAAGTTTTTCATCTACTCCTTATACTTTTTTCTGTTTGTTGTTGTTGTTATTACTTAAAGAAAATATCATTAAGTTTATTTTCGTTGCAATATAATTAAACCTGCCACTCACCTACATACACAAACATACAATGGGATTATTTTCATCGTGTTTGCTGTTTTTTCATTTGGTTTTTGTTTAATTTTTGTCTACATTTTGTTTCAACAAGACTTACGTGCGAGTTTTAATTAAATCTTATTAAGTTGCAGGCAATTTGAAAGGAAGAAGCAATTAAATAGAAATATCGAACTATTAAAAAATGTTATAATTAAAAAAAGTTTAAAGAAGTATAACTTACAGAATAACTAATAAAAATAAAATTGTCCTTCCTGTCATCTTATAGTGTTTATAAATATGAATCTTTTCCAAAGAAAGTATTCTTATATTTACAAAAAAAGATGTTTTCTGTAAGCAAACAAGTTTTTAAGTCAAGTTAAAGAAATTATATTTAAATCGAGTAAAAAAATTCAAAAAAATTTTTAATTTTAGATTAATTTATTATATTTGTTATTGTTTTAATCGTTATTTTGTTATTGTAAAGTTTAAAGGCCTTTCCTGTTATGTTGCAAAATATAGGCCTTATATACGTAGAAGTTAGGTCTCATATGCGGCAGACCTTTTAGGTACAGAAACCCAAAATAATTATGACTAAAATTGTAAGATTTAAATTGTTTCTTTAAAAGTTGTTCTATTTAATCCTCTAGTAAATTTATGTTGATTTATAAATTCTCTAACCTCAACAATTGAAACTTTTTTAATTATCTCGTGGTGCGTATGAGTAATTTTATTATGAAAATAACGCACGTATAATTTTCTGTTACTCATACGCCTTGTGGTTCTGATTAGTGCTTTTAACAAGTTGTGATATTTTAAAATTGTTTCTTACAAAAAATTTACACGCAAAAAAATGGTTAAGGTAACCATAACCTAAGAGCAACATACTAGAATTGTAGTATGTAGTTGCTAGCAAAATATAGTATTGTTAGATTTAATAATAATAAAGTTGATCTTGCAACCATATTGTTGTCTAGCTTAACTATAACATGGTAAAGTATAAACATTTAAATATTAAATAGCTAAATATAAAATGTCATGTTATATGATTGAATGCAATATTTTCCTGATGAAATAGACTTGATATTGTTTACTGTTTCATTTATTAATGATTTGTGACAAAAATTATTTAAAAACATAAATTCACAAAAAACCCATTTATTTGTTTGTTGTATGTGAGCAATATTTATAAGTAGGGCTGCGATTTCCATGCAAATGCATGTTTTTTGTCGGTAGTGTATGAACGATATCGACTAATTATCTTTCCGAATCAATAAATTTGCGTTAAAATGGCATCGATTTGTTTTTACATATTTTTGCATATTTTGGTGAAAATGCATATTTTTGCATATTTTCGTGAAAATTCATATTTTTTGGCATATTTTAAATTTATTAATACATATTTTTGCATATTTTGAAATTTTTAAGTGATTTTTCAAAAAATGTCAAAATAAACCAAAAAATCAGTAAATTCTTTTGATGCTTTACTTAATATACATTAGAAAAAGACGGATGTACTACATAACTTGATATCGCATGCTAACACATTAATTGACATTCAATTTTCAAACACAAACATATATGTATGTAATTTTTCCATTGTTTTGCAACGTATTTTTGAGAAAAACTAGATTCTTCTTAATTTTAACGTGAAGTAATACAATTTTAACATTGAAAACAATAATTTATATGAAATTTGTTCATTAATTGTTAGATATTTAATTGTGAGTATATTTTACAGTTAACGAATTTAACAATGTCTTTAAATCTGATCGTCGAATACATTATTGCAAAGTTTGCAATAAATCCGTGAGTAACGAAAGAAAGTTTTTGCTTTAGCAACACTTAAAAAGTCAAAAACACAAGGAGCTGCTCGAGCGTGTTAAAGAAAAGTCTTCCCAATCGCTGCTTAAATATACAGAGACAACAAATAAGTTTTGTATGGACTTATGTGACGCATTTATTTCCGGTGACATACCACTTAACAAATTAAATATCGAAAATTTAAGATTTTTCTTTAAAACATACATATGTAAATGAGAGTATCCCTTGTCAGTCTACTCTTAGAAAAAATTATTTAGACAAAATATATGGCTCCGAACTAGAAAAGATCTGTTCGTTCTTGAAAAGCAAATAATTATGGGTGTCGATGGACGAAACAACTAATATAGAAGATCGTTACGTTGCATATTTTATTGTCGAAGTTTTTGATATAGATGAAGAAGGTTCCAAAAATAAATTCTTGCTTCACGTTGTGGAATTGGAAAACGCCAACCATGCTACGATAGCTCGAGCTTTCCATGGCTCAATAAGTTTATTGGGTCAAGATTTTGGCAAAAAGCAGATCCTTCTGTTTTTAACCGATGCAGCACCTTACATGGTTAAGGCTGCCAATAGCCTTAAAATATTTTACTCAAAACTGTTACATGTTACCTGCTTGGCACATGGGTTACACCGTGTTGCAGAGGATATTAGAAGCAAATTCAATAATATTGATTTATTAGTTTCATACGGGAAAAAAATATTTTTAAAGGCTCCTTCACGAGTTTCAATTTTTAAAGAAATGTATCCCTTGGTTCCCCTTCCACCGCAGCCAGTATTAACAAAATTGGAACCTAGCTAGATACTATAGAATACTATTCAAAAAAATTTGAGCTATTTATTTATTCGTATACAATTATAAAAGTAAAAGAAATATTAAATTTATGTAACATTAACAGTCAATTAGCATTTGTATCTTCCAATTAGGGTTATATTGGTAAGAGAATAACTAAATTTGAGGGATTTAGTTCACTTAATACTCAAGTCAAATTAGTTGATAATGCAGAAAGTAAAATTAACAATATGAAAGGAAGAACAGCCCGACAAATCAAAACAAAAATTCAAAGCGTTTTGCAAAAAAATGAAGAAGTAAAAAAATTAAACAAATTTCAAATATTTTTGATCTGCAATCATATGTGGGATCTGAAATAGAAAGTGAATATTCAACAAACGAATTGGGTTCTTTCAAGTATACTTCTATAACTTCGGCTGACGTTGAGAGGTCATTTTCTATGTACAAAAGTTTTTTACGTCTGAACAGACAAAGTTTTATTTTTGATAATAAAACAAGTATTTATTTGTTTATACTCGTACAAACAAAAATTTAAATTAGCTATGTATTTAAGTTTTTAAAATCCATATGTATGTTGTAGCTTTAAATAACAATGGACTGAATTTTTTTATTTTTGTTTTGTTTTTAATTAAATTAAAATAAAATTGACTGCATATTTTGTATTTTTTGAGTGCATATTTTGGATTTTTTAGTGCATATTTTAAGCTCATATTTTCGATTTTTTAGTGCATGAAAATCTCAGCCCTATTTATAAGGCTTTGACGCATTGGCTGTTAAAATCATTTAAACAAGAAATATAGTTTATTAGCATAAATAATGTCATCTTATCTTTATACATTCCTAAGTGAATATCCCGTTATGGATATTCGGAACTGACTTCACATTTATCTAAAACTTCTAACACATTAATCTGACATCTGCGGTGATATATTTTGTTTCATAATAGCAATTATTGTTGATGTATTATATGACAGCTTTAATTGAAAACACGTATGCAACTGCCAATTGTGCCTAAAACATAAAAGTAAAGAATTACATTTATTTCAACTATTTTGAAATGTTTTGTTTACCTTTTTATTTGGTCTTATATTTTGTATATTATTTTTTATTACATATTTGGACATGCACTTTTATTATTTTTTATTATATATGATTGTTTATTTGATCTTAACAATTAGTTTTCTTTTCTATTCTTTTCTTCTGTATTTTTTTATTTCTTTCATAGTAAAAAACATTTTCAACTTTAAGCTAACAAAAAAATTACTAAACTGATAGAAAAGTTTTTTTCAAGACCCAGAAGAAAATATTTCTAAACGCAAACATTATTTCGTTTGATTAAAAAATATCATATCATGGTTAATTATATTATATTATTTTGAATAGCTTATAAAGCTATGGTTGTGGTTAGAATTTTCTAAAGTTAAAACCAACCATGTTACACTATTGTGCACATTAACCACAACTATAATTTTTTCTCCGCAACTATACATTGTTACACAGAAGATAATATGGTTATAGAGATCATATCACAACCATGTTATTTCTCTGTAATTTTGAATTGTACTTTTTTCGTCAGGTAACTCCTGTTTTTTAACTCACTGCGGATGGATACATTCATAGATGATAATAAATCACAATGCCTGGAGCATGACAGTTTGAAAAAGAGGAGAAAGATTTCACTTACAACATATCGAGCATTAGCTGCATTAAAAACAAATGTTAGAATCTCAAAATATTGTTTAAGCTTTTACCCATAAATCTACGCGGTTGAAGAAAAAATCGTAGTTTTTTTATAAAATACAATATTTTATAAATAATTTTACACCACTGTATTCCTGTATATTAGTTCTTGCTCAATTTGGAAATTAAAAATTTTCAGTATGAAAAAATTAAATTTCACTCTTAACATGTCTGTATTGCATCTAAAATTGTTGCTGTCCATTAAACATAGCCCAATAAATTATAACTTTTCACCACTAAAAAGGGTGGTGTATTTGTTAAGTAAAATATAATTAAAGGAAAGTAAGTTAAGAGTTGCTGAGCCGTCACGGTGGCTGCTTGTTCGTTAACCAAAAGATCATGATTTCACATTTAAACAGAGCTTTCAGTAAAAAGAGAAATATTTGTTGTTCAGTCTTGAACAATTTATTTTTATACCCTTCACCGAGGCTAACTTGGTTTCACAAAAAAAAAAAAAATAAATATGTCAATCGATATAGTTTCAAAAGAGGTCCATGCCATTCGAAGCAGCAGGCAAAACACCACGCCTACCTCGAATTTTTTTCATGTCATTTGGAACAATAAATTAACTCCAATCAAAAAAATTAATATACAGGGTGATAGAGAATTAAAGGTAAGTAAGAAACATAACGTGATAAAATTGGAGCTCACCCATATTTTCCGAGTTCCGGGCTCTAAAATTTTCAAATTTTTTTAAATATCAATATGAGTATCATTTTAAAGCTTTTGAAGAGAACTTTAACCCATTAAGAGTCGATAGCATTTTTATGTAAAATAATATACACTTTTTTTAAAATTTTTTTATTCTCTGTTTTTTTTTTTTTATTGGAGTTACTTCACTAAGCTGAATTTACATGGTGAAGGGTATATACGATTCGGCATAGCAGAAAATAGCACTCTTACTTGTTTAATACTGTTTTTAAATACTAAGTGCCGTATTCATAAAATAAACTTATATTATTTTATAAATATGGCAATAATTGTCCATCTCTAGTTAAGACTTTGCTTATCTCTGATAAAAGTTTCGTTTTGAGAACTGAAATAAATATGAGATGTTTCAACTAAGTTTAAACTTTTTCGAAACCTTGTAATTTGTTATGCCGATGGAGCCCAATAATTGTATTTTTAATACTAATGTATATCAACTTAAGAATTTGTGTGCAACGCCGCCATCGTTTATTTGCTAAATTACTGGACAATGGTGAACTTGTACCTATTTTGTATAGAACATTGGAGGCACCTGTGCAATCAATTTGTTCCTTAATATTTTTAACAAGATTTCTTGCTGAAAAACTTTCCTTCACAATATATGCACCTTTATTAACTGATCGGCCAACTCTACCAGATAAAGCCTGTGTTTGAATTTTTTTAATTCCAGTTAGGATGCATATAAGTCTAAATAACGCAGGAGTAAAGGCCACATTAGTCTTTACTTTCTGTTGCTGTTCTGTTCCGTGCCGTTCTGCTTTTTAAATAATTGTCATTTGCTTTTCTGTAACAACAATGCAGCTGTTTATAATAAACAAAGAAAACACAATACACAACACAACAAAAGAACTACAATTACAATAACAAAACTAAGTTTGTTTACATTTTGCACTCACACTACCAAACAACTTTAAAGTAACTTAACGTTGAATTCTCTTTTCTACTGATTCGAACGGAACAGAACAGAACGTCAAAGTAATAACAAACCAAACAATACACATTTTCCATTTAACAGAAACTGATCAGCTGATTCGTCACGGAACGGAATTAAAGACTAATTCTGCCTTAACTTGCTGATACGTCTATCATATTTGAAAATAAGGCAACAAACAGTTCATGGCTTAGTCATGCGCATACATGTGTACTCTAGCTTTCGTTAACTGTAATAGTGTTTTATTTCAGTTTTTTTTGCCATCATCTCTTATATAGGCTAAATAATGAAGATAACTTAAGAATAGCACGTATATATATATATTTTTTTTTTCGAACATAAAATACTATAATTATATCCTTGAAGAATGGACATACTTTACGGTTAAAGTAGCATTTACAATATCGGTTTGCAATCGATTTCTGATCTTTGATTTAGCTATATTAAGTTGACTAAAAACTCGTTCCACTTCTGCATTAGACCATGGCATGCATAATAATCGCAAGGCAAGCTCAGCTATCTCTTTGAAAACTTTATTTCCAGCCGAATTTTGATATTCAAAAACTTCGTAACAAAAATATGTAGTATCCATTAGATTATTCCATTTTATATTGAGAGGCTTCCTTTTTTCTTTTTTCTTATAAATATGTTATTTGCTGATAATTTATCAGTTTTTTTCTAAAATATCCCGATTTTCTGGTAATCTAAAATGACAGTTTCCGTTAGTTAGAAAAAGTTTTTATTGGCCTAATTAAAATATATTTTGTTATTTACTTTTGGATTAATTTTTTTAACAGTTTAAAAAAACAAGGCAGGGATTTTTCCATCTCTGCCTTGTTCTATGTATTTATATAAAAGGTTACAAATACATAGTTGAGCTTACTTTGTAACAAACAAAACTTGTTGTCAGCGTTGTCAACTTGGCGCGTTTCGCACCATTTTGGGGAAAATTTCACGTGTTGGTGCGTGGTGCTTTTTTTTATTTTATTTTAATTTCGTTTAAGACGTACCAAATCATAAGCACGAAATGAAACGGTATTGTTGTTGTATTAATTTATGTTGTGTTAAAAAAGAAAAATATCACTGTATGGAATATACTATCCCTTTTATATTTTCATGGTCATTGTTTTTATAGTAAAGGCTGCTGTCGTATCTGTTAAACAGCTTAGCAAAAGCTGAACCGATTTTGAAAATTGTTGGTAATATGATAGATTATGCTTACAGATTGGTCCCGTTTAATAAACAGTTTATAATCTTAAAAACTAAAGGGTGTCCCCATCATATTTTTTACGTGTATTATTAACTGTAAAGGATGATTCTGTAAAATATAAAATGACTGCGTATTGTTATGGCTCCCAATAACAAAAAGTTATACAAAAATAAATCTTAAAATTAAAGGGTGCCCCCATAATTGATGTAAATTTACTTATATGGGCCTATGTTCTGAACCGTTATATACAAACGCTTGTAAATTGTACAGAATGTCGGTTGCTATGGCCGATATAGTAACAAGTATATAAACTAAAGGGTGCGCCTATAGTTCACTTAATTTAAAGTATATGGCCATACTTTTTAACAGTTGTAGACAGACGCTTGAAATTTACAACGAACCTGAATTGTTGAGTCCGCTATAACAACAAGTATAAAATTTGGATTTGGAAGGTAAAGGGTGTGCCATTAGTTGATGTAATTTCAAATTATTCATATTTTTTTTTGCATTAATAAGCCTTTAATAAAATGAATTTTGTAGGGCAATTTTACTTATTAAACTGTATGTATGTAATTATACAGAAATATTTTTTTATGAATGATCGCTGTTTTTTATTTCAAAAGTTGAGTATGAGATATATGAAAAAAATGTATGATCTAGTACAAATTAACACAAACATATTTGTTTATTTTTGTTAAGTTTTATTTTTAATTTTGTTTGTTTGTAAAAACCTTGAACTTTAAGACTGCTTTATTGTTATATTTTTAATACAAAAAAATTACACTTTTTTTGAAAAACTAAATCATTAAAGATTTTAAATAAAAAAGAAATTCTAAAACTTGGTGCGCTTTCTCTTAAATGGTGCGTTTTTTTCTCGACTTTGGTGCGTTTTGAAATATCAAAGTTGACAACACTGCTTGTTGTAGCTTAAAAACGCTAAAAGCCCGCCAACCAAAATTTTTCCAGTTAAAAAAAACACTAGCGGTTTTTTCAAACTTCCTGCTTTTAAGAGCAAAAAACCACCAGATCTAGCGGGAAAACCGCCGTCTTGGCAACACTGACAATATTTTTCCAAACCTGTACGAAGTTCTAGTTAGAGCGACTTTAATCATCTGTATTGTATTAATATGGAAAAATCTGGCAGCGTGTAAACATTAACATATATATGTTATGTTATTCTTTTACTGAGGAACAAACTAGTATTTTTTTCGCTAAAGTTAGATCAATTTTTTTTATTTTTTTAAAACTTATTAATTTAGTGAAGAAACTTTAAAAACATAATGAGAATTCCTTAAAAAAATTATAAATAGAAAAACGATCACTCAACTTTAATATACTCGTCATTCATCCACATAAAAAATAGAAATAAACCAAACTTATGCTCTAAACATATTCGCCACAGCAAGATACACGAACACACGACAGCAAATGACGCTAGCAACATTTGTCGCCTTGTACGCAGCTACATAATTATTTTGAAGGCAGCAGCTACATAATAAAAATACGAATTAACTGTATTTCAGTGATGTTATTTAACCGATTTTTAAAGAAGCAGCTCCGATTTATAATTTAAAAAATGTTTTAACTATTTTGTAAGATGCTATTTAAAGAGTAGAATAATTCGTTTGGATTGTCTTTAATATTGAAAATATATAGAAATATTTCTCAGAAGCAATAATAAGTACAGTAGTGTGTGTCACGTAGTTTCTTGTCCACTAAAATAAAAAATGCTAAAAATAACAGTTTTTGATATCTATTAAAACCAATCGTGTTTTGTATTTACAGATATCCCATACGACAATTGAAATTAATAAATTCAACCAGCAAATACTAAGAACAGAAGTAAATTTTTAACTAAATGTTGTCCACACAAAAAAGGAATTTTAGTTTTATGTACATCTTAATACATTCCTCAGAAATTTTAACAATTATTCTTCATACACTTTCGCCATGTAGTATTTTTAATTCGTCGGTGTGGCATTTCTCGTTTTTTTTTATACAAAATTCGAAAAATATTATTGAAAAGTATGTAAAAAGTGTTAAAATTTTTCTATATACAAAACTAAAATGTGCTGACAACTGTTTAATTACAACTATACCAGTAAAATTGGGTGATTTTACATTGGTTTCTCTATTTTTCTACGAAAAAAAATCCATGTTTGAACTAAGGTTCTAAAGGATCTCTTCACAAAATTTTACTCAAATCTATCCAGCAGCACTTACGTGAGGCAGATAAGAATTCACTAAATAGGTATTTTGTGTTCCAAATCAATTATTGTCTTCACCAGCAACGCTATTTTCCTTAAATATTTCATGTACTGAAATTATCCTGTTACAGTTTTATTATAGATTTACACTTAAATCTTTAAATAAATAATTTTTATTTTATATTTTTATTGTTCTTTTCGTTTTTCATAATAAGAGTTTTTAAGCACTTATTATTTTATACGTCTTATAGTACTGACATCACTAAACTGTTTATTGTCGCCAATGAAAATAGAAATTAGTTTAATTTGACTGCAGCGGCGAACTCAGCCCAGACAACAACCTGCAGCCTTGTTGCCTTGCTGTCAACAAATTAATCATTCTCATATAAACACATGCATTCTAATTCTGAGATTTTGCAGTTGGTAGCTGCTGTCTCGAATGTGTTTAGAGCATTATAGAAGAGTTTTTAACGCATACCGAATTTCGTTTGACGGCTTAATTGTGTGTTGTCTCACACACGCAAATGTATTTTAATACTGACGACAAATATGGGCAACAAAAAATACGCCGTTCGTCTGAAAAGTGTTAGCTGCATTATTTTCATTACTCTTGTTATTTATTTCTAAAAAATATAAATAGTTTTGTGTTTTTAAGTTTAAATCTTCAGGTTGTTATACTCATTTATATTAAAACTCATATATTTTCTTTATTTTATTTTTTAATTCAATTATTTAATTAATTTATTTATTTATTTTATTTATTATTATTATTGATAAATTTTTATTTCACCCCTAAATTATTCTTTTAATTTGCTATTCCACAACTTTGTTGATCCAAACTGTTGGCTTTATTCAGCTTATTAAGTGAATGACCACATTGAACATTTAATTATTATGGATTAATGAGGGCCAATCAGTAAGATGTGATAAATTCCTTAAGTTATTTTAATATACGTCACTAAGTATTTTCACAACTTTTACTCGACTTCTGTAGCGTATAATTTTAGAAAGAGCTTAAGAAAGAGTCTCTGCTTAAATTTGAATTTAAACAGGTTAGAGAGTACTATATCCGCTAAAACTGCTAGTGGAAAAAACTTAATTTTAAGGGGGCCTTATACAAGTCGTGACCTTTGAAATTAGCACAAAGTGTATGCACGTTATAACAAGCACATTATTTTATAATCTATACAGAAATGTCCACGACGTCTCAGTCAAAAATGGCATAATTTCCATGGACATTACTTATGAAAGTGTCATAATGTCTGCACTTAAAACAACAACAGCTTCGCTTGCCAAAGATTTCTTAGATTTTGTGAGCCCAACTCGCTTTTGACCGAAGTATTTTATTTAGAAGATAAAAGTTATTTTAAAATTTTTTAATTTATTTATAATTATTTTCTTTTTCCTTAATTAACGCAGTAACGAAAAAAAAACAAATTAATGTTTTTTTTCCGAAAACACATTGGCTGCATGTAATTCCAAGAAATTGTGGCATTGCACTGCCTCATTTGCTTTGTTTGGATTAACCTTTCAATCCATTGATTTTTAAATCAACAATTATAAATAGCTAGAAAATTTATCAGGATGGCAAGCAAGGAATTGTTTTCGATCGTAAGAACGTTATTTTTACAAACTTATTGCACCACTTTGTGGCTTCACTCTGAATGAAGTAAAAGCAATTTTTAAAATCGAATGAGTAATTTTAAGGATAAAACATTAAAGATCTCAAAAATAGCATCACCTGTTTAGTAGTCCAATCTATCTAGGAAGTCGATAAACCTACGTAAAGAAAAACTTTAATTAAAATCAGTTGGACTTTTAAAAACAACTTGATATTTTTCAAAAGCTTCGTTGTTTCTAAATTAGTAGTGTTTTTTTCAAGATTAATTGATTTCCCCTCGTAACACGGTTTTCAAATAAATTAAAAATTTATTTTAATTTTTTTCCTGAACGCAGTCACATTTGTTCATATTATTTAATTGATTTTATTTGCTGGTTTTAATGTATTTAGTTTTTGTACTTTTTTTATTTGCCCAATAATCAAATGAATTATAAATGACATTGTGGTTCTTAATTTTTATTTTTTAATTTAATGTTATTGAAAATCATTGAATTAAATATAAAATTTGCACTTTTTGATATTTTAGTTTATTTAGAGGATTTTAATTTTTTGAACAACAGCTTAAAATTCCAATTGAAAATTAATATGAATAAAAAAATTTTTGGTTTCATACACCCGACGTTGTCTAGTTGTTATAAAAGCTGATTAGTTGATCTTCTGTGGTTTAAAAGATAAGCGTATATTCCTAAAAGGCACGATTTTCAATTTTATGTATTACTTTTTATGGAACTTAAAAATATAATTAAATTTTTATAAAAAATTTGGAATTTCTAAAAGAAAAATCGGCTTAGCCTAACAACACATAAGAAGCGAACAAGAGAAAATACTTTCGAAACAAATCCGCAATTAAAAAAAAATGTTAATAACAATCAATTGACTCTTAGTGAAAACTAGTGCAAAAATAACAAAATGTCAATAATGCAATTTAAATAGATGAATTTATTTAATTCCACTGAGTGTGTATTTTCGCAGTATTAACAGTAATTTAAAATGTATAAATGTATGAGTGAGTATTAAATTACACTCGTGCCTTTGCTACTGTTCGCAAAAAAAATCAGTTATTTATGAGCATTAGCAGATGCTTGCATATTTATAGGGGCATTCATGTTTACTTTTACAATGAGGTAGTTGCCAGATTTGACGATCTTAAAGTTTTGTTAAATAACGATTCCATTTTATATTTTTATTTCAAGTATGTTTGTTTTCGTTTTTATTAAATCTTTCTCATGCATTATGACTCGGTTTGTAATCTTAACTCTGAAGTAGAAGAATTACGCATAAATCGACATAAAAAAATTTTTGGTTTGTTCAAAAATTTTAGATTTTTAGATTTTTTACTTTATTGATTATAATTCTTATTCAATCAATTTTATTCGATGCTTGGTTATATTCAATTTCTACACAAACTTTGGGTAAAATCCACCGACGAACTTATTAAGCAGTTGCTAAATGGTCATTTTACTATCCATTGTGCTACTTATTTTTTGATGATGGATATTTTGTGAGAATATCACAGCATTAGTTTGTTTTTATAAAATCGATATTTTTTAGTGATCAAAATTGATTAATGTAAAGAACTTTACAAACAAAAAAAAAAAATTATAGTTGAGTTGACAATTTAAGAACAATACGGAAAGCAATTAATAGTCTCCTTTTGTTCGAGGTATAATTTCTACTCTCTTGAGTTAGTTGGTGATTTCCTATGATTAATGCTCACATTCGAGATCAAAATTAACTAATATTTTTAACAATTTGAAAATAATATATCTCGATGAAAAGGAGTCAATGCTTTATTCTCATTAAACACGTTCAAAAAACGATTAAGTAAATAAATGTAAATAAAATGTATGGGCTTGTTAACAAAAAACATGTGTTAACTGGAGTTACCTTGGGAAGTACCTCTCTGTATTTAGTGAAGCTTTATAGATTCTTTTATTAGTTCCATTCATTTAACAGAAAAGAAGGAACGTGAACTTTACACATATATTTCTAGAAATAATAAAGGTTTTCTGGTATTTATAGCCTGCATTGTAGCGACAAGGCGCTTCTAGGCTATGCGCAATTTATCGTGTACTTATTCACCGTGGATCCTAATTGTATGTACATTTGAAAACGGATCTTTAAAAATGTAATGAGTAAACATTTATTATGATTACAGTAGCGCCTACTACCGTTTGTAAGTGCAACAAAACTCCCTTAAGCAAGAAAGAAATATTCATAAGCACAAAATTTGACTTAAATTATCTGCTGGTTTTAGAAATAGCGTAAATGAACGAAGATATACAAATTCTTTTCTTTGGAAGCCTGTAGATCCAATTTAAATCAAATTAGTTTATTATTACCACATTAAATTACGGTTTAGAGGATAAGAGTTGTTACCCTCAAAGTTGTAAAGAGCATATTTTTAAATTACATTTAAGAAGTTGTACCGGTTAGGCGATTTTTATGAGTTTGATCACCAAAAAATAAATAAAAAATTCTATTAGTTACTTATTGCAAATAACCAAATTTTAAACTGACGATTTTTATGCCTTAATACGAATTTTAGGTGGCAACTGTGATTGGCATGCAAAACGTTTGCTCATTAGTATGCAATGCAAATAGAAGATACCTCTGCATATGCTTTGTGTGTGTGTGTGTGTGTGTGTGGAAATGTAAGGAAGTATTATAATTTGAAATAATAACAAGAGTGTTCGATGGGCGTGATAGTAAAACAGTCAACAAAAAAGTAAAGAAAACAAAAAAACTTATTGATCACGTTGTTTAAATCTTAAGTTGTGTAAATAAAAATGTGTTTCGAAATTCACACAAGATTTGAATTAATTAAACACAGTTTCCAATTTTAGAATAAATAATCTTAAAACGGCTTAAGTTCGTATATTAAAATTTTGAATATTTTTATTATTCATTATTATTTGTGTGTTAATTAAAAAAAGAAACAGTTAAAATTAGACACTAGCGGAATGTTATGCTGCACCGCTTCATCTATTTCACCAACTAATTTTCGTAATATAAATTTTGGTACAGGAATTTCACACATAACCCGAAACTGTAGGGCAGCTAAACGACTTCTCTATCGATCTCTTGATTGGATTGGCTTAGAACTTTGACGTTTGGTTAGCAGGAAATTCTTCGCCATTTCGCTTATATCCGGATTAGCACCGTCGCTAATTAATCTATCAAGTCGCCTAAAAATTTCCTCGATAGTTTTATAACCTTAAGGCTATTCCTCTTCCATCTAAACTCTGGCCAAGAACGCTGTTTGCTGTCGTTGAAACAGCTCTAATGCTTTCGAAAGAGCTTTGTTAAGGGAAAAACTTCCCATTTGCATGAGTAGATGCTGTTAAATTAGTCTTTTGCTAAGTGTAACTGGTGTCGTTCGGGATCAAACATTTTTCGCAGAAACAAATACCAATTGGTGTTTCTGTTATTGGAGTCGACTGGTTTACTTCCAATTGGGAAGATTCACTTATTCCTCTGGCATCCATCTTTCTTGGCCGCTCAGATTTCAGAGATTGACCGCTCTCAAGAAGGTTGATGGGGAAACTAAAGGAGGCGAACCATAAGCTTTGGCGGAGGAAAACCCTCTGCTTATAGCTTTAATATATTTTAATTCCCTCTATTGCAGGGCTTGGTTCTTCGTGTACTTGTCTGTGTCTTTAATGATATTTTACACTTGCGGCACACGAACATTGGAAAAAAAAACACTTCATTGACCTCTTTTGCGTCATTGAAGTATTCTGTTTTACTTTGTTTCTCTTTCTTATTGAGCCAGAACCTTAGGCAAATGAAACCTAGCCATACCTTTGCGATCGACATCGCAAGAAGGAAAAAAGCTACATCACCGGAAAATGCCACCTGATGGCTTTTTTATATAAACTTTAAATTGTTTTACTGATTGACTCTTAAATGCAACATTCAATATATGAATGACAAAAAATCTACCGCAAAACATATTTTGCAGCGCCTAAATACATGCTACGAAAAAAATGTCTACTGGGAATTTTTTTAAAATCTCTACACATTTTTACTCTTTAACAAACAACAAAAGTATAAATTTACAAATTCATTGAATTGGTTTAAACAACACAAATTAAACTATCGGAAAAAAAAACAAAACAAAAAATCCATTCTTATAGAGAGAGATTGTAATAAAATACATATTTTTAAAATGACAATTTTGCTGATAACAATTTAATGTGAATTCGTTGTAGTTTGCAAAACAAAAGCAAAAGTTTTTTTTTTCTGTAAAATGATAAAAATCTTGCTCGAAAGCAATAATAATTTACAAACACAATGATTTTAATTTAATAAAATACAAACTTTTATAAAATATATTTAAATTGTTTTTATCTTTTTTTGGCGAATCAAATAAATAATTGGAAACAAAAGAAAAGCACAATAAGTGCAGCTACTGAGAATGTTTTAATAAATTTTAAAAATAAAAATATATTTTAAGGGTGATTTGTGCAAAAAATATTGTTTAACAGAAATTTCATATCTTGCTAAAGTTTTGAATTTTAAGCAAACTTTTAACCTTTTGATAATTGAGCTAGTTTTTTTTTTTGGTCTTTCCTTTTTCCCAAAAAAAAATTGTTTTAAATGGAGCATTTTCTTCCACACAATTTTATAAATAATTTTGTATGGCTCGTTCTTTTTAAACCTCATCCAACACCTTTTAAGGCAGTTTAACATTTCTCTGTCTGTATTTTTATACCCTTCACCACAAAACGTGAAACAAGGGTATATCGAAGTTTGTCATTCAGTATGTAATTTCTACAACATCTATTTCCGACCCCGATCCGATCAGATATATTGTCTAGAAGAGGCAATATAAAACGGAAATAAGTAAGAGTGCTATATTCGGCTATGCCGAATTTTGTATACCCTTCACCATCTGTGTAAATCTAGTTTAGTGAAGTAATTCCAATCAAAAAGGCAAATATGCGTAAGCACTTTAAAAAAATTTTAGTATTCTCTTACATATCTCTTCAAAGGCTTTAAAATGATACCCATATTGATATTTTAACAAATTTGAAACCCCGTAACTCGGAAAATATGGGTGAGTGCCAATTTTTTAACTTGGTGTTTTTTTTTCTTCTTTTTTTTATTCTCTATTGCGCCAGATGTTTATTTTTTTGATTGGAGTTACTTTATTGTTCCAAGTGATTGCTTGACATATTTATTATTATTTTTTTTAGTAAAACACGTACGGACAGACGGAAATCGCTCAATCTACTTCGCTATGCATAAGAAGTCAGAATATATGTACTTTGTGGGGTCGGAAATGGATATTGTAGAAATAACATACAGAATGACAAACTTATATATACCCTTTCTCCACATTTCAAAGAAGAATATATAATATTGCTGAAATAGTTGGAGTTATATGGCCAATAGTTTTTGCTTAAGCAACCATTAACGTAGCTATTGTACTAGTGTAAGATGGTCGATTATTATGCATGCCATGGTCTAATGCAGAAGTGTGACGACTTTTTAGTCAACTTAATATAGCTAAATCTAAGATCAGAAATCGATCGCAAACCGATATTGTAAATGCTATTTTAACCGATAAGTATGTCAAAGATATAACAATAGTATTATGTTCCAAAAAACAAAAAAAACAAAAAAAAAATACGTGCTCTTCTTACGTTATCTTCATCATTTAGCCTATATAGCAAAAAAAAACTGAATTAAACACTATTCCAACCAAACGAAAGATAGAGTTAAAGCGCTTGACTAATCAGTTGCTATCTACACATGTATGCGCATGACTACGCGATGAACTGTTTGTTGCCTTATTTTCAAATATGATAGACGTATCAGCAAGTAACTCCAAAGTTATTTGGAC
The DNA here is from genome assembly GCA_916610165.2 of Gymnosoma rotundatum. Taxonomy (NCBI): domain Eukaryota; kingdom Metazoa; phylum Arthropoda; class Insecta; order Diptera; family Tachinidae; genus Gymnosoma; species Gymnosoma rotundatum. The sequence continues at coordinate 124,220,111 of OU744336.1, read as the reverse complement.
TGATATGCATCCTACCTAGAATTTCGAAACAAATTTAGACACAGGCTTTATCTGTTAGAGTTGGCAGATCAGCTACTAAAGGAGCACATTTTGTGAAGAAAAGTTTTTCCACTTGGACTATCAGCAAGAAATATTGTTAAAAATATTAAGGAACAAATTGATCGCACAGGTGCCTCGCAGCGGTGTTACACACATATTCTTAAGTTAATATACATAAGTATTAAAAATACAATTATCGGGCTCCGTCGGCATAACAAATATTGCTTCGATTACAAGGTTCCGAAAAAATTTTTTAAATTAATTGGAACGTCTAATATTTATTCCAGTTCTCAAAACGAAACTAATATGTAGAGATAAGCAAAATTTTAACTAGAGATGGACAATTATTTCCGCATTCATATAATAATATAAGTTTATTTTATGAATGCAGCGATTAGTATTTAAAAACAGTATTAAAATATAAATTGTTTATAAAATTTTTTTGCAGTTTATGTCAGCGCTTTTTCGACTCAATAGCAGTTTCTAGCGTTCTTTAAAGTTATATCTAGCGGAAATTGCACACTGGTCTCAGAGAAACGAATTGTTTTTATTGCTTCTTCTTTTTAATTTTCTTCCATGCATGGGTACACTGCATTATATTTTCAAATTTTAGCAACAAATTACTTTTTGCTGAAATGAAAATTAGTTTGCATTACCAGTAAATTTTACTTATAACTGAAATTTAATTTACATTACCATTAAAATCCCACTGGCTACTGTATTTTGTGAAAATGTTTATTATTTATTTAACGTAAAAATAATAAATAATTATGTGTGGTATAAATGTTTATTACATTTGTAAATGAAAAGTTTTTTTCTGTTAATGCAAATTAAATTTCAGTAAACTTTACTGATCACTGATTTATTTTTAATAATTAGTCCAAATATATTAGTAATGAAAATTAAACTGCAGTAAGAATTTACTGATTGCCTTAAAATTTTTCAGTAATCAGTAGAAATTTACTGATAATGATAATAAATTGCAGTATTATTAAAATTAAATTTTATTGATGCTTTAGAATGACCATCTTTGTTTCCTTTAAATCTTTAATTTAACAAATTCCACTTATTAAAATTATACTTGACTTACACCAAATAAAATATTTTTTCCGAAATTGAATAAAATTTTAAATTCCCACACCTCCTCCCTGCAAATCCAAAAATAGTTTAAGCAACTGTTTACATGTGCAACTGAATGCGGATTTCCATTTCAACCAACATGTTTTTTCAACATGTGGCCATACTTTAAAGCATCACCAAAAAATGAGAATATGTTGTGTGTGTGTGTGTTCAAATGTACACGCAGAAAAAAAGCTATGAAATGCATTCATTGCACTTAAGAGGAGGAAAGAAAATGAATTTCTTAGTAATTTATTGAATAAAGAATAAGATCGCTTTAACAGAAACCCGTTTTAAATTAACTCTGCAGATAAATAATAAATAGTCAAATGGTTTTAGTAAATTTCGTGATTTAAAAGAAAAATTTGTTATTTCATATAAAATAGAATAAATATTAACGCTACTTTACGCCTGTAAAATGATGCTCCCCAATCATAAACAAAGAATTAGAACAAATAATTCACTACGATTCAAGGGTTACTCTTGGCCATTCCTTAACATTAATGGGTACTGAATATTTTATGTGAGCATGATACTTCTCTGGTCAATATAGAACACATTTTGAGACACACTATTTTCCCGTTTTAACTATTATAGGCGCCCTATTCCTTCTCATCTGCTGTTTTAATATTCAGGCGCTTTACACCACGACTTCCTTTTACTAATCTAGATGCCGAGCTGCTTTTCATTCAATTTAAACCACACTGTTTTAATGACGGAAGAAACAACTTATTCTGACAATACAATTCAACAGTTTTTATGGACAGCATTAGTTGTTAACTTTTGTTGTTGTTGTGTATAACTTAGATGTGCTGTCGAGTTAACATAAAATGTATTTTGCGCCGTTTTTAAAAACATAGGGCCACCATATTCATAGACAAAAATAAATTATACTTTTAGAAAACTGAAGTAGTTTTTACTTCAGAGTCGACTCTTACCTATTCTTCAACAATTTAAAATATACTTTTGGCGTAAACGTCCACTCTAAATTTAAAATTAGCTTAAGCTATTTTTAACTCATTTAACAACACCTTCTGTTTTTTTTTCAAATTAAAAAGTGAATATTTGTCTTTTAAGAGCAGGAGAAATATAATCAGTGTTGCCAGAGAAAGACAGGAAAATGTTACGCTTTTTCTTAAAAAAATATCCATTTTGAAATATTCTTTAAATAAATAGTAATTTTATATAATTTATATAATATATAGTAAAAGGTTTTATTCCATATTTCAGGAAAAATAACAAGGCAATAAATTCATTGACTGAATAAAAACAAAAAGAAAATAAAATAAAGAAAAGGAAAAAAATTATACCGATAATACTCATGAGGATTTTAATTAGGACTCAATACTTATATATCGGTATGGAAAAGCGCATGCTCTCGCTATTCAAGAAAATTAGTTTATATAGGATTTATTTAATAATTCCGTTTTACCTTTTTCTTTAAAAGATTTTTTTTTATATATTTAAAATTACTCCTCTGCTTCTAGACTTTAAAAGATTAAGCTTCGATAGAATTTTCTACACTTATTATTTTAAAAATACCGTTATTAAACACAAATTTGAGCCTTATTTTCTTAAAACAACAACATAAAATTTCTGACAATATTTCTGTAATGTAATCCGACACTTCTTGAAGAATATTTAAAGCAGAGAACTGTAAGAGTGTCTGTTTTTAATACTAAAAGAAAAAAATTTTAATTTTTTACAGTAAAAAAGCGAAGTATGGCATTTAAAAAATACTATAGAATTCAAAATGCTTTTAAAGTTTTATGTTATAAAATATTAAAAAAAAAGATATAGATACTTTAAAAAGGCATTTTGGAACTTTTCATAATATTAATAATATATTTATTAAAGAAATAATTTATCTTAGATTTTGCAATTTTAGCTGATTTAGCCGCTATTTAAAATAAATTGAACTTAGAACTTCAAAGTACGAAGGAACAGAGTTAACTCGGTTAACTTAAAAAATATTATGCTCATTCGAAATTTCAAAAAAAAAAACAAAAATAGAAAATTTCATATATAATTTTTATGAGATTTTTTTTATTATAATTTTTTTAATAAGAATTTTTACTTGTATTTAAAATAATGAAATTTTTACTTGAATTTAAATTAAATTTTAATTTAAATGCTTATGTGCACTATTTTATAATGTTACCAAGTAACAGCAATTTTTCATTAATCAATTTTTTTACGTTTAAGAGATGAAAATTATTTTATAACATAATTCTGCTAAATTTTATTTAAATTAAAATTTTTTTACTTTAATTTAAATACTTTAAATTTATATTATTTGCTTATGTGCAATTCTCATAATAGTACTAACTAACACCGTTTTTTTTATTAAACAACTTTTCTCGTAGTGTAACTTTATATTTCTCACCAATACAAATACATTTTATATTTTGCGCATCACTGAAGTATTACCTAATTCACACAGGCAAATTTTACTTTGCAAAGTTTTGATTTTATGTGAGAGAGAGGGAGAAAGCATGATGAGCAGTACAGACTTTGATGTACTCGCAAAGTTGCTTTGGTTTTCTTTCGTTGCTTATACACAGTTGTATATATTTACATATACATATAAACACCACATACAAAACGTCCAAAAATAAGGAACGATCAAAGAGAAGAAAACAAAAATTTGCAAAAGAAAACTTTCTGTATCTGAACACCAAACAAAGTTTAAAAGAAAATCAACAAAACTTTGTCAAAGTAAAATTTGCTTGTATGAATTCAGTCTATCGTCATCTTAAATGCGGTTGCGGTGTGATCGCCACCGCATTTCTTAAGTGCGAGTATTTACTATACCCATTCCATTTGAGTATAAGTGTCTACCATACTCAAGTAAAATGTTTGCGATGCTGGCTTTACTTTATTCGTACTCATACTCACAACAAACACCAAGAGAGAGATTTTAACGTGTGTAGTGAGAGGAAAATAGAGTTATCAGATCAGAATTATTAAATCAAACACAATATCAAAAGTCGCCAATGTCTAAATTAGCTAACATACATACTTCTATGAAATTATGAAAGTTTATTTAATATATAACAGAAAATAAATTAAATAGAACCCGTAAAATTCGCCATATTTTCATTTATTAAAAACACAACAAAAGTTTCCTAATAACTCAAGAATAGTTCATTGTTTATTATATTACGTTTTTGTTAGGGTTGTTTTTTAAGTCACACAGGAGAGAAATTTAAAAATTCTATTCGTTAAGCAAATAGATTTTTAAAATTAATAAATATGTATAAAAGCAATAATTATATTTAACAAAATAAAATATATAAACTAAAAACTTTATTTTATTTATTATTATTTATGAGGAATTAATATATTACATCAGGGTATATACAGTTTTGTTAAAACTAAAAAATTAAGTAATTTTCCTTTTATTCACGGATTCATTTTATCATTTTGTTTTCCTAAATACCGTTAGTAGCACGTTTATGACAAAAAGGCGCATAAACTGAAAATATTTGTTCATAAAAAACAGCAACAAAATAAGTATACCTGCTTTAAATAGTGTACAAAAGCTATGCCTTTAAGCGGTTTTTATTGCATTTTATTCATTAAATATGTGTTGTATTTCATGAAAACGGTTGTTTTCTGTTTTTCTGTTTATAATGTTTAAGCAATAGATTTGATCAAATTTTGTTTTTTTATTGTTTATAAATAGATTTGCATACAATGCAGTATTTCTCAAAACGGCAGTAAAAAACTTTAATAGGGTAAAAATGTGGCAACGTTGCTTACAAATAAAGAGAACTAAAAAATTCTCACGTACGAGTATAAAAAATACTTAAAATTCTGATTGCGATATTTTTGATACTCGTTTTTACAAGAATGGGTAAAAGAAACAGCGCAACTTTTTATTGCGGTATTTAAAATACTCGAGTATGAAAAGTATAGAGTAAGTTTGCGGTGTACTCATGAGTTGCGGTGTACTCGTGCAGTTCTCTGATTTAAAGACAACTTTCTTCTAAATCGAGGTATTGGTAGAATTGTCAAATATTTCAAGCGGAATAACTTAAGTTGCTAACAATTTTCTCATATTTAAACAGAATGCTTAGTTTTCTGCACGAAATGCAGCTCATATTATTTTACAGTTGAAAAGAATTGTTCGGAGAAACATCTTGCTGTTTCTAAACATGAAGCACGAAACATTTCCTGATTTCTCACGAATTGAACAGAGCAATGTTATTTTTTTGTTTATTTCAAACTAATTTTTTATATTATTTATTTTAATTTTTTTATATTGATTGCATTTGCAGGAAACTTTTGTTATTAATTTTATATTGAGATATTATTAGTTCAAATAATGAAACAAGTACTCTTTCAGTGATTTTACTTATTTTGGCGTCTGTACCAAAAGTTACGAAAATTCGGCCTAATGTAACAAAATTATACATGTTACGTGGAGCCTTTAAAAGTTACAAAAAATATAAAAATGTAACCAAGCGGCAACGTTGGTATACATATTTATTTTACTGACATTTTCAACCGCGCATTTCGAAGGGCTCTTTAAAATTTAGATTAGAACTTGTAGCGATTTCAGCACTAAAACTTTTAGAGCAGTTTATTTGCGCACTTAGTTCAGGAATAGGAATTGAATTGTGACATCTTTTCTGGCCTTAACTTTCTTACGCACGCATTGGGCCTTAAGCTTTAAAATATCCCGCTGGCAGCCTGCAGAAAGCATATCTTTTTGTATTGCTTTTCATCATTTTTTTCTTTTTCCCACCGTATCCAAATACACGAAGAAAGAATTCCTTTTCAGCGGCACACTACTTGGCTTCTCTGTCTCCCACTTTTTTTAAGAGTCTGTAAACAATTATTTCGGCTTTAACAAATTTTTTCAATCGGCTACAAGAGCGTAGTTTTAACTTAGTCATTTTAAACAGAAAATTTATTTCCAAAATGATGAGATTCTATCCCACTGTATACTGTTAAAAACAACAAAACTAAAAATGGCCAATTTTATTTATTTAATATATATTTTTTATTTGTGTTTATTTGCAAATTGTTTGTGTCACTTTTATATCGACCATCATCATCTTCAAGAGCAACAATAGGAACCTTTTAACTGAAGAGCATTTTTTTAATATTCTCTTTGTGTGGCTGTGTATGTGAGTGATTTTTGAATACAAAATGTAAACACTCAAACAAGCAAATTACAAAATAAGAACTTATAAAAAAATCATTGAACGTATGTTTAACATCGCTACAAACAACATTTTCCTAGAATTCAATCAGTTATTTATCCACTCAATCGTTTATTAGCTTAAACTGAATTTAAAACAACATTTAAAACTGCTTGCAGAAAGAAAGAAAAGATTAAAATCATTTGCAAATGAATGCAAAAAAATTAATTTTAGTTTTTTTTATACGAACGAAAAATTAAAAGAGGACGCGGTGGCGGTAGTACAACAATGACATACATAAATATTTCTTTAACAAATACATTAACGAGCAAACAATCACAAATAAACCAAAATATTTATAAATAAACAAACAAACAAATAATAAATTGTTAATAAACTTGCATTTTCAAAAGTTGTAGCGGTGGTGATGATGGTTGTTGAGGTTTTGAATGCAGCACAAATAGTTTTTTTTTTTTTTTGCAAAACATATTTTATTATAAAGAGTAGTTTAGTTTTTGTTTTTATTTTTTCCTTTAGTTGAATTAAGTGCAATCGAGTGTTTGTTTATTTAACAATGCTTTATTGAAATCATTTTTGTAGAAAAAATAAATTCTATGCAAAGCACTATACATTTCAAGAATACTTATAAAGCAATAAATAAAATAAAAATATTGAAATAAATTAGTTAAAATTTTATACATAAAATATGGTTAAAACATTATTCTCCTTAAAAATGTAACATAAGGGCAATTTCGAGCTGTCTTTATAAAACACTAAGGAAAACCTTTTCTTATAGCTTCATAGTCTATATACTTAAGACTTTTTCTAATTTTCTGGAATTATAATGTTCTTTTATTAGTTCTCATGTAAGTGTGTGAATTATTCGGGGTTGTCATGAAATCCAAGTCGGATTTGATAATTATCGTTTTTGAAATCCGACATTGGATTCATTTGGTGTCATGAAAACATGTCGGTTTCGTTATTTTCGATTGAAAATAAAACCAATATTCGAATCTGTTGTTTTCTGTTTTTGCTCTTTTGTTTAAAATTTTAAGTGTATTTTTTTTAAAAAATTTTCCAAATTGTACTAAAATATTGCTAAAAGTTGTGTTTTTAACCGACTTCAAAAAAGGAGTTTCCATAATTCGGCTGAATGTTGCTTTTTTATATTTGTGCCTCCATAACTCAGTCATTTCTGATCCGATTTTAAAAATTTTTAGTGATATGATAGATTATGCTTACAGATTGGTCCCGTTTTAAAAACAGTTCATAAAATTATAAATTAAAGGGTGCACCAATAGTTCATTTAATTAGGTATATGGTCATACTCTAAAACAGTTGTAGAGAGACGATTGAAATTTACAAAGAACCTATATTACTGACTTCTCTATACCAACAAGTACAAAATTTGGATTTCGAAATAAACGGGTGTCCCATTAGTTGACATAATATAGTGGATGTGGCCGGACTTTTGAACCGTTATAGACAGACAGCTGAAATTTACAAGGGACATGTTTTGCTAAGTTCTTAATACTATTGAAGGACATTTGCAACGTTCAAATATACCACCTGTGTTGCAGTTAGCAGCCACGTTACGCTTTTTCGCTGAAGGATCTTATCAGAGGTCTGTTGGCAAGGAATCCAGTATAAGTTTTGGTAGAAGCACTGTATCAACAGTGTTGCACGATGTGCTTGTGGCTATCGAGCGTTACGTTTGCCCGCAGTGGGTAAAAAGTAAAATTAACACTCGTATGTTACTTTTCACTTTTTTATTTACTTACATTTTTGCAAATTATTTAACTGTAATAAATAAAAACAATTAATTAATTAATTCCGTCAGCTGTTAACCTCTTGGTTTACTTCCAATAAAAAAAACGATAATATTGGATTCTATGACACCTAAAACCAATAAAATTTCAAGTTCGAACACAAAACCGATAACTTGGATTTCATGACACCAAAGCGATTTTTTTGTCGGTTTTAAATCCAATTCCAATAAAATTGGATTCCATGACAACCCCGATTAACCCGATTTATAAATTCATGGAGGTGGACAAAGTAAAGCTTTTAAATCCGTTACTTTTAATTGGATCGGAATTTTGATATGCGTTTATTCTGTTTAATAGATTTTAAACTTTAATTTTTGATAAAAAGGACAAAAGTCGACCGACAAAAAAAGTTGCGATGGTTTAATATTCGTTACAATTATTAATTGAATTTGAAACGCCTAATTTTGGCCACCGTAATATTTTTAAGCTCAAAAGCAACAAGGGTAAAGTATATTTACATTAAGTACATGCAAGTCTACAACAAATACAACATTTGTGTAAAATCATGTATTATGTCAAAAAACAGTTCAGAGACGGCAATGTGGGTAACATTTTATAATTTTTCTAACTAAAAAATTAATATTAATTTTACTTAATTATTATAAAAAAATTAAGAGAATGACCTTTTAACGACTATATCAATGTAAATTTAAAAAAGAATTCAATAAAAGGATATTCAATGCAACTTGAGTTGGAAAAGTGTAATTTAAATATTTCGTTTACCATCCCTGATAGAACATAATAAAGCTGTAAACACTTACGCGACAGCAGACTTCACAACTTCACGGCTTCAAATGCTGCTAACTTCAAATGCTGCTCTGAAATCAGCTTCGTAATTATTTTGAAAACAGCAACAACAGCTGTGTACTTTAGCAATACAAATTAAAGGGATACCGCATACATATATTTTATAATAAATAAAATTAAAGTTATTGATAAAAAATGTAATAATATCACGAAAAACTATAAAAACACATAAATTTATTTCCTTATTGTATTTTTGTAATGTTCTTTTATGTTTAATATTAAAAAAAGTTTTTGTTTTTATTTTTTCAAATTATATGTAAAATGGCAACACTATATTTGTTCATTGCTGCCCGTCAAAATAGAAAATAGCCTAAGTTGGCAGCAGCTGCAAATGCTGTCGTGTAGTCGTGCTGCTCTGATGTCGTCAAAATAATCGTTTTCATATAAACACATGTATTTTATTTTTGACAGTTTGCTGTCTGCTGCCTGCTGTCGTCTAAGTGTTTAGGGCTTAAAAATGAAAAGAAACACGTAAAAAACAAGAGAAATGTATAGCAAAATAAAAATAAATGTAAACAAATTTTGACACAAAACTTGATAAACATGTAAACCAATAAAACTATCAGCTGAACTCCTGTATTTACTTGTTATAGATATACTTTGGGTTAAGGCTTTGTTTTATTAAAAACAGCCTTTTGAAATAAAAAATTAAAATTTTTAAAACCCAAAAATTTCTTAATAACTTTATTTTTAATTAAAAAAATTCTATTTTAGTTAAGTTTTATCTTATTTAATTTACTTTACTCGTGCTTGATTCCTGCAAATTAAATATTTCATGATATTCTTATGAAATATTTATTAATTTAAACTAAACTACAAAATGAAATGTATAACTGCGGGAAAAGCATATCCATATGGCCATTTCACTACTGCTCAAATAGCTCATCAATGGATTTTACCCAAATTTTTTATAGAAAACTAGAAAGACTTATATTAAAAGCCAAATTGATTAAATGAGAACTCCATTGAATCAATAAGACAAAAGAGAACAACATAACGACTTTAATTTATTAGCAATGATAACTAACACTCTGCATAATTAAAAAAAATTTATTTTGATTTGATATCTTTTAAAACAAAAAAGTTATAGTAATTTGAAAAATAGAATTTACTAAACAAAATTTAATTTTAGCAAAATATTCGGAAAGTTTATTTTGGATCACCTTGTTTAGTGTGTTAAGGTTGAAACAGAGTTATAAATTTTTCCCTCTCGAGGTTTACTGGTATTTACTTTCAAATGAATAAGAAAACACTTAGACCGGTAACCACAAAAATAAATTATTTTTGGTCGCCTTCTTAAAATATGTGCCACTGTGCGACGTATATGTAAATCTGTTTATAATTTGGTTAAAGTTGTTGCTGACAATCAGAGTTGACATATTGACGTTTGACGATTTTTGTTTTAAAACTTCTTATGTTTTGACGATTATCTGTATCACTCATATTAATATTAATATTAATAAAGTCAATAAATTCATTTGCAGAACAAAATAACATAAAAAAATAATAACATAAATTTTAAAATAATAAATTTCAGGCCCATACTTCTTGTCTAAAAATGCAAAGAAAAAAATATATAATATTTGTAAAATAGTTGGAGTTATAAGGCTCATAGTTTTGAAAGCTTCTGCTTCAGCAACCATTAACGCAGCTATTGTACTTCGGTAAGATGGTCAGTCTTTATAAGTTTCAGTTGGCGAAATATTCTCTCTACACAGCATTTTTTATGATTATTTAAATCATGACTCAATTCTAATATTTTGTAGTTAAAAGGTAATAAATCGGTTTTACCTTTTTTTTAAACCTATTTATCTTATGTGTCATACAAGGAAAAGAGCTTTAATCTGTGATCACTTAAAAAATTAAAAAACTTCGGTTTTTGAAAAAAAAAATTTTTTGGAACCAAAATATTCATTTTTTTTATATAAAAACCTTCAAACCCATTTATCTTGGTAATTATGCGTCCTACTAGAAAATGTGCTTTAATCTGTGATCACATGAAAAATTTTAAAATTATTTTTAACCAAATTTTTATCGAAAAATTCAAGTTTTATATGAAAAACTTTAAACCAATTTCTCTCGTATTTCCATTATTAGAATTTTACAAGAACCTGCTAATGATTATCCTGGTCAGACCTTTTATTCATGTATTACTCCCCGCCCGACATTCATAGGATGTAAACTTTTTTGTTTCGCTAGTTTTTCTATATCTTTTAGACATAGTGTCGAAATAGTGCTATTGTGGCAAAACACCATGTCTACCTTTAATTTTTCCATATTATTTGGAACAACGAAGTAACTCCGTCGGTACTTCTTCATAGCATATTCGCCGGCGAAGTAAAATACTTAATAAAATGGCTATATCTATCTCCTTTCACTATCTGTCTCTCTCTTATCTCTCCCTTTCCTAAAGAATGTAGCACGGTTACAAAAATAACAGTAGGTATTAATGCCTGAAGTGTTACTTCTCTTAAAATACAACAAATAAAAAAATTGGCGCTCGCCCATGTTTTTCGAGTTACGGGCTTTTGAAAGTTTCAAAATTTTTTAAAGTTCAATATGGGTATCATTTAAAAGCTTTTAAAGAGATCTTTAAGTAAATACAAATTTTTTTTTTTGAATTAAGATAAAATTTTATGTAAAATTATATATGTGTAGTATTTAAATTTTTTCTTATTTTTTAATTCTTTTTCATCCCAATATTTGCTTTTTTGATTAGAGTTACTTCACTAAAATAATTATATGTTGAAGGGTATATATGATTCGACGTAGCTGAATATAGCACTCTTACTTGCCTTAGTATTAAATTTATTAAATGTAGATACAATTCTACTTATGCAGCCAAGTGCCGGGAGCAAGCACTGTTATTTAATATTTATGTTAATTAACGTTTTGTTTTCGAAATAACGTAATTAAAATAATACACTATAGTTTTAAGTCCTCTTCAAAAAAGTATATTAAACGAAAATCTTAATACGAAAAAAAGTCTCAATAAAACAGTGATGCGCAAGCCATACCACAATTGTGGAAAAATAATTTACACACATTCTTATTCTCTTTTGTTTAGTCGTTGATTAAACATCGACGAATGCACATGCGCGTGGATGAATGAATTTTTTCTTTTAACACACTGAAAGAAAAAATTTTTATTTTTTTACGAAAAGCGAAGTATGGCATTTCAAAAATACTTTAGGATTGAAAATGCTTTTGGAGGTATGCAATGCCTTATATGTTATAAAACATAAAAAAAAAGAGAGAAGACGCTTTAAAAAGGCATTTTGGAACTGTTCATAATACATTTAATATTAAAGAAATAAAAAAGAATTTATATTAGATCTTGCAATTTTAGCTGATTTAGCCGCTATTTAAAATAAATTGAGTTTAGAACTTCAAAGTACGAAGGAACAAAGTTAACTCGGTTAACTTAAAAAATATTATGCTCATTCGAAATTTAAAAAAAAAAAACATAAAAATAGAAAATTTCATATATAATTTTTATGAGATTTTTTATTATAATTTTTTTAATAAGAATTTTTACTTGTATTTAAAATACTTTAGTTTTTTACTGTTACCAAGTAACATATTTTTTTCACTAAGCAACTTTTCTTACATATAACAAATAAAATATTTACTCGAATTTAAATTAAACTTTAATTTAAATGCTTATGTGCACTATTTTATAATATTACCAAGTAACAGCAATTTATCATTAATCAATTTTTTTACGTTTAAGAGATGAAAATTATTTTATAACATAATTCTGCTAAATTTTGTTTAAACTAAAATTTTTTTATTTAAATTTAAAATACTTTAAATTTATTTTATTTGCTTATGTGCAATTCTTATAATATTTCTAACTAACACCGTTTTTTTATTAAACAACTTTTCTCATAGTGTAACTTTATATTTCTCACCAATACAAATACATTTTTTATTTTGCGCATCACTGCAATAAAACAACTATCTCCAACATAAAATTACTTACAATTTTTCTCTTAACATGGATGAGTACATATTTCATCCGGCACTTCTTTTACATTCAAAAATTGTAAAAACAGTAAAAATTGTTGCATATTTCAAGGCAATAAAACGACAACTTTATTTTGAGCTAATTTATTATATGAGATTTTAATAGCATTTGCAGGAAAGTAATCTTTGTGAATAAAACCGAATTGATATGAAAAACGGTTTTCAGAGAGGTTCTTGCTTCGTTTCTGTACTAAAAGTTATGAAAATTATGCAAATGTATGCAGTTACACGGAGTCTTCAAAAGTTTAAAAAAATTAAAAAAAATTTAAACCAAACGGCATCACTAGTGGCGACATTTTTAGCTAGTTTTTGTAATTTTTCTACGATAACATTGCATTAAAACATGTAAAAGAACTAGATTCAAGTATGTCCAATCTTATATACGCTTCTCCAACTATGTAAATCTAGTTTAGTAAGGTAACTCCAAACAAAAAAGCAAATATTGGGGTGACAGAGAATTAAAAAAAAAGAAAAATTGGTATTGCATTTACATACATAGTATGCATTAAGCATTTAAAAATTATTTTTTTTTTTGTATTTCCTTAAATATCTCTTCAAAAGCTTTAAAATGATACCCATATTGATATTTAAAAATATTTAAATATTTCAGAGCCCCGTAACTCGGAAAATATGGGCGAGCGCCAATTTTTTCACTTGATGTTTTTTTTTTCTTATTTTTTTAATTTTCTATCGCTCAATATATTTATATATGTATTTTTTTTATTGGAGTTACTTTATTGTTCCAAATGACATGAAACAAACAGAGGTAGGCGTGGTGTTTTGCCTGCTGCCTGGAAGGAGATCAACCGATTTCCAATAGCACCTCTTTCGGAAATAGCACCCCTATACACTATAAAAGTTTGCCTTGACTGACAAACGGACATTACTCAATCAACTTCGCTATACATCAGAAGTCGGAAATGGATATTGTAGACATTACACACGGAATGACAAACTTAGATCGTTTTTAATATCGATAACATTGATTTTGGGTTTAAATGTTTTCCAGCTTCAAGCAAACTTTTTCGGTTTTCAATTTTATCATCAATTCTAAAATTTAATTTAATTTAAATAAATTTTTGGGGAACCATAATGGCGCATTTAGTGTTAATTAAACTCAGTGGGGAACACTTCCTTTCAATATATTAATTATGAATTGCCAAAAGTCCTATACGATTTCGATAGCCGTTCTTATTAATTTGGCAGTTTTCTTTTTCTGTAATAATTTCTATTAAAACAAAATTGAAAAATAAATGCAATACAAACTTCTAAATTTTTAATTGGTAGCAATATCATTTAGCATAATGTTCGCAAAAATGAAAAACTATTGTATAACTAACAAATAAAATCAATTTTTTTCTTTGATTGCAGGAAGATTTGTTTGCATCAAACAGAAAATTCAACAGAAAAACTGATTTAAAATTTTTTGTTAGTTACATAGTTTTTCATTTTGGCATTTTATCAGCTCATTCCTACAAAAGATAAGTTAAATGAATTTAATACAAACGAAATGTACATATGTACATGTACATACAAAAACAATGAAAACATTGTAACTTATGAGTGTAAAGGTTTTAGTTTAATAAATGAAATGTGTTCTTAAATTATTTTTATCTTTAAACTTTATGAAATTATTTTAACAAATCATTTACAACTCGTGGTTGAAATTTTTAATTACAAAAATTACTTAAATCGTATACATTGAGTTTATTTTTATACCTTTCACCAAAAAAAAAGTAGAAAAAGGGTGTATCTAAGTGTAAGGCGAAGCAACCCAAGCTCTCGGTGCAATAGATTATTAACACCAATTTTTCTTTCAGATACGTACATATGTGTATCTTATTTCTTTAATTAAATGGCGTTGAAATTCCTATTAGTAAATATACAAATAATTCGACATTAGATTATAAAATTCTTATATAACATTCACTTTACTTTTTTAGTTTAAACACGGAGCAAGCTTCATCGGTCTCTTTATATTCGTGTCACTCATAACCAGACAACCTCTCCTCTTTTCTTTTTTTAATTTTATCTATACCCTAAGCTTGCTTATCGCGCTTGGAAAATATACAATATTATGACAATTATTTAATTTGATTTCGACATACAGATGTCACTTATATACGAGTTAAAACAATTACAAAAAAATACAAATATTCACCGCCATACTTTAGCAGTGGCGGTAACACTAAGTTTGCCATACTGTGTGAATTTCTACAATATCCATTTCCGACCCCATAAAGTAGATGTGTATATTCTGACTTCTTTTGCATAGAGAAGTCGAAGAGCGATATCCGTCAGTCAATCATTCAGATATAGTGTCGAAAGAGGTGCTATTGGAAATCAGCAAGATCGATCGAGGCAGCGGCCAAAACACTACGCCTACCGCTAATTTTTTCATGTCCAATCAAAGAATTAAAAACTAAAAAAAAAAACATCAAGTAAACAAATTTGCGCTCGCCCATATTTTCCTAGTTACGGTCCTCTGAACTTTACAAATTTTTTAAAATATCAATATTGGTGTCATTTAAAAGCTTTAAAGAAATCAAAGATTTTTTAAAAATACTTAACCCATTAAGAACTGATGACATTTTTATGTAAAATTATATATATGCAGTACTTTTTTCTTATTTTAAATTCTCGGTCACCCCAATATTTGTTTTTTTTTCTGTTGGAGTTCCTTTACTAAACTAGATTTACATAGATAATGAGGGAATATGACTTTTATTTTGAAATACGCTAAACGACAAATTAATAATATTCGAAACTTTGTGATCCACGACCATCCAACGACATAGTTTTTGGTAATATTTATATTATATTTATTTCAAAAAGGTATGTACTAAATATATATATATATATATATATATATATATATATATATATATATATATATGTATCATTCACCTTCAACAACAATTTTTCATCTGAAAGAGATCCACGTTTATGGATGTTTAGAATAGAGGCGAAATTAACTTTCTTTCAAATTTTTCATTCAGCCAATGACATGTGTAAACAAAAAAGCTGCGGTGCTTTGTCGACCTAATAATAATTTAATTTCTGTTGTTATATTTAACCGTCGTCTCTGGCGAGCGCTTTCAATTTGAGAATATTGTTACGTTTTACCCTTTTTAGATAACCGGCAAACGTACGGATTCTTTCGATTGCAAATACCACTGTGGCTAAATTCTGTCTTCGAACTTTATGGCTTTCTCTGGCTATACTTCTCGATCCTACCGGTCTTGTGAACCCTTGGTCTCGTATTTACTAAACATGCGTTACCACCACAAACGCAGCCATCCACGCTACACTACTGTGTTACTCCGGCGAGACATGAACTACTCGATGCCTTGTTTAGTAACCTTAACCATCCACAGACATCTCTACTACTCCTTTTATTCAAGCCAGTCATCTCCTTTTAATCCAGTAGCCACAACACACGTCTGCCATACACTGTTGTTATGCTGTTACACTTCCCCGCGCTAACCGCTAGTGCTCTTACTTTTTATTATAAAGGGCTTCTTGACAATTATCTGTTGCTCTTATATTAAGTTGGACGTCTTCACTAAATTATCTGCCATGGCTTTACACAATAATTGCCTTTTGCCCCTCGGGAGGTTTGTACTGCTGTTTATTAATTTAATTGCTTGTAAGAATTATTATCTTTTTCGTTGAACGCTTGCTCGAATGCGGTATCGAACTCAGGACCCTCTGTTTTGCAGTACGCACCTCTACCAACGCAGCCATTGAGGCTGCTCAGCTTTTGTTGGCTAACTTGTGGTTTTGTTATTCCGTAAACACACCATTGGTTGTTGAATTAACTTTATTCACCACACTTATACGGAAACAACTACAGGGGTTGTCAGATTTTATTATTCGTAACAATATTATTTTCAAGCCACGTTTTTGTTAGTACCGAAAGATATAACAACAGTGTAAAATTAACTGGCGGAACAAACTCAATTAATGTAATAGCAATTTAATTTCTATTCTGCCACTAACTGAGAGTTTCAGATCTAAGAATTTCTTGTCTTTGGACTATAGTAGGTGGTATACAAAACTAGAGTAATGCTTGCTGTGTTTTAAATAAAATGCTTACTGCATATTTACTTACAAAATCAATTCAATTTAAATGAGTTTGTAATGAATTGATAATTATTCTATACAGTTCATTTGAATTAATTAAAAACCAATTCAATTCAAATGAATTGGAAATTAATTGCAATTCACTTTGACAAATTCATTTGAAATGAAAACGAATTGAAATTCACTTCTGCCTTCTTCACTTCTGTGTGAAAAGAATTAATTCAAAATATGCTAATTCAGTGCTTGAATGATTCGCGAATTAATTCAAAAATGAATGATTCATTTCCAGCTCTGCCCTCGTGTAGCTCATTTTACGTAAACCGTACAGTATATAGCGCCGTTTTTATCAAACAATTTATCGATCACATTCATATTGGTCTTCTAATCGAAAACCTGATATAAAAATATCAAACGTTAACAGCAGCCCTAAAAAAATATCTTTGGTTAACATTGGCTAAGTTTATTAAATAGAATCGTTAGATTAAATTGAAAACACGGAAATCTTTTAATAAATTTTTTAATTTTCAATAAGAAAAATCAATAATCAATATCGCCGATTTATTAGTTTAATCGGGATAATTAAAAAGAAAATTAGAAAATTTATATTTTTTAGATTTAAGAAATAATTATTTATTAAAGATTTAAATAGTATTTTAGGTAAAAACGAGCATTTCTTTTGACAAGTGTAATAAAATTGTTTTTAAGGTAATTTTTAAACATGTCACGTCTCACATAATATGTAAAAACTAGAAACCAATCAGCAACAATCTCAAAAGCAGGAAATTTCCAATTTAACTTTTTTTTCAAACACTTTCGTACACTGAAATTGCTTGTTGAATTCAGGCACATTTTTTGTGGGAAACTGCAGACAAAGTTTTTATTTTTTTTTATTTTTAATGAGAATTATCTTTAGAATCTTAAGTTAGTTTTCCTTTTTTTCAATTTTTCACTTTTAAGCTTAAATATGTAAATTTACGTATTTAAAAATTGAAATGTCAAAGAAGGGATAAAAAAGTAGAATTGTTTGATAAAAGAAGCACTAAAACTTTTCGTAAAAAGAATATAGTCTTATTGAAAATAGCATTTGGTTATCAATTTGAAGAAAAACAAGATAATTACTTTAATCTTTTTATTTCACATTCATCAATAATGTTCCATCCTTTGAAAATTCAAAGGGCACGATAGGAATATATAGAAAACATGGAGTCTAAATCAGCCGAAAGGTAAAAAGCAATTTAACTTAATAATAAAAAAGTATTATCAATAAGTATTTATGCATTTATTTATGTTTTATATCTTTTTATTTAGAAAATAGAAAGTTTTTCCAAACAGCAAAAGCTAATTGATTACATGTCCTCCACACTGTACTATACATTTTTTTTCGCTATATTATTTAAAACTTATTTTATTTATTAACTCTTTTCTACACTATCACTATTTTTTATATTAGTTGATAATTTATTTCTTTATTTGGACGTTTTGTTTTTATTTGACACTAGTACTGGAATTATTCCAGTAAAAACAGAATCAGTGTTGCATTAAGAACCAGAAACACTTTTTACTCGCAAATCGAAAAACGATGAAATTTTTTGTTTTACTCTTGATGTGAAAACTTTTACGATGCGAGAAATACAGAAACGAGGTACTGGCCTGTTAAGGCCATCTGTTGTTAATTCGCCTTGATGCTATAAACACAATCATGTCCACCGACCATCGACTACAAGATGTCAAATATAGAATACATGCGTGCTTATGAGAATAATTCTTTAAGCCGCTACACGACTACCGACTTAATGGCTACTTTTGTAGCCCGTAGCCAACTTAGGCTAATTTCTATTTTTCTTGGCTACAAAAAACAGATTAGTACTGCCAATACAATAAATGCATGAAACGGTGGTTTTAAAAACGCAATACATCAAATATCGCTATTAAAAACGCTAAAAACTTTTATAGTGACATCATTGAAAAATAATAATCATCTGTTCGTTTGTTTATATTTTTCATTTACTATTTATTTGGCGCATTTTTCATTTACTTTTTAATATTCAAATTTTCCATTTAGTTCGTTTTTCATCAATTTCTAATTTGTTTCATTTATATTTATTTTTTTTGGGGGTTTTTATTGAAATTGGTAATTATATAATCGTCATTTTTACTGTTTATATGTATTTATTATATTGTTAATGTAAATATTTAGTTCAATTTATATGCAAATATGGACGTGGACAATTCATACACTGAAGTCTTTGTTTCCACTATTTAAGCAATAGTACTTATAAAGTTTATAAAATTTTCTTGAGACATTTAAATTTTTTTTTACACAAATTCACTTAAGAAATCAAGTTTGTTTTGTTTTGGTTAAGTTTAATACATATGTATGTCAAAACAGATGTTTATTTTTTGTAGTTAGTGGTCGATAGTCGTTAAAAGAATTAAGTAGCTGGCGACTTGGCTATTTTTGTAGCCAGCTACTTTTGTAGTCGGTAGTCGATGGTCGGTAGCCTTTGATTGTGTTTATAGCATGATTTTAATATATACAGTCACAAAATGAAATGTGATGATGTTTTAGAAAGCGATATGATCTTTACATTATGAAGTTTGCTCCAAAACTCAAATGTGACAGTTTTCAAACATGAAAACATGAAAAGTACAAAAGACATAAAGATGAAACGTATACAGAAAGTAAAGTAGGGATGGGCAACATTTTTGTAATGTGGGCCAGAATTGAAAACAAACAAACTTAAGCGAGCCATTAACATTGGTTTTGTGGGTAAATGAAAATTACGTTTTCATAAAACGGTGGGACCCCGCCCCTTTTTAGAAAAATTAAAAATCGTAATATAGTCTTAACTACTGGACCAATCGTCATCAAATTTTCGCAATACTTTTAATTTTATTTAATAACGAAGGGGGTAGCGAAGCACACTGGGTTCATCTAGTAACATTATAAAAAATTAAAAATAAGTTGTATAATTATGTTGTTACGAAAATAAAATCTGGCAACCCCTGTTGTTGTTTCCCTATGAGCGTGGTTAATAAGTTACTGAACAACCTCGTGGTTGCGTTGGTAGAGATGCTTGCCGTGAAACAGAAGATCGTAAATTCGAGCCCACCTTCGGATATGCGTAAAATGGAAAATAATAATTGTTATAATGCAATTAAAAAAATAAAAAAGCAGCAGTAGAAACCTCTCGAGAAGCAAAAGACAATTATTGTGTGAAGACATGGCAGATAATTTAGTGGAGACGTCTAATTTAATATAAGAGTAAAAGAAAATTGTAAAGACGCCCTTTATAATAAAAAGTAAGCGCAGCATAATAACAATGTGTGGCAGACGAGTGTTGTGGCTTTTATATAAAGGGGATGACTGGCTTGGATAAAAGGGGTAGTGGAGTAGTGTGTGGATGGTTATGGTTACTAAACAAGGCATCGAGTAGTTCACGTCTCGCCTGAGTAATACAGTAGTGTAGCGTGGATAGCTGCGTTTTTAATCATAATGCATGTTTAGTAAATACGAGACCGTAGGATTCACAGGACCGGTAGGATCAAGAAGTATAGCCAGATAAAGCCACAAAGTAAGAGTACAGAATTTATAATGAGCCACAGTAAGTCATATTTGCAATCAAAAGAATCCGTGCGTTTGTGTCTAAAAAGGGAAAAAAACGTGACAATATTAATAAGACACTTCTTGCCACTGCTTTTTTGTGAATAAGGTACTTATGTCTGGCTCAATTTTAGTTACTACTACTACGAAGCTACTTTTTAAATTCTCGTCAGTAATTCGCGATCTATATTTTGATTTAAAAAAAGTCATTTTCGAAAACATTTGTTCACTTTTTATCACGAATTATCAATTTTTGATAATTCCATAAATTTTATTTTAATATCCTTTTTTTCTTGCAGTTCACTTAATTCTAACTTAAAATTTTTGGGGATTTTGGTCACATCTGTTAACAATAATTGAATTGAAAATACATCAAAATAGCATTCTTAACTGCTGAAATCCATTAATCTTTCTTCAAATTCTTTATGCAAAGCAAATAAAATATTAATATATATATTTTTATTTTTCGTAACTATTTGCAACATAACTTTCTTCGTTATGATTTTTAGAGACTATTTTATGTTGTTGTTTAATATCTTCGTTCTAATACAAGACAAAAGATATTTTCGTGGTATTATTTCAGAGAATGGAAACTCAAGTATATATGTCTTAAGCAAGACGTAGTGACAAAGCGGCTTTTTTAGACTTCCTACTTTTATTTTACAAAATGCCTTTTCCACTAATAGAAAATAAACAGTGGTAACCCTGGCTACAACATAAAATTGAGAAGGAAACAAAAAAAAAGTAACAGTGTTAATGAAAGGTGTTTTGATTCAGTTGGTTTTTGTTACAATTTATCTGAGTTGATTTGTAGCTTTTGGTTCTTATGCTTTTTATTGTTTTTTTAAAGAAATTTTCAATAACTTTTTGTATTGCCATACATATTCTAAACTATAAACAATTTTAATGCTACAAAGGAGGATGGCAAAAAAACCAAGCACCTTGAGAGGACAGAGTTTTTTTTTAAGTAACAGCCATACATAAATGGAACTTTTTCTCCGCATAGCTTTTACGCTTAAATGCCATACCTACACTATAGCGTCAACGCTATGTCAAAATTATTAAAACAGGGTTATCAAAAAAAAAAAAAAAAAAATGAAGGCTTTAATCTAGTTTACGGACGCGGCTCAAATGTAAGAAAAAAAAGATGTCTACGGGGTGTAAAATTCAATGCTGAGCAAACAATTTATTACTTTTAAATGATTCCAATAGTGTCTCATTCCGCTATAAAATACTCGATATTTACAATCTTTGGAGGTCCGTAGCTCTGAAACTAAGGGTCAGCGCCAAAATTTTCGTTTGAAATTGCATTTTACTTCCCGCAGACAACTTTATTTTTCATGTTTGAACTGCCTTCGCAAACTAGATTTGTTCGAAAATATATATAACTTTCTTGATAATTTTGAGAAGAACAGTAAGAGTGCTATATTTGGCTACACCGAATCTTATATACCTTTCACCATCTATGTAAATTTAGTTTAGATAAGTAACTGCAATCAAAAAAGCAAATATTGGGGTGACAGAGAATTAAAAATTAAAAAAAGTTTTGGTACTGCATTTTACATAAAAATCTGCTCTTAATGGGTTAAGCATTTTTTTAAAAATTTTAGTATTTCCTTAAAGATCTCTTTAAAAGCTTTAAAATGCTTCCCATATTAATATTTTAAAAAATTAAAAATTTCAGAGCCCAGTAACTCGGAAAATATGGGCGAGCTCCATTTTTTCACTGGATTTTTTCCTTTTTTTTAATTCCTTATCGCCCCTATATTTTTACTTTTTCTAATTGGAGTTTCTTTATTGTTCCAAATGACATGCAAAAGTTAGAGGTAAGCGTGGTGTTTTGCCTGCTGCCTCGAAGGACATGGACGGTTCATGCTCCTTCATCTTCTACGATTACACATTATTTGTATTCCTTTTTCTATATGACTACAGGAGGTTTGAACTGCTGTTCTCCAATTACTTTTCTTTATACTTTAAAGATCTGTTCGGATTTGAACTCATGACACGCGATTTTCGGTTAAGTAACTAAGCAGACAATATAACGTCTTATAATTAGGAGAAAAGCTTAACAAATTATTTACATTTAAATTAAGATTGATTGTATTACATTATTTCTAAAATATTTTAAATTTATATGATTTTATTTCTTTATTTTAAAATCTATTTAATATTCGATTACTTATATTTACTTTGCCAAAAGAGAGAATTTTTTTTACAAAAACCACATGTCAACCACACAGACCAGCACCTGAGTATTAGTTTAGTAAACTAAACATGTCTAAGCATGCTTGTTATTTATTTAGTTTATTTCTTTTTTTTAGAATTTTTTGGTCAGCATATATTTATATTTTTCTGCTTATCCTTTGCCTTTTCCTTATGGTGTTATCGTTATTTGTGCTCAATTTGGCACTGCTTGTATTTGAGTGAGTTGGCGAGTGAGTGTGTTTTATGTGCTATTTTTATTTTTTTTTTTTAATATTGAAAAAATACAGTAAATTACACCAGAACTTAAAAAAGAAAAAATATAAAATAACAGGAATATTTTTAAATCTTAATTTAATAGGGGCAGGGGTACATAACCACAGCGTCAGGGTATCCCACAGGTTTTCAGATAAAAACAGTCTCTCCAGGAACTGCACATCGACCTATACCTTCATATAGGAAGTGGTAAATTCTGAAATATTTATGATTATATACATATATATTTCTTTAATATCCGTCAAAACAACGGCATTTTAATAAAAGCCAGTTGAGAAAAAACGTGCGCGTTGAGTCTTTAATTATAACTTCATTTTTTTGAAAAAGGAAAATCTACTCGCACACAGATGTTCAACCTTCGATATAAAGTTATAAACAATAACAGGAATTTATTAATGTAAACAAATAGGTTATGAAATATACAACTAGATAAAAATCCAGATTTTATAAAAGGTAGCAGCACCGCTATAACAATATAACAATAAAAATAAAAAAAGGCACTGAAGTGTATGGGAAACTTCAAAACACAAATAATTATTGCTCTCTTTTCTTACAAATTTTATTGCGTTTTTAATAAACTTTTTTTAAATTGATTTAAAATTTATACAATTATAAATGAATTAAAATTTACTTTTTTCAAATGTACAAATGTACAAGACGAGTTACAGAGAGAACGACAAAGAAATGCTTTAGGTTGTGTCTGAACTTCGTCTAACCAAATAAATATAAAGATTAGTTGTTTAAATGTATGATGTTTACAATTTACACAACCTAACTTAGATAGATGCGAAGAATGTTATTGAAGGATGTGGCGGTCTAGAAAATGCTACATTTCATTCTACCAATGTCTAGTTTTTCTTGTTTTCTTTGGAAAACGTCTGCATACATTTGTAAATAATTTTGTATAACTAAGCTTGACATTCCGTTTGTAATTTCTACAATATCCAGTCGATTGAGCGATATCCGTCCGTCCGTAAACCCTTCGTCCATAAACCCTTCAACGCTGCTTCGCCTAATGTATTGCCTGCTGCTCGTTTCATTTCGAAAAACAATTCTGAAGGCTTTTTGTCACCAAGCGGTAGTTCAGACAGCAGTCTGATTGGCGTCTTTGTAGCTCACTGTCGCCAAAATCTTCAATGATTCTTCGATTGACGTACTCGAAATAATCTGCTATCGAAATAACCACTATCGTTCATTCGTTTTTAATAAAAAACAAATTGTCGTGTCCAATGCGTTTTTGTCATTCACTAAAATGGCGTGCTTTTTGTTCCTTTCTTTTGGTTAGTTAGTTTTACTTTTCGTCGGGGTCACCAATATGGAGATTGAGCGATAATTAAAAAGCCGAAATGTTGCTTAATATTAAACACGAATTTTATTGAATTAAAATCTATTCATACTTATTGAGAAATATTTAATTTTTTTATATTTTTACCACAGCGGTGTTCATCGTTGAACGTGAGAAAACAAAAAAGAGCGAGCTTAATCGTTTTTACAATAGAGTTGCTAACAGCGTTGCCGCTTTGGTCCAATCGGACCAAACTTGGTAGTTTTTCGTTTTTAAAAAACAGTTTGGTAGTTTGGTTGGTTTGTTGCATTTTTTTAAATTTTTGGTAGGTTTTCCCCCTGTAGCAATTTTTTAGCAATAGTAAATTTTTCACCTTAAAATTTCAGAACATAAAATAAAAAGAAACGTAACTTTGAATTAAATAAACAATTACTTTGAATAGTGTTACCACTGTTTTCAAAAAACTGTTTAGGTGTAATAAAAAACATCTCTGCTTTTTTGCATAGAGATGATCAAAGCTATAACCATCTCTGGTTTAAGAAACGCGAACAATATTATGAAATTGAAATTACCAATATTTTTGAGTGAAGGTTTATTTTCAAGTGTATGTATTGAAAAATTAACAGACAAAATGGAAAAGAAAGTAAACTTTTTTAATTGTAAATATGTACCTATTTATTACATAAATATTTACTAATATTGCGTGTAAAGAAACAGTCAAAAGAAAATTTAGAATCGAATGGTTGAGCGAATTTTATTGGCTCCAGGAAAAGAATGGGTGTTCATCCTGCATAGTATGCTCTAAAACTATTTTAAATCATAACACCCATCTTAAATATCACCAAAAGACAAACTTCCATCTTAACAATTACGAGGAAAAAAACCAAGTGAGTATAACAGAGTTTATATGCAAGAAATGCATTTTAAAATTTTTGGTAGGCTGTGAACGATTTTGGTAGGATTTTTAAAAATTATTGGTAGGAAGTAAATTTCTTGTGTGGCAACGCTGGTTGCTAATCGAGTTCATTTTTTTTTTTTTTTTTGACATTACATAGTTTTGGTTATCGGTTACTTAATTTAAAGTAGGCAGGCCACACGGATACTATTTTAAAGCTTTTGAAGACATCTTTAAGGAAATACCAAAATTTTTTAAAAATGGTTAAGATGTCATTTTTATATAAAATTATGCGTATACAGTACCAATCTTGTTTTTCATTTTTTAATTTTCGCTCACCTCAATATTTGCTTTTTTGATTGGAGTTACTTTACTAAACTATATTTCCATAGATGTTAAAATTCGGAATAGCCGAATACAGCACTCCTACTTGTTTTACATTACATTTACATATTTAAACATTTTGCATGTTAACTATTTTTTGAAAGTTAAGTAAAAACTTGATTAAATGCAGCTTCTTATTTAGTGCAAGTAAAAATTTTGCACTTATTGAGTGAGTGAAGAATTTTTGCACTAACTCTGGGTTTAGTGATAGTGAAAAAATTTTCAGTACCACTAAATTTATTTATTGTTAGTGACGAGGATTACTAAGCTGCAAAAAATATTTTTTGCAAATATTTTTTTTAAAATATTATTTAATGGTAGTGCAATGATCATTTCAATCAAAACTTAGTGCACTTCCCCCAACTATGGTATGTACAGTACTGTTCGAAACCTAAGCAACTTTTCCCTAGTAAATACTTATGATCGTATATGTTCTCTTTAAATAGATTATTGAAAAATTTCCTTTTTATTTATTATTAAACATATAGTTTACATACTAATAATAACAACAAAAAATACATTTTATGTCTTTGGAAGAAAATATAAAACAAAAACAAACTTAATAAATTTTCATTTTGATATATTTGCATGTGCACATTGCTTATTAATAAAAATTGTTTTTCAATTTTTATTTTTAGTTTTTCATTGAATCTTTTAAATACATATGAATGGTTCCCAATGGTATCCCTTATGTAGAAAAATGAAAGAAAAAATAAAAATAGTTACTAAATGTTTGCTGTGTTTTTGTGTAAAACATTTTTGAGTTGTTATTGTCTTCTGTCTAATTGATTCAATGGAGTTCTCATTTAATCAATTTGGCTTTTGATATAAGACTTTCTGTTTTTCTAAACAAAATTTGGGTAAAAATCCACTGATGAGCTATTTGAGCAGTAATACATTTCATTTTGTAGTTTAGTTTAAATTAATAAATATTTCATGAGAATATCATGAAATATTTATATTTCAAGGAATCAAGCACGAATAAAGTAAATTAATTCAACAACAAAAATTTTAGTCCCGTTATTATTGCTATTAAAAAAAGTAATTTTGGTTGATTTTATGCATTTAAGTAGTACCAATTATTTAGACGCGAATACGTTATGGATCAGCTTTTAAGCTAAAGATATTTGGACTTTTTAATAACGGTAAACCCCAAATTGCTATATCAAACCAATTAAATATTAATAAATCAATAGTTTCCCGACTTATAAAAAAGTATAAAGCTACTGGGAAAGTAGAGGAAGTCAATAGCGGTAAGCGACCTCGAAAAACTTCTGAGCGAACAGACCAGAAAATTTTCCGTCTAATTAAAAATTTCGTCGAAAGACATAGTGAATGAGCTGGAACTTCAGATTAGTTCTTCCACAGTAAGAAGACGTTTATTGGAACAAAACTTAAGGAGCTTCATGCCATCTAAAAAGCCTATGCTGACTAAGAAGCATCCATATGGAGAACTGTTTTGTTTAGTGGTGAATCTAAATTTAACTTACTAAATTCAGATGGAGTTTGCCACGTGAGAAGACCAAAAGGAAAGCGGCTACATCCTCGGTACTCAAAAGCCACAATAAAGCATGGGGGTGGGAATGTGATGGCTTGGACTTGTTTTTCGGCAAGTGGTGTTGGTCCCTTTGTAGAAATTCAATCAAAAATGGACCGTTTTGCTTACAGAGACATTTTAGCAACTCACATGCTTAACTATGCTGAGTGGGAAATGCCACTTCGATGTGTGTTTCAACATAACAATAACCCAAAACACTCATCGAAGTTAGTCAAGGATTGGTTATCAGCTAATGGGTTTCAAGTTTTGGATTGGCCACCTCAATCGCCAGGCTAGAATCCCATAGAGAATCTCTTTGGAATTTTAAAACGGAGAGTTGGAACTCGACGCTGTAAAAATAAACAGGAGTTGATGAACTGTCTAAAATCAGAGTGGGAAGTTATACCAACATCTTTTCTATCGAATCTTATTGAATCTATGCCCAAAAGATGCGCTGAGGTCATAAAAAACAAAGGAGATAATAGCAAATATTAAAAGTTGCTTAGGTTTTGAACAGCCAATTTTTAAGTTAATTTTGTTTTTATTTTATCATAACTTCCAAAGAAATGGATTTTAATTTTTGTTGTTATTTTTAGGTTATAGACACATTGTGTAGTAGTAAATAAAAAATATATTTTCTATAAATTTATTTTTATGAGTCTATTTTTACTTAGTGGGAAAAAGTTGCTTAGGTTTCGAACAGTACTGTATATATGTACATATACATACATACGTATAGTACATCAAATTAGTTGTGAACAGATTTCCTTTAACTAATAAATATTTAAATTAAATAGTTCCGTGTTACGAGCTGACTAAAATAAAAAGTTTTTACTAAAACAACCATCAACTTTTATTTGTTTTGCGACCACAAAGAAATCTTAAAAATCATTAAGCTAAAAACGCTTTGTAAACATTACGTATATACAAACATACAAACACAATACTCAAGTAATACTTACTATCTACATACGTATTTGTCTTTTCCTAAGCTTGTGCTTTGATAAAATCACATATGTATGTATGTATGTACATTTTTGTTTATGAGTTTATAAAATCTTAAGTATTTGTTTAAGTATAAAATGATTCTTTTTAAAACCATTGAGGTCATTTAAAGTAGTTTTTTTGAAAAGAAGAAAAGCTCAAGATGAAATGTATATTTGTTTTGGTAGAAACATGTGTAACTTTTGTATGTATTTTCTTTTATCATTTATTTTTATACCCTTCACCAGAAAAAGTGGAAAAAGGTTATAATTAAGTTTGTCACTCCGTTAGTAATTTCTACAATATCCATTTCCGACCCCATAAAGTATATGTGTATCTTCTGACTTTTTATGTATAGCGAAGTCGATTGAGCGATTTCCGTCTATCCGTCCGTGTTAGTGTTGGAAACAACTTTGCCGAGGCACTAGATCAGCTACAGAAATAATAATAATTAAATATGCCAATCGATCACATGTAGTGTCAAAAGAGGTGCTATTGGAAATCAGCAAGATAGGTCTATCTCCTTAGACGCAGCGGCTAAAACACCACGCCTACCTTTAATATTTTCATATCATTTGGAACAATGAAGTTACTCCAATCAAGAAAATAAATACATGGGGCGATAGAGAATTAAAAAATAAGAAAAAATATTAAGTAAAAAAATTGGCACTCGCCTATATTTTCCGAGTTACGGGCGTATGAAATTTTAAAGTTTTGTAAAGTATCAATATGGGTATCATTTTAAAGCTTTTGCAAGCAACACAAAGTTTTTATGTAAAAATATATACATATATGTATGTACATCTACTCATACTTATAGTGGGATACAGAGAAAATATTATGTTGCCATTTTTTGTAATGGAAATTACAGACCTTAGTTTAATTTTGAGAGCTTACAGTTAACATAGGTACTAATAATACTATACTACTAATAACAAAAACAAAAAACCATACAGTCATTGCATTCAAATATTGCAATATTTGCCATTTTGTATTGCACTTCTAAAGTCGAAGCTTTTTCTTGTTAAAGAAATTGCAAATATGTTCTTGGTTGATTTTCCTTTGATGACAAACAGAGTTTAAAGACATCGCGGTATATTTTCCACCAAATTTTTACAGAAATCGCGTTCAGTATTGTACCACTCCTCTGTTACTGCTTCCTTCAATGCGACAATACTTTTTGGCCTCCGTTTAGATACTCTTCTTTATAAATCTGCCCACACATGTTCAATAACATTGAAATCTGGAGAATGGGGAGGACTCTCCATCACTTTTGGGCGACTATATATGTTTGGGATCACTGTCTTGGTAAAACACGAAGTTGTGTTTTATGCCTAAGCATTCGGCACTTTCCCCAACGATTTCTTTTCAAAAGATTTAATTTTCCTAGTTTCGCCGCTGATATACAAACCCATATCACAAGAGAACCACCAGAATATTTGACTGTTTTTTAAAGTTCTTGTCTTGAAATTCATTACGAGGTTTTTTCAAGCGAATCTTTTTTCGTCAGGTCCAAAGAGGTTTCTCTTTATTTCGTCTGTAAAAATAAGCTAAGAAGATAATATAAGCATTGGAAAAATTCGGTAAAACTTACAACAATAGTACTTATCTTTGACCAGGTAACACTTTTATTTGCATGCTCTGGAGCGGAAGAGAATTTCAATTTTAGATTTTTTTCTGCGGCAAGACCTTCCATGTAAACTATTACTGCTAAAGATTCGGCGGACAGTTTCAACACTTACAGTTACATTTTTAAAATTAAATTAAACAACAGGAATTTTTTATTATAATTACTCGTATTAATTTTCAAAAAGAAATCTTTTTTCGTGCTATTTTCTATTATCCCGATTAATTATATTAATAACCGATATTGATTATTGAGGGTGAAAGCACGTCTCGATGGCCATTTCGCTACCGCTTACTTAGCTCATCAGGAAACTTCTCACAAACATTTTAAATAAACTAAAGTTACATTTTTTTATTTCATACAATTTGCATTTTATGTCATTTGCTGACAAAAGGATCGTCCTAGATTAACTTCAAACAATACCGCTTATCACGGTCGAACAATTTTCACCTCTTTGCACATTTTGTTTTTTATTTTGGACACTATTATTAGCTTTATAATGGTAATTAAAAAATAAACTGTCCCACTTTAAATATGAATATTGTCTTGCAACATAAATTAACAAAAAAGCAAATATTTTCATATTCGCGCTATAAAAAAGCTAGTGCTTCCGACTTTGGAACAGCTTAGTTATAATTTATGAAATAAAAGAAAATTGAAAAATGTTTGGGTATATTTATGTAAATTAAAAATATTTTACGTAAATAAAAATTATTTTATGTAAATTAAAAATATTTTACGTAAAAGATTTAAATTTAATAATTATTGTTGTGTTCCACTTTGACTGTGAGTAACTGTATGTACACACACGTTTATGAGTTTATAAAATCTTAAGTATTTGTTTAAGTATAAAATGATTCTTTTTAAAACCATTGAGGTCATTTAAAGCAGTTCTTTTGAAAAGAAGAAAAGCTCGAGATGAAAAGTATATTTGTTTTGGTAGAAACATGTGTAACTTTTGTATTTATTTTTTTTTTGTGCTTTAGTGTTTAACTAAGAAACATGCATTGACATGCTTTTGTTAAGTAAACAAAACTTAAATAAATAAATATGTTAGTCAAGTATAAAAATGTACCTGCTAGTATTATATTGCTTACATTTTTTGTTACAGCTTTTTTTTAATTTCAAATTATATACACATACATACGCACAAATGTATGTACAGTCAAGGACTAAAGTCTTCATACATACCCAAAATTTCATATATTCGCCAAATAAAAAGTGCAAAAAAATAATATTGTGTATCAGAGATATTTAATTCCGTTTTAATTATGAAACAAAAACCAGCATTTTCATTCAACTCAAAAAATAACGATAAATCCAGAAAAAACTAATTATAAAGATGGACAAAAGTGTTCATACATAACAGAAAAACATTTTGACTTCCAAAAAGTAGTTAGTTTTAGATTAATTTTTAAAGCGTCAATATTTTTTTGGCCCACCGTTAGTAACAATCACTGCCTGCAGATGTCTCGGCATTGAAGCGACACAATTTTCGGTCATGTCAGGAGTAATTTTGGACCAGCACTTTTGTAATGCTTCTTTTAACGTTTCTCTGTTGGTAACACTAACATAACCGATTTTCCGCTTTAAAATATCATAAACGTGCTCAATCGGGTTTAGGTCCGGTGATTGTGGAGGCGATTTCAACTGCCTTGGTGCATGAGAAATCAGGCAATCTCTCACAACGTTCGCTGTATGTTTGGGATCATTGTCTTGTTGTAAGATCCAACCCTGGCCAAAACCCAACATATCAGGTGATGTCTGCAAAATGCATTCTAAAAGCTGATTATTATAGTATCAGTACATAATACCATCAATAAACAGCAACCGACCAACTCCAGATGCAACAATGGAGTCTCAAACCTTTACGTTGCCACCATTATGTTTCACTGTGGGCACAATATTCTTTCGCTCAAGTGCTGTATTTTTTTACGCCAAACTTCCGCGCCCGTCATTTCAAACAAGTTAATCTTGCTTTCATCCGTAAACAATATCTTTTTGCAAAAATCTGCACCTTTGTTAATGTGTGTTTTTGCAAATTCAAGGCGAAGTCTTCGATTATTTTCAGATATCAAAGACTTGCTGCGGGGAACTCTGCTTGCATACCCTTTAGCTCGTAACACTCTTTGAACCGTTTTTGGATGAACTTTCTTATCCGTAATATTTTCGATCTTTTCTGCTAGTTTAGGCCCTGGTATTCTCGGATTTGTTGCCACTTCTCTTAAAATAAAACTGACATCTCGCCTAGAGAGCTTCTTCGGTCGTCCAGATCTTGGCTTAATCTCTACGTAACCATTTTTTTTTTTGTACTTTTTGATTATGTATTGGACAGTAGCAAAAGGTATTTTAAAATTTTTGCTAATTTCGCGAAAAGATTTTCCTGCTTTACACTCTTAAACAATAAGATCTTTTACATCGATGCCACTTTCTTTACGCTTACTCATCTTGACAATTGTAAACTATTTTAATACAAAAATACCCAAAAAGATAGTTCAACAGATACGATGGCCCACTTCGATTGCAAGAAACTAACCGTATTTGAATAATTACAGGATGCAAATTATGATTAAAACAGAAGAGACTACATTGTATGAACACTTTTGTCCATCTTTGCAGTTTGTTTTTTCTGTATTTATCGTTATTTTTTGAGTTGAATGAAAATGTTTGTTTTTGCATTAAAATATTGCAATATTTGCCATTTTGTATTGCACTTCTAAAGTCGAAGCTTTTTCTTGTTAAATAAATTTCAAATATGTTCTTGGTTGATTTTCCTTTGATGACAAATAGAGCTTAAAGACGTCGCGGTATACTTTCCAACAAATGTTTACAAAAATCAGGTTCAGTATTGTACCACTCTCCTGTTACTGCTTCCTTCAATGCGGATATACTTTTTGGCCTCCGATTAGATACTCTTGTTTATAAATCTGCCCACATATGTTTAATAACATTGAAATCTGCAGTCTGGGAGGACTCTCCATCACTTTTGGGCAATTATATATGTTTGGGATCACTGTCTTAGTAAAACACGAAGTTGTCTTTTATGCATAAGCATTCGCCACTTTCCTCAATGATTTCTTTTCAAAAGATTTATTTTTCCTAGTTTTGGCGCTGATATATAATCCCATATCACAAGAGAACCACCACAATATTTGACTGTTTTTTAAAGTTCTAGTCTAGAAATTCATTACGAGGTTTTTTCAAGCGAATCTTTTTCCGTCAGGTCCAAAGAGGTTTCTCTTTGTTTCGTCTGTAAAAATAAGCTAAGAAGATAATATAAGCATTGGAAAAATTCGATAAAACTTAAAACAATAGTACTTATCTTTGACCAGTTAACACTTTTATTTGCATGTTCTTGAGCGAAAGCGAATTTCAGTTTTAGATTTTTTTCTGCGGCAAGACCTTCCATGTAAACTTTGACTTCTAAAGATTCAGCGGACAGTTTCAGCACTAACAGTTACATTTTTTAAATTAAATTAAACAACGGGAATTTTTTATTATAATTATTAATTTTAAAAAAGAAATCTTTTCTCGTGCTATTTTCTATTATCCCGATTAATTATTTAAATCACTGATATTGATTATTGAGGGCGAAAGCACGTCTCGATGGCCATTTTGCTACCGCTTACTTAGCTCATCAGGAAACTTCTCACAAACATTTTAAATAAACTAAAGTTACATTTTTTTATTTCATACAATTTGTATTTTATGTCCAATTCCTTTAGATCATTTTTCATTGAAAACTCGTGATGTCTTATGTTTTTTTCCAAAATGGACCATAGATTATTAATGACATTGAGGCTTGGTGACTAAGGTGGCGTAGTCATCAAGTGAGGGCAGTTATAAATTGACAAAGACCTTACAATTACCGATCGTTATCGAAAGTTTGGTCTTAAATTCAGATTCTCTGCACTCTGCAACAAATTGTCCTTTAAAATTTGAAGATACTTATTTTTGTCCATGGTTGTTTCAATAAACTCTTTACTCCTCGTACCTGCAATCGACGTTGGCATTTTTATTAAAAGATACCAATTTGTTTTTTTAATTCCTACTGGTTTTATTTTGCATAATTTGATCTTTTAAGTCTTGTAAAAGATCAAATTATGCAGTGCATAAAACAAACTGTGAGCCACTGTACATTAAACCGAAATCTACTAGATTTGATTTGAAATCTCTTTCAAAATCCAGTCCAATTATATTGTACTTTTTTGACATACATATTAACAAAAAATCAAAAAAATGAGTGTTGAAAAAATTTTATTACATTATATTTATAATTTACACATCATTCATTTTTTACTTTTGTTTATATCGTCATTTTATTAATATTTTATGAAAAACTTTGTATTCGTTTTATAAATTTTCTTTTTTGTTTAAAAAATACGCATTTAGGTAATTTTCATTGAAATTTAAGTTGTATTTAAATACAGTTTTAGTTTTTCAGTCATCTGTGTTCGTTCTTATTTAAGTATGATTAAATATGGCAGCGCTACGAAATATTAAAAAAATTATAAATATTTTTTAAAAAACAGCTGCTAACAAACACAATGAAATGCAAATTTTGTTAAAAATATTTGAAATCTATTCACATTCTAAACTTAAGCTATGTACAGACGGTTGTCAGATCTTACAATATTGTCAGACCTAACAATGTACTGACAATGACAGGGCAAATAAAAATTGTAAACACAATTTAATTGTCAGTTCACACGATTGCAAGGCATTTGTCAGAAAACTGACAATTCCATTGTAAGAAAATTATCTGACAATAAATTTTTCTGACAACATTGTCAGACTACAAATTGGTAGTTCACACGGTAGTAAGAATTGCCAAGTGTCAGAATTAAAAAATTGAAAAGAAATATTTTTTAAATTTATTTTAATGTAAATTATTTTAAAAGGTATAAATTAATATTATAAATTTTTATCGAAACAATTAGATATTAATCAAAACGAAGAAACTGCAACGATTCTAACATCTTACATTTTTAGCGAGGATCAAAAGAAATAATTTTGCAAAAAACCGACTTCAAAACAGATTTTAGCTATTTGTATAAAAAGGTTCATAAGTTTGGCCACATACATCAACTATTGGGACACTTTGTCAAGTGTTTGTATAAACCGGTTCAAAAGATAGGGCTAATACATGTAAAATTACATCAGGTATGAGCACACCCTTTAATTTATGAATTCAAATGGTATACTTGCTCTTTTAGCTGACTTATCAGTACAAGTTCCCTGTAAATTTCAGTTGTCTATCTATATCCGTTCAAAGTTTTGGTCACATACACCAAATTACATCAATTATTGGAATACTCTTAAATTTCTAAATCCAAATTTTATTCTTGCGAATATAGAGGACTTAGCAATACAGGTTCTTTGTAAATATTATTGGTCTTTTTAAAACCATCATATATGTTCATAAAATAAAATGATCTATATTGAGTATTTATACTTGTTATTACAAAGGTAATAGCTATCTACATTCTGTCTAATTTTCAAGCGTTTGTTTATGACGGTTCAAAAGATAGGACCATGTAAGTCAACTTAAATGAAATATGTCAGTCACTACAATACTTGTTCCGTATTTGAGTTTCAACTATTCGAGCTTTGTTCCTAAAGAGCTATATGCCATTTTCAAAGTGATTGAAAAAGGCAAGTTTTTTCCAACCATTAAAATCATCCCGTGATATACCGTCGCTGCCCATTTTTTTAACTTTCTTTTTTCTGTTTTAATTTTAAGTTTATTTTTATTTTAAGTTTTTTTAAAGCACTTTTTCACTTGTTTTCATTTAATTTTATCTGACAATGATATCGTTGTCAGATGTTTAAAATTTTCAACATATTACAATTTATTTTATACTGACAATGCCTGACATTGTTCTGACAATGCAAATAAATGCGTTCACACTATTGTAAGATATCTAACAATTTATTGTCAGGTAGAAGTCTGACAATTTTCTGACAATGGTTTTTCTGACAATATTGTAAGTTCACACTATTGTTAGGCGTTTTCTGTATATTTTTCTGACAATATTGTAAGCTCTGACAACCGTCTGTACATAGCTTTATTTTATTTATTTATTTAACCTTTCAATTAACACAAATTATTGAAATTAACAAATGTAAGCAAAACATATAATTTTGTTCGCAATCAATCACTAGAAATGTTTACTTTTGCTTAATTTTGCGAAACAACAACAACATCCAAAACGACATAACGATATGATGAATCTGTATTATTTAAATGTTTTGTATTTGAAATTTGTTAACAATCAACTGGATTTTGCTTAAAATCTTATTAGTACTAGATTTCGGTAAAATGTAAATGCACTATAGTTAATATTTTCAGTTAAGGTAGGTGCAAACAAATTTCTAAAGAAGAAGAAGAAGACATGCCAAGAATAACTGTGATAATTTGAAAGAAATGTATATAAAATTGCAATTCGTTTTTATGTGGACATAATTTAGTTCTTATAAGTTGCTGTTGAAGTACTTTTACAGTTTCACATCCTACAATAATTTTAATTGTCTATGCTTACAAGTAAAAGGTTTCTTGCATAAGACACCTAATAATTATCAACACTACAGGGTCTGCCATCTAACGGTTTTTTCAGCTAGTGCTTATTTCGTGAATGATAACACTTAGCTCATGTCTGATTTGACAGATAATTAGTTTTATCCTTCCGCTGAACGAATATGGTTGTGTATACGCTTGAACAACACTGGGAAATATTGCGACATTACTTTGATCCTGAGCCTGCGATCGACTTACAGAAGATACCGATTTTGCCAAAAAAAAAAGTCATCATTTCAAGTGAAGCTCATTTTGATCTTGGCGGGTATGTAAACAAGCAGAATTGTCGCACCCAAAGAGTCACTGTTTGGTGCAGATTTTGGTCCAGAGGCATAATTGGGCCATTATGAGCAAGAAGTGGCCGTTACAGTTAATGGCGATCGTTTTCAGGCCATGTTGAATGAATTTTTGTTCACAAAAATTGAAGAGGAGGATATTGGTAACATTTGTTTTCAACAGGACGGCGCTACGTGCCACAAAGCCGAAACTACACTGGATTTTTTTACAAACCCGTTAAGCCAAAAATAGGCCTCATCGCTGAACACAATCTTTGATAAATAGAGGTGATGACAGATTTCCGAAGTAAATTGAGATAATTTGGTAGCATTTTAAAGGCGTCAATCCGTTCATGACGATTTCTCAGAGTATACTTATGATAAATGTCAAAAAGTGAGCGCATTATGGTAGTTTGCTTAACAGATAACCATTTCGTAAGATCTATCGGGTTTAAAAAAAAACACCCATTCTATTATTTTATTTTAATTTATAAAATATCATGAATTTTTAAGATGCAGCACATCTTTCGTGTAAAATATATATTTGCTTTCTTATTACACAAAAAATAAACAACTACAAAAAATACAAAGTATACTTTATATAACTAGTTATAACTAAAATTAACTTCTATGAAATTATCCTGTTGTCTGCCTGCCTGACTATTTATCTTCATAATGAAATGCACAAAAGCAAATTTTAACAAAATTATTATAATTCTACTTGCATCCTCTCCACTTTACGTTCATATATATTTTGAGCAGCAACATCATTCATGTCCTTGTTTATTTTTAGTGAAAAAAATTATTATTAAAGGATAAAGAAAAACGAAGTTTCGTTTTCTCGTAGTTTTGTACGTGAGAATACATTGTTGTATTAAAAAAAAGTACAGATACGAGTACACTAGGAGTATCTATGGGGCAGGGAAATAAATGGAATTAATTTCATATGTTGCTAGTTTTTAAGGCAACGCGAAAATACATTTCACAAAAAAAGACTGTTCGTTTCAAATCCAATACAAATTAAATTAAACAGGAATTAAATTAATAGGAATTAAATTTTAATTCATTTATTAACTCATTAAAATGTTAATTTTTTTATTTAAATCGGCTTAAGTTCACGTTTATTTTAATTTCTAAATTTATTAAGAAAGAAATATTATTTACAAATTTACAAAAAAAAAAAAAAGAAAAACCCTTAAGATGTAGTGCAGCAAAATCTAAACTGCTACATTGGTTATCAGTATTCTTCGATTGGATTTTCTATAAAATAATAGTTTTTATTCATCAAATGCTGTTTTGGTGAGGCCATGTTAGACAGTGTTGCCAAACGGTGGTTTTTCCGCTAGAACTGGTGGTTTTTTGTTATCAAAAGCGGAAATTTAAAAAAAAACCCGCTAAGTGTTTTTTTTAGCTGGGAAAAGTTTACTTGACGGATTTTTAGCGTTTTTTAAGCTATAATAAGTTTTGTTTCTTATAAAGTAAGCCTTATTGTAAATTTCTAACCATTTATATAAATATAAAGATTATCCGTCTCTGCCTTGTTTTTTTTTTAACTCTTCAAATTAATCTAAAGGTAAATAAGAAATAATTGGGCCATTAAAAAATTTTTTTTTAACTAATAGATACTGTCATTTCAGATTACCAGAAAATCGAGACAATTCAGAAAAAACTCATGAATTATCAACAAATAACGTATTAATAACAATAAA
Source organism: Gymnosoma rotundatum (assembly GCA_916610165.2). Classification (NCBI taxonomy): domain Eukaryota; kingdom Metazoa; phylum Arthropoda; class Insecta; order Diptera; family Tachinidae; genus Gymnosoma; species Gymnosoma rotundatum. The sequence continues at coordinate 124,181,694 of OU744336.1, read as the reverse complement.
AGAAAAAGAGGATATCTGTCAATATTTGGAACAACTGGGTTATAGCCCGGAAATAATCGGAACACTTTTAAATCAGCTTAGTAATATAAATGCTATAAAATGGAATTATCTAATAGATACTACATCTTTTTGGCACGAATCTTTTGAGTATCAAAATTCGGCTGAAAATAAAATTTTCGAAGAGCTAACTAAATTTGCCTTGCGATTATTATGCATGCCTGGTCTAATGCGGAAGTGGAACGAGAAATCGATTGCAAACCAATATGGTTAATGCTATTTTAACCTTTAAGTATGTTAATTCCTCAAGGATATAACAATAGTATTCTGCGAAAATACATAAATGCGAACAATCGCTATTCTGTATTGCGATATTCGCAAAGTTCTTTTTTAATCGCATTTCAAATGCGAAAAAGTGGCAAGTCGGTGAAAGATAATATTTTATTTATTTATTCATCATATATTTATTACTTAATTCAGAGAAGCAAGCAATAAGACTATCAAACCACGTCAATTTAAAAAAAAGATAGAATTTATGAATAAGTACAGCCATTTGGGTAAGATGCATTTTGAAATCACCAAATGCACGTCAGCCGACAAATACTTTGTGACTGCAGGATGGAAAAAGTAGGAAATATATAAACCAGTTCAAAAATAATAGACTTCAACTTTAATAGCTTTAGGCCGATTTTAAAGTACACACCAAACAGAAGCTTAGACGAAATAAAACCGACATTGGCGGTGGCCCATCAATATACAATCCACTGATCCCTTAGAGGAGAGTGGTGAAGTTGTTAAACTTGACCGATTCCGTAAAACGATTACCGGGCGCACTTTCCTTCGGGGAAAAAATTGCTTCTAAGCATCCTTTCATTCTCTGCATCCTTTCATCGTCGTTGAACCACAGTGCCACAGAATCCATTTTTATTTTTTATTTAAGAATTTTTTAAATAAATTTTATAAACCATTTTCACAACCAAACACAAACTATTTATTTATTTTTAATTTGACGTTTGTTTGCTGATTTGAGCAGCGTTGCCACGATTTGAAATAAATTGCGATAGTCTAACAGAATACCAATTTTCTTTAGCATCGCATTTCATTTGCGCATCGCATTGATTTTCGCATTGCAATTTAGAATAAACCTCCTGCTCTTCTTACATTATCTTCATTGTTTAGCCTATGTAAAAGATGATGTCAAAAAAACTGAAATAAAACACTATTACAACCGAACGAATGCTAGAGTTGATGCGCATGACCAACTAGTTGCTATCTACACATGTGACTAAGCGATGAACTGTTTGTTGCATTTATTTCAAATATTATAGACGTATCAGCAAGTGACTCCTACGTTATTTGGACTGATATGCATCCTATCTGGAATTTCAAAAAAATTCAGACACAGGCTTTATCTGTTGGAGTTGGCAGATCAGCTGATAATGGAGTATATTTTGTGAAGGAAAGTTATTCCACTTGAACTATAAGCAAGAAATCTTGTTTAAAATATTAAGGAACATATATTGCACACAAATTCTCAAGTTGATATACATTAGTATTAAAAATACAATTATTGGGCTCCGTCAGCATAACAAATATTTTTTCGATTACAAGGTTCCGAAAAAATTTGTAAACTTAATTGGAACGTCTAATATTTATTCCAGTTCTCAAAACGAAACTAATATGTAGAGATAAGCAAAATTTTAACTAGAGATGGACAATTATTGCCACATTCATATAATAATATAAGTTTATTTTATGAATACAGCAGTTAGTATTTAAAAACAGTATTAAAATATAAATTGTTTATAACATTTTTTAGCGGTTTATGTCTGCGGTTTCTAGCGTTTTTTAAAGTAATATCTAGCGGGAATTGGTTCAATAGTTTTAGTAACACTGAGGTTAGATGACCCAGTTGACTGTTGTCATTTTTTGGTATTGTTATGAAGGTAAATTTCATACCTATAAAAATCTGAAAGTTCTACTGTGGATTTTTATTTTATTCATACCCATAAAAACAAACATCAAAATAAGCTTCCCTTAGTTGTTGTTGTGTGACCCATGCCCACTTGTTGTAAAAGTGAAAAAACAGACCTTGCCAGACCTTTCCATAGTGAAATAATCTAGACGCTTTAACTCGTTTGTAAATAGCAATGGCTGTTGTCAGCGGTATGGCAGTATTAAACAAAACTTAAAACAGGAAAGTTGCTTGTACATATTTGTGCAAAGCCGAGTAAATAATGTGAAAGCGAGGAAAAGAAAAAAAATTAAAGAACCTAACGTCTAAATAAAAAACCTACAACAGATTGTAGCTCCCAAAAAGCAAAAATTTTAATATTTTTAGTTTTTAGGTCGTCAAGTTGAAAATAAGTAGTTTAATTAGCATAAGCGCACAGACCTTTTACAAGAGTGCTTTGTAATTTTTTGCAGGGACCGCTACATCTATAATAAGAAAATATGTGATATCCAGCAGATGTTCCTTGTAACTATCTCTTAGAATTTTCTCGAAATAAAAGAATTACTTTTTCAAACTTTACACACTGACGCTTTTATTAAGAATGAATAAGAATGCAAAAATAAAAAGCAATTTAAGAATAAAAAGAACAAAATAGTGATGTCAACATGACAAAACACATAGTAATGTAAACATATGAGTTGCGCTTTTAGTGCGTTATTTCTGACACTCCTCCTCAACTCACGTGTCCACATTATAAAATTAACAATAAACAGAACTACTATACAGTCAAATTTAAGGTCTTCATCAACCTTAAATGTACCGCTTTCGAAAGATTTTTCGTAAAAATATCTGCGACCATATCGCCAGTATTACAATACTCCAGTTGTATGTCACCATTCTTGTAGACTTCTATTATGTGGTGGTAGCGAATATCAATGTGTTTACTGCGGCTATTGCAGACTGGATTTTTAACAAGATGTATTGCGCTTAAGTTGCCGCAATTTATAGTGATTGGATCATCATTAAAAAGTTAAATTTCACTGAGCAGATAACAGGTCCATATACTCAGCTTCTGTGCTGCTAAGTGCCACTGTCGATTGTTTTCTGCACTGCCAGGAGACTGCTCCGCCAGCAAAGTTAAATGTATAACTAGTAAAAGATTTACAATCGGTGGCGTCGCCACCCCAAATTAGCATCAACATAACCTTGAAATGATTGACCGATTCTGTGGTATTCTAACTGTATAATAATTGTATGACCTAAATATTTAAGTACGCGTTTAGCGTACTTGTGGATCAGTATTCATTTGTGACAACTTACATACGGAGTGTAATATGTCGGGGCGTGTTAGCAATGCGATGTACATCAATGAGCCGATGAGAGATTTGTAGTGTGCAGGGTCAACTCGTTCACAATTGCTATTATCGCACCTAATTTGGTATTTGGGCTTTAACAGAGATACCACTGGTCGAAAATTTTCCATTTTGTATTGTTGCAAAAGCTGCTTTATCTGGGTACGTTGGCTTATTCGTATTGCACCTTTGGAACCATCCCTTTCGACTTCCATTCTGATAAAGTATTTCACTTCTCCTTTATCTACGACTTCAATGACTTGGGATATTTTGCATTTAATTCGATTAAGCTCATCTATGTTAGAGCTAGCGGTTAGTAAATCGTCAACATATAGCGCTATTAAACAAAAGTTATCATTTTTTCTTATCACGTATAGGCATGGCTCACTTTCACATTGAGAAAAACCAATGTCTTTTAGGATTAAATTTATCTTTTGATTCCACTGTCACCCAGGTTGTTTAAGACCATAAATGGCCTTCTTAATTTTAAGACGCTACGAGGGTAATTTTCATCAACGAATTTATCCGGCTGTGCCATTAAAACATCATCGTTAAGCTCACTATTTAAATAAGCAGTCGATACATCCATTTGGTGTAAATATAATTGAAATTTGGCAGCAAGAGCAAAAACCAATAGTCTTATATCGTACTACAGGCAAAAAAGTTTCATTGAAGTTTACACCATACGTTTGCGAACATCCTTTTGTCACCAGTCTGGCCTTAAATCTCTCGATATTGCCATCTTTGTCCGTCTTCAGCGAGAACACCCATTTTGATCCTATAATTTTCTGTCCCTGTGGCAGCTCTGTCACCTCCCAGGTATTATTAACTAAGAGTGCCTGATACTCACTTTGCATTGCCTGCCACCAGTTATCAGCATACTCGCTACTTAATGCCTCGTCAACAGTTTCAGGAATTTTAATATTACCAGCGCGCTTAAAATTGACCACATTATACTGCTTACGGGGTCTGTCTCGAGTGCCTGTTAGTAATTTCCATGGTCTACCGGGTCTTCATTTTCCAAATCGGCGCATGTACTCACAAGTTCTTCGACTTCATCCTTCAGCTTCACGCAGTCTTCATTCTCATTTTCGATTATGACTTCAACGCTTTCAGTTTTTGCAGTTGGTTCTACAAAGTAGAAATCACGGCTTACAATAATTTTTCGCGTGGTCTTATCCATCAAACGAAATGCATTCGACTCGTCAGAATATCCGACCATCAGATATTCTTTGCCTTTTGGTCTAAATTTCCTATAGTGCTTTTTATTTAATGCGATAGGTATAGAATCAAACGTTTTTAGATGCGACACATTTAGGCTTTCGTTTAAACCAAACTGCATATGGGGTTTTTTCACACAGTGCCTTTGTTGGCGCTCAATTTCTCAAGTACACTGCCGTATTTATGGCTTCCGCCCACAATGCCTCCTCTACCCCAGCTGCAATAATCATGCTTCTGGCCATTTCCACTAGCGTTCTAATAAAATGTTCGGCTACCCCATTTTGTTGGGGTGTATGTGGTACAGTTAATTGTCTTTTAATTCCAGTCTTTTTCAAAAACTTATCAAATACACGATTGACAAATTCAGTGCCGTTGTCACTTCGTAAAATTTTAATCTTCTTATCAGTTTGGCGCTTTGCCATGGCCTTAAATTCACGGAACTTGTCAAAGACTTCGTTTTAATAAAATACACAAATGCATATCTTGACTTATCGTCGATGAATGTTAAAAAATACAAGCTGCCGCCGTTCGATGCTTTATTTATCGGTCCACATAAATCGGTATGCACTATTTCAAGCAAATCTTTAGCTCGACTCTCTGACCGTGGGAAAGGTTTGACCGTGCATTTGTTTTTCATGCATACCTGGCAATCGATGGCATCAGGAAACTGGACATTAAGACCAAGAACCATGTTTTTCCTGACCAGCTCGTTAAAGCTACCACAATTCATATGGCCATAGCGGATATGCCATTTAATAGCACGTTCGTTTCATGTAAAAAAATGGATGATTAAAATTTGCATTAAAAAGAAGAACGTCTCCGACCTTATTTGCTTCAAGAATAATCTCAGCACTACAGCTAATAATCACTGCTGATTTTGAAGTAAATTCTACGGAGTAATTATTTGCCACTGTTTTTCCAACCGAAATAAAATTATACCGTAACTATGGCACAAAAAGAACGTCGTTTAGCTCGATGTCAGAAGTAGAAGTTTTTATGCAAACTTTTCCAATGCCCTCTGCTTTTACACTTTGGTTGTCTTCCATACAAATATTTTCGTTATGTGCTCTAAACGATACAAACATTTCTCGGTCGCTACATAAATGTGACGAAGCGCCGCTGTCAACGCACCACGTATTTGCATTAAAAACATTTGTGTCTAAAGTCGAGAGAGCAGAGAACGATGCTTGTGTTTGTTCTTTCTTCTTCTCTTTTTCTTTACACTGAGCTGCGTAATGACCTTTTCGACCGCAATTGTAGCAACTTAAACTGTTAGGTTTGCAAATAGCTGACTTATTGCTTTTGTTCTCGTTGTTGTTGCGCTTTTTGACAAAATGTTAGTGTTTACTGTTATTTGTTCGACCCATAAACGCTTCTACGCTACTGTCAGCATTATCGATTTCGTTAATATTTGTTTTACGGCGCTCACCCTCCTCAGTCAATTTGACTTTCAGTATACTTAGCCTAGGAAGATCATCGCGTGTTTCCAAAGCCACTACAAAATTTTCATAGCTCTTAGGCAGACTTGCTAACAGCATTATTACAAATAGCTTCTCCTGAAGTCCCATTTAAATTTCTGCCAGTTTTTCAACTATTGAAGTAAAAATATACTGATGAACACCCTCATTGTCGTCCATCTTCATAGACAATAGCTGCCTGAACAACTCAACTTTGCGCATATTCCCTTTTGGCTGATGAATTTCTTTTAATGTATTCCATGCATCTTTTGAGGTTTTGTTGTTTTTTATATGCGCTATTTGCAAGGGAGTTGCACACAAAATAATCGTTGCCATGGCTTTTTCATCTTTTCTTACCTAGCGAGATACTTCCAATTGTGCGGCTTCGTTGCCTGCCTCAGGCTTCACCTCATCGCCTGTCACAGCATCCCAAAGGTCTTGATGCAAACCAACGCTTCTCATTTGAAGGCTCCACGAGTCATAATTTGACTCGTTTAATTTTTCAATATTATACATAGAACTCATCTTCCTTTTATTACTTTCTATATTTGTTCAGCCACACAGGCTATTTCAAATAAAATCAATCTTACTGCTTCTTTTATTAACTAACGCGCTTCGGGTTGGGTGCCTGGGCCCATAACCTCTAAGAATTTTCTCGAAATATAAGAATTACTTTTTTAATCTTTACACACTGACGCTTTTATTGAGAATGAATAAGAATGAAAAAATAAAAGGAACATGTGAGTTGCGCTTTTAGTGCATTATTTCTAACACTATCTTTGAAATTATTCTGCATGCCAAACGCAATGTCCTGCTCCCTACTCCCTGCCTATGGCTTTTCACATGGTAATATTTACGACTTTTATAGTTAAAAAAAAAATTTAAGAAATGCTAATGTGAATGGCTATTAAAAGCATGACGAACAAATATGCTGTTATTTATCATAAAGAGGCTATTAGACGATCAAACTTGACATGTGAGAACGGCTTGATGACAGGCCATCATACTCGTGTAATAGGGTAAAATTCGCATTTGTTAGCGGCACTAGATGGATTTAAAATTTTTAATATTCTCATCCAAGATTTTCGAAGATTGTTGAACATCTTAATTTTATTAACATAAAATTCTGGTCGCGGTTGATATTTAATTAATGCGGCTACTTTTAAATTTGACCTGTAAGTTTTTTAACATTTAACTGTGAATATCCTTGCTTAAATTATTATTTGGTATTCGTATTATTGTTGTTTATTTTTTATTTACTTTAGTTTGGATAAACGCCAAACATCGAAATGAAGGTGCACTTTAAAAAAGTAGATTTGTAAGAGTAACGAATAACACACATAAATACAAGTACACGCACACACACACACACATGTACGAGTAACTGTATAGAAAACATAATTTTTAATTTTTGCTTGAGTTTTGGAGCTTATCTTTACTTCACCGCAATGTTGTTGGCGGTATTCTGTTGAGCATACAACAGCACATAAGTCACAGCGACCGCTTTACTTTCCGGAGAACTTCAATATAGAAGGAACAGAGATCGTAGTCTCTGCGTGACCGAATGAACCTCATAATAGCAAATGCAAATTCGTTCGATAAGCATAGTCGAAAATCGATAAAAACTCATAATAGGGCCCTAAGCTCTCGAAAACAACATTCCGCCGGGGGAACTGTTAAGTTATTAAAATTGTGTGTCCTAAAAAATCTAAAATGCTTTTTTAAAATAATTACTCCTATTCTTTTTCCTCGAAGTGTTTTTCTCAAATTGCATTCGTGATTAATTCACGTGAACAATTTTTCATGTACATAAATAAAAACACCCCTTATCGTGTTCACTTAAAACTGCATACATCATGCTTTATCTATTTACATCCGCTATATTGTGTCTCATGTTGTCTTGTCAGTCAAGTTGGTAAGTGCATAATAGTAAGTTTGGCGTCTACAGTTTGGGTTTCAATTGTTTTTCGTATTTTGTCAACAATTACTTCTATGAACTACCAGATGGACTCGACATGGGAAACCCAACGTCCGCATTTTTCGCAGGGATTCTCATGCAACATTTAGAACAACTACACGTTAAAAAACTGAGGGAAAAACATAAAAAAGAGACACAACTATCCACAGTTCCTCAAACTATTCTACTTAACATAAACTCGCAGCATTTAGACATATGATTAACAGACTTAAGATAGTCCCACTTACTCCAAATAAATATAACAAAGAACTGGACACAATTTACACTATAGCTAAAAATAATGGTTACAACCAACCAACCACAATATTGTCAATAGAATATTTAAAAAACTTAAAATGAAATATGGATGAGTGACGAACATATGCAAGGTCAACGAGACTCCTCACACAATTTGACACTAGAATATAGTTATGGGTCACGAGTGCATTCTGCAATGATTTTGATTTTGTGCAGACGTAAGACCGTGTACAGCCCATCACCCATGGCAATTTAAGCTAAATTTTTTTTTAACATACGACCGTAATTGTTCAGAAACTAAGATAAATTGAATATTTTTCCATAATTCACTTTAAAGAATCTTCTTTAATGCACAAAAAAGTTTGACAAACTTAGGTATACCGTTTTCCCACTTTTTGTGGTGAAGGGTATAAAAACCAGATATTGGGGTGACAGAGAATTAAAAAATAATACCAAAATTATGTAATTCATATATATATATATATATATATATATATAAGTATACATAAAAATGTCATCGGTTCTTAAAGGGTTAAACAGTTTTTAAAAATTTCTTTAAAGATCCCTTCAAAAGCTTTTAAATGATACCCATATTGATATCTTAAAAAATATGGTACACAATCGTACTTTTCTATGAAAAGTTCAGAGGCCCATAACTCGGAAAATATGGTCGAGCGCCAATTCACTTGATGTTTTTTTTTTTCTTATTTTTTACCCTTAACCACAAAAAGTGGAAAATGGGTATAACTAAGTTTGTCACTTCGTGTGTAATTTCTACAATATCCATTAACGACCCCATAAGGTATATATATTTTGACTTCTTATGCATAGCGAAGTTGATTGAGCGATGTCCGTCTGTCCGTCCGTATGCCTCGGCAAAATTGATTTTACAAAAAAAAGTGTCAATCGATCAGATATAGTGTCGAAAGAGGTGCTATTGGAAATCAACATGATCGGTCGCTGTCCTTCCAGTCAGCAGGCAAAACACCACGCCTACCTCTAAATTTTTTATGTCATATGGAACAATAAAGTAACTGCAATCAAAAAAATAAATATATGGGGCGAAAGAGAATTAAAAAATAAGAAAAAAAACCAAGTGAAAAATAGGCGTTCGACCATTTTTTCCATATTTTCAAATTTTTTGAAATGTCAATATGGGTATTATTTTAAAGCTTTTGAAGAGATCTTTAAGGAAATACTAATAAATATTAAAAATGTTTAATAAATTTTTTATTTTCTAATTTTCTGTCACCCCAATATATGGTTTTTTCATTGGAGTTACTTCACTAACTAGATTTAGATAAAAGGTGAAGGGTATATGAGATTCGGCATAGCCGAATGTAGCACTCTTAATTGTTTTTTGTTTGTTTATAATTAAAACATATTTACGAAACCTATTGTGTATTAAGTTCTATTTCAGGGTTTTATAATGCACATTTTATAATATAAAAACGTCTTTATTTTTATAGATGCACACGAATTTCCTAATAATAATTTGGCGTCGTAAGATATCGTTTTTACTTTTTGCTTCCTCTTTAATACTTTTTGGTCTTTGGACTTGGGCCTATTTGGATACAAAAGAAACATTTGCAAAAAACTTTATTGTAAGTACCCTCATTCGCATAACATACATAAATACACACTCTTATGCAAAATTCTCAAAAATTCATTTATTAATTTAATTTTAACAGAATCTACCCAGTGACTCAGAGCACGGCACAACATTTCAAGATTCGTACAAACACATTTATGTTTTACAAAAACTTATATCGCAAGCAAATCGTATATTAAGATTTCAACAGAATCAAAATAACACCACTAAGAAAAAAGATTCGAATACACAACCATTTCATCCGAATAGTCTTGCAAATGCGGGCTTAACACGTTTCGTGAAGCCAACCAAAAATCCACCCACTATTGTGATTGAAGAAGCTTCAGCTCAGACATTATCTTTAGTGGCACGACGTAAGAAATTGCCCATAGTTGGAGAAAGTTTTCTCTTTGAGGAGGAGCGTTTGAGAATTTTGGAAAATCAACAAAAGTCACGAAACTCAGCGATGGAAGATTTACAAAATCAAATGGAAAATGATGCTCAAATGTTGTCGTCGGCCGAAAAGCAGACCCAATATGAACATGAACTGCAACGTATGGGTATACCCATAGTGGCTGGCATAGGTCCAGAGGGAGCCAAGGCACCCAACGAACGTTTAGTGCATTTGGATTTAAAGGGAGCACCACCAAAGGTTGTGGATATTCATTTATATCAAGAAAAATTTGAAGTTTTCTAATCAATTACATATTTACTTGCAGCTTTCTTTTTTGAAGACCTTATTGCCAGTTCTAAAAACTTTGGGTGCTACAGGTCTTCTAATCGAATATGAAGATATGTTTCCGTTTGAGGGAAATATTTCAGCTCTGTCGGCTAGAAATGCCTACAATCGTGAAGAACTCAAGGTGAGTTTTGATGATTGCTTACATAAACAAAGAAACAGAAATGTTTAAATCAGGGTACGAAAATAAACAAAACGAAACGTTTGCTTTATTTTTACAGATACGAAAATAAACAAAACGAAACGTTTGCTTTATTTTCGTATTGTTATTTAATGAAAGTTTTATATTATGTTGTCTTCATAAACTATGTCATATATTATGTTCTTTTTCTTCTTCTTATTATTATTCTCTTGCAGGACTTTTTGGAAGCATGTGCCGTGCATGGTTTCAACATCATACCTTTAGTACAAACTTTCGGTCATATGGAATACGCTCTAAAATTGCAACAATTCGCCCACATGCGTGAATTGCCTGACAGTCCACAATCCATATGTCCCAGTCAAAAACAGTCAATGAATTTCATTGATATCATGCTAACCCAAGTCATAGAGTTCCATTTGCAGCTGCAAAAATCCAACATAGAGAAGATTCCTTTAAAAATGTCACACATACATATCGGTTGTGATGAAGTCTATCGTATGGGTGAATGTACGCAGTGTAGACAAAAAACCAAAGGGGAATTATTTCTAAATCATGTCACAACTATTGCCCATTTCTTACGCATGAAATGGCCTCAACTTAAAGTGATCATATGGGACGATATGTTAAGGGGCATGACTTTAAGCGAAATGCAACATTCTCAAATAGGGAATTATGTGGAACCCATGATATGGGTTTATATTAACGATATCTATCATTTTATACCGCCCATGTTGTGGGAAAGATATACCCGGGTATTTCCCACCGCCTGGGCTGCTTCGGCCTTCAAGGGAGCTTTTGGTGAAAGCTTAATGATATCACCCATACAAAGGCATTTGGAAAATAATATACGCTGGTTGGCTGTTATAGCGAAAGAGGGAGCCAGATTTTCTAAAGGCTTCCAGGGTTTAGCTCTAACTGGCTGGCAACGTTATGATCATTTTGCTGTGCTCTGTGAACTACTGCCAACTGGTCTTCCCAGCCTTATGGTATCACTCTCAACCGTTGCACGTGGCTATTTCAATACAAATCCCAAAGAAAATGATTTGCTTAAGGTCTTGCAATGTGTTTATCAGCTGGACAAAAGACGTTCTGGCCATCCCTGGCTGGAATTGCAACCGAATTCACATCACAATCAATTATTTTCTACGTGCATATATTTGGGTCATCAATTTTATAAATTCTCTTTGAGATTGTACGACATGTTGAATGAAATCGAAGTGTATTTGCTGCAGGTGCAAGAAAAGAGTGCCTGGATGTCTGATTATAATGTGCGACACAATTTTACATCAACCATAAGGGTGCATGAGTTGACACACAAAACACCCATCTACATCAGTGAGTTGCAAGGTATGGCCAGGCAGGCCAATGAATTGTTATACGAAATATATGATGAGGTAAACAAAAAGCAATAGACAAAACTTTATGTTTTTATAATTAAAGTTATTTATTGGTTAATTCATTTATTAATTTTTTTTTTTTCAAAAAAACTCATTACAAAAAATAGCAACTAAAACTAACAATGTATTAACAATAACTCCTTACAAGCTAGTGCATTTTTCAAGGACCATATCCATTAATTAAATAAAAATTTTGCACATTTTTGTGTACAATCATTTACAATAAAAATAAAAGTTAAAAAAGAATTCCCCAATAAAGGAAAAAAGAGGAGGCAATTAAATTAATTAATCTTTTTTAAAACTAATTACACACTAAGAAATGAAACACAATGGAACAGAGTCCACCTCTGCGCTTTGTACGCCCTGATATGCACAGTTGGCCCTCTTGGTGCTCTCAAGCACATTATCAATGTGCCGATATGGCACAAAGTTTTCATGGAAGGTGATGCCAAGATACTTTAACCTATCCGAAGTCCTGATAACGTCGCTTCAAACTCTTAAGCACGGTCTGAATGATCTGCAATTCGGATAAATGTATTTACGCCTTCCCTTCCATCATAGCGACAGTCTTCCTGATGTTTAAGTGGGGGCCCCACCTTTTAAATAACTCGTTCGTTAACAGTCCTTGCCCTTGCACCTGAAGAAACAATAAGGATAAGCATAGATCAACAATAGATCTCCCTGTGGGGGAGGAGGTATATCTGATATGAAGACATTATACAAACCTGGACCCGGAAACGATCCCTGTGGCACTCCTGCAAAGATAAAACCTTTATGAAAGAGGACATCTCCAATACGAACCCTAAAAGGGCGGTCCTTTAGAAAGCTATCAATCATACGGCAGATGCCCGTACCAAAACCCATACTCAATAATTTGTAGATAAGACCATCATGCCAAACGGTGTCAAAGGCTTTGGCAAAATCTAAGCTCACTGCCATTGTAGGGCATCTCCTATTCAGACCCCTGGCAACATAGTCCGTAAGTACAAGTAGTGCGTGTGTTGTCGAAAGTCCGCTCCTAAACCCAAACTGAAAATCTTTTAAAATGTCATTGTCAGTAATAACGTAATTAGTCTTTGCCAAGAGAAAATATTCAAATAGCTTTCCAAAGGCCGATAATAGGGATATAGGTCTAAAGCTTCTGCTATAACGGGGATCCGTTTTCGGCTTAAGTATGGGAACCACAAGTGCAGTCTTCCATGCGCTCGGAAAATACTTAATGTTTAGACAATGATTAAACAAAATAGCTAAAAATCGCCACGCCACATTGTCCGTCTTCTTCAAAACAAAATCAGATACACCATCCATACCACTAGATCTCTTGTTTGCTCTTCGCTTTCGAGCACTACTTACTGCAACCTCATCGACAAATCCAAGTCTGCTAATATTCCTACTAGAGCTGACGGGAGTCAAAGTCCTTCCAAAAACCGTCAGCAAGCCTCTTCTTCCTGAAGAGAATTTCGGTATAGAATACTCCATAGCATCGCCAAATGCCCTGCCCAGACTCATTCACGTTCCTATCAAGTGGAAGTCCACATTTAGCCAGATAGTCTTTGTAGAAATCTCCGTTTGCTTAATCCGTCCATTTTTGTCCAAACAATAAAGCAAAGACAAAAATCATCATCTTTCAACTGTATAAAAGAGCCGAAAAAAAATTAGCCGTATACAGTGGAAAAAGAAAAATAGAATTACTGTTGGTTATTGTTATTTTTGCTTAAACTTTGATTTTTGTCTTTGCTTTATTGTTTGGACAAAAATCTTTAGTTTATTTAAAATATTTGTCAGAAGTTTCCTAAAGAGTTAAGTAAGCGATAACGAAATAGCCATCGGGAAAATAGCACGGAAAAAAAGATTTTTTGTAAATTAGTAAACCTAATATTCATAACAAGGAGCACTAGCTACATACGCCATCGGCTCTAGATTTTAAATAATTATTATTCAAAAATCAAAAAATAATTAGTCATAATACAAATAATAATAATAATAGTAAGGATTAAACATTTGTTCTTATTTGACTTAAAAATTCATAATACTTTTACTATGTTGTCCTGGGTAAGAAGTTTGAGTTCTTTTTTTGGGCTATCCGATCCAAAAATGATACACCTGAGAATCTTGTAGTGCAAACACTCCATTAAGGGATGATTGATAGTGAGAGGCGAATTACATTTAGAACAAGACGGAGTTTGTCTTTTGTTGAGGACGTGGCTGTGTGTTGAATATGTTTCCTAGTCGTAGGCGGGAGAAGACGTGCATTTGGTGTCAAGTAACAGTAGCTGGGTACATCGGATGAATGAACTTTTCGTTTAATTCCTTGTAAGATCAGGCTTTTCCGGTTAGTTTCTCATTACGAATTTGGCTACGTCATCTGCATATCTATTAACTTTTATGTTAACATGAACTGGGACCCCTGAAATCTTTAGTGCGTTAGGGTTTTGAATGAAAATATTACGAATGCGATTAACTTTAGTTCATTTATTAGAAGTTGAATTGCATGCTGATTTTATAACTGATAACCAATCAGGACGAACAACTGTTTTGCGCTACTTGTGGAGAGCTATTTTCATAGCTTTAACAATAACAGCCGCTGCAGCTGTAAATATGGATGAATTATTAGGTAGACTTTTGAGACCAAGGATTTGACCACTTAAGTCAACAACAGCGAAAAAAGTGATTTTATTTGCAGTTTTAGACCCATCTGTGAGGCAAAGTGTCCAGTCTTTTCCTTTTTAAAGTATTGTCGTTTAAAGATGTCATTTGAGGTGTTCGGTTTAGCAAATTTTGATAGTGAAATATCGCAGGAATTATTATTAAAAAAAGCATAGGAGATATCGACACTTTTTAGACTTTGTTATCAAATCCAAATTAAGAATTTTTGTTAAATGTAATATTTCACTAATAGCTAAAGCTACTCGAATTTTCAAGAACGTCTTTATCAATTACAAAATTATTCTGGAAAATTATAGTTGAAATTAACTTTGTCTTGGCTTTATATACACGGTCCTAAATGGATGGCAATCCTCATTCAGCAAATAAATATTAAACCGGTGTGGTTCTAAACGCGTAAATACTTGAAATTTCGATCGATATCGAATAACGTAATTTGCCCCCTGATCTGGAAACGTCAAAAATTATTTATGTTTGTGATCCCAATTTACACGGAAACTGTTTCCTTTAGCTATAAACACTTAGCGACAGCAAACTGTCAAAAATAAAATACATATGCTTAATTGAAAACGATTATTTTGACGACATCACAGCAGCACGACTGCACGACGGCATTTGCTACTGCTGCCAACTTATAGTATGTTTACACGGCAATGTGAAGCACTTGCTTCGCTCTCTGAATCATGATTGCGAAGCATGCCGTTTCCACGACACCTACTACATGCTTCACATTGACTTCTGTTCTAAAACTTTGTTTTTCGTTTTAATTTTAGTGTTTGTAATTAATAAAATTGTAAATTATAATATAATTCTTTGTTTTTATATTAACACACATTCATACAGCACTTTTAATATTGGTTTATTTTTTTGTTTACATTTATATACAGCTAGTTCAGATAAACTTGCGATAAAAATTAGGGAAGACAGAAATTTTTCATGCTTCGCAAGTAGATTCAAGCTGAATCGTCTTAAAACAAAATGCTTCGCAAATACAATAAGGAAATAAATTTATGTGTTTTTGTAGTTTTTCATGATATTTTTTATCAATAACTTTAATTTTCTTCATCATAAAATATATATGCGGTATCCCCAAAATTTTTATTGCTAAAATACCTAGCTGTTGTTGCTGTCTTCAAAATAATTATGAAGCTGGCTTCAGAGCAGCATTTGAAGCCGTGAAGTTGTGAAGTCTGCTGTCGTGTACGTGTTTAGAGCTTAACTTGAAAATTGGGTAAATGAGAGCGGTTTTAAGAGAATAAAGTTCTTTTTCTTCTTGCACGAAACAGCCCAAACTTTTTCTTCGTGCAAATTATTTTAAATTGTGCAACAGCCTTAAAACACAAACAAAATGTAAAATAATATAATATTTCTTTTTGCTGATTTATTAAAAATATATGTTTTTTTCTTTTTAAAACAGTCAATATACTTTGATTTTTTTTTTTGTGTTTAAAATTTAGATTTTATATTATTATTTATTTATAAGTATTTGTTTAAAACTTTATTTTACAAATTTCATTAAATGAATTTTATTGTTGTATTTTTCTGTATATTTTATTCAGCTCTTTTTGACGCACTCAGTCCAGCCAAAAAAAAAAAGGCCTTTTTTGCGTCTTCAATTATAACCTCACTTTTTTGAAAAAAAAATCAGCTCGCACGCAGATGTTCCCCCTTCGAGATAAAGTATAAACTGTTGATTTGAATTAAATTAATGCGGCTGTCAGCCATACCTAAATAAAAGCGGAACGTTTTCTACCGCATAAGCCTAAACAAAAGCGGCAACGGTTTGTCAAAATGATAAGAAACAGGGTTATTAAAAATATTAAGGCTTAAGTCTAGTTAACGGGCGCACCTCAAAAATAAAATAAAGTTGTCTACGGAGTGTAAATGAAAATCTAAGCAAAAAATTACATTACCTATGATTCCCATATTGTCTCATTCCGCCATAAAATACTCAATATGCGCCATATTATACCTACAAACGTTGGAGGTTCGTAACACCGAAACTAAAGGTCACCCCGGACACAATTTTTTTCATTTATGAACTAGATTTTTTCCAAAAATACACATAACTTCCCTAAATATTTTAAAAACAATAACAATTCTGGTGTTTGTGTTGTGTAAATTGAAAATTTAATAAAAAAAACAAAATTTGTTTTGTTTTTGTATATTTTTAATTATTTTTATTATTAAACGCCTTGTCAAAATCTGATTTTCCAATTGCAAAGCGTTGCCGCCGCGTTATTTCGTTATGCTCCATACAAAATGTACAGGCATGAGAACTTTTGACAGCAAAAAAGCGCTTTCCGACCTTTTTTTAGGTATGGCTGTGTGTTGCCAGATTAAGAGATTTATTTACAAATTGCGGACCTTTTTAAAATGGGGCATGTTAATGCTTAAATTCAATTATATTAAAAGAGTATTATTTCAGATTATTGTTGGCGATAAAATAAACTAGTTTCGGTTTTTTTTTTCTTTTTGAGACAAAAGCGTATAACTTGAGAATTCGACGTAAAAAAGAGGCTCCTTAGGAAATTGTGCACAGATTTATTTAAAATTTTGTTTTTTATTTCACAAGAAAATTAGGTAGGCCGAAAATACTTCTGGTTCCTTTTTCCCTTAACTAAAACTCCGTCTAGTTTCATCGTATGATTATCTTGTTTTACGCTTTTTCGATCTCCTTTATTTTATACTATACAGCCCCTAAACCATTTCATCTGGTATTTTAATATATAGGCGCGTTCACACAGGCAGATACACAGGCAGGTACACAATTGTTGTTTTTCTTATCTTATCAAGACCCCAGAAGGATCAAACTGCTATTTTCAATTTATTTGTCTTTTAAACAGCACAACTCAATAACAATTGCTGCTCAAGAACAATTATTTTTTTTTTATACTTAAGGCTCTGTTGGGATTTGAACTTGTGATCATATTTACAAGCAAAAGATAAACCACAAAGTGTGACATAAATTTCCTTATAGGTAATTCTTTTTTCATACAAACAAACCACACATGCTAGTGATTGCAACTAACCACACGCACACACACAAACAGAATTAGAAACCTTATTTTTGCAAGGAATTGAAAAAAATACTTTAGTTGGGTTTTTATGTTAATTCCAATTAAAAGTTCAACAAAAGCTTTAAGCTTTCCAAACAATATACTTTAGATGTTTAATTACAATTGAACCAACAGGAAAAAATAATTATTAATAATTTTGCCGTTATCTTTTATTTTTATATTTTTTATTTAGTTTACAATTGCAGAATTTATTGAACAGTCAATTTATCCAACTATTGGTTCATTACAACGTCATTTGGCGAATGCTCAATTACTGTTGCAGCCCAATACTTGGCCACAACGTCCCTTGCCAATAGCCCAAGCTTTATATGATTTAAATTTAATACCAAATAATCTTGAGCAACATCAGCAGCAGCAGCATCATCATCAGCATCAACACTTGCAACAGTATCAACTAAACACACAACAGCATCAACATCAACACCAACATCAGCATCAACATCATGTGATTAATTAATGCACATGAACTTCAGTTTGCATACTTATGTCTTCCTTGAATTTCCGCCACTGCAGAAACTTATACCAGTAAAAATTGTCTTTAATTAAATTTAGTCGAAAATGTTAACATTGATGAAAATCATTATTATCATACATTTAATCGTAACTAATTAAAAAAAAACACAAATCTATTAATTTTTTCTTTATTCAAACAAAAAACGAACGAACTTTACTTAAAATAAAGGCTTAAAGCTTTTTTATTTTTTTAACAAATGAAATACATAATTCAAATAAATATCTTTACATATTATAGTATTTAAAATAAAATTAATAAATATATAATTAACAATTTAAATAAAGAAAAAACAAACATCAAAACATTTCAAATGTTGCATAATAGCAGTAGTTACTTATTCTATAGACAAAAAAATTATTAATCAATTTACAACCTATTGTAAATTGCATCTCGAATCAAATACAACCAAAATACAGAGATTTAAACAAGGAGAATAAACTACCAGGTGGCAGCATACACGAATTCATTACTTTTTGTTGGTAACCATTAATGTTAAACTTTATATACAAAAACATTTATATATTTTTAATACATCGTTGGCTTAGTCGGCAAACCTGTCAAGTCCACTTTTTTTACTTTTTCAGGAGAGACAAAAAACTGTCTAACTTTTTTTTGGGTTAACTTTTTTTATCAGTTTTATTCTTTAGTTCATCTTATTTAATTTAAATCTATAAATTAAATGAATTTAAATCTATAGAAGAAAAACAAAATTTGTTGTTTTCAGCTGAATTTAGTACGTGGCTCCTGATGTTTTGTTTTTTTTTTTTGGACTTGACTGAATTTCTTACCACGCATAACAACAAGAAAAAACAACATAACGGCATTTTGTTTTTTGTAAATGATGTATTTTGAGTTGTACTAGCATACTACATCAAAAACTCAATTTGCGCAAAAATTGGAGTTGACAGGTTTGCCGACTAAGCCAACGATATGAAGTTTGACAGTAACGATTACAGCGAACAATAATTAGTTCGCCTACATTGCCACCTGGTAATTGATTCGCTTTGGTTGTAAGCATGATATTGTTGAAACTTTTAAAATGTGAAGATTCTCAAAAATAAAACCAAGAAACTTAAGTTGAAATAAAAAATAAAATTTATGTAAAATTACGAAAATATGTATAGAAAAATTGAAAAAAATTTTTTACCCAAATAACGTTTATTTTCCCCTTTTACCTTTAGTAGACATACAATAAAATATTAGCGGAAGTCAAGGTTCATACAAAACTTAAAATAAATATACAACGGTTTAAAACAAGGCGAATCAATTACCAGGGGGCTTATTCTGAATTGCGATGCGAAAATCAATGCGATGCGCAAATGAAATGCGATGCGAAAGAAAATTGGTATTCTGTAAGACTTTCGCAATTGCATTCGCAATTTATTTCAAATCGTTGGCAACGCTGCTCAAATAAACATCAGTATCAACAAACGTCAAATTAAAAATAAATAAAGTTTTTGTGCTTCGCTGTGAAAATTGTTTCTAAAATTTATTTAATAGGCCCAAACCTATTAAAATTTAAGTCAAATATTTTTGAACTTCTCTAATAGGTGGTCCATTAATATTTAGTTCTTCAGTTAACGTTTGTCACAAAGTATTTGCAGACTAACGTGCATTTGGTGTTTTTAAATGGCCTCTTGCCAAATTGCTGTGCTTATTCATAAATTCTCTTTTTATTTAAAGTTGACGCGGTTTGTTGGTCTTATTGTTTACTTCCCTGAATTAAATAATAAATATATGATGAATACATAAATAAAATATTGTTTTTTACTTACATGGTTGTACTTTGCGAATGCTACTTTGTTGTCGAATAAATTTTGCGAATTTGACATGTGTTTTCGCAATTTAGAATACCGATTTACCACCTTTTCGCATTTGAAATGCGATTAAAATAGAACTTTGCGAATATCGCAATACAGAATAGCAATTGTTCGCATTTATGTATTTTCGCATCGCATTGACTTTCGCATCGCAATTCAGAATAAGCCTCCAGGTAGTAGCTTTTAACTCCATACATAAAAAATATATACAGTTTTGTTATATACGGAGCATTGCGAAATAATACAAGGTGGTCGCGATGGCAAATTCATTAATTTTGCTTTAAATGCTAAGTGTCAATCTTCATATATTAAAAATATGTAAAATTTTTTTATATGGTGTTTGACATTTAGCGAAAATCAATGAATTCGCCAACGAGACCACCTGTCTCCATGATATGGAGCAAGGCAAATCAATTACCAAGTGGCAGCGTAGGTGATTTTTTTTTTTTTTTTTTGCTGGTAGAAATTGTTGTCAAACTTTATATATAAAAAATATACACAGATTTTTTGCATTTACAACATCTACTTCAGTCCTTAGCAAGGCAAATTGACTGCATTAGCTTTTACAAGGAAAATTTGCCTTGAGCTTTAACGTGTATTTTGTTTTTGTAAAATCTTTTTGAGCTGTCAAAAACGTCTGGCAATATGTGTGTATGCATTTGTAAAAACTAAGCAAGCAAGAAATTTGAAATTTTGTAAAAAAAATTGCATGTACAATATCTACTAAAGATTTTATTATTGTAGATGGAGCAACCATACTAAATTAAATATATAAGTATTTTGTTGTTGTCCTATTTTAAATTTTTCAAAGTTTTAGCAAAGGTACAAAATGTAAAAGGTCAACAATAGCAAACCATGAATTCCGCTAACATTTCTGCTATTATTCTCCGGGGAGTTACCACAATTACAACATCTTGTGATTTTAAATTATATACTTTTTGGAATAAATTTTATTTAACTGCATTTTAGTTCCAATTAAAAACATTTTAAGCTATGATAAATTAATCAAAAATAAATTTAATTAAAATAAATAAAATAATTTATTATTGTTTTAGTAGAATGTAACAAAGTAAGTGTAAAACATAAATAAAACTAGTAAGAGTGCTTTATTTGGCTATGCCGAATCTTATATGACTTTCATCATCTATGTATTTAAATCTAGTTTAGTGAAGTAATTCCAATCAAAAAAACAAGTATTGGGGTGACAGAGAATAAAAAAATAAGAAAAAAAATTAAGTACTACACATACATAATTTTAAAAAAATTACACCGGCTCTTAATGGGTTAAGAATTTTTAAAAAATTTTAGTATTTCCTTAACACTCCGTCTTGAGGAGCCATTAATTTGTTCAACCATTAAACAATTTCATGTGCGCATATTAAAATGGCTTGTATTAAGTCGTTGTTGATGTCATATTCTTGTTCAAAGAGCGTTGTCAGAATATTTGTTCATATAACGATGTCTGCCATCAAACGCCACTTTCATTTTGAAAATTCTCAAAAAGATTAAATTGAGGCGATATTTAACTAAAAACTTCTTTGCAGAAAGAAATTTGTTATTTTTATTAAAAATGGGTAGACAAACATCCACAGATTTCAGGGAACTTGTAACAAAGCTTCGAAAAGGCGGTAAAACTTTTCTTGCAATCGAGTCTATTGCAAACAGAAGCCATAATACAGTAAAGAAAATAGTTGATAAGCACGAAAAATTCGGCAAAATAGAAAATCGTCCAGATGCAGGCCGACCAAGAGCTTTAAGTGAGTCTGAAATAAGGTCTATTGTGCGTGATGTGAAGAAGAATCCATTTAAAAGTGCTGTTAAAATATTGGAGAAAGTTTCAGCAACAAAAAATACCAATGTAAGCGCCAGCACAGTACGAAGAGCTCTACACGCAAATGGTCGTTAGTAAATCAAAAAAAGGTGTTCAGTATGCAAAAAAATACGAAACTAAAGATGGTTCTTTCTGGAATAGTCTTTTATTTAGCGATGAGAGTAAATTTGAGATATTTGGCCAGAAAAAACCTTTAAAGTATGACGTACAAAAGTACAGAGTATGCTAAACAAAATCTAATATCTACGGTTAAGCATGGAGGAGGTTCGGTGATCGTGTGGTGATGCATGGCTCCTTTATCATACTCCTAAAACATTAAATCATCCTCCCTAATCACCGGACCTTAACCCGATTGCGCATTTGTGGAAGCATCTCGACCAGCAAATACGAAAGAGGACAATTACTAACAAGGATACGCTTAAATCCGTTATAATAGAGGAGTGGCAGAAAATTTCACCTGACATATCCAAAAAACTAGTTGAATCGATGCCCCGAAGACTAAAAGTCGTTATTAAAGCTAAACGGAAAGCAACCAAATACTAAATCATACTAATTTTTATAATGAATTATATTTGCACACTTTTTTGACGCGTAAAATATGGAATAGATTTTGTTTTATAACTTTTGTTGTTGTAATTTTTTGTTGTTTTTTTAAGTTTAAGTAGAGAACTGAATAACAATTAAAAAAAAATATATAAAATGTTAAATAAAAGAGTATTTTTAAAGACTGAAATAAAAACTAATTTAAAGAAAACGTACACTATATGTAATTGTGTGTGAATTCACAAAAATACAATAAAGGCTGGTTCACCCACAAAAATTTTGTTCCGAAACATTTTTTTTTTATATGTAGTTTGACGTTTTATTTTTTGAGAGAGAGAGAGAGAGAGAAAAAGAGTAAACTCACTTCGGAACAATTTCAGCTTGAATTGGTTTAATTTTTGTTCCGAAACAATGAAACTGTGCTGCCAACTATTTTATATTTTCAAAGAAAATTTAACTGAGCTGTCACTTCATTAATTAATGTGATAAAAATCTTTCAAGCAAAAAAATATATATTACATACTTTTTCGTTCTTTGTTTGCATTGATATTCAATAATTATTTTTAAAATTTGTTTTGTTCTTAAGATTACCTTCCTTAATTTGCCTGGTATATTTATAATAAAACACAAAATAAAAGAAAATAAGTTTAAAAAATTGTGTCATGGATCTCAACGAATGAATCCCTTGCTTTGAAGCTTATTTCAGAAATGAAAAAGCCGGGTAGAGAATGCTTGTATGACTTTTTACCTCAATTTTTTGTTTTTACCTTATTTTTTGATTTAATTATGAAAGTTTTTTTTAATTTAGAATTTATTTATAACAAAACGGCATTCAGTGATTTTAATTTTCTGTCACAGTGCTGCCTGCTTGTAAAGTAACACATCTCGCTTACACATATGTTTCATATGGTAGCTTTGTTTTTCCAGAAAAATTGTTCGAAGTGGGTGAATCGTTTCAGAACAAACTCTCAAAAAACTAAAATTCTATCACAACAAAAATTTTGTTCCGAAACATTTTTTTTTTATATGTAGTTTGACATTTTATTTTTTGAGAGAGAGAGAAACTACATATAAAAAAAAATGTTTCGGAACAAAATTTTTGTGGGTGAACCAGCCTTTAATAAAAAAATAAAAATGTTGCCTATCTGCCGACGTTTTGTTCATGTGCTTACAAATCAATTGCTCGTCAAGACGTAGTGTAAAACCTTTCAAATGATATACACATTGATATTTAAAAAAATTTGAGTTTTCAGAGGACCGTTACTTGAAAAATACGGATCGGAAATGGATATTGTAGAAATTACATACGGAATGACAAACTTAACCATGCCCTTTTTCCAGTTTTTGTGCTAAAGGGTATACAAATTAAGTACTACATACATATATGTATGTATATTATGTTACATAAAAATTCCGTTGGCTCTTAATAGGTCAAGCATTATTACATCAATTTAGTATTGCCCTAAAGCTATCTTCACTTCAAAACCTTTAAAATGATACCCATGTTGATATTTTAAAAAAATGTTAAAACTTTAGAACCCCGTAACTCGGAAAATATGGGCGAACCCCAATTTTTCTACTTTGTGTTTTTTTCATATTTTTTAGTTCTCTAACACCCAATATATTTATTTATTTATTTTTTTATTGGAGTTAGTTTATTGTTCCAAATTGCATGAAAATTTAGAGGTAGGCGTAGTGTTTTACCCGATTCCTCGAAAGATAACGACCGATCATGCTGATTGACATATTTACTTTTATTTTCCAGTTGACAAACTTATATATATCCTTCTTCCACTTTTTGTGATGAAGGGTATAAAAATTTCATTATTAAAATATTTTACTTAATTAATTTAGAACAGAATAAAATTAGAAACCATCAGAATTATCTACCTAAGGTTGTGAATATTGTCTCTTTAACCACTTAAGGCCAGGATTCACTATCATACTCAGTGAATCACAGTGAATCCTGGCCTTTAATTTGAACTCACCATACTTTCAAAATTATTGTATTTTTCTATTATCTCCTTTTTAAATAGATACAAGATGGCTGACGAGCGTTGTGGATTTAATTCTGCTTGTATCTTCAGTTTTCTCTTCTTCTTACAATTTATCAAATTAAATAACGAACGAATTTAGTAATACATATGCTTTCAACATGCACCAACTTAAAGGACTATCATAGATAATATCTGTACAACAACGGGCTAATGATGCTTACATATCCAACTATTATTAGATATTATACCATATCCAGCCGATGGCCTTGACAGTCACTGCTAACCTTCACGGTTACATATTATTAATTTTATATTTATATAATATTAATATTAAGTAAATAAATAATAATAATAATAACGAACTTAAGCAAAAATTGCAAAAATTATATTTTAGAAATTAATTATAATTTAAAAAAGTTCAACTTAAAAACTAAATGAAAATCTAGTTCCAATTCAAACAATTGCCTAGAAAGATATTCCGAAAACGTCGAAATAGAAAAAATCATCTTTTAATAGAGCAAGTATGCAACACTTAAATAAAGTAAACAAAAACAACTGTTAATTCGGACGTTTTTGGAGAATGAAAGTGGTTAAAATTACATACAAAGTTTATTCTTTAATCTAAAGTTATTATATCAATTTATTAGATTTATATTTGATACAATTATATTTCCAGTAAAATAATGTACAACTCCGACTCTCCGCCACCAAAAAAATCCAGAATAAAACCGAAAGTTGTTCGAGACTGGGAAGAGAACGATATAACTAAACTAATTTCATTGGTGGAAGTACATAAGTGTTTGTGGGATACTGCAGATGCAGGATACCACAACAAAGCACTGCGCCATAGTGCATGGCGAAACATATTTGATAATTTCGAAGAAAAGTATACCATTGCAGATTTGAATGCGAAATGGACCAACCTGCGCATTCAATATCGCGGTTACTTAGGCAGGGCCAAAACAAAATCAGGTCAAGGCGCAACTGATACTCCAAAATGGAGGTTTTTTAACGCCATGAGTTTTATAAGACGCGCTAAGGATCAACATACTCAACAATTAGTCCCAAATATTTCCTTCTATGAAGCATCGGAATATAACTGTAAGTATATGTAACTGAAAAAATTTTAATTAAATGTTAATGTGCATACATATGTATATACATACATTGTTTCTTTGCAGCCTTCGAACACTCCGAATCCTCCTCCGAGTCATCGTTACCAAGACGTAAGCGAACAAAATCCATACCAAGTAAAATACAACCAACCGTTGCGACTCAGATAGCTGAAGCAATGCAAGATGCTGTTTCAGCTATCAGAGAACATTCGCAAAGCGTTACTGATCCAAATTGGACATTTGCAAACTATTTGCATAGTGAGCTGAAAACTCTAACATGTGACGCAGCTGCATCTGTGCGCAAAAAGGTGCTGATATATTTTTTGGATTGTGTGGAAGAAGAACGAGACAAAAAAGGGCAACGTCAGAGCGTGCCTTGAAAAAACTTTTCCCATGCAGTAATATGTAGGATTTAGTAGTAGTCAGTTAGTTTTACTTTTTAATTACTTTTAAACAAATATTAATATATAGCAAGGTATACTTTGTGTAGCAATTAACATTTATTTTACTTTTAATTCAAATGTTTGCTGTGTATTATTTGCTTTTATTTATTATTAATTTATTCTAAACAGTTCCATTAAATGTTACGTAATCCTCGTCTGATTCAGCTAATAATTGGTCAACAAATTTACTTTTACAGTAATTAAAATTAATACAGTAAACACTTCGTCTATAGGTATTAATGCTCTAAGTGTCAAGACGGTTTAATATCATTTCTAAAGAGTTGCATGCCTCAACATTTAGCTCATCTTCAAATAATTTGTCATTTATCAAGCGACGAAACGAATGTTCGGAACATTAAGTACATATTCCTGTAAAAAAACAAAATGAATCCTTTTTCATTTAATAGCACCTTACCTTGGAAATGTGCACTATCAACTAGGAAATAGGACAAGAATATAAGAACTCTACATAACGGAGATAATTAGATAATACAAACGATAAATAGAGGGCCACTTTACGCTCCAAAAAAATACTCAGTTTAAAGTACTGCTGTTACAGTTGTGAAAAAACAATGCTATTGTGTAATTGTACGTTTTGCGCAAATACAACAAAAGTTATTCAAGTCCACCCGTTGCTCCAAATAATTCCGCTGTTATTGTTATATTCATTTATTTACAAAATGGAAAAAGAGCAAAAGTGAACAGACCTAATACGATAGTAGTACAATAAATAAAGTAACAAATTATAATTTAATTAATATTGAATTATTATTTGAACTGTGAATATTATAAATGAATGAATATTATAATGAATAGTAACAAATTATATATATGTTTGTAGATATCCACAAATATCAACAAGATTCCAAAATGATTCCAACAGTTATATTTTGCAAAATTGATTACTATTTATTTCTTGTTTTGAACAGAACAATGAATTAATTAGCACAGATCATGTACCAAGTGGTGGCAGTGGCGAATTCATTCATTTCGTCCTTGCAGGAAATGTCAAACTTCATATAAAAAATTTTTGACGTTGATTTTTATGTATGGAAATTAACATTTTCTGCCATGACGCCACTAAATCAATTCGCCACTGCCACCACCTGGCACATGATTTCGTCATGGTATATATATTAAAAAAGAGTTGTTTCCTTTAAGAATTTGACTAGAATTTAAACATCTGTTAAAGATATTTTGACAATTGACGTCATATAAGAAAAATCAATTTCAAGGCGAATGAATTATCAGGTGGCATAAATTATCGCCGTGAGCAGCGCCGCTACTACGATACATCAAGAAAAACAGGCACTTTAGCAAGGCGAATCAATTACTAGGTAGCAGCGTAGGCGAATTTATTAGTTTTCGCCGTGAACACTATTGTCAAACTCCAAAAATAAAAAATTTGTGTACTATTTTTATATATGAAGTTTGGCATTCGTTTCTACCAGCAAAAAATAATAAATTCTCTAACGCTGCCACCTGGTAATTAATTCGCCTTGCATTATTCATTATTGCACTCCTTTCTTACCCATTTTAATAACGTTTACAATTAGTTTTGTGGCAACGAAGGCACTTGATAAGATTAATTCGCCTTGTTCCTGTGCAAATCGTCTTCGGTTGTCAAAAACAAAGAAGTACAATAGATGATTGTAACTTTTGACATTCGAAAAAGAAAAAATCACAAGTGCAAAAAATAGTCACCTGTTCTGTCAAGGCCACCTGTTATAAATTCGCCTTGTTTTATATATATTATAGACAGATGCATTAGCTCATGTGGTCAACATAAGTTTGCAGTTTTTCTTTCCGAGTTGTCAAAATTGTTGCTCTTTTTCTTATTGTATGTGTATATTGTGTATTGTGTGTGCATGTGTATTGTATGTTTTTGTTCAATTGCTTGCTTATTTTTAAAAAACAGATACACAGATATTGCCGCACGTTTTTGACAGCTCAACTAGATATAAAAAAACAAAATACACGCAA
Organism: Gymnosoma rotundatum; assembly: GCA_916610165.2. Taxonomy (NCBI): domain Eukaryota; kingdom Metazoa; phylum Arthropoda; class Insecta; order Diptera; family Tachinidae; genus Gymnosoma; species Gymnosoma rotundatum. Next base: position 124,153,639 of record OU744336.1, on the reverse strand, counting down.
AAGCTAATGCAGTCACCTGTACCAATGTGCCTTAGACAGATGTTAAAATTCATATCAAGTTACATTTATTTTACTAGGTAGCGTCGTCCGCCCAGCTGGTTTGTAATCGAAAATGTCAAAAGTTGTTTACATTTTACTACGTTTGCTTACTAATATAAAAAATAACAACAACAAGCATTTGTATTTTTAAAACATAGCAAGACAAGACAAATTGTTAATTCGCCTTGATAGCAAGACTTTGTATTTAGAGCAATTATCTTTTGTTTCTCTTTCTGTTTTTGAAATTCCTAACGCACAAAACAACAATAAAAACCCATTTTGTTTTTTCTAATGTTGTATTTGTGTAGTGCCACTACTACCTAGTAAAATAAATGTGCCTTGCCTTGATCCATATGAAACAGCCAAAATACTGTTTATTTCCATGGAGTTGGGCAAATCAGGGCAAATACCTAAACGTATTTATATGTTAGGTGTAGAGTCTTTATTAATAAGCTTTAGTGTGTGCGTGCAGCAAAATCAAGCAAACTTTTAATGCAAAACACATAAAGAAAAAAATATTTATTAAAGTTTATTACACAAAATTTATTCACAAATAAAAGATAAACAAAATTAATTTTAAATCAAAATAAGTAAATCGAAAATTATTAAATTACATTTATTAATATTTATGTAGATACTTTATTGAGTTTTAATAAAAACTTGTGATTTAATTATAAAGAAATTAAACTTTTCTTATTGCAATTTAAGTTGTCCCTTTAAATATACTATGGGCATAACAGAAACACCCCAAATGGCCGTTTCCGTATGCAATAATAGTTCCAAAATAACTTTGGATTTGTTTAGAGACATTTTTAAATCTATTGAACCTGAAGTACAAATCGATTCTTTTGAAGTAAGTTCTAAACATTTCTAGAGCATTAAAGACGTTCGATGCAATCATTAAAAATTTTTTTTATTAAATTTATTGTTTTTAATTGATAGGAGGAACAAGGGTCTGGTCGTGGTGATAATTATACGGCTACTTTATATCGTATACACTTGACAGGACAGCAAAAATATCTGGACGATGGTAAAATATTAAAATGGGAAAAGAATTTAATATGTAAGCGTTTACCCCAAAATTTACAACTAAGAGAAGCCTACAAAAGCGATAAACTTTTTAGGTAAGTTTTGAAATAAAATTTTTCATAAAATTTACTCTTTTTCGAGTCGAATCAACAAGATAAAATTGCTTTCATAATTGTAAACAATTTTAATAAATTCTAATTCTTAGATTTATTAAGAAAATCAAAATGTTCCCCTTGCCAATTTTCCATTATCTAAATTAATTCTTCGATACAGATTTCTAAAAGTATTTATTTTAAGGAGTTTATTAATTCTCATTTGGTACTTTGTTTTGGTCTTAATTGAGTTCATTCCCGAAAAAAAATCATTCTACGCAATCATTGCTCGTAGGTTCATGTAGTAGAGTTATACCCAATTCTGACTTCTGAACTCAAATGACCTTGACCAATTGAACCATTTACTTAAATTAAATTGGAATTTGTTTTTAATAAAATAGCTTTGATGGGAAAACTTTTAACAAACTTTTAAGCAAAACGGCTAGTTTTGATTCAAAATCAACAAAGAATATTGCGAATAATGAATACGTTGTTCCTGTTATAGAATATTTATAAATTTAAAAGTTGAGTGAAAACTGAGATTTGAAAAGCTAATGTGCTGTTTCTGTATTACAAGCGAGTGACTCGTCTAGAAAATTTGTATAGGAATCACTCAAAAAATTAAGTGCTTTTCATACAAATTTTTATACGAGTCGCTCGCTTGTTATACAGCAACAGCACATAAGAAAAATTAAATTGACTCAAGAAGTAAAGATATTTTTATTTATCAAACGAAAAACGAATTAATTTACTTCTTTGTTTTAAGGAATGAAGTAGAATTTTACACCGTTATAATGCCAGAATTATTAAAATTTCAAGCTGCTAAAACTGATGAAATCTTTAAAGCCATTCCAAAATGTTTTTATGCTCGTCATGATCTTCTTATTATGGGTAAATATTTTAATTCTATAAAATAAACCGTTTTACTAATAAAAAAAAAAAATACTTAAGAGGACTTACGAATACGTGGTTTTGAAATGCCCGATCGTAAACAAGGTTTAACCATAGAAGAAACGCACATGGTTTTGAAAGAAGTTGCACAATTTCACGCTTTAAGCTTGGCCTACAAATTTGAAAATGTTAATAAATTGAAAAATTTAAGACAAAATACAGAAGAAGCTTTGTTTTGCAATGATAATGCAAATTGGTATAAAAATTATTATGAAACCCTGACAAAGAATGCAATTAAAATGGTGAGTTTTAATGAATTTTTTGGTTAAAACGGTAATTGACGCTGATATTTCAACAATAAAAAGGTTTCTGATGTCTTGCCTAAGGATTCTAAATATTTGCAACTATTTAAAGAATTTGCTGAAACTTCAACATTCTTCTCACGTATGGTACGTCTGGTTAGTGAAGAATCAGCATTAACAGCCGTTTGTCATGGTGATTGTTGGGCTAATAATTTTTTGTTTCGTTATGAAACGACATCTACCTCAGAAAAGAAATTATTAGAGGTAAAATAATAAAAGAAAAATATTCATATTATTTATTATATTTCTATAAAAAAAATCAAACTTTTAAAAGGTTTGTTTAGTGGATTTCCAGCTGATACGTTACAGTTCCGTAGCTTTGGATGTGGCTAATTTGTTATTCTGCTGTACGACTAAATCAATGAGGGATTCATATTTAGAAGATTTTATAAAACTGTATACTGTTGAGTTATTTAGGTGGCTAGAAACCCTGTGCAGTTATATACCAGACTTTTGCAACAATGAGGAAAAGTTGGAACAAGTGTACGTTAAGGCATTTAAATGTAGTCAAAAAATGTAAATTTTCAATAAAAACTTCTGTAATTTTTAGCTTTAGACAAGAACTTAAAACTTATGGACGCTTTGCATTGGGTCTCTCTTTAGACATTATACCCATTAGCACATGCTCATCGGAAGATGCACCGGATATGTACGATCACCATTTAGATGAGACTTCGCTAAATTGTGAATATGGTGCACCTCAATTGAACTTTCCGCCCAACGATTTGTGTCGCCAAAAAATGTCGGAAATTGTCATAGATATGGTTGATAATGATATGCTTTAAACTAAAAAACAAAACTACTGAATCGTTCTTTTTTTGAAGAGATTATTTTAAAATTAAGAAAAAAAGAAGAACTTAAGATTCCTTAAAACTGACGTCTTTTTGTTAGACAGATTTAAATTATTAACAAACAAAAAACTATTTAAATTAGTGTAGAACGTAAATTAAGAAACATTTAAATGTATCTAAATATATTATTAATTGAAATTTATTTAGTTATAACTATTTTTTTTTTTTATCACATAGTATTCCCTCTCAAAAACTATAAATACTCAAAGAACGCCAAAAATTATTATTTTAAGAAAATATGATTTAAAATTAAAGAAACAAGAATGAACTTGCTGAGCAATCAGCAATGTTATAAGCACGAATCGTCAGTTTTGATTTAAAACACAATATCATTACTTCAAGTTAAAAGTTATTTAATTTAGATATAAAACATATTAAACTTTAATATGTAGAAAGTTATCAGTTTAGGGGAAAATTAAATATTTTTCCTTACAAATATAAAGGAAAAATAAATATTCATAACTCTGTCTCCTGCTGGTAAAAAGACATTTTTTGTTAAATTTTTAAATATGTATTACGTTTTTCTTGTTATGTATTTGTATATAAATGTTTTTAATCTTTTCTTTGCCATGTTTTCTTTTTATTTCATTTCATGCACCACTTGTTTGTTAATATTTTAAATTGTTTTATATGTGTTAACTTTTTCAGAAAAGTCTACATTGATTTTAGTCGTTAAGTTTTGTTACACTAATAATTTTATTTATTTTTTATCATTGCATTGGTAATTTGAATATATGCGGACAATAAGTTTGTAATTTATATATTTAAAAACAGTAGTATAACACTCAACTACAATAAACAATACAAAGTAATATTTGTATTAATAAAAAAACAAAAGTAATACATTTCAGTTTTTTATTTTTGTTATTAAGACCAATCTTAGTAATCGGCTTTTGCCGCCCAGGAAGATTTTGTGGCTGGGATTTCTTTATCACTGTTATTTCGCAAAAACCGTAAACCAGCTTCAATTGATTTTTCCAGTTCATGTGATGATTTTGGTCTTTTTATTTGCGAAGGTAAAACGAAATCTTCTAAATTAGAAGGTGGTGGTATACAAACACCAATGTTTGTATGATTTGAAGTAGCAGGCAAGTCTTCATCTAACGGTTGCGTAGTTGTATCACAACAACGTCTTTTAAATACTTTTGATGTTCTTGTACTTTGAAATTTAGAGAATCCTGTGACTTCCGGAGGAGGTACATTGTTGTAATTAGGTTTCGGCACAGTATTAACAGTACTTTTGAAATTGGTTCTCTTCAAGGTGTTTTCTCGCTCTACTGGAGGTGGTGCAAATTCATTTATACGTTCACTACGTTTATATTCATTCCACTGTTCTTGCGTCATAGGTTCACGTTCGGGTTTGTACTGCCATTCTTCTTCATCCTTATTATTGGCATTTCTCTTTACCACGCCTTCCTTTTCTTTGTCCCAAGGTCTTATATGATTAAGGCGTTCCAATTCCCTTTCCTTTTCTTCTCTAAGCTTTTTCTTTTCTAATTTTTCTGCTTTCTTGCGTGCTTTGCGTTCTTCTTTAGTTTCTTGATGTTTTTCTCCTTCATTATCGTTACTTTGGCTCGTTAATTCTTTTTCTAGAGGTGGCAAACCTAATCTTGCCCTTTGCCTATTTTTAGCTGCCAAAACTCTTTCAGCTATAATTTTTTCTCTCTGCTCTTTTAAGGCCTCTCGTCGTCTTTGCTCTTCTAAAGTTTGTTGTCGCGCCTTTTCGAGTTCCCTCTGTTGTTTCCTGCGCTCTTCTTCGTCAGTAGAGAATGCATAATAACCTACTCCATGTTGTCTTGCCTCATCGAAGAATACATCCTGGTAATGTACATCAGTTTTTTCCAAATTTTCCTGTTCCTTACGCTCCCAATTCGCTTTTTGTTCTTCAAGCTTAGACATAGTGGACAAGCCATCGCCAAAGACGGATGATGGAGGCAAGGGACCTATCATTTCTTCCTTATCTTCATCATCCCTCTTAGAACAACCTACGGTATCGATCATCCAATTTGCTTTAGTTTGATCTAAACGTTCTGGCATACTAGCGGCCAATTTTTCATCCTTTCTTCTAGCATCTGCCAAGTCTCGCTTTAAACATGTTCGAGTTCTGCCTAAACAATCGATATATTCCACCCACTCATCTGGATGATCATCCTCATCATTGTCACTACTATCATCGCTCGTGCTACTTATCATCTCTAAGTGACTGTCATTCGCTGGCTTATCTTCCTGTTTCTTTTTGTTAAACATAACTAAGCAGTTATCGTCGGAATTTAATTTACCACCAGTTTTTTGCATACGTTCATAAAATTTAGCTTTTGCCTCCAATACTTTTTGAGACTTTTCCAACAAGATAGAATCTTCATGTTCATAAATTTTTGCTTCTTTAGTAGTTTCTATTCTCTTGGGTCGATTCTTTTTACCATTTTTCTTAATAGACGTCTGATCTTCATAATCCACAGTTGGTTTGTTGGACTGTTGGTGGGATGTGTACTCTCCGTCCTTACCTAAAGATATTGTCTGTACTATTTTGGCTTTATTGACTTCAGCTTGTTTTCGCAACAGTTCCGCTTTTAAACTAAGCAGCGAAGATAAATTGACATTAATTACTTTATTTGGATCGTTCATAGTTTCGTAATTTTCCCTTATTAGCATAAAATAACTCAAAACTACGTTCCTCTTAAAAAAGGTTAAAATAATTTTTCGGTAAGCAGCTGTTAATTTATTATGGAGGGTAAGATTTCGATATCTTTTTTTTCTGCAAGCTATTAATATTATACTAGGTAGTGTCGTCTGCACAGCTGATTTATTTATTGGTTTTTGTTCTTGCTTTGAAGTTACAAATATCAAATGCAAGGTGAATTAACAACAGGTGGCCTTAACAGCCCAGGTAACTATTGTGATTTTTCCTTCTTCGAGTGTCAAAAATTATAATCTCCTTTGCTTTTGACAGCCGAAAACTATTTGTACAAAAACAAAAATTTAATTATTCCATGTTTTTTATTTTTTTTATAAAAGCTTAAAATTTTTGGTTTACCGTTTTTAAGTTCTGATTCCTGATGTAAAGTCTACATTTTTGAAAATCAAATCGATTCGCAAGTGTCAGGGCACCTGAAAAAACGCTTTAGACACATTGGAAAAATTATTAACAATTCTATAGGCGATGCCAACGCTGTCTTTTGAACATTTTGTGTTCTCCGTAATCTTTTAGAAAACAAATATAAAATAAACTTTACAGCTTATAAGAGAAATTCACTCGTATTTTATTTTTTATCTTTATTTGATACATAGGAAGCCTATATTATATGTATTTTTATTACTATCCAAGAAATTCATATATATATATATATATATATATATATATATATATATATATATATTTTATATTTACAATAAGTCAAGATTACTGCTACGATTTCCCACTAAAACAGCTACAATTCTTTAAGTTTTTTTTAATTAAAAGAATAAAGGTTAAATTAGACGCGCCATAGCCGTAACCATAATCATATTTACTGTCAGCGAATAGTGGTACCATAGCTATAAGCAACTCTTATTTGTTTCGCCGTATGTTAAGAAAGCGGCGTAATGAAAAGTATAAATAAGAACAAAATAAAGAAACAAACAGTTAATTCCTGAATTCAACAGCCAACTGTATATGGTTATGGTAAAAATCAAAATTCAATTAATGTCTATGGTTACCGTTATGATATTATGGCATATCACCAATAATCAAATACAGTGTTTCTCATTAGGTTGTTTTGAACAGCTGTTTTATATGGTAATTGTTATGGCACGTCTAATTTAACGTTAAGTAATAAAAAATATATATTTTAGTAAACCAGAAAGAATAAAAAGCAATTTCAATGCACCTATGAGACTTATTATTTTATACTTCTAAAACTGATAGAAAAATAAAACACCTTTATGTCCTATGAGATTAAAAACACAAAACATTGAGTAAAATTTTTACCTGTTCACCGTTCCACTCGAAAAAAATTACATTTTTATTTCAAGTGCAACACAAGACAGGTGCAATTTATATGAAGACAAAATATTAATTTACTTATAAATTAAAAATAGGTTAAAAAGTATAAATTAAATTAATTTAAAACTACGAGTAGCATTAAAATTAAGGTTTCTTTAAAAATTCTATAAGTGCCTTTTGCACTTCGGCTTCTTTTTCAACATATTGTTTTAAAATTTCTTTTTTTTCTTCCTCGATAGCTAGTATTCGCTCCGACACACGTCTTAAATCTTCTTGCATATTTTCAAATTTAATTTCAATGTTTTCTAAAAACGTCTCCATTACTTTTTTCTTCTTAATTCCATTCGTCGAGAATGGTTCTTGACAAGAGTTTTCGGATTCTGTCGGTGATGTTAATGGCGCGGCTATTTTAGTGGATGGTGACGGTGACGGTGATGATGCCGGTATTGAAATCGGTGAAAGCGATATGTTATTTTGTAAAACAATAGATGTATTTATGTCTTGAGAGAATTTGTTATAAATTTTTTTTTCAAAGCTTTGAATCATTAAAAGAATTCAGTACTTACGATCTATACTGTCAGTAATAAGATTTTCTGATTGGTGATCCTTGTTTGGTGCAAACAAAATTTCCATTTCACTGTAGAGGTCCCAGTCCGAGGGTGAACAGCCGGTTGTATCAATTTGTTTTTTCTCTTTTCTATATAAATATATGTACATAATTAAAAAGTCATATTGTATTCAGTCTCTCGAGTTAGAAATCTTTAAAAGATTATAGGTATTATGTTTCGTAGGGATTTAGTGTAACAGTTGCGAAGTTTTTGAGGTTTATGATATAATAGTTTATATTATCATAACCGCTAAACCAAAAGCGTATTTAATATAGTGATTTTTGTTTTTATTTACGGTTTTACACCGTAAATACTTACCGATATCGTGAAGTCATATTATGCATTTTTGTTTTTAATTCTACCACCGAGTAAGAAAAGCCCTGGGCTTCAAGTGCCGTTGCCATTTTCTGAAGTATGTGACTGTTTTTCCTGTTCGCTCGTAACTCATCCATTCTTTCACTCCATATCTCCAACAAAGCCCGCTCGCTGCTCTGGTCCCATTTGCTGGCACGCTTTCTTCCTGCTGCAAGTTACAATTAAATACATTATCTTCTTTGTTGAAATAATGTTACAGAAAAAAGTGTTCCACTTTTACTTACATTTTGTTAGATACATTACAGAAATAAAATACAAACGAACACTAACTTTATTTGTTATAAAAGCAATAAAATAATTTTCCGAATCGAATTATGAATGTTTAGAGGAAACAAGATAATTCGTAATCATGAAAGAGCGAATTAAGTAATTTAAAAAAGTGTTTGGTGAATTACGTTGTTTACCTTTGTATTTGCCAGTGATGCGAAATGTAGCACAATTTTCCTTTGGTACTTTCTAATCTTGTTTGGGCCTGTTTGATCAAAATTTATTTTATTTGTTTTGTTTGTATGTCCAAAAACAAACTTACTTAAATTGTCCTAAATAAAAAAAAAACACATGCACTATATCACAATTACTTTTGTTTTTACTCAAATAAAAAGCTCTCCAATTTTAAAATTTGCCCAAAACAAAAAACCCAAAATGCATTACTGGTATTTGCTGTTGTCATATAAAAAAGAAAATGTATTGTGTGGACACAAATGCAATTTTTTAAAAGAATTAAACAAAATTGTAGAAACGGAAATATCGTTTGTCAGAAAATAAGCAGCGCAACACATTACTATAAAGAAAACCACTGGAAAGCTATATAATCAGTAGAAAAATTGCAATCATAGACAACTATCTGTGTACATGCTCTAATATAGCTACGCTATTATTCTTAGGTCAAGGACGCAACACAGTTAACCTATTGGGGCAATTAAACTGCTCCATGAACTATGTGAACTTTATGCATATTTGCATGATGTAGGATGATAAATCGTATCGGATGTCGTTGCGGGAGAGTATTTGATAGTTGGGATGAGATTACAGGTTACGTGCTATCTACAACGATATGGTCAATAGCTCTTTATGCCAGTTGGCTAGCTGTAACTTAAACTGTTCCTAAGGTTAAGGTTTTTTGTACATCTCTCTATTGTATTTTGCTTATAAATGAATTCTGCACAGTATTGCATTCTGCTGTTTACTTTTTGATGATGTACATAGAACATCACAAAATTTATTAAAATAATATTTATATTACACATATTTATGTTATGTATTCCCTCTATTTTTATGTAGATATTAACGTCATGTGTGCAACCCGTTTTATTCCAATGGGGGTTTTCACACACGATTAATTTTTAATCCGCACAACTTTTGTTCTTTCGTATTCACACTAGACTAATTATGCCTGCATAAAATTGTGCACGTATACACAGCTTTGTGTGTGTTAGTATTTTCTTTGTTTATTTCATGTTTGCCTTTCGTTCGTTAAACACATGCGTAAATTGCGGAACATACTTGGATAAAATAAGTTATGATGAATTGGCAGTTAATTTTAGGAATAATTTCTTAACTTATGCCACATTTTCACAAGATTTCAGTTAATATTTTATTCATATTTGACAAAAAGTTCGTTTTCAACGTTTTTCCCTGTAAAATACATATAAAAATCAACTTAATTAACTCGTCTGAAAAAATTATATAAAAAGCACTGTTTTTTTATTTCTATATTCTATTTTTATTTCTATATTTATCGCCAGAAACAGCATGTTAATTTCCCTTGATAAAATATAAGAAAATTGAATTCAATCATAACAAATCTCAATCATATACATAATTACATCATTTTCTTCATATTTATCTTTACTCGTCGATGGACAAGTAAACACTAAAAATCGCTCTGCAAAAAAAACACGCAGAACCTGTGTTTTCATAAGTGTGTATGTGTTAGTTTTGTTCTGCTTGTGCGGGGTTGAAGCTGGTTGAAAAAATTGTGCCAACCAAAAACCACTCTCCTCACCGAAAATGCCTACAAACTGCGATTTTATGCCAGCACAATTGTTCCAGTGTGAAAACCCCCAATCAACTCAATTTTATAGCTGTTTTGTTATTTTCGTTTTTATTTGTTCTGACAGCTGACATTTATTCTTTTTAAGCATTTGGTGAATAACTTTTGTTCTTTTTGAAGGCGATGTAGTTTTTTATAATTACAATAATTTAATTCACATTGAAAACCAGAAAAATAAAATACGCCCTTAAAAACATTAAAAAATGTGAATTTCGTATTAAATCTTAAAAGATATGTATCAATAAAATTTTTCACAAAACATAAGGAACAAAAATCGATAACTTTAAAAATCAAAAGGAAAAATTAATAAAATACGAAATTTAATAAAAAAAAAGTTAAGAAAGGAAAAAGCAACAAATAAACAAACGAATAATAATTATTAATTTACAAGGCCATTTTACAAAGCGTTCATAAAACATCGTATCGAAAAAGTGAAAATATGTCTAAAGCGGAATCACCTTTGGTGCAATTGGAAGATGTTGATCTGATGAACCACTATAGTGATGATGATACGAAGGAAAATTCAGCAAACAAGCAACGATTAACCACCGAAGTTGAGGTAAGCCCTAAAGTTGTACGAAATATTAACAGTTGGATCACTTGATAAAGTTGTAGTTGAAAAATAACAAAACAAATGTTTTACCATTTGGTAAGGAACAAATCTAGTTTACCGGCACCGCACCAAAATTAAAAAAAGTTGACTACGGGGTGCAAAATGCAATTTTAAGCAAAAAATATAAAGTGAAAAAATTGGCGGCAACCCTTAGTTTCGGAGTTACGGACCTCCGAAGTTTTTGTATCTAATAAGGCACATATCGAATATTCGATGGTAGGATGGGACAATATGGGTATCATTGGAAAAGGAATTTAAGGGCCTATTCAATTAAATAAAAAAAAGTAAAAATAAAAAAAAATCAGGTAAGGCTCCAAAAAAACTATTTTTTCCATATAAACATAACTTTACTCAAAAACGAAAGAATTTTCTCCTCTATGGTATAAGCAACAGCGGCTTTGCTTTCTAAAGGCTTCCTGCGTAGCCGATCTTCGGCCGGACCACAGGATTTTCTCCTCTATGGTATAACCAACAGCGGCTTCGCTTTCTAAAGGTTTCTTACGTAGCCGGCCTTCGGCCGGGCGCAAAGATTTTCTCCTCTATGGTATAACTAACAGCGGCTTCGCTTTCTAAAGGTTTTTTGCGTAGTCGGCCTTCGGCCGGGCGTAAAGATTTTCTCCTCTGTGGTATAACCAACACCGGCTTCGCTTTCTAAAGGTTTTCTGCGTAGCCGGCCTTTGGCAGGACGAAAGGATTTTCTCCTCTATGGTATAACCAATAGCGGCCTCGCTTGCTAAAGGTTTCCGAATAACTTAATTTATTTTGTAAAAAAATGTTTTTTCGCACCAGATTTTTTTATTTAATTATTTTTTCAATTTTTCCTGCTTCAATAAATAGCCTCTTATATTCCCTTTCCAATGATACTCATATTGTCCCATTCCGCCATCAACTACTCGATAAATAACATATTTGCCCTATTCACAAGCCCCCTAGTACGTGCTAAGTGCTAACAAAATACAACGGTGCTAGCTGTGTTGTTGGTAATTTTCATGCAAACATGCGATACAACACTTAGTACTTTTTTTCATATGTTTTTCAAACGTTGTATTTGTTTAAATGTTTTATGTTTAAATAAATTATTATTTTTGTGTTCATGTGTGAATTATATTAAATTAAATTGAATTAAAAGATATTTTTATTAGTTTTATTTATTTAATTTATTGATTTGACTGATTTATTAGAAAGTTGAAGTTGAAAGTTGCCAATATAAAAACTGTTCTTTAAGATTTAATATTGCTTTAATGACTCGATTTCTAATATTTTGTATGGTACCGCCATCACCTATACCAAAAAGAGATGCTACCTTACGAACACAAGCACCATTTCCTGAAGATCCCAAGCAGTAAAGTACAATGTTAAGCTGTAAGTCAATGCGTAGTTGGAGCCTTTCGCCAATTGTGTGAAAAACATCGTCATTTTTTATAAGGTTGAATATATAGGCAAATTCCTCTGGCCGTAGTCGTATCATATGAAGAAATCTGTTTTCATCAAAATATCTTAAAACCCGATTGTGCCATAATGATGATTTTGGTAGCCCTAAATGTATAATTCTGCGACTGGAGAGCAAGTACATAAGGTTCATCCTAAAAATGTCTTGAATTTCATCCTCACACAAAAAGTTTATTAATATACTTTTTTCTGTTTTCTCCCCCATTTGGCTTATAAATAACAAATGATGAATAGCACTTTTCTTCTTCTTATTTACTTTTTGACGTATGAAGTACAATGTACAATGGCACACTGATACAATGGTTGTTCACAAAGAAGTAAACAAAAGGTAGTATGCAATACTACCTACACCTTAGCACAGCTTGTGAATACGGCAATTATATATAAAAACTTTGGAGGGCCGTAACTCCGAAACTAAAGGTTGCCGCCAAATTTTTCACTTTACATTTCTTGCTTAAAATTGCATTTTGCACCCCGTAGTCAACTTTTTTTTATTTTGGAGCGGTGCCCGTAAACTAGATTTAAGCCTTAAGTTCTTTTGTTGCTAGCAATACTTTAATACAAAAATTGATATCATTATTTTTTATTTATTAAAAATTCAGGCTTAAATCTTATTTACGGACGCAGCCTAAAAATTAAAAAAAAAGTTACATACGGGGTGTAAAATTTAATTTTAAGCAAAAAATGTAAAGTGATAAATTTGGGGCTAACCCTTAGTTTCCGAGTTACGGGCCTCCAATGTTTGTATGTACAATATGAAATATATCGAGTTTTTTGTGGTGAAATAGGGCAATATGGTAATTAAAATACCTTTTCAATTGAAAAGGAAAATAGTAAGAAAATACAATAAAAATAGGTAACGATAAAAAAAAGCTTTTTTCATATAAACATAAGTACCTCTGTATATCAAATAAATTAAGTTTAGTGACAATACTATGGGAAAAAATATAAAAAAAAATCTTTAGCAAGCGAAGCCGGTGTTATTCATACCATAGAGGGGAAAGTCTTTGCGCCCGGCCGAAGGCCGGCTACACAGAAAATCTTTAGTAAGCGAAGCCGGTGTTGGTCATACCATAGAGGAGAAAATCCTTGCGTCCGGCCGAAGGCCAGCTACGTAGAAAATCTTTAGTAAGCGAAGCTAAAACTAATAGCTGTCCAAAAAACTTTCATATAAAAACCTTTTTTTTATTTTTTTTAATATTTTCCTTTTAAATTGAATAGATATTGAAATTATCTTTCCAATGATACCCATATTGACTTAATCCACCAAGAAATACTCGATATATTCCATATTGTACATACAAATTTGTCACTTTACATTTTTTGCTTAAAATTAAACTTTACACCCCACCCCGTAGGCAACTTTTTTTTTAATTTTTAAGCTGCGTCCGTAAACTAGATTTGTTCCAAAATTCATTATTTTAATCGAGCCTAAAGAGGCCATATACGTTTGAAAGTAAAAAAGCAATACAAGATAAGATAATGGAACAAGTCCAGTTTATGGGCACCGCTCCAAAAGAAAAAAAGTTGCCTACGGTGTGTAAAATGCAATACTAAGCAAAAAGTGTAAAGTGAAAAATTTAGCGCCAACCCTTAGTTCCAGGGTTACGGGCTTCCGAAGTTTTTATGTTAAACATGGCATATATCGAGTATTTGACGGCAGAATGAGACACTATGGGTATCATTGGAAAGGTTATTTAAGGACCTATTAAATTAAACGGAGAAAAAGTAAAAAATAATTAACAAAATCTGATTTTTTTCATATAAACAACTTAAAATTCATATAACAACTTAAAATTATTAAGTTTAATAGGAATACCTTCTAAAAAAAGTTACTAGAGGGTGTAAAATTTAATTTTAAGCAAAAATTTTTATGTAATTATATTCGCGTTTCGCTTTCTAAAAATTTCCTGCGTAACCGGCCTTTGGCCGGACGCAAAATTTTCCTGCTCTATGATATGTCCAACACCGGCTTCGCTTTCTAAAATTTTTCTGCGTAACCGATATGTATCACATTATCGTAAAAACTTTTGAGGTGATTAACTCGGAAACAAAGTGTTTTCCCGAAAATTATCACTTAATAATATTAAGTAAAGTTACGTTTAATTAAAAAAAAAACCGTTTTGGTCCTTAGCAGATTTCTTTTTGGCAGATTGTCCCATTCTGCCATCAAATACTAGATATATGCCATATTAAACATAAAAACTTCGGAGGTCTTCGGGGTCTTTCTTATGTTTATTTACTTTAATCGTGCTTGATTCCTTCAAATATAAATATATCATGATATTCTCATGAAATATTTATTATTATTAAAAAAATACAAAATGAAATTATCATTTAATCAATTTGGCTTTTGATATAAGACTCTTAGGTTTTTTATTCAAAATTTGGGTAAAATCCACTGATGAGCTACATGAGCAGTAGCGATATGGCCATATGGATATGGTTTCCCCATAGTAATACATTTCATTTTATTTTGTTTTTTTTTTTTTTTTAATAATAATATAGAATATTAAACCCGGTTTTTAAATTTTGTATACAAAATCGAACCCGCTTTTTATAATAGAGTATAAAAAAAATGTGCGATGTTCCAAACTTTCTTGCAAAAAATAATCGAAATTTTTATGATTTTTAATGCAAACTAAAAGCAATTTATAGAATTTATTGCATTTTTTAATAACTTTATCGCATTTTTTTTAATATCTTTAAAAAATTCCCCGTATGATTACTTTTTGATTACTAACAATATTAAATTAACAAATGTAAGTTCATAATATATAAAGAAACTAAAAAAAAAATTTTGGGTGCTGAAAAAGAACTGTTTTTGAATTTTTTTTCAATAACTTTGTTATTCACACATTGAGAAAGCTGCAAATATAAAAACATCAATTCTTTAAATATCAATTGCAAAAACAATAAAGTTCATTATTATTTAATCATAAGTATTTCTATTTTAATTTAAACATCGTTGTTAATAATTGTTTTTGTTTTAATTGTACATTTCTACAGATAAACACTATTGGTCTCAACAAAAATACAAGTATAAAACCAAAGAGCGAAAAAGAGCAAGAGCAAATGCTGTTATCGGTTAAAGATGACGACGACAATGGGGTGGATGCTGGTAAAAGTGATAATGAAGACGAGGATGATGAAACAGAGCCAAATGCTCTTAACAGCGACCGACAACTGTTTGAAGGTTTACAAAGCTCAAATCAAGATAATGAACAAGCAGTTTTAGAATTTGATCAACATGATATTTTCGGAACTCACAAAAATGTAATTGGTGATCAAATTTTAACACACAGTGGTAACGTAGACCCAGAAATAAAAAACACCCATTTAAAACATTCTAATGTGGAAATGATAGCAACAGCGACGAATACAATGTCACATTTTGTAAATACTAACGAATCAAGTGCATTCACATCTCCCCCATTAAGTAACAAAGTTGAACATGATAGTGGTGATGAATGCTATGTCGATGTTAAGACAAACAATGTAGATGAAATAACTGATAACAGCAGTAGTAGTAATAAGGCTTCAACTAACAGCAATCAACAGCAGTACACAAGTAGTAACTCTCCACGCTCAGCCGGTAATAGTCGTACAAATACACCTACGCTTCTACGTCAACAAAATTATTCATCTAATTCTGTTTCTAATAACTTACAAATAGAACAAAGACTATTTAGCAGTAATATTTTAGCATCGCATTTGCGTCAGGATTCGTATCATGATGATACGGATGAAATCTGTTTAGTTCCTGAGGTCGACTTTGAATGTTCCAGTATTATGGATCATGGCACAGATAATAGAGAGTCCCAGCCACTGTTGGGTGGTGCCGTTGGTGGCCATGCGGTTAGTAGAGATCATGCCGATACGGCCTGCAATATATTTGTTGGTAAGTTTTTTATTTATACTTTTTCGTTTTTTTTTCTTTTGTTTTACACATGACTAGATTTCTGATAAAGAAATTTTTTTTGTGTATTTTTTGTTGTTTTTGTTTTTTAAGTAGGTGAATAAATATAACATTCTTAACTTCTTTGCACAAACAAGAATGAAACCATAGAATCTCTAGATATGAAAATGAACGTTATTTTAAGTAGTTTTCTTTATTAAATAAACTTGTATTTGAGTTTGTATATTACTACGTTTGTACGCACCCTATTTACAAATAAAAATTATTTCTAATTATTTAACTCACTGTTTATACGGCAAGTTACATACAATAATATTTTCGATATTTATTTAACTGGTAAAATTTCTACAGGAAACAATTCAGCATTTTATAATTATACCCGCCAAAATATTTTTCGCTCAATTTTTTATATTCAAAATTTATTTATGCTCCAATTTTTGTTTTTTTACTTCAAAATTTAACTGAATAAAAAATTTTCTAAGGTCTAATAGACAAAAACAAAAAAAAACAGATTTTATATCTTATTTGCAAAAATTGTAGTTAATCAGGAATTGCTTTTGTGAGTAAGGTATTCGTAAACAAAAATTTAATTCATTATTTATGCAGCAAAATTTTCTATTCACTTTATTTTCTATTTGCGAATAAGACGTGGGTATAAACGTGATATATGAGAAATACGTTTTTGTGAATACATATATTTGAAATATTTATTGTCAGTGAAATGAAAACTTCTTGGTTTTTGATAAAAAATTATGGATAATGAAAGTTTCCATTCATTAGGTTTTGACATTTGGTTAAAAAAATTTTCAAATTAAGTTTAGTTTAAAAATTTATGAATTTATGAAACATTATATAATTGAACATTCTTCTTTCAAAAAATAAGAAATCAAGAAAGAAAAACGAACGTTTCAATTACCGGTAAAGCAGATATTTTATTTAAGAAGCTGCTTTAACTAACTTGTCTGTGACGAATTTTAAAAATTTTATTATTTAGTATCTTTTCTATTTTCTATATAAGAATTTATGGGAGGGTCATTGTTTCTTTTACGTGTCCTAACAACATCGCCATGACGACTGAGAAAATTTGTGCAGTATTGAGAAGGCAGAAAAAATATCGAGTTGATAACGAATAAAAACCGATATTTATTCGAAGGCATTACAGGAAGTATGTGTTATTTCTTGGCAGATCAATTTTTCATTGAAATAAGCTTTTTATCGGCTTCATAAAACTGCTTCCCAATATTTTTTGTGTAAATTCTTAAAACTATTGCAAATTTGTTTAAACAATTTATTTAACAAGGCGAAACTAAAATAATACAAGTGAAATCTAGCGTAATAATCGAACAACAAAATTTTTATTTAATATTTCGAAAAAAAAAACAACATCAAAGTTCGAATAATCACAAAAGCAAAACCAAAAAATTTTCCAAAAGTTAGAGTTACACCGAAAAAAATGAATGTGTACAAAAAATTTTAGTTTTACAAAAAAGCCTACTGCTACTAGTTTAAGCCTTATTTGTTATCAAAAATAGGAAAACCAATAACAGAATTCTCATATTTTTGAAACAAATTTTTTTATAAAAGCAGTTTTATTCTAAAATCCGGAAATTTCATATAAATTGCATTTGAATTTAAATCGATATCGAATGCTGTAATTTCGCCCCTGTTTTTTGTATAACGAAAGGTAACAGGCAACTTTATCAACTCGAACACATTTTACGATAATCTTCGTAGTCCGAACTTTATTTCGAATTAAATTTACGTATTATTTTAAAGCATAAACATCATCTGTGAGGTGTTTTTTTATATTATGACACATTTTAAGCATTGAGAAACATTGCAGAAATAAATGTGCTGTTTCTGTATTACAGGCGATTACTCGTCTAGAAAATTTGTATGAAAAGCACTCAGTTTTTTGAGTTATTTTCATATAAAATTTCCAGACGAGTTGATCGCCTGTAATACAGAAACAGCACAAAAGTCTTTAAATTTAATTCAATTATAAAATAAAAATTTAGAACGTGTTTATTTAGCTGGATTTTAACTATTAAAAGCTTAAAAAGTTTATTGGTTGTTCGAAAAGAAACAACAATGATTAATTTTTTCAATTAAATTCTTAAAAACACTAATTGGAATTCCAATGTCAATAAGACTTTGTAAAGTCCAGGGTTTCGTTTAATTCAATTCCCAAACCAAGTTTGTCATTCCGTTTCTGATTTATACAATATCAATTTACGACCCCGTAAAGTATATATGTACATATATATATATATATATATATATATATATATATATATATATATATATATACACCAATACCCCGATTTGCGTCGCTTCAATTTGCGTCGCTTCGAAGTTGCGTCTTTTTTTAAGTTTCTGTAATTTCAATGCTGCGTTGTTTTTGTTTCGGTTTGCGTCGCATGGCTTCGAAGTTGCGTCGTAAATGCTTCGATTTGCGTCGTTGATATGAAAATGTTTTTACAAAGCTAAAGCAGAAAAAGGCGATTTCTCGTTTAGTAGAAAGCAAATTTGCAGGTGTGCGTTGTTTACATGTTAAGCATTGTTATTAGTTTCGAATTACATATATGTCGTCGAGTGAAGTTCAGTCTGAAAGTTAAAAAAATGAGTCAAAAAAGAAAGCAAATAACTTTAGACTAGCCCCTTCTACAATTAATTGTTATATTTTTATTTTAATAAAATCTGTTATTCAAAAAATAATAAGAAAATATTTTGATTTAAAAACCCTTTTTCTAAGCTAAAATGTTTAAATCCTGTATTGAATAAACAAAAATCAAATACATACGTAAACAATTGAAAATTCTGCTTCAGTTTGCGTCGTTTCGGTTTACGTCTCATTTTTTCAGTCCCAATTAACGACGCAAACCGGGGTATTGGTGTATATATATAATACTCTTCTTTTATTAGGCTAAATTTTCGTAACTTTTGGTGCAGACACGAAATAAAGCAATATCAGTACTTATTTAATTATTTGAGGTAAGAGTCTCTCTAAACATATCATTTCGATTTTAATAACAAAGGTTACATGCAAATGCAATCAAAATTACATGTATATAAAACATTAGTTTAAAAAATAAAAAAATAAAAATAACATTGCAGAAGTTTTATACTGTTCAAACAGAAAATGTTTCTGGCAACATTTCTCTCCAACTGTGAAATAATTTGGTATGTGATGGAAATCGATCGATTTGAAAACGGTTCGTTTTGAAATATTTTTTATATAGTAATAAAGAAGTTACCCCAAAGCAATTGTAAAAATTGAATGGAAAGTTATTGAAAACTATATTGAAGGTGTTTAAAAAACGAAGATAGCAACCACATCGCAACCAATTTTGATTTTAAATCGTTTCGATTTCCATCACATACCTGAATGTAAGCTGCATTTCGTTTGGAGAACTAAGCATTCTGTTTAAAATTTCGAAAATTGTTAACAACTTTAATTAATTCACTTGAAAATTTTGACAACGGTACCAACACCTCGATTTAGAAGAAAGTTTTCTTTTAATTTCAATCAGGAAGTGCCGGTTTATATTACAGAAAAATGTCAGTATTTTTATGTTAAAGTTTTAACCAAGTAAGGCTCAGTTTTGACTTTAATAAGGGTATTTTTAAAATAATAAGTGTAGTAAATTCTATCGAAGTTCAGTCTTAAAAAAAAAAAAGAAAAAAAAACTAAAACTGATATACTAAAAAATCCTAACTAATTTTATTGAATGGCAGAGAAATAGATAGCATGTACTTTTTCATACAGAAATATTAGTATTGAGTCCTGATTCAAATACTCATGAGAATTATCGGTATGAAGATTTTTTCATACGTTTTTATTTTTTTATTTTCGTTTTGTTTTTGGATTTGTTGTCTTATTTTCCCTGAAATATGAAATAAAACTTTTAACTATATTTTATAAAATTACATTAAGTTACTATTATTTAAGGAAAATTTCAAAATGTAACTATTAATGAAAAAATTTAACTTTTTTGAAGTAAAGCGTAACTTTTTTCTGTCTTTCCATGGCAAACTGATCTACACGACCAATCTACACGATAAACCATTTAGGAAAAACCCCCAAAAAATTTAATTGAAATCGTTTTGACAACTCTTTATACTTGTGTATATAAATTAGTTACAAACACATTTGTATTTTTCAAAAATCTTAAAAAATGGAGTTGTTTTGTAAAAGGTACATTGGTTTTAAAAAACACTAGCTAATCCCGATGCTCTTTGCCAATGGGAATAATCGTACCACGACCACTTTTCCAATCCAGCCAGTTTTTATTTGATTTTGCAAACTAAAATTGAAGTTACTTTTACGAAATTTTAAGAACCTTCACTGGGTAAACTACAAAAACATTTCACTTTTTATGGAAGATACCACTCTCACTGTCCCAATCCATTTAATACTTTGCTAGACTATATGTATATATTAATAAGGACGTTTCTAGTACAATAATTCAGGGCTCTAAAGGTACGGTCACATATGACAAACATTTGCCTAAAAGTTGTTTGCTCTTGATTGGCCTAAATTTTTTCAAAACAATACAAAATTTGTTTTGTGGTCACACTACGCACATTTATTTGCCTATTTTTATTTGTTGAAACAGCTATGAAGTAATGCCAAATAAAATTCAGGCAAACATGTTTTATGTGCGGTCACATTTAAAATAATATTTGCCTTAAAAATATATTCGATCAAACCGAAAAAAAAACATAAATTTATTTGCTCACAAACTGCTGCGCATGGGATGTCTGCACTGCCATTCAATTTCTTCGGCATTATTTCAAAGTTATTGCAAAGAAAACGTGTAAAATATTATTAAATGCTAATTACAAATGATGAAAAATAGTTGCTACTCTTCAATACTTAATTACAGGACAATATACATAAGTTCAAAACAAACAAACAATAACCATTTGTAGTCAGAACAAAAATATACAACTGTAGAAAATTTTTTTCCATCTAGACACTCTGGGCGCATCTTTTTAAAAGTCTCGAATGAAGTGTTTATTCTCTTCCTATAATATAATTTTCCTATACCTTGTACGAGATATTAAATCCCAGTTTTTAATATAAAAATAAAATATCCACCGCTGATAGCCATAAACTATAAAAGTTGGTCAAATAATGGTGGCTAATATTACATGCACCCGCATGTATTATTTATAGAGATTCCATTAAAATAACTATTACTCATAATGGCAAATTGAGAAGAAAGTTTATAATGAATAACTCCCATGTATGAAAGTTCCAAATAAACAAAGCCATGCAACATTATCAAATTTTGCATATTCTATGCTATAAAGAAGCTCCAAAAGGTGTTCTAAAGAAGGAGCACAATAAGAGGATGAAGCTAAATAGGAATTAGATTCCACTTCTTAACAATAAATTTTAATATTCATTCGTTACATTTTTTGATTAAAATTTCTAAAAACTTTTAATTTATTTAATATATTTTTCAAACTACAGCTGTTTATTTGTTTACTTGATATAAGTGTAGACAAATTATATGTTGAAGTAAAAAGTCGCTTAAATTAAAAAGCAAATTTCGCAAAGAATAAAACTGCAAATATGCAAGATTTTAATTGGGATACAAAGTTCTACAATTTTAAAGAAATTTTAATGTTTCAGATTTCGGAAAATAGAGGAAAAACTCTTGTACATATATAGTTTTTAAAAATTGTAACATTATAACATACCGTCAAACGAATATATTTATAATGAAAAAAAACAGTTTACATTAACTGCAAAAATAATCTTTCAGCTTAGTACTTAAAGAACATATCTCTTTTGATTGCAAATCAAAAGTTATGAAAGAACACTTTAGGTGCTTAAAATGGATATTCACTAATGACTCTTAGCTCTATTCAGACGCTTCGAGTGGGGCTGAAGAATTATTTTGGTTTTGTTCTGCACATAGCCGACTTTTTTCGTCTCTTTAAGCCGTTAAAATGCGTGGGCACTATTCAAATCTTAATTAAAGTTTAATTTATGTTGGTTAAATTTAAGCGTGCTTAAGTCTTGTTTAATATAAATTAATTGATATTGATCCTTGAAGTGAAAGCATGTTGCTTGTTGTCATATATAACTTCATTTAAAAGTTATCTATAAGCATTTTAAAACAAAATGCATCTCAACCTTATCATGGGCTTATGTTCAGATACATAATAGTATATAATTTATAACTTTAAAATTCTATAATTCCCGAATTATAGCTTCCGGCAATATTACTTGCCCTCAGCATAAGTAAAGATATATTTGCTCCAGTCTAGTTTAATATAAAAAATCAAAATGAAAACAAAAGTTACTTACGTTGTAGGAATGACTATTTCAAGAACAAAATGTTGAGTAAATAATTTAGAGCCAACGCATATTTTTCAAGTTATATAATTTCTTGCGACTTTACTTTAAATCAATACTTAACTAAAAATTTATAAAAGAACATTTAATAATCTCCAATAATATCTTTTTTATATACAATTTTGAAACTTTGCACCATTCTGAGGCGATAATGTCGAAATATACCAAATTATATATAAAATACTTTGATGATATATAACTCGAAAAATATGTGGCCCGACAACTTTTTTAATTTACTGTTTCTTCCAAAAATTGCACTTTATTATTTTTTATCTATAATTTTATTATTAATTGCTTACAGTATTTTGTTTTTATTTAATGCACATATAAGTTTAAAATTATCAGCGAGTTTTTCCGAAACTTAATAATTTAGTTTAAATACTGGGCAACATTGTTGATACAGCTGTTATTTGTCTCTGTTTGTTCTTACAAAAACTTTGTAAGAAAAAATATTTATTTGCCTAAAAATGAATCAAATATTTGACGTCGAGTGGTCACACTATGTTCACATTAGAAGCATTTTTGTTTACTGGCAAATAATTTTATTTGCCCAAAATCAGCTGTGATGTTATTTGCTTCTAAAGGTACGGTCACATTAGTCAAACATTTTACTGAAATCGGCAAATATTTATTTGCCGTAGTCTTTATAGAATAGAATATGAAAAATTTTATATTGTTGCTTGGTTTTGTTCATTTGTAACTTTCATACATGGGAGTTATTCATTATAAACTTTCATCTCACATTGCCATTATGTGTAGTAGTTATTTTAATGGAATCTGTATTCATAATACATGCGGGTACATAGATATATTATTAACCATCATTATTTGACCAACTTTTATAGTCTATGGCTATCAGCGGTGGATATTTTATTTTTATATTAAAACCTGAGATTTAAATTCTCGTACAAGGTATAGGAAAAGTATATTATAGGAAGAGAATAAAAACTTAATTTGAGACTTTTAAAAAGATGCGCCTAGAGTCTGCCTAGATGAAAAAAAAATTTTCTACAATTGTATATTTTTGTTCCATCTACAAATGGTTATTATTTGTTTGCTTTGAACTTATGTATGTATATTATACTGCAATTAAATATTTAAGAGTAGCAACTATTTCTCATCATTTATAATTAGCATTTAATAATATTTTAAACATTTTCTTTGCAATTACTTCGAAATAATGCCGAAGAAATTGAATGGCAATAAAGACATCCCATGCGCAGCAGTTTGTGAGCAAATAAATTTACTTTTTTTTACAGTTTGATCAAATATATGTTTAAGGAAAATATTATTTTAAATGTGACCGCACATAAAACATGTTTGTCAGTATTTTATTTCACATTATTTCATAGCTGTTTGAACAAATAAAAATAGGCAAATAAATGTGCGTAGTGTGACCACAAAACAAATTTTGAATTGTTTTGAAAAAATTTAAGCCAAACAAGAGCAAACAAATTTTAGGCAAATATTTGTCATATGTGACCGTACCTTAATAAATATTTTGTGGTCAGACTACGGCAAATAAATATTTGCCGATTTCAGTCAAATGTTTGACTAATGTGACCGTACCTTTAGTTTAAATACTGGGCAGCATTGTCGATACAGCTGTTATTTGTCTCTGTTTGTTCTTACAAAAACTTTGTAAGAACAAATATTTATTTGCTTAAAAATGAGTCAAATATTTGCCGTCGAGTGGTCACACTATGTTCAAATTAGAAACATTTTTATTTACTGGCAAATAATTTTATTTGCCCAAAATCAGCTATGATGCTATTTGCTTCTAATAAATATTTTGTGGTCAGACTACGGCAAGTAAATATTTACCGATTTCAGTCAAATGTTTGACTAATGTGACCGTACCTTAATGCTCTAAACACATTCGCCACAGCAAGATACACGAACACACGACAGCAAATGACGCTAGCAACATTTGTCGCCTTGTACGCAGCTACCTAATTATTTTGAAGGCAGCAGCTACATAATAAAAATACGAATTAACTGTATTTCAGTGATGTTATTTAAGCGATTTTTAAAGAAGCAGCTCCGATTTATAATTTAAAAAATGTTTTAACTATTTTGTAAGATGCTATTTAAAGAGTAGAATAATTCGTTTGGATTGTCTTTAAGATTGAAGAAGCAATAATAAGTACAATAGTGTGCGTCACGTAGTTTCTTGTCCACTAAAATAAAAAATACTAAAAACAACAGTTTTGAATTACTGAAAAGTATGTAAAAAGTGTTAAAGTTTTTCTATATACAAAACTAAAATGTGCTGACAACTGTTTAAGTACAATTATACCGGTAAAATTGGGTGATTTTACATTGGTTTCTCTATTTATCTACGAAAAAAAAAATCTGTGTTCGAACCAAGGTTCTAAAGGATCTCCTCACAAAATTTTACTCAAATCTATCCAACAGCACTTACGTGAGACAGATAAGAATTCAATAAATAGGTATTTTGTATTCCAAATCAATTATTGTCTTCACCAGCAATACTATTTTCCTTAAATATTTCATGTACTGAAATTATCCTGTTACAGTTTTACACTTAAATCTTTAAATAAATAATTTTTATTTTATATTTTTATTGTTCTTTTCGTTTTTCATAATAAGAGATTTTAAGCACTTATTATATTACATGTCTTATAGTACTGACATCACTAAACTGTCTATTGTCGCCAACAAGGCGAATTAAATAAAAGGTGATAGCGGTGGCGAATTCAATTCTTTTCCCTGGTATTCTAACTGTCAAACTCCATATATAAAAAATCTGTATAACAGTTAGATAAATTTTTTATATATGGAGTTTGACAGTTAGTATACATGGTAAAAGAATTGAATTCGCCACCGCTATCACCTTGTATTTAATTCGCCTTGGAAATTAGTTTATTTTGACTGCAGCGGCGAATTCAGCCCAGACAAGAACCTGTCGCCTTGTTGCCTTGCTGTCAACAAATTAATCATTCTCATATAAACACATGCATTTTAATTCTGACATTTTGCAGTCGGTAGGTGCTGTCTCGAATGTGTTCAGAGCATAAGAGTTAATATTCTCTAGACACACGATGATAATTTTTCACTTTATATGAAGTGTACCACGCCCAATATTTCAATCCAGCAAGTTTTTTGCTACATTATGAACATTAATAAGAGTTATTTGAACAAAATTTCGCTCTTATTATGGTTACCAAGCAACACACTGATAAATAGTTACTTTATAAATTTTACTCATCTTTTTGCGTGTCACTATTATTACTATCTTTGGTATTAAATCTATTTAAATTATCTTCTGTAGGAATGAACTAATATTCACAAAGGATATTTCTATCCGTAAAGAAATGAGAAGTTCGTATTGTTTTTTTCTTAATTCAGTTTTAATAGAATTAATTGCCGGAAAAGTTCTTTTGACGCAACCATTATTTGTTAGAACTACCAATATAATAAGAACGGCCATTGAACTCCTATAAAATTTTTGCATAGTGTAAATGCCTTATAAATTGAAAAATATACAGAACACAACTTTCTTTTAAAATCAACGTATCAGTTACACTTAAATCTATAATCCATGTATTCCACATAAAAAATGAATTTCCTCTTTTAACCTTTTTGTTAATTCATTGCTGAATATTGTTCTTCGAAACGGAAAAAATGTGGCATAAAGTTTTTGATGCATATAATCAGATTGGCAATCTAAATTGAACACATTTGATTTATAATTGAATTTATAGAAATCAAATAAAATATATTTTTTTCATCAAATTGCCTTTCTTCCCTTAGCTCCTTTACCATTTGACATTCTTTTCAACTCACAAGAGAAATGCAACTCAAAAACCAACTGTAATCTTACAGAAACTCTTATTTTATTAATTTTTTTATAGATAGTTAAATCGGACAACAAACAATTCTAAAAATATGCCACCCAAATACACTTATAATCCCCACACTTTACTTTTCTTTAACACACATGCAATTTGTGACAGATCTAAAGTCTAGTGTTTCTAATTACCTTTCCTAGCTATTCTTAAAATTTTAATTAAGAAAAATGTTTTTAAATATTTATTGTAGAGTTCTGTAAAAAATAAATGTGCTGACAACTGTTTTGTTACGATTATACCGGTGATTATACCCGAAATGACATATTTTTACGAAAAAAAATGTATTCTACATTTGAACCAAGGCTCTAAGCGACCTCCTCAGTAAATTTTTATTCAAATCCAGCAGTTTTTACGTGATGTAAACACAGACAAATAGACAGAAAAAACTGCAGTTTTATTATACGCATAGATATGAAAAATTTTTAATACTGTGTCTACAGAACTCTGGAATAAATAGTCAAAAACATATTTTTCTAAATTTGAATTTTAAGAAAATTATAAATGACACGAAGACGAATAAATTAACTTCGGTTTTATATAGACTCTTTAAAATGCATTGTACGTGCATGTGACTGTGTATACAAGAATAATCATATTTTGTCGCTGTATTACAATTACATATATTTGTTTAAAAAAATAAACAACGCAAAAATAATATTTCTTATGAAATACTTATCAATGCAGAGGCGTTATTTTTAATTAATGAATAACTTATCGTTGTTTTACAAACATTTTCATCTCTAAAAAAATACACCGTACGCGACATAAATAAAGTTAGCATTTAACTGATTTGGTAGGCTGGGTTCATAGCCCAGCCAATGCTAATTTAAAAACATAAATTGCTTTAATATTTAAATATATTATTTTTATATTCGCGCCTTCCTTTGTTGCTATTATTCTTTATGTGGGGGAGCTCCAATTTTTTCACTTGATGTATTTTTTTTATTTTTTAATTATCTATCGCCCCATATATTTGTTTTTTTGATTAGACATATTTGCAAAACAGCACCAAATTGTATGCGTGATTTTTAAACCGTTCGTGATTTGAATTCACGTGATTTTCAGAACAGAAAACAAACTCTGGTACTGAATATATATAATTTTACATCAAAATGGCATCTGCTCTAAATGGGTTAATCAATTTAAAAAAAATTTAGGTTTTCCTTAATATTTTAAAAAAATTTTAAAATTTTAGAGCCCCGTAACTCGTAAAATATGGGCGCGCGCCAATTTTTTCACTTGATGTTATTTCTTAATTCTTTATCGCCCTATATATTCCTTTTTTTATTGGAGTTACTTTACTGTTCCAAATCATATGGAAAAATTAGAGGCAGGCGTGGTGTTTTGCCCGCTGGCTCGAAAGACATGGACCGATCTTGCTGATTTTTAATGGCAGTTCTTTCGAAACTATGTCTGATAGATGGGGTTATTTATTTTTTTTTCTAGCTGATCTAGTGCCTCGGCAAACTTGACTTCAACACTAACACTCACGGTTATTGCTCAATCGACTTTGCTATGCATAAGAACTCTGAATATATATATATATATATATATATATATATATAATTTATGGGGCCGGAAATGGATATTGTAGAAATTACAAACTGGGTGACAAACTTAGTTATACCCTTTTTCCACTTTTTGTGGTGAATAATCAAATATTGTGTAAAATGTAAACAATATTGTTTGTGGCTACACTACTTTTTATTTTTATACAATTGGTAAAACTTTAAAGTTGGGAGGACTTAAATAACAACATTTCCCTTTCTCGCTCCTCCTCCTTCTCGTTTTATTTATTTTTACAATTATCAATGCCAACTCACATTAGTATTTGGTTCTATATTTTTTTTTTTTTATTAATCTGCCTTAAGAAATTTAGAAGCATCCTCCTTTTTACTTTTGTATTTTTGGATAATGTGTGACCTAATGGGCAAACTGTAAAGAAAAGATTCTGTAGAAATGAACTTGAAATGATTGCTGGGGATTTCTGTAATCAAAACGGGACCTCTGCTAGAACATATTAGATTATTTGGTCGTATAAAAACGTTTTGGTGAGGTAACGACACTGAGGCAGGTATAATCGGCCAAAAATTCAGGCGGAACTCTGCGTTAATTTATTTTTTCGCGGAGCACTTGAGAAGTAAGTTAAAGAGAAAAGGGTCTCGACTGCGTTTAGTTCAAATGCCGTCATATACTGCGTGGCATTTCTGAATATAGAGGTATACTTCGCGCTGGCTACCTGATCATTAGGGCCAAGTTGCTATTAAGAGGCTAATTGTTTTTTTTTTTTTTAACAGATTTGCTATTATAGAACCAAAACTTTTTTAAAGTAAAGACTAACTCCTGGCTCTGGTCGAAGTTATATCCCTCCTGATGGGCTTAAACAGGCTATGCGCTAATACCTCCGATTGCTTAAAGGATAGTTTACCGGACATTGCGATCTTAGATTTCATCAATTATATATCGGATTATAGCTTTAATAAAGCAGGAGTCTTACAAAAGACCCTCTGGGTAGACATACTGATTGCTGGTGTTTTATTAATTATACACGACCTTTTAATTAAATACTTGAAATTCCTTATTCCATGTAAGTGAAATAAGGACATTACTAACGTAAAAAACACCGCGTTTATATCCCGTTCCTGGTTAAATAAATTCCTTACTTAAGTGGCTGGAAGTATATGTCCTAGCATACTTTTAAACATGGCGAAATAATACTAGGTTGTCGCAATGGCGAATTCATTACTTTTCGCCACAAACGTTAAATGTCATTTATATATGGAGTTTGACATTTAGGGTTTACAGCGAAAGTAATGAATTCGCTATCGAGACCACCTGTATTATTTCGCCATGCTTTTAAATGTACTTATTCAAGTTTATAAAGAAGATTTGAATTGTTTTTTTATTATTTTTTAAGCTTAAAGAAAATTAAGTTAAAAAATTTAACGCCCGAGCAGGGACTTGAACCCTGGACCGTTGGATTAAAAGTCCAACGCTCTACCGACTGAGCTACCCGGGCACATTGTGCTTTATGGCCATCATGGAAACTAGTTGCCCTATTTACACAAAAGCTTTAATAGAAATATCGCCACCATTTTTAAGGGTTGTTTGTATAATCAGCTAATGAGCTTTTAAAATTACAAAGCTTTTTCATAGAAAGGACATGTTTGTATCAGTGTTGCCGTTTGGTTACATTTTATACATGTTTCGTAACTTTCAAAGGCTCCACGTAAAATGTATAATTTTGTTATATTTTGCAAATTTTCTTAAATAATCGTCAGACACAAAACAACGTCGTATTACTGAAATAGTACTTGTTTAATTATTTGAGGAAAGAATCTCTCTGACAATTTTGTTTATCTCAAAATATCAGTTCTATTTTAAAAACAAAGGTTACACAAATGCAAATGCTATCAATATTCTACCTAAAAAACTATTTTGAAATAAACAAAAAATAACGATGCTGAGCTTGCACATTGTTCAATTAGTGAGAAACCACAAAATGTTTCTGACAATTTTTCCCAACTGTGAAATTATGTGAGCTGCACTTATTTCGTGCGGAAATTTATTACTCTGTTCAAACTTGCGTAAATTGTTAACAACTTTAGTTATTTCGCTTTTAAAATTTTTCAACTAGCTTGTGTCAGTAATTTTATGTTGAAGTTCTAAGCAAATAAGACTTAAATTTGACTTAAATAACGGTACATATTTTTAAAATAATTAGTGTAGTAAATTCTATCGAAGCTCAATCTTTTAAAGAAAAGGATTAAACAGATTTATTAAAAAAAATCCTAATTTAACTTATTTTATTGTATGGCGAGAGCATGCACTTTTGTATATTAAAATTGAATCCTCATTTTACTACTCATGAGAATCATCAGGCTGAAACTCTTTTTTCATACTTTTTTTTTATTAATTTTAGTTTTCTTTTTGTTCAGTAAATGGATTTGTTGACTTGTTGTTTTCTCTGAAATTCGAAATAAGTCTTCTCACTATATCTTTTATAAATTATATTAAATTACAATTTATTTAAAGAAAATTTTAAAATGTAACTTTTAATGAAAAATTGTAACTTTTAATTTACTTTATTCGTGCTTGATTATTTCATAAGAATAACATAAAATATTTATATTTGAAGGAATCAAGCACGAATAAAGTAAATTAAAATAAAAAAGATTCCGAATAATAAATTTTAATATTTACCCTTATTCTAGTTTTCGGCGTCGTCGTCGTCGTTTTAGTATCAATATCACTTCGTATCAATGTCGGCGTCAATTCAATAAAAATTTTGCATTCTATAACATTCCTGTGACGACGTCGACTGTTTATCGATTTTTATGAAATTAAAAAACACATCCCTAAGTTTTTTGTTAAATTTTATTTGTGTTTGATACTTTTATGGTAAAATGTTTTCTACATGTAAAGAAAATTTTGATTTAATTGATGATGAAAGCTTGAAAAAACAAAAACTTGTGTTGGAAATAAAACTTCTTAGGCAGAATTGCAATATTTTTAATTTGCCGTATCGCAAGTATGTACTTATGTTTTGCCTGCTGCTGGCTGTTCTTATATTTCAGTGGCTGTTTCTTTATGGTTGAGAAAAATATAACTTTTTTGAAGGTAAAGCGTAACTTTTTCCTGTCCCAACCTGGCAATACTGGTTTGTATACAAAGCTGTGAAGAAGAAAAAAATCAAAGTTTATGATATTTCTTCGGAAGTTAAAATATTCAATTGTTAAGTTTTCTAGATATTTAATATTTCATTTTAAAGTTTTCCTTTATATTGATTTAAAGACATTGCACAGTGAAGCAAAAACTCAATAGCCCACCCAATTCACAATCTTGTGCAAATCGTCTTGCATCATAGCATTTGCAAAATTGTGTGCCTTGCGTGCTTATAATTTAATTTTTAAATTATTTATTTTATAACAGTAAAGAAATACGTTGGTTTGTGTGAAAATTTCTTCCAACCAAATTAATGTTGATATGAGTTATGAGTATTCTTATTTACAAAATTAGTTGGTTAAATAGATGATGTTTATAAAATACACAACTAAGGTATATAGATGCGAAGAATGCTGATGAAGGTCGTAGCGGTCCAGAAAATGCAGCATTTCATTCTGCTAGCGTCTAATTTATCTTGTTTTCTTTGGAAAACGTCCGCATACATTTGTAAAGAAAATTTTCTTTCTAAAAAAAAGATTTTTAGAAATTTAAAAAAATGAACTTAAGCCAAAATAATTTCTAGTCATTTATAATATTCACAGTTCAAAAAATAATTCAAAAATTAAATTATTACATATAATATTTATCAAGCTTTAAAAAGTCATTGTATTGCTTTCAATTCTTAAGATGAGTTTTCCTTAAAAAATATCGTGATTTGTATCTTATTAACACCTTTTGCAAAATCTCTACAAAATACTTTTTAGTCGTATAAAGGTATGGATTGATAATAACACGATATATAAGGAATATAAAGCGGGTTTTATAAAGAAAGACTTATAAAGCAAGACAAGATCTAAATTGAAAACAAAACGAACGCATTTTTTGATCTTCCTTGTGCGTATGAGGTCGCACTAAGAAATATTAAATTCTACAAACCCTCTTTGATTGACTTGATCTTGAAAATCATACGCATTTTACAGCTGATGGTAGCACATACTGTGAACCTTTCTATGTAGAGTTAGGCGTAAAACAAGGTTGTATTTTTATTTAATTATTCAGAACAGGAAAAAACCTAATTCCTTCAATACTAATCGATATGTTATATTTTACTTAATAATTATTTTAAGTCAAAATAGGTATATTGGTATCAACTAATCTTTATGGAGGCTCAAGTTCGTTATTACAAATTTGTGAAATTATTAATCAAACTATTTTAGTACTATAACAAATAAATAATTTTAATTTCGCTTAAGTTCACTTTGTTTTAGTTCCTAAAGTTAATTTGCGCTTTCGCATAATGAAATGCATTTTTTGGGTTACTACATCCTTCTTCATAACTAAATATTTTAGAATTCAGTGTTGTCCCTAAGTGACTCGTCTCTATCCCATAAATAACTCTGATTTTATTTCTTAACATGTTAATTTTACGAAAAAAAGTATCACATTGACCTCTCAAGAGTTTAAACAATATTTAAAACTTCAAACGCAATTTTCTCAATTCATGTTTTTCTTGAGATATAACTCTCTGGCAGCAAAGGCTCGATTTGGTTATTTATCGATAGTTTTACAGATTGTTTTTGTTAAAAGTTTTTATTTACTTTATTTATTAGAGATATCTGACATTTTCTTTTTCGAATAAATTTTCCAAAATATTAAGTTTTATTTTTTATTTTATTTTCATTTTCTCTTTTGTTTTTGTTTAAAACATTTTCAAAATTTCAAATGAAAAATTCAACATTATTTTAAAACCAAACCTTTAATTATAAAAAATTAACAAAATTTTAAGTTGAAAATATAGAATAAAAACAAAAAAAAAAACTAAAAATTATTGCCTTTCCCGCAAGGCAAAGTAAATGAGCGAGGACTCCCTGCAAGTTCTACGAAATCCGCACTATGATCATGTACAGCATGGAAACGACCAACCACGTCAAAGTTTATACGATTGCAATTGCGATGAAATGCATTGTGACTATAATTCAAATGATGATGATGATGTACAAAATTTAGATACACTCAGAATTAATACAATGGAATCTGTTATAACAATAAGTAGTTTCCTAGTGTTGGATATATTAAAAGCTCAGTGTCATTGTGTCAATTGCCCTCTAAAAAATTTGTGTGAGTTTTAAACTTTTTCTACTTGAATACCGCGTGATATTTTTTTTTTTTGTGTGTTTCAAAAAAAGTGTTTATCGCTTTAAAATGCAAATTTTTCTTGATATCTTACCTAAATTTACCAATGAACTTAATTCGAAATTGGTATTTCAATTCTTACCCATATCATAGTTTTCTGTTAATTAATTTTTTAAGTTTTAGTTTTAAAAATGTCACCAGTTAATAAACATTTACGCGATATTAGTGTTTTACATACAAGTCCTTCATTTTACGACAACTATATCGCTGATGAATTTAGTTTTAATGACAATTTTGAGTTTAAAGGTTGGTGTTTAAATTAAAATAATATTCAAAATATGTGTCTTAACGCCTGTCTTAAGATAAAGTTCTTTTTTTAAATAAATTTTTTTTTCACTTTAATGTGAAAAATATAAAGAACAAGGGAAATAAAATCTTATCGTTTTTTATGCAAAATCAATTTTTTAGTATCGAACTAAGTGTCAACTCTATAAAATCTTTGATTTGGATTCATTTAGTAATAGATCAATAACGCTCTGGGTACAACTTTTGAAGGACATGGTACCAACAGAGTTTATTTTAACGCTCGTAAGACCACAAAAGCACGTCGCATAACCCGGGTTGATTTTCGCACAAAAGTAAGACCAAACATACTACTACATCTGTAGTTATGGGTTATATAAGTATATCCGGTAGAAGAGGTATAACAAGAAACTTTTTAGTGTCTTAAGGTACGTTCACATATGACAAATATTTGCCTAAAATTTGTTTGCTTTTGTTTGGCTTAATTTTTTTCAAAACAATACAAAATTTGTTTTGTGGTCACACTACGCACATTTATTTGCCTATTTTTATTTGTTCAAACAGCTATGAAATAATGTGAAATAAAATACTGACAAACATGTTTTATGTGCGGTCACATTTAAAATAATATTTTCCTTAAACATATATTTGATCAAACTGTAAAAAAAAGTAAATTTATTTGCTCACAAACTGCTGCGCATGGGATGTCTTTATTGCCATTCAATTTCTTCGGCATTATTTCGAAGTAATTGCAAAAAAAATGTTTAAAATATTATTAAATGCTAATTATAAATGATGAAAAATAGTTGCTACTCTTAAATATTTAATTGCAGTTTAATATACATACATAAGTTCAAAGCAAACAAGTAATAACCATTTGTAGATGGAACAAAAATATACAACTGTAGAAAAATTTTTTTCATCTAGGCAGACTCTAGGCGCATCTTTTTAAAAGTCTCAAATTAAGTTTTTATTCTCTTCCTATAATATACTTTTCCTATACCTTGTACGAGAATTTAAATCCCAGGTTTTAATATAAAAATAAAATATCCACCGCTGATAGCCATAGACTATAAAAGTTGGTCAAATAATGATGGCTAATATTATA
Organism: Gymnosoma rotundatum; assembly: GCA_916610165.2. Lineage (NCBI taxonomy): Eukaryota > Metazoa > Arthropoda > Insecta > Diptera > Tachinidae > Gymnosoma > Gymnosoma rotundatum. The sequence continues at coordinate 124,118,919 of OU744336.1, read as the reverse complement.
TCTATGTACCCGCATGTATTATGAATACAGATTCCATTAAAATAACTACTACACATAATGGCAATGTGAGATGAAAGTGTATAATGAATAACTCCCATGTATGAAAGTTACAAATGAACAAAGCCAAGCAACAATATAAAATTTTTCATATTCTATTCTATAAAGAAGCTACAAAAGGTGTTCTAAAGAAGGAGCACAATAAGAGGATGAAGCTAAATAGGAATTAGATCCCAATTCTTAACAATAAATTTTAATAATCATTCATTACATTTGTTTGGTTAAAATTTCTAAAAACTTTTAATTTATTTAATATGTTTTTCAAACTACAGCTGTTTATTTGTTTACTTGATATAAGTGTAGACAAATTATATGTTGAAGTAAAAAGTCGCTTAAATTAAAAAGCAAATTTCGCAAAGAATAAAACTGCAAATATGCAAGATTTTAATTGGGATACAAAGTTCTACAATTTTAAAGAAATTTTAATGTTTCAGATTTCTGAAAATAGAGGAAAAACTCTTGTACATATATAGTTTTTAAAAATTGTTACATTATAACATACCGTCAAACGAATATATTAATAATGAAAAAAAAAAAACAGTTTACATTAACTGCAAAAATAATCTTTCAGCTTAGTACTTATAGAACATATCTATTTTTTTATTGCAAATCAAAAGTTATAAAAGAACACTTTAGGTGCTTAAAATGGATATTCATTAATGACTCTTAGCTCTATTCAGACGCTTCGAGTGGGGCTGAAGAATTATTTTGGTTTTGTTTTGCACATAGCCGACTTTTTTCGTCTCTTTAAGCCGTTAAAATGCGTGGGCACTATGCAAATCTTAATTAAAGTTTAATTTATGTTGGTTAAATTTAAGCGTGCTTAAGTCTTGTTTAATATAAATTAATTGATATTGATTCTTGAAGTGAAAGCATGTTACTTGTTGTCATATATAACTTCATTTAAAAGTTATCTATAAGCATTTTAAAAAAAAATGCATCTCAACCTTATCATGGGCTTATGTTCAGATACATAATAGTATATAATTTTTAACTTTAAAATACTATAATTCCCGAATTATAGCTTCCGGCAATACTACTTGCCCTCAGCATAAGTAAAGATATATTTGCTCCAGTCTAGTTTAATATAAAATTCCAAAATGAAAACAAAAGTTACTTACGTTGTAGGAATGACTATTTCAAGAACAAAATGTTGAGTAAATAATTTAGCGCCAACGCATATTTTTCAAGTTATATAATTTCTTGCGACTTTACTTTAAATCAATACTTAACTAAAAATTTATAAAAGAACATTTAATAATCTCAAATAATATCTTTTTGATATACAATTTTGAAACTTTGCACCATTCTGAAGCGAAAATGTCGAAATATACCAAATTAGATATAAAATACTTTGATGATATATAACTCGAAAAATATGTGGCCCGACAACTTTTTTAATTTACTACTTCTTCCAAAAATTGCACTTTATTATTTTTTATCTATAATTTTATTATTAATTGCTTACAGTATTTTGTTTTTATTTAATGCACATATAAGTTTAAAATTATCAGCGAGTTTTTCCGAAACTTAATAATTTAGTTTAAATACTGGGCAACATTGCTGATACAGCTGTTATTTGTCTCTGTTTGTTCTTATAAAAACGTTGTAAGAACAAATATTTATTTGCCTAAAAATGAGTCAAATATTTGACGTCGAGTGGTCACACTATGTTCACATTAGAAGCATTTTTGTTTACTGGCAAATAATTTTATTTGCCCAAAACCAGCTTTGATGTTATTTGCTTCTAATAAATATTTTGTGGTCAGACTACGGCAAATAAATATTTGCCGATTTTAGTCAAATGTTTGACTAATGTGACCGTACCTTTAGTTTTCTAAACCGTTACCACCGGATATAGAATACTTTATTGACATACTGGAGCATAGACGCAATTTGTTTTACCGTTACCACAAGGGAAGTTGTCTTAGAATATTGGATTTTTTTAATTAAGGGCCGATCCTTTTACAGTCGATTGACCAGTGAATAACATAACATACGAGCTGGCTTTTTTGAAAGTGGAATAAACTCACTTTTTCAGAAATTCTCTCAATCACAATGTTAATAGAGTTTTATCTTGATATAAAATCAACAAAAAAAATATTTCTTTTGAAAGTGGAATAAATCCATATCTAATAAGTTTAATTAAAACAATTTTCAGTGTTGTCAAATTAGACCAGTGTTGTCAAATTAGGACCAGTGTTGTCAAATTAGGGGATTTGAAAATTTTAGTTTGGGTAATGAGAAATTCTTTGAGAATATAATTTGAGTTTTGGTGATTTAAAGAGTTTTTTTGGGATTTTTTTTATTCTGTGTTGATTATTGTAACTTTACTATTTCTAAAAAAATTTTACTTTTTACTACGTACAAGTTTCCAAAACAAAACATTGTTAAAACTTCTGACATGTAAGTCTCTGCGTAAACTTAAAAAATGGGTTCGCTTTTTTAGCAATGACTCACTGAAAACGAAAATAAGAAATAAAATGCATAACGAACTGCTCGTATTTTTATTAAAATTATACACATTTTAAAAATAATACAATTTATTGTGACACTGTAGTTCTATTTTCAGAAATGCTTCAAATGTTTAACTCTGATTTGATTCAGAACTTTTCGATTTTGTTAATCAACATAACTGATATATCGATCGCACTTGATCAACAAGAAGGAAGGTATTAAGTTTAAATTTTAAAATTTTTAGTTTGTGGTAATATTTAAAGAGGATTTGGAAATCCGAATACATCATAGTAAGCAAATTCCATTAGAAAATGTATTTGCATTATTTTTTCTTTAAATCTGTGCAAAAAAATTAATGAATGTCGTTCCACAAAATCCTTAATAAAAGCTTTATTTTTCATAGTTTTTTTTAATTACGCTTAAAATATTGGTATTGGCCATTTATCTCTCGGTTGGGCTCCACAAGGGTTTGAGTGGGACCATACACCGAAAAACACAAAAGTACTGTTATCTAAAAAACGGTACTTAGAAAAAAATAATTAAAGCGTTTTTCGTGTTCAATTAACTTATCTAGACATGTGGTGTTCTTGGTATTTTTCCAAATTAAAAATTTGTAAAGCTGTGTAATAAATGAAACAACGAAACAGTATCAACTCAAAATCAAACCAAATTTTAATAAAAGAATTTGAATACTTTTATTTTGAAAAATGGCTCAATTCAAAATAACACATACCTTATGAAAATATACGATGCACTTCTATTTTAACTTTTGTATTAACTCAAAATATTACCTTTTTGTTGATATCAAAAGAGTCACTACATAAAGAGTTATCGGAATGCGTTGAAATTTTAACAGTAGCGTAGTAAATTTTTTGCAAATAGTGAAATTTTATAAATACAATATTAAAAAAAGATGTGTTTATACATACTTAAAATTTAATAATAATTATTATTACTTTTGGCGGGAATTTTTGGGGATGGTTGAAATTGTTTTTTGGGGAATTTTGGAGATAAGATTTATCTAACTGGGGATACGACTCTTGGATCCTGGATCCCTGCATAAGACTATTGTAATGCAATAAAGGCTTGCCGAAAAAACAGTTTCTTTTTTTCATTTTGTAGAAAATGAAAAGTGAAGACTTTGTCTCAACTAAATATCTGGAAGATGCATTGACAAACAGAAACAAGTAAGAGTGCTTTATTCGGCTATGCCGAATTTTATATACCCTTCATCATCTATATAAATCTAGTTTAGTGAAGTAACTCTAATCATAAAACCAAATATTGGGGTGACTGAGAATTAAGAAATTCAAAAAAATTTTGGTACTGCATATTTATAATTTTACATAAAAGTGACATCGGCTCTTAATGGGTTAAGCTTTTTTTAAAATTTTTTAGTATTTTCTTAAAAATCTCTTCAAAAACTTAAAATGATACCCATATTGATATTTTAAAAAATTTTAAAATTTCAGAGTCTCATAACTCGGGCACCAATTTTTCCACTTCATGTTTTTTGTCTTATTTTTTAATTCTCTATCGCCCCATATATTGATTTTTTTTTGATTGGAGTTACTTTATTGTTCCAAATCACATGAAAAAATTAGAGGTAGGTTTTCTCCTCATCTTAAAAAAATCAACTCTGATCGCATGGAGAAAAATCTTTTATGAAGTATTTCATGAAAAGATTATAAAATCGAACAGATCTGTCAAAAAGTCTGTCACACACATACTCTTAATCCAAACTATCACACATTTTAAGCACACATGCAATTTTTGACAGGTCGTACGACTGAGTATGACAGTGTATCCTGGCCTTAACGAACCAACACCGAGCACAAAAGGATTTTGTTGAAGAAATGTTTAAAGGACAATTCAGGAAAGAACGTTAGAACAAGAAATTTAATTAAAACAACATCGGTGTAAGATGTTGGTCTTGACATCGTCCAAGTAGTTGGCTTGTTAGCGCAAGCTAAGGATTTGACGCATCTGCAGAAAAGAAATCGGGGGGAGGGTGTGACTTCGTATTATCCATAAATGTTTACTAAGGCTGTGAGACGGCGACTAGTGAAGAAAAATCTATTCAGAAGCAAAAGCAAACGTAAATTGAGAGGATATAAAATTAATAAAATTGGTAGTGATGGAAGAACATGGTTAAGACGTGGCTGTATTGTTTTTAACTTTAAAAAATATTATATTTTAGGAGACCCTCTTTTTCTGTCTGCTTTTATATATTGTAATTCCAAATTTTCTTTTCCATTGTAATGGACAAAAAATCAAAAATTAAAAAAAAATCGTAATTGTCTTAAGAAAAGTTGGTCAACTGGGAAATAATATCAAAGAAGCCGTCAATATAAATTCATACAAACATTCATGTCTATAAGTACATGTGTGACAAGCCCGAAAAGAAACGAGGTCAATAATCATCATACGTATCAAGTACTCAAGTCTACTAACAAAACAAAAACTAAAAACAACAAAAACAAAAAATTTTAAAATTTAAAACAACGAAAACGTATTAGAAAACCGTAGTGTACAAAATGTGTTAAATAAATAAAGTATTACACATTATTGCCTTACCTTTGGCGAAATAAAAACTATTAAGAATTTTACATAAAAGAATACTCAGTTGTTTGCAAAAAAAAAAAAAGAAAAAATATGGATACAATATCCTTACAAAGTAACGAGTACGATGATTATGAAATTGCGTCAGCAACTACGAAACAATTTTATGGTAAAATTTTAAATAATACAATTAAACAAAATAATTTTAGTTAATATTTAAACATTTATGTATGTACACATAATGTATGCATGTAAATTATATACAGAGAAATGCCGTTAGGTTTTTATACCAAAACAAATTCATTATTTACGTTAATCGTGCTTGATTTCTTAAAAAAATATATTTTTTAACAACAACAAACATTTTTCGATATTGGGTTATTCTAGTAATGACAATCATAAGAGAGCGGTACACCGCTACCTTTTTTAACCATTTTGCAACTCGCTATTCTCTTCTTTTGTAATGGGCAAAAATTTTAACAAGTTTTATCTCGATATTTGTCCTTATCACCCATTCGTTCACCACATTGCAGCATTTGCATTAAAATAGTGACTTCCAAATGACAACTAACAGTTGTCAATTTCCTTTCTCTCTTGACCTCACTTTTGTTGGACAGTGTAAATTTAACATTTCAAGTTAAATACAAATGCAAACGATAAAGCTACAACTAATAAATACAACTCATTGGCGGTGGGTATTGCCAACCAATTCTAGCCACTTTATCATACTTGGATTTTTTTAATTACCATTGAAATTTCATTGGCATTATTTAAACAAATTACAATGCCAAAAAATGTAACCAAGTAAAAATATTGGTAACGCGAAAAACCATTAGCATTATTTATCAATTAATGTTACTATATTGGCAGTTAACTAATACATATAATTAATTATTCCCCCATGAATGCTCCTTATTATTAAATTAATAAATTGATTTAAAAAATACTGTTTTTGTATTTTGGAGATGACATATTTTTTAGTGAACTCTTGTCCTGTAATGAGTGGTCGATTCGAATACGATTGGCGCTTTCTAGTCGTATCTTACGTAAGTCTTAGGCGATATAAGCCTTAAAGGTGTGGATTTCTTCTAGATTACCTGCATAACATCGATCTTTAAGGGTAACCATCAGGAAAAAGTCAATATATGAGTTAAATCGCAGCTCCGATGCATTTAATTGACATCTTATAGGCTTTAAATAAACTTGCTGCGCAAAATACGTTGTGCCATCCTGCTAAAAAAATAAAAAAATTAACAAATGATCTCCCCACTTCCAAACTTTCACTCGATGGATGCTCAGCTTCTCGACAATGACGTGCCTGTTTTCCAATCCCCAGATGCAGCAATTTTATTTAATGACATAGCAGTGGAGAAAAAAGTGCTTCGTTAGAAAAAATACATTTTCGAACAAATTCTGACTGATTTCGGTCCGCGAACGTAAAAAAACTATCAGGGGCAAAAAACATAAGCTTTAAGTATATGTTTGAATTTAAACCTTTTGTTTGGGTCGTTCTGATGAAATTTAATTTTTATTTCATCTGCAATATGTTTAGATAATGACGCACATCTGATGTTGCATCTATGAAAGCTCGTTTTCGAACAATAGTGCAGGAAGTACAATCTCAAATGTTTATGAACCTTTTTTTACTGTCCTTTATGTTTCGCAATAAATTTTTGCAAATATATTTTTGTAAAGAATAAAAAATGCTTTTGTTGGGCATTTCTTAAATCCTTAGAAATTATGTTATGTTCTATTGAATATTTTTATAAAACATAAAAACTTACGAGTTCCACGGATCGTTTGTTTAAGGTAATAATAATAATAATAATAATTTTGAATGGCTATAATTTATTTTTTAAATATCTTTATCTTTATATTTTTTTTACAGATGATCCCATTTTTTCCGAAACCGTTGCTCAAGTTGAAGCTGCCATAGAACTTGGTGTTATGCCCGAACGTATTTATCAAGGCAGCAGTGGTTCATATTTTGTTAAAAATGCTGAAGGGGTAAGTATTTTTACAAATAGTACGAAGAAATTGTTTCAAGATAAGCAAACCAAAACACCATTAAAGAGCACCCAATTTATGGCTTCGGCTGTTCTTTAATTTCAAATCTGAATGTTCACACGAAAAACTTACGCTCAAATACTATTTTGGTTTTTGTGAAACCAACATTTATGAATTTTGGTTTTTTTTTTAATTTTTTTTCTTCACTGTACATATTAAAGTTAAAAATATTTTTTTTTTCAATTTATCTGGTTTTAAAACTTATAGCTTTTTATAGAAAAAAATTTAACGCCATAACGGGGTTAAAAGAAACAAGTAGTAGTGCTATTTTCGGATATGCCGAATCTTATAACCCTTCACTATATACATATGTATGTTTATATAGATCGGCAGTTTTTCTGTTCAAACAATATCAACTTATATCAAAAACACAAAAGTACTCATCTATACTTTATAAACGAATGTACGCAAAGATGACTGATTGACTAATTCGTAGGGCTGTGTGAAATACGTCGTTCGTCAAAGTTGTGCTTATACATTAGTTTGGAATTGGGTAGAATCTGTTTGTAAATCTAGATTTCGTAGTTTAAGCAATTACTAAAAGGTGCTTTAGACGATATATTTTTTTTACATATGACGTGTCAGTTTAAAAATCCGCATGTAATTCCTTAGTAGTCAGTTTTACATATGGTTAAACATTTTGCGTCTAAACGTACATTCAAATTATGTCTGACATAACCTACAAAGTAAATTATTGTTTAGAACAATTGTTTTGGTGAGCGGCTCTGTTAATGCTAATAAAGTTGTCAACTCTATTCTGCACACAAAAAGAAGTTTTTGACCAACTAGAGGTTAAATTTGTTTTCCAATTGAAATTTAAATAAATTTTTAACTGACTCAATTATATTATTAAATTAAATAATTAATTGAATTGATTATATTTTTAATTAAAGAAGAAAACAATTTTCTAATTAAAAAAAATAATTAAATTATTTTAAACTTTAATAAAATTAGAAAAACTATTTTCTGTGTATAAATTTTTACGTATTCACAGTAAGGGGTTCTTTAGTGGCATTCCGTGGCTTTTTTACCTACTGAATTTATTTTTTAAAATTTCTTAGTTAAAAGTAAAGATGCTTTTTATACGTTAAAAAATAGTTACAAGCTTTACGGTTTTATATTGAGCATCATTTTCTTCAATCATAGAAATGTATTTGCTTAAAACTAAAGCTTAAATTAATAAAAACAAACGACTTCTTAATGGGGAAATTTAACAATAAAGATGGTATTTGTTAACTTTTTGGAAGTGAGTCGAACAAAAATATTAAAATAATAACTTCAAGAGCGCTGAGTCAATATTGTACTCACTGATTTTAAATTATTGATAATTGATATTTAAGATACATAATATAAAAGCAAACGTCTTTTCAATGCTCAGTATTTTAAAAAGAGTAAACTATTTTTAAACTCTACACCAATATCGTCAATTTCCTTCTTTGGTGGACTTACAAAATATATAGCATTTAAAACTTTTCATGCTTTATATGAATGACTTCTTCTGGTTTATTGAATGATTTTGAATGTGAGTCTTTTGTTTTTGCAGATGATATACAGCTGTATAGCTGTTATTTAAAGGCCATCTTTCACTGTGATTAATCTATACATCACATTTGATGAGCAAGATATTGATTCTCTTGATCGTACGAAATGTCTTGGTTTTATACTAGAGATAAATCTTTGGATTCACTGACCATATTAGTGGTTTGATTTCAAAAGTTTATTTCAGTTTAAAAGGCTGTATACTTTAAATTTATATTTGCCCCTTTATATAAGAAAGATTGATGATCCTTCTTTTATTGAAGTGCCGAGGTCCTTAATAGGTGTGTGTTTTACACTTTTTTTTTTAAGTAAAAATTCTTGATCACGTTTCTATATATGTAAACGATTTTTTGGGATGTAGTTTTATAAACGACAGTGTTTAAATTTCTTGCAGACTGACAGAAACCAACAGCTTCTAAGTCCTATTAGAAATAATTTAATATATAAAAGGTCCTTCATGTTAATTCAAGGTGAAGCTCGTCGAATATTTTTCTTGCTTCAGTTGAACCCGGGGCCTATCTCACAAGCTACAACTGTTTTTGCCTGTAAAATAGTGAACTTGTGAACAATTGTGTTTCATAAAAATACAATTACAAATTTACTCTCTACAAAAGAACTGTACAAATAACAAGTCTACAAGTCATACTTCTACAAGTGGTTTTGTTTCACTAAACTAAATTTGCAATTGTAAACTTGTAGAATTGTTAAATAAAAGCTTAGGGCCGACGAACACCCTCAGAAAAAATTGTACAAGTTGCAAGTGAATGAGAAATTGAATTCAAGTTTGATTTTTTGAATACAAATTAGTGCGAATAAGCACAAATATAAATTAACATTTATATTTTCGTTTTATTTATTTTTCATTATTGAATTTTTAAATATGTGATAACCTTCACATATAATAAAATTGTAAGAGATGATCCTCTTTACATGAAATATATATATATTTTTTTTTTAATTTTGTTGTAGATAGTAATCGATTTGTAATACAAAACACCTATTTTCGGAATTTTTGCCTGTCTTTCTGTCTGTCCGTCTATCAGTCGCTGTTCGCATCACGTAAAATCTACTGGATGGATTTAAATAAATTTTTGTGAGGAGGTCCCTTAGAATAATATGTAATTTCGTAGAGAAAATAGAGATACGAATGTAAAAGCAACACTTTTACCATTATCATGGTACTAAAGACACTGTTAGCACATTTATTTTTTGCAGATAAAAACAACTTTTTCTGAATTTGAATTTTGAGAAAAATATAAATGACACGTTGACGAAGTCGTGGGCACTGCTAGTATGTAATAAAACAAACTAAATATATCAATTATTGCAAACAACTTTAAAAACTAACTACAGCCCTGAAAAAATTTTAGAAAAGGTGATTGATTAGTGGTGTGTTAACAATCAAAACAAATAATCGGTATATATTAGAGTACCCATAATTGCAAAAGTATTAAAAAAAAAACTTTTGAAATTTTCGTATATTACATGGGTACTCATATAAATATTCACACATCTGTCCAATTTGTTAAATAACTTTGTAAAAATAATTTATTTTATTTTATTTAAAAAATTAATAAAATGTGTCATAGTGCGTTTTTTACGAGTAATAATAAATAAGAATTGTAAAATTAATATCACAATATATAATTTGTAATTGTAGAAGTTGTAGATTTCAAGTGCAAAAAGCTATAAATGTTATGAAAATGTTAATGAAACACAATTGATCACCACTTGTAAGAATAAGACTTGTGATTGTACCTTTGTAAACTTGTTGGATTGCAGTTTAGTGAAACAGGTCCCTGATCTATTATTTTTTATTTTGTTTTTTTTTATTTTTTTTTTTTTTTATTTTCTAATTGTTCAAGCACTAGGTCAGTTTTATTAAAATAAAAATATATTGTTTATTCTTTTATTTTCGATATTTTGCCACACCGTCGGGTGGCATCTTCAGGAAACAGAAAATAAAATTATTAATACGTTTTTTCAAACATAAAATTAAATTGAAAAAATTTTTTTGTCAATCAAACACAAACAATATACATATATTTTTTTTTAAATATATATTTTTATTAAAAAAAAACTGACCCAGTCTTTGAACAATTAGAAAATAAAATATTTTATAACAGTCAAATAATCTATAATCACCCCTATCGTGAACAAAATGTGAAATTTTTGTTTCCATATAATTTTTATACCCCATGAAGGGAAAATTACTATCGTGAGTTTCATGGGAACGTTTGTTCCATCTATCAATTCGTACTGAATACAAATTAGAAAGAAGAAAATATAAATAGAGAACAAAATATTCCAAATTTTTTAAAGTTATAAAAAATTTAGAAATGTTAATGATTGGTACTACTGTGTTCTTGCAAGAGGAGGATATACTACAACAGAGAAGAATTTTATTTCAAGAACGTGACGTGCAAGACGCTTAAAAACCCTTGAAGTTACCCTAGAAACAAAAGGTTCAATCAATGGACCCAAGTGGGCTGTGCCAATACGGCTGCCTGCCTACCTATCCTAGACATTTCTACTGGCCCATTTCAATAAAATAAATTTTTGTATCTGATCTGAAAAATTCATTTAAAAATATTTTTAATTAAAAATCTTCATAAATTTGAATCTTGACGAGCATAATGTCAGTCTGCACTGCATAGATATTGAATTGATATTGAATTAAAAAAATGTTTTATTGATATAAATATTCTTATTAAAACATTTACAGCCCAATTATAAACAAAAATTCCGTGCGAGTTTTTTCACTTTTCCCTTTTCTCCAATTATAAATTTTTCCCCTTTTGATTGACTGCGGAAAGTGAAAAAAATCCGGGGGAAAAAAGTAGGTATTCTAAATTATAAAATAAAAATTATATGAAAATAAACCAAAAAAAAAACTCCCTTCTAATTGCGATGATGCCACTTTTTTATAATTTTATTCCCACGGAATTCATAATTGGAGGAATCTTTTCTCGAGAAAAATTTTTTCCGTGGGAAAGAAATTCCGTGAGAATATTCATAATTGGGCTGTTAAAAACTGGCATAATGTATGCAGTTCCCAAACAAAATTTAAGTTAACAAATCTAAGAGAAAATTGAAAAAATTTCGAGGGAAAAAATCAATCACGATAAGGGGAATTTTTGTTTATGTGAAAAATTGTTCACGTGAATAATTCACGATTGCAATTTGGGGAAAAGGGAAAAAATTTCGAGTGAAAATATATATTTATGATAGCGGCGAATATATTTTTATATTCTAATTAATAATTTCTATAATAATTTCTTTTATTGCCTTATTCTGATAGATTGTTACTTTTTTATAAGTTGATACTTGTAGTCCACCAGCTATTTACGGCCCTAAGGGCTCGGTTGGTTACTGTAATAAATAAATAAATAAAAATAAAAACCTGAAAACCACAAACTATTACAAAAAACTACCTACCTCAACTGTCTGTTTTAAGATCGGCTTATTTCAATTATTTATTATCATTATTATTATTATATATTTCAGAAAAATTTGGGTGTTTTCAAACCTAAAGACGAAGAACCCTATGGACGCCTTAATCCTAAATGGACCAAATGGATGCATAAATTATGCTGTCCCTGTTGTTTTGGCAGAGCCTGCTTAATACCAAATCAAGGGTATGTTTTTTTTTTATTTAAATAAGAAGTTAATTTATAAATCCAATTACGAATATCATAATTACAGTTATCTTTCGGAAGCTGGTGCAAGTTTAGTTGATAGCAAACTAAATTTAAATATTGTGCCAAAAACGCGAGTTGTGCGCTTGGTAGCCGAAACATTTCATTATGCACGCTTTGATAGACAAAAAGCAAAGTTAAAGAAGCGAATAAAGGAACATTATCCCGCGGCGAAATTTAATCGTATGAGTTTGCCCTTAAAGGTGAGACAGAATCATGCAATAATTTTCTTTACAAAAATAATATACAATTTTTACTTCAAATCGCTTCGTTAGTGACTTTCATCTGAATTATGAAACAAATTTCAATGAAAGAAATTTGAGTGGTACGTTCGGCTTTGCCGAATCTTATTTTTTAGATATTTCCTGCATTTGAAATCCGACTTTCGCAAATTATCAACTCAATTCACCTTTCAAATGTTGAGAATGAATAATAAATTTCTCCCTTACTTTATAATACTTTTATGTATTTTAGACGTTAGTTGTTTAAGTATTTCTGCCTTTTTTATAACTACCTATATATTGTTTTTGTTTATTGTCAGTCTATTAAATAAACTCAATTCAATATCAAAGCCTTGAAAGTGAATAACCTCATTTGTAGGTTTTTGCAGTTTTTTCTCTAGATCATATTTAAAAAAGGAGACCACCAAAAACTTAAAAAGACTGTTGAATATCTGATAGAAGAATTTCTAAACCGAGCGAGCAACGCAAAAAAATCTTCAGCCGCTCAATCGCATCATTAAAAATGTTTAGTGGAAACAATATATATCTACCAGTCGTTTTTATATCCTCCAGTTAATCCGTAGGTAGAAATGTAGACAGTAGATCAATTGTTGCGTACGGACGTGCTGTTTCATAGGAGGCATTGAGAACAGAGTCTTATTTCTTTCTAAGGTTCAGAGGAGTATTACGATCGGTATTATAGGTTCAGCGAGACGTACGTCGCAGGCGGCAGCATTGGACACCACATACTCAATGGACCGTTTACAATAAACCCTGGGTTAACATAATTTAAGGTTTCTAATAATGATTTCGGTAGAAAATCCGAAAAGGGATGCTTGGATAGAATCTGATAAACTGTACGCGGGGATCCATAGAAATGATAGAAATGAAGATTCGCAAGTCGTGCAGCCTCCCAGATAAAGGTTATTTGTTCTAGGCAGAGATATTGCAATCCTAAGGATCACAAAATTGGTGTCTGGGCAAGTTTAAGGTTAGATACCACTAACTACGTGTTCTGTTGACAACCGAATTTCTTCTCTTAGGAAGAGAAGAATTAGTAAAGTCACCGATTAGTCTGTACTATAGAATTCTAGCTTATTTTGTGACAGAAAGAAATTATCATTTCAAAAGGGAGAATAGACAAAAATTCAAAGTATAACATGCTATTTGATCCATACTAGATACGACAACGACGGAAAACATTAGTTTTTAAAAGGCTGATCATAAGTTCAAATCTCAACGGAGCCGAAATGGAACTATTGATGAATTGTTAAAGGCTGTTTGATTCAAACCAGCATTGGCAGAAATGAAAACCATTGTTGCGATATCACGTTAGAGATGAGTTAATAAAGGCGTATTGTAAAACAACAAATTTTTGGCCAAGTTTCGCCTCCCGGACTTCATAGAAGAAAGTAAAAGTGTGTGGCAGTTGTTAAAAGAAATAGACAAAAATTTTAAAACTTTGTTTTGTTACTATTTGAAGTTAAAGGAACGCCTCAGGGTTTTGCAAGAAAAAGAACGTAGCAAAAATGTAAAAATGTAAAATATAAATATATAATTAAATATTTGAAACAGTTATTGGCCAATAAATGACCCTTTTTTCTGTAAATAAGACTTTCGGCATCAGCTTAACTATTTGAAATAATAAAAAAAATGCCATTTTGTGAGTTCCACCCGACTCTTATTTCTATATTTCGGGATTAATGATTAATTTAAATCCTTTTAAAATTTATTTTACACAATAAATAAACTATTACAATTTTCACTAACCAAAAGTTTTTCCTTTTTTAAATATCTTTCTAAAGACTGGTTCGTTTCAATTGTTTGTGGAGGGATACAGAGATGCGGATTATTGGATGCGACGTTTCGAGCAGGAACCTCTACCTCCAACTCTTGCAAAATCATTTCAATTACAATTTGAACGTTTAGTTGTCTTGGACTACATTATACGAAACACAGATCGTGGCAATGACAATTGGCTAATTAAATATAGTCAACCAAAAATTACAAAAAGTGTAAACGGAACAGGTGGCAAAACATTATCATCTAGTCAAAACGACTTAAAAATCGATAATAATATTGATTCGAAAGATGAACTAAATCAATCGCAGAATAATAATATCGTCAGTGTAAATGATTACAAAAATAATAAATTAATAGATATCGGCACGTGGATAGATGGTTCGATGTCAAGCAGCAGCAGTACAGATATAGTTCCCTACGCATCAAAGAAAAATAGTACTTCTACTACTGACAGACAAAATGACTGGAATATGGTCGATGTGCCAGAAATACGAATAGCCGCTATCGACAATGGCCTGGCATTTCCCTTTAAACATCCAGACTCGTGGAGAGCCTATCCATATCATTGGGCTTGGTTGCCGCAAGCTAAAGTGCCATTTAGTGAAGAAATCAAACAATTAGTGCTGCCACAATTATCCGATTTGAATTTTGTCGAGGAATTGTGTACAGACTTATTTTATTTATTTCAACAAGACAAAGGATTCGATAAACGACTCTTTGAACGACAAATGTCGGTGATGAGGGGACAAATATTAAATTTAACACAGGCCTTGAAAGATGGTAAATCACCGGTACAACTTGTGCAAATGCCTGCTGTTGTTATTGAAAAGTAAGTCAAATTTTTTTTCTTTTAAAAGTAAATTAATCTCAAGTTTAATATTTTTGTTATAATAAATTGAAAAGAATTTTCTCGATGGTTATTGCGCGTATTTGAAAATTGTAATTGTAAATTTGCTGGGCATATTTTGAAAGTTGGTATTTGTATGAAAAGCATAAAATTTTATTTCAAACAATATCTAACGACACTGGTATTTAGTTTATTTTTTTGCTTTAACGATCATAAGCATTATTAAAGGTATTCACGTCACCAATTGCAAAAGTGCGAAATAACAATATTTTTGCGCATTCATTTTAGCAAGAATAGCGCTTATAACAATGCCAAATAACAAAAACCGTTTTTATTAGAGTTAGATGGCAACTCATTAAAATTTCACTAACAAATAAAAAAGGCGATCAAAAATTTTTTATTTATTTTTAATATTTTATTCTTTGCAGCACACATTTTTTCATATCCAATAAAAAATCTTGTTTAATTTATAAAACCACAGCGCCAGGGTATCCCACAAATTTATTGATATATGTAAAGTCTCTCCAGGAACTGCACATCGATCTATACCTTCGTATAGGAAGTGATAAATCCTCAACAGGATAATCAAGTATAAATAATTATCTTTTTTTGTTATTTATTATTTTATTTGAAAACAGGATGGCATTTTTGTAAAAGCCAGTTGAAAAAAAACGTGCGCGTTGCGTCTTTAATTATAACCTCACTTTTTTGAAAAAGGAAAATCTGCTCGCACACAGATGTTCCCCCTCGAGATAAAGTAATAAACTGTGAAACAAGTTTATAATTTCAATTTAGAAATTAAGGGATATTCCCAAAATTGATGGAAATTGATTTATATGGACCTATCTTTTTAACCGTTATAGACAAATGCTTGCAAAAGGGACAGAATGTCGATTGCTATGACCGTTATAGTAACAAGTTTATATATTCAAAAATTATAAATTAGAGGGTTAATTAATTTTAATTTAATTTAATGTATATGGCAATACTTTTTAACATTTGTAGACGCTTGAAGTTTACAAAGAATTTGTATTCGTAAGTCCGCTATAACAACAAAATTAATGTAATTTGACCTATATGGCCGTATCTTTTGAAACATCATATACAAATACTTGAATTAGACAGAATATCAACTACTTTGCTTGGTATAGTAAAACGTATAAATATTTTAGATTATAAATTAAAGGGAGTTACAAAAAATGATGTTATTTGATGTATATGACTGAATTGTTGAACTGTTACAGACAGACGGTTGAAATTTACAAAGAGCCTGATTGCTAAGTCTTCTACAACAGCAAGTATAAAATTTGAATTTGAAAATTAAATTAATTAAGCTGCTGTAATTTGTTTTGTATTGCCAAACTGTTGAATAGTTGTAAACAAATGGGTGAAATTAACAAGGGGCTTAGCCTGCTATAGCAAGCAGGCGGCAGAGATGGAATATAAAGGTATCTCAATAGTTAATGTAATTTGATGTATGTGGCCATAGTTTTGAACAGTTATAGACAACCAGATGAAATATGTTTTGAAGCCGATTTGTCAGAATTATTGAAAGTAAAAATGTGACGGTTGATGTGTCAAGATTTCTAAATACTTTCATTTTCAACTAAGGAAATATGCACTACTATTTTTGTTCAAGATTTTTTTCAGTGTAAATTAAGTAAAATAAAACAATTTGCAAATATCCATATTGATAAAAACATACATTTTTGCACACATTTGCACAGTAACCATCGTGAAAACCTTTAATAATTCCTTTAACCATTTAAGCTAACAAAATATTTAAATTAATTGTACAATTATTTTATTTATTTATTTTGTTTTTTTTTTGCAGATCAAGGGCAACTCGTGGCTTTCTTTCTTTTACACAGCGCTTCCAAAACAAAAGTCCGTTTTTCTCTTGGTGCTAACATTTTTGTTTCAAATCAATTAAACTAAAATTTGTCTCCATCTTGATGGCTTTACATAAACATAATTATTATACCTTTGAAAAAAACGTGTGTTATTATATAGTTTGTCATGTATAAAAGTCTTTTTTTAAGTTCCTTGTGTTATAATTTTTAAGTCCCATATACATATATACACATACATACCCTATACATATACATACATACACATCTTTATATACATATATATTTCTTCTATTTTCTCTATAAAAAAATATCTACTTCTTGTTAAAAGTAAATTTAAATATTTTGGCCTTTTATTTATTATAATATTTTTTGTTATGAAATTTAAAACTACATATTTTGTGTATTTACACACATCGTATAGTTAGGGAAATTGGTTAAAATATATGCATTTATTATTTAATAATATCAAAAAATAATATTTGTATTTTGTCTCGTTGATTAAATTTTAAAATAATTGCAATGCAATTCTTTTTTTTTCTAGAGATTCGATTAAATTTTTAGTGTTTGTTCATATGGTCGTGTAGATGTTTTACTTTAAGTTTAAATGAAATCGGTCTTGAGCTGAGTTTTCATTACAACAAAAGAAAAAAAAACAAGAACAAGAACAAATAGGTAGACGACTATGAGCATATTCGCTATATGGATTTGATGTTAATATTCACGCGTAGCGAAGCACGCCGGGATCCGTTATTTAAACATAAAATAATTGAGGAAAAAGTTCTATTGTTCAAAATTGTGTCATTCGCCCTGCTTTTATTGACTTCGATTTTCATTTATTCAAGGATAATTTACAAACAAACTTTGCCAAAGAATGTTACCACATTTTTAACATAGAAAACGTTTTAATAATTATATTTTTTTTTGGGGCTGATAAAAACTAACGGTATGTAAGCCCCAATACTCTTTTTAGAATGGCAACTACGACATCAAAACTATTCCAAACAGAATTTGTTATATGCGATTGCTCCCACACATCAGAAATATAACTTCCTAATTTTCATCATAAATAATATAAACAAAACACTACAAAGAAAACAAAATTCGGAAAAACAAGATCCCAAAGACACTATTTTACATTGTACCAACCATTAAAAACCGCGTTTGACAAAAAGAAAATCATTAACGAGCATTATCAATAATGAAAACATAAATACAGCACATAAATGAAAGGCATTTATTATATATAATTTTTTATTTCCCAAAATTGCATTCGTGAATTATTTCCACGTGAAAACCTCGCATGCTAGAAAAAATATGGTATCGCCGATTTTTATTCCCGTGGGGTTTTCCCCAAAAATTATGTGAATTTTTTTACAAACATTTTGCTTGGGAATAAAAAAAGAAACAATATAATCAGGGGCCAAATTACGGCATTCGATATCGAAATTTCAATAGAATTAAAATGTAAATTTCGATCGATATCGAATGCCGTAATTTGCCCCCAGTTTTCTTGTTGTTTTTTAAAATAGTTGTTAATTGCTTGATTTTATTTTAATGCCTGAATAGCGATATTTTTCAAAATATTTTCTGCAAACACCTCACGAAAAGTAGGTTGCGCTACACCAACGTCCATTTGCCGCCCAACACTTTTTTAATAGCTTTCTTCTGCAAAAAAGCGCAGACATGCTGCAAGCTTCACTAACGACGGAATCGCTGACGACTTTCTATCAGGTTAGCAGTTTTGTACTAATATATCTAAAAAAATTTTAAAGCGACTTTGCTTGCTCTATAATGGTGTTCGAATTGCAACAGATGTTTATTTTATTCCCTAACAATTGGCGATGCCAATTTATTGTTCATGGGGAAAAACTACAATTTATTCCCTTGAGATTCGCGTTAAGGGTGAATGTTTTTCTTATTCTGTTAAGTAACTAAAAAATATTACTAAAACGTGTTCACGTTCTCAAAAAACTAGCAACGAGAAAGTGAAAAAAAGAGCTTAAAAATAAGAGTGAGAGAGAGAAAAATTTGTTGCAAACTTAAAACAACAGAAATTTGATTGAGAATTTTCTGCCGGTACCAATTTAATAAGAATAGTACAATTTTTATCAGCAATTATAAGTAAGGTATACATATGTAAGAGGTTTATGTTATTTTTAATGTAAATAATTTAAATCTAAATTACAATAAGAATGTTTATTAGAACTTACTGCAAAAAAAGTATATTTATGGCGCGCTCAAACATCGTAAACGCTTTTGAAAATGATTCTTATTTTAAATTTTTAATTCTGGTTGACATCAATTTGCAGGCTTGTAGTGGTCTATTGTTATATACATATATGGGGGAGTTCCAAAACGTCATTTGCAATGAAATTTAGCAAAGTCATGCATTCCTAAACGCAACCATTTAAACATTGACAATGTTACGCATTCCTAAATGTATAATAAAAGTTATTGATACGCAAACAAAAGCAAACTGTGCATCACTAATTTTGTTACTGCTTTCTTGATATTTTGTGCAAAATAAATTACAAACACATCAATCATGGCGGAAGAAAAGTAAGAAAATTTTCTTTTAAATTTAATTATTATTTAAACAGAATTTATTTATATCTTCAGGAACAAAAAGTGGACTTTTGAGTGAAAGCAGCTGTTGTTAACAACACGATTGCAAAATGAAAGTGATTTTGCCTCTAAAAAAAAGAAAATAATTGTTTTATGCGAGAAGGTGCTCCGGGAAATTAAAACCATTGAATCAGACTTTTTATGTATTTTTGTACAATTTTATAATTGCTTTGAGGTGTTTCGTCCAATAATCCCATCAAGTTTTTTAAGATTATAGTTTTAATTGTTGATATCTGTATTGCAACTTTGTTCAATAACAATTTGTTATTTCAAATCATGTTTTCTTTTTTAATATTGTTATAATTTCTACTGAAAAGAAAACTTTATTCTAATAAAATTTTCCATTAAACACAGAAACCAAGTTTTACTTTTGCTATTTATTTAAGACAAATAAGACCTTATATAAATATAAAATAATATTCAAAACTCTTTCGATAACTCATCAATTCCACTGGCTTGCAATAAATACATCGTCGTCCCACCACAATTTCAAAAACAATAGAAATTGTTATCTATATCGGAAAGAATTTAATAAGTTTTTTTTTAATTATTCTCAAAAAGTATTTATAGTTCCGATAACTCCTTTTTATTGCTCACATTATTTTGAATAAAGTCTTTAAAAAGCATTTCTACATATGTATTTTTGTGATCCACTTAAAAGTGCCTGCAATCATATCTAATAATTCTGTGTCTTTTCCTTTAGTCCCAGTGTTTATTCTTGTTCGGCTTAACTTCTTCCATATAATAAGAGCGATGGCACAAAGCTTACTCTCGCCATACAGTAAATTGTTACTAATAATAAAATTGAGTTGTTAATGATTACTGAAAAAGATTAGTTTTGCAAGTAAATTTTAGTGAAATCTTATTCGCTTTACCGTTAAAAAAAACTTTTAGTTAATGAATGTAATACATGTCATTTATAATACACATTATTATTTTCCCGTTAAAAAAATAAGGTGATTTAGACACTTTTTACCTGTGGACAACACGTAGTGTAAGTTCACCCCTAAAGAACTTTACATAAGTATATTTTAAGTTATTCACTTATACTTAACAGCCATAACTAAATAAACGCGGAAAGCAGAACGTCTGTCATACCCAAAGAAAAGCGCTAATGCTACTTCAAAATGATAAAAACAGGGTTATTAAAAAAAACAAATATAACTTCTGATAATTTGAGCAAGAATAATAATTCTGGTATTTGTGTTGTCTAAATTAAAATTTTATAAAGAAAAGCAAAGCGTTGCCGTTGCGGTTTGCGTTATTTCGGTATGCTACATACATAATGTACGGCAATGAGAACTTTTGACAGCAAAAAAAAAACGCTTTCCGTCCTTGTTTAAGTATGGCTGAAAGACAACAAACTGATCAGTTTTAAGGCCTCATTAGTCTTTACTTTCTGTTGCTGTTCTGCTTTTTAACCAGTTAAGTGTGTTTGACGTGTATACACGTCGAACCAAATCTTTATTACGGTGCGTTCGACGTGTATACACGTCGTGAGATATAAAAAATTATCGACTATAAAATCTCTAAATTTTAATGAAATCCAATACGAATATTATTTGATTATTACTATTATAATATGCTTGCAGTGACTAATACGAAACAGTATCGACAAAAATAGTTCGACGTATTCGATCCAAAAGATTTTAATTACACACACGGTGGAGGTTTTTTAAAACTAAATTCCACGCTTAACTGGTTAAATTATTGAGATTAGTGTTTCTGTAACTACAATGCGGCTGTTTATAATAAACAAAGAAAAAACAATACACAACCCAACAAAAAAAATTCATTAACAAAAATAGGTTTATTTGCATTTTGCACACACACTATCAAACAACTTTCAAGTAACTTAACGTTGAATTCTATTTTCTACTGATTCGAACGGAACAGAACGTCAAAGTAATAACAAACCACAAATAAACATTTTCCATTTAACAGAAACTGATCAGCTGATTCGTCACGGGACAGAAAGTAAAGACTAATTCTGCCTTTAGTCATATAACAAAATCCCCTGTGTTATTTAGAACAAAATGGAATTTGGTATTGTTACGACCAAAGCGAATTAAATACTAGTCCGCACGGTTACAAAAACAAAAACTTAATATCATTTTGTTGTTGCCGAGCACCATGTTGATGTCTAAAATAGCTGACTAAACAAGAGGAAGCCGAATAGATTTTATCCTTTGGTGCTTTAAATAAAGTTAACTGTTAAATTTCTTTCGCCTACATGTGCAGCAATACCTCATTTAATTTTTTTGTTTTGAAATTTAATTTATAAAATTTTAAATTTTTTTCCTCCTTCAAATTATTTGAAAATTTTTTACTTTTTTTTTTTTAATTTGAATTTAAAAATGTCAGGGGTACATAACCACAGCATCAGGGTATCCTGAAAGTCTCTGCAGGAACTGCACATCTACCTATACCTTTCTATAGGAAGTGATAAATCCTGAACAGGTTATTCAAGTATAAATAATTGTCTTTCTTTTGTTATTTTAAATTTTGTTTGAAAACACGACGACATTTTTGTAAAAGCCAGTTGAAAAAAGTGCGCGTTGCTTCTGTGATTATAACCTCACTTTTTGAAAAAGTGAAATCTTCCCGCACACAGATGTTGCCCCTTCGAGATAAAGTAAAAAACTGAAAATTTTTTTTTTACTTTAAAAATTATTTTAGAATTTTGGCAACAAACATAAACAAAAATCAGTTGGGCTATTAATACCACCTGTAAATTAATGAGCCTTGAGCACGACGAAAAGAGGATTAAAAAAAACATCACACCTTTTCTTCATTTGATATCATAATGATTATTAAGAAATTATAAATAATGTGTAAGTCCGTTTTTTTTACTCTACTTTGGGATTCCGTGGGATCACAATTTGCACCAAATTTGTTCCGTTACTTAAAAATTGGGTAAATGAGAGCAGTTTTGAGAGAATAAAGTTCTACTTCTTGCGTGAAACAGTCTAAACTTTTGGGCTTCGTTTATTTGCTTCCTTGATAGAATGACATTTATCCAATTAAAATAAATGCATACAAATCTACTGTTTCCTTTCAAAATTTCTTTGAAATCCACTGATACGTTTTGAAAGCACCAACGAAAGAGTCATATGAATATGCTTTTTAATTTTCTTTAAATTATTTTTTTAGGGAAATAAGCACAATTTATTTATTTATTTTTTAATTTATTTAAAAATAAACATGAAACAGATTTATTTTGTAAAAGCCGTTTTGTTATTAAAAATATTAAAATCTATACAATTATTACACTAAATTATTAAACGACAGAATAACAAAACTTTTAATAACGAAGAGCAGCCATTTGCTTACCCAAAAAACAGAAAATTGTTGGAACGTTATGGTTAAAAATTTTTCTAAAAGACTTAAAATATCTTATATTTATATACTTTCTAAATAATTTTTGATCTACGACTATAAATAATATTAATTGCTGGCGGTATTTTCTTTATTATTAGTTGAACGTTTTTGTTTATCCAATGCCTGATGTTTGCGCTGAAATTAAAAAAATAATGACTTATAAGAGGTTTGTTAACAAACATCAATTGCAGTTTTATAGCTTTACCTCACGATTTTGCTTCTCCATACATTCTCTAATTTCTAGTTTTGCTTTTGTCAATTGAGAGTCATATTCAAGTTTCAGTCTATCGTATTGTTTAATCATAAAAGCTTCTTTGTCTTCCGCATAGCGCTGGATTTCGGTTAAACAAAAAGTTAAAAGGTAAAATAAAAAAATAATGAATTTTAGTCATGTTAAAAAGCGCACAAAAGTTTTATATAAAACTAGTTGCTCCCGGGGCGCTTCGCTACCCCAATGAGAATAATCGTATCACGATCACTCTTTCAAGCAAGTTTTTTATTTGATTAATATCGATAAAACAGAGCATTATATCGACAAAATGTAACTCTCATAAGAAAAAAAATATACATTTTATACAGGGAAAACACACCAACAAAAAAGTGCGCGTTTGAAAGTGGTTGAGTGGTCTTCGAGTTATAAAATCAAGAACATAGGACAATATTGGTACACATGTCTGTTATATATGTTGGCAGTATCAGCCATTTTGGATTGTCAGTTTGTTTTTGACAGCAAAAAAGGTCAGTCGAATCTTGGTGTGCTCTTCGATTAAATGGATCAAAAAAAAACTGCATTAAGGTTTGTGTAAGTAAATAAATAAAATGCGCAAGGATATTTGAAATGTTGACTGTGGCGTTGGGCCGAAAAGTTGTCAGTGACGATGCTCGTCCTGGTCGCCCGAGCACGTCAACAACAGATGAAAACTTTGAAGCATGATTTTGAAAAATGATTTTGGATAATCGTCGAATCACTATCAGAGAGATTGCTGATGATGTTGGCATATCGTTCGGCTCATGCCAAGCAATTTTTACGGATGTTTTAAGCATGAACCGTGCGGCAGCGAAAATTGTTCCAAAATTGCCAAATTTTGAGCAAAAACAACGTCGCATGGACATCGCTCAGGAGCTGTTGAACATCGTTAACGACGATCCACATTTCTTAAAAAAGGTCCTGACTGAAACCAAAGCCCAATAAACCAATAGAAGCGTTCAGAAGAGCACGTCAAGTTCGGTCAAATGTGAAGGTTTTGCTAACTGTTTTCTTCAACTACAATGGCGCGGTGCATCATGAATTCTTGCCACAAGGTCGTACGGTCAATAAGGAATACTACCTTGAAGTTATGAGCCGTTTGCGCACCATGATAACGCACCAGCTCACACATCGATGCTTGTGCATGAGTTTTTAGCCAAAAACAAAATCGTTATCATGCCTCAACCACCGTTAATACCGGACTTAGCCCCCGCTGACTTTTTCGTGTTCCCAAAACGGATGACATCGATGAAAGGAAAGCGTTTTGCTACGATTGAGAAGATAAAAGAAAAATCGAAATAGGAGCTGTTGGCAGTTTCAGTAGTGTTTCGAGGATTGGAAAAAACGCTGGCATAAGTGTATTATATCTAAGGTGGATTTCTTTGAATGAATAAATAAATACTTTTTAAAAAATTTAAACTAAGGGTTATTTTTTGATCAGACCTCGTATAACGACACGGGTGGGCTATAATGGCGCCAAGAGCAGCAGTGTGGATAAACCTAGTTTGTAGGGTTGCTGGCCTGTATCTATTGTATTTAAAGGCTTTCTTCAGGAATTTTTTATTCTGTTTGGACGTTTTCTCTATTTGAAAGGGGAAACTTTCAATGAGTATATTAATGCGTTCGCAATTACAGTGAGTAGTAAATGGTGCTCATAACACCGGGTAATATAAATGAGACAAATTTTTCGTAGACTGGAGTGTAAAGTGAAACCCAGAATTGCAGCGTTTAGCATTTTGCACTACTCTGCTCGTACTCCTTGCTAAAGATCTGCAGACTTTTTTAACTCCCTTCCTCATCGCCAAAGGTGCAGAAGCACATAAGACCTAAGAGCTCACCTGCGATTTCGGTGCAAATCACAGCCACAATGTTACTCGCCAAAACTTAACCGGAACAGAAACCAAGATCTCTACGAGTTCTGGTAGTACCAGTACTTTGCTACTGTTCTGATCTTAACGGTCATCTTCTTTAAGGTAAGACTGCTCCAAAGCTAGACGACTGGTGCAGCTTTATATCCCAGAAGTAATGGCGTCAAGAGAGCAGAGTCTCTAAGACAATTATGCCGGGGGTTTTAAGTCTACACAGTTGGTTCTTAAATGGGAATATTCTCTCCGAAGGATTACGGCATAGTCAGGCTAGTACTGCTGGTATTAAAATCAAGTTCAAGTCAGGAAATACTTTAGTTAAAGGATTCCGTCAATTCTTTTACTTTTCATCTTTTATCATTCGGCTGCAATAATGCATATGCCGTTCAGAGATATGCTCAATTAAATTTTAACGAGGGTTTCCGAAAACAGGAAATAGTCATCTTTTCGGATAGCTAAGCTGCCTTTAGTGAAGTTAGCACATTTGAGTTAAACTCCTAACTAACTTGGAAATGATTTAAAATGTTTTAGAAAGGCAACATAAATAAAGTTACTCCCTGTTGAGTTCCAAAATGCACAGAAGTGGAAAGCAATGATAGTAAGGCTAAAAGGAGAGTAAGTACATCTATGATTGGTCCGGAACCATTTAGTGGATTTGTATTAAGTGGAATTCGAGAAGAAATCTTTAAGGAAATCAAAAGCTGTAGGCAATATCACTGTGATAATCTTCCTGGAGGAAGGAATGCGACGCTCTCAATTGGAATATATGACTTAAATGTTTTAAAGCTCTTATTTCTCTTAGTAAAAACGATTTTACAATGAGGGATCATCAGGCCATTGTGGGTTGAGGAATCACCTAAATATGCCAGATATTGTGAGCGACAGCTAGTTAACAGATTTTGTGAATATGTCGAGAAGACTCCATAACATATTCTGAATGACTTTGAAACTGTATCACATAGAAGATATAATCATCTCAGGTCCATTCTGGAATTTCTCAGGCAATGAGGTGCTCAGTAGCTGGCAGGGTATACAATGGACTTTAACAGTTAAAATGATAGGGCAACAAAGGACAAATCGAGTCACCTACGGGAACAGCCTTAAATTTTTATATTTTTATTTTTATTACTTTCTATTATTGAGAATTATAGTTATATCTATATTGTTATTGCCGTATTCATAAAATATTAAAATATATTTGAAATGTGTTTTATGTAATATATGTAAGAAAATTTTGTCATAAAACACATTTAAAATTTAATATGGGTGTCCCTTATGGCTCAAAAGACCCCTTTTTTAAAGTCGGTTAAAACTAAACATAATTTACCTTATAATTCTCCGCCATGCCTACAGCCGATTTATATTTTGCTTGAAGCGACTGCAAGGAAATTTCGTGCGCTTTCTGTTTCTCTGTAAGTTTTTCTTTCCAGAACTTTTCTACTTCATCAACATTTTTTTTCTGCTCCTCATATTGCTTCATGACCGCTTTCATGGAATTTCTTTCACGCTCTATTTGCGTTTGCCTTTCATTTAAATCATTTGTTAGTTCTTTGATTCTTTGCACTTTTATTTTTAGTTCGTCGCGTATTTTTCGAATGTCATTATTTAGCTCTTTGACAACATCTTTATGCTGCTCGTCCTTTTGACTAAGAACTTCTTCCATTTTTTCTCGCTCTGCCAGAATGACCTGCTTTAAGAGATTGACCTCCTTTTGCCGTTGTTGCAATTCAGAACTAATGTGTAGATATTCGCTTTTCAAGGAATGACTTTGTTCTTGGGTCTTTTGGAGATCGATTTCAAAACGTTTTAATTGTACCGCATATATGTGAGCCATTTCGTCACGTATTCTGGCTTCAATTTTTCTGATTTCATTACGTTCCAATTCTGGAGAAGTTGTCACACTTTTATCCCTTAATTGACGCGTGTTTTTCGGTGAATTATTTGAAACTTCTGAACTAGAACTGTGAGATTTTATATATTCTTCGAATTGTGTTGCTTTTGTTTTCAGTTCCTTGATTAAATGTTCTTGTTGTTCACTTAGTTTTAATTGATCTTTTAGTTCTGATAAATGTTCTCTACAACTTTTTAATTCCTGATTTAATTCATCGATTTCTTTTTTGTTGATGGCATTTATGTTGGTCAGTTTAAGATTCTGAATTTCGAGCTATATATTTTTTTTTGTTATAAAAGAAATAATTAAAAGTTGTTAGTAGCAGAATTATTAATTTGTTGTAATTTTTCGTTTTTTTTTTTTTTTTTGTAAATTTCAATTTGGTATTTTGATTTTTTTTTATTTCATAAAAAAATAAAACTATTTATGTAAATGACGGACTACCAATTATTCTGAAATCTAGCCATGCTGGTTGCAATCATTCGGACTCATTCTTTTTATGGGTGTTCGAAAAAAAACAACAATATCGCCTGTTTCTTCTGCTTAGTCAAGAATGTAATTAGGATCGCGATTTAAATTATGAATATTAAGTGAATTAATATTATCAATATTTTTATTTATTTCGTTTTTTCCTATTTTTGCATGAGACGAAATATTTATTTTAAAATTTGCATGCTGAAGTTGTTTAAGAGTTTCTACTAAAAATCAAAACTAATTTTCTTTTTTGTGAATTTTACACCTGGAAGTGATATGACATTTTTTGATGAATTTTTATATTTAAGAGTTATTTTTTTGACTAACATTTTTGTCAGATAATAAACTTTTATGAAATATCGAATCTTTTATTTAAATTTTGAGTATTTTTATCCATTCAACTCGATTTTTTGTTGAAAGTTATGTAATCAATTATAAAATGTGAGCAAGAAATAATGACAGTTGTAATTTTAGGACATGCTGGACTTGACATGTCAATTTCAAAACAAAAACCCAGACGAACATAGACGTTTTTACTTTTGGTGAAGGGAATTACTCCTGTTCGCTAAGTCGTAAATTAAAAAATCGAGTGATAAAAAACACACACACACACACTATTGGTGTTCTGGCAATAATTAAAAATTAAATCGTAATCGACACTTTCAGAAAAGTTACAACGTTTTTAAAGGAATCGAGCACAATTAACGTAAATAGAAAAATGTTACTACTAAATAACGATTTTTAAATATTCACCTTCGTCATCTGCCCTAAATAGTCTATACATTTAGTACACTCGTTAGCCGTTTCTTTGGCAGCTTTTGATGTTTCCAACTTCTCCTTTTCGAACTTGTCGCGCAAATCAGCTAGTTCTCTTTCGTGGCATAACTTTTCTGTTTCCAATATTTTTGACAATTCCGAACATTTAACCTCCGCCAACTTTAAGGCTCTTTGTAAATTTGCTACTTTCTCCTTTTCTTCTTGCAACTCTTTTGCTTTATCCGTCTTAAGTAATTTGTCCATTTCATAAGAAAGTGCCTCTTTGGCATTTGATATTTCAATATAAAGATTTTTCAAACGATCACATTCGGTCTGTGAATCTTTTAAAAGAAACTTATGTTTTTCCAATTCCAAATGTACATTATCGTTGGTTTGACGCTGCTTGAGGCTGAGATTTTCTTTAAGAATTTGCTCGTAGTTGAGTTTAAGACTTTCGTGTTCTTGTTTCAGTTCTTCCAAATCAATTTCTAGATTTTTCAATTGAGCATAAAGTTTTTTGCGTTCACATTCCTGTTGCATTTTATGTTTTTCCAATTCGTCGGTCTTTTGTTTTTCAGCATTCAGTTGCGATTTTATGTTTTCCAGTTGAACCTGCATTGTATGCACACGATTATCTTGCTGTTGTGTTATTGGGTCTTGACAAGTTTTTAACTGATCGAATTCTTCCTCAAGGACTTTTAATTTATTTTGTAATTTAATATTTTCCTCTTTCAAAGTGGAGATTTGTACCAGCGATTTATTTTCTTCTTGCTTCAGTTGTTTTATTTCTGCCTGTTTGTCACTCAGAGTTTGCTGAAGTTTACGAATTTCATTTCTTTTGTTTTTTATATTTGCTAAAGAACGATAAAATTCTTCTTTTAAATTGCCCGCTCTTTCGAGTGGATTAATAGGTGTACTGCCTACCACATTGCCTTGTGTTTGGCTTAATCTTCGAGGTGTATCATCTTGGTTATGTTGATTTAAGACATTGTTCATGAAATCCAATTCTGCTGTTGTCATTTCTAAACATTCCTTCAACGAGCTATTAGTCTTTTCCATACCTTGTATTTGCTCCTGCAGGCTGGCAATAAGCTTTTGCAGTCTTATATTCTCTTGGAAATAGTCTGGTCTTGACAGCAATTCATTACAACGCTTTTGTGACTCATCTAAAGCATGACTGAGGTCATTTATTTTACTAGCCTTTTCACACAGCATCATTTGATGTGTTTCTTGCAAGGCTTGATAACGCGAATTCATGCTTTCCAACTCTGAGGTTTTTTTATCCAATTTGTTGGCCACCTGTTCCATTTGTTGTTGCAACATTGAAATTTCCGCTCTATGACGATCCTCCATTTGTTTACGTTTTAACTCGAAATTACGTTCTTGATTTTTATTCAAATCCCTTTCGACCATATCATATTTTCTTTGAACATCTGACAACAGAGTCTGGGCCGTTTCCAATTTTGCTAATAGATCATTTTTCTCAGTCTCCAAACTTTTTCTTTCATTATTAATTTTATTGATGGTATTTTCTAAATTGGAAATTTTTTCTTTTGACTCAACCAATAGCTCATGATTATTTTTCTTGTTAGACAGCGCTCTATCTAATTCAGCTTCCAATATGGTCAGCTTCTTTTCCAAGCCATTGCTCCTCTTGTTCTCCTCCTCAAGTAAATGTTGGGAGTGCTCCAATTCGCGACTGCGGGATTGTGCCAACATTTTAAACTTATGTATCTCTTTTTCACAATCAGAATGATCCGTAGGACGATGTGTATCAACATAGCCATTATGTATCACATTAGCATAGGGATGAGTCCCTTGATTATGTTGTAAATGATGATTTTGATGTCCCGGTTGTTGCTCTGTAGCGCCACCATCCATTAAATCAGATTGAAAATTCGTAGTCGAATCAATAGTAGTTTCTTCATCTTCCAAATCATCAAATGCATTTTGTATCATTAATCCGAGCTATAAAAAGGTCGTCTTTCAGTTAAAAACTTAATATTAATAAACGCAATACACAACCTCCTCATTGCGCCTTCTTTGATCTTCTAGCGCTTCTTCCTCCTCTTGACGTTCTAAACTGGTGTTGATTTTAATACTTTCAGCACCTTGAAATAAACTAACACCTGGCGTATTCATTTTATTGGTCCGTATCCTCTAATTCAACAGTTGTTAATAATTTAAATTCAAAATAATTTTATGTTTTAACGCAAGCGCATTTCTCTTTTTATTATTGTTTGTAAATGCGTGCGTTGACTGTTTTTAATAAAAAAAAATACATTCTGTATAATACAGTGTTGCCAGGGAAAGACAGGTAAGTTATTATTTTCCTTCAAAAAAGTTAAATTTTTGCATTACAAGTTACATATATGTTAAAATTATGCCTTAATACATAGTAAGTTAATGTAATTAATATAATAACAATAATAATTCACATATTAGGGTAAATAATGATTAACTGAACAAAAACAGATTATATAATTGAAAAACTTATGAAAAAATTCTAGCCCAATGGTTCTCATGAGTATTTAAATCGAATTGATATGTACAGCGCTTTAGAGATACGGAAACTGTACCAAATGGTACGGAAATTTGGGGCCTTTAAAAGTTACAAAAAATATTTCCAAGTGGCAACACTGATACAGCAACGCATAAGGTAAGTACAATTCGTTAGCTGTTTATTGTTGTAATATAAATTCTCTTCACTTTAGATGTCAAACAATATATAAGAAATTATTAAATGTTGTCTATGTCAGATACTGAACATACCTTCTAAATTATGTTCGTTGATTTTAGATGTCAAAATCTACTACACATTGCCATTAGAAGGCAATTTTTTGAAAAATAATTGTGGATGTTTAACTTAATGATGTATATCAAGAAATAAACAACAATTAAGGAAAAATAACTTTATTTACTAATATATTTAAAAACTAAAAAGAGATACGTCAACCCTGTACTAGTTTAAAAAAAAAACGGTCTTTAAAAAAAAACAGTCTTTAAAAAAATTTTTTTGTAATATTAAAATTAATAAAAAAAAAACTAAAGCAAAAGCGCAGAGAATAAGAGGAGATATTTATGCTGGAATTATCTCGGAAACGAGCAGTCTTTGATAAGTGACCGAAAAAGATCTGTTACTGAACGATCGGGTACATGTTATTAACATCTTCATGTGTGCTCATATAAATTATTGCAACAATCGCCATCTAGTGGTTAGTAGAAATGTGAGGGTACAGGGTGTTCTTACATTGTTAATTCGACTTGATGGGAAGGATAACTTCCAAAAATTTCTTGAAATTACATTAAAAAATACTCAAAATCAAGACGAATCTATAGAGTGTAGTCATCAGCGAATTGATACAACAAAGAAACTTTTTTGTTCGAGTCCGTGTCAAAAACAAGTGTTTGAGGCGAATAAAATTTAATTTTCCTTTAAAAATATAAAGCGGTAAAAAATTCAAAACAAGAATAATAACAAAAATAAATTCTGTTTTTTTTTAATATTTTTATAATTTTTAATAAAAATCAACATTAAAATAAAGAATTAACATTACAAGAAGTTGTGGAATCTTTTTAACCCTGAAACAAAAAACACTTTTTTGTGGAAGAATTTAAAAATTTTTCTTTTTTAGTTTTTTGTTTATATATATTAACTTATACTTACAAACACTCTGGGTCAGATGATTAGAACCACCTAAAAATACAATTAAATTTATTATTTTTTTTTATTTATTTTGTATTTCTTTCCATAGTTTTAAAATTTTACTTTTAGTTTACGAACACAGTTTTGAGACATCGCCAAATTTGGCGCAATGGCCTGATAGGCCATTAACAATTATATGCTTGCCCATTTTTCACTAATGTTAGTAGTAATTAATTTGTTTCTACTAGTAGTTTAATGCTTCAATTAAATGCGACTACATACTTGCAAAAAAATGTAAAAACTAAAAGTGGGTCTAAGCATATAAAGGGAACAAAATTGTATACTTTATGTGTTTTTTTTATAGAAAAACAGTTGCCTTAAACTCTAATCTTGTTGTTGTTACTTTTGGAATCTTAAGAAAATAATAGTGATAAAATATAGTTTTCTAGAGACAGATATGGCGTACTAAAAAACGGAAATTTAAGCGGTTCTAAACATAAGAAACGAAAAACAAACTTTGACATTATTTCGAACAGTACTTCATGTTGATGATGACCTGGTTATCAATTCGCCTTTCTCAAAATATTAATGTTTATGTGTTTATGTTATGTCCAAACAAACACAGCTCATCGAAACATTTTTTAACCGACTTAAAAAAAGAAGGATGTTATCAATTCGACTGAATGTTGCTTTTTTATTTTTGTGCCTCCAGATCTCTGCCATTTCTGACCCGATTTTGAAATTTTTTTTGTAATTTGATAGGTTATGTTTACATAAAAATAGTTCATAATCTTGTAAAATAAAGGGTGTCCCCATACAACATACATGTGTTTTAAGTGCATTAGGAACCGTAAAGCGCACTTCTTTAAAATTAAATATAATAACAAAAAGTAATGTAAATTAAAGGGTGTCCCCATGGTGACGTAAATTGACCTATATACGCCTATATTTTGAACCGTTATAGATAAACGCTTGAAAATGAACAGGATGTCGATTACATGAACGTTATAATAACAAGTATAAACATTTCGAAATATAATTTAAAGGGTGTCCCAAGAGTTAATGTAATTTAATGTTTGTGGCCGAACCGTTATAGGCAGGCAGCTGAAACTTACAAGGGACCTATATTGCTATGTCCGCTATGTGAAAAAGTTTATAAATTTAATTTAGAAATTAAAGGGTGTTCCTATAATTGATGTAAATTGAAATATATTGGCCTTTCTTTTGAAATCTTATAGACAAATGCTTGCAAATTGGACAGAATCTCGACTGCTATGACCGTTATAGTAACAAGTATTAATATTAAAAATTAGAAGGTCCCCAATAGTTCATATGATTTGATGTATAAGGCTATACTTATGAACAGTTGTAGACAGACGCTTGAAATTAAAAAAGAATTTGTATTGCTAAGTCCGCTATAACAAGTTTAAAATTTGGATTTAGAAATTAAAGGGTGTTCTCAAAATTAATGTAATATGATCTATATAACTTTAAAATTAGTTAGAATGTCCACTACTTTGCTTAGCAGAGTGAGAAGTATAAATAATTTGGAATATAAATTAAAGGGTGTTACAGTAGTTGATACAATTTGATGTACATGACCGAGTTTTTGAACCGTTATAGACAGACGGTTGAAATGTACAAAGCACCTTATGGCTAAGGCTACTACAACAACAAGTATAAAATTAGAATTTGGATATTAAAAGGTATCCCTATAGTTGCTGTAATTTAATATATATATATATTGCCAAACTTGGTTGAAATTAACTAGGAGCTGTAGTAATAGCTCTGCAAATTTTGGAGATGGAATATAAGGGTGTCTCAATAGTTAATGTAATTTAATGTATGTGGCCATACTTTCGAACCGTTATATATAGACATGAAATCTGTTTCGAAGTAATTTTTATTGTCAAAATTATATTTAATTCATGGCGAAATAATACAGGTGAACGCACGGGCGAAAAAGCCCATCAGCTGTGTACATTACAGTTGTCAAAAAAATTTGTCAAAAATAATTAATTTGTTAAATTTTTTTGAATTTAATTTTTTTTGATTGCTAATAGAAAACAAACAATTAAAATTCCTAGAGAAAACTACCACAACATGGAACCGTATTTGCAGTTCCTGATGTGTATAATCAAAATATGCGTAAAAAGATAGTGAAATTATTGTAAACACATTTATAATTCCTTGGTTTTTTTGTGGAAGATTATGTTATTCTTCAAATGGTCAACATGCAAGAATGGAACGATGCATGTGATTTGGGCAAACTATTGGTACAAAAGAATTTTGGTCACTTTTCCTGTATTTTTATGTAACTTAATTTTTATAATTTTTTTATTCTGAAAATTACAACCACTTTTTTTCATCA
Source organism: Gymnosoma rotundatum (assembly GCA_916610165.2). Classification (NCBI taxonomy): domain Eukaryota; kingdom Metazoa; phylum Arthropoda; class Insecta; order Diptera; family Tachinidae; genus Gymnosoma; species Gymnosoma rotundatum. The sequence continues at coordinate 124,084,559 of OU744336.1, read as the reverse complement.
AATATATTTTTTTATTTTGTTTGTTTTTTACAATATTTTTTTGACAACATACATAATTTTGTAGCAGCAAATTGCCTGTTGTTTTTTGTGTTGTTGGATTATTGTAGCCGTGCGGTCACCTGTATTAATTCGCCTTGATTTAATTCCTTCCAATAAAAAAATTAAACGGGGTGATCGTGAATTAAAAAATAATAGAAAAAAATGATAAATAACAAAATTGGCGGTCGCCCTTATTTGCCGAGTTATGGGCCTCTCAACTTTTCACATAAAATTGTGTTAGTGCAGTACATTTTTGAACAAATTGGGTATCATTTTTAAAATGGTAAATTTTTTAAAAAAATTTTAAGCACCGTGAAAATAGATAATTTCAAAAGCTTTATAACAGTTTTATATGGAAAGTTCAGAGGCCCATAACTTAACCAATTTTTTTTATTTTACATTTTCTTATAATTTATTAATTCTTTATCACTTTGTATTATTTTCTTTTTGATTGGTGAAGCTTCACTAAACAGACTTTGTCCCATTCCTGATAATTAACATTAGCTCCGTTCCCGTACTGGTTGGGTAAAGTTCGGTAAAATGAGAGTATACATAAATTATTCTCAATTGAAGACAAAATATCTCTAAAGTACGGGAACACAAAAAACGAAGCTTCTATCTTTCAAACAGAATATAAGTACATGCAGTCAGAGTTCAGAAAAGTACACTCACTGTACAAAACTCTCGTACATAAATTTAAAACACACAACTTAAACCAACCCGTACATTTTTTCTTCATAACAATTATGTATGTCTCTAAATTTTTAAATTTTCCGCACACATTCACGAATATGTTTTATTAAAATATTTTTTTGCATACACGTACGTAAATGTACGACTGTAGCTAATGTTTGCGTACGTGTACTTTACTTTCAGTACATGTACGGAAAAAAAGTACACGAAAAAATGAAAATAAATTCGTATACAAAAAAAAGTAAATGGAAAAATAAAAATAACTGCGTGTACGAAAAAAAGTACATAGAAAAATAACTGCGTGTACGGACGCTAAAAAAGTACATGTACGATGGAGAAAAATATAATAACATTTTTTATTGTCATTTTTATTGTTTTTTTGGTTAAAATTTCAGCCTATCATTGCAGTTTGTTTTTAATCTTTGCTAAGCATTGGAGTTCCTTGAAAATTCAAGCGAGGGTTATATGAATGGCTCATTAATAAAAATGTGCAACAAGTAGTGTTTTATAAAATAAGGATTAAGGGTAATAGTTTGCTTATCTTTAACATTATTGCAATTATATCTAGGCAAGGAATTTTTGATGTCTGCTGTTATCATAAAATAATTATTTTCAATTGGGTTTTTTGTTTGTTTTCGTGCTCTTTGAATTTGCATGTGTTATTTGTTGTTGTGGTTTTTTATAACAGTAAATGTGCTTTGTTAATTTTTATTAATATCGTCATTACAGCTTGTGTTATTTGTTGTTGTTAAACTGTAAATGTGCTTTGCTTATATTTTAGGTATGGGTTGCTTACTTGTGCATTTGTTGTTATTTTATTACTATCTTCATCATAGCTTGTGTTATTTGTTGTTGTTGCACAGAACTTATTATTCGTACTCGAATTTACTTTAATTTTTTCATGTACTTTTTTTTTCCGTACACGAAGTTATTTGAATTATTCAATGTACTTTTTTTCCCGTACAGGAATTAATTTTTTCGTAAGCTTTTTTTCTGTATACATATTGAAAGTAAAGTACACAAGCAATAGCTACAGTCGTACAATCACGTGTACGCAAATAAATATTTCAATAAAACACATTCGTGGATGCGTACGACAAATTTCAAAATTTAGAGACACACACACATAATTGTTATGAAAAGAAAAATAAGTACGGGTTGCCTTTGAACAGAACATTGTGTGTACGATGAGTGTACTTTCTCAACTCTGCATGCAGTTGTTCATAATAGGTAACATAAAAACACAAATATTTTGTTTGTTCTTAAATTTCTTTTATTTTTTGGAGATAAAAACTTATAAAAAAACACTTTTGATAGACATTTGCGTGAATGAAACATAGAATTTTTTTGTATTTGCTACTATTTACTTTTCATGGAAAAAGTGTGAGCTGTTTCCTGCAGAAAGAAGAAGAAATTTATTCTCTCAAAAGCTTTCTTCTTTGACCCAAACTCGTAATACGGGAACACTGGGATCCAGCGGGATTCCAAAGTTAAGTACGGGAACGCAGCTATTATGTGATTTTATTGAAAACCATACATATTTATAATACGCAACGCAATAACGCAGGGGGGTTATTATGTATTTCTATTCGAATCGGAAAATCATCGAATTCGTAAAAATGCGATTACGTAGTACGATTTTCGGAATTTATTTCCGAACGTTCGTAAATTGAGGTAATTTTTAATCCCATTCGGAAACCAAAAAAATCCCTTTCGAAATTGCCATTATGTAGTACGAAAGCAAATATCAAATGTGTTATTAACGTATGTAGATTTTTCGAATGCCATTTTGATTGCGGAAACTTTATTTTTATTTTTTTATATACATAAAAGAAATTAAGAATACACATTTGAAAATGTAGCTAATAAAAAAAAACGTTATTTATTATGTAAAAGGAGTTTACATACGTAGCCAAGGCAAAATTTAATAATGGTGGAATTAATGACATTGAATACAAATTTAACAAAAGGATACCTAAATGTTTCTAATGCCAAAAGCAAATGCAGGGGGTTATGGCAGAGACTATCGCAAGATTAAAGTGCTGCAGATTGTAAGCAACACATAAAGTTAAAGTCTCGCCGTAAAAAAATAATATTTCAGAAACTGGAGGTGGACCAAGATATTATTGTTTCCTTTCACCACTAGAGCAAAAAGTTGCGGAACTGCTTGCAATTAATAATTATATTGAAGGAATCAGTAGTACGTGTAGATATGGAGTACAAATAAATATTCCTACTACAATAAGTATTAGAGATGATGAAGCAACTGAAGAAATTCAATACCTTGCAATAACTTAGGAGTAAACAATAGTGAGATAAACTTAAATACACCATATACTCCACATCGATATACCCGTGGTAGTGTATAAAATTATCAGACATTATTAGAAAAACAAATACACAATCAAATTAAATATTAAGAAAATTCGATACAACTTAAAAACTTATTATTAAAAAAATAAGAAACATATTAACAGAATTAGGCGCGATAAATATATCAACAGCCAAATAATACTTAAAACGGAGCAGTGTTACAATGGAGCGCATGTACATATTCAAAAAAGAGAAGTTTAGATTTTTCAAGAAAAAAATCACGGTAGGAACGTTTGTTTGATCTGAAAAAGGAGAAATTAGAATTAAAGAAATTAAATTAGAACAAGAAAATTTAGTTGAGTTTTCCCTACTTCCCTTTAATTTTTTTACAATACTATTATGAATTATTTTGTGTTATGTTTGTTATGAATTATTTTTCTTTTTTTGTTTTGAATATGTGTACAATGTACATACATACATATGTAATTACAAATATAAATGTTACGTAGCTCAAATGAATTAAAGTTTTTGTTCACGTTCCAAATAAATATTTATATTAGATTTATTTACAAATTTGACTTTTGTACCAAACAGTGTAAAGTCCTGCCAAGTTTTGACACATAAAAAAGTGCAATTATTTAAAATTTCCCTTAAAATTGCAAACACAACTCTGCAGGCCTTTCGAACGTACTACATAATACGAATTTTCTTTCGATTCGGAAATTCTTTTCGAAACTCTTTTCGATACGAATAGAAATACATAATAACCCTCCAGAACTCATTAACGGGTAAAGCTTATTTTACTACACGTTAGGCCTAACCGCTATAAGAACACAACAACAAGCTGAAAAATATACCAGTTAGAAAAAACCTGAGATCTTTAGATGACCACCACTTGCTTTGAAATATTGAAAAAAGTGAAGCCTTCTGGACAAATTAATTTGTTTTTTTTATTTTTTTTATTTTGTAGCATTATTAAGAAAACAAAACATATACCGACCATCAGCAGGAGTTAATTAAGTGGACCACTACTGTCCTAGAAATTTTTTCAAGACAAGTTTGTTTTTACTGATTTCTAGAAAACTCTTCTTTGATGCTCCGTCACAGTAACAATCGCAAATATACGGTTATTAATGAAAAGCAAATGTACTTAACAAATTCGACACAAAATTTCCTTCTATAATCCTGTTAGTTGCTAAAAGTTTCTTTATAAGCAAATTTTAAATATTTTTACCATTTTTATTCTTCCATGATTTTTTATGTGCTTTAGTCTTAATAAAAAAAAGTTTTTTAAATATAACTTTAAAGATAATTTTTTCGTTTTTTAAGATTTTTTTTTATTTATATTATACAGACTGTCCATTTATGTTCATAAACGCACTTAAATTGGGGCATTTATCTAATTTCTCGGGATCGATTTGGAAAACTTTGGACAAACGTTTCCAACTCTGCGCATCGAAATAGTAAAAGGTGCCACGTTCTTTTGTACCATTTTTCTCATATTGATTAGGGCCAGGAATTCGAGTTATCCAGATTTTTTCCTCTATATGATATCTCCATTCGCGACTATGTCTGAAATGTAATAAAATTTTTTTTAATTAATTTACTTTCATATTGATATATTTGAAAATTTTTTTTTGGTAAATTTAGTATTTCAAATTATTTTTAAAGTATTTAGTAAGCGTTTAGTGTTTCAAACTATCCCAAAATTTTATCTAATTAGGTTTCTTAGAGCTAGTTTACATTATGCGGTTTGTGTCAGCTACAGAAGTCATGATGCAGAAGTTTGTGAACGAAACTTGCAAATCTTTTCTTTTAATTTATTGCTTAGTTCCGAGATTTTTTTTATATTTATTACTTGATGATACTTTTGAATATTCCTAAATAAATAGTTAATTCAACAAAAACATATTAAATGTAACGTTTTACAAAACCGCTGTAAATGGATATTCGAATGGTAAAAAGGAGTCAAATCTAAAGAACTTACATATGTACGTAGCAGTAAAATGAATGCTATATATAGTCCAGATTTATACTATGCATTTTTGAAGCATTTTTTCTTCTCAATTTTCTATTTAAGTTGCAGCGTTATGCGTTATCTCAAAGTAAACATTAGCAAAAGTAACATCCCCTCAAAACTCAACCAATACCACATTGCTCACTCCCCCTGCTTCACAAACAAACAAAAATTTCATGCTAGTTTCATGAAAAATTGCATAGTGTAAATGCCGTAATAGTAAGTCCACTTTTACATTATGCAACGTATGTAGCTGCAATTTATATTTTGTTGGCGAGAGGGGAAAGAGGAATTAAGAGGGATACACATATGCGTGTTCTCTTGAAATTCGGTTTAAAACATGACGTTAGCACATGTATACATCTAAAAAAATTGCTGCAATAAAAATTGTACAATGTAGAAGCAAATGCAATTTTAAAGATGAAAACATACAAGATAAATTCCATCAACAAATGTTGCATAACCCAAGTGGACTAAAAAATAAGCGTCATGCGTGTTAAGTACTTTTGGGAACCATAATTATTTACTATTATTCTCTTATTTAATGGAAATTTGGACATTGAGACATACTATAAGGGAAAAAAATTGTATTGCGTTTTATCCATTTCTTACAATTATTTAAACAATTTATTCTATGAACATTATTATAATATACCAATATTTTGAATTGCTAATATATAAATTAAAAAAGTGTGAGCAGCTTTTAGTTTTGTATTAAAAAGGAATCAAAAATACCAGCTGTTTCAAACTTGTAACATACTCTCGTCACAATATCTACTATTGTTTTTGGTGTTGCAGATAGTATAAACATATAAAATAAAAATTGTTTGCATTTTTTATTGTCGTGTTTTAAATTTACCAAGGCTACAAGCAAACTGTGAATTCCGCTATTATAAATCTATGCATAACTAATAAAGGGCCTGTTCGTAAATGCATCACTGCACTGCATATGATGCGCAGTACGTTCGTAAATGCAAAAAGTGGCAGCACTGCAAATGTCGTCTGTTCGTAAATGCATCACTGAAGTATATTATGCGCAAATAAAAGCAAAAAACTAATCATAAAAATAGCTGATGCAATGAACGTCTTTTTCTGTTTAATAATTTTTATAGAATTAAATTTAGTTTTTTATTCTTTAATCTTCTTTTTTTAGTATGTTACACAAATTTTTATCATTTTTATATCATTTAGTTGACAAATCGAGTTTATTATCAATTTTTCTATTTTCACAGTATTTCTTCGTTCGTTAATGCAAACACTAAAATGAGCAAAACAAAGCATACGCAACAGCTGATTAGCAGTGGCAGTGCAGAATAATCATATTATGCAGAGCACTGATGCATTTACGAACAGGCCCAAAGTTAAACAATTTTAAAAACTTGTTGACAATATTAATTAAGTACCAAAATTAAAAATTTTAAAATGCATGTTTTATTAGAGCCAGTTTACATTAAGGACATTGTATCAGCTACAAATGTCATGATGTAGAAGTTTTTTAGGCAAGAGGTGTAGAAAAGCTTACAGGGTAGCAAAACTAGCACGAAATGAATATTCATGACTATTTCAGTTCTTTCTTTCATTGCTGTTTCTTTCTTTCGTATTTTGCAGTTCTATGCTTGAGCGGTGTTACCAAAATGACTGTTTTTTTTTCTATATTGTTCAAAAATTGTTGAAAAATTAATACGTTTGTTTAGTTTATAGCAACACTTGAAAAATTGATTGATAAAACATCATAAAATTCTCTCACTTGCTACAAAAGAGTCATAATGTAAACGCGTGCTGTCTTACGGAGATACTCCAAAAGAGAAAAAAACAAAACAGTCAGCTACAATGCCGTTCATGTGAACTGGCTCTTAGTTTCGTCCGTAGCGCAACGTGCGAATTACGAAAGAGCTTGCTAAAGAAAACACAACAGTTGATTCAAAAATTTAATGTTTACGTAAGAGTAATCAACTGTTACATCAATCTCGTAAATTTATTATTTTATTATTTATTATTATTTTTTTTTTAGCTTTCGTTATGTTTAAAAAAATCTTTTCAATTAAATTGCAATACAAGTTGCTTAAATCATAATTAAATTTTTCATCATCCTATGCAACAGCTAATAAAATTACTACTGCAAATATAAAAACTTTTCTATAATTTTCTATTATAAAATTTTTGGAAAAATTATTTCTACTTACAATTCTGCGGCTGCCATAAGCTGCATGATATCGCCGATATTTGTATAGAACAGGAAAAAAAGCAGATCTTCTTGCAGTTTTTTTAAATGTGGCGAGGAAAGTTTATCTCTTATCGCAAAATTTATCAAATATTCAGGTGGCACATTACATTCTACATCTTGTGCTCTAAAAAGAAGACAAATACAAAATATATAAAATAGAAATATGCTTCGAGATAAGTTAATTAAACTAATATTTGTAAATTATAAAGTGCAATCGGAGTTTTTTAATTTCATTTATTAATCACTTGAAATGGTAAAGAAATTATGACAATGAAAAAAATTTAACTACCATTTAATGATTGATGTGGATTATAATTTAAATTTGAATGAAACTTTTTTGTTACTAATTACAATTAGAAAAAATAATTGTTTTTACGAAAAATTAATTTATGATAGCAGATCCTTAATAAAGAACTATGCATAAAGTAAATAAACGTGATATAAGGAAACATGAAATATATATTTTATGAATTAAATATAGGTGCAAAACTTTATTAAAATAACAACCATGAAAATTTTTTTTGCACAAAAAAAAAAAAAAAAAAAAAAAAAAAAAAAAAAAAAAACATTTATACAAAAAAACATTAAAAAGTTCATTAATTTGCTGGACAAAAGTATAGGCACAGCTATTTATATAATATTAAAAAATAATTGAAACATTTATCTAATATTTAGTTGGCAGTGGAGTGGACTAACTTTTTCGTTATGTTTTCGACTACATTGTGCCATTCTTCCACCAAAACTACGTTTGTCTCAGTTCTATTCAAAATTGCGCGTTTTCGTATTCTTCGCTGTAATTCCTCCCACAAATGCTCAATGGGGTTTAAGTCTGGTGTCTGCGTGTGTCAAAACATGAGCCGTATTATATGCAAGCCACATCTTAACGTCATTAGCTGTGTGTTTCGGGTCGTTGTCTTCCTCGAATGTAAACGACTCGGGCAAGTTTAGCTTTTCTGCAATTTTTTTCGCATTTTGCTTTAAAATATTAAGGTAAAACTGTCTTGTCTATTATCCCCTCAATAAATACAAGCTCTTCCACACTCGCAGAAGACCTACAGCCCCACACCACAAAACACCTCAGTGTTAAAAGATTTTTTACTTCATATGCAGTATTACGTTTGCGTTAAAACCCTAGCGTGTCCATCAGATCGGAAAATATTAAATTTACTTTCGTCTGTGAATATTACCTGATCCCATAGAATATTTTCAAATTGTTTGGCATATTCTTATCTCTTTTTTTGGTTAACAAAAGATATCCACGCTTTGCGTCTAGCTACACGTGAGTTTTACCTAGTTTCATGTAACGTTCTCCGAACGGTTTTTGCCTAAATCTTGTTTTATCTCTGCGGCAAGCTGAGAAGATGTAATTTTTGGATCACCTCTTACTTTTCGTACGATGTGAGCACGTTCTCTCGCAGTTAATTTACGAGGACGTCCACATCGACAGTTTGTTTCGCCTTTGAACCGGCGAATGCTCCGTATGGTAAAACGGCTCAATTCTCCAATCTCAGCAAACGATTTGCCTTGGTTATGCAAATGTAAAATTAATTTGTGCTGATATTCAGTCGTTTCAGATTGTTTAGGACACATTTTAAAAAGATTACAAACAAAATAAGTATTTTCTAAACTTTTGGCACTTTTCAGTTACTTTAAATAATAAAAATCAATAACGCAATATAGATGCCTAAAAAAGTGTGCCTATACTTTTGTCCATTTTATTTAATAGAGTTTTGTACTTTTTATCTGGCAACAGTCTTGAAATATACAGCAGACTGTAATGGATTACTAGTAACAATAATATAAAAAATATTCCTTCTGCTTTAAATGCAATCTCTAAATGCTTCATGGCTGTTGTGGCTATACTTAAGTCCATCACTGTATAATTTATTATTTATTTATTAACTTGTCGTACTATAATATTTTCTATAGAGATTAGTCTATACATGTATTTGTTTTTAATTAAAACATTTCATATTTATATACAATAAACAGTTTTATTTAATGTAGGAACACAACTGGGACGAACGACGAATTTTGGTCGCGAATATTCGTCGTCAAAAATAAAACACATTTGTGTATATGAAAATGCACACAATCATGACGTAGGACGAAATTCGTCATACGCGGCGAGCTATGCAATATAATTATTTCTATTTTTTACGCCGGCGAACTACGAACAAATCAGTGCAAAGTGACCATGTTTGACTTTAGATTCGAAGTATATTGGTAAATAAAGTTATTTTACTAAAAAAAAAAATTATGTATTTTTATTTTGCAACATTTATAATAAGAATACAGATTATAAGTTATATATAAAAATAGTTTTATGTTGTGTTTTTGCTTATGTTTAACTTTTTTAATATTATTTTTTTTTATGGTCACCTTAGCAGCTTACAAAAAGTAAACAGTTGTGTTCCTAGAAAAATTCTTCATTCTCCATTAATTTTTTTTTCAATTTAAAAATTAAAATTTTTTCTTTCTTTTTTTTTTTTTTGTTTTTTACGAAAAGGTATTTCCACTGTGGAATGTGTCTACATTTTTGCTTACTATTGATTGCTTGTATAAAAAATTGATCGTTAAGTGCTTGACAGATTTTCATTGCATAAAAATTGTGAATATTTGACCGACGTGATATTCCATAACAAATAAAACCAATCTCAATCCAAAATAAAAGTGTGTACTAACCTGCAGGGATGATCCGCGAATGGTCCAGCGAATGTTGGATGTAAGCTTTCTTGGGAATTAAGATTTAAACCTAAGCCTGTTAAATCGATGCCTGAGGCTAATGTAACCAAATTTGGATCGGATTCAGCGGCTCGCATAAACGTTAATAAGCCCACCATACCAAATTGATTATTCACCATACTCGCTGGAATATTTGTGACTTTGCCTAAAACGAAAAAAAAAACAAATAACCAATAGGGATTTTAAATCTAAACAAAACAGCAAATAAAATAGTAAGAAGGCGAATGTATGTGCAAAGCAATTACGAAATGAAATTTTATAAAAAAAAAATAAAGCAACTTTAATGAAAACCGTACCATCGGGAGATGTTTGAACGCCGGTTTTCATCAATTTGTTTTCGCTGGAACTATCATTTGGATGTTGTTGTTGTTGCTGCTGTTGTTGTTGTTGCTGCTGTTGTTGTTCAATGCTATTACTATTATTCATACCACTAATGCCAGATGTTGTACCACTACCACTGGGTGCTGAACTACTTACACCACCAGAGCTAACAATACCACCAATACCACTGCTAAAATTGCCACCTGCTGTACTACCAGGCGTTCCAACACCACCACCAACTACACCAACACCTCCTTGTCCACTACTAACACCACCACCACCACCAACTGTTGAGCCTGATCCTACCGCACCACTACCCACAGCTCCCAACCCACTGTTCGCTACAATCGAATTCATTGTCTTATCCGTACCATCCAAATTATTACTATCTGTAAGAGCACTACCCGCATTCGTTGTACCATCCGAGTTTTGAGTGCCCGGTAACGCAGGAAAATCTTCATTAGACATCGTGAATTCCGATTGCTCTGATGTTGGTTGTTTTACCATGCCAACTAAAAGGTTTTAATTCCATTTTTTTTTTATTTATTTTGTTTTTTTTTTTTTTTTTTTTTGTGGGAAGAAACAAAAGAAAAGAGATAGAGAGGGGAGGAAATACCATTTAGCATTGAAGTTTTTATAAATTGTTTAATTTTGTTTTCGTTTGTTTTCTTTTTGTAAATGGAAATGTTTTGAAAAAACTGTTTTTTTTTAATGATTTTTTTTTTTTTTAAACTAAATTCATAAATAAATAAATAAAAAAATTAATATACTATTGATTGTGTTACTGTTTTTTATATAAGCTAATTAGGCCTATTCAGATAAATGTAATTAAAACCAAATTTATTACATTTTTTTAATCCCGACGTTTCGTCAATTTTTTGTTGACTTTTTCAAGGGATATTCGTAATAATTTAAGCAATATTACATTTAAAAGTAAACAATAAAAAGAATTTTACAAAAGACAAACATTTAAACAATGCACTACTTATTTTAATAACAGTTGTACTTTTAAAACTTTTATTTTAATGCAACACTATAGCTTGCGCTTATGTTAAAAGTACAACTGTTATTAAAATAAGTAGTGCATTGTTTAAATGTTTGTCTTTTGTAAAATTCTTTTTATTGTTTACTTTATAAAAAACAGTAACACAAAAATTAATATAGTAATTTACAAAACTAAAAACGCTTAAACAAACCTCTACTAATTTATAGGAAAACTGGACTTAACAAAGATTGTTTCCCGAAAGCGCGGGATTTTTTTGGGATTTATAAACAATAAATAACTATGACACAAACTTTTCTGTTGAATATAACAAACAACATGAATATTTGGATCCAGTTATCCAGTTTAGTTTGAGTAATTTTTCCTATTCCAAATGGAATATTTAAATATTTTTAATTCCCTTTTTAAATATTCCGAATTTATTGGAAGCGTTGAGGCTTTTACGGCATTTACACTATGCAATTTTTTATGAAACTAGCATGAAATTTTTGTTTGTTTGTAAAGCAGGAGGAGTAAGCAATATGGTATTGCTTGACTTTTAAGCGGATGTTACTGTCGCTAATGTTTACTTTTAGATAACGCAAAACGCTGTAACTTAAATAGAATATGAGAAAAAAAATGCCTCAAAAAATTGCATAGTGTAAATCTGGACTTTATATTTTAACGTAATCCTAGGATTTTACAGATTAACAGATCTAATTGCAACTAACAAAAACGATGAATGAATGTTTTCAATGTTTGGTAAAAAGACAGATGAGTTTGGCACACTTTTGTGTTGGACACACATGTTTGTTGCTTTATGGTTAAACGAAGATTATGATCTATTACAGTTTTTTTTTCGCAAATCAAACAGATTTGTGATTTTTTCAGTTTGAAAGCATATTTGCATGGTGTAAGAAGGTGAAATCCGACAGACATGTATTTATTCGGCAAAAACACAATTGCTTTTCAAAGATAAGCTGAGAAAAAGAAAGCTAAATATTGGCCAGTTTGTGAGTACAGTTCAGGAAGTAATATTGCAACAAATTGGCCAAATATCAGTTTACTTAAAACAAAACTTTCTTGTTTTTTTTTTTTTTAGTAGATAAATCTATGTTTATGATCTTAAGGAGAATTTTTTTCAAATTATAGTATGCGATCTGTCAGTGAGTGTGTGATAAAAAACTTTAAGCACCTTGAGAAGGAATCCTCCAAATGGCAAATATAAAAATTTTTGCTGTTTTCGAATTTGGCCATAAACGGGGGTATCGACTAGATCTAACGATAAATAAAGAAAATATGCTCAACATTTATTTAGACGGATTACTTTGACTACTACTTTTTTCTTAAACTTGCGAACTCGATTAAGTTTAAAAAAATATTAATTAAATAAACAAAAAATAATTTTAACTACGAAACTATAAAACACTAAAATTAACATATAAACAAATTTAAACATAAATTATATAACGGGTGTTCAAAATACAAGAATCGTTTTTACGCGTACGTTATTTAGACACTGACAGATTTTATCTTTGCGAAGTATTGACTATCAGTCAGTATCACATTTATCGGACCAACATTTAAACAACGTTAGGGAATATTGTAAACATATTTCCAAGGTGAGTGCTGTGTTGCCCAAACTGTGGATTTGTTTTAGCTGAAATGAAGCACCCAAGGCGAGTTCTGTACGTTTGCAAAGGAAATTCGTGAGACCAAAGATTTTCTTCGTCACTTCCATAGAGATGTCAGAATATGTGAAATTAAGATCCAGCTCACCCAACAGTTGAAAGCTTCTCAGTTGGAGCCTTACAGAAGCTACAATCGAACTTCAAATTTAACAGAATAAGTAATGTTTTCTGACAAAAAGTATTTTTATGCCGGCGGCATAAACAAACAATATTGTCGCATCTGGGGAACGGAACGCACGTCATTGACTCTGCAAATACGAAGAGTGACAGCTTGGTATGCATTTTAGATTGGTGTCATATTGGCCCATTTTTGTAAGAAAATGCTGCTGAAAATGCCTTTCATTTAATGCCGAGGGCTACAAAATTATTATTACGGACATTTTATGACCTGAGATAGATGGTGTAAACGCGAATATTCCTTGCTTTTAAAAGGATGGTTCATCATGTCACACAGCTCAATGAAAGTATTTTAATTAATTTTTTTTAATTAAAAAAAAAAACTTGTATTTGGACCACCCGGTACGTATTAATGAATGGGAAATATGTTAAAGACAAAAAAAAAAAAAATAACCGAATGAAATGATTTATTTTTTTAAAAAAAGACAAACTAAAACAAAATGTTTATCGTTAAATAATGATGTAAAAAAACGAAGGATAATATTTCGTTGAAAAACTCACAAGAGGTAAAGAAATTACCATAAGGTTTGCTTCCCGGCGGCTGGAGGGGATTCGTCTGAGGCAGTGATTGATCATTCTGGCCGCGAGCATTTGTCAGAGATGGAAATTCTGAAGGATCGAGCAGGGCCGGCGTTGTTGTATCCCCACTGCCACCAAAAACATTATGGAAATTATTAAGAGGTCCACCAGTGCTACCTCCACTACCTCCTCCACTACCGGTCGCACCGTAACCACCACGATTTTGCATAAAATTACCCATGTTAGACTAGATGCAGAAAAATGAAACACATAAACACAACTACTTTAAACAATAATTGAAAAATGTGGAAAATAAAACTTACCATAGGCCCTTGACCCAGACCCTGCATACGTCTTTCCACATATGGACGCTGGCTAAAAACATTTGCACGGTTACCACTTGTTAACGCAGGACCACCAACCGATAGCTGTGCATTACGATTCGGTGATAATTGAGGTTGCGTTTGTCCGTAATTTGCTCCTGGTATAAGAAAAGTTTGTTAAAAGATTTTTTTTAGCTCACAACACGATAAAAATAAGAACTATTGGTACTAACCACTGGGAAACATGCCTGACGTAGGTGTTACATGACCTGATAATGAACTACCACCAAAACCGCCTGTAGTTCTGCCCGTTAGAGATGCATTTGCTATGCTTCTTGGGGGTTGTTGAAAATTTAAATTCGCCATAATCTGTTGCGAAAAAGAGAAAAACTAAATTATAGTTTAGCAATCTAAAAATGATGCCACCCCAGACACGAAAGTTTCTTCATATCTTTAAATACGAGTTGTTATTTAATAAAAGCAATTACCAGTTATCGGGAGTATGGCACTCCCATATGGCAATTATCTTTGATCAACCGAAGTTTTAAAGTCAGAGACTTTGTGAAGGATTTCTTGAGGGGTAAGGCTATGTCGCAAAGCTTATCTAGGGATTATGCCTGATCCAATTTAATACATAGGTTAGTATAGGTTGCACAAGTCGCCAGTTACGTACATACAAGACTGACTGACTTCGGTTCGAATAATCCCTTTATGACGCCTGAATAGGGAAATTACTAGGGTTCCTACATATTCACACTACCATTCATCCCGGAACCTGGATTAATGAATTTTCCCTAGTTATGTCAAACCCTGTGGATTTTACAGCTTTCGACTGAACAGAAAAATCACCCTATCTAGTGCTTGATTTTCGATACTTGACTTTGCGCTAATATGCAGAAGAGAACCCAAAGTAGAAACATCAGCGACCACTCCATAGACCAGAAATCATAGTCTGGGATACTCAGTTTAGTAAAGTCAGTTAGCGAATTACTTTAAATAAAAAATGGTATTAGGAAATGCTGTTTGTCCCAAGAGTATCAGGGAGAGAATAACGAAAGACTTATATCTAGAAGCCTATAAAATACAATTGGTTTAGGAACTCAAGGCCACTTAAGAAAACCTCCTGAGGAAGAACCATAATAAACCGGGAGACAGATCCACTGGTAGGAGTCTCATTAAGCTGCTGTAGAGCTTTACTTCAGCAGGAACTCCTCAGAACTGCACAGTGTAGATGGTCTGAGGAGGTTACCTGCAGGGTCTCGAGGACATTGTGGCCTCAGTACGATGATAGGAGAACCGCGAATCTGCTGAGGTTTCCTCGGGGGCAGCTGGGCACACTGGTGGGCGTGCTGACAGGGCACTGCGTCATTGGTGCTCACGCTAGGAGACTGAATCTTCCTCATCATGACTACTGTAGAAGTTGTCAAGATGAGGAGGAGGAGGAAACGGTGGAGCATATGCTCTGCCACTGCCCGGCTCTTTCTGGGAATAGAGCGGCTACTTTTGGCAGTCCGAGACTGCATGGCCTTGCAGACTTATCCGTCTGCGATGTTTCTAGGATAAACTTGTTTATCCGGTCTTCAGGGTGGTTTGGATGTGGATCTTTTGATGGTACCGTAGGGACCTCAATCTGATCTCTGCACATCCTGTTTCCAGGCAACACAATGGGACCTTTGGGACCCAAGTGAGTCGGTCTTTCTTTTTGACGACGGCCTGCACAACCTAACCTAACCTAACCTAAGAACCATAATCTGGGCTTCAATGTTTCCAAGTCATAATCAGTCCGTACTTTCACGTCAACCATACCGGTTCAGCACTCACAATATATAAAACACCTAACACACCCAAAGATTGTAAAGTAATAGCAACTTGCGAATTCCAAGCTATCACATGGAGCTTAAACTTTCGTCTTAAATATATTATCTTCGCAAACATAAACATGTCATTGATCGCTCAGAATCTATAGAATGTAGTGCAAGCCAGTTATGATAAAAAAAAATACTAAATAAACATAGCTTGCAATGAACACTTTTAAGGACAAGGTGATTTACTATAAACGCGGCACTTCTGACACCATGTAACAGGCCCTTAAAATAAGTTATAGAGTTTCGACTACATTGAGAGCATCTTTATGTCAATTAGGGGGGATTCTAAAAAACATATTACGAAGGAAGTTAGGTTAGGTTAGGTTGTACAGGCCGTCGGCAAAAAGAAAGACCGACTCACTTGGGTCCCAAAGGTCCTATTGTGTTGCCTGGAAACAGGATGTGCAGAGATCAGATTGAGGTCCCTACGGCACCATCAAAAGATCCACATCCAAACCACCCTGAAGACCGGTTAAACAAGTTTATCCTAGAAACATCGCAGACGGATAAGTCTGCAAGACCATGCAGTCTCGGACTGCCAAAAATAGCCGCTCTATTCCCAGAAAGAGCCGGGCAGTGGCAGAGCAGATGCTCCACCGTTTCCTCCTCCTCCTCATCTTGACAACTTCTACAGTAGTCATGATGAGGAAGATTCAGTCTCCTAGCGTGAGCACCAATGACGCAGTGCCCTGTCAGCACGGCCACCAGTGTGCCCAGCTGCCCCCGAGGAAACCTCAGTAGATTTGCGGTTCTCCTATTATCGTACTGAGGCCACAATGTTCTCGAGACCCTGCAGGTAACCTCCTCAGACCATCTAGACTGTGCAGCTCTGAGGAGTTCCTGCTGAAGTAAAGCTCTACAGCAGCTTAATGGGACTCCTACCAGTGGATCTGTCTCCCGGTCTCCCAACCGGGTTCCCAATCTGGCGAGTTCGTCCGCAATTATATTCCCGGGTACGCCCGAGTGAGCCGGTACCCAAAACAGTTCCAGGTTGGAATGTCTCGCCATCTCATTAAGAGATGTCCGGCATTCACGTACCAATCTGGATGTCGTATAGACACCCGATAAGGAGTTAATCGCGGCTTTGCTGTCAGTACAGATCCGGATATCCTCTCCGTATAGCCTGTGGTACCTCATCCAGCAAGCCGCTACGAAGGAAGTTGGAAGCTTATATAATACATTCTCACGACTAGGAAGTTTCTTAGATATGATGTAGAACTATCAACCCGTTGAAAAATATGTCTAGAGAAGCCTTTAAAATGAAGCTACGAATGAAATCTTCTAAATGAACTCTTACACAAGAAAATATGTCATGCAGTTTTTTTTAACAACCAATTGGTTGAAAAAAAACTTATCCTAGTTTTAAAAAGTGGAAAAAATAACCTCTGCCTTTCATTAAACATTTAAAAAGCGAAAATTGTAGAAGAACAAACGAAAAGTTAAACAAATTCCTAATTAAATGAACGATATAGTTTACAATAAACGATGATTTTCCCATAGTTTAATCAATTCTAAATTAATGATTCTGTAGAGAACACGTTGCATTGGCTGTTGTCAATGTCCTGACCAGAAGAAAGTAGTCAATCAAACTAGCTAGCAAGTTTATGATGCTTTGGCATGCTATTCAGAAGAATGTATTCTGTGTATATCAAAACTGTCGCTTTGTAAAAGATATCAGGATATTTTCCCGACACTCCAACCGCAACGTCATCCGCATATGCCACAGTCCTGAACCCCTTGCAGTCTGATTCTGTCAGTCAGAGAAGGGGAGATAATACCCCCCTTGTGGTGTACCTCGCTTAGCTACTCTGTGTATGGTAGCTAGCCCCATGCTGGAAGTAATGACCCTATTAGTCAATAGATTCCATACAAAGCTTATAATCGACCAACTTACGTTCAGTCCAGCATCTACTAGATTTACGCTGAAACTTTTTTCTGTATTCATATTTAATGATATATATTTAATGCAAGGGTGTAAAGATAAATACGTCAGATAAATACAAATACGTTCCACATAGTGCTAACTATAGCTATAAATTATAACAATTTATTTATTTTATGTATTTATTTTATTCATTTATTTTGTAATATTAAGCCTTCGCGGCCAAAATAACAATATTACATAGTAATGATAAAAACCTGAGATCAATAAGCAGTAATACATATAATTAAATATAATTTAGTATTAATCATCTGTTGGCTCCCCAGCCGTAAATAATATATTAAAAATTCATTGAATATTTAATGCAAATAAAAAGTCCTAATCAGCAACAAAACAT
Organism: Gymnosoma rotundatum; assembly: GCA_916610165.2. Classification (NCBI taxonomy): domain Eukaryota; kingdom Metazoa; phylum Arthropoda; class Insecta; order Diptera; family Tachinidae; genus Gymnosoma; species Gymnosoma rotundatum. The sequence continues at coordinate 124,066,371 of OU744336.1, read as the reverse complement.
ATATATATATATATATATATATATATCAATACATAATACACTAGGTGGTATCCTGGTATAGTTACCAACTACTATCAATAATAATGTCAAACATTTTGAGTATTCGTTACAGATTAAATAAAGTGATTGAAAATGAGGTTTAATATTTCAAATAACTTTTTGGTTTATGTCTGTGTTGTATCATTTCATACGAAAATTGACGTAGAAAAGTGCAACATAAGTTTTAAACGAAATACGTTATTTGATTGTAAAAAAAGACGTAATGAAAAAGGTAATATATTCCACCATCTTGCAATTCTAACCACATAAGATCTTTCAAAAGAGGAAGAATTAATTCTCGGTATATACAATTGTGGGTTTCTTAGTGATCGCAAAATTCAAAAGAATTATAAAGAGAAAGTGGTTTTCTACATTTGACAATATTATGAAACAGTATAATGTTCCGGTACTTTACGAAATTATCAAAGGTACAACCAAGAAAACTATGAACAAAGCGTGAAACATGTTCGCGTCGCTTTACATTATAAACAAAACGAACTACATAATTTACCAAGCGTTTGATTCTGGATAAGTGTACAGAACAGGTGCCAGAAACAATTTCCAATCCATACAAAATCTGTGACATCATAAGTGAATGAGCCAATTTATACTTTATATGTATAGGTAAATATAAATTGAGTATATTCGGCGTATAATACCCGGAATCCTAGAGCTGATGTGGTCAATGTGTGCGCAAAAAGAAAGCTTGGAATCTAAAACTAGACCTAGACACTTAAAATGGTCAATTAAGACCACATTCAAATTATCAAAGGTAATGTTTAGATTAGAAAAAACCGAGTTGCAGGACCAAACATAATGGCTTTAGTTTTAGAGGGATTCACAGTTAATGAATTACTAGAAGCCCATTCAAGGACACGTTCTAGGCTAAAATTAATGTTATTCTGCAAAACGTCTGCAAAATCAATACTACTCCTAAAAAGCAAAAATATGTCATCAGCATATAGAAAAGAAGTACAAATCGGAGAAGCTATATAATCTGGTAGACTATTCACATACAAAATGAATAAAAGAAGGCCTAGAACAGATCCCTGTGGGACACCAGTTAGAAGATGGCGAAGTGATGAACGCCGTTCATTAAGAACAGCAAATTGAGATCTTCATGTTAAATAAGAGTAAATAAGACGACATGCTGTACCAGAAAAACGAAACTTATCCCTAAGTTTTTCAATCTTAATAGAAAACGAAACTGAATTAAAGGCTTTAGAAAGGTCAAGTGATATAAGTACTCTCAATTCACCATCATTAACATTCATCCTAATGTGATCCGTGATGCCAAGAAGCATTGAAGTGGTATTAAACCCTTTACGGTAGGCGTACTGACCATCATAGATACTCAAAAAACGAGAAGCATGTATCTGATCCTTCATGACATGTTCAAAAATCCTAGATAAAACAGGCAGAATTTATAATGTGTGTGAAGATAAATACGTCAAGTTAAATACGTTTTTTAAAAAATGTAGCATGCGATAATTTTTTTCTCCCATACATACAGTACAATTTGTATAGTAAATTTCGGACTTTTTTAACGAATTCGATTACAGCTACAAAACCCTACGATCTCGGAGAATGAAACCTATTGGGAAATCAAGGGCACATATAGAGCTATTAATCTGTAAACATAGTTTATTCAAATTGAATTTGAGAAATTTTTTATAAGACGTGGAAAATTGACTTAGTGCAATTTTCTAATATACGATGAGTTCTGTGAGGGATTTTGTCAATGTGGCCAAACCCTTCGATCTCGCGGAATTACACCTATTGGGAAATCAAGAGCACATATAGGGCTATTAAACTGTAAACACAGTTTATTCAAATTGAATTTGAGAAATTTTTTATAAGACGCGGAAAATTGACTTAGTGCAATTTTCTAATATACGATGAGTTCTGTGAGGGATTTTGGCAATGTGGCCAAACCCTTCGATCTCGCGGAATTACACTTATTGGGAAATCAAGAGCACATATAGGGCTATTAAACTGTAAACACAGTTTAGTCAAATTGAATTTGAGAAGTTTTTTATAAGACGCGGAAAGAAATCAAATGTACTTCCTTGCCTAATTTTAAGTTTTTTTTAATGTTTAAGGACTCTTAATTTGCTAATAAATTCTTGCAGGTGCAAGTTTCAGAAATTCTTATTGGTACTTAAAGGATTTTGAAAATTTTAATTTTCAGTGTTATCTATTTCAATTTGACAATAGTCAATATTGATATCATTTAAACACTGCTCCTACTTCGACATTGTAGTGAAAAACGTTTCTGATTACAATTTTAAATTTACTAAAAAAGTTCCTAAATATATGAAACAGTATTTCACATGAAAGTATGTATTTGATATTTAATTTCAATAAAAATACGCATAACGATTGTTTATTTTATTTTGTTTTATTTTTCAAATTTCAAAAGCTCAAATTTCAAAAAGTTAATATATTTGACTATTGGAGTTTAATAAAGACACTACTAGAAGTGTTCTCCCATAAATTTTTTTCGCCCACTCTCTTTCATTTTCGAGAAAAGGACCAAAGTCCTTTTTCAAATTTCAAAAGTGGTGTTTTTGGAAAAACCTCTATAATTTCTTAAAAAACAAAATGTTAATATATTTGACTATTGGGGTTTAATAAAGACACTACTAGAAGTGTTCTCCAATAAATTTTTTTCGCCCACTCTCTTTCGTTTTCGAGAAAAGGACCAAAGTCCTTTTTCAAATTTCAAAAGTGGTGTTTTTGGAAAAACCTCTATAATTTCTTAAAAAACAAAATGTTAATATATTTGACTATTGGGGTTTAATAAAGACACTACTAGAAGTGTTCTACAATAAATTTTTTTCGCCCACTCTCTTTCATTTTCGAGAAAAGGACCAAAGTCCTTTTTCAAATTTTAAAAGTGGTGTTTTTGGAAAAACCTTTATAATTTCTTAAAAAACAAAATGTTAATATATTTGACTATTGGGGTTCAATAAAGACACTACTAGAAGTGTTCTCCAATAAATTTTTTTCGCCCACTCTCTTTCATTTTCGAGAAAAGGATCAAAGTCCTTTTTCAAATTTCAAAAGTGGTGTTTTTGGAAAAACCTCTATAATTTCTTAAAAAACAAAATGTTAATATATTTGACTATTGGGGTTTAATAAAGACACTACTAGAAGTGTTCTCCAATAAATTTTTTTCGCCCACTCTCTTTCGTTTTCGAGAAAAGGACCAAAGTCCTTTTTCAAATTTCAAAAGTGGTGTTTTTGGAAAAACCTCTATAATTTCTTAAAAAACAAAATGTTAATATATTTGACTATTGGGGTTTAATAAAGACACTACAAGAAGTGTTCTCCAATAAATTTTTTTTTCCCACTCTCTTTCATTTTCGAGAAAAGGACCAAAGTCCTTTTTCAAATTTCAAAAGTGGTGTTTTTGGAAAAACCTCTATAATTTCTTAAAAAACCAAATGTTAATATATTTGACTATTGGGGTTTAATAAAGACACTACTAGAAGTGTTCTCCAATAAATTTTTTTCGCCCACTCTCTTTCATTTTCGAGAAAAGGACCAAAGTCCTTTTTCAAATTTCAAAAGTGGTGTTTTTGGAAAAACCTCTATAATTTCTTAAAAAACAAAATGTTAATATATTTGACTATTGGGGTTCAACAAAGACACTACTAGAAGTGTTCTCCAATAATTTTTTTTTATATCCACTTTTATTTTATTTAAAAATCGTCCGGAAACTTTTATACCTATTAGATTTTTTGTATTGACATTGGTTATGTTAAGTGATTAACATAGCTCTGTTATCGTAACAGAATGTGGCTAGGGTTATAAATTTTAAAATTTAACTTCACACACATGAAAAAAATACATATATATATATATATATATATATATATATATATATATATATATATATATATATACCAATATACCAATTTTCAAACATCTGGAGCATCAACCAACAGACCAGCACATCCAGAGTAATCAAGCACCAACTCCTCACCATCAGGCATAGTAAGTTTTGCTCTCAGTTTATCGTTATTTAAAATTCTGTATTTATTTATTATTTTCTTTCCCAGTAGCCTTTTGCAAATACAATTAAGTTTTCTAGCAGCCGGAGAAAAATTGTCATTCAAATAAACTCGCTGAGCAATATCACCACCCATAACATCACTAACTATGAGTGACCTAGTTTTGTGATATTCTTTCATAATTTCATCCCGCAAGAAAACACTGTTCAGTTTTATCAAGATAGATTTTCGATTGTTAAAATAACAGATATGGTTGACATCATTTTTACCAATGGACACGTTATAAATGGATCCAATCTTAACAGTAACAGAATAGAGATCATCAACGCCATCAGGCAACCCATTTACAACAATATCTGCACGATTCAGTCTTTTGAGCAAAACATTATTCTCCATCTCCAACTCCGTTATTTTCTTAGACGTCGAAGAGTCCATGCTCCGTATCAGTTTGTTGCAATCCACAATCTCCGATTTCATTTCCTTCAAACAGGAAGCAATCTCCAACTTAAAACTCGTAACAGTATCAGCCAACGTTTGTTTAATAGATGTCTGTTTATCATCAACCTTATTTATAAATGCATCAATTTTACTATTGAGATCACAAATTTTCCTTTGCAACGCATTCTCAAGTTCAGCCCGTGGATTCTTATCACAGGAATTACAGGAAAATGACAATGATTTATTGACTTTGAGTACAGCAAGAGCATTGTCAGAAACTCCTGTCTTACATTGAATGCTAGACTGGGGTTTTTTTTTAATAGTTTCCTTGCAGTCTCCACACTTAAAAACAGTAGTAGCCGGAGACATCTTGATTTATGTACACTATTTTGTGTATAAAACAATATGGCGTTAAAAAAAACTAAAAGCCAAGAAGAAACTTTAAACAGCAACAGTTAAAAACTCCACGAAAATTTTACTGTAAACCAATTTACACTATTGACAATACAGGACTCTTTCAAATATGTGTTATATTTTTAAATGAATTTTACTTGTTTTAATAAAAAAAAGTTAATAAATGATTAGCTGGAAAATCACACACGTCTACTCAGGTATAGCGTTGCCACTAGACCTAGACTACTCCCACTATGCCGGTGATCCGATTCATGGCTTCTCTAAATACCCACTTTTTCCACTTCAAAATATGCCCTTTTTTCATATTAATTTTCCCTAAAAGCAAAATTTGCAAAAATTCATATCTTCGATATCCGACTGAATCCAGACGTAGATTGTACACCGCTGGAATTTAATAGGCCTAGGCTACTCTTACTATGCCGGTAACCCGATTCATGTCTTCTCTAAATACCCACTTTTTCCACTTCATATCTTCGATATCCGACTGAATCCAGATGTAGATTGTACACCGCTGGAATTTAATAGGCCTAGGCTACTCTTACTATGCCGGTAACCCGATTCATGTCTTCTCTAAATACCCACTTTTTCCACTTCAAAATATGCCCTTTTTTTTCATATTAATTTTCCCTAAAAGCAAAATTTTCAAAAATTCATATCTCCTATACCGGGCTGAATCCAGACGTAGATGGTACACCGCTGGAATCTACTAGTCCTAGGATACTCCCACTATACCGGTGACCCGATTCATGTCTTCTCTAAATACCCACTTTTTCCACTCTTTTTTTATATTATTTTACTCTAAAAACATTTTTCTATGTAATTATGTTTTAAAATTTTTAATGGGGCCGAAACGATTGTTGTGATAATTTTAAATATTTTTATTAAATTGTTATAATTTATAGCTATATGTTTTTTTAATGTACATGTAACTTTAACAGCGCAGTTAGCACTATGTGGAACGCATTTGACATTTTTGTAGGACGTAGTTATCTAACGTACTTATCTTCACACCCTTTTCATTCGAGCGGGAAACACCACGACTGCCTCTGATTTTTCCATATCTGTGTTTCAACATTCGTATGTATACGTGCAGGTGGTAGGTTCAAATAAAAAATTTGTTGAGGTTTTTCAAAAAGCAAATGAAATAAAACTTTTTTTTTGACTATGTAACAAAACTTGAACAAAAAATAATTAATTTTTCAGTGGTTATTGACATTTGCTTTTGCTTAACGAATTTTAAAAGGTTTAGAAGAAAGGAAACCAAACGTACAGAATTTTTCACGTGACAGATACTATTATGAAATATTAATATAAAATGAAATTTACTACTGCGGGGAACGCATATAGATATATATGGCCATTTCGCTACTGCTCATATAGCTCATCAGTGAATTCTGCCCAATTTTGTATAGAAAACTTAAAAGTCTTATATAAAAAGCCAAGTTTATTAAATGAGAAGTACATTGAATCAACAAAGAAAAAGAAAATAAAATAATAAAAAATGTTTTATACAAAACCACAGCAAACATTTAGTAACTTTCCCATTAGCCTTTTGCAAATACAATTAAGTTTTCCAGCAGCCGGAGAAAAATTGTCATTCAAATAAACTCGCTGAGCAATATCACCACCCATAACATCACTAACTATGAGTGACCTAGTTTTGTGATATTCTTTCATAATTTCATCCCGCAAGAAAACACTGTTCAGTTTTATCAAGATAGATTTTCGATTGTTAAAATAACAGATATGGTTGACATCATTTTTACCAATGGACACGTTATAAATGGATCCAATCTTAACAGTAACAGAATAGAGATCATCAACGCCATCAGGCAACCCATTTACAACAATATCTGCACGATTCAGTCTTTTGAGCAAAACATTATTCTCCATCTCCAACTCCGTTATTTTCTTAGACGTCGAAGAGTCCATGCTCCGTATCAGTTTGTTGCAATCCACAATCTCCGATTTCATTTCCTTCAAACAGGAAGCAATCTCCAACTTAAAACTCGTAACAGTATCAGCCAACGTTTGTTTAATAGATGTCTGTTTATCATCAACCTTATTTATAAATGCATCAATTTTACTATTGAGATCACAAATTTTCCTTTGCAACGCATTCTCAAGTTCAGCCCGTGGATTCTTATCACAGGAATTACAGGAAAATGACAATGATTTATTGACTTTGAGTACAGCAAGAGCATTGTCAGAAACTCCTGTCTTACACTGAATGCTAGACTGGGGTTTTTTTTTAATAGTTTCCTTGCAGTCTCCACACTTAAAAACAGTAGTAGCCGGAGACATCTTGATTTATGTACACTATTTTGTGTATAAAACAATATGGCGTTAAAAAAAAACTAAAAGCCAAGAAGAAACTTTAAACAGCAACAGTTAAAAACTCCACGAAAATTTTACTGTAAACCAATTTACACTATTGACAATACAGGACTCTTTCAAAAATGTGTTATATTTTTAAATGAATTTTACTTGTTTTAATAAAAAAAAGTTAATAAATGATTAGCTGGAAAATCACACACGTCTACTCAGGTATAGCGTTGCCACTAGACCTAGACTACTCCCACTATGCCGGTGATCCGATTCATGGCTTCTCTAAATACCCACTTTTTCCACTTCAAAATATGCCCTTTTTTCATATTAATTTTCCCTAAAAGCAAAATTTGCAAAAATTCATATCTTCGATATCCGACTGAATCCAGACGTAGATTGTACACCGCTGGAATTTAATAGGCCTAGACTACTCCCACTATGCCGGTGACCCGATTCATGTCTTCTCTAAATACCCACTTTTTCCACTTCAAAATATACCCTTTTTTTTCATATTAATTTTCCCTAAAAGCAAAATTTTCAAAAATTCATATCTCCTATACCGGGCTGAATCCAGACGTAGATGGTACACCGCTGGAATCTACTAGTCCTAGGATACTCCCACTATGCCGGTGAACCGATTCATGTCTTCTCTAAATACCCACTTTTTCCACTCTTTTTTTATATTATTTTACTCTAAAAACATTTTTCTATGTAATTATGTTTTAAAATTTTTAATGGGGCCGAAACGATTGTTGTGATAATTTTAAATATTTTTATTAAATTGTTATAATTTATAGCTACATGTTTTTTTTAATGTACATGTAACTTTAACAGCGCAGTTAGCACTATGTGGAACGTATTTGACATTTTTGTAGGACGTAGTTATCTAACGTACTTATCTTCACACCCTTTTCATTCGAGCGGGAAACACCACGACTGCCTCTGATTTTTCCATATCTGTGTTTCAACATTCGTATGTATACGTGCAGGTGGTAGGTTCAAATAAAAATTTTGTTGAGGTTTTTCAAAAAGCAAATAAAATAAAACTTTTTTTTTGACTATGTAACAAAACTTGAACAAAAAATAATTAATTTTTCAGTGGTTATTGACATTTGCTTTTGCTTAACGAATTTTAAAAGGTTTAGAAGAAAGGAAACCAAACGTACAGAATTTTTCACGTGACAGATACTATTATGAAATATTAATATAAAATGAAATTTACTACTGCGGGGAACGCATATAGATATATATGGCCATTTCGCTACTGCTCATATAGCTCATCAGTGAATTCTGCCCAATTTTGTATAGAAAACTTAAAAGTCTTATATAAAAAGCCAAGTTTATTAAATGAGAAGTACATTGAATCAACAAAGAATAATAAAAAATGTTTTATACAAAACCACAGCAAACATTTAGTAACTTCTTCCATTTTTTAACATAAATTAACAAAACAATTTCATCGGCTCTTAATGGGTTAAGCATTAAGCAGAGCCCCGTAACTCGGAAATTATGGGCGGGCGCCAATTATTTTGTTTTTTTATTTTTCTTTTTTTGATTTTCTATCGCCCCATATATTTATTTTTTGGTTTGGAATTACTTTATTGTTTCAAATGACATGAAAAAATTAGAGGTAGGCGTGGTGTTTTGCCTGCTGCCTCGAAGGACATAGACCGATCATGCTGATTTCTAATAGCACCTCTTTAGACACTATATCTGATCGATTGACATATTTTTTTTTGGTGAAATCAAGTTTGCCCAGGCAACACTAACACGGACGGACAGACGGACATCCAAAATCGACTTCGCTATGCGAAGGAAGTCAGAAAGTATATACTTTATGGGACCGGGAATGGATACAGTAGAAATTACACACGGAAAGACAAATTTTATATATTACCTTTTTCCACTTTTTGTATAATACATTTATAAATTTTAAAATTTGTTATATTTGAGTTTTAAATTTTAAAATCTTAACCTAGGATTTTTTTTCAAACTCGAACCCGGAAGAAAAATAAGGGTAAAAGCAATAAACTTTATTGAAATTTGAAACATTTGAAACAAATGGACTAATCAATGGACCTAAGTGGGCTATAGAACACGACTGCCTGCCTGACCTATCATCATACTTAGAAGAAACTGTTTAAAAAAATTGAATATGTCAGTTTTTAAGAATCGGACCCAAAGTAAGGAATTCTGTTTCACAGATTTTTGTGGAATTTGTGACGTATACCGAAAGTATTCTAATAAAAAAATAAAAATAATGAAATTCTAATTTACACACAGACCTATGATCTAAAGAAGAAATAAAGGGGCATTTACGTCCGTAAAGTTTCTACAATAAATTCAATCAAATTTCTCTAGCCTTGACATTTTCTAATCATTAAAATTTTAATATTTGATTGTTCACCTGTAAACAATATGCAATGATTAGCAAATCTCAAGACTAGATAACTTCAAAATAAAGCTATGCGCGCAATATAAAAATTTAATAGTTTAGCATCAATTAATTGTATACTGCAGCTAAACATACTTTTTGCCAGGTTATTTAAAGGAACAGACAAGAAACTCAAGAGAAGCTCAACCACACAACATCAGAAGTTCTAATGAATTCAAACTACTATATGGTCATACTAATGGTTTTGCGTAAAGGACATGGTATGCTTTAACAGCAGTATTGGTGCCTTTTAGTTATTATTATTTTGTCTTGTGATTTGCTTACAGAATTTTATTTTACTGAAAAAATTTTGTAAGAAATGGAACTTATTAATGAAATATTTGTTGTTGTATTGTTACACGGCATTTACACTAATGTTTAATTTTAGATAACGCATAACGCTGTAATTTAAATAGAAAAATGAGAGAAAAAATAGTGTAAATCTGTACGAGGGCTGCTATATATATTTCTGGCTTGGCAACACTGAGTGCTGCCAAGTGCAATCTGACATTTCTATTGGAAAGTTTGTCATTTTTAAGCATAATCGTACTCAAAACGTTTTGACGTACGACCATTATTTGTGTTGTTTACAGTGACCTGAAAAAATTAATATAGAAAAAAATGGAATTTTCGTGCCATCATTTTTCACAATTTTCGACGTGGATTATCACGACAAGAGTGCATTGATGAACTTAAATCTTTGTATGGCGATGAAGCACCATCCTATAGCACTGTGAAAAATTGGTATAATGAATTTAATCGTGGCCAAATCTCGCTCAAAGACGAATTCCGTGAAGGTCGTCCAAAAACGGCTGTTGTGCCAGAGAACATTGATGCCGTGCGTGAACTCATAATGCAAGATCGACAGGCGACATACCGGGAGATAGAGACATCCTTGGACATTTCTTCCACCAGCATACATTCGATACTGCATGAACACCTGGCCGTAAAAAAGGTTTGTTCTCGTTGGATCCCGCACAATTTGAAAGTCGCTCAAAAAAAGGCTCGTGTCGATTGGTGCAAAGAAATGTTACAAAAATTCGATTGCGGTGCTTCAAAAGACGTTTATAAGATCGTCATAGGTGACGAATCATGGATCTATACGTATGGGTCTTCAAAGACGAGCAAAATCCAACGAAAGTTGTTCGTGGAAGAAGCACTTCGAAGCAAATGGTCGCCTGTTTCTTCGGCAAAACTGGTCATATGGCGACTGTCCCGCTTGAGCAACGTAGGACGGTCACTTCTGAGTGGTACACTACAATTTGTTTGCCTGAAGTCATCGGAGAAATTCGAAAAACCAACAAGAGAAGACGAATCATTGTTAAGGGTGTGAAGATAAATACGTCAGATAAATACGTCCTACAAAAATGTCAAGTACGTTCCACATACTGCAAACTGCGCTGTTAAAGTTACATGTACATTAAAAAAAACCATACAGCTATAAATTATAACAATTTAATAAAAATATTTAAAATTTTTACAAAAACCGTCTTCATCCCCATCAAAAATTTTAAAACATAATTACATAGAAAAATGTTTTTAGAGTAAAATAATAGGAAAAATGAGTGGAAAAAGTGGGTATTTAGAGAAGACATGAATCGGGTTATCGGCAGAGTGGGAGTAGCCTAGGACTAGTAGATTCCAGCGGTGCACAATCTATGTCTGGGTTCAGCCCGATATCGGAGATATGAATTTTTGAAAATTTTGCTTTTAGGGAAAATCAATATGAAAAAAGGCATATTTTGAAGTGGAAAAATTCGATATTTAGAGAAGACATGAATCGGGTCACCGGCATAGTGGGAGTAGCCTAGGACTAGTAGATTCCAGCGGTGTACAATCTACGTCTGGATTCAGCCCGATATCGGAGATATGAATTTTTGAAAATTTTGCTTTTAGGGAAAATCAATATGAAAAAAGGGCATATTTTGAAGTGGAAAAATTCGATATTTAGAGAAGACATGAATCGGGTCACCGGCATAATGGGAGTAGCCTAGGACTAGTAGATTCCAGCGGAGTACAATCTACGTCTGGGTTCAGCCCGATATCGGAGATATGAATTTTTGAAAATTTTGCTTTTAGGGAAAATCAATATGAAAAAAAGGCATATTTTGAAGTGGAAAAATTCGATATTTAGAGAAGACATGAATCGGGTCACCGGCATAGTGGGAGTAGCCTAGGACTAGTAGATTCCAGCGGTGTACAATCTACGTCTGTATTCAGCCCGATATCGGAGATATGAATTTTTGAAATTTTTGCTTTTAGGGAAAATCAATATGAAAAAAGGGCATATTTTGAACTGGAAAAATTCGATATTTTGAGAAGACATGAATCGGGTCACCGGCATAGTGGGAGTAGCCTAGGACTAGTAGATTCCAGCGGTGTACAACCTACGTCTGGAGTCAGCCCGATTTTCAAAAATTCATATCTCCGATATCGGGCTGAACCCAGACGTAGATTGTACACCGCTGGAATCTACTAGTCCTAGGCTACTCCCACTATGCCGGTGACTCGATTCATGTCTTCTCAAAATATCGAATTTTTCCACTTCAAAATATGCCCTTTTTTCATATTGATTTTCCCTAAAAGCAAAATTTTCAAAAATTCATATCTCCGATATCGGGCTGAATACAGACGTAGATTGTACACCGCTGGAATCTACTAGTCCTAGGCTACTCCCACTACGCCGGTGACCCGATTCATGTCTTCTCTAAATATCGAATTTTTCCACTTCAAAATATGCCCTTTTTTCATATTGATTTTCCCTAAAAGCAAAATTTTCAAAAATTCATATCTCCGATATCGGGCTGAATCCAGACGTAGATTGTACACCGCTGGAATCTACTAGTCCTAGGCTACTCCCACTATGCCGGTGACCCGATTCATGTCTTCTCTAAATATCGAATATTTCAACTTCAAAATATGCCCTTTGATTTTCCGTAAAAGCAAAATTTTCAAAAATTCATATCTCCGATATCGGGCTGAATCCAGACGTAGATTGTACACCGCTGGAATCAACTAGTCCTAGGCTACTCCCACTATGCCGGTGACCCGATTCATGTCTTCTCTAAATACCCACTTTTTCCACTCTTTTTTCCTATTAATTTATTCTAAAAACATTTTTCTATGTAATTACGTTTTAAAATTTTTAATGGGGACGAAGACGGTTTTTGTAAAATTTTTAAATATTTTTATTAAATTGTTATAATTGATAGCTATATTGTTTTTTTAATGTACATGTAACTTTAACAGCGCAGTTAGCACTATGTGGAACGTATTTAACATTTTTGTAGGACGTATTTATCTGACGTATTTATCTTCACACCCTTATCATTTTTCACCATGACAATGCGAGCTCTCACACATCGGCTCAAACCAGAGCGTTTTTGACCGGCCAAAACGTCGAATTAATGGGTCATCCGCCGTACAGCCCTGACTTGGCACCTAATGACTTCTTCCTGTTTCCGCACATCAAGAAAAAAATGCGTGGACAACGATTTTCGTCGCCAGAAAAAGCTGTTGAAGTGTTCAAAAACCATGTTTTAGAGGTGTCTCAATCGGAGTGGAAAAAGTGCTTCGACAACTGGTGGTTCAACTTACTATTGAATAAAGCAGTACACATTTTATTTATGTAATTTAATTAGTTTACAAATTACACTCTAATTTACGTTATGATCCATATATCATTCCTTTATGATCAACTGCCATAACTAACAAACATTAACAAGTTTTTCAACATAGAAAGAGAAAGTCTTTTAGTGACCACAGATTGATAGTTACTCATGTAAGGGACGGTTTTTAAAATCACAATGTCTATGTAATTTCTTCGACATTATAAGTTGAAAAAAAAAACAAAATGGGCACATAAGTGAGTAAAAACCTTAATTGAAATAACCAAAATTAAACTCAATGCCATTTAAATACAAATAGCAGTTTTGAAAGGATTAAATTATGCATTAGAAATATATTTATTTATTCAACAATAATGTGAAGTAAAGGCTTTTATATTACTGTTGAATAAATAAATAAATAAAATATATACCTATGAATATACCTATTAGTTATAAATAAATGAATGCATGTTTTTAAAATTTTTAATTTTATTAGGGACCTTGCTTAAACTCACCAAAATAATCTGTTGTGAATCCTTGTTCCGAATGTATTTTTGCTTTAGTTGTTTTCAAACGACTTGTAATACTTGAGCTTTTGCTGCTTCTACAACTACGACCAAAAAAACAGTTCACCGCATCTAACATTCCAAAGCGGCAAAAAAAGGAACGTTTCGAACGTTATAAGTCCGACTGCTCAATATTGCTAATAACTATGATTAGCTCAACAAAGGCAGAATTTTATATATGGTAGCCACCAATCTTATGCTCGATATTGTCCAGCAATCGAAGGCTCAAAATACCACTGAAATGTGTCCACACAACCTTGAAATAGTCGGACTGAATTGCCAAACACAAGATATGTTGCCTGGTATGTTTGTGGTTTGGTTTTATTATTTATCTTTTTATTTGTTGATAACAAAGCAAAACATACATTGATTAAATAATAGATGCAAACTTGTTTGTTTTAGGGTTTAATAGTTCTTGTTTTAGATATTATAGGAATTTGCTGAGAGCAGGCGCAAGCTGAATAGTTATCACGAAGCAATAAAATGGCACAAAAACGGCGTCCGTTAACAATTACACCGAATGAATTTCACTAAAAAAATTAATGAAAAACACCATAAATTTTGCACGTTTTTTCCTACCCTCCCAACAATAAATAATTGTTAAATAAAAAAAGAAACAAATGGCTCAATTCCAGTAGAGGTATTTTATCCTCTCTTATATTTCAGAAGAAATAGCTTTTGGTCGAAAGGATAAGGTCGAATAGTCTTAAGTTTGTTACTTTTTAACTTTTTTTTTAGTTAATGTTGCTTGTCCAATTGATTGCAACACAAACACTCATGTATTTCTCTTTCTCTGCTTCTGTTTGACACAAACACTAACACAACCTCAACCTTTTCTTTTATACTTTTTTGAATCTTTTTTTAATATCCTTTTTTTATTTTTTTTTTTTAATATTTTCTTAATAATTTTCAAAACTTATTACTTATTTTGGTTGAATTTGATTAAACAAGAAATTGTTTCCTTTTTGTTGTTTGCGTTTTTGATCTGCTTCTGCTTCTTCTTCACTAAGTCTTTATTCGATGTTTTTTATTTAATTGTTGTTGTGTATATTTTTCTTTTTCGTCCCAACGTCTTTAGACAGTAAATTGCCTTTGTTATTTTTTTTAATTTAAAGCAGTTCAATGAAATTTCGCCCGAACTTATTGAAAGACTGCTGATGGGAGAAGAGAAAAAATCACTTGGTCTTTTCTTTCCTACTTCTTAGCAAATTCACACTGATGTGCCTTTTTTGCTTTAATCGCATCCATAGAAACAATTTTCCTTGAAGGAAATAGGTGTTTACTTTCTGAAATTATTTTTCTGTTATTAACAATTAAATTCGCGTACAATTTTTTTAGCTGTAATTTAAAACAAAAAACCTTCCGCAAAAATTTTTATGGCTCATAGCACGAATACAATTACACAGAAAACGATAAGTTCGTTCGTTGCGTATGGATGTATTTGGAAAACAAAATGCTGCCTAGTCTGTGATTCACTGTCAAGTCAATAAAAATACATCAACTGTTGTCCCTTTTTTCCATATGGACAACATTACAATTCAAATGTTAATTACATCTAAAACAGAGATGTGCCCTTCTTGTAATGTAATTGTAAATGCAACAATGGTTTGATTAGAACTAGACATCACTCTATAGAGTTGCCTATAACAAAGTTTATTAAGCTGGTCCATATTAAGAACATACCATTTTTAAACCCAAGGCACATTGATAAAGGTGACTGCATTAGCTTTTGCGTGTATTTTGTTTATGTACAATCTTGTTGAGCTGTCAAAAACGTCTGGCAATATGTGTGTATGTATTTATGAAAAATAAGCAAGCAATTGAACACACATAATACACATGCACACAATATATACACATACAATAAGAAAAAGAGCAAGAATTTTGACAACTCGCAAAGGAAAACAGCAAACATATGTTGACCGCATAAGCTAATGCATTCACCTGTTCAATATGCCGTGAGAAAAACTAATACATGGGATTTTGGGAATTAAAAAACCGGGAAAAAATCAGGATGGAAATTCCCCGGAATTGGGTATTTTTAATTAAAAAATAAAATTATTATAAATTTTGGCATTTAGAAGAAGGAAAATTAATGTAAATTATAAATAAAGAAACAAAACATTTGTGTATTAAGAAAATAAATTTAAAAGAGCGTTTTTAATGATCACAAAAACCGTTGCTCTCTTTTCCCTTTTTTTTCTTTTTAATAATAATTTAGTAGTATTTATTTACTTTTAATTACAATTATAATGTAATATTTAATAGATCATGTAAATTATTTAGCTCTGATTTATACTAACAGTTCTTATAAACGCTACAGCATTTTTTCTAAAAATATATTTATTCATTTCATTCCTTATATAATTTGGTAATTTATTTATTTATTTATTTTATTTATTTATTTCATTTGTAATACAATAAGCCTTGGAGACCAAAAGCGTATTACTAGACAATTCATTTTATATATTGTATTTACATTATTACATGGTATTTGTACATTAATAATATATAAATACATAGAGATCATAATAAAAAAAAATATATATATACACTGTTAAAGGTTCAATCCTTTTAGAAATACAACAAATTGTAAAATTTTATGCATTATTATGCGAACGTGTTCCCCTTGTTTAAGATCGATATTAATATCATCAAATCCATTCCGGTATTTTTCTGGAGTTTATTATGGTAACTGTTTTTAATGAATAAAGACCATTTTATATGCTGTTTACACTAATATGTTTACTACGGAACACAAGTCTTCACACTGTTATTATAGTGTTTTAGTTTGACATTTGGTCAGCTGTTTATAGAATAGGGACGCGATGAACCTTTAAAGGAGAATTAAAACAAGTAAGAGTGCTATATTCAGCTATGCCGAATCTTATATACCCTTCACCATCTATGTAAATCTAATTTAGTGTAGTCACTCTTATCAAAAAAGCAAATATTGGGGTGACGGAGAATTAAAAAATTATAAAAATTTTTGTTTTTATTTTTGCAATTTATATGTATATATAATGGCAACACTATATTTGTTTATTGCTGCCCGTCAAAATAGAAAATAGCCTATGTTGGCAGCAGCAGCAAATGCTGTCGTGTAGTCGTGCTGCTGTGATGTCGTCAAAATAATCGTTTTCATATAAACACATGTATTTTATTTTTGACAGTTCGCTGCCTGCTGTCGTCTAACTGCCATCCCTAAATTAGCGCGTAAGGCGCAAGATATCTGTCAAAATTTCTCATGTTTGACAGTGCGTTAGGAAGTGAGGTTGCCTGCTTGTTGGTTTGTTTTGTTTTGTTATGGTTGAAAAGTAATGACAATTTAGTTATTTTCAAGGCAATCTAGCGGTTTTATCTCTTATTTATTCTTACACAGCGGGTTTTATAAAATAAAATGAGTTAACATTACTGTTAAAGACATAAAGTTGACGCTCTTAGACTGCATTCATACAAGCAAATTTTACTTTGACAAAGTTTTTTTTAATTTTCTTTTAAACTTTGTTTGGTGTTCAGATACAAAAAATTTTCTTTTACAAATTTTTGTTTTCTTCTCTTTGATCGTTCCTTATTTTTGGACGTTTTGTATGTTGTGCTTATATGTGTATGTAAATACATACAACTGTGTATAAGCAACGAAAGAAAATCAAAGCAACTTTGCGAGTACATCAAAGTCTGTACTGCTCATCATCAGCGTTGCCAGAAGATTTGAGAAGAAAATCATCATTATAGGCAGAAAAAAATCATATTTTATGGAAAAAAATCATCATGTTTTCAATACAAAATTTTATTTAAAAATTATCAATAAAATACATATATTAACATACATTGTATATATTTAAATTATTATTGTTAAGAGTGTACGAAGTTTTACGAAGAACTTTTACTATAATATATACAGGGTTTAATATTTTTAATTATATCTTGGTTAATTTTTAAATAAAAGCAGGAACAGTTTCTTATTGCTAAGTAATATTTTGCATATAAGATACCTTCGTGAGTACTGTTATCTAATTTATTTCTTTTTAGTTTAGTTTTGTTTAAACTAACTGTTGAGAATATTCGTTCGACATATATACGTATAGATACCTGATTTTCCCACCAACAAATTAATTGCATTTTTATTTAAAAATGTTATGGGATATTAGCATAATATAATAAATAATATTATAAAAATTCCCAAAATATTCTGTTTGTATAAAACAGTCTAAAATTTCCGCATACATTCTATATATTTGACAGGACGATTTGAGCTTTGAAAAATTTTGTTTTGTTTACAACAAGCTGATACAAAACTTAACTTCACTATGTAGTACAATTACGATGAAAGTACTACACACTTGAAATACAAAAATCATAGTTTTTATAAATTAGAAATCATAATATAAGAAAAAAAATCATCAAATCATATTTTGGTTCAAAAATCATCAAAAATATGATAAAATCATCATTTTGGCAACGCTGCTCATCATGCTTTCTCCCTCTCTCTCACATAAAATGAAAACTTTGCAAAGTAAAATTTGCCTGTGTAAATGGGGTATTATTTAGGGATGGCATGTCAGCGCAAAAGCTATGAATTACATTGCTTTCCGTCTTACGCGCTAATTTAGGGATGGCAGTAAGTGTTTAGAGCTTAAGAAGTCAGAATAGCTATACTTTATAGGGTCGGAAATGAATAGAATTGTAGAAATTACACACGGAATGACAAACTTATGGCGTTTTCTTTTCTGACAAAAATGTTGCATATGTTTAACACTTTTTACATCTTTGTGTTCTTTTCTAAAAAATGTTCGATAGGGTAAATTAAAAGTATGTTCTTTTAAAATATGTTGCACGAAAAAGTGTAAGATATGTTACATATTTTACCCTCAATTTTATGTACACTTTTTTTTAGTAGCTTTTACTCTTGATAAGTGATATTTGCTTTGTTGCTAAACCCAGTGTTATATTACTTCATGTTTGAAAAGCTAATTAAACATTACTGACATGTAAAGGAAGTTAGAAAAATTCAATAACAGTTTTTGTTCTATTGTGCTATAAAATGTGTAGCAAATTTTAGGGGTTAAGGCAACATGCAAAACATTTTATGTGATTGTTGGGTAACATTTATTTTCAGAAAAGAAAACGCCATTAGTTATATCTTTTTTTCACTTTTTGAGCTGAGGGGTTTAAACAAGGCATATTGAACAGATCTAATGCATTGATCATGCGGTCAACATATGTTTGCTGTTTTCCTTTGCGAGTTATCAAAATTGTTGCTCTTTTTCTTATTGTATGTGTATATTGTGTGTGCATGTGTATTATATGAATGTGTTGAATTGCTTGCTTAGACTGAATTCATACAAGCAAAGTTTACTTTGACAAAGTTTTGTTAATTTTCTCTTAAACTTTGTTTGGTGTTCAGACACAGAAAGTTTTCTTTTACAAATTTTTGTTTTCTTCTCTTTGATCGTTCCTTATTCTTGGACGTATTGTATGTGGTGCTTATATGTATATGTAAATATATACAACTGTGTATAAGCAACGAAAGAAAACCGAAGCAACTTTGCGAGTACATCAAAGTCTGTACTGTTCTTCATGCTTTCTCCCTCTCTCTCAAATAAAATCAAAACTTTGCAAAGTAAAATTTGCCTGTGTGATAGGGGTATTATTTTTCATAAATAAATACACACATATTGCCAGACGTTTTTGACAGCTCAACAAAATTTTACAAAAACAAAATACACGCAAAAGCTAATGCGGTCACCTGTATCAATATGCCTTGGTCCGCAATTTGACGAATGATATCCCCAAAAATCCCCATTTCCAAACGAAAATACCATATTTTTTCCCTAAAAAGAAACAATTTAAAATACGCATCTTTATTGAAAAATCGTCTTTATCTTGTCAAACTTTTTATACATATTTTCCGATTTAAAACTTTTTATCATTGCTTCAGGAACTTTAAACTTATAACAGCAGACTTTTTAATAATTTAAATGGGATTTTATTCTTATTAGCGATTCCAACATTTCATACTCCTCAGTTTGGTTTTCTTACTGTTCATGCATGAAAATATTCTTTCTACAAATGCATTACTTATTGCCATAATTAACCGATTGAACGCAGATGCAGCGATTTTACGAAAAAAATAATTTCCAGCATTATCTTTGTATTCCTAAGCCAAAAATGTTTTTGGGCACGGAACTTTTTGTTTTTTATGCAACTTTAGAGTCCATGGATATTTTAAAAATTTTATAAACTAAATCAAATTTATTCCTGTTTTTAATATTCATAAGCTGTAAACTTTTGAAGAAATTGTAGTTTTTCATATTTTCGGGGAATTTTTTAAGCATTTCGTTTGCTAGTGCGGTTAAGTATTGTAAACAAATTTCTTTAAAATCAATTTGGTACAAAAGTGGTAACAAGCGCAGAACAGAATATGCCAACATCTATGTCGATTATATCCAAATAAATCTTGTTTATGTTTGCAATGAAGACTGCGAGAAGTAGTTATACAGTTCCTTCACAAGAACCTCGACAGAGTTGGGAATTTATTTTGCTGCTTCCCAGGTGCATAAGATAAGTGAATGGCAAACACATTTAACTAATTGGATAAAACTATTTTCCTTTTTAAGCAAAACACAAAGAGACTTTTTTGCATCACACATATTGCTTGCACTGTCTATTCCAATGGTAGTTTAATTCACAGATTATTTATCTGTGGTTTAATTATTAAGTGAAACGTATAAAAATATTTAAACCACCATCTGGTGTCTACACATACAAATTTATATGTTGATTTTAATATGTTTATTCGACCAGACAGTAGTACAGGTAGAAGAAACATTCAAAATATAAAATTCAATATCAATAAATCAAAGTACTAATAATAAAAAAGCTAAGAATGAAAAGTCCGCAAATCCACGAATTTCTCTCCACAAACATATGTTGAAATCCCCAATTTGGGTAAAAATCCCTTTATCTGGCTACACTGCAAAAGAGTCATAATGTGAACGCGTGACGACTTACAGAGATAGACCAAAATAGAAAACAATGGCGAAATAATACAAAGTGGTCGCGATGCCGAATTCATTAATTTCGCCGTTTACGGCGAATATATACATATTTTTTTTGTATGGAGTTTGACATTTAGCGCTTACGACGAAATTAATGAATTCGCCATTGCGACCACCTGTATTATTTCGCCATTAAGAAAACAATAAAAATGTCAGCTACAAGGCCCTCAATGTGAACTGG
Organism: Gymnosoma rotundatum; assembly: GCA_916610165.2. Lineage (NCBI taxonomy): Eukaryota > Metazoa > Arthropoda > Insecta > Diptera > Tachinidae > Gymnosoma > Gymnosoma rotundatum. Next base: position 124,045,283 of record OU744336.1, on the reverse strand, counting down.
CTCTAACAAACCACACATACATATTTTCTATTTAACAGAAAGTGATCACCTGATTTGTCACGGAACGGAAAGAAAAGACTAAGTCCTCTTTTACACACATCAAGTTTACTTGATCAGTTTTTAATTAATTTTCTTTTGAACCTGCATTCGTGTTCACACACGCCGTCAAGTTTTTTCATCAAGTTTGCTTTCAACTTCAGCAACTTCTATTCTGCAGCCAACTTTAACAACAACAATTTTCTTAAACTTGATGGTACGGTCAGGTTTGTACCTCTTTCTATTCTCTTCTCCTCTTTCTCCCAAAAGCTCAAGACTTGACGAGTCAAACTTGATGTGTGTAAAAGGGGACTAATTTTGCCTTTACTGTCTTCAGAATATTCAAGACAGTAATTCAGACAATTGCAAAAGTGAGTATGCGTTGTTAATGTTATGACAGCGCTATCAAATGTAAACGTGTTGCTAGATATAACTTTCCTTGTGTTAGGATTGGTATAGAAAATACAACACTCTTATATTGAAATGCTACTTATGAGTACAAGAATTGTGTACTTGGTACATTTACATCAATATCGAGTAGACGGAAAAAAATTATTTATCGTAAAGGAATAATCAGATTTTTTTATATTAATAAAAATATAAATTTAAAAGAACTATTAAAAAAATAAAAAATAATTTTTATTAATTTTGAATAAATGTAATATGTTAAATTTTCAAAGAGAAGTGACAAATCGGCAAACGTAATAAAATACATTAGAACGGGTGCCAGAAAAAGAAATATTCCAGAAAGTTTTCCAGAAGTAGCTTAGAAGAAGAATAAATGTAAGTTGGCTGACATTTTGTTTCGTTCAAGTCAATTAACTATTAAATAAAAAATATAATTTGAAAAATAATTAAAGGTGATAACGCCATTTCTATTTTAATTTCTTTTTTATTTATCGGTACTTTCGCTGCGTCGGTCGACGCCAACGCCTCCGACGTCTGCTGTTCTTTTTTGGGTTATATATGTGTGTATTTGGTACATGTGTTTGTGTTATGACTGATACACTTGAATTTTTTTTGGTGATTTTTCATTCTTTTTTGTTTTTACGTTCGTGCTCATTCCTCGTTATTGTTCGTCGCGGTTGATGTGTCGTTTTTCTACGGATTCCATTTAATCATTATTGATTTTTTTTTTTAGTAAAAATAAAAAATTTACAGAACAACTAATAATACTAAAAAATAGATTTTGTTTGCTCGTCCGAGAGGTTAAAAATATTAAACAAGTTAATTCATAACTATATTTTAATCGAATAGACAGCAAAAAAGATGACGTCCCTCGAACCAAATGTGAATCGTTTGCAAAATTTTAAAAACAAAGGCAAGGATCAAGAGGTAAGTTTTGCTCTTTAACTATTGTTTGAATATAAATCTAATAGAAAAGCCACACCCACAAGTAATATTTTAAAATTATATATATATTTTTTAATAAATTAGTTTTCCTTGAATAAAAGAGGCACATGTTTTTGTTGTAATGGTGGTGTTTTGAGTGTGAGGAAACAAAAAGGGAAATGGCAAAAGAAAAATTGCTTAACCTCTATTTGAAATTTCATTCTATTAGTTTTTTTATACTTTGCCCTTTTATTGATTTTCTAGCAAAACTGCTTGAAATAACTACTAAATGAATAGAAAACTATTTTAATTTGTTCTGTATTAAAATGGTCCATTATAATTATAATCATTCCAATATAATTCCTCGTGGTTAATTAATTAGGATGAATTTTTTTATCTTTGCTTTTTTCGTTTCGTAAACTCTCACAAATACATTAACGTTAAGTAATTACTTTTTATGGGAGAACAAAATCTTAAATTTTCTTTTGTTTACATTTTTCTGGTTGGAAATACAACTCTGTCTTGGTATGATCCATTAGTAGACAGAGTTGCTGAAAAATATTTTTTATTTGCCAAAAAATATTTAAAATCATTTTACAACGAGAAAAATAGCTGATCTGCAATTATTTGCGATGCATGGGCTTTTCACTTTTTTATTTGAAATTCAAATTTTAAATGCTTACAGAAAATTTACTTGTTTAATAATGAGAAAAAACTATCCATTTTTTATGTGTTTAAGGAAATGCGTCGTCGGCGTAATGAAGTCACTGTGGAATTACGTAAAAATAAACGTGAAGAGACAATTCTTAAGCGGCGAAATGTTCCAAATATGGACTCGAACACGGACGAAGATGATCAGCTACCAAATCAAATAAACTTGAGAAAATTAGCAGAAGCAGCTGCTGACTCTTCAAAACCCGAACAGCAATTAGCTGCCGTACAAGCTGCACGTAAATTATTGTCGTCTGATAAAAATCCACCCATTAATGACTTGATTAAGAGTGATATTTTACCTATTTTGGTTGATTGTCTAAAGCAACATAATCAGACAATGTTACAGTTTGAAGCAGCCTGGGCTTTAACTAATATTGCTTCAGGTACATCAGAACAGACAAATCAAGTAGTACATGCTGGTGCAGTACCCTTATTCTTGCAACTACTTTCATCACCTGCTCCTAATGTCTGCGAACAAGCTGTCTGGGCCTTGGGCAACATTATTGGTGATGGTCCAGAACTGCGTGATTTTGTAATTAAACATGGCGTGGTCCAACCACTTTTATCGTTCATAAAACCTGATATACCCATATCATTTTTACGCAACGTCACTTGGGTTATAGTAAACTTATGTCGCAACAAAGATCCCCCACCACCAGCTGCTACTATTCATGAAATTTTGCCTGCTTTAAATATATTGATTCATCACACCGACACTAACATCTTGGTAGATACAGTGTGGGCTATTAGCTATTTAACCGATGGTGGTAACGACCAAATTCAAATGGTCATCGAAAGTGGTGTTGTACCCAAATTAATTCCGCTCTTAGGTCACGCCGAGGTTAAAGTACAGACAGCTGCTTTACGTGCTGTAGGCAATATTGTTACTGGATCGGATGAGCAAACGCAAGTGGTGCTCAACTATGATGCTCTAGCGTTTTTCCCAGCATTACTATCGCACCAAAAGGAGAAAATACGCAAAGAAGCCGTCTGGTTCTTGTCCAACATAACTGCAGGTAATCAATCACAAGTTCAGGATGTTATTGATTGTGGCTTATTGCCTAAAATCATTGAGAATCTACGCAATGGAGAATTCCAAACACAGAAAGAAGCTGCTTGGGCCATCAGTAATTTGACTATCAGTGGTAATCGTGATCAGGTGTTTACACTTATTAAAGAGGGTGTCATACCTCCGTTCTGTGATTTGCTATCATGTCAGGATACTCAAGTTATAAGCGTAAGTTAATTCCCTATTGTGTTCAATAACCAAGCATAGAGTTGTTTAATATGACTTTTTAAAAAAATACTTTTACACTAAATTTTATTCTATTAAATTACTATCAGGCATGTTTTGACAATCGTAAATCGCTTAAAACTGGCGATGCGAGTTGAAATCGCATGAAAGGTGTTCTGTAGTTCACAATCGCAAGAAATTTGGCGACTTCAAATCGCAAGCACATACTGAAGTGAAGTTGCGAATTTTATTTAAAATAAACTTTTAAGCAACAATAAATTTATACACGAGTGAAAATTAATATGTTCTCTTTAATTTTTAACAGAAATTATTTTAATTTTTACACAATTAAATCTGTTATTTGTTCTATGAATTGTTTGTTTTGATTGTTTTCTTGAGTACTGGCGATTTCATAGAAACAGCTGTTTTAATTGATGTTCGAAAATATACTTGTATTAGTGCGGTTGAACGTTTAGTCCGTAGTCAAAAAAATATGTGGTTATTTTAATTTTCAATTCTTATAAAATATTCGGTGCTTATTAAATGTCCCACTAAAGTGTTAAGGAACATTAAAAAAATTATTTAAATTACTTTTTGGACGATATGAGTTCCGAACGTGCAAGTTATAATTAACAAAATAAACAAAAATACTTATTAAGTACTGATTACTTACAACGTAAGTAAACTTTTACATCAAAGATGCTAAATGCAATATCACTAATAGAAATCCATTTGTCGCCAAAATATTTCTTGGCTTTGGTTATTTTTTAAATAATTAAATATACATTGGATTGAAGTATCCATTGAAGTGTTACAATCTCTAAGCGTCCGTTTTTTAATTCGTTCTTTTTTTAATTGCATGTTTTTTTTAAAGAAATGAAACTAAGCTAGGCAGCTGCAGGCATTTTGTTGTAATTTTCTTTTGTTTATTTATGTTTTGCACCGTAAAAACATATGTTTTTCTTTTCGAACATAAGTTTGAAAAAGAGCAAATCGCAAGCAAAACGCGTGAGTTTCAAAACATGTAAAACAAAAGTTGGCGTTTTTGAAATCACATGCGATTTCAGAACATGCATGCGAGTGTCAGAACATGCCTGTATGTTTTTTCTGTTCAATGGTATAAATACATATTCATAATTTACATTACGACTCCTTCGTCGATACTTTTTCATAGCATATTTGCCGGCGAAGTAAAATAACTAATAAAATGGCTAATATATATATCTCCTTTCATTACCTGTCTTATCTCTCAAAAAAATATATGTGTGTATATATCTCAATTGTCTGATCAAGTAATCGGGAGCATTTCCCGTTTTCATTTTCTGAATAAAGGGAATTCTGTTTAGCTGCAGTTTTTGTCTTATATTTAACCATTACAGTGCATCTAGCATTTATCTTATTGAAGTGTAGCGATTGCAATTTAAACTTATCGCATTACTTTATTTTGTAGCTTCTGCATTCTTTCTACTTGTTGGTCTGAACAGAATAAAAATAAAATAGTTGATCCATATTGAAAATGTGGTTTTATCATGGTATTATATATGTTTATTGCAGTTTGTCATTTAAAGTTTAAATTTTTGTCTATTAGAAAAACCAGGTATTTTATATTATTTACTTTTTCTATTAGTACATTATTTATTTTAAATGTAAAAGAATTCATATTAATTTTTATCACTTTTGTTTTATTTTCTCTTAGTTTTAATTTAATCATTTTTAGCCATTTGTTAACATTTCCAAATCCGCTTCAGCAAATATCAAGGTGTCGTCTGCATATATTACCATTTCACATTTCTCACAAATATTTTCAATATCTTATATATATCGCTGGTCTCATGTAGAAAGGCCCTAACTCGCATTTATGTAACTTTGCAGGAGAAGGTAAAAACATAACAGAAACTGTATTTATCACAATGTAATACTAAAAATGCAAATGCTTAGAAAACCGTTATTTTTGCTACTATAGCATCCAAATTATGTGACAAGGTGTATCTGTGTATTTGAATCACGAAAAATTTCAATTTCGTAAAAAATCGAGTTAGGGCCTTCCTTCATGAGACCAGCGATATGTAATTAAAAGAAGCGCTCCTAAATTGAACCTTTGCTACGCCAAAGTAATTTTCTATTGCATTTGGAATTACATTATTTACACTTGTTAACTGCCTTCGATGAGTTAAGTATGACTGAAACCATTTTAGTTCTGTGCCTCGGAACACCGTATTTCGATAATTTTTGCAAAAGATATGACGATCAATTGTTTCAAATCCTCTTTTGAAATTAAGGAAAAATGCTAATACTTTTTTTACATTTCTATATATTTATATAATAGTTGATTGCTGTTTCATTCACACGAGTATTTCTTCCGAAAGCCTGATTGATATTTTGACAATAACAATTGTTGTTCCATGTAGTTTTTCAATTGATCTTTTACTATTCTTTTAATGATTTTTTCACAGGTTTTTAAAGCGTTTATTGGTCGATATACTTTACACAAAATTGTATTTTTCACTTTTTTAATAGGAAATATCGACTCCTTCCAATTATCCGGAAACACACCAGTCTTCAGTGTTTTGCCTGTTATGTCCCAGTTGTCTAGGATTAAGTTACTTGATATTTTTTCATAATCAGGTCTCTTTTTTATATTTTTACAGATAATTTTAGTTCTTGTAAAATTATCTCTTTTATATTACCATCGCCACAATCCTTTTAATAACAACAACTGAGTGTTATGGGCTGCTAAAAATTATTTATGCGGAAAATACAAAAAAAAAAAAAAAAAATTATAACTTGCCTTTTAAGTTCGAATTAACTAAATGTAACCTTTACTAAAGTGAGGATTAAAGTGACCTGTAACTAATTTTCGTTATTAAAACTTTCTATGCCAATATAAAAACAAAAACCAACTACTTTTGACAAATTAAATTGATGTTAAAAAAGTAGTAGCCACACTGTTTTTAATTTATTTGTTTACTTTTATTTAAACTAAAAATATTTTTTTTATTCATACTACTTCAAAAGACTAAAACTAAAACATAAAATTTAGAAATGGCACACAAAACATTGTATATAACTCATCTCATTGTTGTAAAAAACCTAATCCCAAAACGTTATTTATTCATTATTTATTTTTTATGAACTAACATTTGAATTTTTCTTTAGTTGTTTTTATATGATGTTGTTTTTTAGTATATGTCACTAAAACCGCAAAGTAGTTTTCTATTAAAATAGTTCTTACCATTTGGTTCTGTTTTATGGATCCGAATTCTTCTTCAGGTTCAGCTATTATTGTTTCTTCTGTTAATTGAAGAGGATCTTTTGGAATAATATAAATATTGTGCAAAACAGCACACGCAATAAGAAGAGCTAGTTAGTTTCACTATTTTATCGTAAACCTGTTGCTAATACTAGAAAACACCTTTTATAAAAATTCATTACACCTCTCGATGGCATTACAAGTACGAATTTGAGATTCTTTATAAAAGTTCTAAGGCTTTGCTCGTGGATTAAACATGTAACTTCATTGTTTATATCCCTAATTACCTAAAGTATAATTGACCCTTTTCCTTAAGTAGTTTTAAACGACTGTTTTTAAATATATTGCTGTTGCGTGCTGATCCAGGCCTCTCAACCAAACACTGAAAAATTAGCGTAGCATTGCACACTGTTTGAACGTTAAGGCAAAAATACCCTTTTCTGCTACGAAAAATATCTGCGTTACTACCTTCTGGGTATTGAATACGAATGTGGTACAGTACAGCTCCGATAACTTTTAGGAATTCTGTAATTTCAATGAAATCAGATGCAGTTTCCTGTATCCCTTGTGCATCGAAAGGGAGTTTTTTCACGAAGTCTAGTGCTTTTTTCTTTAATTTTGACAAACAATCTATAAGGCAAAAACAGATGATGTTGGTGATATACGAGAAGTCCAGGATCTTTACCGTTATCCTGGGACATATAGTCCCAATAAAACTAAAATTAAATATTTAAATTAAAATTTGTGTTCGAAATGCTATATTGGGATTATGCATCCCATTAAAAAAATCTTATTGGGATAGTACTTAGTGCCAATAACAAAAAAATTTTTCTAACACTTACAACTTGCACATTATGTCGCTTTATAGTGTTAAAAACAATGTTTCATTAGTTTTTGTAATTAAATAGATTTGCAAAAAGAAACATAAAATCTGCATCAGTATTTAAGAAATTATGCGCTTAAAAGTTAGCGCTATAAGTAACTTAGTCCAGATTTACACTATGCAATTTTTTGAGGCATTTTTCTAAATTTTCTATTTAAGTTACAGCGTTATGCGTTATCTAAAAGTAAATATTAGCAGCAGTAACATCCCCTCGAACTTCAAGCAATACCATATTGCTTACTCCTCCTGCTCCCTCATTTTTTTTCTCGGATTAGTATTTTCAATTGTCATTAATCGATGACTGTCGCCATATGTTTGGTATTTTCTAAGAACAATTGACGTTGATGTTGCCGTTTAGTTTGTCGTCGCCATTTTTGATGTTGAGTTGTGTTGTATGCAAAGGAAATTTTTAGAAACATGAAAAAGTATACAGCAATATTTAAAATAACAAAATAAGAAATTTACGAAATAACAAAAAAGAAATGGAAAAAACTTAAATTATCAACCTCTGCCAACTTGAAAATTAGTGGAAGATTTAGAAAGAATCCATTCCAATGAAAAAAGGCAGTTAGTGAAGGCAGGATTTTATCGGACCGATAAATTAATTATTTATTATTATTATTGTTAATAATTATATCAATAAAAATTGCAAGTTTTAATAATACAAAGCTATTTATCAGGCAGACAAAATCCTATCTTTAACTAACGACAAGTTGTAATAATGGCCCTTTGACTATTTATTTAAATTGTTTGTAATAGTTTTGCTTTTTTTATTGTTTATAGGTATTTTATTTTTTTTTTTGCAAAATTTGTATTTTCCACAACTCTTACTTAACACAATAGAAAACAAATTGAATCAACTGACTCAAATATTAGAATGTGTGTTTTATTTTTTTATATTACCGATAAACCGTCAACGTCGTCATTAGTTTGTCTATTTTATTTATTTTAATAGTTTAGTATAACATAAAATGTAAATAATTCTACATATGTATATTCAAAATATGACCCAAATCACTAAATGGGACCAATTCTCATACTATTATTTTTGTGTATGATCTCAGATGTAATTTTTATGTAATATTGTTATTTTTAACCCTGTTGGGCTGGCTTTATATAACAAATTAAATGAAATAAATAATAAATAAAATAAAAAAAAAAAAAAAATAAATTAGATTAACAATCAATTTACAATAAAGTTCAGGTTTATCATAGTTTTCAAGAGTGATCCCTCAATTATTTCGAATCTGCTTAACTTGATAAATTAATAATGATGCCGTTTTAAAGATAGATGGGTTTGTTGATCACCCAACACAAAAAATTATTTTTATTTTATTATATCTTTTATACAAAGCTTTAAAAACTAAAAAAAAAAAAACACAGTAAGTCTATGTAAACAAATTTTAGAGACATACTGCATTTATGCACTTTGATCGCTTGTAAATTTACACTTGTTTATTTTACTTCATGTTTCTGCACGTGTTAAAGTTTTTCTTCGTATTTAATTCGAGGCGAAAACAGCAAAATGAGCAATCGTTTAGAAATTTTCTTGGATGTCCGTAAAATTATTATTAATCTTCATGCGCAGGGAAACTCCTATCGTAAAATTGGTGTTTTATGCAGAGGCCCTATACTAGTGTAGGAAACATTATAAAACATAAAAAACTAACAATTTAGAGCATGAGAGGAGAAGTGGACGCCCAAAAAAATTTACACCACGCCAGGAGCGGATCATTGTTGCTGCATTGGCTCAAAGATTCGATTTCGGCTGTAAAATTGTGCCAGGAAAGGAGGCAAATTTTCAATGAAAACTTCAATCCGCAAACAAAGAGAAATACGCTACACAGAGCTTGCTATCATGGAAGAGTTCCCCGTCGTACACCGTGTCTTTCAGATATCAACAAGAAAAAATATTTGAGTTCGCAAAACTCCACATTAAACAGCCTCAAAACTTATGGAACAGCCTGATATTTAGCCATGAATCAAAGTTTAACATTTTTTGTTCAGATGGCCCACAAAAAATATGACGCAAAAGCAAACAAAGAGCTTCAAAAAAATAATTTATTAAAACTGTGAATCACGGTGGCAGCAATGTTAGGGTTGCATTGCGTCATCTGGAGTGGGAAATCTTAACTTTATTTATGATAAAGTGGAAAAGCACTTTTATTTTAATATTTTAAAAGAATATTTATTTCCAAGTGTTACGAGGCTGGGCTTAGATGGGAAATTCTTGTTTCATCAAGATAATGATCCAAAACATTCTGCATATCTTGTGCAGGAATGGCCTATATACCACTGCAATCAGTTAAAAACACCTCCGCAATCGCCCGACACGAATCCTATCGAGCATAATTGGCACCTACTGGCGAAAAGGATAAAATGATAAAGCAGCACTTCGCTTAGAGTTGGAAAACATTACTCCTGATGAAACGTCTAACCTAGTAAGAAGTATGTGTCGACGATAAGAAGCAATTATCTAAACTAAAGGAGGTTCATCCAAATACTAGACATGCAAAAACCACGAATAAACCAACATTTTCACTTGTGTGCTTTAACCTTTTTTTACATACACTTTATTTTTTAGTTTTATAGTGTCGTATAGTAGAAATAAAAAGGTGTGATTTATTTTTTATGTTAAATGGTGAATAAAACCATATATCTTTAAAACGGCATCATTATTATGTTATCAAGTTAAGCAGATCCAAAATTATTGAGGAATTACTTTTGAAAATCATGGTGAGCCTTATTCAGCTTATGTTTTTTTTTTTAAATCGGAAATACGGTTACCATTAGATTAGAAAATATGGCAACTTCAAACTCTTAAACCTAACTTTAAAATGTAAAGGCCTTTAGCTTAGCGTTCACTTTAACCTTAAAGTTTATTTATAATATGAAAAAATTACTTGTGTCCATAAAATTCTAACTTTAGGTACAGGCGAGTTATACAGCCCAATTATGAATATTCTCACGGAATTAATTTCTCTCGAAAAAAGATTCCTCCAATTATGAATTCCAAGGGAATAAATAATAAAAAAGTGGCATCATGGTAATTTAAAGGGAGTTTTTTTTTCTGTTTATTTTCACATAATTTTTATTTTATAATATATAATACCTACTTTTTTCTCCCGGATTTTTACTTTCCGCAGTCAATCAAAAGGGGAAAAAATATTTAATTGGAGAAAAGGGAAAATTGAAAAAACTCGTACGGAATTTTTGTTTATAATTGGGTTGATAATAACGGTCCTAAACCTCAAAAATTCAAAAAATAAAATCAATGTGATAAAGTCCCAAAAAAAAGAAACTACAATCGCCTAGTATTCATAAAAGTCGTATTAAAAACTGCTCAAAAGATCGGCTGATGGACGCTAACACTTACGCCTTTGACCATGATTAAATGTTCTTATTGAACATGACCTTTTTTCGAGAAATGTGAAATGAGACAAACTTGGTAAAGAATCTCGAAACAAATATATTTTCAAGTCTCAATAAGAGCACTTACGAGATTTCGTTTTCTAAAACCGATACTTTTATGAATGCCCAGTCTATTTTAGAGCTAATTGACTACGTGCAGGAGGGTGAGGTGATAGTAGGAATACAAACTATATTAACTCACTGTTTTACCGTTACTAAAATGGAATGTGCTCTAAATGAAAGCAGGAAACTTGTTCTCGAAAAATGTATTTATTCGGCTAAATGTACCTTAAGATGGCTTAAAGTGCGCCAAAGATTAACGTTTAATACCCTAAATTTTATTCGGAAAATGAAAATGGGAGAAGCACCCGAATATTTAACTGAGCAGCTAATATATGTTGAAGAAACCCAGCCATATAATTTGAGGAATGCATTGGATTTTAGACTGCAGCGAGCAAACACTAGTGCAATGCAAAGATCATTGTTTTACAAGGGGCTGAATGTATTTAATAAAATGCCGAGCTATTTAAAGACTGAAAATAATACTAATGCTTTAAGAAGAAATATTGTAAATTTTGTTAGAATTAATAATAATGAGCTGAGCTCAAATTTATAGGGATATAATTTAATGTTTAATGTTTTTGTAAAAGTGTTTTGATTACTACTAAATAAATAAATAAAAAAATTTGATCGTCGTAAATTAAATCATGACATTTCTTTTAACTCACTTACACAGGTGGTTTTAGATGGCCTTAATAATATGCTCAAAATGGCCGAGAGTCACGTTCAAGATGTAGCCAATGTAATTGAAGAATGCGATGGTCTCGAGAAGATTGAAAAATTACAAAATCACGAAAATGTAGAAATTTATAAATTGGCCTATGAAATTATTGAACAACATTTCTCCGACGAGGTAAGTAATTGGAATCTTTTTTATTTTTGGTTTGGTTTTTATTAAAAAATTTTAACTGAATAAACATTTTTGCTTTAAAATTTTCAGCCTGAACAAGCATCAATGGTACCAACATCTGATGGCACTCAATATCAATTTGATCCAAATGCAGACAGTAGATTACCGAACTCATTTAATTTTTAACAAAATTTCCCTTATTTTTCAATGTGACCATGATTTGAATGTTGTCTTGTTAATTTGCAAACAACCAAAATCTTTTTTTATATATATTTAATTTAGAACCATAAAAGCAACAAAGGAAGATTTTTCAAATAACAAAAGAAAACAACATCTGCATACTGAGTCCATGATAATTTAATTATTGTAATTTAATACTTTATATAAACAAAAAAAAAAAAAATCTATATATAATTCTATATATATATTTAAAACAGAAACCATATAGATTGAATTTTTGAGTTTTAAACACACGAAAAACTGAAAAGATTGAACGAAAATCTATAAACTGACTTCCTCTTTTTTTCGAAGTTATTTTTTCACGCAAAAATATTTTAATCCTTTTCTACTGTAGAAATTAATGTTTTTATTTTCTACAAAATAAGAAAATTTAAACTACAAATTTATTTCTTTAAAGAATTTTTATTTTTTAATTTTTGGAAATAAATAAAAAACAAACGCAAATATATTGTAGAAAAATAATACTTATAAAAATTGTAAAACTAAATCGTTTTTTTTCTTTTTTTTCATTATTATTATTTTTTGAAAGGCTTCATTCAAAACACATGTTATTATTTACATATTACAATATAATATTATTTTTTCTTATGCAAAACAAAAAAAAAAAATGTTAAAATTTATTTTCAATTAGATGTTTCAGGGTTTTTTTTTCAATTTTAAAATTTTTCAAAATTAAAAAAAAAAAATTCTTAAAACATGATCAAGTCAACGCTCATTGCAACAAATTAATTCAAACGAAAAAATTAATAAGTATTTAAAAACGCCAACATATTTAAAAAATATTTAAACGTTTTTAAAAAACAAACATCTTTTAAATCGTAAATATAAATTTAAATAAAAAAATCATATAATAACGAAATAAATGAATCTTAATTTAAAACCTTGTAAGAGGTGAGTTATTAGCACTTATCAAGATTGAATACGATTTTCAAATCCAATTATAATTCCGAAAGCGTATATTGATGCTGGGATTACTGTTGAGAACACATCATTGTTTAACATGTTAATCTTTCACTTTACAATTCGAAACATAATTCTTGATCTAGTGACCATTGAATTGTAATTGCTTGATAATTAAATTAAAACCAAAGTATTCGTGTTTGTGAGTTTTGAAAGCAAAATATTTTTTATAGACTTTGGCCCATATTCATAGTTATAGACTAAAGTCGACTCTTGTTAAAGTATACTCTAAAATAAAAGACTCCTATTATTTTTTTTTGCTTTCATAGTCAAGAATAAAGTATACAGGCATGTTCTGACAATCGCAAATCGCTTAAAACTGGCGATGCGAGTTGAAATCGCATGAAAGGTGTTCTGTAGTTCACAATCGCAAGAAATTTGGCGACTTTAAATCGCAAGCACATAATGAAGTGAAGTTGCGAATTTTACTTAAAATAAACTTTAAAGCAACGATAAAATTATACACAAATGAAAACTAATATGTTCCCTTTAATTTTTAACAGAAATTATTTTAATTTTTACACAATTAAAGTCGCAAATAATTCATTTAAAACCTGTTATTTGTTCTATCAATTGTTTGTTTTGATTGTTTTCTTGATTACTGGCGATTTCATAGGAACAGCTGTTTTAATTGATGTTCGAAAATATACTTGTATTAGTGCGGTTGAACGTTTAGTCGGTAGTCAAAAAAATGTGGTTATTTTAATTTTCAATTCTTATACAATATTCGGTGCTTATTAAATGTCCCACTAAAGTGTTAAGGAACATTAAAAAAATTATTTAAATTACTTTTTGGACGATATGAGTTCCGAACGTGCAAGTTATAATTAACAAAATACTTATTAAGTACTGATTACTTACAACGTAAGTAAACTTTTACATCAAAGATGCTAAATGCAATATCACTAATAGAAATCCATTTGTCGCCAAAATATTTCTTGGCTTTGGTTATTTTTTAAATAATTAAATATACATTGGATTGAAGTATCCATTGAAGTGTTACAATCTCTAAGCGTCCGTTTTTTAATTCGTTCTTTTTTTAATTGCATGTTTTTTTTAAAGAAATGAAACTAAGCTAGGCAGCTGCAGGCATTTTGTTGTAATTTTCTTTTGTTTATTTATGTTTTGCACCGTAAAAACATATGTTTTTCTTTTCGAACATAAGTTTGAAAAAGAGCAAATCGCAAGCAAAACGCGTGAGTTTCAAAACATGTAAAACAAAAGTTGGCGTTTTTGAAATCACATGCGATTTCATTAACCTTGTTTTTATTTTGTTCACTTTGGTATAAAAATCAGATATAAAGTATTGTGTTCTTAAACCAAATAAAAAAATTTTCGAAAAATTAGTTAAAAACAGCTTTAGGTAGTTTTAAATTTAGAGTTAACTTTCTCGCCAAAAGCACATTTTAAATTGTCTATGAATGAATTATACTGCGTTTCCACTGACTTGAAATCGACTAGTTTTGAGGAAAACACTTCGAAGTGTTTCCATTGAGCTGAAGTGTTTTGTAAATTCGAATTTGTGACGTAACACTGGCATTTTTTGCGTAAAAGAAAAAAACTGTAAAAAATTCTTTTTATTGTTAAATTAATTTTTGTTTTTACATATTTTTCTTTTTATATTTTTAACACACTTTTTTTGTAACAAAAAATAATATTGCTTTCAAACATTTAAAAGTCTGTCACTTTTTCGATAAAAACATCCAATATGAATAAATAACTCGGAGTTGAAATTGAATAACCTAAACACAACACAGTGTTGCAAAGGCAAATTAGTTCAAAAAAATACATTTTCGACATGATTTGAAACAAATCAAGTTATTTAAGTGGTTTTTGTAGCATGTAAAATGTATCACGTCAGTGGAAACGCACTATTAGAGTCGACTCTAAAATAAAACCGTCTTTAGTTCTCTTAAAGTATACTTTATTTTAACTATGAATATGGGCCTTTGTTTTTAAATAAACAAATTAGTTTTTATTACTTATACCAAGGCGAATTAATTTACAGGTGGTCTTATTAGCCCAGCTGATTTTTGTTCGACGTTGTCAAAATTCTAAAATAATTTTAAAAATAAAAATTCAAATAATTTGAACAAGTAAAAAAATTTTAAATTTTATAAAATTAAATTCCAAAACCAAAATATGAGGTATTGCTGCGCATGTAGAAGAATGCAACCAACTGTTACAACTCCATTTAAAGCACCAAATGATGATAAAAGGGTTAATTTAATTCGGCTTCTTCTTGTTTAGTCAGCTATTTTTGACATCAATGTGGTGCACTGCACTAGCCGTGCGGCCACCTGGTATGTAATACGCCTTGCCTTATACCTTTCGTTCGTGTTATTTCATAAGGACATAACAAACTAACGACGAGGATACAAATTAAGGTGTGCTTATAAAATAAATTTAGAAAAAATTACTTCAATAAAAAAATAAAAAAGAAATGGCTTTTGAAGAAGTTTTAGCTAAAATTTTGGTACAGCATCAGGAAGCAGCAAGTCGTCAAGAGCAGCAGGTTCTCATTCAGCAGCAGCAGCTTCAGAAACAATTCGATATGTTTGAACGTCAAGAAAGATTCATGATCTCACAGCAACAAGCATTGCTAAGTTACAGATTTCCTCGGGGAGAAAAAAAAAAAAATTCGATAGCGCTACAGTCATCAAAAGCATGGAATAGAGAATAGCTAATGGACATATTAGCCAAACAAATGACTAAATTCGTATACGAACCAGACGAAAACCACAGTTTTGGGTCATGGTATTCCAGATACGATTACTTATTTTTGGAAGATGGGAAAAACTAATCTGATGCCGATAAAACGCGCTTCTTTTTCGGAAAGTAAGCAAAATGTTTATCAATAATATGCGGATGTCATTTTACCATCAGAAATTTCTTTCCATGTAACTTTAAAAAAGATAAAAAAGAATCGCTTTTTAGTAGCCGTTACAAGAGCTTCCAGACTTGTAAATCAGAAATTGAAGAATACGGAACATATATTGCAAGAGTCAACCGCATGTGTGAAAATCTTAAACTAGACATATTTACAAAAGACAATTTAAAGTGTCCCGTTTTTGTCAGTGGTCTGCAGTCTTCAAAAGAAGCGAATTTTCGCAACGATCTTTTAAGAATGCTAGATGAAGAAAAATCTAAGAATCCAGTAACATTAGAATTCATTAAGCGGGAAATTCAGCGTACACTTCAGCGTCAGCAGGGCAACAAAATGATTGTAAATTTCCAACAAACAGCAGCACAAACACAGGCTATTCATACAAGATATTAAACAAGTAAGTCCAGTTCAAATCATAATAAGGAGGACTCAAAAAAACCGTTGGTTTTGTGGCATGAAGCATTATTCCTACAATTGCCGATACAAATATCATAAATGTAAGCAATGTGATGAAGTTGACCACAAAGGTGGTTATTGCAAAGTTAAAAGCAACAACAAACAAAAGCAATCGAAATATTCAACAAGGAATCGTATTTTAAGTACAGCAACTGCAAATACCCAGCATATAAAGAATTCAGCTCAGACAAGGACCATCGATAGCAGTATGGATAATTTGTTTTATCGTAAGCACATGAGTGTTTTAATAAATAATCAAAAAGTCGAGCTTCAATTTGACACCACTTCGGACATTTCAATAATTTCAAAGCAAATACGGATTGAAATCAATCGTCCCACATTACTCAAAACAAAACGCACTGCAAGAGATGCAAACCATAATAAAATTGAATTTATTGGACAATTTCAAGCCCATATTGCATTTCTCAACACAACAAAACCAATGAAATTTTTTGTTACATCAGTGCAGTCATGAAACATAGCGGGCGAAATTTCAATAAATGCGTTTTGCAAATCTATTAATCAATAAAAAAAAAGTGAACTCGTCAATGATTTAATAAAAAATTTCCTCAAGTGTTTTGGAAAAGACTAGGTCATTGTTCCAAAATAAAAATTCATGTGTCACTCAAACCAAATGCAGTTCCAAAATGTATTCCAAAACGTGTAGTACCATTTTCAGTTAACTCATTAGTACATAATGAACTCGAGCGATAAGAGGGAGAAGGCGTAATATCACCTATTAACTACTCCGTTTGCATTACAGTTAACACAAAAGGGAGACAAATTACTTTCAGTGCTGAAAGAGCATTCGCCAGAAGCATGCTGTTCGTTGCATTTTAAACAAGAAAATGATCTACTGCAATTTTTAGAATAATGTCCCCAACGCTGGCATCTCCAGCATTGTGGTATTTTGGTACTAGCCTTTGGCCGTTTCCAAGATACTACTTGGTTCTAAATGTATTTTAGATTAAGCAACTCGGTTGCTTTTCCATTAGGTTTAAGAGTGATCAAAAATAAGCCAGTATCAATGCCCTGTTTTCTAGAGTATTCCGTCGTAAATTTTCAAAACGAATCTACAGTATCTGGTATAGCGTTATCTAATTTCGACTTAATATCATTAATATCGCATTTGAAATATAGCCTTCTACAAAGAACGCTGTTACGTTTATGCTCCTTGGGATTGTAACTATAAACAAAAATTTCTTTTTATTTTAAAAGTTGCATCATCTCCGAATGAGCAGAAGAATCCTTTAAATACAATTTACTTTTGTATTGTGTCTAATTTTTAATTTATTTTAACGCGGAGTATAACATTTTTTAAGTCAAGTTGGTCAATTAAAGATTATACATTCACATTTTCAAGTAAAATTGGTGGACAAAAAAATTCCTGGTCTTAACCATTGTGTTTGAAAAATTGGTAATTTTCTTTTCATTATTTAACCTTTAAATTTAAATTTTCTAAGAGTGAATATTTAATCCTGTGATAATCGATAAATCGTCATCTTTATACGTCCTCTTCTTATTTATAACTTTTCGATATTCGTCATCTACTAAAGAAAATGAAAACGTTTCAAGCTCCATATTTGTTTTTCTCCTGTTTCTGAGATTTGTATGTATATTCTTTAGGATTGTTACACCATTACTAGTAGCTCCATTGCTAGTGTCCTCATTGCTTGATCGCTGCACCTCTTGAAAGTCACCATTATATTGAATTGTAGGCAATTGTCTTGCAAAAACTGCATCGAACTTTTTACCCAGCTCAGAATTATGACCACTAATTCCTCCGTCTTTTTCAAAGTTTGTTCTGATCTCTGAGAACCAGATGAATTAAGTCAGCTTTCACAATTAACTTCATTTGCCTTTGCTTGTTTACCGGTTTATTAGGAGCACGTCCTCCATTTGTTTTAAATTGTTCCAAATTTAATATTCCAATATAAAATTTGTTTTACAGAAAAATCTTTAAATTATATTTACTTTTGAAATTTATTTTAAAACACGTCTCCCGCGTTTCACAGTTGACAAGAAACTCTTTGAAAAATTGATTTTGATTCCCATTTCAAAGTTTATTTTAATAAGATTTCGATTTGCTTTTATTTCTTTCTTTCGTGTATTGAATTATTTACTTATTTCTGTTATTTTTGTAATATTTTTTATTTAAAATTGATTTGTATCACTTTTAATCTTAAATTTGTTAAAAACAAAGTTTTTAATCCCGAGTTTCAAAACTTAAGTTCTGACGGTATATCCCGCACTGTCACATCAGAATAATTTTTAATAACTGCGTTGGACGGTAAATACCGTCAAGACGGGTTTTCCGTTGCACATATTTTGCCAATTTAGCCGGACATTAAGTTAAACATCAATTTTGAGAAATGTAAAAAATTTATGTACGCAGCTGGATAGATAACAAAATTCGGCATCGTATAGTGAGTTTTCAAGGCTTTTGCTTGAGATTTGTCGTTTTGGGATACTGTTAAAGTCAGGAAAGTTGAATAATTCACATACAGGTTTGCAAAATATTATTTTCTGGCTAAACGAATAAAGATTTTGTATTGATTTTTTTCCTCTAAAGGCTATATTTGCAGCTACTCATATTAATTTTTAGAAAAATTTTGTTTTTAATTTTTATGATTAAAAATTTCCTTCGAAATTAAAAAAAGGATTTTTTTTTTGTTAAATTTTTGTAAAACAAGAAAGAGTCTATATTCAGCTATGCCAAATCTTATATACCCTTCACCATCTATCCAAATCTAGTTTAGTGAAGTAACTCCAATCAAAAAAAAAACAACTATTGGAGTGATAGAAAATTAAAAAATAAAAAAAAATTTGAACTACATACAAAATCGGCTCATTGTTAAAAAATTTTAGTATTTCCTTAAAGATCTCTTCAAAAGCTTTGAAATGATACCCATATTGATGTTTTAAAAAATTCGAAAATTTCCGTGCCCCGTAACTCGGAAAATATGGTCGAGCGCCAATTTTTTCTCTTGATGTTTTTTTCTTATTTTTTAATTCTCTATCGACCCATATGTTTATTTTTTTGATCGGAGTTACTTTATTCTTCTAAACGACATGAGGTAGGCGTAGTGTTTTGCCTGCTGCCTCGTAGGACATGGACCGATCATGCTGATTTCCAATAGTACCTCTTTCGACACTATGTCTGATCGATTGAGATATTTATTTTTGTTGTGCCGAGGTAAACTTGGTTTCTACACTAACACGGACATACGGAAATCGCTCAATCGACATTGTTATGCATAAGGTGTCAGAATTATATACATACCTTAAGGGGGTCGAAAATTGATATTGTAGAAATTACACACAGAATGGCAAATATAGATGTACCCTTTTTCCACTTTTTGTGGTGAAGGGTATAAAAAAAGTGAAAAGGTTTTTGAGGGTGATCTCCATCGCGATCCTAAAAATGTTATATATCACTATAAAATTTGCGATCTCTACTTTTATACAGTAGAAAAAAAGTTGTGCACCACTTTTTTTGATAATTTTTTTAAAATTTCTCCTTTTTTTGCTTTTATTAAATTTATTCGATTTTTAAAGGTTTGCAATATATTTCTTGTGGCTAAACGAATAAAGATTTTGTATTGATTTTTTTTTTGCTGTGAAAGGCTATATTAGCAGCTACTAATAAAAATTCTTAGAAAAATTTTGTTTAACATTTTTATGATAAAAAATTTTGTTCAAAATTAAAAAAAGGATTTTTTTGTAAAAAAAAAAGTGAATAGATTCTTAAGAGTGAACTCCATCGCGGTCGTAAAAATCACTATAAAATTTACGATCCCTTTTTTACACTGTGGAAAAAAACGTTGCGCGTTTTTGCGCCTCACTTGCCATTAACTAGTATAAAACCGACTCCAAAAGAAGTTACTACCTTTCTTTCATGCTTCCACCAGTACTAAACGCTAAAGAGGATTCAGATTCGGAAGAGGCCTTTGAAGAAGGAACATGGCAACTATTTCACCTTACAGCCATACCTAAGTGTAGAGGAGAAGTTCTTTTAAATAAATTAATTATAACGATTTTAAATGAAATTTTTCGTTACAATTACATATAAAGAAGTTATATTATGGGCGTGTGTGAAACGGTAGCAAAATACTCCGTAAGTAAAATTTTGACAGTTCTGATAATTTCACTAGTCCTGAGGTAGAATTTTTGGCAAAAGCATAGAAACTTATGACATAAAAAATTTGTGAAAATGTAAAAAAAAAAATTATTTGCTTAAAAATTGAAAATTAATGAAGATACATAGAATGTACACAAGGCAAATTGAATACTAGGTAAAACTAATAGCGCAGGCATGGCGAAATAATACAGGTGAACGCACGGGCGAAAAAGCCCATCAGCTGTATACATTACAGTTGTCAAAAAAATTTGTCAAAAATAAATAATTTGTTAAATTTTTTAAAATTTTTTTTTGATTGCTAATAGAAAACAAACAATTGAAATTCTTAGAGAAAACTACCACAACATGGAACCGTATTTGCAGTTCCTGATGTATGTAATCAAAATATGCGTAAAAAGATAGTAAAATTATTGTTAACACATTTATAATTTCTTGTTTTTTTTTGTGGAAGATTATGTTAGTATTCAAATGGTCAACGTGCAAGAATGGAACGATGCATGTGATTTGGTACAAAAGAATCTTGGTCACTTTTCCTGTATTTTTATTTTTATGTAACTTAATTTTTATAATTTTTTTATTCTGAAAATTACAACCACTTTTTTTCATCAAATATATTTTTTTATTTTGTTTGTTTTTTACAATATTTTTTTGACAACATACATAATTTTGTAGCAACAAATTGCCTGTTGTTTTTTGTGTTGCTGGATTGTTGTAGCCGTGCGGTCACCTGTATTAATTCGCCTTGAGCGCAGGTGATCGAATTCGCTTTACACATTTTTTCGAACTAACGTCAAAGTTTTTTTTACATTTTGTTGACGCACCATTTAAAAAACTTAAAAAATTTTCAATCAGCCTTATTACGGTTGTCGTTCTCGTGTCGAAAATCCTACGTTTTTTTTAAATGGTACTACGCACGTCGTTATTGTTAAAAATGCTACTCGAAAAACAAATCTATTACAAAAATCGGTACTACGTTTGTCGCATTCGAATGATAATTTGTTCAAATATTGTCGTTGAAATTTATATACACGACAAATAATTTTTTTTCGTAAATTTTTAAAACGAACGCTAACAAAAAATAAGTTTACTTTTGATTTTTACATTATTCTTATTTTAATTTATTTTTTGGATGCTGTTTTTATAACATCACAAAAAGTGGAAAAAGGGTACGTTTGTCATTCTGAGTGTAATTTCTACAATATCCATTTCTGACCCCATAAAGTATATTCTGACTTCTTATGCATAGCGAAGTCAATTGAGCGATGTCCGTCTGTCCGTCCGTGTTGGTGTTGAAATCAACTTTGCAAAAAATAAAAAAAAATTAATATGTGAATAGATCAGATATAGAGTCGAAAGAGCTACTATTAGAAATCAACATGATGGGTCCATGTCCTTCGAGGCAGCAGGCAAAACACCACGCCTACATCTATTTTTTTCATGTCATTTCGAATAATAAAGCAACTCCAACCAAAAAATAAATTTATAAGGAGATAGCGAATAAAAAATAAGAAAAAACACATCAATTAAAAAATTAGCGCTCGCCCATATCTTCTGAGTTACGGGACTCTGAAATTTTAAATTTTTCTTAAATATCAATATGGGTATCATTTAAAAGCTTTTGAAGAGGTCTTTAAGGATATACAAAAATTTGTTTAACCCATTAAGAGCCGATGGTATTTTTATGTAAAATTATATATATGCAGAACCACTTTTTTTTAATTATCTGTATGGATTTGCACAAAATTTTGTAAGGAGGTCCCTTAGAACCTTGATTCCAATATAGAATAATTTTTTTCATAAAAATAAGATATTTTGTATAGAGAAAAGAGATACAAGTGTAAGAGCACCCAATTTTACCTGTATAATCGTACTAAAACTGTTGTCTTCACATTTTATTTTTGTAAATTTTGTGTTTTTATTTAAAAACACATCTTTCTAAATTTGAATTTTAAGAAAATTGCAAATGAAATAAAAAGCTTTCAAATTGAATTAATAGCTAGTCGTTTTGTTTTTTATTGTTATTTTTAAGTGCAAAAATTTTTTATTAAAATTTTAAGTTTTGATCTATTACAAAATGTTTTATTGTCGAAAATTTTACATAGTACCAAAAAAACTATCTTTCGACAGCGACTACGACTATTCTCGAATGTCGTTTTCGACAACCGTAATAAGGCCGAATGTTAAAATTGAAAATATATTTTTTAATAATTAATTTGCTTATAAAATAGTGAAAGTGCGAATAAGTCATTGTGTGAAAAGTAAAAAAAATGGGAAAAGATTTTTATAAAATACTTGGCATTAACAAGAATTCCAACGACGACGAAATAAAGAAGGCATATAGAAAGTTGGCTTTAAGTAGTGCAGTTAAAATACACAAAAGAAATACACATTTAAAGAAGAAAAAGTTTCTTTAAAAAACATTTTCAAAAATTTTTAAAAATTAAAAACACGGGAATAATTCGGCCTTATTACGGTTGTCGAAAACGACATTCGAGAATAGTCGTAGTCGCTGTCGATAGTTAGTTTTTTTGGTATTGTGTAAAATTTTCGACAATAAAATATTTTGTAATAGATCAAAACATAAAATTTTAATAAAAAATTTTTGCAGTAGCATTTTAGGCGATAAATTAACACTTAAAAATAACAATAAAAAACAAAACGACTAGCTCTCAATTCAATTTGAAAACTTTTGTATTTTATTTGCAATTTTCTTAAAATTCAAATTTAGAAAGATGTGTTTTTAAATAAAAAAAATTTTCCACATACAAAAATAAAATGTGCAGACAAGAGTTTTAGTACGATTATACAGTTAAAATTGGGTGCTCTTACACTTGTATCTCTTTTTTCTATACAAAATATCTTATTTTTATGAAAAAAATGTATTCTATATTGGACTCAAGGTTCTGAGGGACCTACTTACAAAATTTTGTGCAAATCCATACAGCAGTTTTTACATGATGTGAACACAGACACAAAAAATTAGTAAAATTAAGAAAAAACTTGAAGTTAGTGTAGAATAAAACGTACTCTGCCTATCAGTTCTTTTAAGAAATTTTTGTATTTCCTTAAAGACCTCTTCAAAAGCTTTTAAATGATGCCCATATTGATATTTAAAAAAATTTTAAAATTTTAGAGTCCCGTAGCTCAGAAAATATGGGCGAGCGCCAATTTTTTAATTGATGTTTTTTCTTGTTTTTTTTAATTCGCTATCTCCTAATGTATTTAGCTTTTTGGTTGGAGTTACTTTATTATTTAAAATGACATGAAAAAATTAGATGTAGGCGTGGTGTTTTGCCTGCTGCCTCGAAGGACATGGACCCATCATGCTGATTTCTAATAGTAGCTCTTTCGACTCTATATCTGATCGATTGACGTATTTTTTTTTTTTTGCAAAGTTGATTTCAACATCAACACGGACGGACAGACGGACATCGCTCCATTGACTTCGCTATGCATAAGAAGTCAGAATATACAATATACTTTATGGGGTCAGAAATGGATATTGTGGAAATTACACCCAGAATGACAAACTTGCCCTTTTTCCACTTTTTGTGATGTTATAAAAACAGCATGCAAAAAAAAATTAAAATAAGCATAATGTAAAAATCAAAAGTAAACTTATCTTGTGTTAGAGTTCGTTTTAAAAATTTACGAAAAAAAAATATTTGTCGTGTACATAAATTTCAACGACAATATTTGAACAAATTATCATGCGAATGCGACAAACGTAGTACCGATTTTTTGTAATAGATTTGTTTTTCGAGTAACATTTTTAACAATAACGACGTGCGTAGTACCATTTTAAAAAAACGTAGGATTTTCGACACGAGAACGACAACCGTAATAAGGCTGATTAATAATATAATTTAACTTTAAATTTATCGTGCTATTTTCCCGGTATTGATTATTGAAGGTGAAAGCATTATTATTAATTATTCCCGTGTTTTTAATTTTTAAATATTAAAATTGCAAGTGCCTGTGCATCAACATCTTTAAACTGTATAAAAGAGCAGAAAAAAAGTCTGCTGTATGCAGTGTATAAAGAAAAATAAAATCAAAGTTGATTATTGTTGTTTTTGCTTGAACTTTGATTTTTGTCTTTTCATTATAGTTTGGACAAAAATCTTTAGTTCATTTAAAATATTTGTGAGAAGTTTCCTGACGAGCTAAGTAAGCGATAGCGAAATGGCCATCGAGACGTGCTTTCACCTTCAATAATCAATACCGGGAAAATAGCACGATAAATTTAAAGTTAAATTATATTTTCAAAAATTGTTTATTTTTTCAA
Organism: Gymnosoma rotundatum; assembly: GCA_916610165.2. Taxonomy (NCBI): domain Eukaryota; kingdom Metazoa; phylum Arthropoda; class Insecta; order Diptera; family Tachinidae; genus Gymnosoma; species Gymnosoma rotundatum. The sequence continues at coordinate 124,020,541 of OU744336.1, read as the reverse complement.
CAAAATACACATTTTATAAAATACATTTGAATATATATGAATAAATATTAATGCGGTTTGCAAAAAAAGTACGAGCGCGGATGTGGAACTTTGTTTGATATGCTAAAAGACTAAAGGAAAAGGATAATGAAGAAGCATTTGTTTATAAATTTCTTTTTCTTCTCAGTTTTTTATATTATTCATCACTGCTTACTGACACGTACACGTAAAATTTACACTAACAAAATACACGAGTTTTTTGTTTTTGGCCTCATGCGACTACCTAGTATTCAATTTGCCTTGGAATGTACATAGCAAGGTGAATTAAATACAAGGTGATAGCGGTGGCGAATTCAATTCTTTTCCCTGGTATTCTAACTGTCAAACTCCATATATAAAAAATCTGTATAACAGTTAGATACATTTTTTATATATGGAGTTTGACAGTTAGAATATATGGGAAAAGAATTGAATTCGCCACCGCTATCACCTTGTATTTAATTCGCCTTGGTACATAGGTTTGTATGAAAAAAAAGTATTAAATAACGACGATGTCATTCCCAAAAGAAATTATACAAATTTCCGTTTTTCTATAGAAAATTTTATACTGCCAAAAAAATATCATTTCATACAGCAGTAATACAAAATTTTCTCCCCATAGAAAAAATTTATTTAACCTTGGTACTTTGCTACCGTTTCACACGCGCTCTATGAGTAAACTACTTATTTTCAGATAAATAAACTACAATAAAGTAATGATTTACAAAAATATCGTTTTATTAATATTCTTGGGAAGCGGGGATTGGTACGGCATTGGAAAGATTAAAGATGAATATTTTTAGGAAATTGGAAAAAAAAATTAAATAAAAAAATTTCACAGCGACGTTTCTGGGGTTGGGATTGGAAGTATACCTTTCCCTGCCTATATAAATTAATTTCTTTGGTTTTAAGGCGTAAAAATATAATCCATTTCATTTAATAATTGCATTCTTTTTTCAAATATTTTATTTTAACGCCTACAAAAAGGGGTGGGGCAAAAATGGCATTTTAGAATCTCTTGAGTCCAACTTTAAGTTCTTAAACATTCCTTGACATTACAAACTGTAATTGCTAAACGAAATGACTTAAAAATTTAAAAATACTTGCATTTTCAGAGGTAGGATTCGTTCTTCTAAGGACAACTTTATCCTTGGTCCAATTATTCTTCTTTCCTAGCTTTAATAGCCTATGACCATAACATATTTTTCTGCCAAGTTTCATTAATCTAAGTGCACTCAGTACATTTTTAGTGCCAATATAAACTAAAAAAAGGGTAATGTCTACTTTATGGCGAAATAATAAAGGCGGTCTCGATGGCGAATTCGTTACTTTCACCGTAAACACTAAATGTCAGACTCCATATATAAAAAATATGTATAAATTTTTTTATATTGTGTTTGACATTTAGCATATGCTGCAAAAACTAATAAATTCGCCATTGTGGCCACCTGGTATTATTTCGCCATGGTCCACTTTGTATTATTTCGCCATGATCATGGCGAAATCATGTACCAGGTGGTGGAATTGGCGAATTCATTCATTTTCGCCGTTGCTACAAATGTCAAAGCCAAGGCGAATTAATACAGGTGACCGCACGGCTACAACAATCCAACAACACAAAAAACAACAGGCAATTTGTTGGTACAAAATCTAGTATGTTGTCAAAAGATATTGTCTAAAAAAACAAAATAAAGAAAGTATATTTGATGAACAAAAGTGGTTGTAATTTTCAGAATAAAAAACATTTAGAAAATGAAGTTATATAAAAATGAAAATCCAGGCAGTGTGACCAAAATTATATTGTATCTAGTTTTCCCAAATCACATGCATCTTTTCATTCTCGTTCGTTTACCATTTGAACAATAACAGAAAAATCTCCATCTTTCATCGTTTACCACAACGAGTTCATCACCGGCAGTTGCTCAAGTAGCGATCATAAATCTGTCGAAAGTCAGTATAAAAACAATGTTCTGTACCTGATTGTTAATTATAGCGAACTTGTAAACTCTCTAAACCACGTTTTTTTTTTTTTTTTTTTTTTGTTACATTCAATAGTTCAGTGTGAAAAAGCGATCTTGAAGCTATCGCACATTTATCTCCCAATAAAAAGTTTTACTTTGTCACATCACCGCCGCCAACAGTATTTGCAGAGACACATAATCTTCCACAAGCAAACAAGCAAGACATTATAAACGTGCTAACAATAATGCCACTATCTTTTTACGCATATTTAATTTACATATGCATATCAGGAACTGCAAATACGGTTCCATATTGCACTAGGTTTCTTAGGAATTTCAATAATTATTTTGTTTACTATTAGCAATCAAAACAAATTAAATTGAAAAAAACATAACAAATAATTTATTTTTGAAAATTTTTTTGACAACTGCAAGGTATACAGCTGATGAGCTTTTTCGCCCGTGCGTTCACCTGTATTATTTTGCCATGGTCAAAGCCCATACATATATAAAAAATCAGCGTCAAATTAGTTTATATAAACTTTAATATTTCCTAAAACGAGGAAAATTTATAATTTCGCCAATGCCACCACCTGGTACATGATTTCGCCATAGCCACGCCCATGATATTACAGTATATTATTTTTTCTTAGGAAAAACAAATAATTTCAAATTTTTTTCAATTAGATGTTTCTGGCTTTGTTGTCTATTGCTCTTTTATTTTCAATTTTAAAATTATTCAACACTAAAAACAAAAAAAGAACACAAAATTTTCATAAAAAAAGATCAGATCAGCGCTATTTGCAATAAATTAATTAAAACGAAAAAAATTAATAAGTAGTTAAAAACATACATATGTATGTGTGTATATAAAAAATATTTAAACGTTTTTCAAAAGCAAACTTCTTTTAAATCGTAAACAGAAATTAAATAAAAAATTGCATAAAAACGAAACAACTTAATCTTGTTTTAAAACCTTGTAACGGGTGAGTATTTAGCATACCAAGATTGAATACGATGTCCAATTGAACTTCTGAAAACTTTTGTTGCTGCTGAGATTACCTTTTAAATCGACTCGATTCTGTTATCGTACAGCTATTTCATCAAAAAAAAGGATTTTCTTCCTTCTTTATTTATCGCTTGTTTATTTTAATCCAGCTCTGATGGTTACTACGTTGACTATTAAGTATGCCAGCCGCACCACAGCATTCTCTTTCAACAGTATTGGTCTACTGCATTAAATCTTCAGCCGAGTAAAATAACCAAATGAAATTATAACTTTATAAAAGACTTTTCTTCCTCTCATCAAGAGCAACTGAAACTTTGTGAGTGTGGTGAAGAAGTCATAGGAATACTCTGACTCACTCATTTTTGGTACGAATCAATATGTCGTAATAGAAGTAGTAATGTGTTTGACCATATTATCAAGCATATACCATTTCAAGGTTCATTAATGAACCTAACCTCGCTAGCTCGTCAGTTATCTCATTCCCTTTGACGTTGAAATGGAGCGGTATATAGCATGATCATTGTCCAGCATTGCATTAAGAGAACTTGCCTACCAGCCCTTACCAGCTTTCAAACCTCTTTAAACCCCCGCTGTATTTTAGAACATGTCAAAAAATATTTTTTAGGAATAGTTTTGTTTTTGCATTGTATATTGTGTCTAGGATATTGAATTAAAACTGCGTGCTCTCCATGCAAATTGCATGTTTTAAACGAAATGGTGACATTTATTTTGTAATTTTGCAAAAAACTTAAGTATACAAGTTTTACTTGGCATTGCCTAGGTCTACTTTTCGGAGTCTATCTAGGCGCTGGTGAAATGTATAATACTTTTAAAAGTTTGTCCACCCTGTGGCTCCTCGCCAAACACAGTAGAACGAATTTTTTAAATCAAAGAAGTAATTTTAAAAATACAATTTTAAGATTTCAGAAAAAGAGCCTTCTATCAGATTTTATCCTAAAAAGTGTGTGATCAAAGGAATGTAAAAAAACCATTAAAATTGTGCAGAAAAAGATGTGCTAATACAGTAAAACAATTTTATATATAAACGTTTTTCCCTTATTCTCCTTTTAGTTCCGAGTTTCAAAATCAGTATTACACCTTATGGACACGTATCCATCGATGTTTAAGTTAAATTGAACTTGGTTAAACTATACAGATATGTCTGTTTCCTCCACTTTAGAGTTGTAAACAAACACAATCAGGGGTTTAATCACTGCGTTCGATATAGAGTAAAATCTCTTGTCAGTATTTTTGGCTAGGCGATTTCTCGCACAACGTGGCGATAAAAATTTTAGAATGGAGAGATTTCTGGCGATATTTAAAATACTTGGCGAAATTTTTGGCTGTTTTTCATGATTTTTTTCACGCACACAATTAAAAAAATAATAAATAACATTGCACTTTTATTTTATATGTTTAAGGTCGACTTAAAATATAAGTATATGGCGAATCAAACAGGTTCTCTATCACTTCTATGTTTTTAATCTGCCCGGTACCATACATAAATACTATTAGGTCTGTCTGGTTACTTTTCCAGTAGCTAATACTCAGTAAATTTTTTTTGGGAGAGTTAGACCAATTTTACTCTGTCGGCTGAAAATATATCAAAAAGTACGCAGTCAGTATCCAGTAAAATCTTGCAATAAAACAGCTGATCGGTGTGTAAACAATTGAATTGATCTCATAGGATTTTAAACAGTTGCCTCGATATCCGGAAATGTCTTCGAAAATCCTCTTTTTCAGTAATTGGGCACTATTTCTTCCATATACAGCTGTACACAATTTCTTTCTTTTAGCTTCATAAAAAAAGGCTTTAGACTGGAAAATATATCATTGCCTATGCATCTTTTTTGTAGTATACTTAAAATTGTTTTGTTTATTATAATTTATTATAAACATTAAAAATCAACACAATTCTTACCTCTGCCATTGTTAAATTTCAATTTTTATTAATTAATTTTTAAATTTTTAAAAATTCTTTTTTTCATGCTATTTTCCCGATTTATTATTTAAATCACAGATATTGATTATTGAATGTCAAAGCACGTCTCGTTGGCCATTTCGTTATCGCTTACTTAACTCTTCAGGAAACTTCTGACAAAGTTTGCAAAGTGCCCGTGCATAAAATAAATTATCGTAGTGTTTTGTGATATTTTATTTTTCATCCTCTTTCAACTGTATAAAAGAGCAGAAAAAAACTCTGCCTTATACAGCAGAGAAAGAAAAATAGAATTACAATTAGTTATTGTTGTTTTTGCTTAAACTTTGATATTTGTCTTTGCTTTATTGTTTGGACAAAAATCTTTAGTTTATTTAAAATATTTGTCAGAAGTCTCCTGACGAGTTAAGTAAGCGATAACTAAATGGCCATCGAGACGTGCTTTGACCGTCAATAATCAATATCGGTGATTTAAATAATAAATCGGGAGAATAGCATGAAAAAAAGAATTTTTTGAAATTTGAGAATTAAGTAATATAATTATTTAAAAAAAATCCCGTTGTTTAAAATGTTTAATATTTGCAAAGTGCCTGTGCATAAAATAAATTATCGTAGTGTTTTGTGATATTTTATTTTTCATCCTCTTTCAACTGTATAAAAGAGCAGAAAAAAACTCTGCCTTATACAGCAGAGAAAGAAAAATAGAATTACAAGTGGTTATTGTTGTTTTTGCTTAAACTTTGATTTTTGTCTTTGCTTTATTGTTTGGACAAAAATCTTTAGTTTATTTAAAATATTTGTCAGAAGTCTCCTGACGAGTTAAGTAAGCGATAACGAAATGGCCATCGAGACGTGCTTTGACCCTCAATAATCAATATCGGTGATTTAAATAATAAATCGGGAAAATAGCATGAAAAAAAGAATTTTTAAAAATTTAAAAATTAATTAATATACAGGTCTGTTCTGAAAATCACGTGAATTCAAATCACGAACGGTTTTAAAATCACGCAGACGATTTGGTGCTGTTCTGCAAATCACGTGATTTTCAATTTTTCGGCGTGGTTTTAATTTTTCGAAAATAGAAGAAAACGGCCTTTTTTAGATTTGTGTTGTGAGTTTTTTTTACATTTGTAATTAAAATATTATTAGTGATTTAAGTAAGTTGAGTGGAACTAAAATAAATTAGTGAATTTTTATTTCTATGTAAGACATGTGCTTTCATTTACTTATTGGAGTTGATCGAAGGGATTAAAATTTGGCGTTTAATTTAAAATTGACAATGTGAAAATGAATGCAAAAAGTTTAGGAAGATGCTACTATTTTATTTTTTGTACTTAATTTTTTCTAAATTCGATGCTGGAAACGTTAGCATAAATAAAATAAATCTTAAATGACACTTTATACTCTGGCAACACTTAAATATTCTTCGAAAACACAAACCAGCTATGCGCTAACGAGAAAGAGAAAATCACTAGCATTACTAAATAAAGCAAGACAATTTTTTATAAAAAATGCAGTGTCTTTGAAAATTTATGAATAATTTCGTTTTAATGTGTATAAAATCTAATTTTTTTGCAAAAGTAAATAGACATATCGTTTTAAATATATAATTTCATTATTATTGTATTCTAAGCGAAATAATTAGAAAAAACGTGCACTTTGACAAAAAGTGATTTGTAGAACAGACCTGATAATTACATAAAAAATCCCGTTGTTTAAAATATTCAATTTTGATTTTTTTCAACAAAAATTATTTCATTCAAAAAGTAAATAAAAACAGCTGTTGAAACTAGTTGTAAAATCTTGCAAGCAGAAATTTCTCCAGCAACATTTTGCAAGTTCTCTAACTGCCAACTGTCAAAAAATTTTCTTTTTGGCTCTCTCGCTGCAACAGATTTGGAGTACGCAGACAACATTTTGCAACATTTTGCAGAAAATGATGCAAAATATGTGTACGCAGACAGACCTATTAGGTTGAAATCAAGTACCATTTTTCTGCTGAAAACAATAAACCAACTAAAGATACATAATTAACACAAGTTGTGTGATAAAATATATAGATTACATAAATAGAATAAAAAATGAAATTAACAGTTTTAATATGGATTGCTAATCTGACTAATGTATGCAGGAATTATGCATCGAAAACTTTAAACAAAACTACTTATATTTTAAAGCACAATATTTTAGCTAATGCAGAAAACAGCGATGCATAAAAAACTAAATGAAGAGGAAATTTACATTTACAAAATTGGTTTTTTAATATGGATAACACTGATCTTGGCACGAATTTTTAACTGTATTGAGCAAAACTATTTTAATGTAACTTTGATGTTTAAAAAGTTGCTAAAAGAAATGCTTGCAATTTTTGTCTGTCTGTCTGTCTTTCTGTCTATGTTCGCATCACTAAACACCACTGGATGGATTTGAACAAAATTTTGTAAAGAGGTCCCTTAGAACCTGGGTTCCGATATAGAATACTTATTTTTCGTAATAATAGATCATTTCATGACAAAATAAAGATACAATTGTGAAAGCACCCACAGCACAAAGCACCTACGGGTATAATGGTATTAAAACAGTTGTCAGCACTTTTTATTTTTGCAGACAAAAAATTTTTAACACTGTGTACAGAACTTTAGAATATATACACAATTAAATTTGAATTTTAAGAAAATTAAAACTGACAGGCAGGCGAAGTTTTGAGAACTGTTAGTACTTTTATATATTGACTATATTTGGCGATATCCAACAAGCCATTTGGCGAAAAAGCTCGAAGAAAAACTGGCAACACTGCCTCTCGTAATTTTTCATTTCGGTATCATGTCACTCGATATCGAAAAACTTTGGAATGATAACATTCGATATCGAGAAATCAAGTTTTTTATTTTTTTTATTCTAAAATGTTTTTTTTTTTGGCACAAATTAGTAAAATTTTCTGCTTTTACTATAATTTTTATTTGTTGACATTAAACATATTGTTACGAATAATAAAATATGGCAACCCCTGTAGTTGTTTCCGTACGAGCGTGGTAAATAAGTTAATTCAACAACTAATGGTGTGTGTATAGAATAAAAACCACAATTAGCTAACAAAAGCTGAGCAGCCTCAATGGCTGCGTTGGTAGAGGTGCGTGCTACAAAACCAGAGGTCCTGAGTTCGATACCGCATTCGGTCATGCGTGCAACGAAAAATAAAAATTGTTATAATGCAATTAAAAATTAATAAACAGCAGTACAAACCTCCCGAGAGGCAAAAAACAATTATTATGTGAAGCCATGGCAGACAATTTAGTGGAGACGTCCAATTTAATATAAGAGTAACAGATAGTTGTTAAGAAGCCCTTTATAAAAAAAGTCAGAGCAATAGCGGTTAGCGAAGGAAAGTGTAACAGCAGGATCAAGAAGTATAGCCAGAGAAAGCCATAAAGTTTGAATACAGAACAATGAGCCACAGTGGTATTTGCAATCAAAAGAATTCGTATATTTGAGAAAAACGTAACAATATATTACAAACACACATGGGAGTAATTAATTAGATTGACGATTAATTAATTAATTGACGATTTCATTGGCATTGAATGATAAAGACTGCTAATTATTTTTTTAGCATTATCATTATTTTTACTAATGGTAATGCTTTTTAATAAAAAGGTTTCATTGATAACTAGTTAAAAAACAAAGTCATTACCATTAACTAATGTTTAAATGATTTAACTTCATTGTCATTATTCAAGATGTTCCTTATATTTGCACACAAAATATACATTTTAAATCATAATAGAGCATTATTTTAAAATTGTATTTATATCAAAAAAAGTTGGTAAAATATTTAGGTTTTAACTTTCTCAGGAAAAATGAGACACTATTGGAACCTGTTTTTGTTTTCGTGTAAATTAAAAAAGCTGCTAGATATGTTTTACACTTATCTTATTTTAAAATGATAAATTTTGAAAATTTTCAAATCCAGATCTATGCACAATTTATTTATTTTGTGCATAGTTTTTGTAAGTTTTGCGATCAAAAATTTGTGTTTCATAGAAACAATTATTTTTGATTCAATTGTAATTAGTAGTGAAACGATTTCATTGAAATTTCATTACCATTATTAAAGACAATTATAATTAAAATAAAATCATCAGCATTAAATGGTAGTTGATTTGTTTTCATTGTCATTATTTCAAACAATGCTAATGAAATTCAGTGGTAATGAAAAAATCCCAAGTATGATTACAAATCTATCACATTTTCTTAAAAATTACGATTTCGTATGAGATGATTAGCTTACTCGACACGCATCGAAATATCGATACCATAGTATACTCGATATCGTTTGCAGTGATTAGACCCCAGCATTTTGAAAAATGAACAACTTATTGCACCATTTAGTTGTGAACCTACCTCTGATTCGTATTTCATTAAAATTATTTAAACCGAGAAAAAATTGCTGATTTGCCTCCGTTTCTACTCAAGAACCGAATTACGGAAAGCACATAGCCTATTCCACCTTTTAAGTGAACATCTATCTTTAATTTAAATCAGGGATGCGGTTAAAACTGTCTGTTTTGTTCCTATCTACCCCTTGAGCTCAAGTTTCGAAAATGACAAAACCTATTGGAGCCTCTTGGTAAGGATCCTTATTTATTTAAATCGGCTGAAAGGACTTAGCCTGTTTTACTCAGTGGTAAAAATTACCTTCTTGGTAGGGATCTATTTATGCATGTTTAAAATTTTATTTAAGTCGCAAACTTTTAAGTGCTTCGGCTAAACTAACGTGTGTAAGAATAATTATTCAAATTTTCGAAGCAAAAACTAACATTTACTTGTAGAAGAAATATTATTTTTTCTGTAGAAGTATGTTTTTATTATTCGTTATATTATATATCCCCCCAATCAAAGGAAGAATTCAGTTTGTGCTACAAAAAGTTTTACTTATTTTTATACCATTCATCACAGGTAAAAAAATGGTATATCTAAGTTTTTCCTTCCATGTGTAATTTCTACAATATCCATTTCCGAGTTCTTATGCATAGCGAAGTCGATTGAGCGATGTCCGTCTGTCCGTCCGTGTTCGTTTTGAAATCAACTTTGCCATTAAGCATTTGTTAAAAACATCACCCTTCATTGTTTCATATGATATTAAAAAAATTAGAGGTAGGCGTGGTAGTGGAGTTCCACTAGCACCTCTTTTGACACTATGCCTGATCGATTGGCGTATTTCAACAATAACACGGACAGACAGACGGATATCGCTCAACTGACTTCGCTATGCATAAGAACTTGGCCGACTTCCTAAACGCCTGTTGCAATGCATAATTTAAAAAAATGCGTATGCAATGCGAAACATGTTTTAAATGCAAACTTGCGTTGCAGAGAAATTTTTTGAAATTTATCGGCATTTAGGAACGTCGCTATGCAACTCATACGTAAAGCAAATGTCAAAAACATTTGAATAATTTTTTTTTGGATAAATAGAGGTTACACAAAATTATTTATCCATTTTGTTGGCAAGTGCTGAGGAATTATCTCAGGTCAAATCATCCAAAAAATTCTATATTGCTATAGAAGCCTATTAAAAAGAAAAAAAGAAGAGACAACTTTGTTAAGGACAATAAAAATCCCGGAAACAAGTGATCAAAAATAAATATTTTTTAAGAATTCATTGAATAAATGGATGATGGTATTTTTTATTCACATTTCATTTTAAAAATAACATTTTTAAAATGTTTGCATACAAAATAAAAATGATGCGTGATTTTGACTTCTGATACTCATTAAAATGAGTTGCCAAACGATTAGGAACATTGTACGTTGCCAAAAAGTTTAGATATGCGTTTACGAAGTGTATGCATTGTAAATATGCATTGCAACTTGCGTTTAGGAAGTCGGCCCTTTTAATATATTTAATTTATGGGGTCGGAAATGGATATTGTAGAAATTACAAACGAAATGACAAACTTATTTATACCCTTTTCCCACTTTTTGTGGTGAAGTGTATAAAAACGATAGAGAATTAAAAGCACATGAACCTTTGGTAGAAAAGTAAGATTGTGCACCATATTTTTAAAGATATCAATATTTGTATCATTTAAAAGCTTTTAAAGATATCTTTAAGGAAGTACTAAAATGTTTTAAAAATGCTGATGATATTGGTAATGTTATGTAAATTACATATAGTAATTATTTTTTTTTTCTTAATTTTTTATTCTTTGTCGCACCAATATTTGTTTTCATTTTTTATTGCAGTTACTTCACTAAAATAGATTTACATACATGGTGAAGGGTATATAACATTCGGCATAGCACTCTTACTTGTTTCGATTCTGATTAAGAACAATTTCCTTAAAATAACAACAAAAACAAGTACGAATTTTGTATAATATGCATGAACTATGTTAATATAAACCGATTCTTCTCTTTTTAGTTGCTGTTAAATAAAATGGTTCGCTTTTTATCAACTTTATACAATACAATTATTAATTCTGTTGATAAAATTGTACCAAATACCTTGAGACCTTTATGGATGAGTCCAGCTGGACCTAAAACAGTTTTCTTCTGGGGGCCAGTGATTAAATGGGTAAAATTATAATATTTAAAGATTGTTTAAGAAATTAAATAGAAAATTTTTCTAAAGGGACTTGTTATAGCTGGTGTCGGAGACTTAGCACGTCCTGCGGATCGATTATCTATTAACCAAGCCTCTACATTGGCTGCAACAGGTTTAATTTGGTCTCGTTATTCAGTTGTGATTATACCGAAAAATTATATATTATTAGCCGTAAATATGTTTGTTGCCTTAACGCAGGGCATACAATTATGCAGAGCTGTTAAATATAAAATGGAAAACAGCTAAGACTTTTTAAAACTTAACTCTAATATCTTATCAGGTTTACCGTTTCATAGTTGAATAGTTTTGGTTACTTTAGATGTCAAGCCAAGCAAAAGAAAGTTATTTCAAATTAAACATAAAGAAAATTTCCATATAAAAATAGTTTTAAATAAATTTGTAAGTGTATGGTGCAAGCACTAATTACAAAGCAGTGGTATTTCGACCAAATTTTATTAATCCACTTCCTGATGTCTGAATACCAGAGTTCAGAAAAATACTCACATAAATATAATTAATTATACTAAGAACAACATTATAGAATTCATTTTATTGTTGGTAAAAATTAAAACGTTGTTGTAATCATTAATGCAAAAAATTTAGGTAATTCCTATGATTAATTTCCAAATTCAAATTTATACTTGCTGTTGTAGTAGACTTAGCAGTCAGGTACATAGTAAATTTCAACCGTGTGTCTATAACAGTTCAACAGTTTGGACATTAGGGGCACAACCAAAATAAAGCTCTATCACCACGCTGTAGATGGTGTGCTGAAACCGAAAAATGTTTCCTCATGTCATTTCGAAACAAAAACGTTCTGAGTCGAAGCCGATTTCTAAAAGCGCTTTAGGACTTTTTTTATATATTTTTTTATATTTTATAATTATTTAACTATTTACATTTCTTAATGTAATTACATACATAATTAAAATCAAAATCACAATCTAAAAACTATCTTTGTTAAGTAAAATTAACTTAAAGCTAATTTTTTTATTTTTTAAAACTTGCTGATCCCAAACAGGACAGGGCCATTTTGATATTTTTAAAAATTGTAAAAAAGTTGTCTCCCTATTGGACATATAAATCAGATTACGTCAACTATTGTAAAACCCTTTAATTTATAATTTAAAATGTTTCTACTTCTTATTATTCTTATTATCGTACCAAACAAAGTAGTAGACATTCTGTCTAATTGTCCATTCTGTCTATATGTCAAATTGCATTAATTTTGGCAACACCCTCTAATTCCTAGGTCCCTTTAAGTTTCAGCGTTCTGTCTACAACGGTTCAAAAATTCGGCAACATACATTAAATTACATCAACTCTTGGGACACCCTTTAATTTCAAATCCAAATTTTATACTTTTTATAATAGCGGAGTTATTAATACAGGTTCATTGTAAATTTCAGCTGTCTCTCAACGGTTCAAAAGTTTGGTCACATATATCTAATAACATTAACTATTGGGACAACCTTTAACTTATAATTTTGAGATTTGTTATTATAACGTTCATAGTAATAGACTTTCTGTCCAATTTGCAAACGTTTGTCTATAACGGTTGAAAAGATAGGCACATATAGGTAAATTTACGTCACCTATAGGGACACCCCTTAATTTTTAGAATTAATTTTGTATTAATTTTTGTTATTGGGAGCTATAGCAATACGCAGTCAAATTTAAAACACGTAAAACACATGTATGTTGTATGGGAACACTCTTTAATTTTTATGTTTCTTTACTGTAAGCATAATCTATAAAATTGCAAAAACTTTTCAAAACCCATTTTGAAATAAGTTCTGCAGGCACAAACATTAAAAAAAGAAACATTCAGACGAATTGATAACCTGTCTTCTTTTTTTAAGTAATGCAACTTTTTGATATTCACCCCTATTCTGCGTTTCGATTAAGTTTCCGCATTCAGTTCCGTTGCGATCGAAAATTGGTATTATGAAGAAAAACGGAATCGAAAGAAAAAGACAACAATGTTTACAAAATTAATAGCATAAATGTGGAATGTGGAGATGAAATAGCAAAATATGCAAGTTAGTTATAATTTTATAAACAAATGTCAAATGTTTTATGTATACATAATTATAAATAAATAATTGATAAATTTTAATAAAAAAAATTGTTAAATAATATATAAAATAATTTACTTTAATTGTGCTTGATTCCTTCGAATATAAATATTTCATGATATTCTCATGAAATATTTATTTTTTAAACTAAACTAAATATGAAATGTATTACTGCAAGGAAAGCATATCCATATGACCATTTCGCTACTGCTCATAAATAGCTCATAAGTGGATTCTACTCAATGGTTACTGTGTTTTTGTAGTAAAATTTTTTGAGTTTTTATGGCTTCTTGCTTTATTGATTCGATGGAGTTCTCATTTAATCAATTTGGCTTTAAGTATAAGACTCTGAGTTTTCCTTACAAAATTTGGGTAGAATCCACTGATGAGCTATTTATGAGCAGTAGCGAAATGGCCATATGGATATGCTTTCCCCGCAGTAATACATTTCATTTTTAGTTTAGTTTAAAAAATAAATATTTTATGACAATATCATGAAATATTTATATTCGAAGGAATCAAGCACAATTAAAGTAAATTATTATAAAAAAGATTCCAAATAATAAATTTTCTTATTATAATATATAAAAACAAAATAAAAATTGTTCCATGCACTGGAGAAGCTAGGAAAGTATATCTATATTAAGTACAAAGTAAATTTATCAGGTATGTGATGAAAAGCGATCGTTTTGAAAACGCAAATCAATTCTCAAAACAATATAGATGTGATGAATTTTGATTGGTTTCATATTCCAATTTTTGTTTCAATCCATTTTATTTTCTTTTTAATGCTACAACAATACTTAAACAATAAAACTCTGAATTTGTTTACGACAAATTGAAAAATACATAAACATTTACATTTTATGAATATTTTCAAATAAAAGTGTTAAATTAAAAACAAAAAAGTTAAAATGGCGTTTTTTGTGGCAGCAGCTATTGAAAAACGTACCGATATAAATGTGGGACCTTCAAAAACCATTAAAGATATGAACTTGGATGAGCTTGATGAACTAGAAGACTAAGATGATGAAAAAGTTTTGGAACGTTACCGCCAACAGTGTATTGCCGAAAAGGCTAAATTTGGAACATTAAGAGAAATTTCTGGTCAAGAATATATTGATGAGGTGAACAAGCCTGGGGAGGGTATATGGGTGCTTTTACATTTGTATGTTAATGGAGTGCCTTTGTGTGCCCTAATACTATATCATATACAACAATTAGCTGTACGTTTTCCACAAACGAAATTCCTGCGTTCAATAGATACCACTTGTATACCAAATTTTCCAGAAAAAAACCTGCCTTCCATATTTATTTATTATGAGGGACGAATGAAAAAACAGTTTATAGGTCCCTTGCAGCTACGAGGTTAAAAATTGACTTTAGACGAATTAGAGTTCATGCTGGGACAAGTAGGGGCCGTTCCTACAGAAATAAAGAAAGACCACAGAATTGAAAACACCACCTGTATAAATACGCCTTGAAACACCGCTTTTGTTTATTAAATTTAATTGTTAAAGAAAAAGAAAAACAAATTGTGTTCAACTATTTCACTGGGTGAGGAGCGTATAAGTGAAGATTTTAGAAGAATTCTACAGAATTTGCCATCCACATGTGCGTACATCCTGATATTTTCCAACAGCCCCCTCTTGTTCTGATATATATATATATATATATTTATATTTTGTTGCACCTGTTGCAAGAGCTTCCTTTTTTTTTTTTGGTAGAAATTTTCTGGTTTATTGTTGCTCTCCAAGTAGTCCATTCCTCAAAAACTAGTGTAAAATATATTCACATTTTAAATAGAATATTTTTTTAAGTTGCACATTTCCAACCACTTATGTCGTGTATTGGGGGACCCAAGCTATTTAGTTCAGTAACTAAATCCTTTCATTGAGTTTCTACATAAGTGTTATCAGCTCTTGGGAATGCTTTGGCTATATCGCAATGAGTCTGCATAAACGCAATTAGCGCATCGTCCTACCGTGAGATTTCATGTTTTCCCTTAAAGCAGATTTTTTACAATTTATATTATAATTACATTTTGATTTTTTTAACTGAAAATTAAGAAAAAACAGATGAAATTATGTTGTTTTGAAATCAATTTCAAACTGATATTATCGTTTTTTATCACATAGCAAAATGATAATTTTGTCTTTGAAATAATTTGGAACTTGAATTTGATATGACAAAACGATTCAAAAACATACATCACACCTTTTATCGTTTTCAAATCATTTTTGTGTCAAATCGTTTTTCATCACATACCTGTATATTAGAGTAGAAATACAACCTCACGGTTGCGGATGCGGTTGTTTTTTTTTATATGGAGTTTTGACAATAAAAAACGTTCAACGAATCCGCATGAAATTAGAATCTATTTTAATTTGAGTGCGTTTTCGCTCAAGCTCTCAATTTTGAATTTTTTCTCTTTCAGCATGTTGCCACAGTTTTGTTGTTTTTCTACCAAAAAATTCTATTTGTTAATATTTTTTGTGAATGACTACGAAAAAAGAAGAGAAAGAAAATGTAAAAAGTCATTGAAAATCAACAATAATTTTTCAATTTATTGCTTTTTAACATTAAAAAAAAATTTTTTTTTAATATATTTCAAAAACCGCATCCGTCGCCGCAACTCATTTTATTTGTTTTTTCTCTGACATGCGGAATCAGTCGCCGCAACCGTGAGGTTGTATTTCTACAACAAATACAACATTTCATGTATTATGTCAAAAAACCGTTCAGAGACGGCAAAATTATTTGGCTTAAGTTCATTTATTTTTTACTTTCTAAAAATCTTTCGTCTAACCAAATTAATGTTGATATGAGTATTCTCGTATTCTTATTTACAAAGTTAGTTGGTTAAATAGATGATGTTTATAAAAATACACAACTAAGGTAGATAGATGCGAAGAATGCTGATGAAGGTCGTAGCGGTCCAGAAAATGTAGCATTTCATTCTGCTAGCGTCTAATTTTTCTTGTTTTCTTTGGAAAACGTCCGCATACATTTGTAAAATAAAAATTTCTTTCTAAAAAAAAAGGTTTTTAGAAAGTAAAAAATAAATGAACTTAAGCCAAATAATTTTCTATTCATTTATAACATTCACAGTTCAAATAATAATTCAATCAAAATTAAATTATAAGCACGCAAGGCACAGCGAGCATTCATTCTTACATCATAACAATCAAAATGATACTGGAACAGCATCTATAATGTTATGAGTAAACAAGTAAGAATGATTAAAAATAAATTTGCATTCGTGTTCAACCGATGATTGAAACAAAGCAAAAACAAATGTACAAGACGAAATAAAGAGAGAACAGTAAAGAAATACGTTGTTTTGTGTGTAAATTTCGTCTAACCAAATTAATGTTGATATGAGTATATGAGTATTCTCGTATTCTTATTTACAAAGTTAGTTGGTTAAATAGATGATGTTTATAAAAATACACAACTAAGGTAGATAGATGCGAAGAATGCTGATGAAGGTCGTAACGGTCCAGAAAATGCAGCATTTCATTCTGCTAGCGTCTAATTTTTCTTGTTTTCTTTGGAAAACGTCCGCATACATTTGTAAAATAAAAATTTCTTTCTTTCTTTCTAAAAAAAAAAAAAAAAAAAAAAAATTAGAAAGTAAGAAATAAATGAACTTAAGCCAAATAATTTTCTATTCATTTATAACATTCACAGTTCAAATAATAATTCAATAAAAATTAAATTATAAAAAATTAATATTAATTTTACTTAATTATTATAAAAAAAGTAAGAGAATGACCTTTTAACGACTATATCAATGTAAATTTAAACAAGAATTCAGTAAAAGGATGTTCAATGCAACTTGAGTTGGAAAAGTGTAATTTGAATATTTCGTTTACCATCCCTGATAGAACATAATAAAAATGAAAAGAAACAGGTAAAAAACAAGAGCAATATAAAAATTAAAATAAATGTAAACAAATTTTGACACAAAGCATGATAAACACGCACACCAATAAAACTATCAGCTGAACTCCTGCATGTACTTGTTATAGATATACTTTGGGAGCTAGTGTATTGAGGATTCCTGCAACATCCTCCCAGAACGCTGCTACTTCTTCCTTTGGCCGCTGGTGGTATCTACATGCGATATCTGCCTTAGATTCCATTAAATTTGCCAGTTTTTCATATTGCCCTGGTTTTGTGGTTTTTGACATGTAATACATAAAAAAGACATTTGATTCGGGTACAAAAATTAAAAATTTAAAACAAAAAAAAAATAATAATAATTTAATTAAATAAATTAATTAAAAATAATTTTAATTCTTTTTTATATCGTTTCTAAAAACATTTTATCTCATTTTTTACTCACATTTTTTAAATTTTTAGCTAAAAAACACAAATAAAGCAAGCTGACAACAACGGAGCTCCGATCGTAATGCAGAATACATACAATCGAAAGAAGCTGAGCGAAATCGAAACGCAGAATACCAAAGTTGCTAGACGGAAATAATCACGATTCGAATCGAAACGCAGAATAGGGGTGCAAATCTGCATTGAGCTGATGACAATACAAATATTGCATTAATCGGACTCAAATTACCTACCATCCTAAGAGTATGCTTTGCACTACTTTATTCATTTGGTTATGTTTGTATGCGCATTTTTGCTGTGTGATCAAATATCTAAGGTTTCAAGACCATCGTATTCACGAGAAATCTCAGCAAAACAATTTCATGATATAAACTGTCGAATAAAATACAAATAATCAAAATTTTATATTTTTAAGTGTAAAAGTAAAGAAAACAAAATTGTTTTATTATTGAAGAAATAAATTTTCGAAAATTATTTGCAACAGATAAGTATGAATGAAGTTTTACGAAATAAAATCAGTACGTTAAAACTGCCCACGTCCTTTTACATATTACTTGAAAGTTACGTGGTAACGGCGAAAAATTTTAATAACCAGCGACGGCGTTGTATCTGTTTTGTACCGGTCAGCTTAATTCTCTACAGTCAGCTGTTAGTCTTAGCTGTAGTTTCCACAAACAAATTTATTGTTGTTTTGCTAATAATATAAAAATAAAAATTATAAATAAAAACAATGATTAAAATAAACAACAAATGTAGAACTTGCTTTAATGAATCAAGTAAAGGGTTGCAGTCCCTTACGAAAGTGATAACAGATGACAGTAATCAGCGAAAATCCTTTGCTGATCTTCTCAATGAGGTGGCTAATATTAATGTATGTGATAGATAAAAAAGATATAATTTGTATGTATAAGAATTTTATTTAAAATATTTATTAACTACAGATACATAATGATAAATGCTCCAAATTACCACAAGCTATTTGTGGTTGCTGCTCAAGAAAATTGAAAGCAGCCCATGCTTTTGTTCAGCAAGCACAGGAAGTTAATGAAAAACTTTATTCAATGTATTTACAACAACAGCCCGATGATATTGGAAAACCATTGGACTGCTTGCTAGAAGTTCAAATTGATATAGAGCCATGTGCAGAGATAAAAATGGAATGTGACAATGTTTATGATAGTAGCAAGGATGGTGCTGTTACAGCTGACGCAGAGTTCCTTAAGAGGAGTTTAAAACTAAAACAGGAAGATCCCGAAGAGGACACTTTAGCTACAACTTATACGAAAAAAGAAGAAAATCTTGAAGAAGGGTAAGCGTTTTACTAATTAAATTTAAGTGATAAGTGGTCTTGTAATACTATTTTAAACACAAAATTAACCAAAGTTTATGAAGCAGTTAAAAACAAACATATAGGTATTTGTTTTTTTTTTTATTGAGTTGCTTCATTGTTCCAAATGATATGGAAAAATTAAAGCAGGCGTGGACCAATCTGGCTGATTTTCAATATCACCCTTTTCGACACTATGTCTGATGGATTGGCGAATTTAAAAATTCTGTAGTGCCTTGGCAAACTTGATTTCAAGACTAACACGTAGGGAGAGACGGACATCGCTCAATCGACTTCGCTATGCATAAGAATTTAGAATGACAAACTTAGATATAGGTACCCTCTTTCCACTTTTTGTGGTGAAGGGTATAAAAAAGTACCAATTAAGGTGGCAAAAAAGTACTTTTTATCTGCTTTTATTGCTAAATGCTAAAGCACCAATTAGCTCTACCCTAAATTACACCTGTATTAAATACAAATATATTAGGTAGTGTACTTTTAGCTCGCTTTATTTCTTTATAGATTTAAACATTTGTTACAAAAATGCATATGCTTAATACATGTATTTAATTTAGTTATTAACTAAGTTGTTTTTTTTTCACCTGGCGCATTTTTGTCAAACAAAGGACTATTTAAAAATCTTCACAATTGTTTTCTTGTACTTTTTTCACTATTTATTACTATTGTAAGTCTTTGTAGTCATATATGGCCTATGGCTCGATTATAACAAATAAATGAAATGAAAAAAATGAAAATATAATTCCTACGTAGGCCTTCCTTACCATTGAAAGAACTTAACACTATCTGCTAAATCTGAGTAGGATTACTTCAAAGGGGGCCAACAATGTAAATAAAATATTTATTATTTGAATTCCTAATAATTAAAAAACTAAAAAGTATTTCCCAAAATAGTTATACATAAACATAACAGACAAATATTTAGGACAAACTGCTTTTAAACATACATAGATACATATTTTGATTTAAAAATATTTTCTTAATAACAATTTATAAGATGAGCTCTAGCATGTAGTGTTAATGTAAGCAAGTGTGACTGTTGTTATAACTTTCGGTTAAAACCGTCGTCTCTCGAGTACTCGAGTACTAACAAACACGTGGCTTAAAAATGATGTTATCACCAGAGAACTGCAAGAGTGTCTGTTTTTAATACTCTAAGCAAAGACTATAAATATACTAAGATGTTTCACTGCCGTACATTCTACATCCAGTGTATATTTTGTCGATGGACGTACTGCTACTGCCACTTTAAGAGTAAAATCACAAAGAGAGATTATTATTCTCAGCAAACTTGTTACTCTCATCTCACATTAATTCATTTGTATATACGTGCATACGAATGTGTATATATTTACATTATAAAATATTCAACGTAAACCAATGTTACCGATTGTGTATTTGTATGGTAACAACATGTGTTTTGTTGTTGTATAAGAGAAATAACATCGATTTACACCGAATATTAAATTCATTTATTATCAATATGCAAATTTATTATTCGGAACCTTTTCGATTTTAATTTACTTTACTTTTTTAGTTACTGAATGTTTGCTGTGTTTTTGTATACTGTCTTTTTGTTTCTGCCTTTTTCTCTTATTGAATCAATATTTAATCAATTTGGCTTTTGATATAACACTTTCAAGTTTTCTATACAAAATTTGGGTAAAATCCACTAATGAGCTAAAATAGCAGTAGTGGAATGGCCATATGAATATACTTTCGACGCAGTAATACATTTCAATTTCTACTTTTAAATAAAAAATGTTTCATGAGAATATCATGAAATATTTATATTTGAAGCAATCAAGCACGAATAAAGTAAATTAAATTCATTTATTATCTAAATTTAATTACTACATACATATAAACTATATACCACAATTATTAACATTAATGAATTTGTTTCAATAACATTTATTAACATTAATTTTTTTAACTTTTATCACTATTCTAAGAAGAATACTAGTTTAGCGTCTCAGTTGTAGTGAACATAATGCTTGAATCTTATATATAAAAATGGTGTAAAAAATGTATAGTAATTCATAAAATAAGAACAGCTGTGCCGATTTCTGTAGCATTTTTTTCAGTTGTTCGTATTTTCAAGCAGAAGGTTTTTACGGAAAATTTTTTTTGAAAATCCCTCCAGAAAAGTTGGAAAATTGAACAAATCAAAAAATTGGTGATTTTAATAATTTGCTCGGAAAGCATTGCTCATGGGAAACACATGAGTGCAAAGTAACAAGTACTTGGAAAGTCTCAATTTTAAAGCGCCAGTAATTTATTTTGTTTGGCAATTTTAATATATAAATTTAGCTATCAAATCCATATTGAGGTTTATATATATGAACCTATATGCAGGCTAAATATACTTAACAAAATATTTAATAATAAATATACATAAATAAGTGCCTTATTTTATTACCATTGTTTGAAATTTCTTAAAACACATATTAAGTATCCACAAGAATAAATGCTAAAAAAATTACTACATAATTTAGGGTATGATTAGCTCGGTGCGATTACGCATATTTTTAAAAATACACAAATAAAAATGTATAGTTACCCTACAATAACAAGAGCAGTCATATAGTTTCGTTTTTAAGCTTATTTTACAAACAATTTTTAAATAAGTAGGAAAAATAGAATTCAAAAATAAAATTTTATGAAGCACATTCCTCTTTATATGTAGATATGAAAGTATGTATGTACGTTTCTATATGTTAAATGTGTGTTTTTGTCTCTCAATACTTTACTTCAACAAAACATTTCTTATGAACATCCACACACATTTTTAAACGCATGGTTGCGCTCACAGAAATTTCTTCCCTCTTACCCCCGCTACCATGAAACTGCTCATAATTTTTGATTTTTTAAATGTTCAGAGTGCAACATCTTTATAAATTTATTGTCTTTGCTCATACCAAAGACAATAAATTTATAAAGATGTTGCAGTTTGAACATTTAAAAAATCAAAAATTATGAGCAGTTTCATGGTAGCGGGGGTAAGAGATTAGAGGGAAAAAATTTCTGTGAGCGCAACCAAAACTCAAGAGAGCACAATATTAGTTTTGTAAACAAGACAGATTCATACACACATGCGTTTTAACATGTGTGTGGATGTTCATAAAGGAAAGTATTGAGAGACAAAAACACACATTTAACATATAGAAACGTACATACATACTTTCATATCTACATATAAAGAAGAATGTGCTTCATAAAATTTTATTTTTGAATTCTATTTTTCTCCTTATTTAAAAATTGTTTGTAAAATAAGCTTAAAAACGAAACTATATGATTGCTCTTGTTATTGTAGGGTAATTATATATTTTTATTTGTGTATTTTTAAAAATATGCTTAATCGCACCGAACTAATCATACCCTAAATTACGTAGTAATTTTTTTAGCATTTATTCTTGTGGATACTTAATATGTTTTTTAAGATATTTGAAACAATGGTATTAAAATATGTATATTTATTATTAAATTTTTTGTTAAGTTTATTTAACCTGCATATATGTTCAATATATATAAACCTCAATATGAATTTGCTAGCTGAATTTATAAATTAAAATTGCCAAACAAAATAAATTACTGGCGCTTTAGAATTTAGACTTTCCCAGTACTTCTTTCTTTGCACTCATGTGTTTCCCATGAGCAATGCTTTCTTAGCAACATAAGTGTAAGCAAGTTCGGAATTTCCAACCTGTTTTTGTGACAAGAGTTATTCTCGTCAAACCAGACATAATAATTTTAGTACACTGTGCACATTGCTTCGTAATATATTTTTTATGTTTTTAGCTGCTGTTTTACAAAATAGTATTTATAAGACCTTAATGCGTGTTTTTATAGTTCTTAGAACGGATATACATTTCCGATGGATATGTCAGAATTTGTCAAGGTTTAGTAATATCTATTATTCTGCATTAATAGTAAGAAAATCGTTGAAATATTGCATTTTTCGCAATTTTCCATGTTTTACACCAAGAACTTTCTATTTTTCATTTGGAAAGCCATTAAGAAATAATTTTACCCAAAATTTGGTAAAAAAAATTAATTTTAATCCTTAAAAATATTGTGCTAATATTTCCGAACAAATTATTAAAATCACCGATTTTAATTATTGAAGGTAAGAGCACGTCTCGATGGCCATTTCGCTACCGTTTACTTAGCTCTGCAGGAAAGTTTCACAAACGTTTTAAATAAACTAAAATTTTCGATGTCGATCGAAATTTACATTTAAATTCTATTAAAATTTCGATCGATATCGAGTGTCGTAATTTGCCACCTGCTTTTATTTTTCTTTATATGACTGTGTAAGGCTGACTTTTATCCTGAGCAAATTATTAAAATCAGCAATTTTTTGATTTTTCTAATTTTCCGACTTTTCTGGAGGGATTTTCTTCCGTAAAAACCTTCTCATTGAAAATACGAGCTACTGACAAATAATGATACAGAAATCTGCACAGCTGTTCTCATTTTATGAATTACTATACCTTTTTTACACAATTTTTATATATAAGATTCAAGCACTACGTTTACTACAACTGAGACGCTAAACTAGTATTCTTCTTAGAATAGTGATAAAAGTTAATAAAATAAATGTTAATAAATGTTATTGAAACAAATCAATTAAATGTTAATAATTATGGTATTTAATTTATATGTATGTAGTAATTAAATTTAGATAATAAATGAATTTAATTTACTTTATGCGTGCTTGATTGCTTCAAATATAAATATTTCATGATATTCTCATGAAACATTTTTTATTTAAAAGTAGAAATTGAAATGTATTACTGCGTCGAAAGTATATTCATATGGCCATTCCACTACTGCTATTTTAGCTCATTAGTGGATTTTACCCAAATTTTGTATAGAAAACTTGAAAGTGTTATATCAAAAGCCAAATTGATTAAATATTGATTCAATAAGAGAAAAAGGCAGAAACAAAAAGACAGTATACAAAAACACAGCAAACATTCAGTAACTAAAAAAGTAAAGTAAATTAAAATCGAAAAGGTTCCGAATAATAAATTTGCATATTGATAATAAATGAATTTAATATTCGGTGTAAATCGATGTTATTTCTCTTATACAACAACAAAACACATGTTGTTACCATACAAATACACAATCGGTAACATTGGTTTACGTTGAATATTTTATAATGTAAATATATACACATTCGTATGCACCAGCGTTGCCGCTTTGGTCCAATCGGACCAAACTTGGTAGTTTTTCGACTTTAAAAAACGGTTTGGTAGTTTGGTTGGTTTGTTGCATTTTTTTTAAATTTTTGGTAGGATTTCCTCCTGTAGCAATTTTTTAGTAATAGTAAATTTTTCTCCTTAGAAATTCAGTACATATAATTAAAAAAAAAATGTAACTTTGAATTAAATAAACAATAACTTTGAATAGTGCTACCACTGTTTTCAAAAACTATCTTAGGTGAAATAAAAAACATCTCTGCTTTTTGCATAGAGATGATTAAAGCTACAACCATGGCTTAAGAAATCCGAACAATATTATGAAATTGAAATTAACAATATTTTTGAGTGAAGGTTTATTTTCAGAAGACGACATACCATCAACCAGGTAAAACCACTCTTAAAATTTTTGTTTTAAAACATTTTTAAATAATATAATACTTTTAGTGATCATTGTAAAGAAACAGTCAAAAGAAAATTTAGAACCGAATGGTTGAGCGAATTTGATTGGCTTCAGGAAAGGGATGGGTGTTCATTCTAAAAAGATAAACTTCCATCTCAACAATTACGGAAAAAAACCAAATGAGTATAACAGAGTTTATGTGCAAGAAATGCATTTTTAAATTTTTGGTAGGCTGTGAACGATTTTGGTAGGATTTTTGAAAATTATTGGTAGGAAGTCAATTTCTTGTGTGGCAACTCTGGTATGCACGTATATACAAATGAATTAATGTGAGATGAGAGTAACAAGTTTGCTGAGAATAATAATCTCTCTTTGTGATTTTACTCTTAAAGTGGCAGTAGCAGTACGTCCATCGACAAAATATACACTGGATGTAGAATGTACGGCAGTGAAACATCTTAGTATATTTATAGTCTTTGGTATGAGTGTCTACCATACTCAAGTAAAATGTTTGCGATGGTGGCTTTACTTTATTCGTACTCATACAACAAACACCAAGAGAGAGATTTTAACGTGTGTAGTGAGAGGAAAACAGAGTTAACAGATCAGAATTATTAAATCAAACACAATATCAAAAGTCGCCAATGTCTATATTCGCTAACATACATACTTCTTTGAAATTATGAAAGTTTATTTAATATATAACAGAAAATAAATTAAATAGAACCCGTAAAATTCGCCATATTTTCATTTATTAAAAACACAACAAAAGTTTACTAATAACTCAAGAATAGTTCATTGGTTATTATATTACGTTTTTGTTAGGGTTTTTTTTAAGTCACACAGGAGAAAAATTTAAAAATTCTATTCGTTAAGCAAATAGATTTTTAAAATTAATAAATAGGTATAAAAGCAATAATTATATTTAACAAAATAAAATATGTCAACTAAAAACTTTATTTTATTTATTATTATTTATGAGGAATTAATATATTACATCAGCGTATATACAGTTTTGTTAAAACTAAAAAAATTAAGTAATTTTCCTTTTATTCACGGATTCATTTTATCATTTTGTTTTCCTAAATACCGTTAGTAGCACGTTTATGACAACAAGGCGCATAAACTGAAAATAATTGTTCATAAAAAACAGCAACAAAATAAGTATACCTGCTCTAAACAGTGTACAAAAGCTGTGCCTTTAAGCGGGTTTAATTGCATTATATTCATTAAATATGTGTTGTATTTCATACCTATGAAAACGGTTGTTGTCTGTTTTTCTGCTTATATGGTGTAAGCAATAGATTTAATCAAATTTTGTTTTTTTTATTGTTTATAAATAGATCTGCATTTCAAAAAACGGCAGTAAAAAACTTTAATAGGGTAAAAATGTGGCAACGTTGCTTACAAATAAAGAGAATTAAAAAATTCTCGCGTACGAGTATAAAAAATACTTAAAATTCTGATTGCGATATTTTTGATACTCGTTTTTACAGGAATGGGTAAAATAAACACCGCAACTTTTTATTGCGGTGTTTAAAATACCCGAGTATGTAAAGTATAGAGTAAGTATGCGGTGTACTCATGAGTTGCGGTGTACTCGTGCAGTTCTCTGGTTATCACATCGAAAGCGCTCGCCAAACGTACCAAGTATACAGCCAGAGACGACGTTTTTAACCGAAAGTTATAACAACAGTATAATATTTACTGGCGGAAATAATCCAATTAACGTAATAACTGTGACTGTTTTTATTTCTTTATTTATTATCATTTTCTGTTTCAGTAAATCTCTTAAAGATGCCTTAGATGTGACAAATACCAACATTTCTCCAATAGCCGATATGTCCGACGCTGAAGACAACATTCCGAATATTTTTCAACAGTCTATTGATACACCCGACAACAAAAGCAGTAGTAGCAGCAGAAGTGCTTCTGTATCGGATGACAGTGAATGGCAAAATAATTTTAATAATTTAAATAAGAAATCAACAAAAAAGAAAGTAACTATAAACAAACGAAAAAATAACGATAAGAAAAACCACAATGAGGATGAGTGGTTGCAAGTGAAGTGTAATGAATGTGATAAAATATTTGACAATTCACGTCTATTAAATCAACACCAGCGTCAAAATCATGTGCCAGATGAACTAAAAATACAATGTCTACATT
Source organism: Gymnosoma rotundatum (assembly GCA_916610165.2). Classification (NCBI taxonomy): domain Eukaryota; kingdom Metazoa; phylum Arthropoda; class Insecta; order Diptera; family Tachinidae; genus Gymnosoma; species Gymnosoma rotundatum. The sequence goes on along the minus strand of OU744336.1, from coordinate 123,993,449 downwards.
GTGAGGCCAAATTTAGTCGACGTCACAATATGTACGCTCATATGCGTCGTATTCATAAGACAGAAAACTTAGAAGGATTGTTGACGCAAACGAAAAAACTAAATGTCGAAAAACAGTTTGCTTGCCAACACTGTACACGTTCGTATACAAATAAATATAAACTAATAGCTCATGTTAATAGCCATCATAATCCTGAAAACAAAAACACTCCTCCTAAAAATAAGGTACTACAGCCCAAGAAACGTTTCCTCTGTACACTTTGCGGTTTAAAGTTCGATAGTAAAGGAAATTTAAATATACATTTTAGACGTCATACTGGTGAAAAACCATTTAAATGTGAATTTTGTGATCGGGCCTATCCTAGATTATACGATGTAACTGTACATCGCCGAACTCATACGGGCGAAAAGCCGTATCAATGTACTCTCTGCGAGAAAACCTTTAGAAAATCGAACAAATTAAAAATTCATATGCGTACACATACCAACGAACGTCCATACAAGTGTACTCAGTGTGAAAAGGCATTTAAACAATCAAAAGATTTGAATATACACAAACGTACACATACTGGTGAAAGACCCTATAAGTGTGGTGTATGCCATAGTACATTTACGCAGAGTAATTCGCTGCGACTGCATCAAATCAAACAACAACATTTGGAAAAGCCAAATGTCATTGATAATATACCCCAAGGAGCTACGTTTCCAATGTTCCAACCAACATAAGTTAATTTAAATGTTGTAATAATTGAATGCTTAAATAAATTGTAGTGGTATTTTCAAGAAGTTAATAAATGTAGATTTTTTTAGAATTTTTTTTTTAACAAAACAACACTTCACAGATTTTTCGTTGCAAAATAGCAGTAATACGTAGTGAATAATGATGATAGACAAAAACTGTCGAGAGAGACTGTTACTTTACAATCTCATATTTCTTTTACTTGATTTATTGTTTATGTTTGAACTGTCTGTTTGAGCTATCCATATTTTATACAAATTTATATTAATCAACTAAAGTTTCAGCACATTTCGTATGAGGGAGTACCTGCATTGTATTTACTTTAACGAATCGATTTGAAATCTTAGTAGATTTTTATAAATATGTATGTATGTAAGTTCATATTTTATGCGATTAGTTGATTCCCTTTTTATTATCTTTAATTTTATAGTAAGCTCATATCGATCGAATGACAAAAAACATTAGGCCCTTTAAAATTGCTGAGAGACTCATTTGTTCAAGTTCAGCACGCTGTCGTCTTTTCTATTTTTAAGCTTAAACGTCAAAGTTTTAAAAATAAAACAATAACAAATTAAAATAAAAAATTACAAAAATATGGAAATATGTTTTTACCCAAATAGTTAAAAAAAAATATATGTATATATATATATATATATATATATTTATATATTTATACATATATATATTATAAGATTTTCTGTTAAAAAAGCTTTTCTAAGTTTTGTTTATGGTTGTTGTCCTAACTTATTTTCTTTACTTTTTTAAATCATAAACACTGCTGCAGAAATAACGAAAGTTGAAAGAAGCGTAGCAAGTACTACCAAGTTTTCTAACCTTTTATCATGAAAGTTAACCACCTGCAGGAACACAAACGAAAGTTGAAATAAGTTTAGTAAGTGCTACCAAGTTTTCTTACTTTTTATCATAAAAACTAACCACCCACAGGAATACAAACGAAAAATTAAAAAAAAAAAGATATGGTGTATTTAATGTTTGTCTAGCTTATCTAGTGCCTTAGCAAAGTCGATTTCACCACGGATGGACATCGCTTAATCGACTTCGCTACGCAAAGAACTTAGAATGTATTTATTTACTATATAGAATATGAAATGGATATTGTACAAATTATAAACTGGACAATATTGTCGTTTACTTAAAAATATGCTGTTAAAATTTTTTCTGAGTCTTCCAACAAGGCAACGACCTAAAACATACAAGCATGAAATGGTCTGCACAGTAGCCTGACCTAAACCCAATACATAATCTGTCGACTCACGAATACAAAAACTTTTGTGAATCAAAGCCAACTTACAGCAAGCAGCTTTTGCCTGTAATTAAGAAGCGTTAAAGAGAATTTCCAAAAAATATATCAATACTTGAATCCATGCCAAAGGATGTTGTTTTTGTCAACAAAAGCTCTGCAAAAGAACATTAATTTAGTATCTTCATTTTCTTTATATTTGTATATTTTAAATATATTTACTTCTGCGCTATTTTGTCTGAATAGTGATAGTATTTTTACCGTCAAAGTTTTGACTTTCGAACGTATTTTGTAATTTATTTCAACATTATGACTATGTGTCTCTGGAATAAATTTATAACTAAAAGGAAGCAAAATTAATACATGAAGATAAGCGTGTTTTTATTGGTTGTTTTTTACCGCAGCTGTATGTGTTTTGATGCATATTAGTTATCAAAAAATCTGTTATGAATGATTGACTGGAAAACTTTTTAAATCTATTTGTACAGCTGTAAAAAAAACGGTTTCAATCTGTGGTGTTGATGTTCTGCCTAAACATTTCTTTTCGGTTTGTCATCAGGTTTAATTATTGATACTTTTAGCTAAGTATATATATAGTATTCCTTTTGATTTGACGGCTTCAGAGACATACAGAAAAATTTTGACATGTATTAAAAATTCCATATGAAATAAACAAGTTCTGAAATGGGATTTTTTTCCTTTGGGGATAAAGAAACATAATGTTTTATAATAAACATAAATTTAAAAATTATATTTTTCATTCACTTAACTTTATCTTATTGCCTTAAAGAAATATCATCATCTTTTTTTGGCAATCTTTCAATCTTTTTCTTGCGACCTTGTATATTACCAGAGAAATGCTTCGCAAAAATTGTTTTTTCTTCAATTTTCTCCTGCTCCGTTTCCTTCTCTCATCTGTTGTTATGCCTTAAATTATGTCATAGTTTTTATTTTTTTAATAAATGGTTCAAATAAAAAAAATCTAATACGAGTTTATATTGTCAGGTTTTGATTAAACACATATTATCCTGCCCCCGTCAACGTACAGGAAACCTGCACCTTCATATAGAAATTAGGTACCCCCGAAATACTCGTAGAGATCTTTTTACTTTTTGGGCTGTTGCTACGTCTAGATTCGTAGTCACGAACTCTTGCTTTACAAACATATGAATTAACGAATGCAGCGTTAGAAATAGTGTGCCTTAGTTAACGCTGCTATATTGACAACAATATTCTGTTTTTCCCGTAGGATTCGAGGTCAAGTTTAGCAAACCTGCGCTAAGCTTATAAAACCTACAACATAAAAATTGTATTATTAAAATATATTTTAAATGCTCAAGGTTGGTCATTTAAGTGTGTAATAAAAAAAACTGAATTTAGTACTTAAATAGAAATAGAATGCAATGTTATTGAAGATATGTTAAGATTTTAATCTTAATTTGCGTAATAATAAAAAGATATGATGGGGATTAAATTGTTTGTCAAACCTGATATGCTTTGAGATCAAAACAAATTTTCAATTTTACTTTTTGACGTCACCATTCTCTAACTTGGAAGTAAAAAAGTTGAGATTTTGTTAAATTAAAAAGTTACGTTAGATACTTGTTTGTCATACCTGGCTTTAACTGTAGTTAAAATGAATAAACATTAAAAGCTTTTAAAAAAGCTTTATCATTCTAACACATTATTTTAAATTTAATAATACGCTCAGTTTACAGTTGACGTTTCACAACTAAAATATCTGCTCAGAAGTAATTTCCATGAAATAAACACGTTTTATTATCACTTCAATTAGGTATATGATTTTACATTAAACCATTGTAGCTATTTAAACTTTTTAACAGCTGTTGATTTATAAAGACATACCTACATAAAATAGAACGGTGTTTTGCAATATTGGCATTTGGTGGTGATTTTTTCTCCCAATGAGTTTTATTTATACATTTTTCACACATTTATTGTCTCATTTTATTTTTATATGCAAATTTCCGCAAGAAGCTAACGTACGGAAGTATATATTTTTTTGTTCTTGTTATTTTTTTTGTACACGTAAACTTAAAAATGTACATTTGTGTTGTGGTCAAGGCCAAGGCGAGAGAAAGCTTTAACATGAATGTTAGTTGTTGTTGTTTAAAAAAAGAATAAAAAGACTTAAGAGTATTTTTTCGACTCTCTTATCTAAATAGAAAATTACAAATGCTAATATTGTGCTCGTTTCGTACGATTTTGTTAAAAATTATTGTCATATTCACAGCGTAATTGAAACAATAAACAACGTTGATTTTTAGCAAGTTGGTGGTAGGCAATAACATATTATAAGATTTTCCTTTGATTAAATAAGTACAATAAATATAAAATAATAATCACTTCAAATGGCTTCTGCCGCGCTACCACCTTCTGCTCCACCACCACCACCAGCTGCTCCCGCTAAAATAGGTTTACCTTCCAAAATTTACAATGGTTTAGTTGGTTCTGTGGACAAAGTTGTGCCTGACAAATTACGTCCCTTATGGAATCATCCAGCTGGTAAATAAAATTATTAAAGCAGTTGAAATTAACATACATACATATGTATGTACATAACTACATAAATTTTTACATGTGTATTTCATACTAATTTCAGGGCCTAAAACTGTATTCTTTTGGTCACCTGTGTTTAAATGGGTAAGTTTTATATAATCAGTGTAAATGTTATTTACATTCGAATTTAATTATATGCATACATTTGGATGTTTGTTGTGCTGTGTTATTTATATTGGTAAATTTCTTTACATTAGATTTGTGTTACGTGAAAGTACTAAAGCGATTAGATAAAGGGTACTTTTTAAATAAAATATTTTTTTTTACATTGCGGAAGTAATTTGTTAAATTTTGTATTGCAAAAAATATAAAATTGTAATTTTTATAATTTAAATCATTAAAAAAAAATCAGCGAAATACAAAATATAGTAGAAATGCTTAAATGGGTTGTTTTTGGGTTTTTAAATGTGTATTTTTGACAAGTAGAGTTTCGTGTCGAAAATTTATACTTGAAATTCTATTAATTGTTTCATTATCTGTCCGTTGTAAAAGGGCTGTAATTAATTCTTTTGTTTATTTTATTATTTTTTTATTTTATTTATTTCATTCTTTAATCGTAATAAGAGTTCACAGAAGGTTCAGGGAAAGCTTTAGAAATCTAAAATTCACCAAAGTATTACCATAAATTTCATCAAACATAGAGATATGCCGAAATAAATAATTATTATAATTGTGAAAAATTTAAATAGAACACATGGTAAAACGTTCGTCTACAATTAAAACGTTTTTAAATTGGATTAATATTCAAAAACAAACAACTAATAGGTCGGTTTCTTTACTCCAATTTGGAATCCCGAGGGATCCCAACAGCGTAGCCACACAAGAAATTTACTTCCTACCAATAATTTTCAAAAATCCTACCAAAATCGTTAACAGCCTACCAAAAATTTGAAAATGCAATTCTTCAATAAAATCAAAATTTTTATTTTGGCTTATATAGTAATATAATAAAAAATTCCCGTTTTTATAAAAAACATAAAAATATACATATAATAACAACATAAAAGCAATATTTCGTTTAAAATAACGGATGTATGTATGTGTATACAGATAAAAAACAAAAGGAATTTAAAATACAAAAAATATCACATATAATTCATTGGTTTCAAAATAGTTTTAGAGCATACTATGCAGAATTAACACCCATCCCTTTCCTGGAGCCAATCAAATTCGCTCAACCATTCGGTTCTAAATTTTAGAATATTAGGAAATATTTATGTAATTAATAGATACATATTTAGAATTAATAAAGTTTAATTACTTTTCCATTTTGTCTATTAATTTTTTAATACATACACTTGAAAATAAACCTTCACTTAAAAATATTGTTAATTTCAATTTCATAAAATAGTTCGCGTTTCTTAAACCTGAGATGGTTATAGCTTTAATCATCTCTATGCCAAAAAGCAGAGATGTTTTTTAGTACACCCAAAACAGTTTTTGAAAATAGTGGTAACACTATCAAACTTATTGTTTATTTTATTAAAAGTTAAATTTTTTTATTTTATGTTCTGAATTTTTAAGATGAAAAATTTACTATGCTAAAAAATTGCTACAGGGGGAAAACCTACCAAAAATTTAAAAAAATTCAACAAACCAACCAAACTACCAAACTGTTTTTTAAAAACGAAAAACTACCAAGTTTGGTCCGATTGGACCAAAGCGGCAACGCTGGATCCCAATTTGCACGAAAATTGTTTTCTTACTTCAAAATTGAGTCAAAGAGAGCGGTTTTGAGAGAATAATGTTCTTCTTCTTGCACGAAACAGCCCAAACTTTTTTCGTGCAAGTTAGTTAAACTTGTGCACCAGCCTGAGAACACAAAGTAAATACAAAATAAATTGTTATTTCCTGTTTTTTAATTATTGAAATTAATTTTTCTAATTAAAATAGTCAAAATTCCTTGAGTTTTAATTTTGTGTTTAAAATTTAGATTTTGTGTTCTCGTACTTGTACATAATTTTGTCTTTTTATGAGAGAAAACTATGCTTGCTCTTATTTTCACGAACTTTACCCAAAAAGTAAAGAAACAGACCTAATATATTGGAATTGTGTAGATCACGAGATTTTAGTACATTCGAAATTAAGTTCGAATTCATTCAAAATGATAACAAAAATAAAACAAGGATTAAGAAAATTAATTTTATATGAATATTTATTATTTGGAATCTTTTTTATGTTAATTTACTTTAATCGTGCTTGATTCCTTCAAATATAAATATATCATGATATTTTCATGAAATATTTATTATTAAAACTACAAATTGAAATATATTACTATGGGGAAAGCATATTCATATGGCCATTTCGCTACTGCTCGTATAGCTCATCAGTGGATTTTACCCAAATTTTGTATAGAAAACCTAAGAGTTTTTATATCAAAATCCAAATTGATTAAATGAGAACTAAATTGAATCAACAAAGCAAAAAGACAATAAAAACACAAAAATGTTTTTATTTTTTCTTTTATTTTTCTACATAAGGGTTCCCTTTGGAAACCATTCTTATGTATTTGAAAGATTTAATGCACATGCAAATACATTAATATGAAAATTTATTATTCGGAACCAAGAAGCACGATTAAAGTAAATTGAAAATTGAACAAGGCGTTTCTGTTGTGGTGGTTGTGGTGAATTCAATAAATTTTTCCAAAGCCGGTAACCTAACTGTCAAACTCCATATATATTTAAAAAAAAATCAAAGGCGAATCAAATAAAAATTAAAATGTCAAACTTTGTACACATTAAAAACTACTATTAATAATGTATGAGTTCGCCGCCACCAACTAAATACCCAAGATAAAATCAGGTGACTGCATCATCTTTGAAAGCAATTCGGTTTTGCAAAATTCACATTAGTTCTCATAAGTTTGGCTATGCCGAATCTTATATACCTTTTATTTTATGTGTATAATCACATGTACTTTAGTTTTCCTTTTGAATAGTTTAAATAAAAATTGGCACAAGAAATTCTTTTCTACCATAAAGTTTTTCTGTTCAAAAAAAGTTTTTTTTTTTCGAAAATTCTAACTGCCATATTCATAAAATAGATTTGAAATTTATTTTAGGATAAATTTGTATGTAAAAACTGTCATAAAACACATTTCAAACTTATTTTTTTATGAATATGCATAGCAGTAAGTTTTACTTAGGGTTGTTGTCCTAACTTAGCACATGGAAAGGTTGCTGTATCAGGTGAAAGCTCACCAATTTTTTATCACAAACAACCACCTGCAAGAATACAAAACAAAAGTTGAAAAAAATATATGGCCTCGAATGAAATTGACCGAAATTCGAAACTGTATCTGATCCATACTCTAGCTTATCTTGTGCCTTGGCAAAGTTGATTTCAACAAGAACACGGACGGACGTCGCTCAATCGACTTCACTAAGCATAAGAACTTAAAATTTATTTATACTTTAAGGTGTCGTAAATAGATATTGTAGAAATTGTAGAAATGACAAACTAAGATAAAAAAATTTCCACCTGTGGTGAAGGGTATAAAAAAAGAGTCTAAAGCGATTTTAAAGTTGCAGGTTAGTTAATTCGTAAATTTTAATTCGCAAATTTTAAAAAGGGTTACGTTTACGTATTGTTTTCTTCACAACAAATACTGAACATTAAAGGAGGTTCCGAAAGTGACGTGATATTCACAAAAATATTGTTATTTTTTTGAACTCTGATAGACACACCGAATTTGCACAATGTCGGTAAAACTATATGCGCTATAGCAATATGTAGAAAATAATGAAACTTTTATCTCTTAAACCATTATACATTGGGTTGAAATTGCTAAAACCGTCTCTTAATTCAGGCGTTAGAGATAGCACTTATTTTTTTATTTCGTAGTAATAAGTGGGTCACTTTAAAAAAACATTGTTGAAAAAAAAATTTTAAGCGCCAGAGGTGTTTGTTTGTCAGCTCGTATGAATATTAAATTGCTTTGGAAGCTCCGTTTATAAAGATAAATGAATAAAAATTGGGCATTTTAATTTTTTTTAGGTTAGCAAGTCAACATACAAATTTCAACGAAATCAATCAATGATTTCGTACAGCCCCCAAACAAAATTTTCCCGAAAATAGGACATACTAATCTTTTTTTATTAAAAAGTTTTTATTAGTATAAATTTACATTTTATGATTAATACTATTAGTCTTCTTATTCGCTCTCACTAAAATAATTATCATCAGAATTATTTTTCTAGAAATTTCAGGTAATAATAGAAGGTCCAATACCTGCTGTGATAACACGCTAATTTTCTTTTTGTAATTTTTACTAATAATAGTATCAGAGCTTATTAAAAATCTATTGAAAATATATTCATTGGACTTTTCACCACTGCATTTCCGTGAAAAATGTTTTCTGCATGATTTAAAATCTTTATTACGAGTTTCCTGTGCTTCCTCCTGTGCTGCATTTCATTCTGCTAGCGTCTAATTTTTCTTGTTTTCTTTGGAGAACGACCGCATACATTTGTAAATAATTTTTATTTCTAAAACTATTTAGAAATTAAATTAAAAATTAACCAAAAAGCCGAAAATAAGTCAATTTTCATTAACTTAAAAAAACTTAAACTTTGACAACGCACAACTCGAAAAAGAGATAACATAGAAAAATAAAAAAGATAATTAGTTAAGCAGAATTTTGTTTACTATAACCTGAAATAGATTACTTTTAAAAAATATAAATTTTCAATTAATTGGAAATTTCAACTCAAAGTGTGTTATAGGCAGACGCCTAAATTTGTACAGAGGATGTACTGCTATGCCTGCTATAAGGACAACAAAATAAAAGGAAGTCCAATAGTGACCTGATTTTCACATATTTGGCTTTTTTTTAACTGACTGTTTGTTAACTGAAAATTTGTCATAAAACACATTTCAAAGTTATTTTATTTTTTATGAATACCGCAGTGAGACTATAAACTTAAGAGCATTATGTTTATTATCATTATGTTTTGCTTATTCACTATTAAAGCAAGTACAAAAATAAAAATTAAAAGATGACCCAATAGTAACGTTATGTCCACAAGGCCTTTAAATTTATCCAAAGTAATTTTTTTCATGTCCACCGTAACAAACTAATTAAAAATAAGTTAAATGTTAATGGGTACATGATATGAAACTCTTCGTGTGGATTTAATTTTCGTTTATTTATATATAAATATTAATACGCATATTATATTTTCTTTTTTGTTTGGTTTGCTAAATTTTTAAAAACATTTATATCTAGTGATACGCATTGGGTCAATAGTCTTAGCAGAGTCAACAACATTTTCAAGGATGAATAATTAAAAAATATATATTTTTCAAATATTTGTGCTTTCTATCGGCTTTCAAGGTCATGTATACATTAGTATTGCGATTTAATAAAAGATTATTAACTTAATTTTTAATTTATTTTCAAGGGATCTTTATTAGTTTAAATATATAATCTTCTAAAACATATTTTTGTTCTTTAAAAACACTCCAGTTTTCCTAGAGTCTAACGAGTCACAGCAAATGAGACTAAATGTCACAGCCATAGCTTTTATTTTAAATTTTACAGTTGTGCCTGTAACCGTTATTTAATTTGTCTTCAATAATAAAATAAATAAATTTTTTTTATAAAAATTAAAAAAAAAATTTTTTAAATGTTTTCCTATGAACTGTCTTTAGAACTAAATAAGTTTCCATCAAAGTATCTCCTTTAACATTGAAACATGATGTGTGATAGAACTTCAAATCATTTTGTTTTTTAAAAATTGATTTTAATTGATAAGATAATTCTCAATCTATTTTAACAAGTGTTAGACTTTGTGAAAGATTTTTGAAGTTTTGCAAAATATGGAAAGGGATTAAGACTAAATCTTTAAAATTATTGTGATGATTATCCCAAACAAATTATTAAAATCTCCGATATTGATTATTGAGAGTGAAAGAACGTCTCTGTGGCCATTTCGCGACCGCTCATTTTTCTCTTCAGGAAACTTCTTACAAACATTTGAAACAAACTGTATTTCCAGTCGATCTGGCTTGAGAGACTATTTGCGTTGTATTGGGTTATTAGCAAAATATTGTCTCTTATTATTACTTCTTACATCTGGACTTAGGGTTCAAATGTGCAATAATTTTCCCAAACACTTGCTAAGATTTGTTCCCATCATCTTTTTATTAAGTATAATTGAAATTAGTTATTATTTTGTTGCTATTTTCTTTATTTTTTAATGTTGATATTGTATTTATTCTCTTATTTTTCGTTTCTTATCTCTAAAAATTGCTCTTAAAATTCTATCAGTTTTGAAATGAGGAAATGTTTTTATATTTTATCTGCCTGTGAAAGTCAGTTGCCATTTACGTATAATGCAAAAAACTGTACCCAATGAACATTTGTATATACATATGTATATGTATGCATACTTTTATGCATAATATTTATATGGAATATTTATATTTTAAATAAAATAAGAGAACAAACTAAATAATCAAGGATGGTAAATGAAATCTTTCAATTGTACTAAATTGCTTCTTAAATTACTTTTGTACAGATTTGCTTTGGTCAAAAGACAATTTCTTGAAAGTTCCTGTAACACCGTTTGTATTTTCTACAATATTTATTATTCTGAGAAGTGGTTTTGGTGATGTCTGTCTGTTCGTCAACGGGTTGCAATGAGTTTTTCTAAGACCTGAGAAGAGTTACAAAGCGAACCTGTCTGTTCATAAATATTAAAGATATTATAAAAAATGGCGACTGCCGCTGTTTTCCTTGCGATGTTTCCTCATATTGCTGCTTTTATCTAATTTTTTTTTTCTTAAAAATCGAAAATTCAAAAAATAAATCTAAATAATCAAAAATCAAAAATTCAATAAACAATCGAATTCAAAAGATCACAATTCCACAAAAACTTTGCAAAAAACAAAAAAAAAAAAAATGTTAATTTTTATTAGTTTTTTTTTCATTTATTTTATTTACAACCTATAAAATAAAGGTAATAACTAAATGTGATAAATTTAACATAAACATTTATTGCTGAACCCCTTTGAAAACAACAAAATAAACACATTATAGAAAACTATATGAGTCTTTGAATATACATAAATTAAATTAGATTTCCTAGTCCATGAGTAATTTAAATAAAATTAAAATTTGAAATATGAACATACATATCTATACTATGTACCAAGGCAGATTAATATACTAGATAGTGGCAGCAGATCAGTTGACTTTCTTGTTTATGTTTTCAGACGTCAAATTTTGTTTACACTTATTATTTTTTTCCTACAATTTTTTTTCATACAGTGGTGTTGTGGAAATATAATTAAAATTTTTTTAAAACAAAAAAGTTTTACACACTTTTTAAAACTGGATTTTATTTAAAAATTGTAGGCCTCGCCTCCTCATGATTTCGTTTGCTCATTTTATATGTTAAAACCAAGAAATTCGGTACAAAATAGTTTTTACTCTTTTTTGGTTTTTACATATAAAAAAAAAATAATCACGAGAATGCTTAAATATATGCATGTAAGTAGCAACAAAGAAAAGCGAAGCGTATGACATCTAGATTATTAATATTGTAATTATTTTTTTGTGCTACATTTTCAAAAACTGAACAATTAATGTTAAAGTGGTTATTTGAGAAATTAAATATAATAACGCATCGGGCTATTCCTACAAAATTTTGAAGTAAATAGCTGAAAGAGTTCTTAATCAAATGGTGAAATAAAACTTAATTTTTTTTGTTTTAACATATAAATTCCCGGAAATGGGAAAATGTCATAAAATAATTGTATTTTTACAACAGAGGCTTTAATAAATCACGGGGCTGTCAAATACTTAACCTTTTTTAATAGGTGCTTTGAACTCGGAGAAATTTTACAATAATTTTAAAATTTTGTTCCAAAATTCGCAATGTTGGAAAGGGCTGAAGGGGGAACCGTCATAATTGTTGACCTCATTTTGATTTTATTCGCATTTGCTATAGTTTTTCTTTAAAATTGATTAAACAAATTTGCTACTACTGGAGTAAATTTTAATTAAAAATGGTAAAAAACGATATTTTTTACATTTTCTCAATTCAGAGTTAAAAATAAACTTTTTATGACAATTTAAAAAAATTATATGTCCGAGGTATCTAAATTTGGGGTACTGCCTAGAAGCCCTCCTTCACCTAAGAGCCTGACCGTCCGTAGATTCACTGAGAAACACCTTTGCCCCGCCTCTGTAAAATTTCTTTGAGATATATTGAGTGGCTCATAAGATACCGAATTTTGTAAAAAAAAATCGTTTTCAAACCACTGTGCGTCAGTTGATTTGATGTCTGAAAATATATTTTACAGAAACAAAATATATGCTGTTTACTTATTGTTGTAGTTGTTTTAGAATTGCTATTACCTGTAAAATTAATGTGCCTTGCTATGTACTTAATATAAATTTCAAAAGTGTAAATCAAGTATATGGTTTTTTATCATTCATTAGTGTGATTCTCTCCAAGCACTTATTGCTAAAATTCCTTATTTTATCTTTAACGGTAAGAATTGATAAGTCATCACGAATAGCTTTGTTCGATCTAAACCATGGCGCATTAACAATATATCTACATTTTAAATTAAAACCTTTGTAGGATTTCAATATTATTCAATCCTGCCAACTGTTGAATACCGTAAGTCCAAACTGGTTTTAAAATTGATTTATATATAATTACTTTGCATTCAAGGCGGAGTGAGTTTGGATCTTGGACCCAGTAACCAAAAAAAGACGTTTAGTTTTTAAATTTAATTGTTCTCTTAACTTTTATATAATTTTTCCAAGTAAGTTTACGATCAATGTGCAACCCTGAGTATTTTAAAGAATCGCTTTGAGGAATGCAACAATTATTGAGAGATACGTTTCTACAATTTTCACGACGTAGAGTAAACGTAACATGTGTAGATTTTTCTGTGTTAACTTTTATCTTCCACTTATGTGTGGAAGAATTTGAATTTTAGACGAATTAGTTAATTCATTCAAGTTCAAAATTAAAATATTCATTAATTATTGTTTTTCTTTTTGATATTTTTTTTTTGTTTAAGTTAACAACTTCACTAAAACTTTGGTAATTTTGTTAAAGACAGGGGAATATTTTTTAACTTATTTAATTTTTATAAAAAAAGCTTCGTGCTATTTTTAAACTATCCCGATTAAATTTATTACCGATATTGATTATTGAGGGTCTAATTACGTCTCGATGACCATTTTGTTACCGCTTACTTAACTCTTCAGGAAACTTCTGACAAACATTTTAAATAAACAAAAGAGTTTTGTCCAAACAATAAAGCAAAGACAAAAATCAAAGTTTAAGCAAAAACAACTGTCAGCCGTATACAGTGGAGAAAGAAAAATAGAATTACTGTTGTTGTTTTTGCTTTAATTTTGGTTTTATAAACTTTAAGATTTTTATGCGAACTCAAACTAAATGAATAATAAAATTTCAATTTTCTGCCGATTTTTTAGTGAAATATAAATTTTCGGATAACTTTCAATTTCTTGTTAATTTTAATTTTTGTTTTTAATTTTCTATTTTACTTAAATATTATTTACTAAAATTACTATTGTTGTAACGATTTTTGGTAAAATTTAATTTTTTTGTAAACATTATCACCCCCTATCGAGAATTATTTTTCAAATGAAATTTTTTCACATTTAACTGAAAACCAAATTCACCTTGAATGTTTTCTTTTTGCATGAAATGTTGAATTTTTTCATTGTTTTGTTCACTTGGTAAAAAGTAATTTTAGGGTAAAATCGGTAAATAGATTTTAAACTGACAATCTTCCTAACAAGATGCAAGGTATTAGGGTAATTGCGTCGATATATATATCATATTATACACACAAGCTTTGAAAGCCCCTAACGCCAAATCTAAGGGTCAGTCCAAAATTTTTCACTTAACATTTTTAGCTTAAATTTGCATTTTATACCCCGTAAACAACTTTTTTTCATTTTTGCAAATGCAATATTTAAGTTGTGGAAAAAATTGTTCACGTGAAATTCCCGATACCAATTTTCATTTCGGGTGGAATAAAATTTTCACGTGAACAAAAATTTCACTTTTTATTCACGATAGGGGTGTATATCTTGTATTGTTTTTTTTTTTTTTTTTTTGCTTTCAACATGGAATTAACAACCCTATTTAGCTAATTTTTTATTTTAAGGCTTCATAAACTATAACAGACAGACGGTATACTAAGAATTTAATATATTCTAACGTTAACGTTGACCAACGGTCATCGTTAAGTCAAATTATATACCTGCAATGATATAGAATATTATAGAACTTGCCGAATCGCAAATGAGTATTGTTGATGTTACAAACCAAATGACAAACTTAAACCTACTCCTTTCTATTTTTTAGTGAAGAGTACCAAAAAATAAAATTTAAGTGTAATTTAAATTAAAAATTGATTTTTTTTAATTAAAAAAAACTCAAGCATTAATTATTTTCTTTTATTTTAGGGTCTTGTTGTAGCCGGTTTAAGTGACTTGGCACGTCCCGCTGAAAGTTTGTCAGTTTCACAATGTAGTGCCTTAGCTGCGACTGGTATTATTTGGTCGCGTTACTCTCTAGTAATTATACCAAAAAATTGGGGCCTATTTTCTGTGAATGTATTTGTGGCTATGGTACAGTCGGTACAATTGGGTCGTGCCTATTTGTATCAAAAGGAAAAATCTGAAAAAGAAGCTGCAGCTTTAACAGCTGCCAAGAGCTAAATTAGGAAAATCGTAAGTTTCCTTTTATTTTACTTATGTTTGTTTTCTATTTTTGCTAATAAATTTTCCTTTTTATATTTTTGCAGCTGTTTCTAATAATTAATTCTTTGTTAAATAATCAAGTCGTCGAGGTGCTAAGAAGTAATAATATTTCGAAAAGTGATATTTTATATATTTACCAACATTTAACCGCACTTTTTTATTATATCTCTCGTTAACGCTAATTCGATAAGTTAAAAACGAGTAGCACAATTTTAAATATAATACTGATAAGTTTATTTGTAATAACAATCTTTTTTTTTCGTTGTTAATTTTCCATTATTGTTATTTAATATTCCACCAAAAGATGTCGCTACTGACCAGTTTTTTTGTTAAGTTACCGAATCGATTATATCTAGATGTAGGCTAAAAATTTATTATTAAAAAATATATATAAACATAATTGTTTTAAAGAAAAGGCTGTAAAATATTTAAGAAATGAAATGTCGTTTTGTTAACGTAAAAAAAGAACTATACGCTTACAATGTCAAAAAAGAAAACAGTTGTTTTAATCAAAAATACTAAATTAAACTCGGTTTGCTACTTTTTTTAACTCGAACATTTACATTTATAATTTAAGTATTAACACAAATAATACAAATTGTTATGTCCATGATATACGATTTTAAGCATTTACTTTATATGGCTAATATTACGCAAACCCAATGGAACCAAAGTCATTGACAATGAAGTTCCTCAGACAAATTTGAAAAATTTTAACTATTGCATTTCCTAACATATACCAATTTAAGTACATATACAAATAATTGAAAACTACTACTTGCCTCATCTTCAAATCTAAAAAAATTCAAATGCGCCAAAATAAGATTTTAAAAAATGGACTCCTGGTATATTAAAAATTCAAACCCGCATAAAAGATCCAAATAACCTATGCGAAACATGCTAAAATGTATTCACAGAAGCTTGAACCTATCGAACCAAGGTCGCCCGCCAGCCCGAATCATCCAAAAACATTTTTGTTATATTCAACTAAAAATATATTTTTTATCTTAGTTGAAAATTAGACATATAACCTGCACATGACAATAGCTAAATCATTAAATATACATTGAAAGTCCAACATTTTTCTCAAACAATAAAAACCACATAAACGGTATTCAACTCACCAATTTGTTAACGCAACTAACTTTAATAAAAAAAGTGGAATTGTTATACTTTTATCGTTGCCAAAACGTAGCTTGACCATATTGCCACAATAAATTAGGACTAATATTAAGACAAAAAATCGGGGACCTAAAGGGTAAAGGTTAGGTTAGGCCGGTAGCCGTGTCACAACGGCCCACTTGGGTCCATTGATTGGTCCCTTTGTGTTACCTGCTGTCAGAAGAGAGAGAGAGAGAGATAGAAGATTTAGGCAGGATATAGAAAAAGAAATGATGAAGAGATGAGAAAGACAGAGAGGGAAAGAAAAAAATCGCGGGTAAGAGAATACGGATAAAGTCCGAGAAAAATGCAGAGAAGAATCTGCTAAATGAAGTCAGTCGACTAAAGTGCGCGCTCATCCCTCTGGATAAGTCACGATGTCCGGTTGTGGGCCGGTAAACGACCCATTGTACCTCAAGAAGGAACTAATCCTACCTGGACCCGTTGACGATATATCAGATAGGCTCCCATAGTACCGCTGACTGAGATATCTCAGCCGTATACGCAGCGCGGGGCATTGACAGGGGAGATGTTCTATCGTCTCCTCTTCCTGACAACTTCTGCAAAAGTCGTTAAATGAGAGACCCATTCTCCCAGCATGGATCCCAAATAGACAGTGACCGCAGCCACCAAGTCACGCAATCGAATACTCGGTAAGTGCAGTAGTTCAGCCGCCCTGCCCCGATCCAAACATTTCGACTCGTTAGACCACCTGGTCTGAGACAGTTCGTAGAGAGCAGCGTCGATTAGTTTTCCGCAAGCACCCACATCAAGCATTGTCCCCTTCTTCGTCGGCAACGAGGTTGCCTAAAACGGTCCCATGTCCCCTCATCCACTTTAGGGTGACTGTCGAAACCGTAAGGGTATAAGTGATGTCAAAAAAAAATTATTTTATAACAGTTTTGTGACTTTAAAAAAATATTGCTCAAGGAGCCCTTGGCAGGAAGGCCAGCTAGGTGCTTGAATTAGATCGAAGTATATTAAGCTGGATAACTGCGTTAGTGACAAGTCGTTGAAGTTTCAAGATGAGGGATTTAATCCCTAGACAAATACTAGCAGTTAGTCCGTGATGAGCAAGAAAGGCGAAAGTTACCATTTAACAGTCTGAAATGACTAAAGACAACCCTCAATTAGGGTTTGGTTGCCGTAAATGATGATTAGGGATGGAAGTGACTTATTAATGAAGCGGGCTGCTTGGATATCCCCCATACATTATACTTCATGAAATAAAACTCATTTGAAGAATTTTATTTTTTCCGTCGGAAAACAAAACCCATTTGAGTTTTGAGGCATTATTTAAACTCCCTAAATGTAGATCGGGAACAGAAAAGAGAACAAATTAATAAGTTTGAAAACCAAAAAGCTTTTTATGAATAGATAATTTTTCTCTAAGGCCTTTACGTTTGTGAATTCTAGGAGGAAAAAAACATTATCCGCACTTATTTGAATTAGCTAAAAGTATCCAGGGTGTTCCTGCAACTCAGGTAAGCGTGTTCTAACATAAATTATTTTGTAGTTATCTATAGATGATATTCCATTGTGGAAAGACCAATCAGTAAATATTAACATTTTGCCAGAAATAATGAGAGCAATTGGTTTGGTTACGTTTTCATTACCAATCGTCCGATAGAAAAACAAAGTACAATTATTTATTTTTTTTTAAGGAATAAAATATGAATATTTTATTTGTTAGAAGCTGTTTTAAGTACGAAATAATTTAATATAAAGCAATGCTTTTCTCTTTAAGATTAATAAAGTTAAACATACGAAGAAAAGTAGAATATTAAACATTTTAAAACAAATAATAATACTCAGGAGGTAACATAAACATGAAAAAATAACCTAAAATAAATAGCATTTTTTATTGTTTGGTAGTGTAAATGTTCTTTTGCAGTTATTTTTACAATACCATAAATATAAAATGCATAGGCCGTAAATTACTATTGTTGTAAATAAAATAAATTATATAAAAAAATTTTTTTCAAGATTAACATACAAATCAAAAATATGTTTGTTTTTAGTCAATTAAATTAAGATGAAAATTTCTTGAGGGTAGTTTAATTTTTGCTGGGGTTGGCTTAGCCCTTCCCAGATGCTGCTTAATTGTATTATATTTACAACAATAGTAACAACAACTAATTTTACAATATCATTTTAAATTAAAGGTGTAAAAAGGTCTTAGAACTAGGAGAATATTTTTTAATATAAATATGGATTTATGCAGAGAGCAATTATTGTGTATTTTGTTTTTGCTTTTAAATGGGCCATTTTAGTTGAAAGACAAAGAAAAGAAAAACTGTAATACACTTTTAAATTTGTATATAAATGCGGTCTTTTGTTTAACTTCTTTTTAATAAAACTGTATTTTTTTTTTTGCTTTACCAAAAACCACCCGAGGAATGACCACCAGGTGGTATACGAGTTTTGGTAGGAGCGGCAGATGCAGTACCATTGGTAGAGTTGGTTTTGGTATCTGATTTTTCAGCTTTGGTGGCAGTAGTAGTTGTTTCTTCTTTTTTGTGATTAACTTCTTCACGTAGTTTCTCGACAGCTACGTTGGCGTCAGTTGAGCCCATACAAGCATTTAAATTGGAAGAATTTTGTTGGTTGTATTTGGGTCGTGGTGCATTAACACTAACTGTGTTTTCTCCAAATATATTTGAATGACCACCGCCTGGTGGTTTTAAGACACGACTGGAAGGACGGGCACTGTTGGTCAAGCCAATTTTCAATTCGGTAGAAGTCATTGTTCTTTTCTAAAAAACAATAATTTTAAAAACAACTTCATTAGATCGGTGAAAATTTTTTAAAACAAAAAATATAAATTTTAGTATTTTTAACACACCCTATTCTTTGTGTTAACTTTGAACAAATGATTTCACAGTTTTATTTTTGTATTTTCTTTTTTTTAGTATAATATGCGCAAAAACGACAAAAGCACATCACAATCAAATAATAGATGAAATTACAACGGAACAAAACCATCGACGTATAAATTTGTATGTCTGTACATGGGTCTGTTTTTATGTGTATATGTATGTCAGTCGGTTTGTCTATATGCACGGATGTATGCAAGCAGTCATTCGTCTGTATGTACATTATATTGTAAAAGAAAATACAACATTAACAATAACAACAGAATGAGCTGAGGCATGGCCAGAACTTTCACAAACTTTTAATTTTATTATTTTTTAATTTTCTCTTGTCTTTCTCTCGTTTTTCTGTTTTGTTTTTGCAATATTTTTGTTATTAGATGAGGCTATTTAAGAAATTATTAAAAATAATTTTAGGCGAACACGATTTAACTGCATCATAGAAATTAATGTGCTGTTTCTATATTACAGGCGATCAACTCGTCTGAAAAATTTATATGGAAATAACTCAAAAAACTGAGTGCTTTTCATATAAATTTTTCAGACGAGTTGATCGCCTGTAATACAGAAACAGCACATAAAGGTAGAACTGAAGGAATTTCTTCGTCTTGTTATAACATTAAATAAAACTTGACTAGAAAACTATTTATTAACATTATAAAAAATGTTTTTGATATTTGGTATACAAATATTATGTTGCCTTGGTGTGTCTACTTCACACATGGGAAGCAACAAAAAAATAATACTCAAACTCATACTTAAGTGCTTAAGTCTGTATTACAGGCGATCAACTCGTCTGAAAAATTTATATGAAAAGCACTCAGTTTTTTGAGTTACTTCCATATAAATTTTTCAGACGAGTTGATCGCCTGTAATATAGAAACAGCACATTAATTTTCATTTCCAGTAAATTTTACTGAATACTGATATAAAAAAAAAAAAGTAAATTTTATTGGCCATGAAATTTCAATATCAGTTATCAGTAAAAATTTACTGGTTACTGCAATTACTGAATGCAGTTAAATTATAACATGATGCGCTCGTGTATGATTAATTTAACAATACACTATTTTAATTTTAGATTGAAAAATTCTAATGAAAATGAAGCATTTCTAGAGTTAATGTGTTGTTTCTGTATTACAAGCGAGCGACTCGTTTTGAAAATTTTTATGAAAAGCACTAAATTTTTTGGGCGATTCCTATACATATTTTCTAGACGAGTCGCTTGCTTCCAATACATAAACTACACATAAGTTTTTGTTAAAATGAAATGTCCTAAAAAGATTAAAAAGAATTTCTAAAGATGTTGACAATTTGCTACTCCTTTGTTCCAAGGTAACGAGTCTAATGTGCAGTTTCTGTATTATAGACGATTAACTCATCTAAAAAGTTTTTATGAAAAGCACTCAGTTTTTTAAGTTATTTCAATTTACAGGCGATCAAACCGTCTAAAAAATATGTATGAAAATCACTCATCGCCTGTAATATAGAAACAGCATATAATAATAAAATCGTACATAATTTAAAGAAGTGAAGTCAACTAGATTATTTCATAAGATTATTATTAAATAACTCAGTTTAGTATGCACAAGTACAGGATGTATTCATAGAGATTTGCCAACAATATTTTGCAATTCCTTATGCTTGGCAAGAAACAAAAGAGTCGAATTCTATATTTTTCTATTTTTTATTTATTAACTTCTTTTACTGACCAGTTATGTTTCTGAATTTTTACTGATCTATAGCTTAATTTTTGATTAACTTGGCAAATTTTTGGGGTTTCGTCACAGTGTTTGTGTTCAAAACAAGTTTTGCTAAGGGTTGTTGTCTGGTAGCAAATAGGCTTATGAAAACCCATTTAGGCTCAACTCGGAATAATACACTTTAATAAAAATTTTAACTAATTAGATACATACATTATGAAAACGATTTAGTCTCCAAAACGATTTGAAAATGATAAAAGGTATAATAATACTATTTTTTAGAATCGTTTTATCATATCATTTTTAAATTTTATTTTTTTTTTTTTCAAAGAGAAAACTAACATTTTGCTATATGATGATAAAGTATAAAATCAGCTTGAAATTGCTTTCAAAGCAACATGGTTTCATAAAGTCTTTTCAGCTTAAAAATATCGTTGGGATCTAGTCCAAGTATTCACAAGAAGTGGTAAGAATGATGTTGAAAATCAATGGAAAAATTTAGTTACTGAACTGAATAACCCCCATACACACTTTAGCTGTTTGCAAAAAGGTGCAATTTAAGAAAATGATTCTATTTAAAATGAGTATATATTTCATAGCAACCCTTTCCGCAAAAATAAAACTGTTTACCAGTGGGTCTTTTGTTAGAAATGTGTGCCGTCTATGCATTTTTCAAAAAAAATTTCGAGATTGTCTCAAATTTTATTTTAATAAATTTCTAATACAATAACAATCTTTTTATTGATTTTGAAATCGTGACACGATACCATAATATACTTTCATCATTACCTATAGATCTTTGGATGTCATATTCTGTACAGCTGCTAATCGTAATACTAGTGGAATTAATGTATTATTTTAACGGTATCCATTTTTATATAATACAATTATAAGGTCTTCTGTATTTAATCTAAAACTTTAAATAAATTTACGAAAAGGTATTTAGTACGGATTGTATTTTTTTTATTTTTTTATTTTATGCTCCTCGACCAATAAAATGAACGGCGCTGCCGGTACATATATTTAATATTTTATATAGGTATAGACTGACAAAATTTGTTTACTTTTGTTACTTAATACGTTTAAAAAATTATGTTTTGGAATGAAAGAAAAATGGAATATGAAACAGATCAAAATGTATCACACCATATCTTTTTAAAATATTTTTTAACAATCATTTTTCGTCACATACCTGAATATATGTTATAACGCCTAAAAGTATGCCTGGATTTAGTTTATAAAAAATGTAACTTTTTCTTTTACTTCGTTTAAAATACAATCGTTTATTAAATATTATTTAATTTAATGGTCCCTGATTCCCTAAAAATTGTTTTTGATAACTGATACGTATTTTGTGAAGGATCAAGCACGATTTACGTATTAAAATTTAAACCTTCCTTAGGATATAGGTATTTATTATTAAGAAATTGCAAAGGGGAATTAGGTCGATAAAAGCAACACACACTGAACTTTTAGAAAAAAAAAACCGCCATAAAAATTCTATAAATTAAGTTTTTAATAATTATTAGTGTAGAAACAGAATAAGTGCAAGTATGTACGTATTAACAAAAAACTGAAATATAGCTGAATAATTTATAGGTCCTTTTTCTTTTATATGGTGTGAGTGTAATAAACCATTTCGACGTTTTATTTAACAAAGAACATGCACAGAAATATAGATCTAAATTGGATGTATATAGATGAAGTACAAATTTTTAAAAATGCATTTTAGCAGTCTAAATATAACAAGAATATCCCCTCTGTTTTAATGACACAGCACGATTGCAAGAGCCCATCTAAAAATTAATACATGAATGTATATGTATGAGTGTTTTCTTCTTTGTTGGTACTTAGAATATTCAATATACCTACTGTATGAACAAAGTATTTTTTCTATTTTAAAATACAAACAGATTTAAACATACAGACATGCACTGTACATGGATATGATGGACATATTTGTGTTTATGAGGAAGCACCAGAAAATATGTGACGTCAGCTTTATAGAATGACTGACTCAAAGTCTAGCGCTAAAACATTATAATTTTAATTTTTGTTGAAATAATGTCTTGCAAACCAAAAAGGTATAGGTGATTTTCTTTTAAATTTGGTATAATCTTGTTCTCATCAAGCATTACTCAAATGTTTTTATCCAAACAGACATTCACACATAAGAATATATGTACATATGTATGTACGTGCAATAAGAAGATATTACTAAATTAGTTGTCTATTTGAAAATAACAAGTTTTTTTAATTATTTAAAATTAACTAAAATTTAAGGCGTAAGTAGCCGTTAAACAGAAAAATAAAAGCAGTTTAAACTGGTTTCAACCTGCATGATTATGTTTTAGCAAGCGGATGAAAGTGAAATTTTTGTTGGTCAATGCGAAAAATAACTTGACTTTCTACCCACTTTTATTGATTTTGTACATATTCGAAGCAAATATTTGTTTTGAAAAACAATATAATAAAGAACATTACTTACGTTTTTATCAAGTATAAAATCCTTTTAGGTTTTTTTTTACTTTTCCTTTTCTTCTTCTAGTCTACACGATTCACAACACCTTTTGTTCGTAAAAACCGCCAAACGATTAAACAAACTGAGAAGTTTATTTTTTAAAATTCTTGCAGTTTCTGTTTTAGAAAAAGTGATGGCCACATAGCGCTTTTTTCGATTATAGTAGCTTTATTAATTAACTTTTATCATTAGAGATGTGTAATAAAGTAAACTTTTACATGCAAACTTTTTATTAAAATGTTGTAATGTTAAGCATGCGGGTTTCGTGATAATTTAAGCACCTATAAATCAGTGTTTTATATTAAAAAATATAAACGAAACTAGTAAAATTTCCTTTCAAAAAATATACCAGCGCTTTTAAAAAGGTACTTTCCAAATCAGCTCTGTATCTCTGTAATAGGAGGTGTTCGTTGTTAAACAAAATGTGTCTGGTAAATTCAAATTAATAACTCAACCAAGATGATTTTTATAACAATTTCTTAGAAGCAGTTGAGCGGAAAATAACATAATAGTCCAAAACTGAAACCGATTTTTAAATCTTTAAATTCCCATTAAGAAAGTTCCTAAAGTTTTCAGAAAAAATGTAAGTTTGAGCTGTCAGTTGTTTAAGTGGAAATGCGTTGGGAAATAATTTTTTGAAATTTGGAAATAAGCCTGAATTGTTCGCCATTGCCATTGTTTCCTAACGGTAGGAAGGTTGGCTTAGGGTTTTCTTTTTTCAAGAGTTTTGTGGTCTTAGTAACGCATTGGCATCTTTAGCCATATGCATTCTTAATCATTTTTAACAGTATATTAGCAGAAACATATATTTTATTTCGCTTTTACAAAAACCTGAACTTAGCTTTAAATCGAAAAATATCTCATACCCTGAAAACCCCATAATATATATGACCAAAAAATCAAGATTCTATGACAATATCGATATTAAAATAAAAACGAAATCTCACAAAAAGAACAACACGTAGATATCGTCAAAACATAAAATATAATAAAACATATACTTCAGTATTCATAAAAAAAATATCTTTAAAATTTAATTAATTTTCAAAATAAAATCTTTTTTTCGTGTTATTTTCTATTATCCCGATTAATTATCTAGATTACCGATATAGATTATTGAGAGTCAAAGCAGTCTCGATGGCCATTTCGTTACCGCTTACTGAACTCTTCAGAAAACTTCTGACGAACATCAAATCAAAGTTTAATCAAAAAGAACAATAACCAACAGTTATTCTATTTTTCTTTCTCCACTATATACGGCTGACTTTTTTTCGGCTCTTTTATACAGTTGAAAACTTTAAAATTTGTTTTATGCCAAATTTTCCATACAAATTTGTCCGAAAACAAATTTCAAATCTATTTTAATATTTTATGAATACGGCAGATATTTTATATATTTGTGTTAACTATTAGTGAGTCAAACTTAGATGGCGCGAGAGTACATTTAAACTAGTATTAAATTACTTCACTAGAAACTTTTATATATGCTTAGTGCTTTTAGACAGCTTAACTCTAGATAATTATAAAAAAATAAGTTAATTCGCGGTAACTCTAAGGGGAAGTGTTTGGAAATAAAATTTTAATCATCAGTTTGAATCAGATTTTTTTTGTAGTTGTTATATTTAATTATTTATTTTAACGTTTTGTATGTGTTGTTCTTACCTTCCCCGTAGATTCCCAACAGACTACTACATTAAAATTTTGAACATAAAATGATTAATGACTTCACTTGTAAGGGACATGATGCTGTCATTTACTTGAGGGTTACACGATCAAGTTTTGCTTCAAGTTCTAATACATACTTTTAACAATTGAAACAAACTTGCTTTCAATTTTTCTTTTAAAATGAGTGTTTCAAGTTACGTTCAAGAAAACAGCTGTTTATAATTCTCTTAAACTATTCTTCGTTTTTTACCATGTTTCCACGGCTACTTAAAACACTTGTTTTGCTCTCTATTCATGTTTTAGAGACCAAACTACTGCCAAATAACATGTTTCGCCATTCAAAATATTGAGAGCAAAACAACTCAATTTATCTTGTTTTATTTTTAAATACCTCACGAAACACGAAAAAACTACTATCATCTCTAATATTTATCGACCGTTCATCCACACTAGTTGTCAAAAACAAAAATATAAACAAACAAAAGTATAAATTTTTATTGTGCCAATCTGCTCCCATTTACTTGCACGTTTTCTGATCTCTTAAAATGAAAAGTATTATAATATAATAACCTTTAGTATTCTTACATACCTTTTTTTTTCATTTTAAGCTAAAAACAATCGTATACGCGCGCAATTTGTTATTATGTACATAAATAAATATGTATGCATGTATGATTCTAAACAGTGCCGTCAAATCGAAACAGGAATGTGTCGTATAAACAGCATTATTCGCAATCTTGTTTAAGAGAGCGAAACAAGTGTTTCAAGTAGCCGTGGAAACATGGTATTTGTCTCTACAAATATTATGCCACCATAAGTTTTTACCATCTTCAAATCAATTTGCTTTTAAGTTGCGTGCAGCCTACGTCACAGCTGTAATTTTAAATGAATTTTAACAAGCAGTATGTGTGAAAAACTTGAAAGGAAAACCTTATTGTGTGGCTTCACGGTTAATAAAAATTGCAAATAGTCTAGTTTTGAAACTATAAGAAATTTACTAAGCAATCACTAAAATTCTTTGGAAAGAAAAAATCTAATAGCATGTTAACACGGCAATGTGAAGCACTTGCTTCGCTCTCTGAATCATGAATGCGAAGCATGCCGTTTCCACGACACATACTACATGCTTCACATTGACTTCTGTTCTAAAATTTTGTTTATCGTTTAAATTTTAGTGTTTGTAATTAATAAAATTTTAAATTATAATATAATTATTTGTTTTTATATTAACACATATTTACACAGCACTATTAATATTGGTTTACTTTTTTTGTTTACATTTATATACAGCTAGTTCAGATAAAGTTGCGATAAAAATTAGGGAAGACAGAAATTTTTCATGCTTCGCAAGTAGATTCAGGTTGAATCGTCTCATAACAAAATGCTTCGCTCTTAAGATTTTATATGGCGAAGCACGTTGATTCGGTCGTGATTGAGCTGTGAATCATGAAAAGAGAGCGAAGCAAGAATATTGGGCTCCGTGTAAACATAGTATAAGTTGAAGATTGGTTAAACATATTTCATTATAATTTGAAACTTTATACAAAGTTTTTTTAAGTAAAAATTTCCTTAGCACAGTCGTTTTAAAGGTTTTTTTATATTTAATTAAGTAGTTTGAATTCAAATCTTCTGCCATCTATTTATATGTGTCTTTGTGCAGAATTTCAAAGCAAGTCTTCAACGTTTAACTGCAACGTAATATCCAAGGCGAATAAATTATAAGGTTCTAGGGATGGCGAGTTCGTTAATTTTCGTCGGAACCATGATTGCCAAACTACATATAAGAAATAGTACATAGATTTTTTATATATGAAGTTTGACAGTTAGGCTACCGGTGAAAATCAATGAATTCGCCATCGCAACCACCTTGGTAATATCTGGCATGCGTTATTTTCCGCAAGATTTGTTTTAAAATCGCTGACTTATCATCACTTTTGATTGATAAAAGAAATTTATTTTTCATATGAAATTCTGCTAAAGTAGTGAAAAAATAGCAAAAATTAATAAAGTTAAAGACTGTTTTACAAGAAATAATAAATAATGAATTTGTTGAAAAAATATAAATGTAAAAGTACTGTGGGTATTATTTACCTATGGAAGAATAAATTAAATATTTAGTACTAATAAAATGGTAGACTAGTGTATATGTTTGTGCTGTGATTTTTTATGTGCAAATGGAAAATAAAAAAACTAAGAAATCAGTGTTGAAAAAAAGTTAATTTGCACAGAAGTGCAACCTAAGCATTTTATAGAGTACAGAAAATATAGTAACATAAATATTGAAAAACCAACGAAATTCAATTAATGCTGTCTGCGTTCTTTCGTTGTGAAGATATTTATAGCCTTTTTCTGTTTTTTTTTTTTAACCCATTCCACTATTCAGTGGTTCTTTTTGTTACCGTTAAGTGTCTTTTATTATTATGTATTTTTGTTAATTTCTTTCTGGAATACAAATCCTAAAGGGTAAGCAATTATCTAGTCTCATGCATTTGCATGTCAATGTGTAATTAGTTAATTTTAAGTGCATTATCCTAAAACTAATGTAACTTCTATTTTCATTTTATTTTATACCATCATTCGTGAGACAGTCAGATTGTAGGATTTTTTTTTCGAAATAATCTTTGATTTTTTGTTATGTTATTATTGTTCATTATTATCTTGTTTTCTCATTGTTTTCTTTTTCATATTGGTTCCTAATGTTTCTGTCATTCTTTGTTTACTATTTATAGTAGATTTTTTCTACAATTTGTTTTTGGTCTATTTTGTTTACATTTATTTGTTTGTATAAATGCAGAGCTGTAAATAATGATTTATTTTTTACAAACATAATCTCCATAGCTGTTAGTTAAGTATTGTTAATGATTATTAATTAGATAATTTTTTTTAAGTTGACGAAATTGATTAGAGTGCCAGGATTTCCTGTTACTCATGAAATATCTGATTACAAGTGCAAATAATAATAAAATAATTAAAATTTCTAGATATTACTTGAGGTTCGATCACTTTTAAAGATTACTTTTGATTTTTTACTATTTTTAAAGTGTATTACTTTACTGTTAATTTTTATTGATCACAATCTGAATAAGAAATGTATTTAATTCAGCGCATTCACTAGAACGAATATCCGAAAAAAATGTAGTTGGAGAAACTTTTACGATTTTTTTTTAAGATTTATGACAATTTGGGCAAACACGTAAGAAAACAATTCTCTGGTGTCTGTTCTTCGGTACTCGTGACAATCTCCTAAGAAGAGCTCACATTTATCCATGAACAATTCAAAAGTAAAAAATAAAAGGAATTGGAAACATAAACTCCTTTGGATACAAATTTACTTGTAGGGCCCGTACGATTGGTTATTCCTACCACAAAATTGTTGATTTAAATATAATAAAGAACTTTTACGTGTTTTTGCTATACTTTATTGGTAGAGAATACGAAATTAAAGTTTTATTAATCCTGGGAATTCAAAATCTTGCAAAGAAGTTTCTTACTCATTAATTGACAATTTGATACAATAATAAGAGAAATACCTAATTAATAATTATTTATTATTAGTTAAAGTATTTGTATTAGTGATAGGATTGGTCGGGCATAGGTTCATTTATTTTCTATTTCTAATTTTATTACGAAATAATAGCGATTTTTCGTCGTATAATAGATTATAAAATGAAAAATAAAACAAAAGAACTAATGAAGATGAAAATTTATTTTTTGGAATCTATTTTTATATGTTTTATTTATTTAATTCACAGTTTACAACTGATTGTTTTTGATTGTTCAGCATAGAATAGGAGAATTAGTACTTTCAGTAATATGTGTGGCGGAATCTTTTTTATCATGAGGCATTCATAAAATATAAATATTTTATGAATGCCTCATGACATTTTTATTATTTAAAGCTAAAAAATAAAATGAAATATTCAAAGCAAATTTATTTTATTAGGTAGTGTCGTCCGCCCAGCTGTTTTGTAGTTGGAAATGTCAAAAGTTGTTTGTATTTTCCTTTGTTTGTTTACGAATTTCAAAAAACACTAACAACAAGCGTTTGCGAAACAAAGCACCATTTGTATTGAGAGCAATTATCTTTTATTTCTCTTTGTGTTTTTGACGTTTCCAACGCACAAAACAACAATGAAAAGGCATGTTGTTTTTTTTAATGTTGTATTTGTTGTAGAGCCGCTACTACTTAGTAAAATGAATGTGCCTTGGATATATTGAAAAATTCAATATTTAACTGCAGAAATATTAAATTTGTGATACAGAGTTACTGCATTATGAAATTGAAAATTGACAATAAACTTTGAAAATAGACATGGAAATATAGACATGGAAGTCGATCAAGCATTTGTTTATTTATTTTTATATTTACTATATATATATATATATATATATATATATATATATATATATATATATATATATAAAATAAATTTTACGCTGATTTTTTTATGTATGTAGTTTGACATTTCCTGCAACGACGGCAATGAATAAATTCGCCACTGCCATCACCTGGTACATGATTTCGCCATCGTACGACCCATTTTTTTGCCTTGTATCAAGTTTGCCGAGGCATGTTCGGCCCATGTCCTTCGAGACAGCAAGCAAAACACTACGCCTACCTCTAATATCTTCATATCATTTGGAACAATAAAGTAACTCCACCAAAGAAAATAATAATATATGGGACGATAGAGAATTAAAAAAATAAGAAAAAAACATCAAGTGAAAAAATTGGCGCAAGCCCATATTTTTCGTGTTACGGGGCTCTGAAATTTTCAAATTTTTTTAAATATCAATACGGGTATCATTTTAAAGCTTTTGAAGAGTTTTAATGAAATATTAAAATGTTTGTTTTTGATAAAATATTTATATTTTACTTTTAATATCAATTATAAACATTTTAAAAAACTGTTCAGCACTTAAAACACTTTCAGCTTCATAACCGATATGTAGTATGTATATTAACAATATCCTTAAAGTACAAATTATTAAGAAAGTCTGTGTTTATTTACTTATATATTCTTTTTTAGAAAAAATTTTCAACAATTCTAATAAAATGTTTTTGGTTGAGGAAACAATATACATATGATCTAAGAGTTTGATAATTTGTCTTAAATTTGTTCATGGTTTTAAGAATAAACAACAAAAATTCTAAATAAATTTTATTTATAGTAGATAAACTTTCTTGAATAATACTTAGTTTTCTATATTGGAGATTTTTTCTTCGAACTGTGTACAAACAAATAAGTGTTGCAAAATTCACCATTGCTCCAATGTTTTTCTTGCAACAGACTCAAAATACAACCATCTAAATTGAAAATCAAACAAAAAGTGCCATATAACAAAAAAAAGGGTCAAAAAAGAGTATAATACAGAAGTGGAAGATTTAGTTCTTTTTAAAAAGGGGGCACTAAAAGGGCATTCGAAAAAATATCAATTCGGTACTTTAGTAGCAACAACGGTCACACTGCATGAGACCAGCGATATATTTTTTTTATTTTTCTTTGCCTTAATTTTATGAAATAGTCGACCGATCCGAGTAGGTATCGATACTTTTTTTTCGATATTGAGTACGTATCGATATTTTTCGATCGATACTGTATCGAGTAAAAATATCGATACACTAGTGGTATCGTTCTATCCCTATAACCGTCTGTCTACAACTGTTTAACATTTTTGACATATATGTATATACCTCAAATTACATCAACTATAGAGGCACCCTTTAATTTATAATTTTGAATATTAATACTTGTTATTGTCACGATCATAGTAGTTGCCCACATAGGTCAATTTACGTCACCTACTTTGTGCTATTAGGAGCTACACGTAAAAACATGTACTGTGAGCGCCAAAAATAAACTGCACAAAACATTTGTTTTAATTTAGTTTTAATGTAGTTTTAATTTCAGTATTTTAACATGTGACAACATTTAACATTTTAAATATTTTTTAATCAGTATTTAGTACTCTAAAACAAAAATAAAAAAATTTTGACACCAATAAAAGTTGTGAAACAAAAACAAAATCTGTTTAATATTTTACGCGTCAAAAAAAGTGTACAACTTACTTACAATGTAGTGTTTTAACCAGGGTTTTATTTGCTTGCTTAAAAACAGCAACAGCACTAAAATCTTTGCTTTGCTTACACGTTTTTCAGCAAATACGAAAACTAAATGTCTCAGCAAAATTTTTCATTATAAACGAAGCAACAGCAAAAAGCAAATGCAAAAAAAGAAAGAAATGCATTTGCTTTAGCTGACTATGTGTTTCTTTCTGCAGCTAAGCATTTATTTTAAACACGTTTGCTGTTGCTTTAAAAAAAACAAAAAAAAAAACACCATTTAATGGTGTAGTAAAAACAAAGTTTGTATTTGCATTGTATGTAATTATTGTATGTGATTTCTTAAGTATTGTAAGTAATAAATACATAAATACGTTTCCAAGGTTAAAAGGGATGAAAAGTAGGGAGTTACAGCAAGTAACAGCAAGCCACAACTTCATAGTAAAGAGTTAATCAATAGCAAGAATAAAAAACCACTGATTGCTTAAGCAACAGCAATCGTTTTTAAAGTAAATGCTTTGCTGATTGCTTTGCTGCAGAAAGAAACACATAGTCAGCTAAAGCAAATGCATTTCTTTTTTTTTTTGTATTTGCTTTTGCTGCACATTTTTCCACAGCAACAGTTTAGCAACTACATTATGCAAGCATTTTTAATCACTGGTTTTAACGATGTCGTACTGTAAAAAATATCGTTATATTTCGTTTTTTATTTTATTTTTGCATTTTGCATATGTTTTATTTTAATTTAAGTGGGTTAACAAACCTCCACTGATGTTAGAAAACTTGTGTTAAAACTTCGAAACGAAGGTAAAACTTTATGTGAAATTGGCTCTATTATCAACAGAAGCCACAACACGGTGAAGAAAATAGTTAATAAGTACAAAAAATTTGGCAAAATAGAAAATCTTCTAGATGCCGGCCGAACAAAAATGTTAAATTACGCTGAAATAAGGTCTATAGTGTATGATGTAAAGAATCCATTTAAAAGTGCTGTTAAAATATGACTAAAAGTTTCATCTATATCAGATACTAGCGTAAGCGCCAGCACAATACGACGAGCACTTCATAGAAATGGGCTACAAGGTCATTTCCCAAAAAAAAAACGCTCATTTGACAAAAAAAAACTCTTGATATCGCAAAAATACACGACTTAAAAAGGTTTCTTTCTTTTGGAAAAATGTCCTGTTTTGCAATAAAAGTATTTTTAAGATGTTTGGTCAGATAAAACCCCTCAAAGTATAGAGAACCAAGCGGGAGTTGAGAGTTTGGTTGTTATTGAAAGCATTGTACAATAAATAAAATGGAGTATATAAATATAAAAAAAAACAAAACAATTTGCTAACCAGTGTGGAAAAGTTGAAAATACAGGGTTCTTGAATCTTTCAACAAGACAACGATCACAAACACACTGCAAGAATAATGAAAGATTGGCTAATTTATCACACTTCTGAAAACCTAGATCATTCTCCCCAATTACCGGACTTAAACCCAATCGAGCATTTGTGGAAGCATCAAGACTGCTAAATCTGAAAATACTAACAAGGATATGCTAAAATCCGTTATAACGGAAGAAGTATTAGCAAAGGGAAAAGCAACTAAATACTAAATTGCTACAACTTTTTTAAAAAAATGCGTAAAATATGAAGTAGATTTTGGATTTGACTTACAACTTTTGTTGTTGTAAAGTTTTTTTTTGGTAGTTTTTAGAATTAATAAGTGGATTATGGATGGACACCGAAAAAATCCAAAAAGTTATCGAAATCGGTTGCCATCCATAATCGACATATAAGAAAATATGTGAAGGCTGATTTAAAAAACATTAAATATTCAATTTAGTGGTATATTAAAAAAACTAAAATAAAACATATTTTCCATCAAATGCTTTTGTACGCTTTATTTTGACGCTCACAGTATGTTGTATGAGGACAACCTTTTATTTTTTTAAATTATCAGGCATGTTCTGAATTCCACACGAAATTTTCACTTCAAATTTTTCAAAGCATTGTTGCTATAAAATTATTTTTTTACAAAAACAATGCTTTGAAAAATTATAAGTGAAAATTTCGTGTGGAATTCAGAACATGCCTGTATATGAACTGTTTTTTAAATGGGACCGAACTGTAAGCATAACCTTTCGAATCAAGAACAAATTTTTAAAATCGCTTTTGAAATGACTGAGTTCTGTAGGCACAAACATAGAAAATATGTAAATGTTTGTAATGATAAATTTTAAAATTTTCACACACATAGAAAAAAAAGCAACATTTAGACGAATTCATAACCTTCTTTTTTTAAGTGTAGCATACTTAACATGACATTAAATTAAGAGTGCAATGTGTAACATGTTTAACACTTTTCGTGCGACATATTTTAAAAAGAACATACTTTTGATTCACACTCTCGAAATTTTTTTAGAAAAGAACACAAGTGTTGAACTTATGCAACATTTTTGTCAGAAAAGAAAAAAGCCATAAGATTATAATTATATACCCGTACTACCTATTTCTTTATTTTTAAAATCAATTCTACTTTGCCAACACCCGTGTTGTACTCATTTCTTAAGGGGCTTAAGAGGTTTTCTAGATCTGCTTGCCTTCTGTCTTTTCTAGTCCTATCCGACGAAAGGGCCCCAGTTTGTTAACATTGAAGGTGTATTTTTTAGATTTCCTTTGTTTAGAGGTATTCTTCAGGGCTCTGTTTAAGGTGTTTGCATCATATTTCGGTTTATCTATAGTAATCAAATGTTTATTTTTGAATAAAATTAAATATAGAAAAATCGCAACTTAAAGAATGGAAAGAAATCAAAATGATACAAACCAATCACAAAATCCCTCAACAACAACAACACATCACGGTAGTGAGCAACTCCAACAACAACAACAGCAGCATACCCACCATCATGAAATGAATGACGTTGAACTTGAGGTTCAGCAGCACCTTAACGAAGAAGTCGAAGCTGCCAATTATGAAACTGTTTACGTTATAGAAGTAATTATTAATTTAAAATGTAAATGTAAATGTAAATTCAATTTTATTTACTATACCTTTAAAAAACAAATAGGATGTGGGCTCAGATGTATCTGCCAGTCGAGCACATTTTGTGCCTCTTTCAGCCGAGTATACAACAGATGCAACAAATGCCAGTACATCGCAGGCAACAGTGACAACATCAACCGAAAATCAGTCACAACAGCTGAATCGTCACTATTATCCGCGTCATCATTATCATCATCACCACCACCATCATCAGCATCAGCATCAACCTTATCAGCGTCAATATACTTGCACCTCTTCGCCTTCGGCATTTGTAGCGGAATATGAGTCTGGTGTTAGTGATTATCAACGGCATCAGCGTCCGTATGGTGGACATCTTCACCATCATCAACAAATGGCTTTAACATATCGGCCACATTATCACAATATACAGCAGCATCAACAACAGCCGCAGTTTGCCCCCACGACAATTGCATCGTCTCTTCGGAACGACCTGGGTGTCACAAGGCCAAAGGTTGTCAACTCAGCTACAGTTGTATCAGCCAGAAATTTTTTTCCCAGGTGAGTATAACATGCCAGCGATTTATTTTTAAGATACTATTTATTATAGCTGCTCGCCCACCCCCATGTCTGACATTGGATGCGCAGTGTCAGTGTCGGGCACGCCAAACATGATGATTTATATGGATCACCAGAGTCATGTGCTTGATGTTTATACAAACGGAATCAGGTCAGAAATTGGAGTTACTAGATTTCAGATCAGGATGAAGTTTAGGCTACAGAACCATAAAGGAGGGCGGTGGGCTGGATGAGGTATCAGAGGATTTACAGAGAGGATATCCGGATCTGTACTGACAGTAAGGCCGCGATAAACTCCTATTTGGATGTCTATAAGATATCCAGATTGGTTCGTGAACGTCGGATATCTCTAGATGAGATGGCGCGACATTCCAACCTAAACCTATTTTTGGTGCCGGCACACTCGGGCTTACCCGGGTCTGGAACTCAGCTAAGGTACCGGGAGATAGATCTACTGGTGGGAGTTCCGTTAAAGTGCTGTAGGGCTTTGTTTCAGCGGGAATTTTATAAAGCCACGCAGACCAGATGATCTAACGAGTTCACCTGCATAACTTCGAGAACATTTTTTCGTCAGTACGATAGTAGGAGATCTGAAAATCTGCTGAGGTTTCCTCGAGGACAGCTGGGCATATTGGTGGCTGTACTGACAGGTCACTGTATCTTCGGTACACTTGCTAGGATACTAAAGGAGGGAACGGTGGAGCGTCTGCTCTGCCATTGTATAGCTCTTTCTGGGGTCGGAGATTGCATAGTCTTGCAGATATATTGGTCTGTATTGTTGCTAGGACAAACTCGTTTATCCGGTCTTCGGGGTAGTTCAGGGATGAATCTTGTGGTAATATGGAGACCTTAATTTCCTGTGTACAACCCTTTTTCAGGCAACACAAAGAGATCATTAAGTACCCAAGTCAGTCAGTGCAACCTAACCTACTTCAGCTGGTATAGGACAAAATCCAGGTTCACAGATCTGGATTTGTTTAGTGTGTCACAGCCGTATAATGCTGAACGCCACCTCATTTATGTGCTCAACTCGTATTAACAAGTACTAAATGAAATAAACTCAAGCATCTTCAGCTTTTTATCCAGCGTCTTTTGGAATAATCTATTTCCTTTACTGTACAAATAACAATCCATCAGCAATTAGTATTCGATCTACTATTATTATTTTTTTATTTAATATCAATACAAAGGTAAGTTATAGAGATGCTACTTTTAGCAGCAACGAAAGAACATGGCTTCAGGGAAACCTATAGTACAAGAACGGCTTAGAAAAAATCGCTAATAGCTTACATTAGCTGAGAACGAACTATTCCTGCTGCCTTTGACTTTTCTAAAAAATTTGATATGTTTTATCATTCTGTGCTTATTAAGGAAATCGAAACTCCACCCTTCCCAACAAAAAAATAAAGTTGGATTTTTAAATATCTCTTCGCTAAACAAGTGTTTTTTTATTTTAGGGTTCAAAAATCAGAATATCGCAAGATTAAAAAGGGTTAGTCGTAAAGAAGACTATTGTCATCCACTATCATTTGATCACGCTTTCAGCAGAAACGAAGACCACAGTTTCAGTTCTTGATGTCATGTCATCTTTTAATCCGACAGGACTCACTATGCCGCTCTTATTCGGCATAATAAAGCCCTGAGCGAACATCACTCTGCTATTTCGGAACAAGTCTGCCATTACCCAGACAAACTATCGAATTTAGCACTATTGAAAGCTAACAACTAATACCGTGAGCGAATAGTTCCTGGATAACTAAACCTTTTTCCATCGTTTTTACAGAGCCCTTGTGACACTGCGTTTAGTTCATTGTGACAATATGTCAAGTCATTGACTTTTGGCTAAGACCGACTACGTTGCCTAATTTCTCTTAAGCTTCAGATGCCACCCATGACATTCTTTTAAATAATAATGAATATTTAACATTAAATATTTTACAGGGAAGAACATCCGACATCAACAGAGCTGTTACAAGAACCACAACAACAGCCGCAGTTACAGCAACAGCAACATACCACTCTTCTTCAGCGAGACCAAATTTCAAGACCGCTCGTTCGTTTAGCTGAACGTTCATTTAATGGCGTTTTATCGGAAGACATAAATCAAAGCCATCATTACCATCATCATCTTGCTCCACATCCGCATCCGCACACGCACCTTCAGCACCACCACCACCATCAATACAATAACGAGGATTATGCTAGTTTTTATATGGTTCCCTTAACACAGGCCACTCAATCCTGCAGTTGCAGCTCCACCAGTAATTCTCCACCTAGGTCGTGTGAATCGTGTACTTGTTCAATGGCCAACAGCACTTCAACCAGGGAACAGCTACAACAGACTGAAAGATCAATGACTGCAGAAATTCATCCCACCTCAAGCACAAATATTGTTTTTAATTCCCAAGACAATGAAAGGGGAAGATCTGATACAAGAATGCATTATGATGATGTGGCTTCTACGGCATATGCCTCCGCTAATAATGAAGACCCCAATCAAATACTCCACCGTGATGAAGATGAAGTGGCCTCAACTACCTCTAATTCTTTAAATACTTTACCTACTGAAGAGTTGGAGTCATGTAGAGGCTCACCATTTTCACTGGTTATGCCGGCTCCTCCAAATAATCATGATGAAGTGTCTTCAGCTTCTGAAGCTGAGCACGTACAATTTGCCCACACTCGAACAACAAACACAACCACTACGTCAGCGGCCGCTTTAAAAAAACAAAAGTCAACAACTACAACAAATGTTGTTGGATCATCGCCTACTTCAACCTCTTCTTCATCGCAGGTCGCTTCTAACCATAATGGAAACGGTGGTGGTAGTAGTGATGCCAGTACTGAGGTTGCTGCAGGTTCATCTTCTTCATCTAACCCAAGGAACATTTACGCTATAGATTTGGTTGAATCTACAACACCTAGCAATTCTTTTAGACGGCTCAGCGATGATCAACCGTCCACTTCACACCGTGTGCGCTTAAGAGATGCGGAACATAATGGACATTACTGGCAAAACTTTGACGAAGAAAGTTATGAGCAATCTTCAGTAGCTTGGAATTTACACAAATCATCAGCATCTGACCAACATTCACAGGCAAACCAAACTAATCAGCATAATGCGGAGGATAGTTCATCTTGTTCGCCTTCATTAAATCGTTTTCATTTACGTTACACTCGTACAGAGGATAGAAATAGGGAAGCCAATGAAGATGATGAACAAAGAAGATCTTCGAAAATTCAGCGTCTTAATTCAAATCATTCGGGAGAAGTTCATAACAATAATTTGTCATTAATGTCTCCGACGTCACAGCGAGATCATCAAACAACCATAAATACAAATGGTTCTTATGTTATAACATATGCTGGTCATCAGCCACCGCCTCCACCACCACCTTTGCTGCAACGTAGAAGACGTTTAGAGACCATAACATCATCTGATCAAGCTCAAAACTTCGTTCTCTCCGATCATTCTCAAGATCAACTACAAAGTACAAGTGAAATTAATGTACAGCCCTCTACCTCTAGGGGAAGAACCGGTGGGGGAGTTGTTTTGGCAAACGGCAAAACGAAATCTAACGAAACAAATATTAAGCCACCAGCTGTATTAACTGCACCAGATCTACAACTGGATTGGCTGTCCGATGCTACGACTACAACAACGGATGGTGAAGATGATGAAGTGGTCTTTGTACATTCCAGTCGTGAACCCATTCTCTCCATAGACCTAACAGCCGATGATGAATCACCTTTAGCTTTGGAAATGTCTTCAACAACCGAACCGCTCGCTTCTTCTACAACACATCATCACCATCATAATCAAAATCAAAATCCACTAACGCCAGCACAGGCCAACACAGAACATCAATTGCCAGGAACAACGAATTCTCATCAAAGTTCTTCACAAGTAGGTGAGGATTGGTATGGTGTAGAACCATTATTTATTCCACCTCCGATAGCCATTTCGCCCAACAATGATTCTTACAATATGGTTCAAGGTCAGACATCTTCTTTGGCGGCCAGCGAGCCACAAAGAGCACATCAATCTACTGCAGGTTATTCGGTGTTACCATTCCAATCAACAGAAGGTTCAATGTCAATGAATTCCCGACTTTGGCAAGATCCCTGTATAGACTGCTTTATACCAGAACAAAATAGTGATGCGGCAGAAAGAGCTGGTGGCAGTAGGCAGCCAAATTCCAATTTAGCTGTCAGTTCTACAGCAGATCAGCAGGCTTCTGGAAACTTGGCCATGGCACCACATTGTCATAGCACAACAACGAATACTGGTTTGGCACGTTTGCGTTCTGTGTGGCGTTCGTATTTAACCGAAATACCATCAACATCGGCTGCTGTACCAACACCCATGGTACCCGCATCTTTGCCCCCAATACCAAATTCACCACCACGACCGCCACCCATATTTATAGTAAATCCTTATGCTGTTACAGAACACAACACAACGCATTACGGTAATACGTCCAGTATGCCTCCAGTACCCTCGCTCGGTCTTGTGGGGGTTATTAATCCAAATCCGGATGTTCCACCCCCTACTCCCCTTTATTTACAGCCTTCGCTACAAAACGCTCAAAATCCCAGGCAAATGAATCCTCCCCCAACCCATTTGTCTATGTCGCCTGGCTCAACTACGCCACATGCAAATCAATATCATCCTCATCCTCACACTCATCCCATGTATCATCATTCACATGCTCACACCACCACACGTCCACACGAAAATCACATTATTACACATAATCATCATGGGCACACTCATGCTATACCGCACACCCACAGTCTACCACACACACACACCCATACATTCCGTACGGCTTCGGGTAGTCATGGACCACCACCACCCTATTTGGTGCATCAGAATTTATGGTTACGACAGCACAATGTCCAGGAAATACATAGACGTCATATGACACCAACTCCAATCGACTTGTCATCGAATCCTTTGAATTTAACCAGTAGTTTTCGTACAAGATATCAACAATTGCCGAATGTCTGTTCTTGTGTTCATGGCCGCAATGGCCCAGTCTCAAGTTTGGATCCTGTGAGTTTGTTTTTAAATATACAGGCATGTTCTGAATTCCACACGAAATTTTTCACTTTAAATTTTTCAAAGCATGTTGCTATAAAATTATTTTTTACAAAAACAATGCCTTGAAAAATACAAAATGGAAAATTTCGTGTGGAATTCAGAACATGCCTGATAATTTGCCATTAGAAGTTTTCAATTTATATCGCATATTTTTGTTTTTTTTTTGTTTTTGTAGACCTATTATCCTTATGATTCCCGTCCCCAACCGCAAAATCGCAGATGTCCAGTATTACGTCGACCTGCTGTACATCATCATATGATTCATCACTATTCGCCAGTGCATGTCGAAATTGATTTATCTACACCACGAATTGTTATTGGTTCGTCTATACGCCCACCAAGAGGAGCAACTTTGGTATAATTTCATGTCCTTTTTTCGTATAAAATGTTGTTTAAAAAATATTTCTCTTTTTTTTCTTCGATGTAGGAAATCATTGAACGCAACACATTGCCCCACAAATACCGACGAGTTAGACGTCCTAGTGAAACGGATGAAGATGCTGAGAAGTGTGCAATATGTTTATCGCTTTTTGAAATTGAGAATGATGTGAGGTAAGTTATATTTCAAATCGTATAGTTCTGTTTTTTAACCGACTTTAAAAAAAGAAGGAGGTTATCAATTCGTCTGAATGTTGAATTTTTAATGTTTGTGTCTGCAGAACTCAGTCAGTTCTTAACCGATTTTAAAATTTTTTGGTAATATGATAGATTATGCTTACAGATTGGTCCCGTTTTAAAAACAGTTCATAATCTTAAAAATTAAAGGGTGTCCCCATACAACATATATATTTTTAACGTGTATTATGAACTGTAAAGAGCACTTCTTTAAAATTAAAAATGACTGCATATTACTGCAGCTCTGAATAACAAAAAGTAATACAAAAAAATAAATCTGAAAATGAAAGAGTGTGCCATAATTGATGTAGATTTACTTAAATGGGTCTATCTTTTGAAACTTTAAAAACAAACGATTGAAAATTGGACAGAATGTCTACTGCTATGGCCGTTATTGTGACAAGTTTTAATATTGAAAATTAGAAATTAAAGGGTGCGCCAATAGTTCATTTAATTTGATGTATATGGCCATACTGTTGAACAGTTGTAGACAGACGCTTGAAATTTACAACAAGCCTGTATTGGTAAATCTACTTCAACAGTAAGTATATAATTTGAGTTTAGAAATTAAATGGTGCCCCTATAGTTACTGTAATTTGATGTATATTATCAAACTATTGAACAGTTGAACAAGTATAAAGTTTGGAGATATAAGAGTGACCCAATAGTTAATGTAATCTAATGTATGTGGCCATACTCTTGAACCATTGTAGGCAGACAGATAAAATCTGTTTTAAAGTCGGTTTTTTTTTTGCAAGAATTGTATTAAATAATAAAAATTCGGTTTTGCTTTCAAAGTATGCGAAAGAAGTATGTTCTGTTCGGCAGTTAATGTTATGTCGATTAGAATCTAAAGCTATGAGTCAAGTGTTTTCGAGTTTACATACTTTTATTACGGCATCCACAAATATTTGAAAGACACTAAAAACTTTGTGTTAAATCTTTTGCATTTCTTCTATAAAACTTCTGCTCATGCTGTATTAAGAAAAGAAAGAAGAGTTTTATATACTTTTATACTATATACTTTCTGGGGCCTATTTCACTAAGCTACAATTCTACAATATCGTTTGAATAAAA
The DNA here is from genome assembly GCA_916610165.2 of Gymnosoma rotundatum. Lineage (NCBI taxonomy): Eukaryota > Metazoa > Arthropoda > Insecta > Diptera > Tachinidae > Gymnosoma > Gymnosoma rotundatum. Next base: position 123,951,743 of record OU744336.1, on the reverse strand, counting down.
GTTTGACAAAGAAAAAAAAAATATTTTTTTTAGTAATAACCTAAAATACAAATTATACGAGGGCTGCTCTATATATTTCTGGCCTAATAGTGAAAACGCGAACATTTATAATCAAAAATGGTTTTATTGTTTTTCAAAGTATTCTCCAACATGATTTATACACTTTTGCATGCACTCAAACCAGTTGTCGAAGCACTTTTTCCACTCCGATTGAGACACCTCTAAAACATGGTTTTTGAACACTTCAACAGCTTCTTCTGGCGACGAAAATCGTTAACCACGCATTTTTTTCTTGATGTGAGGAAACAAGAAGAAGTCATTAGGTGCCAAGTCAGGGCTGTACGGCGGATGACCCATTAATTCGACGTTTTGGTCGGTCAAAAACGCTCTGGTTTGAGCCAATGTGTGAGAGCTCGCATTGTCATGGTGAACAATGATTCGTTTTCTCTTGTTGGTTTTTCGAATTTCTCCGATGACTTCAGGCAAACAAATTGAAGTGTACCACTCAGAAGTGACCGTCCTACGTTGCTCAAGCTGAACAGTCGCCCCATGACCAGTTTTGCCGCAGAAACAGGCGACCATTTGCTTCGAAGTGCTTCTTCCACGAACAACTTTCACGGTCGATTGTTGTTTCGTTTCGGGCTCATACGCATAGATCCATGATTCGTCACCTGTGACGATCTTATAAACGTCTTTTGAAGCACCGCAATCGTATTTTTGCAACATTTCTTTGCACCAATCGACACGAGCCTTTTTTTGAGCGACTTTCAAATTGTGCGGGATCCAACGAGAACAAACCTTTTTTACAGCCAGGTGTTCATGCAGTATCGAATGTATACTGGTGGAAAAAATGTCCAAGGATGTCTCTATCTCTTGGTATGTCGCATGTCGATCTTGCATTATGAGTTTACGGAAGGCATCAATGTTCTCTGGCACAACAGCCGTTTTTGGACGACCTTCACGGAATTCGTCTTTGAGCGAGCTTCGGCCACGATTAAATTCATTATACCAATTTTTCACAGTGCTATAGGATGGTGCTTCATCGCCATACAAAGATTTAAGTTCATCAATGCACTCTTGTCGTGATAATCCATGTCGAAAGTTGTGAAAAATGATGGCACGAAAATGTTCACGAGTTAATTCCATTTTTTTCTATATTAATTTTTTCAAGTCACTGTTAACAACACAAATAATGGTCGTACGTCAAAACGTTTTGAGTACGATTATGCTTAAAAATGACAAACTTTCCAATGGAAATGTCAGATTGCACTTGGCGGCACTCAGTGTTGCCAGGCCAGAAATATATATAGCAGCCCTCGTATTAAAACATTTAAAGTTAAACATAATGTATGTTAACGCATGAAAATCTCCTGTATTTTCTTTAAGAATTCAATATTAAAATTTTTATTATTGGAGAACAATTTGCAGTTCTTTCCAATGCTCTACCGACTGTTCTCCTTAATTTTATTGAAATATCCTTTTCAAATACGACAGTTAATTGTTTTACATATATCTGTTATTTTAACAGATACTAAATGTTGAAATGTTATTTAATATTTTTATAACTTACATTTTCATCTCTTTGTAGACGGTTGCCTTGCATGCATTTATTCCATACCGACTGTGTGGACCAATGGTTGGTTACCAACAAACACTGTCCTATTTGTCGTGTTGACATAGAGACCCATTTAAATAAAGACGCTATTATTGCAACATCTAGTAGTAACGCTGAAAGTGCTGCAAATACTAGTGGTTGGTGGCAACCAACGGCTGATTGTTAAACAGGTTTTGTGGTGTCTAATAAAAAAAAAAGTATAAAGTAATAAAAAATTTATTATATTAGTGTTCCTTAACAGAAATAAAATTATATTTCTATAAAAAGTAAAGAAAGAAAACAAAGTTATAAGCATAATGAATAATTATTATTTAACTTAAGTATTTATACGTAAATTTATATATTTAATACAATAAGTAACAAACACAATTTTTGTAGATTACAAATTTATTTTAAAAATTAAATTGCTAAAATATAATAAATAAAAATATCATATTTTTTTAAATTAAAGTTTTGAATAAGTCTCAAATGTTTTTTTTCGTAAAATTTTTAAGCAACTTGAAAAACATTTAATTTAAAATCCTGTGGAAATATTTGATTTTTCGTTATATTATATTATGTGTTAATATTTATTTATTGTTTGCTATTATTTTTTTTTTATTTTTTACTTAATTTTGAATAATATTTTTTTTATTTTTATATTTTGTTATATTTGGTGTTTTTCTTTTCTTTTGTTTTTTTTTTTTTGCTCTATAAATTTTGCATGTTCAATTTTTATTAAAATACTTTCTATTTTAAGTTTTCTGTGCCATATGTATATTATTTAATAGAAATTTAGTCTCTCTTTAACTTATCTAATGTATTTATCATTATTTTAAAGTCTTGCCATTTAAATTTTGAAAGTAAAAATGTCTGCGAAAAATAATTCTTAAATTTATTGAATTTATTATATTTTTTTTTGCTGTTATGCGGAAAAGTTATAGGACAATTTGCAACTAAAAAAAAATATTTGTATGAAATAAATTTTATTCTCGTTAAGGGTTCGGTGTCTAGGAGCTACTGCTGTATTCGGAATTTTTTTTAAAGAAACTGTTTTTTTATGCTGTTGTTAAGATTGAAACTTTGTTAGCAGGGATGGTAAAGTTGGTACATTTGATTTTGTATTACTCGAACCTGAAAAGTACCAGGGTATATCAGTGACTCATTTGGAACTATTCAATGTTGTGGATACTTTTTTATTCATATTTTTGTTGTGCTTAGTCCTCGTCCACACTTTGCAACTTTTGCGCAATTCCTGAGTTTGTTGGTGAAAGAGGAAAAACGAGTAGAAACGGAACACTGTTTTATGAAATGCTATTTCGTTTTCTCATTGGTCTAAGAAAACAATACCGAAATTGCAGAAACAAAATTTGAATACATGGGCGCGAATACAATTTTATGAGGGAATTTAAAAAAATCGCAGAAACAAAAATTGCATGTCTGGACGGGGTGTTTTAAAGATTTCATCTTCCAAAAGAATTATTTAAATATGTACTTTATTTTATCTGAAGCATTAAAGGGGGTTCGCTGGTCGACAATCTTGTCTATAAAGAAAATATAAAAGACATTTAAGTTTGGATAGTGTGGATGAGCAGAAGTTTATTTTTAATAATCGTGAATGACATTGTACTCCATATTAATCAGTTACAACTCGTGGTAAGAAGCTATTGTCGTTAAATATTGCGAGATAAAAAACAAAAACAATGGCAACATTGAACCAAGTAAGCCACTAAACTGTACATTTTGGACTCAAATTGTACTAAACACATTTTTATAAGGAAATGGAATTTTTATAGCAAAAAATTTAGCTTTAGATTTTTAACAAAATCAATTTTAATATAAACTTTAAACTTCACTTTGTTGTTGTTTTATAGTCTTTTTTAATTTGTTTCTACTTCCAAAATTGACATAGGTATCCAATAAAAGCTCGAGGATTCCTACAAGTTATCAGATATTAGTTATCACCTCCTCCAGGATCGGCCTATACCTTCTTATATGAAGTGAGAATTTCCACAGAAGGATTTTTTTCAGAAATGCACGCTTTGAAAGAGAAAGAAAGCGCGTTTTGACTCTTAAATGTTTTTGTTCCAAATGAATGTCAGAGAATTTAAATTCAATTTATGAAGAACTTTAAAAATTAATATGTTGAGTTATATTTTAATGTATTAAATCGATTTGGGATTTGAGCATTTAATTATTTGTAATATATGTTACATACATATATTGTTAGGCCCCTTTATGATTTTTTTACTTTAAGTTGCCTTAAGTTCTTTGATTTAATATTTAGGTGTGGTTTGAAAATTGATCGATTAAAAATAATGGTTTTTGAAATTGTTTTAGTTTAAACGAAATTTATTTTTATGCATTTTTAAAAATTTTTGGTTTTGCTTTGTACTTTGAAATCGATCAGAATTCGTAAAATTTAAAAAAAAACCTTTTTTTAATCGATATATTTTGCTAAAAACTAAAAAAAACAAAACGGTTTAACAATTTTATCTGTTATTTTTTCAGTATGGACAGAAATATTTAATTTCAAATAAAAATGTGTTCAGTACAATTTAAATCGAAAATATACAAGTTAGGCATTTTAATGCAGTTGTAAAATATCTTACCATCACTGCTTTATAAACAAAAAAAAAAAAAAAAAAAAGAAAAAGACCACAGACACAAGAGCAAATGTACGTTATACTTCTCTACAAATTCTTACAATACAACATAATAATACTAAGCTAAAATATTAAAAAATAAAAATTAAAGGATAATTGCATTAAAATTAAAAAGGATAAAATAAATTTCATTGCTGTCAAAATATTTAAAATTCTCTTCAGTAGTAAAAAGTAAAATGTGTGTGAAAGAAGCATATTTTTATCACAAAAATACATCAAAATTAAAATTTATTTTAAAAATGGTATTGAGTACATCACAATTTTGATTCCGAAAGTGTGTGAGTGATTTAAAAACATATGATTAAGATTTGTTTTGAATTTTGATTGCAAAGCCATTTGTAGTAAAAGTAAAAGTGTTTATTTTATTTTAAATACAGCTAAAGGAATTTATCCAGTGATTTAAAATGCTTAACTATTTTCAATGCATACGTAGTTGCTTAACTGTTGCTGTGGAAAAATGTGCTGACGATGTGTTTCTTTCTGCAGCAAAGCAATCAGCAAAGCAATTAATTTGAAAATGTTTGCTGTTGCAATCAGCAATCAGTTTTTCTTTATTTTTGCTTTTGCTTAACTCTTTATTATGAAGTTTTGTATATATGGTTTTATTACTTACAATGCGTAAGAAAATACATTCAATAAATACATACAATACTAATACAAACGTTGTTTTTATTACACCATAAATGGTGTTTTTTTTAATAAGCAACAGCAAACGTTTTCAAAATAAATGCTTTCCTGCAGAAAGAAACACATAGTCAGTTAAAGCAAATGCATTTCTTTCTTTGCATTTGCTGTTGCTTCGTTTATAATGAAATGTTTTGTAAATGCTGAGATATTAAGTTTTTTTTTTTATTTGCTGAAAAACATGTAAGCCATGCAAATATTTCAGTGCTGTTGCTATTTTTAAGCAAGCAATTTAAACACTGTATTTAACTGTTTGATTTGTCATGTCTTGTAAATTTTTCTTAAAGAAGTACGTTAAAAAAAAAAAAAAATTATTTACAGTTCCTAAGCAACTCAATTGCTTTTTACGTGGTTTTCTTTATTTTTCACTTAAGTTATAGAAACGAGGCATGTTTCAGGCATGTCCTGAATTCCATACAAAATTTTCACTTTATATTTTTTAAAGTATTGTTGCTATTAAATAGTTTTTTTTAACAAAAAAATGCCTTGAAAAATTCAAAATGAAAATTTTTTTGTGGAATCAGATTATGATTGAAAGTATATAAAAAAGAAATCAATAACTCGATTCTGTAATTTGAGTGAGCTATTTCTTGCATGCAAATATTAAAGTCTTCTTGTTTTATACAGAGAAAACAAATTACAGGCTTCAAGATAAAATGCCTGATAAATCAATATTTTTCAAATGGAATGAACGTTGGCTACACTTCTTGTACGCCACAGATACTGTATGACTGAGTGATGCAAAAAGTTTAATATAAAGCCAGATGATATGTGTGTTAGAATATAAAGGCTTGTCACTCTTATCTGCCGGTGCTCAGAGGCCGTTACATACAATATTTCTATTTTATAAAATTAAACAAAATTTTATTTAATACTAGGGGATCACGGCGTGCTTTGGTACGCATGAATATTAACATATAATCAAATCCATTTACCGCATACGCTCATATAGGTATATAGGTGCCTGCGATTTTTGTTGTTTTTTTTTTTTAATTGGACAATATCACATGTTGTCAAGAAAAGTCATAACTCACAAACGCGTCGACCGATTTCGTGCAAGCCTTAGATAAACCATCTACACGACCATACGAACAAACTCTAAAAACTTAATCGAATTCGGTTTGACCGATGACGAGTTATGAAGTCACAACGCACTTGCAACAATTTTTTTTTTATAAATATAAATTTACTTTCCTGAGAAAGTTGGCTTATGGCAAGACTTTCTCAAATAAAAATTTAGTTTAGTTTATTATAAGAAATTTAATGTAATTAAAAAAAAACGTTCTTCCAAATATATTATTTTTATGTATGTATTTACTTATAATTATTAAAATAAATATTTTTTTTCTCAAATTGTTGTAAGTTTTTAGTATTAACAATGCGTTAATTTTTTATTTAAGTATCGAATGTAATAATTTTTTCTTATTTAGAAATTTTGTCTATTGTAAGTTTATTTAAAATCTATTTTTAAACAAATAAAAATCTGTTCTAAGAATAAAATAAAAAGTAAAATAAATAACAAAAATATGAATATTTATGTAAAATGGTTTATATCGTTAATTACCAGTGAATATCAATAACAATAAAACATCAGAAACTGCAACTCAAATATCATTTAAATTCATAATAATATGTTACATGTAATAAAAAAAATAATAATAATAATTAAAAATAATAATGGACTTCTTCGGCAGAAAACACAAACACAAACACAAATTTATTCATTTTTTTCTGTGTTAGAAATATGTGTTTACGTTTTAGGAAAAGTTCGTGAAAATAAGAGCAAGCAAAGTTTTCTCTCATAAAGAGACAAAATTATATAAAAGAACGGGAACACAAAATCTAAATTTTAAACACAAAACAAAAACTCAAAGTTTTTGGGACTGTTTTAATAAGAAAAAATAATTTAAATAAATCAGCAAAAAGAAATAACCATTATTCTGTTTGGCGACGTCAACACAAAACGACGTGGTTTTTCTTCGTTTGTTGTAAATCGGTATTCCCGTTGTCAATATTGTCATTAATCGATGACTGTTTGGTATTTTCTAACAACGATTGATGTTGCCGTTTAGTTTGTCGTCGCCATTTTGGATGTTGAGTTGTGTTGTTTGCAAAGGAAAATTTTAAAAACATGAAAAAGTATACAGCAATATTTAACCCTTATCGGACGCGACTTTTCACACGTTTCATTCTCACCAGGTTGTAGTTATTTTTAACAAATATGAAAAAAAAACAATAGTATGATATTATACAAAAGATTATACAAATATTATACAAAAGTTTCTTATGCTCAAACGGTAACGGTAAATACGTATTTTCAAATGGTAACGGTAAATTGAAGAAATGAATGCATTTTAAAAACAAATCTCATCAATAGACAGTATGTTTCGACATAATTCGCCTTGTCACTTCACATGTGCCATACGACCGTTGCAGAAAAGTACTGTTGTCACGTCAGAGGTGACTTATGACCGATAAGGGTTAAAATAACAATATAAGATATATACAAAATAACAAAAAAGAAATGGAAAAAATTAGTGAAAGAGTTAGAAAAAATGCATACCAATGAAGAAAAGGCAGGATTTTGTCGGACCGATAAATGGATTTACATTATGAAAACTTCACTTATTACATTTTTTTATATATTTAATATTATTATTATTAATAATAATATCAATAAAAATTGGAAGTTTTAAAAATACAAAGCTATTTATCAGGCAGACAATTGACTATTTATTTAAATTGTTTGTAATAGTTTTGCTTATTTTATTGTTTATAGGTATTTAATTTTTTTTGCAAAATTTGTATTTTCCACAACTCTTACTTAACACAATAGAAAACAAATTGAATCAACTGACTCAAATATTAGATATGTGTGTTTTATTTTTTTATATTATCGATAAACAGTCAACGTCGTCATTAGTTTGTTAGGGAATACCAAATTAGTATTGATGTTGTGTTAAGTTGATGTTGTCTCAAAATTGACGACGCCAAACAGAACAAGGATGAATAATTTATTTCACATTTTGTTTATGTTTTAAGGCTGTTGCACAAGTTTAAATAACTTACATAAAGAAAAAGTTTCGGCTGTTTTGTGACGAAGAAGAAGAACTTTATTTTTTCAAAACCGCTCTTCTCATTTACCCAATTTTGAAGTTAGAAAACAATTACCGTGCAAATTGGTATCCCAAAGTAGAGAAAATTAACAGACCTATTGTTACGATTTTATGTTTGTTTTAAATTTAAAAAAACTTATGCAGCACCAAACAAAAGTCTTGACTACACGATGTCCTGTTTGACAAACATACCTCTTTTACCGAACCGAACTCACGATATCCGACAAATAGACGCTTTTGGGAATGCTCAAACATTTATTTAAAATCAATGGCCCATATTTATAGTTCAAAATAATGTATACTTTAAGGGAACTAAAGTCGGTTTTACTTTAGAGTCAACGCAAACTTTTACATAGACAATTTAAATTATACTTTTGGCGTTAAAGTCGACTATAAATTTAAAACTAGCTAAAGCTTTTTTTTTACTCATTAAACAACACCTTCTGTTTCTTGTCAAATTAAAAAGATTGTAAAAGTTTGTCTTTTAAGAGCGGGCGAAGTATACTTTATTTTTTTTTACATCTTCAACTGCACATTTCGGAGGACTCTTTAAAATCTCAACTTTCAGTGTAGTCAATTTCCGTAACGCAGTTTCTGCTTATTTAAATTTTGCCATCCTCTTATTCATGAACAATCATAGTTTCCGCTTAGTTCAGGAATATGAATTGCATTGTGACAGCTTTTTTGCCGTTAACTTTCATACGCACCCATTGCACGCATACCTTCCTTTATTGCTTTACATGATTTTTTCTTTTTGTCTACTAGTGACACGTCATTATCTCTGTTTTCCACCGTATCCAAGTGCAGTGTTATGCATTCACAAAGGCATTCCTTTTTAGCGGCCATCCAGTTGGCTTCTATGTCTCTTACTTTTTTTAGAGTCTGTAAACAAATCTGTAAATAATTACCACCAAAAAATATCTAGATGTTCACATACCCAGCAAAAAACTTTTGGTAAGGTAATCGAGTGTGGAAAAAAGAATTTTTGGCGAAGGAATTCCCAACTGGATTACCAACCTAATGATCTTAACAAGGCATGAGACCTTTATAATCAATTACTGAGAATCGAATACAGTAATTATTGTTGAAAATAATGATGATCATAGGTACGTATTTTAAGGTATTCTCCAAGGCTAATTAAGTACTAGGTGGCACGGCTACAAAAAAAAAACGTAATGTAATTTTGTTGTTACAGAGCACCACGTTGATGTCAAAAGTAGCTGTCATCATTTCGTACTTTAATTTTATATGCAGCAATCAGAGACCTGCGCCGAAGGGTTTTGGTCGGCGGCGGCGGCTCGTAAGAAAATCGTCGGCGGCGGCTCAAAATCGGCTGTTAGCCGGCTGGAAGCGTATTATCTATATTTTATGTATGCAATTTAGTAAGTAAACTAATATATAAAAAACAAGCTGTTCCTATGTGCTAAATTTTTATGTGTTTATAAAATGTAATTAAAAATTTGAAATGTTAATTCAATTTTTTAAAATAAATAAAGTTGCATTCTCAATATTTTATTATTGTATTTTATTTATTATATTTTACAAATTTTGTTTGAACATTTTTTTCGAAATCAAGACAATGTCTATACGTTTTAATTTTACTATAAAGTTTAAAGAGCTTTGTATTAATAAAGATTTACTCGAAATAGACTTTACAAGAAATACGCGTTATTATAAATTATTGAGGGTTTTACTTATCAACTCATGGCAACGCTGCGAAATAATACATGTAATTAAAAAGGATTATTGTTTTCGAGTATTTATTATGGTAATACTGCAATATATTTTATACTATAATAAGGTTTTGCCCAATTACTCTATAAAAATATAAGGTCGCGCTGTTTAAGTACAATTGTAAAAAGAATAATCGGCGGCTAATTTTAAGCCGAGTTAAGCCATATCTTTGTCGGCGGCGGCGGCTTGTGAAAATATTCGGCGGCTCGGCTTAGCCGGCTTTCAGCCGATTCGGCGCAGGTCTCTGGCAGCAATACCTCATATTTCATATTTTGGTTTTGAAATTTAATTTTATAAATTTTTCATATTTGTTTATTTTTAAAATTATTTTAAAATTTTGACAACAACGTCGAACATAAACAAAAATCAGCTGGGCAATTTAGACCACCTGTAAATTAATACGCCTTTGTATTCTCTTTTAACTTGAAAAACTACTTCAATTACTACTTCCTTTTTTGCAAACTAATGTAATGTGTTTTGTAAGCGAGTAACAAAATATGTCAATCACAAAAGTAAGTCATTATATGACAAGTACTTTTTAAGGTAATATCAAAATTTTTTGCTGGGTATGAGTAAACCTTTTCAAATTTTTCCATAATTTATTTTATTTGGTTGAAGAACATAATACTGTTTATTTGATTTATATACAAAAGTAAACACAATAAAAACAAGTTTACCTTTCTCTTATGTTTATTGAGATTTTTGGATCAATTTACTGTTGACACCCAGTTTAAGTCGGTTCAACTTAAAGTATTCTTTATTTTTGACTATGAAAGCATAAAAAAATAAGAGCTTTTCAGTTTAGCGTATACTTTAGCAAGAGTCGGCTTCAATCTATAACTATGAATGTAGGCCAATTTGTACATTTTTTGCATATTATACAGAATAATAACTTGTCTCCCTTTCTTGTAAATAGAAAATATTAGTCCTTACTTACGGCAATTGCGTCAACAATGCGTGGAAATATTGAAAACGAAACTCTTCTCTTTAAAGTAATGTCTGTTTTATTAATTTATTTTTCATACATATTGTTTTAAATAAGTTTAAAGTTACTTATCGAGTACTTTTTGAATATATTGCTACCTTTAGTCGGTTAATAAACGCTTAGTTTATTGAGTTCTTTTATTGTAAAATAATTACACACATCTCTTAGAACTTAATTAAATTACATAAATTATTTAGCAGTTTATTACTTTATCTCGAAGGGGGAACATCTGCGTGCGAGCAGATTTTCCTTTTTCAAAAAAGTGAGGTTATAATCAAGGACGCATTGCGCACGTTTTTTTCAACTGGCTTTTACTAAAATGCCATCCATGTTCAGGATTTATCACTTCCTATACGAAGGTATAAGTCGATGTGCCTTTCCTGGAGAGACTTATTACATATTTCTGAAAATTTGTGGGATACCCTGGCGCTGTGGTTATGTACCCCTGCCATTTTTAAATTCAAATTTAAAAAACAAATAAATAAATCGTTTAGACGATTATTGAAACACACAAAAAAACACGATTGTAACTTCTTTCCACTTAAGTAACGCACAAATTCTAATGCATCAAATATTCACAGCGAATCATAACTGGACAACGGTCAATATGAATGGGTTCGAGTAGTTTTTGAATATGCTAGAAGTTTCCTTTAAATCCATTTATGTATCTTTTCAGTTTGAGTGCTCCATCTTGAATTAACGCTAACTATTGAATAACAGTCCGAATTCTCTCCTCCTTGTTAAAAACATTAAAACAACTCTGAATTTGATGGTTAGTGGAGACGTAGGGATAGAAACTTCTTGCTTGACTTTCTTAGTAACAATTATTATTATATTTTTTAACTTGAACTGAGCATTTTTGCAACAGAAAAAAAGAAAAGTAAAAACAAAAAAATCTTGTGATCTTCTGTTTTACTACTAGCATATGCCGTAGCACAGGGCTCCTTTTGGCATGGCAGAATTGTCAGGGCGCCAAATTAATAATAATAATAATAGATGTTAAAACATTAATAGTAATAATTAAAATTTTACAGCAACAAAAAGGCAATAGGTCTGTTTCTTTACTTTTTGGGTCAAGTTCGTGAAAATGAGCGCAAGGATTGTTTTCTCTCATAAAGAGACAAAATTATATAAAATTACGGGAACACAAAATCTTAATTTTAAACACAAAATAAAAACATAAAGTATTTCGACTGTTTTAATAAAAAAAAATTTGTTTCAATAAATCAACAAAAGGAAATAATAATTTATTTTGTTTGTGTTTTAAGGCTGCTGCACAAGTTTAAATAACTTGCACGAAGAAAAAGTTTGGGCTGTTTCGTGCAAGAAAAAGAACGTTATTCTCGCAAAACCACTCTCATTTACCCAATTTTGAAGTAAGAAAACAATTTTCGTGCAAATTGGGATCCCACGGGATCCCAAAGTAGAGTAAAGAAACGGACCTAATATATTAAATATTTATATCATACATATTACATATACATACACACATACATATGTATTTTTAAATATAACAAGATTCAATTAAATTTTATAACATTCTTGTATTAGGTTAAAGATTAATAATTTAAGTTGTAATTTATTTTTCGTGCCCCACGAAACCCGTAAGAATACGCTCTAAGCGTTCTTGCGTCATTGTAGATCTTAGCTTATTTTTGATAATCGTTAATTTTGAAAAGCTTATCTCACATGTGCTACTACTGATCGGAATGGGCAAAAAATCGGAAACTACTTTATGAACGTTGGGAGACGTAGTTTTTCTATCTACATTATTCTACAATTGTGAATATTTGTTGGTTGATAGTATTTTTTGTTAGGGCCTTTAGCTCTGAAAAGTCGACCCTGAATTGATTTTTAAATATTCTATACTCATCATCATTAGCTTTGAATTAGATTAGTTTTCCTACTACGTAAATAACGTCAGTCGAATAATTTTTTTCTTGAGAGAGCTAGGAGGCGCAGATGACTTGTTTGGTATGGCAGCTGTAATAACCTCTTTTCTGACACAATTAATAAACACAATAGTTTGCAATTTAATTACTTTTTTATTTAGTCCCCTTTTACACACATCAAGTTTGACTCGTCAAGTCTTGAGCTTTTGGGAGAAAGAGGAGAAGAGAATAGAAAGAGGTACAAACCTCCTCTTTCTCCCAAAAGCTCAAGACTTGACGAGTCAAACTTGATGTGTGTAAAAGGGGACTAAGTCCTCTTTTACACACATCAAGTTTACTTGATCAGTTTTTAATTAATTTTCTTTTGAACCTGCATTCGTGTTCACACACGTCGTCAAGTTTTTTCATCAAGTTTGCTTTCAACTTCATCAACTTCTATTCTGCAGCCAACTTTAACAACAACAATTTTCTTAAACTTGATGGTACGGTCAGGTTTGTACCTCTTTCTATTCTCTTCTCCTCTTTCTCCCAAAAGCTCAAGACTTGACGAGTCAAACTTGATGTGTGTAAAAGGGGACTTAGCTTTACTTTTGTCTCTAGGCCTCCTCTGCTGCATACTTATTTTTCAATACCCTTTTTCACGAGAGACCAGTGATGGAAAAGTTGTTACGATCGTACTTTTTTTGATACTATTTGATTTGTAAAAATACCGTGTTAAGGCCGGGGCACATAGAATCCTTCATACGTTAAACTTCAACTTTTTCAACTGACAACTCAGTTAAAATACATGTTTTCTTATGAGTGTTGTCACAATCAGCGTTGCCACACAAGAAATTGACTTCCTACCAATAATTTTCAAAAATCCTACCAAAATCGTTCACAGCCTACCAAAAATTTAAAAATGCGTTTCTTGCACATAAACTCTGTTATACTCACTTGGTTTTTTTCTGTAATTGTTGAGGTGGAAATTTGTCTTTTGGTGATTTTTAAGATGGATGTTATGATTTAAAATAGTTTTAGAGCATATTATGCAGAATGAACACCCATCCCTTTCCTGGAGCCAATCAAATTCGCTCAACCATTCGGTTCTAAATTTTTTTTGACTGTTTCTTTACATGCAATATTAGTGAATATTTATGTAATTAATAGGTACATATATACAATTAAAAGAGTTTACTTACTTTTCCATTTTGTCTGTTAATTTTTTTAATACAAACACTTGTAAATAAGACTTCACTCAAAAATATTGTTAATTTCAATTTCATAATATTGTTCGCGTTTCTTAAACCAGAGATGGTTATAGCTTTAATCATCTTTATGCAAAAAAGCAGAGATGTTTTTTATTACACCTAAAACAGTTTTTGAAAACAGTGGTAAAACTATTCACGGTTATTGTTTATTTAATTCGAAGTTACATTTTTTTATTTTTTGTTCTGAATTTTTAAGGTAAAAAATTTACTATTGCTAAAAATTTGCTACAGGAGGAAAACCTACCAAAAATTAAAAAAAAATCAACAAACCAACCAAACTACCAAACTGTTTTTTAAAAACGAAAAACTACCAAGTTTGGTCCGATTGGACCAAAGCGGCAACGCTGGTCACAATCAGTACGTCTCCGTCAACACAAAGTATGAGAGTTGAGCAACTTTTAACTTTTGGCGTTTATTGAATACTTTGACACATATCAATTGCTTCTTCTTCTTCTTCTTCTTTGTTGTCTTGCTGTGCTCTTTACTCTCCCTTTGCACATATTTTTTTTTTGTATATACATTAAAAGCAGTATTGCCGTTTGGTTACAATTTTAACATTTTTGTAACTTTTGAAAATTTATTTATTCTATAAAATTTTTGTTATATTAGGTCAAATTTTCGCAACTTTTGATACAAACACGAAATAAAGTAATATCAATGAAAAATTACTTGTTTCATTATTTGATGTAAAAATCTCACTTAACATATCTACCTTTCTTAACATATCAATTCGGTTTTAATTACAAAGGTTACCTCAAATGCAATCAAAATCCCATTAAAAAAATTAGTTTGAATAAACGAAATGTTCTTGTTTCAAGTTTAGAAACAACAATTTTTTCCCAACCGGGAAATAGTATGAGCTGCATTTCGTGTGTTCTGTTCAAACTTGCGAAAAATGGTAGCAACTTTAGTTATTCCGCTTGAAAAATTTGAAAATCGTAGCAATATCTCGATTTAGAAAAAAAACTACTCTTTAATTTCCTTCACGAAGTGCTGGATTATGTACTTTAAATAATTTTATTAAACGGTGAGCATGCACTTTTTTCATACCGAAGTATTAGTATTGGGTCCTAATATAAATTCTCATGAGTAGCATCGGCATGAAATTTTATTTCATACGTTATTCTTTTTTTTTTTTTTTTGTTTTTGTTCGGTAAATGAATTTGTTGCCTTGTTATTTTCCCTGTCATATGGAATAAAACTTTTTACTATATTTTATGCCAAGGCGTATTAATTTACTGGTGGTCTTAATAGCCCAGCTAATTTTTGTTTATGTTTGACGTTTTCAAAATTTTAAAATAGTTTAGAAATTATATAATTTTCAAATAATTTTAAAAAAAGAAACTAACTGGTACAACTTTATTTAAAGTATCGAATGATGAGAAAAGGATAAATTAAATTCGGCTTCCTTCTGTTCAGCCAACTACTTTTGACATCAACATGGTGCTGTGCAACAACAAAATTACATTGAGTTTTTGTTTTTTTAGCCGTGCGGCCACCTTATATTTAACTCGCCTTAATTTTACTATTTTTTTAAAGAAAAATTTCAAAATGTAACTTTTATTGAAAAAAAATCATATTTTTTCTGTCTTTCCCTGGCAACACTAATGAAAAGATTAACAGCTGATTTAAAATTCCGTCAGCAAAGTACTCATTGTGCCAACCTCATCCGTCGTTACTTTAACTTCAGGCAAATATGTCAAAGTACAACGTATGACGGATTCTATGTGCCCCGGCCTTTACTCCTCTGTAATATTTGATACTCTCAGTGATACGTGTACAATTTAAAACTATTGATTTTCTTAAATTCATCTGTTTTAGCATTTCCCCTTTATCACTTAAAGTTTACGAAAATGGCAACTCGATTCGAACGCTATCGAATGGCGCAATCCGGTTATTCGATACGTCACGAAATTTTCCTCGATACGAAACCTCTCTCGACCATGAATGCGACAATTTGGCCCCAGCTGTTACGTTTTTTGTGTTTCTTTTGACGTGCGCCAAGATAGCGTCGAAGAAATAGCGTCGATTTTGGGAATTAAAAACCGGGAAAAAAACCGGGAAGTAAAATTCCCCGGGATCGGGTATTTTGAATTAAAAAAAATATTTGAATAAATTTTGGCGTCTAGAAGAAGAAAAATTGATTTATATTGTAAAAAAATAAACAAAACATTTGTGTATTTAGAAAATAATTATAAAAAAGAGTTTTTAATGATTACAAAAACCGTTGCTGACTTTTCCCTTAGAAACTATAACACTGTCGCCAAAAATGGCTATACATTATTAAAATAGAGACATTAATGAACAAAAATTGCCAACCGTGCAACAATTCCGCCGAGCCGTTTTCGAGAAAAGTGCCTTGATCCTGAGTGGGCCAGAAAAAGCGTTGCTACTGTTTTCCATGGAAACTATAACACTGTCGCCCATAATGGCTATACATTATTAAAATAGAGACATTAATGAATAAAAATTGCCAACCGTGCAACAATTCCGCCGAGCCGTTTTCGAGAAAAGTGGCTTCATCCTGAGTGGGCAAAAAAAGCGTTGCTAAAGTTTTCCATGGAAACTATAACACTGTCGCCAAAAATGGCTATACATTATTAAAATAGAGATATTAATGAATAAAAATTGCCAACAGTGCAACAATTCCGCCGAGCCGTTTTCGAGAAAAGTGGCTTCATCCTGAGTGGGCAAAAAAAGCGTTGCTAAAGTTTTCCATGGAAACTATAACACTGTCGCCAAAAATGGCTATACATTATTAAAATAGAGACATTAATGAACAAAAATTACCAACCGTGCAACAATTCCGCCGAGCCGTTTTCGAGAAAAATGGCTTCATCCTGAGTGGGCAAAAAAAGCGTTGCTAAAGTTTTCCATGGAAACTATAACACTGTCGCCAAAAATGGCTATACATAATTAAAATAGAGACATTAATGAATAAAAATTGCCAACCGTGCAACAAATCCGCCGAGCCGTTTTCGAGAAAAGTGGCTTCATCCTGAGTGGGCAAAAAAAGCGTTGCTAAAGTTTTCCATGGAAACTATAACACTGTCGCCAAAAATGGCTATACATAATTAAAATAGAGACATTAATGAACAAAAATTGCCAACCGTGCAACAATTCCGCCGAGCCGTTTTCGATAAAAGTGCCTTCATCCTGAGTGGGCAAAAAAAGCGTTGCTAAAGTTTTCCATGGAAACTATAACACTGTCGCCAAAAATGGCTATACATTATTAAAATAGAGACATTAATGAACAAAAATTACCAACCGTGCAACAATTCCGCCGAGCCGTTTTCGAGAAAAATGGCTTCATCCTGAGTGGGCAAAAAAAGCGTTGCTAAAGTTTTCCATGGAAACTATAACACTGTCGCCAAAAATGGCTATACATAATTAAAATAGAGACATTAATGAATAAAAATTGCCAACCGTGCAACAAATCCGCCGAGCCGTTTTCGAGAAAAGTGGCTTCATCCTGAGTGGGCAAAAAAAGCGTTGCTAAAGTTTTCCATGGAAACTATAACACTGTCGCCAAAAATGGCTATACATTATTAAAATAGAGATATTAATGAACAAAAATTGCCAACGGCTCGGCGGAATTGTTGCACGGTTGGCAATTTTTGTTCATTAACCTTCATAAGGTCCTCAAATTTTACTTACGTTAACGTTCTTTGGATCAAATTTGACCCAGTTAGAAAATTCGATATGAAAAAACTTGTTTTCTTTAATTAAGTTTGTTTTTAAAGTTAGTACTTTTTTTAGCTTTGTTTTGAATATTAAAGCTGCACGTTTTGTTTATTTATTACGAATTCATATATGTATATATTTATTTTAAATAAAGAAAGTTGTGTTTTTGGCAAGGAATTTTGCTGTTTTATATAGGGCGTGGCAAACTACAATCCTAAATATTCCAAAAAATGACGACGCTTGGCAAAACAGGTTTCTTTCCAACCATTACTAGCCGATGTAAATAATATAAAAGCATTGAAAGCTGATATATCTAAAATGTTGCAAAATACAACTTGAGGCCATCCATTGGTTTCCTTTTGCAAGTGCAACATGAACAACTTTATCCACAGTATCAACTCCTCCTTCACATTTATTACAGTCTAGTATCATTTGCGGCTTATGTCCTCACGATTGCTTATTTCTGGACTATGATGCAAAGTGCTAAGAAGATTCATAGACTTATTTTTCTTTGGAATATATGAAACGAGAGTAGTGTCCTTAGTGAACCAAAAAAATTATGAAAATAACGGTCTTCCTCTAGTTGACAAAAGCTTAGGTGTCAATTCAATCCTCATTGTCAAATCTTATTACTCTAGAATGACTTTTGAATCTTCTCAATGGCATAATTGCTCTAAAAATTGGTATTCCTTTCTCAGAGTCCCATACACATTCTGTACTTTCATTATTTGATCTTTACACTCCAGCTAACAAAAGTGTACCCATAAAGGTGTCGTCAACTTCAGTCCAATCCATATCAAAAACACGTTTACCTTTAATATTGGTATATTTCAAAATAATGTTTATTACAGGTGGCGGGAAAAACAATTGAAAAGTGGAAATTTCTTCCCTTGTGATTATCGAACAAGAGAAGCGGGTGAGGTGTGGTTTCACGCTAATAATGTTCTTGCTCCGGAATCTTCCTTGACTATTTGTAAGAGGTTGTCTGAAATATCTTATTCCACCTACTTTTGTTGTCATTGCTGCAGTTGTTGCTACATCAATTTCATTTCCACTAAAACTGTCAGTTGTCTCCGCGATTCTAAGTTATCTTCATATTCTGAACAAATCTCCTCTTCGTCCGATAGTGCATTTAGCAAATTTTCTATTTCACTAGTATTCATTTTCCGACAAGAAATACAGACTCGACACTTTATAACGTTGATACGTTAGATTAGTTCCGTGTTTATTATATGACTGAAAACAGTTTTGCATAAGAAAATAAGCTTTGCTTTTTACATGGGGACCCATTTTTCATACCAGTAATGTTCACCAAAAATGGAGAAAATAAAGGAGACAGATATATTGACTTTTAATTTTGGTGAAAAAAACATTTGCCATTTTTCTTTACAAATAAATTATTTTAACAAAACTGTGTAAAAACATAAAGATTTTGTTACGGGTCAAATTTGACCCGAAGGTCTTAAGTGCTAAAAACTGCATAATTTTTTTTTGGTACAATATTTTCTTATATAAACCAAAAATAGTTATTAGTATTCAAAAATAAATAAAATTCATAAAATATCTAAAATCTAAACCCCATACTTTCGGAAAAAAAATAAAATTTTCTTGCAAAATGGGTCAAATTTGACCCGAAGACCTAATGAAGGTTAATATCTCTATTTTAATCATGTATAGCCATTTTTGGCGACAGTGTTATAGTTTCCATGGAAAACATTAGCAACGCTTTTTTTGCCCACTCAGGATGAAGCCACTTTTCTCGAAAACGGCTCGGCGGAATTGTTGCACGGTTGGCAATTTTTGTTCATTAATATCTCTATTTTAATAATGTATAGCCATTTTTGGCGACAGTGTTATAGTTTCCATGGAAAACATTAGCAACGCTTTTTGTGCCCACTCAGGATGAAGCCATTTTTCTCGAAAACGGCTCGGCGGAATTGTTGCACGGTTGGCAATTTTTGTTCATTAATATCTCTATTTTAATAATGTATAGCCATTTTTGGCGACAGTGTTATAGTTTCCATGGAAAACATTAGCAACGCTTTTTGTGCCCACTCAGGATGAAGGCACTTTTATCGAAAACGGCTCGGCGGAATTGTTGCACGGTTGGCAATTTTTGTTCATTAATGTCTCTATTTTAATAATGTATAGCCATTTTTGGCGACAGTGTTATAGTTTCCATGGAAAACATTAGCAACGGATCTCCATGCCTTTATCAATGCATCCCGTTACCACGGAAATTGAATCTTCGCTCTGTAACGGTCCGAGTCTCAGCGAAATTTTGTCAGTTTAATAGCAGCTGAACATACCAAGTTCTTTTTTGCTAACGCCGCCAGCTGGGAGTGTATTCTCCTTGTTCGGAGAATACGTTCGAAATTCATGTTCTGACTGAAAATTATATTTTGTTTCGATGCTTTTAGGAAAAAGGAAGGTGTTTGTATGAGCGGCATTGGCGTTCTTTAGAAAAGAAACTGTTAAACTAATAATTGTGTAAGTTTGAAGGCAGACATCGTTGTGAAAACAAATATTCTACACTAGCAGAATAACTATTCGTACACTGCAGCATTTAATTTTTAAATAATTAAAAAAAAGTAATAGGAAACGATTTGTGGCAAAATTTAACATTATTTATTCTTCATATAGTTTTCTTTTATTTTAGTATATTTTCAAATCCTTATGCTTTCACTGCAAAGTTTTTCAATAAAAAAAATGCAGTGTGGCAACGTTTTACTACCAGAAAAAATATTCGTACACCTTTATTTCTGGGAATCCCATGAATTTTTTTTCTAAGCTAAAGTGTGCCAAAAGCAACAGAATAATAAAAGCTCTACTTAATTCAAATTAATTTGTCTCAGTGGTAAAATTTTCAAAGTACAAATCAAGTATAAAACAAGATGAGTTCTAAAACAGAGGAAATTTGTGCAGCTGAACGGGAAATTATTATAAAATTGCGCAATGAAGGAAAAACTTTGCGTGAAATTGCTAAGACTGTTGAAAGAAGTCATTCTTCTATCTAATACATCATTAAAAATTTCAAATCTACCGGCTCTATCTTGTCAAAACAACGCACAGGCCGCCCATCAAAATTAACCGAAAGGAAAAAACGAACTGTTTTGGCGCTGGTAAAACAAAATCCAAGAGTTACGGCTTCCCAAATCAGCAAGAATATAAAAGAATCTTTTAATAAAGACATCCACGAAGACACCGTGCGCAAAATATTGAATAAGGCTGATTATCACGGCCGTGTAGCACGTAGGAAGCCGTACATATTTAACATCAATAGAAAAAAAGGATGAAATTTGCCAACAAATACTTCAAAATGACTTCCGAGTTTTGGGAAAAGGTTTTGTTTTCTGATGAAAGCAAATTCTGCATCTTTGGCATTAAGGGGAAAAAGATGGTTTGGCGAAAAAATGGAACAGCGCTTAATAAGAAAATCTTGTTCCAACTGTAAAGCATGGAAGAGGTGGTGTTATGGTGTGGGGGTGCATGGCAGCTAAAGGAGTCGGAAATTTAACTTTTATAGAATCCAAAATGGACCAGCACGGCAATTTAAATATACAAACTGAATTTGGGACCAGACTTTTGGTTCCCACAGGATAATGATCCCAAGCATTCGGCGCATAATGTGAAGTTGTGGCTACTCTATAACACATAATATCAATTGCATTTATCGCCCCCTCCCAAAATCGCCGGATCTAAGTCCTATAGAACATTTGTGGGATTTATTGGAGCGTAAGATCCGAAAACATAACATTAACTCTAAGGAAATGCTAAAAAGCGGCATAATGGAGGAATGGAACAAAATAAGCCAGGAGGAAACATCCAAACTTCTTCATCGCAAAGGATATCCTACTAGTTATTAAAAGTATTTTAAATAACTTTTATGTACAAATATTTAATCTGTACGAATACTTTTTCTGATGAATTAGCTCTATAATTTTGTTATTTTAGCGGTAAAAAGAAAAAGTCAGATAATAAAATTGTTAGTGCCTTGTAAAAAACAAATACATCCAACAACAAATCTTTTAAAAACTTTTTGAACAAATCGATTAAAAAGCGAGGATTATTTAAATGATTAAAGTTTAAGACCCAAGGTGTACGAATGGTTTTTCTGGCAAGTGTATGTTGTAGACATGACAACGGAAACGTTGATTTTTACAAGTCAAAATGTGTATATAAGATGTTTTTTGATAGTTGAACACACAAGTCCCTTGACCAAGGCGTGCGATTAATCAAATTTACTTTCATGAAAAAAAAACTAAAGCATTCTCCTTGGCTGCCTTTTTATTTCAATTTGCCTTAATATTGGTTAAAATTATTTAAAACTTTCTCTTTTAAAATCTTTATAATTTGAAGCTTTTTAACAATCCAAGTGAATTTTTGTCATCAAAAAGACGTGTGCATCTCTAATTTCCACCTTTAGCTTGGATTTCAAAATATTTTTCTTACTCATTAAAAAATTAAGGCGAATTGAGATCAGGTAAATTTGAAACACAATTGAGAGACTAAAATTTAAAAATGCTTAAAGAGCAAAAATATAAACACCACACAACAATGGCCAAATTACTTATCACAAAATTATTATTTTTTTACTTTTGTAATATTTTTTAAAAGGAACATGACGTTTAATGTTGTTTTGAACAATCGCGTGAACCAAGGCGAATAGGTGATTGCGATGGCGAATTCATTAATTTTCGCCGTAAATGCTAAATGTCAAACACCATATCAAGGCGAATCAATTACCAGGTAGCAGCGTAGGCGAATTCATTAATTTTCTCCGTGAACACTACTGTCAAACTCCATATATAAAAAATCTGTGTACAATTTTTTGTATATGAAGTTTGACATTCGTTTCTACCAGCAAAAAACAATAAAAAACTCTATCGCTGTGACTTGATAATTGATTCACCTTGCACCATATCAAAAAAGTATACATATTTTTTTATATAAAGAGTTTGACATCTAACATTTATGGCGAAATTAATGAATTCGTCATCGCGAACTACTTGTATTATTTCAACATTTAGGGTTTCGGGCATGGCGAAATAATACAGGTGAACGCACGGGCGAAAAAGCCCATCAGCTGTATACATTACAGTTGTCAAAAAAATTTGTCAAAAATAAATAATTTGTTAAATTTTTTTTAATTTTTTTTTTTGATTGCTAATAGAAAACAAACAATTGAAATTCCTAGAGAAAACTACCACAACATGGAACCGTATTTGCAGTTCCTTATGTGTATAATCAAAATATGGGTAAAAAGATAGTGAAATTATTGTTAACACATTTATAATTTCTTGGTTTTTTTGTGGAAGATTATGTTAGTCTTCAAATGGTCAACGTGCAAGAATGGAACGCTGCATGTGATTTGGACAAACTAGTGGTACAAAAGAATTTTGGTCACTTTTCCTGTATTTTTATTTTTATGTAACTTAATTTTTATAATTCTATTATTCTGAAAATTACAACCACTTTTTTTCATCAAATATATTTTTTTATTTTGTTTGTTTTTTTACAATATTTTTTTGACAACATACATAATTTTGTAGCAACAAATTGCCTGTTTTTTGTGTTGTTGGATTGTTGTAGCCGTGCGGTCACCTGTATTAATTCGCCTTGGTTTCGGGGAAAATAAATTAATTCACCACTGCGACTACCTGGCATTAATACGCCATGGCCTGGCCTAAAAACACCACTGATTCCTGATTCTTAATTCGTCTCGATAAGAACAATAAATACAATAAATCTTTAACATGTATTTTATTAATAATTATATGATATATTTTTGCATTTTTTTACTTAAAAGAAAATGGTAAAATATGATTTATGATTTTTTTGGATACTTTTTACATTCTAGAAGAAAAAAAACAACAACACCTTAGATTAACCAAGATAAAAACAAATTCCACTTAAATATAAAGTTTGACAAAAACAAAAAAACATTCGATTTGGCTGCTTCAAGCTAATATCCCTAGAGTACCGTTATTCCTTTATGTCCTAATTCTCTCTACTTTTATCTCGCAGAGCTCTTAAGTCAGGATATAAGGCTCCCGCTGCTACATACCGATGGTCTTCCTTTTGCTTATATTCATCGATTACAGCAATACCCGTGTTCTTCATCATTTTCTTTGCAATACCTTTGGGAATGATGTAGTTGACATTACGACTGACTATGAAGGCATTGCCCAAAGTATCAAAAGTATCGGCAGCTACATAACCGGCAGGACAGCCATATCTAAAACGATGAATTTAGTATTGATAAGTTCAAATTTATAAGTTTAGATGGAATTAGTCAAAACTTAAAAAAATAAGATTTTGGTAGAAGTTTCCTTACTGTAAAATATTTTCCTACTTAAGTTTAAATATCAGTAAATTAGTTCTGAACCTAACTAATTAAAAAAAATAAAATTTCACTCTAATAATCCACGTACGTCAGTCATACGTTTCTTTCAACGTTTGCTTAATATTTTGATATTTTTTTACTTGCAGAAAACACCTCCCTGCTCATGAATTAGAAAACTAGGTTTCATTCAGGAGAACAAAGTGAAAGAGAGTGTGGATATTTAATTTTAACTGTATGATATTAAGAGGAAAAGGAAAGATCTCTGCTGGAGGTTTATTCCACATTAGAGCTGCAAGAGAATTAATAGTACTACTGATAATATCGACAATTCTAATTTCGGCTGGCTATCAATAGTTTTTTCCTAATTCGATAGTATCGGATAGCGATAGTTGCCAGAATTAGCACTTAAAAATTCGATAGTAACGATAGTATAAAAACTATCGGAACTATGGTATCGATAGTTATTAAATATTCCACACACGAATTGTAAAGATACAAAGTCTGTTAATACCATGTTCACATTACAATTCGAATGACGTTATTCTCTCTCTGAATGACTTGTGCTATTTTGAGTGTTCACATTGCATCTAAGTAATTTGGTTTGGCAGTTGTTTGTTTATTTTGTAGAAAACACGTTGGACTGTAAAAAAGTTTTGCCATTTTATTTTAAAACAACTATTTTGTTTACCTTTTTTTGGTCCGTTCCAGTACTCTAGCCGTAGATAGTAGGCGCCTTGACATTACAATTTTTTAATGATATTTTTATTTTTATGATATATTTCTTCTCCGTATTTATTTGAATTTTTAATGTCCTATATCAGTTTTTTATTTGTTTACTTTTTATTACTTTGACAGTTGTTCAAGTAAAACTTCGATAAAAATTAGATATGACACTGGTTTTTTCGTAATTGGTGTGTTAATTCAAACTCAATTACCTACAAAATTGCTAATTCGCTCTCAAAAATTTGTATGGGGAATTACGTTCTTCTGTTGGTAATTAGAGGCTGAATTACGAATGGGAGAGCGAATTACGAAAAAACGCTGCAATGTGAACATGGGTATACACGTGTGCGATTTGCCGGCCAATCGAATATGATCGGATAAAATCGAAAGCGTTTCGTATTGAAAAACGAAAATAATGTGCACATTTTATTGTAGAAGCAATGGCAATGAGTTACACCGCACATCGTCTTAATACTTTAATGCCATCTATTAGA
This sequence comes from Gymnosoma rotundatum, assembly GCA_916610165.2. NCBI lineage: Eukaryota > Metazoa > Arthropoda > Insecta > Diptera > Tachinidae > Gymnosoma > Gymnosoma rotundatum. Next base: position 123,926,575 of record OU744336.1, on the reverse strand, counting down.
TTCCCTGTCATCTCCAGCATAATTGATAAATACGTCCCATTCTCGCTTGGATATAGGTGATATAGATTGTAAAGAAATCGGATGGGGTAAAATATTTCCTAAACCGTTTCTAAGTATCGCATTAATTTTTTAATGCCTAATAATCAATTAATTCTAACTTCTAAATATCTTTATCCCTTATGGTTACAAATGATGCAGCATTTTCGTATGACTGTAAGTAAGCAAACAGCATTAAGACAAATAAACGAAGTTCTGACGTTCCCATACAATTAGTTTTGCGGGTAGTGATTAAGAGTTTATTTCATTTTTAACAGACTTGACTTACCGATAGACAAATATTGCTATCATTTGTAAACTAATGAATAAAATTTTAGGTTATTGAAAGAACAAAATAGGGTTGGAGAAAGAACGGAGCCGTTAGGTACCCCTGATCGAATTTAATAAGACTTCATCGAGGTAATTCTTAGTCTCTATGCAATATAGCACACTCTATCACAACTTTACTTTCGTCGGGATGGTGCATAAAACCTATCGGTCTAGTAGAATCCCCCTCTAGTAGTCTCCTTCAAGTACCGCCCCCGTCCAGTAGGATACACCTCCTATGAATGCCAGATTGCTGGTGAAAAAGAAAACTCCAGATTTTAGAAAAGTTTCAACCAAAGTTTGCTTTGGTTGCTTTGTTTTTTCTAGAACTGTTGTAACATTACTAACATTCCGACATTTTGAAACTTCATCTAAGTGCTATGCTTTGCTCAAAAGGACAGGTAAAAAAAAAATGGCATCGAATAGAACTGCCGTAGGAGAGTTATAAACGTTAAGATGCGCTAACTGCATAATCTTAGTTCTTCCGAGCAATTTTAAATAGCGTTTCATAAAGTTTGTACATAAGACTCTGTTTTTGGTAGCGTCATCTACACGTTAGGATCAGAACTTATTGAGTAAAGTTTAAAAATTTTAAGCATAATGAAATCTAACTTGAAAATTGATATAAAACTTACTTGTGTTCTATGATTTTAACAGAATTTTTACTTAAACTCTTTCCAAGAATGGCAGCCGATTTTTCCAAACCATCAACTATAGTACAAAAACCCTGCACAGCTCCAGCCGCCAATGTAAAAGCTCCTTCCATTTTGCAATTTGCTTCTTGCTGGTCATAACCACAAGTCTTTTGAAGAAGATTGGCTCCTTGATGTTGTATGTGTGGTGCTAGGAATCTTCCTATTGCCGCTGAGGCTGTGCCTACTTTGCCGGCTACCCAGCCGGTAACACCAACTGCAACTGTTGTTACTCCTTTAGCAACTTCCACTGTGGTCTGTAAGCTCGACGAAATTGGAGGAGGATTTTCTGGAGCTGGTTTCATTTTTGATATGATATAAGGAGTACTTTTCTTCATTAGTTCTCCAGTTTTTTCCGCTCCCTTGACCATACCTTTGGCAATAAAGTCGGCAGCTGTAACAATATGTCTTGATACCTGTTGGCTAGTATCTCTGGTCGAACGTATGTCTAGCGGTTGGGGCAATTCTTCAATTCTACCAGCTAAGATGGCTTCAAGGAGATCTAAAAAGAATTGCTGCAAATCTGCAAATTGTTCTTCATTTAACTCTGGTGGTTTTGTTAGTATTATGCCAAAGGCTGAACCAGGTACTTCGGCTTCTAAATCAGGAAGTATAAATGCTCCAAAGTCGGTACGGTAACATGATGTTACTGCTGGTATTAAAGGATAAATCCAAATCATATCCTCCGTTTGTGAGCTTGAAGGCTGCTCTGCTACTTTCATTGAACATTGTATGAAATGCATGCCATTCAAAAAACTCCATTTGTCACCAACTGTGCACATCACCAGTGACATTAATGTTTCACCCTAAAAATATGTAAAAATATAATTCAAGAGGATTTTAAATTCTACATCTTAGCAGATCGGACACACCTTTTGCAAAATCTGTCCGACGCTTGCGTTTTCATTTCATACAATCATACTCTTTCAACACACGTAATTTTTGGCATATCTAACGACTTATCTTTAGCAACACTTTTTTACATTCAAGAACTAGATTTATAACAAACTCGGGTTAAGCTATTTTAACATGTCTCTATGATAATGAGAAGGGGTCAAACTAAGAATGATTAAACTGGCTTACGGTTCTACTGACAAAAGCGAAATAGATCAGTGAAACACCCATCTAAAATGGAAAATCATTCACGCTGAAAGATATGCTAATCCTGGAGAGAGGATGCATTAGCCCTGTAGCGGAAAGGCAAAGACAATATTTAGACTTACTCGATGAACCCTGGATAAATGCTTTGGTAAAAGTGTTATGACCGCCATTCGGCATTAGGAAGCATAAGAATTTAGATGACCTTGAAATACAGCAAATGCTGCCCATTATCTTGGATTCTATGATGAAAAGAAAAGTCGATATCTGTCAGTATTCAAAAAGAAATTACTAGCCTATATTCAATGCCTGTGAGATGGCGGAAAGACCTGATTATGAAAAGAAAATTCATATTCTAGGTGGAACCAAGATATCGAAATTGCAGGAAATGTGTGGATGTTACCATTGCGAGAACCTTAACGTTTTGTTGACCTAAATCAAGAAAAGTTAAGGTATGGTTCCAGCTAAGTTCTCACAGTAGTTGGAGCCCCTACAACTGGAAGGTAAAGACTGTACTTGTTTACAGTCGAAATATCCTGAGCTACATGATCATTTGGGTGGCACGGTAAATTTAGATATCATATGTAAGAAAGATGGCGGTAGCATATTGGAAGTGAATGCCATAAACTTATACTGCGTTTCCATTGACTTTAAATCAACTAGTTTTGAGAAAAACACTTCGAAACGTTTCCATTGAGCTGAAGTGTTTTGTAATTTCGAATTTGTGACGTTACACTTACATTTTCTCCGTAAAAGAAAAAAAATAAAATTTTTGGTAAAAAATTGTTTTTATTTTTAATTTAATTTTTGTTTTACATATTTTTCTTTTTGTATTTTGTTAACACTTTTTTGTAACAAAAAAGATTATTGTTTTCAAAAATTTAAAAGTAATTGTCACTTTTTCGATAAAAACATCCAATATGAATTGATAGAACGGAGTTGAACTTGAATATCCTAGACACAACACAGTGTTGCAAAGGCAAAGTTAGTTCGAAAAAATACATTTTCGACATGATTTTAAATAAATCAAGTGATTTAAATGGTTTTTGTAGCATGAAAAATGTATGGAAGATCAAGTAGCAAATCAAGTGTTTTAGACAAAATCACGTCAATGGAAACGCACTATTAGACTGAAGCTAGCAATTACGCGGACTCTGTAATGAAAGTGCAATAAGTGGGTAATTTTTGGGCATATTACAAAAATTACTCTCAAAGAACTCTGTTGTCTAGAAAAGTAGTTCAACAAAAAACAAAAAATAGTAAAAATTCGTAAACTTTAGTAAACAGCTGAAAGTAAAAGAACTTAGTGTTGGAAAAGTTATCGCTTTCAGCGACACAAATCTTTGCAATATCGGGACCCACTTTTATTTTTGTTAAATTGAAAAGATTTTTGAAAATATCAGTAAGATATTAAATGTTCTCGTAACAATGTACCTTTATTTTTAATTTAATTTGACCACCCTAAATATGCTTTAGTACATTGAAATTTGTTTTAATTTTAACTTTAAAACAAGTACAAGTCAAGAACTTATAAGTTGTACAACTCCAAAAAGTTTAGTAAACAAAGAACACAAAATAATATTTTCAAAATAAGAAATACATAGTTAACTAAATAAAATACCAAAGATTAAAGACATGAAGCCAACTTAGAAAAAAATTAGATGTCAAATGATCTCCTAGAACATTAAAGTGCTTAGAATTTAGTACGTAAGTAAGTTCAGTAAAACACAGTACAAATTAGTACAAATTTTTGCATAATAACACAAATAATTAAACAGATTACAATTGGATAAACTGTTCGTATTAGAAAAAAAAACAAAAAAGCTGCAATTATTTACTTACCTCCACTTTTTGTACCACACCATCAGGCTGAATTTTGTATAATTTCACTTGAGCCTGAAACAAAGTGTCATACAAAACTGGTATATCCTTATCGGCTATGACCGCCCTTAAACCAGTTGTGATGTCTTTATAGGTTTTCAGTGTACCATGCCCGAAGTTTTGTACATCATAATATGTTGTAGGATTTTCCAAAATAATAGATTTCTTTTTTGCCTCAGGTTCATTTAGATCATCATCGCCTTCTTGCGCTTCTTTCGCCTCACAATCGATAGGTGCTTGCTGCTGCCTTAATAATTTCAATTTGTAGGTAACTTCTGTTTTAGCGTTTTTTAATTTTTGAATTGTTGTACAAGCATCTGACCATTCAGATTCAATGCCATTGATATTGTCCGGTAGGCCAACTGGTATGGAAAAAACGGTTTCAATTGATTTTAAACTTTCTTCATATGCCAGTATGGCTTCTAAAGGTTTGTCCTGTTCTTCCAATTTGACTGCTTGATCGATTTGTTTTAGCGCCAATTTATTTGCCTGTTTTATTTGCTCATATGAACTAAGAAATTCAGCATCAGTCGTCATGGCGATGAGCTGAAAAGGAAAATAATATAATTTTAAACAACATATTTATGTCCATATTGAACATATTACTGTCCAGCTTATAAAATATTTCATAACTTTGGCCAAAGAAAACTAAAGTTAATAGAAAAAATCAATGTGCACTTAAAACTTAACTTTAAATTATTAAACTTGAATTTTTGTCTGAAAAAATGAAGTTGCTATATCTTCTGAACGACTTAATACATAGTTAAACATTTCCCAACTTATTCGAAAATTTAAATACGTGTAACAGTGTTGGTGAAATGCATATGAATCCGATATCGCGAAAACGACACATAAATTGATCAGCGACTGATCTAAATCCGTCTTTATTTTACTTTAGAAGTTATAAGTTCCCCCTTTTAGGCTTTTGAAATAATTTGGCATTTCACTAGACGGTAGACTGACTCAAAGACTAAAACTTCAGGTGACAGTTTCTAAGGCCATTACGATGGCTTATATCTGCAGGAAAGTCATAAATACAACCTGGAGCTTAGCTAATAGTGGTTAAACCAATACTGTTTTTTTGGGGTACCCTTGCGGCGTTTAGAAATTTCACTTGATTGTTTTATAATGGGGATAATGCTACGCAGCATGCTTTACTGCTTTAGGCGCTATAGGCTTTAGTTGCTCAATATTGGCACCTTAATATGTACTCAAGAACGCACGTTAGTCTTAGGTAACCCTAATGCAAACTTAGACTGCCAATTTCTAATTCTTTAGATGTAGGATGATTTATTTGTACATTATATGAGGTCCTATGTCGCCAAGCTTTTACTAAAAAAAACGAACATGAGTCTTAGAGTCTTAGAGAAGCATATTAAGGTAGTGGTGCCTAGTATGAACAACTTTCGATCTTCGACTGTAGTCGAATTAGCTGATCGTACGAATTTTCATCTTTTCATCGCACATTTAATAAAAATAGTGCTATTGTGAATTTTACTCAATTGGATTATTCACAATAGTATATTTTTATAAGATGTTTTACTAATTTATAAACGAAAAGTTAAGTTAATTATTAATCAAAGAAACTATTTAGTTTGCCGCTTTAACTTTTGTGAATACGAATTTGACAATCGATATTCGATTTTCGTTAGCCAGCGAAGAAAATCGATTGCAACTAACAATAAGGGCAAGTGTCAGTTTTGCGTTTGTTTAAGATATTTATAGCACAATTAACAGTTACCATTTCTCACGGCCCTTTCGAAAAAATAGCCTTGTTCACGAAAAATTTTCATTTTCCTTCGAGCGAAGTTTGATATCATGAATTCCTTGTAACATTTTTCCCTTTAAATTTAACAGCTGTACATTTTTCGCGGCGAGTCCTGAATCTAAAGCAGATTGCTGTAGTGACAGTATTAATTTTTTGAATTGGCACTTTTGCACTCTGAATTGTTTGCGACGATGTTTCACTTTCATTCGATGTTTCATTTTCTTCAGTAAAACACTTTGACAAACCACGGATTCACTACTCATTTAGTTTGCCCATCTCCTTATTGATTTTACATATAAACTTTTGACCGAACGTATCGTTTTGGAATTGTCCACACCTCACACATCCCAAATTACATATGTATGCTAGCAAACATAATCAATATTAAAATTTGTAGCATATCCTAGTGTCCACGGAACGCTTTGAAGCTTTTAAAAACGTCAATGTATCGTTCGACATAGTGTTACTTACAACAACAGCGGCAAAGATTTTCTGCATAGTTGGCCTTTGGCCGTATTCGGCAAGAGCGTTCTCCTCTATGGTATAAACAACACCGGCTTCGCTTACCAAAGATTTTCTGCAAGCCAGTTTTTAAAAACTTTGCATCTTTCTTACATAGAATACCTTAAAATATACCTACGTTAATGGACATTATGTCCTTGGACGTTTTAACATGCCACCGTTAAAATTGATATACAGGGTTTTACTCTCAAATTAACTGTTTTTCGGATCAAATTAAATGATTTTAAAATCAAACAGAATTTTTTTCAAAATAAATAAAACTTTATTTAAAACAAATTAACTATTTCCACCCAGCTGGCGATTAAACAAAATAATTTATATTTTGTTCTTTCAAATTATGCTTTTGCGAGCCACTTTAACGATTGTTAGAAGAGTGAATCGTCTAATACGCATTTTGGAGAGCATTGAAAGATTGTTATAGTCGTATTTGAGTCTTGCCATCGATACTGTTACGACTCATTTTATTATTATTGCACGATTTTTTTTTATGGAATTCCACAATCAAAACTTATTCATTGTGGCGATAGTAAGTCAAATTTATTTGATTTTGAACTAAATAACTTAGATTTTTCTGCTAGGGTAAAATTGTTTATTTATTCATTTCAATTTTTTTTTTAAATGTTCTTCCGGTTGTGACTAAACTAAATAAAGTTTCGTGGTCAATAATTTAAACAATGTGGTAAGAAAAAATTCAAAAATTGTATACAATAAATAAATATACATAAGTAACGCTTTCTGCAAAACCGTTAAGATTAAAAAGCAAACGAGAAGGAAAAAAAGGATGGCTTCCGTTTACAAAAATATGTGAGCAGCCCTTCCACAAATATAGTTAAAGTAATGAGAACATTATCAGGAGTAACATAACAAAATTAAGTTTTTTTCGGCATTCTTCTGTAGCATTCTATGTATTTTTTTTATTTTCTTGATGCCTGCCATTTAAATTATTCCGATCAATAAAGTTTTTCAACCACATTTTCTCTATGCTAGTGACAGACTAAAAAAAAATGACGAAGTTAGGATGATACTTAATTTTAATTTTTTAATTTCGTTTTAAGATTTTTTTTCTTTTTCACTTTAATTATTTTATAACGTTATGTTAATTTGCCTTTAACATTTATGGTAATTTTCTTAATGAAATACTTTATTGTTATTTATTGTTAACGTTATGTAAAATTTACAAAGCAAACTGCTAAATTAAAAAATTTACAGTATAAAACACGTAAAAATTAATTTTATTTGTAGCATACTTTTAGGGATCATAATAAGCTCATTATTCGGCGCATCGTAGACGACTCTTACGCAAGAGTCGCTTTCAGGACACAGTTTCTCCCATTAAAATGAACTTTCACGATCGGAATACGACATCGATCCGATCGTGAAAGAGTCTGTTACGATTAAAAATGTTAGAGGGGTAAAAACTTCTATAATGAATATCTACATATTTGAAAATAAAGTGGCTACCTGTATATCCTCACACTCACATAATAATAAATAATAATAATGAATTAAGCAGCAACAAAAGTAAAAAATCTCAAAAATCTTTTCACAACTTTGTGTATGTTTGTTTTAAACAAATAATTACTCACGTACTTTATCTATATTGAAATTTAAGTCCATTTTGTGGTCTTACAATATTTACAAATAAAATATATTTTTTTAAAAACCTTTAACCGCAAACTAAACTTGGAGAATTACGAAATTCAACTAAACTGATTGTGGCATCATTCGTAAACCTTTTTCAACAACAAAAATTATTCATTCATCTTTTCTTATTAAAAAAATAAGAAAATCTAATGAAAACTATGTTGACTTAATTGAATTTGTGCCAAAATTGTGTCAAAAGAACTAAAAGATTATGTGGTTGCAGTAGTTGACTATTGGATGTGCTACATTAAATTAAATTTATGTTTGCGTTTGAAAAAAATTTGTCAACAAATAGATTTGTTTTGTTATTAAATATTAATTCTATTTCCAAAATTTTATTGTTGCACAGTAAGCAATTTTCACCATTTTTTTTTAGACATTTCTCTATTGCTTTTGCTCATGTTTGTGAGGAATTAAATCTGAAAATCTTTATGTTGAAACTTTGCATAGATTTGATTTTTTACTGATTTTTTTATATTTTTGGTGAAATTTCGCTCGTGTGAGTTTTGAAATTTATTTTATTTGCTATTACAACTATTTATTTACTTCCTTTTAGGTACAATAGGAAAATAATTTTTGATTTTCAAATATTATTTTTTTTATATTAATTTCGAAACAAATTTTTAGGTGAGTTTTTTAAATCTTAATAAATTTATAAACTTTATGTGAGTGATTTTTCGATTATTGTTAAAATTTCAATAATTAAGGATATTTTCGATTTTGTATAAATTTAGCTTTTTGTATCGATTTCATTCAGAGAATTTTGAATTTTGTGAATTTTATGTTTTTTTGCTATTTCTTTAATTTAGTGAAGTTGTATTTTAGGACTTTTATCGAATTTTTGATTTTTTATAACAATCTAAGTTTTTTAAGAGTTTTTAAGAGATTCTTATTGAAGGTTTGATTTAAAAAAGGTAATTTTTTTAATTCTCGATTTTTTGGCGCTGCCTTGTTAATTGGGTGAAGTTGTAAATTTCTATGTTTTATGAAAGCGTTGACAAATTTTGTATTTTTGATGTGAAATTTCAGTTTTTTGTATTTAGTTTTTTCTTTTTTCTGACCTTTTTCGTTTTATTTAATTTTTTTTAATTCCAAAGCGAATAAATTATAAGGGGATAGCGAACAGAATTTATTGATTTTTACTGGTAGCCTGTCAAACTCCATATATAAAAGATCTGTATTTTTTATATGTAGTTTCACATTCGTGCCAACGGCGAAAATTAACGAATTCGCCATCGCTACCACCTTATAATTTATTCGCCTTGGTGTATTCAATATCCATGGCGAAATAATACAGGTGGTCTCAATGGCGAATTTATCACTTTTGCCGTAAACGCTAAATGTCAAACTCCATACATAAAAAAATGTGTATATATTTTTTTTGTATGGTGTTTGACATTTCAGGTTTGCTGCGAAAATAATGAATTCGCCATTGCGACCACCTAGTATATTTTCGCCATATTCAATATCAATATTTCCAAGGCGAATTTATTTATACCAGGTTTCAACTCCGCTACACCAATATAACAACAGAAAGAAAAACAGGCACTTAAGTGTATGGGAAACTTCAAAACATAATGAATTATTTCACATTTTTCTTATCCTTTTTAATAACACTTTTAATAAGCTTTGTTTTTTAGTTGATTTAAAACTCTTGTTACAATTCTATTTTTAAGAACATAAAAAAAGAACTTTTGTAATATAAAATGATGCACTTTTGACAGCTGCTCTACACATAAGAAAATTATGCAAAAACTAGTAAGACTAGACTAAGACTAAACTAGTTTAAGTTTTTCATGTGCAACACATCTAAAATGTCAAGAAAACTAATATTCTGCTTAAATCTTGACAAAGAATCAAACTCAGCTTGAACTCATGATTAAAAATGTGTATATTTTGTTAACTTTTCGCATATTCATACAAAATAAATTAAAAAAATATCTGTTTGCCTTAAAAGTCAAATTATTATATGTTTCGTTTGAAAGATATATCAACTTGATAGTTTTCTGTAAATAGATGATATGCCGTTTTCTAACTTCCCATTTTACTCCATATAACAATAAAAAAAAAAAAAAACAAGTAAGAGTGCTTAATCTTATATACCCTTCACCTTATTTGCAAATTTAGTTTACTGAAGTAACTCCAATAAAAAAAGCAAATATTGGGGTGGCAGACAGTTAAAAAATAAAAATATCAAGTACTACAATATATAATTTTACATAAAAATGACACCGGCTATTAATAGGTTAAGCATTTTTAAAAAATTTTTGTATTTCTTTAAAGATCTCTTCTAAGCTTTAAAATGCTCCCCGTAACTCGGAAAATATAGGCGAGCACCAATTTTTTTACTTGATGTTTTTTTTTAAATTCCCTATCGCCCCATATATTTATTTTTTTGATTGGAGTTACTTCATTGTTCCAACTGATATAAAATGATATGAGGTAGGCGTGATCTTTTGCCGCTGCCTCGAAGAACATGGACCGATCATGCCGATTTCCTATACAACCTCTTTCGACACTATGTCTGATCGATTGGTATATTTAATTTTTCTCTAGCTGAGCTAGTGCCTCGGAAAACCTGCTTTCAACACTAACACGGATGGACAGACGGACATCGCTCAATCGACTTCGATATGCATAAGAAGTCAGAATATATATACTTTATGGGGTCGAAAATGGATATTGTAGAAAACAAACAAACTTAGAGATACCCTTTTTCCACTTTTTGTAGTGAAGGGTACCTATAATACTAATAAAAAATATAAAAATTAATATGGTTTTAATTCTTTTACAGCATTTCAATTGCTATTTTAAATATTTCACTAATCTAACTTTATGTGACTTCTACTAGTTTTAAAGATTTTCATTTTAAAAATTTATTAAATTTTGTTAAAAATGGAAAATAAGCGAAATAAACCAAAATAATAAGAACTACCCAGAAACTAATAGTTTATATGTATTAATGACGTAGATTAAGTGATGAAATTGTTTTCATTTTGTAAAGAAGGATCTACAAATTTGCATTATGTTGTTGACCGCCCGGTTATTTCTTTTAAATATTGTTAAATGACTCACAAAATTGTTTTTTTTCTGAGCAAAAATGCTCTAAGTTTTTTACATACACACAAATATGCATCTTTCATGTTTACAAACAAATGAATTGTTACTTTTATTGGGCTTGAAATTTTTAATCTCTTTAAATGTTATTGGTCTTTCGTGGCCTTTTTCGTTTTTATTACTTACACAAAGTAATTGCAAATTGTTTATTTTACAATTGGAATGTGCTCTGATTTGCACTTTACAATATGGAATGTTTTTTATTAAAATAACTTTATGCACTTTATCTCTAACCTATTTTAGCAATTAAGTGAAACAGTTATTTTTTTATTGATATTTTTCTTTTCTAAATACAATTTCTTTAAGTTTTTTATTATGTATGTGCCTGCGTAGCAAGCAAAAGTAAACTAACTTGCAATTATTTATTTTGTTTGTCAAAAAATATTTAAGCAGCTGTTTAGATACTGACTAATAAACACAACACTGCTTTATTAAGATCCGTTAAAGTTTGAACGATTTTAATTGTTTTAATGAAAAGTGGTATATATTCCAATATAAAATTTATTATTTTAAATCATTATCAATGCATTCCACCGAACTTGTGAATAGAAATTCAATATGCTTATATCTTAATCTAGAAATAATAATTATAATCAATCAAGAAAGCAAAAAGGCAACACTATTAAATTAATAAATGAAGTTATATTTTTCATCTAAAAATTTGTTTTTTAATTTTTATAAAAGCATTTGAGAAAGCATTTTCTACCCACAGCCTTCAATGAACTATAGTTTGTTTTTGTATATGTTTTATTGAAAAAAAAAAAAAACAATTCATTTTTCTTTCTTTTTTAAATCACAGCTTCTAATTTTCTGTAATTTTAGTTAAAGCGCATAATGCTCGATTTATGTAATTCATTACTTTTATTATAAACCTTTTGGTTTATGTAAATCTTTCCAGCATTCATTAAGTTTCTTTATAAAAACATCTATTTCAGATGTTGTCAAACCCAAAGAAGCAGCAGCAGTTAAATAAGATGTTCCATTAAGATCTTCATGACTTCCCCAATCTAAAAGTTTTTAAATTTATTTAAAAATATTTTAATAAGTTTTTAGTAAAACTTACTCTTAAATTCATAACCATCTATAGTTTTATGGCAACCTTTAGCAACAACTCTAGTACCCGAAATGCCCCGTGTGTACAACATTGAGCCTAGTTTTGTTGCTTTATCTTCTGATTGTTGGTCAAAAAATACAGCCATTGAGATTGGATTGTATTTTGGACATTTCAAAGAACAGTTGTTACTATTTGAAAAGTGTTCGAGGCAAGATTTTAAATAATTATAAGTTTGTTTGCGTTCTTGTGTAAGTTTTAAATAACCATTTTTACCCAAAGAAAGTAATGTCATAAAAACATCCAGAGTTTGTGAGCTGGAGGCACGGCCTAACCAATCAATAATTATCATTACAAAAAGTTTAAAAAACTGATGAAAAATAAAATAATTACCCGCGTATGTTTTAGCTACATTATGTACAACATTCTTGTGAAAGCCTGCCACTATAGCTCCTCCCACAGGTACCATTAAATTTTTATCTGTACTTTGTACAAAGAGATCAACACGCCCCGTTTGACTTGCTTTTTGTATATGGGAGCAAATATATGAGGTTTGCAAGCCATATGCATTATTGATGACGTGAGGTATTTTATATTTTTCTGCAATTTTTGCCAACTGCTGTATATCATCCATATTTCTAGGCGCAAAACAACTAGTGGTAGACATTATGCATAAAATTTCTTCGCTTGGTATGGATTGTAATTTGCTTTCAAATGCTTCCAAGTCAGTTGAAAGACCGTCCACATCTGGTTTTCTTATCGTATTTATAACAATTGGTATAAAACCTGCTGTTGTTATGCTCTTAAAACAGGATTTTTGATCTATGCGAGACCATAAAATAAATTTAGCTTGAGGTCGTTCTTTTCGTAGACTAAGAAAACATAGAGACAAAGTCATCCCAGTGGCCATAGGCACTAGAAAACAACTTTGGCAATTTTGTATTCCCATAGCATGAATAAGATCTAAAAGCATGGCATTTGTTAATTGTGACAATATTGTAGAACCAACAGCTTTGGGTTGGGCTTCTAATAAATCACCAGATCTTCCTATGCCATGACCAAAACTATAATGCCGTTTTGCAACTAAGTCTGGAAAGTTAAGGGATAATTAAAATATTATGTTCTTGATCTGCATGAATTTACATTTTTTTTTCATAGAATAAAAACTAAGCACAAGAAAGTGTGTTATTCCACATATTTATATACTTACTGCACGCTACACGTGCCTCTCTTTCACCTAAGCCCGTTTTGTGTGGGAAGTTATTACTGTCTAAATAGGCCAGTTGTTGAACTGTGTATTCTATGAGGTCATCGCTCCAGCCATCTTGAGGTAGTGAACGCTTAAAAACAATCGTTTTCTAGTTCATATTAAAGAAATCATAGTCGGCTTTTTCTTACCTTTTCCAACAGCTCCTTAATACAAACTTGCTTTGATTTTTGAGATTCAACAGCTAGTTTTAAATAATTGGCAGGTACAAGTTTATCGCTTATTTTAAGTTTCTCAAAATTCATTGCATTATAAAAAAGGAACACTAATAATACTTGTTAACTTGGTAAATTCAAAAGTAAATAGAATCAGCTGGATTTATTTACTTTAATGATAAGCCGACTATTTAATTAAAAACGGCGTTAGAAATTTGAAGAACATTGATATTCCAATTGTGACACTATTGTGATTTATTTATTTTTGGAAGCAATGACCGTTAAACTTAAAATTGCAACCCTTTTTTCATTTACAATTAAAGTTTTATAGCTTTTATATAACTTTATGTAATTGTGTTTATAACAATATATTAATATAGTTTTTTATTTGACCTTTTAGTTTAATATATTTTAATTTATTTATCAAGCACAAGGTCTTTATCTATTATTTTTATTCTTCAATAATTGTGTAGCATCATCTGGAAACAATAAATATTTGTTGTTAAAATATAATTTTATTTATAACTTTATTTTGATGATAACATGTATAAAAAGGAGTTTATACTTTAAGGGCCATTATTAAAACTTGGCGTTAGTTAAAGGCATGATTTTGTTGGACCAATAAATGGCTTTGCATCATAAAAACTTCACTTATTATTTATTTTTCCATTAAATATAATAATTATTATTATGAATAATAATAACAGTAAAAAAATGGAAGTATTAATAATGCAAAGCTATTTATCACACAAACAAAATCTAATGGTAAGTTGTCATTCCCAGTTCATAAAAAGTTGGTTTTGTAAAGTGGCTTGAAATAAGAAAAGTACCCAAATTTAGTCGATGTATAATCAATTACCCATTTTGAAACGCTTTTCAACTTTTTTTGTTTGTTTTTCAGGCGTCTTGATATATGTATTCTTGCGATTACTAATATAGCAAGAAACTTAAGCCTCACTGAAAAGTACAATTTTTTACTTTTACTTTTTAGAATGTAATCCTGTTGCTAAATTTTAAATGTGAATGGCTAAAATCTTTAAAATCTTCATGTTTTCAATTTGTGGGCGATTTTGTAATAATGAAAATACTTGACAAATAGATATTTAGCTACGGTATTACTTTTTGCCGGAGTTTTTTTTAATTGCAAATACAAAAACGTAAATGCTAATTTTTAACCCTGTGGCTTTAGCAAGATTTTAACAATCCACCCTTCATTAAAACAATACTCTATGGCTTTGGCGAGATTAGAATTGACCATAATTTTGTGTACAAACTTGGGTCTTGCCCAAAGCAACTACATATACTGATCATAATAATCTAAAAGTCCCACGAGATTCGAACTCACGGTCTCTTGTTAAGCACCATGATTTTTGGCAAGTGCAGGTCTTCTAATAACAATATAATTTCAATCTCAAATCACGACTCTCTTTTTACCAAATAGACTGCTACTGCTTTTACCACTCAGTGTTTCAGCACTTTTTACTAAACTGGCACCTTTAGCTAGCATATTGCTAGTCAATGTTCTACTTGGATTCCGGTCCAGACACTACATTCACACAGAATTATTACTTTTTAATGGGATTTAAAGTAATGACCTCATGTTTAGTTCCAGAATGGAAGCATTAAGAAATACGCTTAGAAGCGTATTAATGGCATATTGCTTCCACTCTTCGTAGTATCATAATTTCATATAAAGTTACATAGATTTTGGAAATTTATTGTTTTTTTTTCAATTTAAAGTCCAGTAAAGTTAATGCTGCCAGTAAGAATGAACATTCTATATTCCTACCTACAGTAAACACTACAATATTTTATCACTCCTTGGAATTTCTGTCAGCCACGACCACCACACATTGGAGAGATTTGTAGCATGATATCGCTGCTTTACTTCCCCCCCGGGGGCACTAAGACTGGCTGATCTAACTTAGGTTCCGACGAAGTGTTCTGTGTTAGTTATACGGGCACCAAGGGAACTAGTAGCCCATACAGAGATCCGCCCATCTCTGTAGCCAGTTATTGGTGAGGTCCCTTCTGGGTAAACGTGGTGGCTGTGGGATGGTGGGGAATAGATCGAAGTGTGCTGTTGCTCTCTCAACAGGGTTGGATAGTCTCCAACTCACAAGCAAGAGGTAGTCCATGGTCCTGCTAGCCATGTTCTTGAAATTGCAACCTTATTGGCTACGTCAGTGGAGGCCGCTAGTCGACGCTTTGTAGTTCACCCATTGATAAGACCACCGTCAGGTTATGGCCCGTACGAACAGGTACTCACATTAATCTGTATCACGTAATCACAGGCGCCTTCACCAATTCAAGTACCACGGCTATACAGATATTTTTTACCTTAACCAGACTTTGGAAGGTTTGAACTGCTGTTTGGCATTTATTTGTCTTATTATTTGATCATGCACCACTTTGCAACATTTGTTTTATTTCTACTCAAGGCTCTGTTGGGATTTGAACTCATAGCTTTTGATCTTTTGTTTAACAAGCAAGCAGATACCTTTATTAACACAGTTATCGCAGTTGCTCAACATATTTCAGCCAACTTTTCTTTTTATTCTTTTCATACACACCACACTTCTTAGTGATGAAAATAACAACTTATTCATACCACAAATGCAAGGACAAAAAGAACATAAGTTTTATTGTTGTTACTTTAATATAAAGGGTTGCCATTATTATTTTAAATTCGTCATTTATTACCGTTGCAGATAAAAAAAAGTGCCGCTATTAAACAATGAAAATTAATTTCAAGTTTAAGATCAAGATCCTGATCTTGAATTCTAACAAATAAGTGATTAAATCATAAAAAAACGAAAGAGAAAAGGGGGTTGGTTTTTACGTCCATCTATCACACTGAATTTGAGGTTAAGTTTGAATTATTTTTCTGCTCTTTCGCTATAAATAATAATTAAAACAGCATTAATAATAAATATTATTAAAAATAGAAAATGAACTAAAAGGATCTTAAGCCGAATAGGAAATCTTTGTTATAGAAACGCCTATTATTATTATATGGAAAGAACAAAAGGCAGCAAATATTTTAATAACAAAAGCAAGAAAAAAAAACAAAATGGTTGTAAATTTTAGATTATAATAACATATTTTCAAAACGTTTGTATGCATAATTAATTTTTTTACCTTTTACCTTCAATATCATTAACATCACTGATAAAATAGAAAAGTATAAATCTTACGATCACAAGAACAATTTTTTTTCTTTGTGAATTTTAAAATTTCCTATAGAAATAGGCAACACGTGTGGCTTTATTTGATTATGTGTGTCTGCTGTTTATTTTTGTGTGTGTATAAAGGTATTTTAAATTGCAGATCCTTATTGCTGTGTTGTAATCCTTAAACATCCAGCTGCTCCGTTTTTGTAGCAGAATATTTTGCAAACTTTAATAGGACTTTAGAAACTTTTTTATTCTTTTGTGAAGTCTTCTGCTTCACGTGCCAAATTAAGGAGAGTTAATATCTTTCACTATAAAAATTATTCCTGACTCTTCTTTTTTATTTCTTTATTTAAACTGTCATTTTTAAATACGAGAAATGTTTTTAAAAGAGTTTCCTGTTTTATTTTAACATTAGAACCACGTTTCAAATATTAAATTCACTTTTTAGTCATTTTTGCTATCGCGGCCGTAACAACGCACACTCCTTGTAAGTTTAAAGTTAGAGTTGTAAAGATAAGCACATATACGATTACATCAATTTTTTTCTTTCAATAGGACAACGTATATTCTGTGTAAATTTTACCTGTATATCTATTATGGCTTAAAAGCATAAATACGTTAATATGGCGTCTCGATGGTAACACCCTTTGGGGTTTTATTTTATTTGCAATACAGACTATTCCCGATAGGCTTCGATACCCAAATGAGAATAATCGTAATACGATTTCTCTTCCAATTAAGTTTTTTGTTTAATTATGCATATATATTTGGAAGTTAGAACTGATTTCCTTCTGGCTATTGGAGCTTATACTTACTTATCTATATTTCAATTTGAAATATAGATAAGTTGAAATTTTCAAATATGTATCTTTAAAATCGCTTTTTGTTAAATTCGATTTAGCGCACTAAGTCCCCTGATCAAGATAGATATTGCGATTGGACCTTTTACTTAAGGACTTTCGAATTTCAGTCAAATCGATTTAGTTCTTTAGATCGGAAAAAAAATTCCGGAAATTATCCTCTTCTGGTCCACTAAAAATATTTCTACGCGTGTTTTAAATTCCTTTTAAATCGATTCAGTCGTTAAGACGCGATTTACTCACCAACAAACAAAAAATAAAAAACAAACTAACAAAGAGATTTATAATATATAATAAACTTTATATATCTGCCCTTTACTATTAAAAACTGCGTAGCTGGTGGAAACCCACCCCTTAATTTTTAATTGCATTTTAAATACTTATTGCTACAGCAGTTACAGTAATAAATATTCTGTGTAAATTATTTTTTGTTACAGTTCAAAAGATATGTCTATAAGCTTCAAGACCACGTTTTCAATGGGGAACCCTTTAAATCCAAATTTTATGTATTTGTTACTTGGTACTGTAGATGAAATAATGATACACACCCTGTTAAATTTCAAGTGTTTGCGATAAGGGTTCAGAAAATAAGGCTACATACCCCGTACTAAGCTCTCTTTGGAAACACTCTTCGATTTGTTATTTACAAGCAGTGCCTACGACTTTGTCTGTGTGTCATTTTAATTTTCCTATAATTCAAATTTAACTATTTATTCCAGAGTTCCATCCACAAAAATAAAAAGTGCTCACAACTGTTTTAGTACAATATCCGGTGAAATTGGGTGCTTGCACAATTGTATCTCTATTTTTCTACGAAATGACCTATTACTATGAAAAAAAGTAATTTATATTGGAACCAAGCTTCTGAAGGTTCTCCTCACATAATTTCTGTTCAAATCCATACAGTAGTTTTTACTTGATGCGAACACAGACAGACAGACATACAGACAAAAAATTCCAAAAATAGGCCTTTTGTATTCTATATCGATTACTATCTACACCAACAACAAAATTTAAAAAAATATTTTATATACAGAAATAACCCCGTTGCAGTTTTATTATTTGTATATATTTAAATTCGCCGATATCGATTATTATATGTGGAAGTACTTCACGATGGCATTTTCGCTACTGCATACTTAGCCCTTCATGAAACTTGATCAACCCAGCCTCGTGTTAGTCTCCTTTTTTAAAGTCAACTAAAATCTAATCTTTATTTAATGCGAAATTACAATATGAATATCTCGGAGAAAGAAAGAAAATGACACATTAGTAAAAAGATTCGTACACACTAGAACCCCATTTTTGTGAGGTTAAAAATAATTATCTTTTAAAAAAAAAAGGGTTGAGTTAGAGTTGAGCTACTTTCACAACCGTCCATGCTCTTGCATTGTTTGATCCAAATAATACCTGTGACATCAGGCGAGAAATGGCAATTTTAATTTAGTTATTTGAAGAAGAGAAGGAGAAATGCAAAAAATAGCTAAATGAAGATTAGATAGACGAGTCGCTTAGCGAAGACAGCTGGAAAAAAGTCGACGTGGATATTATCTAGGAAGATGATTTGATAGATAGCGACGGCATTAGTAACCCAGATCGTGCCAATTCAGTACGTTTTGTTTGCTTCGTAATTTTTTGAAAATGCTATAAAAAACGCATTGAAAGGTCAGTTGGCTTTAACACCTGAACCAATTGTATTTTGTATGGCGTCATACCAAATTCGTCTCAATGATGTCTTCGAAATGTTAAATTTTTGAGAACGACGGTGAATTGATGTCGATGGCTCTTCGCGCACACTTTCTGCCACAGCAGCAATATTCTCGGGTGTACGCACTGTTTTTGGCTTTTCACGCTTTGGTTTATCGATGAGGATACCAGTTTTTTTTTCACTTTTTTAACAAACTAACGAACATACTAAGCTGACGGTGCTTTTCTTCTTTCAAAATCAGTACGCAATTTTCGCACACATTCTGCAACATTACCATGATTTTCAAAGTAATGTCGCAATATTTCCCAGCGTTGTTCAAGCATTCAGCAGAAGGATAAAACTAATTATCTGTCAAATTAGACATGAGCTAAGTGTTACCATTCACGAAATAAGCACTAGTTGAAAAAAAACGTTAGATTGCGGACCCATACTTAGGCCTACACTTCCAAAGCAATTAAAACAATAAAACAATTTAATTACAATTTTACCAATTTTTAGACTCCATTATTACTGATCCAAGTACTACTTTCAGGCGTTAGAAATATTCTGCAAATTACATGCAGTAAACAACTCGGCCGAGAGAAAAAAAAGATATATTTGTGCTTCGTCTCCGTCCAGACAATGCAAATTTATTTATTTTTTTTAAATAACTCTTATGATATTGCACTCGTGTCTATATATTAAAATTTTGTTTCTGCAATTTCTGCTTCGATTGCTTAGATGAATGAAAAAACAAAAGAGAATTGCAAGTACATGAAACACAGTGTATTAGTTTCTACTCGTCTTTCATCTCTCACCTACATACTCAAGAATTGCGCAACAAAAATTGCAAAGTGTTGACGAGGATTTTATGTCGACTGCGAAATCGCACGATAAAAATATTAATTTAAATTCAAATTAATTTGCATTAAAAATTTAAGAAAAATAAAAAAAATTTTCATTTGAGCCACTTTGAAACTTGAAATAATAATCCTGGACGTGCATAGATTCCACTTCTCTAGGAGCATTCTTGTGATTTTTGTTTACCGGTGAAAAGAAATTTTGCAACAATGTAATTTTTGTGTGGAAGCCCCCTTAGGATGTGCTGCTGGGGGGTAAATATGTTCGAAAGATATCTTGGGCGGGACTAAATGAAGGTACATAGCACATTTTATTCCTGTAAGGAGACTGCGGCGCAGTAGTAAGGCTTTTTGTCGATTTAATACTTCATCCACCTCGTGTAATCACAATGAAATACACTTTTTCACCACTCCCCGTGCTCCCTTTTTTTCTTGATAATTTCTATGTTTAATCACAAAATTTCACAATTACCAAAAGCAAAGTGAGTCAAAAAAGGTGCTATTGGAAATTAGCACGATCGGTCCATGTACTTAGAGGCAGTAGGCAAAACACCACGCCTACCTCTAATTTTTTATGTCATAGTTATGTCATATGACATAGTTTAAAACTACAGAGTTGCATTTTCTGTTGTCTTTCTATTAATCACAAAAAGTCTTTTCGTTTGTTACCGCACTGTAAGAAATAACTGACAACTCAGAAGAATGCATTAGCCTAACTGGAGAATTTTCTGGAAGCGGCTACAGCCTCATAACGAAGAAAGGGAAAATTGCGTTTTAAATTTGTTTTGGGGGCGTATTGGCCCTTCTTAGATAGTTCTGCCTACGTCAATGAAAGAATGCTGTGCAGATCATAAACTTCAAAGGCTGATTGTTGCTTTATAAAATTTCATGATGTCGCCGGCTCTCTTCGAAAGATTTTTCTAACAATCCTCGTTTGAATAGTTCCTTAACAATTCCATCAGTTCTTTTAAAATAAACTCAAGGTGTTGTTACCAAGCTTTAGTGTGTATCTATTCTTGTATTAAAAAAAAAACCAAAAACCTTTTGGTTCACTATTTATTTCATGAAATTAAAAATATATTGTGTTTTTTGTTGTTCTTGTTATTGGTCTTTTAAACAACATCTGCCTCCAAAATACGCGTTGCTTTAACGTGCTTTTCGTGGTTCTTTTTCTATAGTTTCTGTTTTTATCCAACAAACCAGTTTATTGCATTCATCCACGAAAAAGTGCTCCTCTTTTCATTAACAATAAAAAAGAGAGATCCTTTTTTGTTGTTGAGCAAAAAAATAAACAAATAAAAGGACTTGTTTAGTCATATTTTTATTTCTTATATTCATTCACTACTGTCAATATTTCTTTTGAATTCGTTTTCTTCATCTCTTAGTATTTTAGCTCCTGTTTTATTTTATTTTATTTAATTTCATTTCAATTCCTTTCTTTTGGTTTTTTTTGTTGTTTTTATAGATTTTATATATAATTTTTGTTTATAAGGATTTCTTTGCTTTTGTTTAAATTGTTTTTACACACACACACTTCACATACCATCCTTAACATTCCTTTACCTTGATATTTATCCTTGATTTGCCAGATGTCATGCATGAATTTTTGTTGCTTTTTTTTATTTTTTTATTTTTACTCCTGGAACAATAAAACTCTTGTTTTGTTGTACGATCGCGTTTTACGTGTTTTATTTAATTTTTTGTTGATTTATTAGTTGTATAGAATGTTTTGTGCTCCTGTATGTATGAATGTGTGTTTGTGCGTAAAGTGCGTGTACGGCTTTGTGAATATGATGTTGCTAAGAACAATTTTTAAAAATAAATCTTTTTTATATCCTTTATTTGATTGTCAAGGATGATGAATTTTAACTAAACGAATGAGTTCTCGTTATCAAATAAAAGAGTAACAAAATTATATTTTCTTTAATTTCGCAATTCAACATTTGAAGAACAGCATTTTAAAACACTTTTTTATATTTTCGTAAGGAGCCAGTTTTGAAAGGAATGATGATTTTTATTTATTTTTTTGAAAATTTGATGGTTAATTCTTACTTTCATTTATACTTTAGGAAAAACACAAAAATATTTGCTTAATAAAACTTTTCATAAAAGCTGGTATTGAGCTCAATATTATTAAAAACCGTCTTTTTAACTAATTTCCAAAGTCACCAGAAATTTTAAGCTAAATTTTTTTTAATTATTAATTAATTATAATATTGTTTAATTATAATATTGTTTAAAACTAATTGGATCGATGTTAATTTACTTGAATCGTGCTTGATTCCTTCAAATAAAAATATTTCATGATATTCTCATGATATATTTATTATTATAAACTAAAAATTGAAATGTATTACTGCGAGGAAAGCATACCCATATGGCCATTTTGCTACTGCTCATATAGCTCATCAGTGAATTTAACCCAAATTTTGTATAAATATAAATAAATTTTTCTACATAAGTGTTCCCTTTGGAAACCATTCATATGTATTTAAAAGATTTAATTAAAAAATAAAAATTGTGAACAGTTTTTATAAACAAGCAATATGCACATGCAAGTAAATCGATATAAAAAATTCAGAAAAAATGAAAATAGTTACTGAAAATTTGCTGTGTTTTTGTATAAAACATTTTTGAGTTTTTATTGCCTTTTTGCTTTTTTCTAAGATTCTAATATTAATTTTCCATATTTTTTTTTTAATTTTCACTAACAAATTTCATTTTGTTCAAAATTGGGTTTTGGATTTTCGAAAAAATCTAACGAATGGAAGCAATTTCGAACTTTGACTCGTATGTAATATTAGTAATAAAAACATTTTTATTTAATTTGTTTTATTTTATCACAAAACATAAATATTGCATTGCTCATAACAATTTAAAAAAAATTTTAATTTAAAAAAAGAAATTCATTTGAAAAAGCTACATTGGTTTTATATGTATAATACTAGCGTACCCGGCGAACTTCGCCTCGCCCCAATTTTAAGCCTTTAAACAAACTTTAGAGTAATAATACAACACAAATATTTAAATTTTCAATGTGATTTATTTGAATGGAATCAGTAGAGTGCGATTTGATGAACAATGTTTTTGATTTGATCAATTTTCGATTTTTCCAAATTTTCACATTTTCCGCAATTTTCCATGTTTTACACCAAGAACTTTCTAATTTTTTATTTGGAAAGCCACTAAGGAAAATATCGTTAAAAAATATACATTTTTGATTTTTTCCCATTTTCCAACTTTTCTGGAGGGATTTTCCAAAATTTTCTTCAGTAAAAATTTTCTTTTCGAAAATAAGAACAAGACTATTTATATATATATATATATAGATTTAAGAAACATATAAATATATAACTTAGTTAAAACAAGTTAGAGTGCTATATTTGGCTATGCCGAATCTAATATACCCTTCCCCATCTATGTTAATCTAGTTTATTAAAGTAATTCCAATCAAGAAAGCAAATATTGGGGTGACGGAGAAAAATAAGAAAAAAAATTTAAGTACTGCATATACATATCTATATAATTTTAATGAAAATGCCATCGGATCTTACTGGGTTAAGCATTTAAAAAAAATGTTCGTATTTCCTAAAAGATCTCTTCAAAAGCCTTAAAATGATACCCATATTGATATTTAAAAAAATTGAAAATTTCAGAGTCCCTTTATTTGGAAAATATGAGCGAGCGCCATTTTTTTTTTTTACTTAATCACCCCTATTCTGCGTTTCGAATCGAATCGACATTTTCTCCGTTTAGCAACTTTGGTATTCTGCGTTTCGATTCCGCTCACTTTCTTTCGATTGTATGTATTCTGCATTACAATCGGAACTCCGTTTTTCTCAGTTGTTTTTCTGTTAACGGAGAGCTTGCTTTATTTGTGTTTTTTAGCTAAAAAATTTAAAAATGTAAGTAGAAAATGAGATAAAATGTTCAGAAACGATTAAAAAAAAAACAATTAAAATTATTTTTAATTAATTTATTTGTTGTTTTAAATTGTTAATTTTTGTACCCGAATCTAATGTGTTTTTTATGTATTACAGGTAAAAAACCACAACACCAGAGCAATATGTTAAACAAATTTCATAGTATCTAAGGCAGATATCGCATGTAGATAACACCAGCGGCCAAAGGAAGAAGTAGCAGCGTTCTGGGAGGAAGTTGCAGGAATCCTCAAAGCACTAGCTCCTCCAACAAAAAGTGCCAGTGCATGGAACAATTTTTATTTTGTTTTCTCAATTTTTTTTAGTAATTTTTTTTAACAAACTTTATCAATTATTTATTTTTAATTATGTATACATACAACTTTTTGTATTAAATTTGACATTTGTTTATGAAAATTATAACGAACTTGTTTATTTTACTGTTTCATTTCTACATTCCACAGTAATGCTATTAATTTTGTAAACATTGTTGTCTTCTTCTTTTTCTTTCGATTCCGTTTTTCTTCAGAATACCAATTTTCGATCGCAACGGAACTGAATGCGGAGACTTAATCGAAACGCAGAATGGGGGTGAATGTTTTTTTCTTATTTTTTTAATTCTCTAAAGCCCCTTATAATTATTTTTTTGTTGTAACATGAAAAAAATAGAGGTAGGCGTGATGTTTTGCCTTCTGCCTGGATATATATACCCTTCTGAAATGGATATATATACCCTTTTTTCACTTTTTGTGGTGAAGGTATAAAAAGTGAGGTCCATCAAAGTATAGGGTTTAAGTAATCTTTATAATTAAAGCTTAAATCTTGAGATCATAGTTGTATATTAAAATATTTTATTAAATGTTAAAAATAAAGAAAAATTACTTAAGAATACATGTCAATTATTAAATTAACATCTTTTGTAGGAATAAATGTGTCACAACATATGTTATTTACATTCGTGTATGATATTACTACCAGAAGAAAGAATGGAGAAGTTCATGTAGCATGTTATTTCTCAATTTAGTTTTAATAGAATTCATTATAGAAAAAGTTCTTTCAACACAAGCATTACTTGTGGGAACAATTACCATATTAAGAACGGCCATTCGCAACTCTTTAAAGTGGTAAGTAACAGCAGCATTGTAAACTTTAGACCTGATTCGTATAGGCTTTCTCGTACTTTATTACCGAAATATTGAGTCCAATTAATGAAAGGAAGTTTTCTCCACTGTGTTTCATAAGTGAGAAGTGCGTATTTAGGGTCTCGAAATCTTTTAAAAACTTCTTTTTGACTTAATGCCTTTTTCTTTAAGCGCCTCTACCATTTGACTTCTAATTCTAAAATTAATATATATTTGTATACACGTACAAATATGAGACTGAAAGCAAATTTAGTTAATTCGCCGATACACATACATTTTTTTGTCAACCTTAAAATATAATATAAAGCTGCCAGGTTTTTTAAAATTTTTAAATGCGAAGTTCTTGCAGAGAACACTATCAGCCCAATTATGAATATTCTCACGGAATTTCTTTCCCACGGAAAAAATGTTTCTCGAGAAAAAATTCCTCCAATTATGAATTCCGTGGGAATAAAATTACAAAAAAGTGGCATCATCGTAATTTGAAGGGAGTTTTTTTGTTTATTTTCGTATAATTTATATTTTATAATTTATAATACCTACTTTTTTCCCCCGAATTTATTTCATTTTCCGCAGTCAATCAAAAGGGGAAAAAATTTGTAATTGGAGAAAAGGGAAAAGTGAAAGAACTCGCACGGAATGTTTGTTTATAATTGGGCTGTATAAAAAATAGCAAAAAATTTCTTCAAGTATTTTAAATACCGCCAAGAATCTCGCCTCCGCGAAAATTTTTATCGCCAAGAAGGAATTTTTCTTGCCACGTTTGGCGAGAAATCTCGATAACTGACTACACTGGTCGACAGGTATTTAAAGTTCGCTCCACTTAATTTAGTCACCTCCTAGCAGAGAAAAAATATAGCTACAAGTCAAGCTTCTAACAGTACACTTAGTTACGGCGAGCCATACTGTTGTCCCTGTACACCGACACGACCGTGAGAAGTCTTAAATGTTTCCTTTTTAGGTTTCAAATTTTTTTCAAATGCCATGCCCCGAAGAGTCCAAATGCAACTCTTGTCTTTTCTTTGTCTAAAACGCAGGTAAACCTTTCCTAAGTAAAGATTTCATCTGAATATTAAACGAAGCCTGAGTGATATTACCAGGTTTAATAGAAAGATTATTATCAGAAAGAAACCCTTTACTAGTATCGTTACCATGGTATGCAGCTAAGAATCTTTGTCTATGATTATTTGAATATTAATCGTATGTGCATTGATTTATATATTTTTATGAAAAATAAATGTGTCACGAGGATGGCATAATTGGTTAAAGTCAATGTTTGAATTTGAAGGCTTTTTTTAATTTTATTTTTTAAAAACACTCTAATATGGTGTTCATACATGCAGCAATTTTCAAATTATTACAATTAAGTCCATTATTGAGACTAAATTTTCATACAAAAATTACAATTTACTTATTGCCAATTAAGAGATAATCGTTTTAATAATGAGTAAAATTTATAATGCAACACTGTCAGAAGTGTGTTTAGTAAAAAGAACAATACTAACTGAACATACTTTTACAACAACAGTACCAAGGCGAATAAATACAGGTGACTGCACGGCTACAACAATCCAACAACACAAAAAACAACAGGCAATTTGTTGCTACAAAATTTAGGTATGTTGTCAAAAAATATTGTTAAAAAAAACAAAGTAAAAAATATATTTGATGAAAAAAAGTGGTTGTAATTTTCAGAATAAGAAAATTATAAAAATTAAGTTACTTAAAAATTAATATCCATGAAAAATTTGACCAAAATTCTATTGTACCACTAATTTGCCCAAATCACATGCATTGTTCCATTCTTGCTCGTTGACCATTTGAAGACTAACATAATCTTCCACAAAAAAACCAAGAAATTAACTATAAATGTGTTAACAATAATTTTTACTATCTTTTTACCTATATTTTGATTATACACATCAGGAACTGCAAATGCGGTTCCATGTTATGGTAATTTATTTTTGACAAATTTTTTTTGACAACTGCATGCTGATGGGCTTTTTTGCCCGTGCGTTCACCAGAGAACTGCACGAGTACACCGCAACTCATGAGTACACCGCATACTTACTCTATACTTACTCTATACTTTTCATACTCGAGTATTTTAAACACCGCAATAAAAAGTTGCGGTGTTTATTTTACCCATTCCTGCAAAAACGAGTATCAAAAATATTGCAATCAGAATTTTAATTATTTTTTATACTCGTACGCGAGAATTTTTTAATTCTCTTTATTTGTAAGCAACGTTGCCACATTTTTACCCTATTAAAGTTTTTTACTGCCGTTTTGTGAAATACTGCATTGTATGCAGATCTATTTATAAACAATAAAAACAAACAAAATTTGATCAAATCTATTGCTTAAACATTATAAACAGAAAAACAGACAACAACCGTTTTCATAGGTATGAAATACAACACATATTTAATGAATAAAATGCAATAAAACCCGCTTAAAGGCACAGCTTTTGTACACTATTTAAAGCAGGTATACTTATTTTGTTGCTGTTTTTTATGAACAATTATTTTCAGTTTATGGGCCTTGTTGTCATAAACGTGCTACTTACGGTATTTAGGAAAACAAAATGATAAAATGAATCCGTGAATAAAAGAAAATTACTTAATTTTTATAGTTTTAACAAAACTGTATATACGCTGATGTAATATATTAATTCCTCATAAATAATAATAAATAAAATAAAGTTTTTAGTTTATTTATTTATTTTTAAATTTCTCTCCTGTGTGACTTAAAAAAACCGTAACAAAAACGTAATATAATAAACAAGGAACTATTCTTGAGTTATTAGTACACTTTTGTTGTGTTTTTAATACATGAAAATATTGCGAATTTTACGGGTTCTATTAAATTTATTTTCTGTTATATATTAAATAAACTTTCATAATTTCAAAGAAGTATGTATGTTAGCTAATTTAGACATTGGCGACTTTTGATATTGTGTTTGATTTAATGATTCTGATCTGATAACTCTGTTTTCCTCTCACTACACACGTTAAAATCTCTCTCGTGGTGTTTGTTGTAAGTATGAGTATGAATAAAGTAAAGCCAGCATCGCAAACAAACAAAAAAAATGGACAAACAAATTAAGGGTGGAAAACTTATTAAAATCAAATTTATTAGCAAATTTTTTATTGTTAATAACTTTTTTATTCATCAACAGGCGTGAAATCAAAAAAGAAGAGGATTCTGTGAAATGACGTATGATCTTTCCTCTTATATTGAAAAAAGCAAGAACTGCTGCTTCCTCCAACTCCAACAGGATTTCCAAATTTTATTCTTTTTTTAAAGATATTTAATTTGAAATATAAACTGGAGCACTGCTTGAAAAATTTTTATTTTTTTATTGCAATAAAGAAACGCTTTTTTTAAAACAAAATGTTTTTCCATTTAGTATGATAAAAATCACAAACACAAAAAGTAAAAATTTAAACAATTTTTTTCAGTTGTCAATTGCTAATTATCGTATCAATATTGAGTATGTATGAACACTAAAAATATATTGACAATTAACTGAATATTGTTTCATATAAAATATCTAAAATATCTTCTTCAAATGTTTAAAAGTTTTAAAGTTATAGTGGTTAAAAGTTAAGGTTTGTGTACAGCATACGAAATTTATGGGAAAATCCCAAAATTTTATGTTCATTTATAATACTAAGATTTTAAGTTTTTGAATATAACGGCTACCAAAATTTGTAACAGGGTTGTACGTATTACTTCTAATTATAATAACAACACTGATTTTGTTTACAAATATTGATTAGGAGAAATAAAGTAGTGAGGCATTTGCAAGATTTTTCAGTAACCGTGAACTTTCGTAGAGAATTTAAAAGAAAGTAGAAATAAAAATTTTTCTGTTTTTTTGAATTTTGTAGCTACAAAATTTTTTTTTTTCAAATTTAAAGTTCAGCTGTCCGATATTGCTCGAATTCTTTTCGTAATTGTTTCTTAGTGTCGACCTCGTTGCGGATTTGTATTATTTTTCATTCGATAACGAGTACTTTGTGTTCGAAATGTTGTTAACGTGAATCACGGCAGTCGTTATCGAAACATATTTACTCGTAGTTGCACTCGATTGGTAATCTACTCTCGAAAACAAATAAACTCTAAAATTTTGCTACGATACAAAACAAATAGAAGTAAACTAAACAAGAAGAAATTAAACATGTAAGTATGAATTTTCCTGCTATTTTCAATAAAATAGTTTAAAATGTAATTTTAAATGCTTTTAGGGAAATTGAATCTGTTGTGCGATTCACTAACTTTTAACACTTTAAAAGGTGGTTAACTTTAACCACACATTTTATTGTTTGCACTAACCACTATGTGATTCACTAACTTATTTATAACCATGGTAAACAGTTTTATATTTCTCTCTCTCTCTCTGAGCGAAATGTCAAAATAGGAGAAAATAACAAAGAAGAATACAAAAAAAAACAAAATAAAAACCTTGTTATTAATAAATTTTATATAGTTTTCATAAATATGTATACATATATGTATGTATTTTTAATTTTTGGCTTTTGTGTTTTATTTTTTTTAATTTTAATTGCTGTTTTTATTTTAATTATTCGTCTAATAAATTTTTTTGCTTTGTATCTTATTATTTTTAGTAATATTATTATTATTTAATTTCATTGAATGGTTTATCTTTTTATTTAATTTTTTTCAATAATAAAAAAATAAATTAATAAAGTCGTTTTATTTTACAAAATCATTAAAAAGGGTTTTATTTAATAAAATAAATAAATCGTACACTAAATACTCCAAAGCAATGTTATTCAACGATTATTAGGTACACGGTAAACAAACACTTTTTTAAACGGACTAAACCACACAAAAAATACTGCTGTTAATAAACCACAATTTGTTTTGCTAAAAATAACAGCTGACTGAAGCAGCTTGCTGTAAACACCAGTAGATATCGTTTAAAGTGTTAGTGAATAGCAAAATGGTTAATTTTGTGGTTAACATTTTTAAACGAAACAATTGTGGTTTAAAAAGCATAGCGAATCGCACTACTGAAGATAAAGATTTCCCAGGAACCAGTGCAAAAAAGTCAATGTAGCGGCACTTGGTATACTTGTCGACATATGGCCAGATATATATTTATTTCTAAAAGCACATACTTAAAATACTTAAAAGCATCTTTCGACAGCCGAAAACGACTTTAAAATCTATAGATGTTTAATTATTTCGTTTGTATTATTCACCTTAAAAGCCACAGTCAACTTACTCAACTTCAGGTAATAAGGATTCGATTTGTCACAAATATTTCTCCTGATGAATGCTATTTTCCCCTCGTCCTCCAATTCCGATGATGAGGAATACAAAAATATATTTTTATCTATTTATATGGGTCTTGTTTTTTGATTTTTTTTTGCAATGCTACACTGTTTTCACTAATTAATTTATGTTTTGCTTTGTTTTTCTTACTCTCATATGTTTGCAGCAATGTAAAAAATAGTAAGAAATACAAAAAATTACGATCGAATACTATGATCCAAAAAATTACAGCCATCGAAATATTTCTCGACACAAATATGCACTCAATGTCGAATGTGGTGATTTACCCCAAAACCTGCGATGTTATGCGTCATGTTAAAGATTTTGTAGATCTGCCGCATTTGAGCGATTTTTTAAATTTTAGCTGTATGGAACTAGGGTGTGGCGTATTACTAAATATGTTCATTCACATGTAAAATTTCAATCTTATCAGATTGCTAATTTTTAAATTATTAAAAATTTTAAATTTAGGTTGTATGGCAGTGGGCGTGGCACTTGTTCGATTTTATCAAAATTTCGTACAAATAATTCCTTTCCTAAGACAAACATTCATGCAAAATTTCACCTTCTAACTGTAGCTGCTTCTATTTTTGACCAACCTTTCAATGAATTCGCGACACATTGCAGCGTTTGTTGCCTTTCAATAAATCTGAATATTTTAAAAACACAAAAATTTTCTCAGTATCTTGTTTCTGTAACTTAAGTAAAGATTTCTCAAATATAAAATATTATTATATTATAAATTATACCCTGCCTTTATTAATCAAGCGGCTGTCAAATCCTTTTTGGAGTATGCAGCCAAAAATTGTCGATTTAAAAATCTGTTTACATTTTTAATAGGTGCTTTGCACTCCAAAGAATTTTAAAATAATTTATAAATTTTGTTTTAAAATAGGGTATGTTTATATAGAGCTGGAGAAAGAACCGTTATAATCTTTGAACTAATTTTTCTGTTATTCGCATTTGCGAAGTAAATTTAAATTGCATAAGTAAAAAAAGAATACTACCTTTTTGGGGAAAATCCTTAAAAAACCTGAAAAAACATTACTTTTCACATTTTCCCAATTCAGAGGCTTGTAACTTTTAAACTTGACTATTTTCAATGCATATGTAGTTGCGTAACTGTTGCTGTGGAAAAATGTGCAACAAAAGCAAAAAGCAAATGCAATTGCAAAAAAAAAGAAAGAAACGCATTTGCTTTATCCGACTATGTGTTTCTTTCTGCAGCAAAGCAATCAGCAAAGCATTTATTTTAAAAACGTTTGCTGTTGCTTACGCAACAGTTGTTCTTTATTTTTATTTTTGCTTAACTCTTGACTACGAGTATGAAGTTATGGCTGACTACGATTTTTGTTTCTTGCTGCTTTTCACCCCTTTTAACAATTAAAACGTATTTATGTATTTATTACTTACAATACGTTAGAAAATACATTTTAAAAACGTTATTCTTATTACACCATTAAATGGTGTTTTTTTTTTCTTAAATAGCAACAGCAAAAGAAGAAACAAACATCAACTTATTGCTTAAGCAACAGCAAACAGTTTCAAAATAAATTCTTTGATAATTGCTTTGCTGCAAAAAGAAACACATAGTCAGCTTAAGCATATGCTTTTTGCTGTTGCTTCGTTTATAATGAAATGTTTTGTCACTGCTGAGACATTTTGTTTGTTTATTTGGAGCAAAGCAAAGATTTTAGTGCTATTGCTATTTGTAAGAAAGCCATTTAAACCCTGCTTTTAAAGGAAAAGCGTTATCAGAACAATACTTTAAACTTATTTCTTCTAAACTTAAAAGATATGGCAAATGTTTTAAGGTACTAATCCGATCACTAATAAGTACACAAGCGAAAAATATTAAGTTAAGGCCAAGTCAAAAGATAAAAAATTAAGCTAATTTACTGCCAAACTAAAAGAGATAACCTAAATTTTTTATAGATATCTTCAGGGTCTCATAAAATTTAAAAATCTTAAAATTTAAGGTTAAATTATTTTTATGACATTTATCAGAAACACTTCCTTCCTTCCGCCTTGCCTTTGTGAAATTTTATTAAGATATTTTTAAGGTTCATGAGATACCGAAGTGTGTCAAAAGAAAATCAGTGTGCCCTGCGTAAAACAGGATGACTAAGATATTTTGATGTGAACAATTTTTCTCTAAAGTTACAGAAACACTTCACTGGTGTTAAAAGTTGGGAATTAAAATGAATGAAAATTAATGAATAACTAACAACTCCCATATGTAACATTCTTATAAATTTTGCAATAAAATAAAACAAAAATAAAGTAAATGCTTTTGTTCAGTTAATTGTTTTATCCTCCTCAAGTAAGTTCTTCATTTTGCCTGAAATGTACAATTTAAAAAGAATGATTATGACCGAAACCGTTACCGCATGTTCGTTCAAACACAAATAGCAGTTTCTCTTTGTTTTGTTTAACATTTTGTTTTTGTTTTTGTTTTTTACTGAAATATTAATTTCGCCAATGAGTCTGCAACTTTTTCTTTAGTTCATTGCAATTATTGACTGTTGGTAAATATTTAATTTAATGCTGATATGAAACTGAAACAAAACCTTTATTTTTAATGATTTAAATAAATAAATAAATTGTTTAAATAAATCAAGCGAAAGCAAAGTTTCAACAAGGAAAGCTGTTTATATACAAAGATGCAATATGCGCAGTGGGACTAGAAAAACAAAAACAAAAAATTAATAATTAAAAACAAAAAACAAAAAATCTACCTAAATTATATATCTGTATTTAAAATCTTATAGTCTAAACTATTAATTACTGCAAATGAAAAGAAAATATTATTATTGAGTTCATCATTCCATTTTTAATTTTAATTCTCTATCACCCCATATATTTGTTGTTTTGATTGGAGATACCTCATTGTTCCAAATGATATGGAAAAATTAGAGGCAGGTGTAATGTTTTGCTCGCTATCTCGAAGGGCATGGCCAGAACTTGCTGATTTTTAACAGCAACTCTTTCGAAACTAAGTCTGATCAATTGACGTTTGTTGGTTAAGCTTGATTTTTTTTGCAATGATTTAAAATTTTTTTGTTCTGGTAAAGCATTAATTTTTTTATTTAAAATTTCATCTTTAAAAATAAGATTTTTTTGTGACACTTTCTGTGAAATAGCTATTTTTGGTGAAATTTGCGTTTTTATTCCGAGAGTAATTTTTATACAAAGTACAGAAGTCTCCAAAAACACTCAGAATTGTTCAATTTTTTCGCCTGATTAGGTTATTATTTTAAGACTTATGTATTGTAAACAAAAACCAATAATGTAATCAATGGAAAAAATATTTTTACGTTTTGTTATTGTCGAGAATTGCAATAAAAATTTGTTTTCTTGGTTGAACGAACATTGGTGCTAATAAAGAAATTTAGTACTGTTGGACAAAATCTCTAGGATTTAGTTTTAACAAATCAATAAATAATAAGTGTGTGTACATGTATACATTCAATAAATTTTAGTTGTTCTCAGCTTCCTTCCAAATTGAAAATGGGTTACCCATTAATACCTCCGATAAGTTCACCCCACATAATAATTATTCAAACAATTAATTAGAAAAATGTATGCAAAATAAAATTGTGAATAAAATTAGCATACTGATTTTCTTATTCAAAACAGGCATAATTTTCTTTTTCTCAAAAAGAAATTCCTTTCTTTGCAGGAATTTTCAAAATGAATGAGAAACGTGAGAAATTTAAAGCAACAATCAAATACAACTTCATCAAACAAAATGTTTGTTATTTCTTATTCTCCTTTAGATTTTTTGTTATTTTATTTTGCATCATCTTTTAAGTGTATAAAAGAGCCGAAAAAAGTCAGTGGAGAAAGATAAATAGAAACATTATTATTGTTGTTTTTGCTTAAACTTTGTTTTTTGTCTTTACTTTATTATTTGGACAAAAATCTTTAGTTTATTTGAAATGTTTGTGAAAAGTTTCCTGAAGAGCTAAGTAAGCGGTAGCGAAATTGCCATAGAGACGTGCTTTGACCCTAAATATTCAATATCGGTGATTTAATAATTCAATCGTAATAAAAAAAAATAGCACGATATTATTTAAAAATAAATTTAATATTTCCCTGGTTTATTTTAATTACAGGAAAAAAATTTAAAATCTACCAAAAATATAAATTTAAAAATATAATACCGGAGATCTAAAACTGATCAGAAGCCTTCATACAAGGGAAATGATTTCAAGCTTCATAAAAATTGTACATACAGACATTTATACCTTTATTCCTACATACATACAAACAGCTAACATGTATTCGCTTAATGCTTACAGATGAAAGGATTTCTTAACAAAGTTTTCTCTTCCCTTCTCTATTTCACTAAAAAATGATTCATTCACACATACTTACATATGTATGTATGTACGAGTTTACATGTGCCCTTAAATAAAATGCGTCATTAACATTGGAAGTTACTGCGATTGTTTGAATTACAACAAAAGGATGTTGGTAGTTACGCCTTATTTCTCTTTTTTTCATTCCAATTGCGTTGTTTGGAAATTGTTACACATTAAATCTACGAGGCATTAACCTTTTTTTTATATTTTTGGCGTATTACAATAGAAAAAGTGGTGTCGTTTTACTCTCTTTTGTGGGGAAATAAATCTCTTTCAGATACAATATGTTAATGAGGTTTTGCATACTGATTTCGAAATTTAATTTTCACAGGAATTCAAAATTTTTATTATTTGCAATGATTTCTCACATAAAATTAGGTTTCTGCAAATTTTGTTGTTTTACAATTTTCAATGACAATTTTTCTTAATAAGAAAATTTATTATTCGGAATCTTTTAAAATTTAATTTACTTTATTCGTGCTTGATTCCTTGGAATATAAATATTTCATGATATTCTCATGAAATATTTATTAATTTAAACTAAACTAATAATAAATTTTCATATTGATATATTTGCATGTGCACGTTGCTTATTAATAAAAATAGTTTTCAATTTTTATTTTTTCATTGAATCTTTCAAACACATATGAATGGTTCCCAATGGGATCCCTTATGTAGAAAAATGAAAAAAAAATAAAAATAAAAATAGTTTCTAAATGTTTGCTGTGTTTTTTGTATAAAACATTTTTAAGTTATTGTCTTTTGTCTTATTGATTCAATGGAGTTCTCATTTAATCAATTTGGCTTTTGATATAAGACTTCCTAGTTTTCTACACAAAATTTGGGTAAAATCCACTGATGAGCTATTTGAGCAGTAGTGAAATGGCCATATGGATATGCTTTCCCCGCAGTAATACATTTCAGTTTTTAGTTTAGTTTAAAATAATAAATATTTCATGAGAAAATCATGAAATATTTATATTTCAAGGAATCAAGCACGAATAAAGTAAATTAGACAATTTTTCTTTTTATTCTTCTGTGGCAATATTTTCTTATTTTTATATTTCTTACTCTTTGGCTCTGGCATTCGAACTACTCGAATGTCTTATAGATCGAACATGCTCCTACTTGTTTTATTATACAGGGGTATAAACAATCTTAATTTTTAACGTAATATACAGCCACTTTTGCGATCTAATTTTTAGCACTATTACGCGTTATTTTGGGAATAAAAAAACAGGGAAGTACAAATACCCTGGAGTTGGATATTTTTAATTAAAAAAATTGTGGTATCTAGTAGAGAGAAAATTCATGTAAATTTTAAATAAAAAAATTAAAATATTTATAAAAAAGCCTGGCTTCATCCTTACTGTGTACAAAAAGTGACAGTATTATAGTTTTCATAAGAAAAAATAGAATTAGTTTGTTGTTTTTTTATAAATATTTTCTAAATAGACAATTGTTTTACTTATTTATTTATAATTTACTTGAGTTTTCTTTCTACTTAATATCAAAATTGATGCTAATTTTATTTTTTTATTACAAACACTCAATACCGGAGTATTTATTCTTTCCGTTGGTTTTTAAATTCCAATAGTCAACGCTATTTCGTCGAAGCTATCTTGACTCACGTTTAAATGATTTTAAGGTTAAATTTATAAATAATAAAAGCTTTTACTAAAAAATAACTTAAATACAATGCCTGAGGAAGCAGAAAAAACAAAAATCCTTACATTTTTGCTTGAAAATAGTTGTAGAAATTTGCTCTTGAAAATATGCAATAGTTTTTAAGGTTGTAAACAGTGTTGGCAGTTATGGCGATTTCTCGGTAAACGTGGCGATTAAAATTCCTTTTTGGCGATACAAATTTTAAAATGGCAAAAGGCAAAAGTGTATCAGAAGTTCTTAAACGTTCATAAAACCCTAATTACGCACTTGGTATTTATGAAACACAGTGAGGAAAACTTTCTTTCATAAACTGGACTCAAATTTGGACAATAAAGTACAAGAAATCCTATACGAATCAGGCCTTAAGTTTACTATGCTGCTTGTACTAACCACTTTAGGGAGTTGTCAATGACTGTTCTTTTTTGAAATTAATATCATTTATGCATGTTATAACTCATTCATTCTAACGCAAGATATGCTAAGTAGATTTAATACAAATGACCGCAGAAAGGATAAAAGACAATAATAACATCGAAAAAATGTGTATGAAAGTTTTTATGCAATAATTAATATGTGGTCTTAAATCAATTATTTTTTTTTATTTTTACCATTTATTAAGATATTTTACTATATCACTATGATCTCAAATTTTACACTTTGTTTATAAAAATAACTTAAACCTACGCACTGATTGATCTTACTTTTTTTAAACTAAGTTATTTATGTTTATTTTGTTTTGTTTTTTTTTTTAATTTTATGATTTTTTAATGTTATATAAAAACAATATACTTTTACAAATGAAGTTTTTAATTTTATATTGTTATAAGCCATGCAATTTCTTTGTTTTATGCTAAAAGAAGTAAATTAAACAAAAATGTTTTTTAACTAATATTACATTTTTTATATAATGGCGATATTTGGCGATAATCTAAAAGCAATTTGTCGACAAAACTTGACAAAACTGGCAACACTGGTTGTAAATGTGCTAAGTTTGTCATTTCATTTGTAATTTCTACATTTCCGACCGCATAAGGTATATTTTGAGTTCTCATGTATACCAAAGTCGATTTAGCGATGTCTGTCTGTCCGTATGTCCATCCGTGTTAGTGTTCGAAATCAACTTTGCCAAGCCACTATATGAGATAGAGAGCATTTAAAGACGACAATTGCTAAGACGTAGTTTCGAAAATTTTGCTATTGATAATCAGCACGATCGGTCGATGTCGTTCGAGGCAGCGGCAAAACACCGCGGCTGCCTTTAACTTTTTGATATCATTCCAGTGAAGTAATTCTAATTAAAAAAATAAAAATATATGGGACGAAAGAGAATTAAAAAATAAGAAGAAAAAGTATCAAGTAAAAAAATTGGCGCTCGAGCATATTTTCCGAGGGCCTCTGAAGTGTTCATAGAAAAGTACGATATTTTTTTTTTTAAATGTATCAATATGGGTATCATTTAAAAGCTTTTGAAAAGATCTTTAAGGAAAT
The DNA here is from genome assembly GCA_916610165.2 of Gymnosoma rotundatum. Classification (NCBI taxonomy): domain Eukaryota; kingdom Metazoa; phylum Arthropoda; class Insecta; order Diptera; family Tachinidae; genus Gymnosoma; species Gymnosoma rotundatum. The sequence goes on along the minus strand of OU744336.1, from coordinate 123,888,542 downwards.
ACTAAAATTTTCAAAATTCTTAACCCCATTTTTAGGAATATTTGTTTTTTGTTTGGAGCTATTTTGCTAAACTAGATTTATATATATGGTGAAGGTAATATAAGATTCGACATGGTCGAATATAGCACTCTTACTTGTGCTGCACTATTTTATAGGCGCTTTTATCAACTTATCAGCAACGGCTACACATAGTTATTACCTTCCGTTTTCCTAATCTAGACTCCAAAAGAAGAATACGTTCTTTCCTCAGATCTGTTTTTTGTTGTTGTTCAATAGTGATATCGCACTTGATCAACAAGAGGGTATTAACTCAAAATTTTAAAATTTTCAGTAGAGTCAAAAAACTGTTTGTGGCCACAATTTAACAGAATTTAAAAATTAAAATATACCATAGGAAGCAAATTCCATTTAAAAATGTATTTACATCGTTTTTCCTAGAAATCTGTGCAAGTATTGCAAAAAAAATCAATTTTTTGAGTTAATACCATTTTTCTGAAATTTTTCGATCATAAGTGAAACAAATTTTATCAACAAGACAGTATCAACTCAAAATAAAACCAAATTGAAAAGAGACTCAACTCAAAATAATATCTTTTTTATGAAAATTTACGAATCAGTTTCATGTTAACTTTTGTATTAACTCGAAATAATACCTTTTTGTTGAAATGAAGGTAATCACTACATTATCATGAATATGGTCTCAAAAGTGTTTTTCGAGATGAAAGAGTAAACGGAATACGTTGAAATTTTTAAAGCAGATAGATATTGATGTTGTTAGCTGATTTCTTGAAAAAAGTTATATTTCAAAAATTTTGAGTTAATACCCTATTGTTGATCAAGTGCGATATGCTTTCTTTTAAATTAATGCATGCTTTCGCTGGATTGCCTGCCTGGTATCATCAAAAAATAGACTTCTTTAAAAAACCTTAGAAAATTGTGCATGTCAGTGCATGAGAATTAATTTTTTAAATCGTGCGATTTTTTTTTTACCACTGGTATTTCTTTTAGGGCAGCACGAACGAAATTTGCATAAATTTAAAAAAAATATATTCTTAAAAGCATTAACAAAGGAATATGTGTGTAGTCTTCAAAGCCACGGATACAGTTACTTTTGACCCACCCTTTATAAGGTCTCTTGAAAACAGATTGCTAAAGTTTTTGCAAATCATCATCTCAAAATTAAAGAAACCTTTTCTACATCCTGGTTAGAAATTGTATTTTTACTCACAAAATAATTTAAATTTAGTGCCAATTTGCACAGCTTGAATAGATTTTAATGTGACGCTAATTCATTTAAATTTTATTCAATTTATTTAGACACTGAAACGTTAAAATTAATTTACAAACTATTTAAAGATGACAAAACATATTTTCACCTCGATTAAACTGTTTTATAAAAACTATTTTTTTTTTTAAATAATTAACCACAAAACAAGGACAGGGATCAACAGCACTTTGATCTTTTCAATTTCTTCTTTTTTTTTGGTTTAAGACATTTTAAAATATTGTAACGATGTACAAACATTGTACAACAAACAATTATTACTACTGAACGTTGTCCCTTAAGGATAAAAAGAAAATTTGTTCAAGTACACAAAAAAAAAAATTCAAAACGAAAGGAAAGGAAAGAAAACAGGGTTTTTGCCAACATCTGCTGTTTTGAAAGTAGAAAACATGCGAGTGCTTCAAAATAATGTTTTACACAAAATTTTTCTAATCTTAAAAAGGAAGAAAGATGTTTCACAAAAAAAAACTTTAAAATTGCAAGATCATTTTATTCATTTGAACGAGTAACTTTTCGTTTATGAAATGAATGTAAAATCTTGAAAAAAAAAAACAAACTCTCATTAATTTTCCTTTTACCAACTTTTAGGATTTTTAAGTGTTTTTGAATGAGATTTAAAATACCGATTTATTGCGTACATTCGAACAACAACAAAAGAACAAAGAATAAAAAAATTCAAAGGTGCACAAACAAACACACAATATCCTTGTCTTATCTTTTGTTGTTGTTATTTTTCGGCAGCACAATTTAAACTTGAGAAAGATCATTTTTTAAGGATTAAGTTGGAATTTAATTTATTTTTGCAGTTTTTTTTCAATGTTTCCGTTTCATCTCATTTAATGAAGAGCAAAAAACGAAAATAAAGCTAAAAAAGCAAAATTAGATTGTCTGTACAAAACAGCTCAATTTCATAATTTTTTGTTTAACTTTCAGTTCCGAAAAAAGAAATTCTCAGCATCTCGCTTAAAGTGCAGATTAGGGCAGACAATGTGATGTAGCTTAAAATTGGTACCACGTGGCTCCGTTAATCTAAAACCGGGTCAAAATAAGATAGAAAATCATATGGATCCGCCCAACAGCAGGCACTTTGACACCCCATAATCTTTTTTGCCTACCATCGACTGCAACGCACTCCCTAAGAATTTAAAAATAGATGATGGCGAAGCTCCCCTAATCGTCCCAGGATCTATGTAGGTACTCCTCTTATGGAAATATTCTCCTATCTTTAAATTTAGCAACACGTTCGAAAAAAAGTTGTTTAGACCCAGGTGTACGTAGATAAAGCCCTGGAAAAATAGTAAATTACTCCTATCAGGGTTGAATTAACTCTAAGAAGGTCAGTCGCAGATTCCTTCTGCATAACTCCTCTTACCTAAAAAGGGACTAAAAAGGGAAAGAGATAGTTTAGCTCTTAATATAGAATATTTCGGTCCCAGATAAACGTCTGATCTTTAAATAAAATCTGGTTATTTTCCTTTCGCCTATTCCTTTGTTTATATCTCGAAATAAGTCTGATGTTCTTAATTATCCTGGTATTGCAAAATTGAGTATTATACCAAAACTATTTGAAAAAACCACCACTGAACACTTATGTTTCAAGTATTAAATCGGATATCCGCTTATCAACAAAAAAGCTGCTCAACTAAAACCAATCTTTAACAACTCACAATTGCTATATAGCGTGGATTTTTGAAGCAGCAACAAACTGATATTATCTACACTGACATCAGCAAAGCTTTCGATGAAAAGGCGGACATCCAAATTGTATCAACACAAAGATTTGTATACAGTAATGCATCCGTGTTTAAATTATGTACGTATACAAAGTTGCGAAACAAAGCATCAACTTAAAAACTGATGCCCTGATTAATTTGTAACTGCGTTACTGCTAATAGCAATCGACGGCGTTTTAATATGGTACTACATTGTCAATGTTTTGTACTGCGGCATTTTTAAAGACTGTGCTTTTTTCAAATACAAGGCCAACCAATCTCATGCTTTTAAAACTTAAACTTCACTTAATGGGTTTTACAGATCTCAGCAGAAAATGGATAAATTAATACGTACCTTATAAGCAGAAAACAATGTGTGCATTTGAAAAACATCTGTTCCAAATAGATTAAAGTTCTATCTGGTGTACCCCAGGGAAATCACTTTTGAATGATTTTTATACCCTTCACCACAAAAAGTGGAAAAAGGGTGTAACTAAGTTTGTCATTCTGTTTGTAATTTCTACAAAATCCTTTTCCGACTCCATTAAGTAAATTTATTCTGAGTTCTTATGCATAGCGATGTCGATTGAGCGATGTCCGTCTGTCCGTCCGTGTAAGTGTTGGAATCAAGGCACTACATCAGCTAGGGACAATTTTTTTTTTTGCCAATCAGACAAAGGGTCGATCAGCAAGATCGGTCCATGTCATTCGAGGCAGCGGACAAAACACCACGCCCACATCTAATTTTTCCATCATTTCCAATTTTTCATGAAACTAGCATGAAATATTTGTTTGTTGGTGGTGTTTTGAGAGGATGTTACTGTTGCTAATGTTTATTTTTAGATAACGCATTACGCTGTAATTTAAATAGAAAACTAAGAAATAAAATGCCTCAAAAAATTGCATAGTGTAAATCTGGACTATGTTACAAAAATTACATTAAGAAAATCATAAGAGAAAACGTAAAATCTTTATTTATACATTTAACAGTTTGCTGGGTTGCAGAAATACTGCAAAAATTCAAACAACTTAGAAATTCTCTAAATAGTTGTTGATCTCTTTTTCATTCTTTCATGTAATTAATACCAATACAAAAAATGAAATCCGAAAATTTGCCGAAATTATTATCTGCTTTTGTTTTCTTAATTCTTTTTGCAATGAAAAGATATTAAATTACGATAAAAAACCGGAAGTTTTATGCAAAAATCTTTTGGCAAAAAAAAAAAAAATGACTACTAAATGGCCATTATTTTTAAGCACAGTTTTGTCGAATAAAATATTGATTAAATTTTATTAAAATAATTATTGTTTTTAAGATGTACAAATAATTAAAAAAAAACATTCTTAAACCTCACTTTTTGTTCCCAAAAGTTTAACGGGTGGTAAAATTATTAATTAATGTAACTGGTTCAGTTTTACCAGTTACATTAATTAATGACAGTAAGTTAAAAAAGTAGTGAAAGTGTATAAAAATTTTCATAATTTCTTTTTTAATTTATTGTTTCCAAATAATTTTGAAAACTTTATAAAAAGAAAAATAAAAAGAATGACCCTATTCTTTTAACTACTATGTCTGTTCATCTGACACAGTCCTTTTTTCCTTACACCGAAACAGGAAGACTTAAAATTTTTATAGAAAAATTAAAGGGTGTTACGAAAGGGACGTGATATTCATAAAAATAATGTTATTTTTTTAAACTGTGATAGACAGACATATCAAATGTGTAGCAAAAAGTACAAAAAATTGAATTTGAACTAAAATTAAAAGGTGCCACAGAAGTAACGTTTTCTTTAGCAATCAGCCTTGTTTTTGCTTTAAGTTTAAGTATTTGTGTGTCCACTATGAAAGCGAGTGGAAAAAATGAAACTAAAATATAAAGAGTGTTCCTATAGTGACGTAATTTCAACGTATATGGCTTTAGTCTTTCAATAGCAATAGGCAGATAAATTATTAAAAATTGAACTAATGGAACGTGATTTTGATGCATATTGTTTTCTCTTTTAAATTTTAAGACGCTTTAAATTTTTAACAACTAAACAATAGATTAAAACAAGTAAGAGTGCTATATTCGGCTATGCCGAATCTTATATACCCTTCACCATCTATGTAAGTCTAGTTTAGTGAAGTAAAAAAAGCAAATATTGGGGTAACAAAGAGTCAAAAAAAATTTTGGACTAATTATATATAACTTTACATAAAAGTACGAGCCGATTAATGGGTTAAGCATTTTTAAGAAATTTTAGTATTTCCTTAAAGATCAATTCAAAATTTCAGAGCACGTAACTCGGTAAATATGGGCGAGCGCCAATTTTTTCACTTGATGTTTTTTTCTTATTTTTTAATTCTCCATCGGCCGATATATTTATTTTTTTGATTGGAGTTACTTTATCGTTCCAAATGAAATGAAAAAATTAGAGGTAGGGGTAGTGTTTTGCCTGCTGCCTCGGAGGACATGGGCCGATCATGCTGATTTCCAATAGCACCCATTTATTTATTTATTTTATATATTTATTTTTTTGTAAAATCAAGTTTGCTCGGTTTATATATGTACTTTATGGGATTCCCCCCGGGGGCACCAAGAGTCTGTTCTGACCTAACCTAAGTGTAGACAAGGTAACTTTCGAGGACTCACTAGTGCCCTTAAATTATAATAACGTATGAATAATAATAGCAATAAATAAACTGGCACAACGGGAACCGGTAGCCCATACATAGAGCCGCCCATATCTGAACCCGGTTATTGGTGAGGTCCCTTCGGGGTACACGTGGTGGTTGTTGTTAAATTATTTTATTTTTGTGGGTCTGGCGTGGAATAGATCGAAGTGTGCTGTTGCACTCTCAACAGAAGAGTTTAAGGATAGGATCCGACCCTATAGCAAGGGGTAGATTCATGGACCTGCAAGCCATGGTCTTAAAATTGCACAGAATAGTGGTATGACCACCGTCTGATAAGGGCTTACTGCCAGGTACAGACGTTAATCTAATCACTTATCCTGTACTTTATGGGATCGGAAATATATATTATAGAAATTTAAAACGGAATGATCTTTTTGTGGTACAGGGTATAAAAAGATGGCATATGAATGATACGAAACTCTTCGTGCGCGATTCTAACTCACACTTGGCTAGTTTTTTGTTGTTTGTTGACTTCGGAGCTCCTATTTGAAGTTTTGAAAACTAAGTGAAACAAATTTCAGCTTTAAGTTTAAGAAATTATATTATTGATATTCTGCTATAGAAAAGATAAGACAGCACTTTTAATCAGGGTTAAATGAACCGGTTTAGAAAGGTCTTATTCCTTCCTGGATGCTTGTCGTCCCATATTCAGTCCCGTGCTGAGTCAAAATTAATTTTATCTTTCTTACGCCGAAATATTTGTAAAGTTCTGCAGTTCCTAATAAACAAATTCGTCCGCTTCACAGAAAATACCGGGCAGTAAAGATAAGATTTGTTAGTGAAGTAACACCTTGATTTTCACTAAATTCTTTCATTAAGTCGAAAGTCACTTAATACGTTGTTCTCAACTTACTTTACTTTTTACATTTCTAGTGTAATTTGTTGTTGTAGTGGCTGTACAGTTTCAGAGATAGGAGATTGTAACTGACAAGACACTGTAGCGGTAACAATAGGGTTACGTTTTTACTCTTTGTTTGCGTTTTACTTTATTTAAGCTAAAAATTCCTTAATTTTTGTTTTTAAAAAGATTTTCGAAATTTACTTTCTGATATGATCAAAATTATCTTAGTTTATAATTGAAACTTACTCATGCATAATGCTTAGTCAAATTGAAAAACTAGACTCAATTAGACACCATTTCTTAATTCTTATTATTATTGGATTTATTTAAAGATTCAATTGGGATATTTTACTGATATCGTCAGTGATACGAAAACATCAATAATTAAGTTGTACTAAATAAAAAATATTTTGGTAAAACCAACGAAACTAAAAAATTCCCACGACAAAACAATCATAAATTCAGCGATTTTTTTTTTTTTAATTAAAACAAGGAAAATGTTTTTTTTTGGATTCTTAACGTTTGAGATTCTATAGAGAGTATATGACCCACGTAAATACATTTATTAAATGAACTAACAAAACTTCACCTCATTACGAGTAAACGATGGATGAATCTCTTTTTTACACACTCGGGGATGGGAATTTTAAATTTGTTGCTGGAATTAAATATCATCGTAACACTGCAACAAGTTTACTGCAATTGCTACTGCATAAAGGAGGCAATGCTTAAATAAGGTTATGTTAATGTCTTCTAAGGCATATCTCTCACTGCTTACTTGCAGTGTATTGACGCTGCTCTCTACAATCTATCTCAGGTCAGATGGTCTAACGAGTAGACATAATCGGCCGCTAGGACAATCTGGCCCTCTTTGGTGAATCTCCCATTCAGTAACTTCTGTAAAACTGTTATGGTGTGGAGGAGCAGAGAGTTAAACACCTCATCTGCCTGTGGCTTGCGCTTGTTTACACACGATATCTGATATATCATCATTGGTACCACCTTCTTAAGGTGCTGTGGTCGTTTCACAGGCTCACACTCGGACACTGCGACTCAATACCTGGATTGACGCAAATTTTGGCCAAAAGTCCTGTTCAGCAGATTCTCCTCTGCGACTATCGCACTCTTATTTTTTTCTTTGATATTTTTTATCCCGTATCTTTATCTCTTTTTCTACGTAGAGATTTCCTTTCTTTCTTGGGTCCACAAATGGACCCAAACGGACCTAACCTACTTCACCTATTTACGGGACCCAAAATTATTATAATTAATCATTGTTTCTTCGTCTTTCTAAAAAATTTACTGCATTTACTTAATGGAGCGGAGTGTAAGGTATCAATTTGTTGACTTACAAAAAAGAAACGTTACATGCCATACTTCGTAGAGCGGTTCTTAATAATGCTAACTTTTTTGGTGGCCTTCGCGCACTAAAACTTCTCACTAATCTACACTGCCCATTTAATACATTTCCGTAAATAAGAAATGAAATTATTTAGAATAAAAGAAGTCCGAGTTTATATATGGAATTATCAATAATAATAAAACCTTAATAGAGTTATTATACTGTCTGTCTGTCACTAATTCATTAACTTTCATTTTAATTTTTTTTTTAGTTTTTAACTTATTGAAAAACTTTTAATTTTCTTATTAGAAACTTAAAGAATTTATATATTTTAAAGAATAAATATCTGAAGAATCAATTTCTAGGTCCAGAGTTGCATTTTATTGTGTTGCCAACTGCACATTATTGGAAGCATAGAAATATGTTAAGATAAATGTTCTTAATGAATTATTTTTCGATCTTACATTTTTACCAAAGTTTCATATCCTCTAAAACTCACGTCATGTAATTCAGAAACTTTAATCTGAAAATTTAAATTTTTAGTTACACAAAAGGACAACTAAAATAATTTAATTTTTCCAGACCTGACATGTTTAATTTTTCTCTCACACTTGTTGTTGTTGTTGTTACTAGCTGTGCTTTATATATATATTTTTTTTTTTTGTTTTTATAAGTTTTCAGTTTCAGCTTTTTCCGTTTTATTTATTTTTATGAAACAAAAAACGATTTTTGTAAATTATCAAAAAAAAAAAAACAAAAAAAACAAAACGACATTTGTTATTTTTGCATTATTGTGATCTGCAACTTGTGTGGAGCTTAACGATCAGGATGATTTTATTGCCGATGAAGAAGATGATGCTGGTGATGTGGTAAAGTGGTAAAGACAATAATAATGTTGGTGGTTGGGTTGCATTTAAAAATAAAATTGAATACACATTCATACACATGTTACATACTGGCAGCTGCTGTTTGTTTAACAAACATTTTGCAAGTAAAAGCTGCAAATACTCTGTACAACAATAATAAAAAAAAGAAGATGCTCCAAACATGATTATGGACAATCATTGTTTTTGTAAATAACAAAAAACAACACAATGATGACGATGATATTTAAGGCTGTGTGTGAGTGTATGCGATAAAGAAAACGGATGTGAAGGAGTCTTTTATTTAATGTTTTGTCGTTGTTATATATTTTTTTCGATGTTTTTGTTGCTGCTCGACTCTTGTTGTGGCTGCCTGGCTGTTGTTTTGTATGCTGTTTCATTGTATATTTTGGAGCATTTATGTTTTTTTATTCTTTTTCTTAAGCCTTGTTTCTGTTTTAAAGCCTCCCAAAACATAAAACGAATACGAAATGCTCATCATACAACTGTCTCTTCGGATGCAGACATGAGAAATGCAATTTGATTTCAACATGTTTGAGACAAAGGTACTTTTTTGTAGGACAAAAGTCCTATTTGCCATTCACTACAGCTTATGATTATCACTGTTCAGAGCCATTGCTGTTGGTTTAGCTGAGCAGCACTTTTATGTGTTTTTACCAGTAGGGAGCTCACAACTACTAGACGTTAAAATCTTAGACATTTAGAAGTTGAGTTTTCTTATGAGTTTCAATAACTTGGGGTCTTTCTATCAATGTAACCATTGTTGCTACCGAATATTGTCAATACCAAAATGGACACTACGTCTCTTCGAGAACGCTTGAGCTATCAGAGTTTATAAAAACGACTGTAATATTGAGGGATTTTTGATGCTCTTTTTTCTACCAAAAACAAATGAGTTGAGCAAACTTGTTAGAACTAAGAGGCTGTTAACTGAAGGCAGCAAACAGAAAAATCTAACTCTGCACGCAAAGAAAATACATGGTCGAGGTAACCATAATCTAAGAGAGACATGCTATGGTTGTATTTTGTAGTTGTTAGTAAAATATAGTATTGTTACATTTAATAATAATATAGTTGATCCTGCAACCATATTATTGTATAGCTTAACAATTAATTAATTAAATTAAATAATTTAATTAAAATAATGTAATATAGTAGAAAATGTCATGTTATATAATTAAATGCAATGATTTTCTGATATAATAGATTTTTTATTTTTTTTTACTGTTTTATTTATTAATGATTTGTCACAAAAATTATTTAAAAACATAAATTCACATAGAACTCATTTATTTGTTTTCAACTTTATTTATTTTCAACTTTAAGCTACAAAAAAAAAATTACTAAACTGATAATAAATCTTTCTGTCAAGACCTAGAACAAAATATTTTTAAACGTAAACATTATTTTGTTTACTTTTATCATACTTTGATTGATGATATTATATTATGCTTAAATATGTTTTATTATTTTTAATAACTAATAAAACTTTGGTTGTGGTTCGAATTTTTTAAAGCTTAAACCAACCATGTTGCATTATTGTGCACAGTAACCATATAATGGTTAAATATTAGCAATTAAATGTTTGTCGTGACTAAAGTTTTGTTGAATACAACTATAATTTTTTCTCCACAACTATACATTATTACAAAGAACATAATATGGTTATTGAGACCATATCACAACCATGTTATTTCTCTCCGTGTGGTGCAGAGATTAATCAATCAAATGCCTATTTCTATAATAGAAACCCAACAATCTTTTAGCCAGGGAGTTTTATGTAATTCTCAGTTATACTTAACCTCAATTAGCCGAACATTTCTTTAAAAGAAACATTAGAAATTGTAATACGTATGTTATGGCAGACAACTGAACAAGCTTAGGGTCTTAGCTGCGTATAAAACTAGGTCAAATTTAGTACTAGACTATTTGGAATCTCTGATTAAATTTGAATTGGAAAACCCCTTGTGCGGAGTACCTAATCATGCAGGAAAAAGTAACTTCTTGTCAATAGGGCAGCTAGACCCAAGTTTATCAATCAATAATTCTTCTCTAGTCTAACTTATAGTTATGCTTTGGTTCTCGGCTCGAGTAGGAGTTTAGTCTTCACTGCGGGTAACTTTTTTTTTTTAAAGAGAAATAGCACTGTAACATGCTTTAGGAAAGAGATAGATGAGAGATAACACAGGTGGGTGGTGAAAAGAGACACTTATAGCCATTTCTTTAGTTATTTTACTTCGCCAGTGAATATTCTATGAAGAAGTACCGACAAAGAAGGCTGCATGTTGTAAGGTCAATTCTCAATATGTATGTGGCACCCTGCCTACTTTCAATGAAGTAACCGATAACCAAAACGATGCAATGTCAAAAAAATGAACTCGATTAGCAACCCTATTGTAAAAACGATTAAGCTCGACTCTTTTTTTCTCACGTTCAACGATGAACATCGCTGTGGTAAAAATATAAAAAACTAAATATTTCTCAATTTTTAATCATCCCCAATCTCTATATTGGTGACCCCGACGAAAACTAAAATTTACTAACCAAAAGAAAGAAACAAAAAGCACACCCTTTTAGTTAATGTTGAAAACGCATTGCACACGACATTTTGTTTTTTATTAACAACGAATGAACGATAGTAGTTTGTCATCAATGCCGTCAGATTCCATGGCAATGACATACCTCACGCAAACAGTGGCATTTTTGCAGTTTACGCTAGGTTGCCTTTTCCACAAATGTGCAATACCAACATCGAGGCTTGGTTTACCACGATGGGCTTCTGATTTGCAGCATCGGGCATAACCTCAGATAAGCAAAAAGCAGCTACTTTACTTGCAGCGTTAAGCCCAAACGTAATTTCACAACTTACCGAAGTTATAATAACACTTCCACAAGCCGACCGTTTCGAATACGTCAAGTGAAGAATCATCGAACATTTTGCCGACAGGGAGCAAAGACGCCTAAACAGACTGCTGTCTGAACTACCGCTTGGTGACAAAAAGCCTTCAGAACTGTTTTTCGAAATGAAACGTGTAGCAGATAATACATTAGGCGAAGCAGCGTTGAAGGGTTTATGGACGAAACGTTTGCCGGAGTTTGCCCAACCCGTTGTAGCCGCTTCAACAGGTACCATTAAAGAAATAAGATTTTTATTTTTTTATTGCCGCAGGGTTTGAACCCTGGCCAACCAGATTGGTAGTCAACGTGCTTACCACCATGACTGCAGCAGCCTCTTACCGGGTTCAAACAGTCTTAGCATTTTATTACTCTATTTTATAACTCTTCCTAAAAACAATAGATTACACCTCAGGCTGCTCACGGTTTCGTTCCTTGGACATTTCGGTCTTGGATACCATTAGTTTATAATGGAAAGCGCTAAGATTAAACAGTGCAGATTTTGTGAACTGTATAACGAGCAATTCCTAGAAGATTTTATTTAATTTGAAGCTAAAGAAACACATTATTAAACTTATTTTATACAGGTACTTTTTACTTATAAATTTTTCAGAAGATTCATATTTCCAAAAAGTTTTCTCCATTACAGTTACACTAAAAATAAAAACAAAAACGAAATTCGAATTTGAAACACATAAATTTTGCGACAGGTGTGTTTTCCAGCCGTACACTAAATTACGCATTAATTTTTGTTGTTATTCTTCGTATTTTTGGTCCTAAAGCCAAAACGAGAAAGAAACCAAACAAAAATGTATTTTATATTCCAATAAAAATACAAAAGTTTTGTAAAAATCTGGACATTTCATTCTCAGTCAAGTCACTAAAAACTTCAAGAAAAGCAAATTTAAAAAAAAAAAAAAAAAATTCAAGCTCCCACGAATTTGTTACCATCTACTTACTGATGGGTTGTATACGATTGTTAAACAAAAGATTGTCAAAATTGATGAAGTTGTTGTACCATCATGTTGTACATTTATTTAAAATTTAAGGAAATTCAGTTGTTAAAGAAATGAAATACAAATATTAGTGGCAGTTTGTAGTTGCAACATATGTTGCAATATTTAGAGGAAATTACAATCATGGTTTTTAAACGGAAATTGAGGTAAAAATATAATGATGATTTCCACAAAGTATTTTACATTTACACACACACATATATACGAATTTATTAAGAGTTTTCGAATGTATAAAAATATCGATTAAATTCCTTTTTTTGTTTTTCTTTATCGTTCTTTCAACATTTCATTGCACCAAAAGCTGTACCAACATCTGTTAGTTGAACTCATTTATTATTCAAGGATAATTAAGGATTTTTTCGTTACTTAACTAATCACTGTGGATTCATCTGTAATGAGCAATTTTCTTAAGTAAACCGTTTGTATTTTAATCCTAGTTTTAATCTAATCCGTGCTTACCTGTTTAATTTTAATCTCTTACTCTTCGTGTAAATCATTGTTAAGCAAGTGAGGGATTCAACCATTACTACTTGCCAAGGACAACAGTGTCGTCTATTCAGAAGGAGACCGAAGCTTATGCATATTTAATCTTTATATAATGTAAAACAAGCACTACTTTTGATATCCAAAAAAAAGAATTGACAATAGAGACAAGTAGTTGTTACGAATGCCAGGGCTTATGATGGCTGTAACTAGGTGAACCGTCAGAGGTTCCACTTTTACTTCCTCGCAGTGCCGACCAGTCACAGTCTTCTAGTAAGTTCTTGTCTCTTCGACGAGGTTGGTTAAATAAAATCTTTTAAACTTGGGTTAATTCTTGACCACAGTTTTCAATACAGACTTACTGCGCATATTAAGCTGTTAATGGGTCTGCATCTTTTTTGCAATTAACAAAAGCTTTATGAATTCTTATATTGTATAGATAAAAAAATATAAAAAAATATAAAAAATCGACAAATTAGGAAGTCTCGCAAAAGGCGGAGAGATTAGTCTGCACGTTTAGTGGCCATTGGAGAATCCTAGAAGAGATACACAGGATAATCTCTTGCGGCACCTCTAAAAAAATATTTTTTCAACGGAAAGTTCACATGACTGATTGCATATAATCGGAGTACCGTAAGCGTGATAACTGCGTTAGTGTCGGTAGTGTAGGACTCACACGCAGTCACATATTAAATGTGGATACTCTTGGAGATCTTTGAATTAAACAGATGTTAGAAATTACAATTAGACTCTATAGTGAGAAAGGAAGGCCACAATCTTAAATCAGAACAAGACTCATAGAAAATAAATTACCAGTTCGGTATCCGAAATTATTGGAAAACGAAGCTGTAAGCAAATGTAACCATAATGTTATTAGTCTTCTTCGTTAAAAATACATTGTTGTATCGGGAAAATAGTTTAAAAGTTATGACTCTGACTCTTGTTAAATCACGAATGAATTTCCTTCCCTTCCTGGAAAGGACTTAAAATGTTCATAAAAATAACGTTACATTATGTTTTCTAGGCGAAACCAGAATAAATTTGGACACCTCAGTAGACTGCCTGACAGCATTCAAAGCGAATTCAGAATTCATTTTTAAGACATAATTTTTTAAAGTTATCCGAAAGCAAACTCCATAAAAAATATCTGCGTAAAATTTGATAAAAAATAATTGGCATTTCCAGCAACGGCGAAAATGGACGAATTCGCCACTGCCACTACCTGGTACATAATGTCGCCAAGGTCATGGCTTTTACGTATAGTTGCTATCAATGCATATTACCTTTACCTGATGGCATTACTGGGGCAGCTGACTATTTTTTTCCTAACTTTATTAGGTGTAGAGCTTCTGTCAAAAGTGTTTACTTTTTAATTAGAAAAGTTCGTTTCTTTAAATGTTTTTTATAATAGAATTTAATTAAATTTTACATCAATTTAATAAAAAGGCTTACTGAAAATGTAACTAATTCTTATTTGGAAATTAGAGGATGTCCCTACCTCCAGTTGTAGACAGATGGTTGATTTCAACGAGTTTGGAAATTAAAAATAAGGGTGTCCCAATAGTTAATGTAATTTGAAGTATATGACCATAAGTTTGAACCAATAAAGACAGACAGATGAAATCTGTTTTTTGTCAGCAGAATTTCAAAAGGAGTAGTGTTGGTCATTTTTATTTTTTAAACATTTAGAGCCACATTCATAAAAAATAAAAGAACTTTGAAATGTGTTTAATGAAATTTTCCGTACAAATTTGTCCTAAAATAAATTTCAAATCTACTTCAACAATTTAAGAATATAGAAGTTTGTCATATACAATTAAAGACCAATAAATTTTATTTCATTTTGTTAAATTGAAATACGTTAATTTTTAATGTGTGCAATGCTCGGTAACTTTACAAATACCCTTCACCACAAAAATTAAAAAATAAGAACAAAAAAGCATCAAGTGAAGAAATTGGCGCTCGCCCATATTTTCGGAGTTACAGGGCTGTAAAATTTTAAAACTTTTTAAAATATCAATATTGGTATCATTTTTAAGCTTTTGAAGAGATCTATTAGGAAAAACTAAATTTTTTTAAAAATGCTTAACCCATTAAGAGCAGTACCAACACTTTTTTTTAATTTTTTAGTTCTCCGTCACCTCAATATTTGATTTTTTGATTGGAGTTATGTACTTCACTAAAATAGATTTACATAGATTGTGAAGGATATATATGATTCGTCATAGCCGAATCTAGCACCCTTACTTGTTATAGTTAAATTTGAATTTAAGCGCAAAAGGAAAGAAGAAAAATAAAAGTCATTATTTTTTCCGATTTAGTCAATTTGTTTGGACAAGCATCTTCAGTTTATTTTTCCTTTTTTTAATTTGCTAGTTAACTGTTTGATTTTATAACAAATAAGTTGATTTATTCGGCTGCATTTTCTATATCGCTACATCTGACATCAGTTTCTATCTACCAACCTTACGTACATTAAAAACATTATCTATTTAATGAACCAATTTTGCAACTAAAAATACGAGGAATATTTATAATCAATCAGGATTAATTTTGTTACACGAAATGAAAATATGACTTAAAGCTTTTTCGTTGGTCTCATTATGAATCGTTGCACATATATTTGTTTTTGCTTTCTGCTAAACTTTTGTTTATATTCATACTTTTTAGTTTCTTTCATATTTTTGACGCTTAAAATTTTTAATCCGAACTTAACACTAAAAAAATAAATTATATGATTCAAAAAAATTAATTTGCACATTTGTCGTTTTTAAAAATCATTCGACTTTCAAATTGTGTCTTTTGAAATTATGAAATTGCTATCATGGTTTTAAGCAAAAACATAAATATATGAAATGTTTACATATCTACTATTTGCTTATTCTATTAAAAGAAAAAGGTGACTTCCAGTTCAATAACATCCCGTCTTTAATAATGCACGCAGGGATAATATTCTATGGAACAAAATCAATAATATTTTTAAATATTCAAATTTTACAAAAAGCCATTGTCTTACTTTTTGCTAAAAGTATTTTTCAGAATGAGGTATTATTATTCAAAAAAAAAAAAAACAAAAATGTTACTTTAAACTTGGTTTAAATATCATTTAAATACAATAATTTAAAAAGCAGCTGTAACTTACACAAGACACTGAATAATCTTGCAAACACAAACAAAAGAAAAAGAACAAAACAAAAAAATCCATAAAACCTTAATCAACCAACACCTGTTGTTTGTAACAAAGTACGAATATTTAAAACGATACTAAAAACCTTTTCAATGTTTTCCAACAAAAAATTAGTCATAAGAGAAAACGCACAACAGGATCAAAGGATGACAATAGAAAAGATGATGAATGAAGTTCAGTGACAAGATAAGGATAGACAAATAAACAAACTAACAGATAGGCAAACAGACAGACAGACACAGACAGGACCAGCAAGCAGACAACAGGACATAAAAATAATTTTTATTATGCACCATTAAACGCATACACTTACACATGGCAAATCCTTTTTTGTCCACAAGCCACCACCATCACTGAATGCAACTGCAACTTGTTGAATAGAAAATAGTTATCATCAACAGGGATGGGAATTAGTAAAAGATTAAATTAATACATTTAAATATAACTTTTTGCTTTCATAACTTTCTGATATATTTCTTAAATTAAAAAAAAAAGAAAAAATATTTGTTTAATGAAGAGAAAAGCTTTTGTTTTAATAAAAGATTTTGTTGCTTAGATAAATTTTGCTGTATTTCATGGCCATTAAAATCTCATATACCTCAAAAAAAATAATATTATGTTGCTCTTAGGAAACGCACTGGCATTTGTCCTTTCGAATGTAGAGTCTTTTTTCAATGGGTTAAACAGCACACTCACTTGTACACTACTCTGCATAACTAATAAATACACTGCACTATAATTTAAAATGCCAAAATATTAACTATTTAAATAATTTAAATAATATAGCAAAAAAAAAATATTCATATTTTTATACCCTCCATCACAGAATTTAAATTTAATTAAAAACGAACGAACGAATTAAAAGGAATGACAAAATAAAAGTGAATTTGGAATAAAAGTTTAGTAAATCAATAATGTTGCATCAATAATGTTGCAGCAATAATGTTGCAGTAATGATGTTGCAGCAATGATGTTGAAGTAATAATGTTGCAGCAATGATGTAGCAGCAATGATGTTGCAGCTATGATGTTGCAGCAATGATGTTGCAGAATGATAATGCAACAGTGATGTTGCAGTAATGATGTTGCAGCAATGATGTTGCAGTAATGATGTTGCAGCAATGACGATGCAGTAATTATGTTAAAGCAATAATGTTGCAGCAATAATGTTGCACCAATAATGTTGCAGCAATAATGTTGCATCAATAATGTAATAGCAAAAATGTTGCAGCAATAATGTTGCAGCAATAATGTTGCAGCAATAATGTTGCAGCAATAATGTTGCAGCAATAATGTTGCAGCAATAATGTTGCAGCAATAATGTTGCAGCAATAATGTTGCAGCAATAATGTTACAGCAATAATATGCAGCAATAGTGTTGCAGCAATAATGTTGCAGCAATAATGTTGCAGTAATGATGTTGCAGCAATGATGTTGAAGTAATAATGTTGCAGCAATGATGTAGCAGCAATGATGTTGCAGTAATGATGTTGCAGCAATGATGTTGCAGTAATTATGTTGCAGCAATGATGTTGCAGTAATGACGATGCAGTAATTATGTTGCAGGAATGATGTTGCAGCAATGATGTTGAAGCAATGATGTTGCAGCAATGATGTAGAGCAATGATGTTGCAGCAATGATGATGAGGCACTGATGTTATGGCAGTGAAGTTTCAGTAATGATGTTGCGGTGTTGCGGAAAAGGTGTTGCAGCAATGGCGTTGCAGCTATGATGTTGGGGCAATGATGTTGATACAATGATGTTGCAGAAATAATGTTGCAGCAATGATATTGCAGAAATGATGTTTCAGTAATGATGTTGCTTAATAATGATGCAGCAATGACGCTGCAGCAATTATGTTGAAACGATGTGAGCAAACAAGTATAAATAATTGAAAATAAAAAGTTGCATTTCGTGGCTATACCGAAGGTTAGTACAAAAGCAACAACAAATGTATAAGAAAAGTTACGAAAAGGACGACAAAAATATGCTTAAAGTTGTGTGTGGACTTTGTCTCACCAAATTAACATTAAGATTAGTTGGTTAGATAGATGATGTTTACGATGTACATAACATAAGATTGATAGATGCAAAGAATGCTGATGAAGGTTGTGGCGGTCCAGAAAACGCTTCATTTTATTCTGCTAGCGTCTAATTTTTCTTTCTTTCTTTTGAAACATCCGCATACATTTGTAAATAATTTTTATTTCTAAAAATGTTTAGAAATTAATTTAAAAATGAACCAAAAAGCCGATATTAAAAATATTAATCCAAAAACAATCTTCGATTTTCTTTTTTTAATTACAAAGGCAAAGTGGTGATAGCCACTCTATTGACTGCGAAAGGTGCTTGTCGGGACTGAAACGCTTATGTTTGATTTAAAACCTTTTTTATTATCCCCAAGCAATTGCTTTGCGGGTTTCGAACCCATTATTGATCAAAATGAACACTCCCTTAAAGTTGGTTAAGGTGAGAATAATGTTTCTTCAAATGCCGCATATGGTCACAATCTTCTTTCTTGGGAGCTTTATATTTGCTTCTCTAGTTTATATAATAGGAATTTGTTAATTCGTCTGATTATATTTGATCTGCATTTTAATGTCTTATTAAGCTTAAGTTTTAGAAGAACATTTTTAATTTCATCGGCTTCGGATGCAGGGGTGCGAATCGTGTAGATTTTAGCAGCTTTTTATCACAATGTATCGTGTGGTTATTTTAATTCAATTAAATTTGTATTTTACTTTGCTAAATATTTTACATTTATGCATTTTTCTATTGCTTATAAAAGTAGAAATTAATATAAATGTGTATCGTCCTAATATTTACATTTAAATTGCTAAGAATATCATTTACTAATTTGCGTGTCAATTTGTCCGTCATTTCTTCTTGTTGCTCATATCCTTTCTCTTCATTTTTTCTTTTTCCACTGTCGTTCTTTCTTTCTCTTTAATTATATATTTTATTCTCTATTTGTTAATTTAACTCATTTAAACCTGTGTGCAGCTTTTGTGCTTCACAATAATTGCAACGATGATGTTGCAAATTTTGCTACAAATTGACAGTACCGACACGTTTTCATCAACTCAATGGAAATGCAAAGTTTTAGAAACAAGAAAATATACCAGCGTTATTCTGAAAGCCTTAAGGGCACGAGTTAAAAATTAACTGCATACGAATTTATAACAAATACATACATATGTTTTCATATTTTTGTAAAAAAAAAAGAGAAGTAGATGGTAAAAAACAAAAGAAAAAAAAAATAGATATACACAGTCATGGATGTATAAATAGCACTGAAAAAATAATCAGATCGATTTTTACTTTTTTTGGTGGAAATGAAAATCCAGATTAAGCCAATAATTCTTTAAAACATTTACGTTTATTAGTCTGGGTGATGGTTAAGTTACCATAACTTAATCATTAATCAGTTTTTATATTTTTTGCATTTTTGCTCAAAAAGTATTGAATATCCATTGCGGAACTGTTCTTTTATTTATTTATTATTTAGTATTTATAGCGATTATAGCAATACATCTTTTGTGAAAATTTCAAGAGTCTACATAGTACGGCCCCAGTAATAGAGGGCCGTGACAGACAGACGGACAAAAATTGTGACGAAAACAATAGGGTTTCGTTTTTACACTTTGTGGATGCAATCCTTAAAGTACCACTTTAGCCTTTCCTTCATATAATATTTATACCCTGTCACCTTTTTAGGTACAAAAATCTTAGCTTCTTCTGTATTCCTACTCAGCATACGTTTGTACCAAGCCTTCAAATATTTACGATAGATTTGTTTCTCTACCATTTTAATCAGGATTCGAGTTCCTAGGTTTCCTACCCGAGAGCTTAGCCCCTTCCGAAGTCAGATAAATTCAACCCGTTAGATTTTTTCTAGTTCCAGTTTAATAATTCTTAAGCCTAAATCTCTATTTCTAGTCATCTTTAACACAACTTTAATGTGTTACACTTAAATTACCATAGAGATTAACATGCATCTGCCTCAACTTTTTAAAGTTTCACATAACTCAAGTAAATTCGCGTTTGAACTAGATGTCGACTGGTGTTCAGAGTCCGCACAAGAGCAGTATTATTGTGAATTAAATAAAACAATAAAATATATTAATATTTATTACATTTCATTTTCATACATTTAAATTTCATGTCTGGAGAATCGATTTCAGCCTACTCCTTCCTTTACATCATGATTTTTCTTTTCCACATAGTTTCTTCAAATTTCCATCCCATACCGCACGTCTTGATGTTGCGAAGTGTATTAAACATTTAAGAGTGTTTTTAATTTACAAATGCCCTTGTGAAATTGTTTTTGGACTTACCTTTCAACAATATTGGAGAACTTTTTACCACTAAAAATATATCTTGTATTGTTAGACTAAAATATTGATTACTTTTTGTGTAATTTGTACAAATTCATTTTTATTATGTCAAATATTTTTCGATTTTAAAAGACACAATCGATTTTTATGATTTTAAATACCAAAATTTGGTTTTCAGTAATAATATGCTGAATAAGTTTAGTTGCATCTTCTATTTAATAGAATAGATTTTAGTAAACATACAAATCGGTCAGGTTAACTTTTTCAAGAGGTGCAACCACCAACATTTGGAGGCAAATATCATTTGTTAGCTTTTAATGTAAAAAATAAATCAAAATTATTAATTATTAATATTAAAAATCAAATTATTATATTAATAATTAAATTTTGAACATACCAATCGAATTTATACCTATCTGTTTTCTGTGTGTACTAGAAACGCTTAAAATTTCAAAATAAAACGGTCGTCTTTTACAATAAATAAATGTATGACACACTAGTTCCACATCGCAGGAAACAGACTGTCATCTTACCTCTCGGAACAATCTTTTTCACTGTTATTGATATTGATAGAGTATGAGTATTGATATTGATATGGTTGAGAATGCTGACGACCGACGTAGCGATGCAGAAAATTTGTATTACATTCTGTTGGAATCTTATTATTTCCTGCTTTCATTGGAATACATATATTCGTAAATAATTTTTAACTTAAGCCGAAAATCTATTTTAATTCACTTATATATACGAGGGCTGCTCTATATATTTCTGGCCTAATAGTGAAAATGCAAATATTTATAATCAAAAATGGTTTTATTGTTTTTCAAAATATTCTCCAGCATGATTTATACACTTTTGCATGCGCTCAAACCAGTTGTCAAAGCACTTTTTCCACTCCGATTGAGACACCTCTAAAACATGATTTTTGAACACTTCAACAGCTTCTTCTGGCGACGAAAATCGTTGACCACGCATTTTTTTCTTGATGTGAGGAAACAAGAAGAAGTCATTAGGTGCCAAGTCAGGGCTGTACGGCGGATGACCCATTAATTCGATGTTTTGGCCGGTCAAAAACGCTCTGGTTTGAGCCGATGTGTGAGAGCTCGCATTGTCATGGTGAACAATGATTCGTCTTCTCTTGTCGGTTTTTCGAATTTCTCCGATGACTTCAGGCAAACAACTTGTAGTGTACCACTCAGAAGTGACCGTCCTACATTGCTCAAGCGGAACAGTCGCCACATGACCAGTTTTGCCGAAGAAACAGGCGACCATTTGCTTCGAAGTGATTCTTCCACGAACAACTTTCGTTGGATTTTGCTCGTCTTTGAAGACCCACACGGTCGATTGTTGTTTCGTTTCGGGCTCATACGCATAGATCCATGATTCGTCTTATAAAAGTCTTTTGAAGCACCGCAATCGTATTTTTGCAACATTTCTTTGCACCAATCGACACGAGCCTTTTTTTGAGCGACTTTCAAATTGTGCGGGATCCAACGAGAACAAACCTTTTTTACGGCCAGGTGTTCATGCAGTATCGAATGTATGCTGGTGAAAGAAATGTCCAAGGATGTCTCTATCTCTCGGTATGTCGCATGTCGATCTTGCATTATGAGTTCACGCACGGCATCAATGTTCTCTGGCACAACAGCCGTTTTTGGACGACCTTCACGGAATTCGTTTTTGAGCGAGCTTCGGCCACGATTAAATTCATTATACCAATTTTTCACGGTGCTATAGGATGGTGCTTCATCGCCATACAAAGATTTAAGTTCATCAATGCACTCTTGTCGTGATAATCCACGTCGAAAGTTGTGAAAAATGATGGCACGAAAATGTTCACGAGTTAATTCCATTTTTTTCTATATTAATTTTTTCAAGTCACTGTAAACAACACAAATAATGGTCGTACGTCAAAACGTTTTGAGTACGATTATGCTTAAAAATGACAAACTTTCCAATGAAAATGTCAGATTGCACTTCGCAGCACTCAGTGTTGCCAGGCCAGAAATATATATAGCAGCCCACGTATTTTTTTTAAGTTATGGAAATTAACAAAAAAATTACTTAATTTGTTATTTGTCGATAACTTAACCTACTTATTTTCCTCTTTCTCTCAACTAAAAATTAGGACTTGACATTGTGGTACTTGGTAAACAGGAAGTGGTCTTGACAACGACTTGGAACAAGCACTTTTTTTCTTATTCTGATCTGTATCAGACTCATGATGCTATAGAAAATGGCAGGCTAAAGGCTAGTGCTTATGCGGGCTTAGTTTTAAGAAAAAAGGTAGACAACCTTTTGACAAACAAAAATCTTGAAAATATTTTAAAGCACAGACTGATTGTATGAGTGATTGTGCTATTTCTATGCTCCAATCTGTATATACTTTTAAACAATTTTAAATATTACACACTTGTCTCAGAGTTTTGTAAGTTGCAGTTTTTGAGTTGCAGCTCCTTAATGTTGATGCAACTCTAACAGCCAAGTATTTATAGCGTGGTTGTTATCCTCGAAATGAGTACTTGTGCTCGTACAGTTATCCTGTTTAAAAGCAGACAAAGTAGTCATTTCTAAGTTTGTTATCAGCCTGCTGTTGTTCGTTAATTGACAACGAGAAAACATGTTCAAAGGACGATTCCTTTCTGTATCTTGGCAGGAAGCACCCGATTTAAAAATCATTTACAAGCTGTTTCGCTTTCCAATATTATTAAGGTTAAGATGGCAGACTAACTGGCTGAGTGACTGAGTAAGTGTTTTACCATAATGTAGACATAGTTGCTGTTGTTGCTGTAAAAGATCACCTGCTTGATTTGCTGTTTGTTTTTTTTTTTCTTTTTTGGTCTTAACACAAGTTAACTTCTTCACTGCTGCTGGAGAGTAAAATTGTTGTTACTTTTCTGTCTTTCTTCTTTAATCATTATTGTTAATGATTGTTTTGTGCATGAGTTTGTCTGAATGTTTCATCAATGCCGCCAGTATATTAAGGTGTGTTGTGTGCCTTTGTATGTTTTAACAACTTGCAACATATGTATGCTAAATAACCCTTTTCATTTTAGCTGTTGCGAGTGTAAATATAAAGAAAAAAGGACCTGCTACATTTTGTGTTGGTTTTATTTTATTTTTTTTTAATGATCAATTCGCAAGTTGGTCTTTAATTGCTCTGGCTGTTGACTCGTGCTGCATGTTTTAGTTGTGCCACTTAAACACATTTTTTGTTACACACATTTGCCACAAGCTGCATTATTTTTTGTTTCTTTTAACTTAAATTTGTTAAACAAAAAAAAAAAAATAATAATAATAAATAAATAAATAAAAGCAATATAAATTTTTGCAGGCTCGAAAATATTCAAACTTTCTTTTAGGAAAAGCAGTTTTTATTTTTTTGTACCAAAATTAAAACTTTTTTATTTAAGCAAAGGAAAAAATATAGAAATTAAATAATTAATTAAAAATTAATGTTTATATTATAACAAATCAATTAATGATTTTTATAAGAAATTAAATTCTTAATATTTCTAAGATAAAAGGAATTTATAAAAGCAAGTGCCTTTTTAATACATCTCTGTCTTTTTTTTACCGGTCTCATGGACTGCATGCTTAAGGCCGGGGCACATAGTATCCGTGATACGTATTCAACTAAAGTCAAAGTAACGACGGATGAGGTTGACACAGTGGGTACTTTGCTGACGGATATTAAATCTACTTTTCATCAGGGTTGCCAGGGAAAGACTGGCAAAAAAGTTGCATTTTTTCATTAAAAGTTACATTTTGAATTTTTTCTTAAATAGTAATTAAAAGTAATTTATATAAAATATATTAAAACGTTTTATTCCATATTTCAGGCATCAAATTCATTTACAAAACCAAAATTAATCAAGAGTGCTATATTCGGCTACGCCGAATCTTATACACTCATCACCATCTATGTAAATCTAGTTTAGTGAGGTAACTCTAATCAAAAAAGCAAATATTAGGGTGACAGAGAATTAAAAGTAAGAACAAAATTTAGTACTACATATATATATATATAGATATATATACGTACATATATAAAATTTTTCATAAAAATGTAATCGCTTTTAATGGGTGAAGCATTGTTTTTAAAATTTCAGTATTCCCTAAAAGATCTCTTTGAAACCTTTTTAATTATATCCATATTGAAAAATATCGGCGAGCGCCATTTTTTCACTTGATGTTATTTTTTCTTAATTTTTAGTTCCCTATCGCTCCATGTATTTGTTTTTTTTTTTTTTTTTGTTGTTGGGAGTTACTTCATTGAACCAAATATTATTGAAAATTAGAGGTAGGCGTGGTATTTTGGCTGCAGCGTCTGAGGACATGGACCGATCTTACTGATTTCCAATAGCACCTCTTTCAATTGATTTCGCTATGTACAAAAGCTGAGAATATATATACTTTATGGGGTCGGAATTAGATATTGTAGAAATTACAAACGGAATGACAAATTTAGTTATACCCTTTTTTCACTTTTTGTAGTGAAGGGTATAAAAAGTAAAACGAATTGATACGTTAAGAAAGTTTAATGTGTTAAGAGAGATTTTTACCTCAAATAATTAAACAAGTGCTCTTTCAGTGCTATTACTTTATTTCGGGTCTGTACCAGAAGTTACGAAAATTAAGCCTTATATAACATTATTATACATGTTATGTGGAGCCTCCAAAAGTTACAAAATATGTAAAAAATGAAACTAAACGGCAACACTGATTTTAATGTACTTGCAAAAAAAGAGTACAATCAAAACACAGCAAGAGTTAAAAGAAAACAAAGAAGAAGAAGCCATTGATAGCTGTCAAAGTATTCAACGTACGTCAAAAGTTTAAAGTTGACCAACTTTCGTACTTTGCGTTGACGGACACGTACTGACTGATTTGTTGAATACTTAAAAGCTTAACGTGTGACGGATTCTATGTGCCCCGGCGTATAAGGTTTTGTCTGCCGATGCAAAACAGCTGATGCTGATACTTACTTGATGCGCAAACAAAAATTACTATTTGTTTAAAAATTTCAAATGCCTAAAGATTTCAAATAGAGAAGTTAATAATAAATTTATTTCATAATTTATATTTCAGTGTGCATTTTAGAACATATGAGATTTGCAGTAATGCCAACTGATGCATTTTCGAATGTACTGGACATCAGATGCAGTACAGTGGTGCATTTCCAAACAAGCCCGTAGTTGCCATTAGATATTTTTCTTTGACTTCGAAGTTTCTAATTGGGCAGATTGCACACATGCGTTTGTTTGTGGTTTGTGTGGACGTACACTAGTTTTAGAAATCTTGGGATTTGAGATTTGGAAAATCCTAGGAAATCGCGAAAACTGCTGAAACATAGGATCACTGAATTTTCCTGGAAGAACAACTTCAATAAATAATGTTAATTTTTAGTGTTCCGCAAATCACTCGATTTAATAGATCACAAATTTTGTTAATAAAAAATATTGAAAAGGTTTTAATGGTATATAAATTGACTTTACTTTAATCACAATTGATTTACTTAATTATATAAAATTTTCATGATATTCATTAAAACTACAAAATAAGCGTATCCATATGGCCATTTCGCTACTGCTCATATAGTTCATGAGTAGATTCTACCGAAATTTTGTTTAAAAAACCTAAGAGTCTTATATCAGTATCTAAATTGATTAAATGAGAACACCATTGAATGAACAAAGCAAAGAGGCAACAAAAACTCAAGCATGATTAAATTAAAGTATCAATAGCAAAAAAAATAATACAAAAATAAATCTTAAAATTAAAGGGTTTAACCATAGACGAAACTAAGCTGACCGTTTTAGAAAAACGCTTGAATATTAGAGAGGATATTAGTTACAACGACCGTTATAATAAAAAGTATAAATATTTAAAATTTTAAATTAAAGGGTGTTCCAATTGTTCATTTAATTTCATATATATGGCCATACTTTTGAATAGCCGGTTGAAAGTTACAAAAAACCAGTATTACTTAGTCCGCTATAACAAAAAGTTTAAAATTTGGACTTGGAAATTAAGGGGTGTCCCTAAAGTTGATGTAATTTTATGTATTTTTCTCTGTTTTTAAGTCGGTTTTTTTGTGGCAAGAATTATATTTACTTTTATTTCAAATTCAGTGGACTCCTGAATATTCTGTAGGGTTAAATTCTTTCATAGAATTCCCGGATTTAGCTTATCTTTTCAAGTCCATATCAATCTCCTCAAATTTCATGTAGGCTCGTTTGTTTGAACGCTGTAAGTAAAAGAGAGTGCCAATAAATAACCATTTAATTTTATGCAAATATTTACATTTAAATTTGTTAAGTATAGTTTTTTAGTTTAAAAGTAATTATACAATTCTAAAATTTAAATAACCATCCCTGGCTCCAATTATTAAGTCATTGCATTTTGTAACGGCAATTTGTCTTTCTTTTTTAAAGAAAACAGCTAATAACTAACAAAAACACACACAGTTGAAAAAAGCACACATAATAAATTAAAGCGTGATGCTGATGCGGACTCATAAGATTTTTTAAAAATCATTTCATTTTGATTAAATAGATTGTAAAACTAACCTCTTCCCATAAACATTTTCTATGGATCAATACAACACGTTCGCCTGTCATTTTAATGACTGCTCTCGTACAGGGGAATGGAATGGGTTGTTAAATTGACAAATTCTTACAAAATTATTTGACATTTTCAATTGTCAACTGATCGTTATTTTTACACGCCAAAGGGATCAAATCATTTATTAAAAACGTGTTCAAACATAAACTTCAAGGTGAACTACATGTCCTTACGGTACGCTTAAAAATAAATAAAAATGAAACTAAATCTAACCACCACCTTTGAAAAAAAAACACACACACAACATAAAAGAAAAAACGAAAGAAAACTTGAAAACCTTTGAAAATGACATCACAAGGTGTGAATATTTAGCAAATTATTCACGGTTTGTTTAGGGGCAGCATTTAAGGAAGACAGCTATAAAAATCAAAACAAGATTTTCTTCTTATGACGGGTTTCCATAAAAAAAAAGAATGCAGAAATTAAGGCAACGTTAGAGAAGATAACAGTTTCTAAACATTTCATTTGTTACAGCAGATTCAGTTAAAGGGGATAAATCTTGTTTTTTTTTTGTTTTTGTCTTGTTCTTCTTCTCACATTGAAGTTTCTTGAAAGTTTTAAATTTTTTTCTGTAATTTCCATTGTGTACTGCAATTCAGAAAATAATCTTTTTACAATAGAGTTTTAACAGGATTAACAAGTTTTTTTTTCTTAATTTTTTACATTTTGAACGAGACAATTTAGAGAAACATTAGTTAAACAACTGCAAGTAAAGAATGACCTTGAAAAAAAATAGAATAGAATATAAAAAATATATTAATCAGGATATTTGCATATTAAACCACAAAATGTTTTAAATTAATTTGATAATAACAACAACAATTAAATAAGTATAAAGTTACAAGTAACCAGAGATGGGAGTTTTAATATTTTAAAATTGATGAATTGTAATTATTATAACTTTGCTGTCTCTCAGTCAAGATATGATAAGATAAATGTAGCACAGTAGGGTATTTGACAACAAAAACTGTAAAAAAAAACAAAAAATTTTTATTTGAAATTTGGATTTAGAGTTCTATTTGGAGATAAAAGAACTTAGAAATATTTTTCTTAAATAGGACACTACAAGTTAAGTTTTTTTTTTTTCATTTTAAGCTGCAAACATTTTACTTTTGGCCGACTTAACCGGAGGAAGTGAAATTTTCGAACATAAAAATATTTCTTAAAGGCATAATTTTTTTTAATGAAAATTGAAATGTTTGAAACTCTTTCAAATTCAATTTTGATAATACTTGTAGTGTTATTTTAGTTTATACTGTGATATTAATTTTAAGAACATTGGTGTGCTTTGATGTTTTAATTATATGTTAAAAGTTTGATTATAATTAGAATTTTCGTCTTTTTTAATGTTAAATATAATCAATTAAAATTGACTTATTTTCATTCATTTAAAAGATCCACGGTTCAAATCCTGATTGGGAAAAAATTAAAAAGTTAAATATAATGATTAATTTTTTTTTGTGTGTACAAATTATGATAATATATTAAATAAAATTACCCTGATGAAGTTAGGATTTTCCAACGAAATGTAGGATAGAAAAAATTAATAAATCTTTTATTTTATAAAATCGACCTTGAAAGCCCGATAGTTTAAAAAGAACTCCAACCGCAACAAAAGTTAAGTAACTAATTCTTATTAAAAAAAAAAAATAAAACTTTTCAATTTCGAAATCTTCGAACATAAGTCAAATATTTACAATGGTACATTTTTTTAATTAAATATGAAATCAAATTCTCTTATTGCAAAAACAAAACGGTAACGAAATGGCCATCGAGACGTGCTTTGGCCCTCAATAATCAATATCGGTAATTAGTTTAATCGGAATAATTAAATAGAAAATAGCACGAAGTTTTTTGTGAAAATTAAAACTCTGTATAATTTTTATATTTTCGAACATTAATTCGAATTTTTAAATGGGTTAGCTTTGTTATATGAACAAAAATAATATTCAGCGATTCGATTTTTAAATATGGGCCGTTTATTTTAAAAGTGGCATAAGTCACATTTTCGAAATAAATAAAAAACTTTAAATGTTAAGAGCTGCTACGATTTTTTGTAGACCGAAGTTTTTATTTAGAAAAATAAGAATCTCAAGCGTTATTTTCAATAATTTTAAAGCCTTTAAATATGTGTATCATATTAAATGCAAAGTGACTTATGTCACTTTTAAAACAAACGGCTCATATGTAATGCGCGTTCAAATTCGAATTTAAATTCAAATTAAATTAAAATAGTTTTTAACTGATAATTTTTGCTAATTTCTAAATTTTCGATTATTAATTAATTCCAAGAAAATAAAATTATGCATTATTTTTATACCCTTAACCACAAAAAGTGGAACAAGGGTATAGTTTTACATTCCGTGTTTAATTTCTACAATATCCCTTTCCGACCCCATAAATTATATATATTCAGAGTTCTTATGCATACCGAAGTCGATTGAGCGATGTCCGTCCGTCCGTCCGTGTAAATTAAAATGTGCCAATCGATCAGACATAGCGTCGAAAAAGGTGCTATTGGAAATCAGCAAGATCGGGTTATGTCCTTAGACGCAGCGGGCATAACACTACGTCTACCTCTAATTTTTCCATATTATTCGGAACAATGAAGTAACGCCAATAAAAAAAACATAAGTATGGGGTGATAGAGAATTGAAAAATAAAAAATAAAAATTTAAGTGAAAAAATTGGCACTCGCCCATATTATCCGAGTAACGGGCCTCTGAAATTTTAAAATTTTTAAAATTATCAATATGGGTATCATTTGGATGAGATCTTTAAGGAAATACTAAAAATTTACAAAAAAAAAAAGCTTAACCCATTAAAAGCCGATGACATTTTTATGTAGAATTATGCATATGTAGTAATTAATTTTTTTCTTATTTTTTAAAAACAAGGTTATATAAGATTCGGCAAAGCCGAATACAGCACTCTTAGATGTTAAACATATCGAATAATGTTTTTTTTTTATTTTTATTAAAAATAGCTTATTAATTTTTTTTAGCCTTTCTATCCACTCCAAACAATTCAGAAATTGATAAAATTTTTTAGGATCTAATAGACCAGGATAGATCTACTGACTTTCTTAAGATCAATAAAGACCTATGTTTCGAATTTTATTAAAATAGTTCTTAACTTCTATTTCTCTCAGTGTAGATTTTTGTTAAAAGTGGAACCAATACAAAAAATTCCTTTCGATTCAGAAGTTAAAACATTACTTTTCATTTTCCTAGTGTGTGATGAAGGTAAGGAACGACACTATTTTTACGGCGCTTAATTCGTACATCCACTAATTTGTATACTTTTTAGCGTAATGGACATCAGTATCATCTGAACGGGAATATAAGTTACTTCAGTATTTTTTCCTAAAACACTCCGATTTTTTTTTAATAATTTTTCTTTAAGACTTCTTTTAATTTAAACGTCTCTAATTTAGTGGGCACAGTGAACGAATCCAATAAAATTTTGTACTTTACGAGAAAACAAGTATGAAGCAATTCGTAAGGCTTTAATTTAAAATTTAATGATCAGTAAGATTTCAGTAAGATTTCATTGACAATAAACTCTGTTCGAATTTTGTGCTTCGCAAAAAAATCTCAAGGTGATGCCACACTGTAACACAAGCAATATGCAACTCTGATCGCAAAAAAATACTTTTTTATGATTTAATTTTAAAGGATTACCAAATCGAACAGAACTGTCAAATAATCTGTCACACTTGTTATTTCAATACTTATTATTCAACTTTTTTGGATGACAACCTTCAATGGTGCCGCGTTTGCTTACAACAAACCATAACAGCCCTTAAGCAGCGGTCTCAACAAATGACTATTTATAGATTGGATTTAAAGATCAACAAAATTACTGTCGCAGGTTTTCTACAAAGGCACTCGGCATTGATTAAAAGTTAAACAAAAAACACTAAATTCCTATCCACACTTTACAGCTTATGTTACGTAATTCCTAAATTTGTGGATAAGGAAGGAAAGGCGAATGGAAATGGCAGTACATACAATTCTCTTTTGTTTTTTTTTTTTTTTTTTTTTTGTAATTTTAAGCAAACATCAAATCTAAGCACTCAAGGTAGAAATAAAATTTGAATGTGTAAACATGAATGAAATTTCTAAATAGTACTGAATCATTCGCGTAGCTACAGAATTTTTCTGGAGGGGGCTATAACATTTTCATGAAAAGGAAAATTATGTCAGTTATAAAAAATGCTTTAAGAAGTTCTGGGATTGCTAAATTTGTCCTCACCAGACGCAAATGAATTAAATAAAATTATGGAAATTGAAAAAGCAAATAAATTTGGCCAGATTTGCAATCGCATCGTTAAAATTTACTGGATAATTTAGCAACGGCCACTTTAAGCAGTAAGTCCTTTTGAAAATCTAAGTCTTAATAAAAGACGAGGCAAAACCTGAAATGTCTAATAGGCAGGAGAAATGTTTAAAGCCCGTTTCACACTATAATACTGAATTCATATTAAGATTTGTCAAATATCTTTGCGTTATGAGAAAATGTGATAGTGTGAAATTGATTGTTATGTAAATGTAAAATAAAACGTAAAGGAATTTGATATCCCATAATAAAAACTCAATTTTAGAAATTTATCTAAACACTTAAAGTTTTTAATTTTGTCAGGGTTGTATTTTTTTTACTCATTGTTTTAGAAAACTTAAGCACTAGGGCAAATTTTAACCAAATATTAAAAGGAATAAAAACACAAATCATTTTAAAATTAAATAAAACATTTCTGGTATACAACTCATTATCTTACAGCTCTGTGTTCTCTTTATTCCATTTAACAAGTTTTCGTTACAACGTTCCATCAAACTTCAAACATGTTAGAACGATCATTTCTCAGTTACAACATAATTTTTATTTCTACAACAACAACAATAACTAAAACAGTGTAAAGGAACTTTGAAAACTTCTGAGCTGTCGCAAATTTGCAAAATTAAGAAATTATAAAAATAATAAGATTCAGTTGAAATAAAAAGTTGCGAACTTAAATAAATGATTTTATAAAAAACTTATCTTAATAACTGCAGTAGTAACAATCACAAAACTTCTGCTCCTAACGTAATTTTGCGAAAAATCGTAACAAGAAAAAAGTGGTTCTTGAACCGAGGAGCTCGAACACGAGGAGCGTCGTACAAAGTGCAAGCAAATTTTTGCAATTGAAATTCGTGCTGCTGTCGTTTAATTCCAAAAGGGTTCTAGGTTTACACCAAGAATGATGCAACCAAAAATATTGTCTCCTAAAAATATTATTCTGTATAATCGAGCACTAACCGGTAAAATAACGTAACCAGCAAACGACAAATTTTGCAGGAGACGGTTTTTACCTTTTTCCATTCGGTACACAATTTTTTAATGAAAATTTGAAAGCAGCCCATTAATGATATTTTGCAAGTAATAGATCGATAGCGAAATCTCCATCGAGCGGTATCGATTATTATTACCCTCAATAATCCATACCGCTGGTTTTAATAATTTAGTCGGAATAGTAGCACGATATTTTTGAGGATTAATTAATTTAATATTCATGTGGTTAACTTTGAATTATAGAACAGTTTAAAATTACAGATTTTTTTTCTGTCAGTGACGTTAATTTGGTCGTCGACATTTCTAACAGGTCGACAAAAATGTGACCGCCAAAATGCTGTAACATTTTTTTACAATTTATTATTATGATTCTGATGCTCAGCATTCATTTGCTTATTTTTATTTCATTTAGTAAAATTTTTATTTTAAACTAGACTTCGTTAGCGTGTCATATCTAATTTTCTTAAAATTCCAATTTATTCTAGAATTTTTTAATTGTAGAATTTTGTAAACAGTGTGAAAAACAAAAAAATGTGTTTACAACTGTTTTACTGGTAAAACTTGTATCTTCCATGGCGAAATCATACAGGTGGTCTCCATGGCAAATTCATTAATTTTCGCTCTAAACACTACATGTCAATCACCATGGCGAAATAATACCAGGTTTCCGCAATGGCGAATTCACACTATATAAAAATAAATTAAACATATTTTTTATGTATGGAGTTTGAAATTTAGCGTTTACGGCGAAATTCATGAATTCGCCATCGCGACCACCTTGTATTAATTTGCCATGTCAAA
Organism: Gymnosoma rotundatum; assembly: GCA_916610165.2. Lineage (NCBI taxonomy): Eukaryota > Metazoa > Arthropoda > Insecta > Diptera > Tachinidae > Gymnosoma > Gymnosoma rotundatum. The sequence goes on along the minus strand of OU744336.1, from coordinate 123,855,124 downwards.
CACCATATAAAAAAAATAATACATATCATGGCGAAATAATACAGGTGGTCTCGATGGGGAATTCATTACTTTTGCCGTAAACGCTAATTGTCAAACTCCATATATAAGAAATATGTATAATTTTTTTAAAATGCTGTTTGACATATAACGTTTGCGGCGAAAACTAATGAATTAGCCATTACGACCACCTAGTATTATTTCGCCATGATACATATTTTTTATATATGGAGTTTGACATTTAGCGTTTACGGCGAAATTAATGAATTCGCCATTGCTACCACCTAGTATTATTTCGCCATGATAACTTCTCTATCTGCTTTTTGAAATGACATATTGTTACGAAAAAACAAATCGCTTTCTTTGCGTTTGTCGAAATTATCTTCGAGTCTCTTTTTAAACGCACAACTGATTTATCGGTTTTAAGTTATTTTGGTAGTTTTTGTTTTTGTTAAAATAATTTTCCAAATGCTAATTCGAATTTTTTATTATTTGCCAATGTGTTAGTGTCCACTGTATACTGAACCGATTTGAATAAAAAAAATATAGTGTGTAAGTCTAAAAGAAAATAACTTGGTAGAACCAAAATTCGTTATGCTTCTTGTAGCACCGGCTACAAATACTACCGAGTAATTTTTGGCTGACTTTTAAACTTACAATTATGGTCACTTGCACGCCCTACTGTGAAAATAAACCAGAGGGGAAAATTCTAAACGGATGAAATTGAAATCAAATTTTACACGTTGGTCAAGTTAGAGTTGAAAATTTTCAAATATTTTAGAAGCACTGCAATAGGGCACCACAGTCATGAATTTTTAATTATTATTTTTTTATCAGAAGAAGTCGTAATATCCAACTATTAACTGTACAATTTTCGTCTGTAGCTAACGAATTTTTGTATTTGATATTTTCATATATATTTTCACTTTAGTTCATTTTTTTTTAAATATTGAATATTATTTTTAAAACCTCTTTCTTTTTTGTTGCTTGAGCTCGTACACTCTTCTCTGCTACAAGGAAGTGAATTTATATTTTAATTAGCCTAGCATTTTGGAAATAGATTAAAATTCTGCTCTACTGTGCTCTGAGGTCTACTAAGTTTTGAAATTCACGGAGTTTACTATATTTATAGGGCATGGTGGAAAATGTGTATGATACCTATTAATAAATAAAAAAAGTTTACAGTGCTATATACATAGTTCTTTTAATGACTTATGTTACTTTTGCATCTGTTCATTAAAAGACCTTTTTAAGTTTATTACTTCAGTTTTTTTTAACAAAATTCAAGAGTTTTTAAAATCCATGCTGTTCGTTATTTTTTAGCTACCGGCAAGACTGCTGGTAACACAAAAATCCACTAAAGTTTTCATAATAAATATTATGCCGTTGTTTTCTTTTACAATGACACAACCATCATTATAACTTCTTCATTATCACACAAATTCGCACTCCACATACTTTGTCGAACATGATGATGAAAACGATGGTGGTTGTTTTTGTTTCTTTCCAAAAATTAAGCAGCTTGTTTGGCTCGATGTCTGAATGTTTGATAATAACGACGTAATTATGTTGTGTGATTATGTTTGACTGGATCAATGGAGTCGTTTGGTTCCTTACTTTTGTAATAAAAAGACGAAGACGTTGGAAAAAAAGACGAAATAACTGAATGTTAAGTTTTTGTTGTTGAAAATCCAAGAAGGCCAGCTTTAATTTAAAGAAAAAGGAATCACTTGTGCGCGCGCCTTCAAAGGCGATGGTTGAGTTTAACGGGTGAGTCTTTTTTTCTTTTGGAAGAAAATCAAAAAACAATTTGCAGTGAAGTTTTGATATTTAAGAAAATCTGTGTTCTAAGGAAAAAGTATTAAAATTAAATAACGGTATTGAGAAGAACAAATGTTTTTATGTACAGAAGAAGAACAACCGTTAAGTGGCTCTTTTAAATTTTGTTGTGTAGAAAACATCGTAAACAATATCGGCATAACAACAATAAATAGAACTTAAAATGCACCGTTGCAAAATAAAAAGAGGAAAAACAAAACAAGATCCCTGTTGTTATTGTTCAATGTTTTAGTGTGCAAAAGTAGTGAAATTAAGCTGGAAATAGTGGGTGCGTCACTTTAATCATATCCCGTCACTCATCTCTATGATCTTGAACTTAAGTTTTGGAGTGTGTTGTACGTATAGGTATGTATGAATGTTTGTAATATAAGAACAGTTTTATTTTTATGATTTTAATGTACCAAATAAAAAGAGAACGCCAGGAAGTGAATTATTTTTTATATTGCAAAAGCCATGTTTTAATTTCTCTTAATTTTTTTGTTTATGGCAGAACTAATACGTTATATAAGTAATGGAAAGCTAGCGGGGTTTTCAGAAATTTATTAGTCAGATTTTTAACAAAAAATCTTAGTTTTTCATATTTTTGTAAATAAGTATCAATTCACTTTGATGATATCTAAGCGGTGGTAAATTCTTGGTTTTATAACAAAAAGTGTATAATTCTTTTAATTTTTTTTTAGATCTGAATTTTGTTTGCTCCTGTTCCAGATAACAAATTTTTATTTGAATTTAACAATATTATTACACTTCTTTTAAGACTGTCTAGTGCTTTCTCATTTAGTAGAAAAAAAAAAATTGATTTAAAACTGGTTAATTAAAGTACTTTTTAAATTAAATTAAAAGAAGCACTAAAAAATAAAATCGAGTGAAAAAAATAAAAAAAATAATAAAAAAATAAGTAAACAAAAATAATAACACAGAAACAATGCAAGTGATAAATTATGACAAAAGTTGGGTACAAATTTTATTTATTTAGCAGTCTTCACTAATATCGATTTGTTAAAACCGTTTGATGTGGTTAATTCAAAGTTAAGATGTTAATCAACTTCTAACTACTAGATCGACGTACATATGTGCATATGTAAGTATGTATGTTTAGAAAACGCACCGTTATTACTACATGCAAAGGTTTTTTAACCTCTGCTTGCCCTTGTCCATATGCAACGTACTTTTGATTGTTTTTAATAGTTAAAATAACCGTTATTAATACATGTAAAATGCAGCCTTGACATTAAAGGTAATAAACTTTGCGGTGATATGCAAGGCAATGATATAAATATGTAGTACCTCCATTTCTGACTTATAGGAACAGTGATGCCAACTCAGCTCTTTAGAGGCTTCTTTTAAGTTCTTTTTGATTACCGCAGACGCGAAATTTTTCCTCTCAGCTCCTTAAAAAAAACGAGCTATCTTTTTACTCTCTTTTTCTAGTTCTCTTTTTCTAATTCATATTTATAAGATGTTTTTTTCATTATTAAAAACTTCAAATTTACAAAATCTTAAATGCCTAGTAAAGGAACTAGAACCTAAATTGATTTATAATAATCACGGAATTGGTATAACGGTGGAGGAATTGCGTTAAATTTTTTCGAGAACAAGATAAACTGTCTACAATAGTTAAAACCCTGCGGGACGTGAAAATTGGCTGGACTTAAAACCAATTTAAAAATTGTAAGCTTATCAGAAAAAAGCGGTTGCACAGATAAACGACTCAAAAACCAGCCAATATTAAAAACCTATAATAAAGAAATGGAATAAAACTACAGTGTCAAACTCATTCATTTTCAAACTTCATAGTAAAGATATATTTTACGCAAAATTTTTATGGGTATATGGCGTTCGAGTTTACCATCGACGGTTAAAATATAAAAATTTTCATGACTTCGCCAAGGAATACTTACGTACATACTATGTGCTGATTTTTGCCGCCTGCACATGGCAAAATCATAGCAAGTGACTGCATTAGGTTTAAAAGGTTTTACCTATAATTGCTTTGTTTCGCAACTTTGCATATGTGCATGATTATAACTATGATAGTTTGTATAGAAAACTCTTTATTGATACTTTTTGGAAGTCAGCAAGACTCATATTAATAATATATAACATAGATGTCTGGAACTCAGATCGTGCTAGGTATAAAAATAATGTTGCTAAATCTATTAAGGTGTCTTAACACTTGAATTGCATATTTTTATAAAAATTTAAAAATCAAATATTTTTAATAAAATCCCCAGTACTCGAGAAAACAACTAATACTTTGCAATTTTTCATTAAACTAGCATTAAATTTCTCTTTGTGAAGCAGGCAAAATGGTATTGCTTGAGTTTTAAGGGGATGCTACTGTTGCTAATCTTTACTTCTAGATAACGCATAACGCTGTAACTTAAATAGAAAATTGAGAAAAAAAAAATTGCCTCAGAAAATTGCATAGTGTAAATCTAGACTAAAACAATTGGTCAAACGAAGCACATATTTTAAATTTATTACTTAAGTAAAAATAAAAATAGTTTTTGCTAACAATAAAATATTAATTTAAATTTGGGTACAATTAATTGTAGGTATTTTTAAAGCTTATTTTAATAAAATTATTCACTTCAGTTCAATATATGCTTGCGATTTGATATGGTTAATGTGAATTACAGAACACCTTTCATCCGATTTTAACTCGCATCTATAGAGTTAAGCTATTTGCCTGATTATATACATGCATATGTACATACAAATGTATACATACCATATATAAATATATTATACGCTAAAACGACTGTTAAATTTTAAAATTAACTTACAAGACATAACCAGCTTAAAAATTAATAAACATTCTTTCTTTGCGACTGTTTTAAATGTAAGCGCAAATTAACAAAAGAAAAATGATAAATGTTGCCACATGAACTCACAAGACAATATTGCCCGATCAAAAGATAAAAATTTAGTCATATTAACCTTGTAACTAGGGTGTCAGACGATCAAGTTTTCATTCAATTTTTAAAATTTCTCTCATTTTTTTTTACCAATACACTCTCACTTTAAAAACTTGCTGAGAATTTGCTTTCAAATTTTCGTTCAATTGAGTCTTTCAAATTTCATTCAAGAGAACAGCTGATTGAAGTTTTTTCCTTCAAATAAATTTTTTTTGGTTTCTTTATCACAGCTTTTAATTTTTGTGAATTTTGACAAGCAGTATGTGTAAATTTTTTGAAAGAGAATTGAACAAAAACTTGGCCGTGTGACTGCACTGTAAGGTAAAAAAAAATTACAAATCTTAGGTAGGTACTCATTATTGAAATAATGCAGTAAAATGTTAGATTTTACAGTAACCAGTAAACTTTTGCTGGTTACTGCTATATATAATGCATTAAAAATATGCTGCAGTATGCCCAAGTATGCAAATTTCATATGTGTTAATATTCGTTTTTATTTATATATTAAATTTTATAATATTCGTAACATTGCTAAAATTATTTTTTCAGAAATCAAGTAACATTTTCATTTACAAGTAAAATTTTACTGGTAATAAAATTTTTTCAGTAACTTGTAAATTTTTATTGGTTATTGCTATGGGTACATAATACATTAAAATATACTGCAGTATGACCTTTGGTATGACATTTTGGTCCATGCCGTTTTTTTAAGGTACAATAAACGCACTTAAACTTGTTTTTCTACCATTTATAACAAATTATAAATAAAAAGAATTTAATTGTTGATTTCACAAATTCCGAACGAACACTACTTTCGCTTATTTCGCGCTTCGCTTTGAAAATAGTGAACAATTCGCTCCTGTTCGTAATTTGTGTAATCGCTGGAAAGTTTTCCCAATGCGTTACAACTGTCATTAAAATGTTCCTATCGACGAAGAGTTGATGGCTTAACGGGGACGATTTCAGGCAATAATGCCCTCAAAGCCTGCTAAATATGGTAGAAAATTTTGGCTGGCTGTGGAATCTAAACAGAATATGTATTGAAAATACAAGCCTACCTCTCAGAAAGTAAAAAAAACAACGGGCTTAAAAAAATCAGGCGGATCTATTTGAAAACGTGGGATTTGCAGATGCTGCAAACTTAAATGCATTATGTGCACCAAATTTATATGCAAATTACAACGGAAATAATCTACTTATTCTGTACCGATCACATTAAATGAACAGTGTACTGGACCCAAAATGGTCCCAAACTTAAGATTAGTAACTTTAATTGTTTTTTAATTTTTTATTTCATCATTTAATATTTAAACTTTAGTAAAAACATATCAATAGCAAAATATCACCTGGGGGCTAATTCTCGCAGTCGATACCTTGCGAAATTTACTCGAAGTTGGATTTTTTTTTAACTTTAGGATTCTCGCACTCGCTATCGAGTAAGTTGTATCGAAATTTCTTATGATGGCACTCGATAGCGACTGTACGATCGAATGTAACCGTGCGAGTTTTTTTCGATACCAAATTTGGTGTCGAAATTTAATTTTTTAATAGTTCGTTTTTAATTGTTATATTAATTAATTATTCGTATAGATTTTCGTACTTTTTTGTATTTTACCCTTTTTTGCACCTTTTTAAAGAGTTTTTACACAAACTCTAACGAGTAACTTAACGGTTTATTGCTTTTGTTAAAAAGTAAAAAATAATTATTCTTGTTTGAACGCTTTACAAGTGCCACAACAGTTTTTAAAAATTAACCACATTTTATTTATTTACGCAAACAACAAGAAAATGTAATAATAAGTAATTAATATTAATTATTAGGTCGAATATAACAAAAATAAATTTCAGACAAAAAACAAATTCTTGCTGAGTTTATGTCTGAGTACAGCAATTTAGCCAAAGACGTTTTACCAAACACATGCCAAGGAAAATGCCTCCGGTCCACCGCGAAAAGATGTAAAAACTTGGCACAAGGTAAATTATTGTTTTCCACATTAAGATGCTGCAGATACAGACTTTTGTAATTTTCGTCCATGACCGCGATTTAAAAAGGCAAAACTTTCAAAATTATAAAACAAATTCCCAATTCTTTTGATAAATTATTTAATTTTCTTGGTAAGTATATGTTTTTTGTTTACATATTTGTAGTGTTGGTTAAGGTTTTTTTTAAGGTTTTCTTTTACAACACTTTATTAAAAAATCGATTCGCAAGGTAACGAGTGCCATCATCAGAAAAACTCGCACGATCGAAATTAATTTCGATACGAATTTATTTCGATCACGAGTCCCAGAATTAGCCCCCTGAGCTGACGTTTTAAGATAATATGTAAGTTCAAGCACGAATAAAAAAAATTGGCCATAATGGTCCAAACCTAACAGCAGGGTTAAATAAAACGAATGATTCTTAAAAGTCCTAGATTTGTGCGTTTTAAGTTTAGGGTTAAAAAAAATCTTTTTTTTGCATTTTGGGCAAAAAAGCAGTATTAATATGGTCCGGTTTTTATCCCTGCAGAGATTTGATTTATACAACCAGGAGAAAGAGCTTTTTGATTTCGTTACTCAACTTTTAAGTTCAAAGTACACACATGTGTATACAGGTAAGAATATCTATATATATGTATACCTCTATAGGTAAATATGTACATACATAAATGCATATTGCTGCTTTTATGCAGAAAGGCCCTAACTGGAATTTTTACGAAATTGAGTTTTTCGTGATTCCAATACATTTCACGCAGATACACTACACACCCCCTCATCACTAAATTTAATTGCAATAGTATCAAAAATAACGCTTTTACTAGCAGTTGAATTTAAATTTTTACATTGTGATAAATACAGTTTCTATTATTCTGTTTACCTTCTCCAGTAAGATTACAACTATGCGAATATGGGCTTTTCTACAAGAGACCAGCTATATGTATGTACTTAAGGTGCCCATTATGAGTATATGTATTATGCATGTATGTAGGTATTTATATTTTTAATTGATTTTTATCATGTTTAATGCTGCGACGAACGCGTTTATTTCTTTTATATTCATGAACATATTACAGTTTTATCATCATGACCAACAAAATAGTTGTTGTTTTTTTTTGTCCGATGACTGGTGTTTGTTTTGTTTGTTATTGCATTTAATATTTACTTCTTTGCTTCTTCTTAAATTTTCTTTAACACAATAGTGATGATGATGGGTGTTCGTGTGTTCGTTTTAATTTCGTATTTTCTACAACAACAAAAAAGCAAAACAAAAATCGTTTGTTTAGTTTTGTATATGAAATTGCAAATATTTTGCTGATTTTGCATTCGTCTCCTTATTTGTTGCAGTATGAACAATAGTTACACTTGATTATTATGATCATTATTATAATTATAATAGAGTTGTTTATTTTTTTTTCCAAGTTTTCTTAAATAATTTTATTTCAAATCCTGCCTTGTCATCATAAATTCATGTCTCTCTTGTCTCTTCAACATATTAATTTATTGTGCTTTTTCTCAGTTGCCCATTTTTTAATGCTCAATCAAATAAAGACGCACACACACTTATATTAACCTTGTCTTTTTGCAAAGAGTGTTAAAAGATGTTGATGGTGAAATTTTGTTTGTCGTTATTGCTCTTTTTTCAACAAACTAATCATCAAAAAACTCGTGCTGGCGTTTTTCTGCCATAAAGTTAATTTAACGATCAAAAGTTTGCTTGTTTTTCGTTACTTAATTTTGTTGAATTTTCTTTTCTTAAGAATTTTATTATTATTGATTATTATAAAAGTGTGTTTATTTGTTGTTATTTTCTTCTACTTTCCTTTCTCATTTATGCAATTGTGTTTGTGTTTTATTACGGAGTAGTGAAAACCGTTATCTTTAAAAGAGATTTAATAATAAAATAATATTCTTTCTGTTAGATTTTTGACAGCAATTACCTTTTGAATGTGACCTTTTAATAGTAATAACAACAAAAATTTAACATGAAATTAAAAATGGATACCTATAGACATGTATTTGTATATACCTAAGTACATTGGGAACTGCATGTTAATTTTTATAGTATTAGAAAAGACATTTGAACTTGACTTACATAATAAAAAAAAAGACAATCATTCTGAAGGCTTCTTTCAATCCAGAGAATTGGAGGAATAGTAGCTACATACTACCTACATAATTAAATGCCCTTTCTCAAACTACAGGTGTAAGACTTTTGCACTCTTCCCTTTATACCTATATGCAATTTCTTCACAATCATGCTCATAGCTCGGTGAGGTTTACTGGTAAAAAAGAGTTGTAGGGCATAAAAACAAAACTTTTAGACAGAAGGAACACGAAAAGTAGATGATGAGTAGAAGAAACTTGAAAAGACAATATACCAACCCCCTACTATGTATTTTAAAAACTTAAACTAAAGCCCTAAACACTTAGACGACAGCAGGCAGCAGACAGCAAACTGTCAAAAATAAAATACATGTGTTTAAATGAAAACGATTATTTTGACGACTTCACAACAGCACGACTACACGACAGCATTTGCTGCTGCTGCCAACTTAGGCTATTTTCTATTTTGACGGGCAGCAATAAACAAATATAATGTTGCCATTATACATATAAATTGGAGAAATAAAAACAAAAACATTTTTTTTAATATTAAACATAAAAGAACATTACAAAAATACAATAAGGAAATAAATTTATGTGTTTTTATAGTTTTTCATGATATTATTACATTTTTTATCAATAACTTTAATTTTATTCAATATAAAATATATGTATGCGGTATCCCTTAAATGTGTATTGCTAAAGTACACAGCTGTTGTTGCTGTCTTCAAAATAATTATGAAGCTGACTTCAGAGCAGCATTTGAAGTTAGCAGCATTTGAAGTCGTGAAGTCTGCTGTCGTCTAAGTGTTTAGAGCTTAAAATCCGTGTTACTAAAATTTATTGATAACTAGTTGTTCCCAAGGCGCTTGGCTACCCCAATGAGAATAATCGTACCACAATCGCTCTTCCAAGCAAATTTTTTTTTTTTTTTGATTAATATGGGAAAACAGAGCCTTATACCGACTAAATTTAATTCTCATAAGAAAAAAATGCATATAGCGAAAACCATCAGTGAAAGTAGACCTTTCCAACGCATTTACTCGTTTGAAAATCGGTTGAGTTGTTCTCGAGTTATAAAATCACGAACATAGGACAACTTATTTTGTATAAATTGTAAATTCACAAAAAGTAAAATGAAAATTATAGCATTTTTCGGTAAAAATATCAATATTTAGATTAAACTAAACAAGAAGTAATAATGTTTAATATTTTATTAGATGGCTTTTGTTAGCAATAACACAGGAGCAACCCGTTGGCATGCAGCCAACTAAGTCTTTATATCTTTGTGAATTTTTTTCACAATTCCTTGACTACAGCCCGAAGTTGCTTGCTGTTAGTAGGTTTTGATTTGATTTACAAACGGCTTTTTGACATCAGTCCAAAAATATTCGATCTCGGCCTTAGGTCAAGCGATTGTGCAGATCACTCTACGATGGTAAATATTATAGTCTATAAACCACTGACTAACATTTTTTTCTGCTCTAATCTTGTTGGTCATTATCCTGTTTAAAGGCTCAAAATAAAAACATTTCTTCTTCTATATAAATAAGCACCACATTTTTGAATATGTGAACGTAAAATGAATTGGTTCCACTGCGCAAAATGAAAAGCATTCCGAAATTCTCAAACACATAAATGAAAACCTCTAGCAAATTATAAAACGATTTTAATATCATCCGTTTTCAAAATATTGTACACTTACTAAAAAAATCGAATTAATAATATTAGTGCTATTATTTTTGCCGGCACTGTACTGTACCGTACCGTACCGAAAGGTGCTGGTTTTACAAATGCTTTTACTCGTGTGCTGAACTCGCGGCTGTAAGATTTAACGATTAAAGCGCGATCTTTTGAAAATGCTCAGTGGGTTTGTACTTTTTAAAAACTCCCAACGATTTTTAAATCGCATGTTGCTGCGAACTTACACTATGAAAATGTACAAAAATAAATTACTTATAAGTTTGTTTAAATTTTCTTGAATGACTCATAACAATCTATACATGAATACCGATTTAAAAGAAACAACTAGAACAAGCTTGCCGGATCTTTCCATATTAGAAGAATCTAAACGTTTTTACCTGTCTATAAAAAAAATCACAGTTGCTAGTAGAGGCATAGTAATATTAACTCAAACGAATAAAACTTGCACATGCATAATAGAAAAGTGTGTGTTGTTTAAAAGTATAGCAAAAATTATACAGACCCGAAGAATTTAAGTCAGATGGTAGTCAGAGTCTTCTGAGTAGGTATAAAGAAAATAATTGCTATCGTGTACCCAATATACAGGTTCGCAACGTAATACGTTTTAATGGAATCATTTCAACCTTTCTTGGGTCATTTTTACTGCTACGAAATATGATTTAAATAAAACTCTTATAATTACTATGTATTAATTAAAATTAAAAAAAAACTCTCATCCTAAGTTATCTTAAACTAACACCCTGGTTACCAATTGTCTCTACGTAGTAATACTCCAAAACATCAACACAAACAAATACATATGTATGTTCATACTTATGAATGTTTTTTAATTATATAGCGGGACATTAAAAAAACTGACGCTGTCGTCGTTCCAAGAAGAAAATCATCATAAAAAAATTAAATAAATTATCATAAAAACACAGTTTTAAAGTAATTTTCTCATTTCAATGTGGCGTTGGCTGTTGCCTGAATGAGAAATACACCAAAAATACCCATAACAAAGGATTAACGCCGGTTAAGTTTTTTTTTTTTTTGCAAATGTCTGTCTGACTGAATGTAAGTTTTGCAGCACGTGATGTTTGTGCAGAAATACTTAAAATCTGTAGTTTTGTTCGAAATATTTTTTGTGCTGCGTATTAACGAAAAAAAAAAAAAAACAAAAAGGACCAAAAAATATAACAACGTCATTTTCCAACATCTACTCATATATGCCTTGTGAATTCTCCCCTTCTTTTCTACCCTCTTAATAAAATTGTTAAAATTATTTTGAAAAAAAAAAAAAAAAATTCTTTTCAATGACTCATTTCCCAAAAGAGTCTGTTTACATGAACAAGTTTTTTTAGTTTCTCCTCGTAATAAATTTTGTAATTGAATAAAAAAAATTATATTTAAACTTAATGTAATCAGAAAGAAAGGGGTTAATATTTTCCTTGGTCGAATGAACTATGAAATTTCGAGTTATAATGGCCTTAAAGAAAATTAAAAATGATTACGAAGTAATGAATACAGTAATGACCGGTCATTACCTGTAACGATTTATTTTTAAAAGCAAATTGTTGTATTTCGACGTGTAGTGTGTACAGCTGTGGAGAAATAGTTGAAAACTCTTTGACTCTTTGTAGTTCGGAGAAAACTCTTAATATCACTTACGTTATGCAATTACGTTATATACTTACGTTTTTACCTTTTCAAGCATTGGAACTGCTAATGCACCCAACCACCATTCTGAGACTCTGGCGAGACTTAATCTACTCAATGTATGGTTTAAAAATATGCTTCTTTTAAATATAGCACCAGCCATCTTACTGGATCTAGCTAACCCCCTGTTTACATTAGACAATGCTGTCATGACAATAACAATACATGCACATTTTTTCACTAATACATGTACACATTTCAATTGTCTGAATTACTGTCTTGAATATTTTGAAGACAATAAACAAGACAGTGATTTGACGTATGACGACAAATTTTTTTATAATTGCTTTAACTAAATGAAATTTTAATTGAATTATTATTTTAATTACTAAAATTTTCTTTGCATATAACAATAGAAATGGAAAAATAGCAGGAAGAAACTCTAAAGCTATTTTAAATTTTCCGAGAACGTGCTCATAATGAATTGTCATAATTATTGTCTGGACGCCTACACCACAGAAGCTCTTGTCAGTATTTTTGACAACTAATGCGTATTATTTCATTGTCATGACAGCATTGTCTAATGTAAACGTAGCGTAAAATTGTTCTCTTGTTTCACACAAGAATTTTCAGTGATTTCAGTCAGACTCGAACTTTTTGATGTCTTGTTTAAGAACAGATCAGAGATTCGTACGCTAATATGCTACGAATGACATACACTGTTGCTGTTATGTTTTGTTTATTTTGACTCTGGTGCTTCTTCAAGATTTGGAGCACGAATTACATGTTTTTATTCCACCAACGCCTTCACAAACGGATTTGCCGCAGCTTACTCATGAATTGTTTTCTTGTTTTACTTTGCATGAATCTTATAACCATTTCAGCTGCCTTTCTAAGCAAAACAACATTTGTTTTTCTTATATCGTCGAGACTCCGAACTCTGCTGGTTCTATTTATTTGTTTTTTTTTTAACAAATCCTTCATTGCCGTTATTTAGCAAGAATTATTTTTCTTGACAGTCAAGTCACTGCTGGGATTTGAGCTGTAACTCCTTATTTTCTGTGTAACAAACAAGTGAGCACAGAAACACACAGCGGTCTAGACACAGTCAAAATATTCAAATGTAGATTTTTGGCATACTTGTTGTTAGATTTTTATGTGCTTATTTTCAAGCAAATAAAAATTTTTCATTTTGATATTAAGTTACGCGTTTAAAAAAATGGCAAAAATGTCGGGAGACAAGAAGAAATCTTAAAATTTTCCTACGCGTCTGCACTTTAGAAGGTTAGAAGTGTAGAGTCTGTGACTGTAATTTTAAAGATTAACTGCCGTATTCATAGAAAACCAAAATAGATTTGAAATATATTTTAGGACAAATTTGTATGAAAAATTTGTCATAAAACACATTTCAAAATAATTTTATTTTCTATGAATTCGGCAGTAACAATATAAAATGTAATAAAAAGCAATATCCAGAAGAAACCCTTCAAGACATTTTTGCGTACACGAATTTGACATCAAGCATTTTGATTGTTTCTAGACCGCTTTAGTGTTGGAAGTTCAACTTATTTAGCTCTCTTTCTTTTATCTAAGACACAATCCAGAATTTTTCCTTTTGGTGTTACAGATATGTAAAGAACTGCCATTTTATTTATTTTCTCATTATTTTCTCTTATGATTTGACGGGCATATATTGCATTTTTTATCAGTTTTGATTAATAAAAATCAAAGCCATTGAACGTTGTTTTTTTTTTTTTTTGTTCCAAGACACACATTTCGAATCCTTGCAAAGTCTGTTTGAAGATTTCCTTGAATTTGACTTTGACTGTCTGTACGTTACAATTGAGTTGAATAAATTTCGTTACGACCATGTGTTGCCCAATTAATTTATCCTCCCTCTTCATCTTTACAATTCGTTGTATAATTAAATCACATTGTTTAACTATGTATTTCTGCAAACTATAAAGAAGAAAACGGCTAAGACAAGATTTATACAATTATGCCACTTTTTTCAATTCTCTTTTAAAGTTGCAGCGAGTTTTATCATGCGCTTTTACGATGCAAATTTTAATGCGATCGAAATTTTTCCATTTCGCTTTTAATTTGATGTAAACTTTTCTTGTATTCCCTGATTAACAAAATGTATACAAATCAAGCGTTAAAAAGTCTCCTTGAAATTTAAGCTATGCCGTTTTGCTTACCGCTATTGCTTCTCTATACTACTTGCCTACACGAATTTCATGAATTAGTTTTTATGCGGTGATTAAAAATGCCTGACTATTTTCACTGCAAATGTAGTTGCTTAACTGTTGCTTAGGAAAAATGTGCAGCAAAAGCAAATAAAAAAAGAAAGTAACGCATTTGCTTTAGCTGACTACGTGCTTCTTTCTGCAGTTACTTTAAAAAAGTTTGCAATCAGTTCTTCTTTATTTTTATTTTTGCTTAACTCTACTATAAAGTTGTGGCTGACTACGATTGCTTTTTCTTGCTGTATGTAACTCGCTGCTTTTTATCCCTTTTAACGTATTTATGTATTAATTACTTACAATACGTAAGAAAATACATTTTTAAAACGTTGTTTTCATTACATCATTAAATGGTTTTTTTTTTGTTTTCTTAAAAAGCAACAGCAAAAGAAGAAACAAACATCAACTTATTTTATTTGCTTTTTGCTGTTGGTTCGTTTATAATGAAATGTTTTGTAAATGCTGAGACATTTAGTTTTTTTTTTTTTAATTTGCTGAAAAACATGTAAGCAAAGCAAAGATTTAATGCTGTTGCTATTTTTAAGCAAGCAATTTAAACCCTCGTTTTATGAAAGACCCATCGTGTAAGCTGGCTCTTAGTGTAGTTTTGAGTAGAGGTCGCCATCCAGAGAGTGTGCTTTTACTGAATAAACTATCTGCCTTAAGGCCCAACTATAATGTGCATAAACTAGCTTAAGCCAACTCATACAACTGTGCAAATACATTAAATTATTATATGTGGTAAACTATTTCTTTATGCAAGGTACGAAACTGATCGCACTTTCCGTACGGAAACAGCTGATTGTGCTTTGGTTTATATATTATTAAAGAAATTTTCTAATTAAGACCTAAATTGTTAAATTTTTTAGTTTTAAATTCAATAAAAAATGTAGAAAAAACAACATATTTCTTTATGGCCAATTTTTTACAATTATAATATATTTAAATTAAATTTGTATTTATACACACAATTTGTATTTATACCATATAAACGATGAACATCGTTGCATTTTTTAGTACGGTTGGACACAAACACAAAACAGAAAATAATTTGTAATATTTTTTTTTACATTTTCTTAGAACATAAACCAAAATATGTAAATGTGTTTATGAATGTTATTAAATATATAAAATATTTTCTTTAAAGCCTTTTAGTTTTAAAATTTTGTTGATTTATATAGAAATTATTTTTGGCAAAAGTACGAAATAAACATAAATGTGCAACTGTGGCAAATAAGTTACAAAATTTATATATGTACATTGTAGCCACATAAATTTCTTTGATAAGGTACCTAAGCATTTGACAGGCTTTTCGTTGAATTTTTGACATAAGCTAAAGCTAGCTTATGCACATTATAGTTGGGCCTTAACTCTTTACTATAAAGTTGTGGCTGACTACGATTGCTTTTTCTTGCTGTATGTAACTCGCTGCTTTTCATCCCTTTTAACATTGGAAACGTATTTATGTATTAATTACTTACAATACGTAAGAAAATACATTTTAAAATCGTTGCTTTCATTACATCATTAAATGGTTTTTTTTTTGTTTTCTTAAAAAGCAACAGCAAAAGAAGAAACAAACATCAACTTATTTTATTTGCTTTTTGCTGTTGGTTCGTTTATAATGAAATGTTTTGTAAATGCTGAGACATTTAGTTTTTTTTTTTTAATTTGCTGAAAAAACACGTAAGCAAAGCAAAGATTTAATGCTGTTGCTATTTTTAAGCAAGCAATTTAAACCCTTGTTTTATGAAAGACCCATCGTGTAAGTTGGCTTTTAGTGTAGTTTTGAGTAGAGGTCGTCATCCAGAGAGTGTGCTTTTACTGAATAAACTATCTGCCTTAAGGCCCAACTATAATGTGCATAAACTAGCTTAAGCCAACTTATACAACTGTGCAAATACATTAAATTATATGTGGTAAACTATAATGTGATTAAGATAACTTTTCGTCAAGTTTCGTTAAATTTCATTTTTTTATGCAAGGTACGAAACTGATCGCACTTTCCGTACGGAAACAGCTGATTGTGCTTTGGTTTATACATTAATAAAGAAATTTTCTAATTAAGACCTAAATTGTTAAATTTTTTAGTTTTAAATTCAATAAAAAATGTAGAAAAAAACAACATATTTCTTTATGGCCAATTTTTTGACAATTATAATATATTTAAATTAAATTTGTATTTATACACACAATTTGTATTTATACCATATAAACGATGAACATCGTTGCATTTTTTAGTACGGTTGGCCACAAAAACAAAACAGAAAATAATTTGTAATAATTTTTTTTTACGTTTTCTTAGAACATAAACCAAAATATGTAAATGTGTTTGTGAACGTTATTAAATATATAAAATATTTTCTTTAAAGCCTTTTAGTTTTAAAATTTTGTTGATTTATATAGAAATTATTTTTGGCAAAAGTACGAAATAAACATAAATGTGCAACTGTGGCAAATAAGTTACTAAATTTATATATGTACATTGTAGCCACATAAATA
Source organism: Gymnosoma rotundatum (assembly GCA_916610165.2). NCBI lineage: Eukaryota > Metazoa > Arthropoda > Insecta > Diptera > Tachinidae > Gymnosoma > Gymnosoma rotundatum. The sequence goes on along the minus strand of OU744336.1, from coordinate 123,838,191 downwards.
TCCTTGATAAGTTACCTAAGCATTTGATAGGCTTTTCGTTGAATTTTTGACATAAGCTAAAGTTAGCTTATGCACATTATAGTTGGGCCTTTACAATTAAATTGTCATACATATTTTTTCACATTAAAATACACAAAAACATTTAATTATTGAGTTATTAAATCCATATTCTTATGATTATTAAAGTTAATAAACAAATACATAAATAGCAACAAATGTGTACTTATTTCTTTAAAAATGCTTTTTTTAATTGAGAGCAAGCATGTGCGTATATGTGTGTGTGTGAGCGATTAGTTTTTCTCTTTGTTGAAAGTTTTTTTTTGAGATTTTCTTATGCACGTGAGCCGGGCGGCTTTCTTTGGTGATCATTAGTTTCCAGGGGGCTTATTCTGAATTGCGATGCGAAAATCAATGCGATGCGAAAATGAAATGCGATGCGAAAGAAAATTGGTATTCTGTTAGACTTTCGCAATTGCATTCGCAATTTATTTCAAATCGTTGGCAACGCTGCTCAAATAAACATCAGTATCAACAAACGTCAAATTAAAAATAAATAAATTTTTTGTGCTTCGCTGTGAAAATTGTTTCTAAAATTTATTTAATAGGTCCAAACCTATTAAAATTTAAGTCAAATATTTTTGAACTTCTCTAATAGGTGGTCCATTATTATTTAGTTCTTCTGTTAACGTTTGCCACAAAGTATTTGCAGACTAACGTGCATTTGGTGTTTTTAAATGGCCTCTTGCCAAATGGCTGGCTATTCATAAATTCTGTTTTTATTTAAAGTTGACGCGGCTTGTTTGTCTTACTGCTTACTTCCCTGAATTAAATAATAAATATATGATGAATACATAAATAAAATATTGTTTTTTACTTACATGTTTGTACTTTGCGAATGCTACTTTGTTGTCGAATAAATTTTGCGAATTTGACATGTGTTTTCGCAATTTAGAATACCGATTTACCACCTTTTCGCATTTGAAATGCGATTAAAATAGAACTTTGCGAATATCGCAATACAGAATAGCAATTGTTCGCATTTACGTATTTTCGCATCGCATTGACTTTCGCATCGCAATTCAGAATAAGCCTCCAGTAAATTTGCATATTTTCTTTAATAGTAATCAAGTATTAATCTGAATAAAGCGTTTCTAATTAGTTGTTTTCTGCTGTAAGTACTATGTACATATTCTTCAAACAAGTTTTTAGTTGGTCACAAGTAAGCGACGCGCTCGTGTTCTGTTTTAATCTCCCTCATTTCTTATTTAGCATAATTTGTTTTTTATGACTGCTGTAACTGTATTCCTTTTCTTTTTCCTCTAATAAATTTAACTTTTATTGCGTCACAATATTTTCTCCCCTTTTCACATTTATTGTTTTAATACTTATTTCTTCGTCTTCTTCGATAAATGAAGTTTTAAGTATGAAAAAAAACACATCTTACAAATTCAAATTGGTTTTTATTGTGGGTTGTGCTATAATTTTAATGTGACGCAATAATAGTTTTGTGTCGTTATAAATTTTATATTAAAATTAACCAGACATCTTTTACATCTCTATCAAAGCATTATGGGGAAAATTTGAAACAAGTGACGACGCACATTCTTCCATTATGCTTGTATGTATGAAGAAATTATTTTTGTAAAAACATTTTTAAAAAGTCTTTTTTAATTAAATGAAAATTAAACTAGTTGCTTGAAAAACATGAAAAACGAAAAACAAAATTAAATTATCCTTTGCGGGTCTTATATACGTTGCGAATTATTGTGAAATAAAATTAGATTTTGCAAAAGGAAAAAAAGAAAGAAAAAGGAGTCAGTTTTTTTTTTCTGAAAAAGCTAACGAAACCATTGCCGTCTTATCATCGTCTTCCTCATCGTATTTAATTTATTTTTATATTTTGTATGCGCAGTCAACATTTTTTTCAGTTTTCAGTTTTGTTAATTTTTTCATGCCCATTTTTCGTAATCGGTCCCACTGTAATACACTTGTACATTTAAAGATTTTTGGTAATTAGAGAGTTTGAAAAAAATAATTATTACTTTTATCAATTATTTGTTGAATCAACTTTTAGAATAGTAAATAATTTGAATTTTTTCATATTTTTTTTTTAATTTTTCATTTCACAGCACAAATTTGTGACATATTTTCAAGTGTGTGTGTTTTTTTTAACAGTTTTATGAAATTAGATTTTTTACATTTCAAGGGATGTTTATTTAACACAATCACAATCACCATCATCATCAGCTTTAATAAGAATTGTTCTTGGGAAATGTGGATTGATGCTTAAATAAGTAGTTTTTTTTTGCCTCTACATTTTGTTGATTTCAAACTTTATGGGTGGTCTTTTCTGAATTTTTAAATTTGAAATTAAATTGAATTTTATTTTATTTGAATTATTTTTTAAAAACTTTATTAAATTACTGTTTATTTTTAACCATAAATGATACGGTTTCGATAATAAAAAATTCAAAAGTACATGATTTGACATGCTTGTTGTTTGGACTTATATTTTAAAATAATATTTGCGCCGAGGGTAAATTAAGAAGTTTTTTAAAAACACATCGATTTTTGTTAGACGATACTTCCATCTTTTGTGAGTTCCTCCTTGTTGTTATCATTTAGTCGCCTTTGCCAATTCATAGTTTTGCTATCGAGACTCTGTGCGGTTTGAAATACTATCTTCCATTTGTTCGTCTTATAAAAAACTTTACAACTTTTTACTCAAGTTGCCGTTGGGACTTGAACTTATAACTCTTCTGTTTAAGAAATATGCAGAAACCTCTAACGAAGCAACTAACCTTAGCTGACTTGTTCATTTATTGTTCTATTCGCACACATCATAAATTGGTAACACTGGCGAAGAAGGATGCCGTAATCAATTACAAGAAAAATAGATCTTAAGTTGCTACTTTTGTTGTTCAAATCCCAATTAATTATGACATTTCATTATAATAAGTTTAATATACATTTAACATTGCAATGCATATAAGATACAAGGCAACGATGCACTTGCCAACCTAAATGGCGATTGTTTTATTAGTATTCTAACGTCGTTATGTTTTGTGGTATGTGGTTGGGGCCAGCTGAGCAAAATTATTTTATTAATGTATGAACGGAATATTGATACAAAAAATGTAGCACTTTCTATCACATTGATTGCACAATTGACCAGATCTTGGGAGACCAGCACTTCTCTTTCAAAAATTTAAGAAATTAAAATGGTTCCACACGGCCATTTATTATAATGCGGGCTATAAAAAAATTAAAAAATTTCTGCAAAAAAAAAATAAGCAAACAGAAAAAAGTAAATAAATCAAGTTCTTTTGTCCATAATAAGTACATATTTAATAATTTTACTTCCGGCAAAAAAATCTGTTGATTTTTTTAATTGAAATATAAATCTTTCTAAAATGTTAGTGAAATGAGAATCTTCCAATATTTTCTTTGTTTTAATAATCTTAAAGCTAAAAGTAGCAAAAAACGACAAAAATGCCATCGATCATGATTCGTTTAACTAATTCTAAGAATTCCAAATAATCGCATTAATATCTCGTGTATCTTTTGTGTCTCTTGTTTTTTGTTTTTAGATTCTGCTGTAAAAATCATGGTAGTTTTTGGGTCAGCAGGCAGGCAGCCAAATTAGGCGGCGTTTAATAATATTTTTCCACAAATCCTAACGAAGATACCCTCTTGAGCTTAAGCAAAACAAAAAAACAAAATCAAATTTCAAGCAAATATTTTACGCTAAAAGTATCAACGAAAACAATAAAAAAAACTCCGCTTAAAAGAATTATCAAGATAAATTCTGTTCTTATAAAATCTTGTTACAGACTGAGAATCTTCACAGCATTTTTTTATATAAAAAAGCGTTTTAAAATGACCATTTTAGTTTTCATTTTTAAAAGTTTTGTGTGTATCTGCTTGCCTGGCAGTATTTATTTTACTTCTTAAATTTTTCAATATTTCCGAAAAAAAAGATCAATGCTTCATTTTGTTTTTGTTTTTCCTTAAACGAAATCCCATTTAAATTTTTTTCTTTCGTTTCGGTTTCTTAATATTTTTAAAAATTATTGATCTGTTTGTTAGTTTTTTTTTTATGGTGGTCGATTGTGGTTTGTGTGCGTTTTGCATACGAGGGTTGACTGAACTGAATTTTTTTGAATCATTAAACTGTAACATGGATTTAAAAAATAAAAAAAGGCAAACAGCACAATCATGAATATTTTCGCATAATATAATTTTCTTTAAAAAAAATTCCTCTAATTATGGTTTCTGAGGGAACAAAAAAAAAAAGGGCTCTTTTGCTTTTTTTTATCTTTTATACTGAAATTGTTTTTCTTTTTTCAATCAATAAATAAGGAAAAAACAAGCTTATAACACAAGAAAAGGCAAAGGTGAAAACTTGCACAGATTGGGCTGCATAGAAAAAACATTTAAAATGTAATTAAATTTTTAATTGAGTTCATTTTATAATTCTGGAAAAAATAATTTTCTAATTAAATAATTAATTGAATCATTTATATATTTAATTAAAAAAGAAGAAAACATTTTTCTATAAACAATAAATTAAAAATTTAGCTAAAATTTAATCCTAAAACAAAAAAAATTTAATAGGTGCAAAAATAAAAAAAAATTATTCAAATTATTATTCCTGTCATACAAATTATAAATTACTATGCCTGCCTGCTATTGAAACAAGAAAATGGGATTTGACGTATTTGGCCTGACCAGACATAATAAACTATTTAAAAAAAATTTGATTGTCAAATATTTTACGGTTACACAAATCGCTGAGTAAGTGAATCGAATTCGTATTTGAAAGTAATAATATATTTACGACATCCGTTGAAAAAAGTTTTTAGGGTTCCGTACCCAACAGTAAAAACGAAACACTTTTGTTTCTGGCCAAATTTCACTACAGCCGCTTTGAATGTAGAGATCAAGATACCTTTTGCATTATGGTTACTGTTTCCATATTAAAAATAAATAAAATAAGAACTACAAACAGACATCACGGTAACTATGGTCAAGAATGTTGATTTTAAAATCGCGGAATCGCTCATCCCCATTTTGAACTGTGATAAGCAAACATGTCAAATTTGCACAGTGTATTACGGCATTTACACTATGCAATTTTTCATGAAACTAGCATGCAATTTTTGTTTGTTGTTGAAGCAGGAGGAGTAAGCAATATAGTATTGCTTGAGTTTTGACGGGATGTTACTGTTGCTAAAGTTTATTTTTAGATAACGCATAACGCTGTAACTTTAATAGAAAATTGAGAAAAAAATGCCGCAAGAAAGTGCATAGTGTAAATCTGGACTATGTAAAACTATGTCCGCTAAAGCAACAAATACAAAGAATGATTTCTTTAAGAAGAGCAATAGAAAGACACTTTAGGTATTTTTATGTCCGCGCTATGAGAACAAAAATAGTAAATAAGACTAGAATATAAAGGGTCTTCTTAATGTGACGTTATTTTAACGTATATGTAAAGCTTGCTTTATATATTTAACCGTAGTATGGAGACATTTTAAATGCACACAAGGATATGTACAAATATTTCTGCTACTAAAGTAAGCGTCAACAATGAATTTAAAATGTGCTTCCATTGAGGCCGTAATTTTGACAATTATGGCCTTATCTTTTCAAACGTTACAGACAGACGCTTGAAATCTGCACAGAGTTTAAAGTCTTTGAGGCTTTGAGGACAAGTACAACTAAAACTGAATTAAATTAGGTTAAGTAAAAGGTGTCGCAATTGTAACCTGATTTTCAAGTTTATGGCATTATATTTTGAACCGTAATGGGTTGAGGTAATAAAAAGTGCTTCTTAAAAAAAAATTATTTATAAAAAAGAGTACTTTTTTATGGTATAAATACGCAAAATTAACTCCAAATTGAGAATCAGCAGTTCCTACACAATCTTAAATATAATGCTTTTCTGAATTTTATATGAACACTTGTTTCTTTATATGTAAATTAAATGGTACTTCTTATGCTTACCCTCGTACATAAATTAAATAAGTATTTGTGATTTTTTTTGCGGTATAACAATTTAGTTAACCACTAAAAATATTGTTTTTTAAGTGAATATTTCTGTAGTTTTACCTCCACTTCTGTGCGTATTTGTGTTTCTTTTTTCTCTCGTTTTAAACCTTTTTTTCATCTCGGATGTTTTTCATTTCAGAATATATAAGATACAATCATTTAAGTTCCTTTTAAGATCAATAAAACTTTACCGCTTAACCATCAGATCAGCAGAGGTGGTGGCGGTGGAAGTTAATATATTTATATTGTTTTTGTAATTTTTTGCCGGCTGACGGATGCACACGATTGTTCCAAAATTTGCACTTTTTTGTTAATTCAACAACCCATTATTTCTTGTAATTATTGTCAATGAAAATAAATTTACACGACCACGTTTTTATTATGATTAACTTTAACAATTGTATGTGTTTTTGTTGTTTTTTTTAATTTCATTTTTTTTTTGTTCAACAAATATATTTGTACATTTTTTTTTTTTTGAAATTTATACATTTTTAGCACTTCGCTAGTCTCATGTAGAAAGGCCCTAACTCGTATATATGTAACTTTACAGGAGAAGGTAAAACATAATAGAAACTGTATTTATCACAATGTAATATTAAAAATGCAAACGCTTAGAAAACCGATATTTTTGATACTATTGCATTCAAATTTTGTGACAAGGTGTATATGTGTGAAATGTATTGGAATCACGAAAAATTTTAATTTTGTAAAAATTCGAGTTTTAGGGCCTTTCTACATGAGATCAGCGACTTGCAATTTTACTATTAAGACTCATTTCTGCGACAGTTAATTTTTATTTTTAATCTTTGTATTAAGAAGAGGTAATTAATTAAATGACTCTTATTTTCATATAAGATAATGATAATAATGGAAAAACTAATTTTTTTTATACAAGAGAAGTAGCACTTCAGGCATTAAATACCTACTTAGTTTGTAACCGTGCTACATTCTTTAGGAAAGGGATAGATTAGAGAAAAGATAGGTGGTGAAAGGAGATAGATATCGCCATTTTATTTATTATTTTACTTCGCCGGCGAACATGCTATGGAGAAGTGCCGACGAAGGAGCCTGCATGTTTTAATTTTAATCTGAATATGTATATATACCATTAAACAGAAAAAAACATTTTTGTTTTTTGACTGCCGCTAGGCACAGGGCAGCCGGTTTGTAGTCAACGTGCTTGACTACAGCAGCCTCAAAACTAAAAAAACTTAATAAATATTGCGATGTATGCTTAGAACGGAAATGTACTAGAACTTTGGGCACAGGAGGGTCTTTAAAAAAAATCAGCTTTTAGAAAGCTGTTTAAAAAAAAGTACTTTTTTAAGCAGCTCAAAAATACTTTTTAAAATATACCTCTTTCTTTCAAACAGTGTACTTTTTTAAAGATACTTTTATTAAAAGTACCATTTTATGAGGTTTTAAAAAATAAATTTAAAAAGCAGTTTAAAGGGTTCCTACACAAAATTTATTTTCAAGACGTTTTTGTTCGCTTTTATAGAATTGTAGGTACGTTTTTCCAAGCTACGTAATATAATCATTTTAGAAGTTACCTCCAATAAAAGTTTCGCGCTCCAAGGCTATTATTCAATCATTCTTCTTTAAAAGTTACTAACATGTGGAAAAGATTATATTTTAAGCTGTTTTTAATGGTTTCGTTAAAAGGTACTTTTTCAAAGCTTAATTCTAAAAAGTCCTTTGAAGTATAATTTTTGTTTTATAGTAAAAGTTTTGTTTGAAGTTTTAATTTTAAGGTTCTGCTGCTTCTAAAAGGAAAATGTTATGCCTTGTAATATTCCCTACTCCTCCACGACAGATCAGTTCTTTAGCGACAGTGTTGGCTAATATTCTATAGAAGTGACTAAGCGGCGAATTAACCGATTCTGGTTTTCGTAAGTTATTTCCTTGCTCTTTGCATTACAATTTACCGAAACCCCCAACATAATATGATTCTATAGATGTCTATTAGAACGCTAAGAGCCATTTTACATCCGCTCAACATAAGAGTGACCTCTTAACCTTCCATCACGTACCCAGACTCGTAATTTTCTGTAGCGCCCAGGACCGCTCTTCCTGAAATACACAACATTTAACTGGGAACTTGCATAAATGGCTTGATCTGTAAAATCACAAACAGATAATGGTTTGTGAAGAAATATAACAATCATTTGTCCCAAGAAATAAAGGTCCTAGTGAAACATTTTTGCAAGGATTCTTTTTTGCAAACATCAAATCTCTATTAAATTCTCTTTCGATAGTGCAACTCTGCCATTTTTTACAACAGCTCTTTTAATGAAACACACATTAGTAAAAGAACACAACTAACAAGAGTGGCAGAACGACCGAACGAATGACAATTCTTTGTCTCAATATGGAGTTTATTACATTGGAAAGATGTGTTATTGGAACACAATAGTTTTATAACTTAAATCTTGTGCAATTCTTAAGACGACTGATTATTCTTTTCTTTGTCAGTTTTTAGCTCACTTGCTTGTTCTTTATGATTTCCTTATGGCTTTTTTTCAGATTTTTTTTAAACAATATTTAACAAAAAAAAAAAAAATCTATACATTTTTAAGCCTTTCTTGTCTGTTTTAGGAATTCATTTTAATTGTCCGTCGTCATTTCTGTAAAAATCTTTCAGGTAGATTATTTTCTAAGAATTTCTTGCAAACGAAACAAACAAAAAAACTTTCAATACTTAATCATTATCATTTAAGTTCAAGTTAAAGATTTTTTTCTTGTAGTTTTCAGAAATTTATTCGTTTTGGTAGGAAGCGAGAGGAAGTGTTGTTGTGCGTTGTCTCGGCTTTATTTTCTTTTCTGGTTTTCATGTGTGAATAAAACGATTTAGCTTGATGCTCTGATTTAAATGTTTAATAATTATTTAACTATAAAAACATAAAATAAATATTTTTTTTGTACCATTTTTTCGGTGGACTGCACTCCAAACACAAGAGTGTGAGAATATTTTTTATAGAAAAAATAAAATTTACCCCCCCTTCATTGTTGCGGGTGAAGTCAATAGCTAATAAAATGTTTATTTGAATCAATCTTTATTTGAAAAGGGATATAAAATCTAAATCAATTTTAAAGTTATAAATTTTATTGATTACATTTTTTAAATGGGCTGCGCTGTTTGCTTGGTTGCAAAGACATTAAATCTTTTTTTACGTCTTTTAATTTATTGACATAAAAAATAACTTGAAAGGATTTTTTTTAAAGAGTCTTAATTGTATGTCTGTTGTAGCTAAATCAGAAAAGTATACCTTAAATTGTAGCGCCTCTATATTTTGCAAAATAATTGCAGAATAAAGAAAAATAGCTTTAATTAGTCGCCTGCCTGAAAATAATATCAAAATTTTTACTTCCAGGTTTAAAATACACTCGCGATCAGTGTGACCAGATCCAAAAATTTTTGGAGCTAAATTAGTACCAAAAAAGTGCTAAAAAATTGTTTTAAGTGCTAAAACATAGTGCCAAAATTTAAATGTCAGTTTTAAGCAAATATTTTCTTCGAGAATTCAAAGTTTTGTCATTTATGCTTATGTTGCCTTAGAAATATTTATTTGCATTAAAAAAACCATACTTCTTAAAACAATAAATCATTTATTAAACATAAAGAGTCTTAAAAAATAAAATTTCACTTTTTAAATTAAATATCACCTACATCAGTGATTAAAAACACTTGACTTTTTTTAATGCATATGTAGTTGCTTAACTGTTGCTGTGGAGAAATGTGCAGCAAAAGCAAATGAAAAACAGAAGGAATCGCATTTGCTTTAGCTGACTATGTGTTTTTTTCTGCAAAGCAATTACTTTGAAAACGTCTGCTGTTGCTTAAGCAGTCAGTTGTTCTTCATTTTTATTTTTGCTAGTGCTTAACTCTTTACTATGAAGTTGTTGCTAACTACGACTGCTTTTTCTTGCTCGTACTTGCTGTACTCGATGCTTTTCTCATCTCTTTTAACATTGGAAACGTATTTATGTATTTATTGCTTACAATACATAAGCAAAAACATTTCAAAAACATTGTTGTTATTACACCAATAAATGGTGTTTTCGTAAAAAGCAACAGCAAACGTTTTCAAAATAAATGCTTTGCTGCAGGAAGAAACTCATAGTCAGCTTAAGCATATGCGTTTCTTCCTTTTTTGCCTTTAATTTTTGTTACGTTTTTAATGAAATGTTTTGTAAATGCTGAGACATTTAGTTTTTTTATATGCTGAAAAAAATGTAAGCAAAGCAAAGATTTTGGTGCTGTTGCTATTTTTAAGCAAACAATTTAAACCCTAACATACACATGTGTACATACATACGCGTTTATTATGTACTTAGGCAAATTTATTCTAGGTATCCTCAGTAGGATTTGAACATACAACTTTTTAATTCGGAGATATCAAAAAGTGCTATTATTGCAATTGTTACACGCGAAAAGTAGTGTTTTGAAGAAAAGTGCATTAATTACTTTGTGGAACATTTTGTAAATTGAATTAATTAAAAGTGCTAAAAAATGCTAAATAAAGAGGTGGTAAGTGCTAAAAATCATGCTAAGTGCTAAATCGGTAATTTTGCTGCTAAATCAACAAAAGAAGTGCTGAATCTAGCACCGAAAGTGCTAAAATGGTCACGCTGCTCGCGATGTAAGAAAAAGTTCTCCGAAAACGTATAAATTGATGAGTTGCTTGACCTGACCAATCAGATTTTTTGCTGGCAGTTTTAAGATTTATGCTCGCAATGGATAAAAAAGCCTCCTGAAAAATTTGCTCAAAAAAGTCGGTTGTCTGAAATAATTTTCACAATTTTTGTTTTAAGTTTAAAATGAATCGCGAAAGATTGTGAAAAAAAATAGAAAACCAGATTAAGTTGGTCAGAGTTGCTTTATAAAATTTTCAGACTTGTTGATTTTTGCCTAGAACAAATACTCGCAACGCGAATCATATCAAAAAAAAATTTGCAGGAGATACAAAAATCGTTTAAATTAGTCGGTTGCCTGACATGAATATCGGGCTTTTTGTTGACACTCGCGATGCAAAAAGGGCTGGCGAAAGTTTTGTTAGTTGTCTAACAAGAGTTTCAGACTTCTTGCTTTAAGAATAAATGTTTGGTTACATTTGAGAGTTTAAAATAAACACTGCGATGCAAAAAAGACAGCAGAAAGAAAGATTTGTACAAAAGACAGATAAATCGAATAACTTGCCTCACAAAAATGTCGGCTTTCGCACGATTCAAAAATAGTTCACGTAAGTATTGTTGTTCACTTTAATTGATTGGTTTCGTTTAAAGTGTGGAATAAAAATTACTGTTAAGTTATTTTTCTTTCATATATTTTATTATTAGTAATTAAAATCATCCTGATTTCAAAGAGCTGTTCTTGAGAAAAAAAAATTCAATTAAAGGCGTGTGATACCACTTACATAGTTTAAGCTTTTTTCGAAGCCTGTTCTAGCGATTTTTATTTAAATTGTTAATATTTATTATTAACAGTTATGATACACAAACAAACAAACAAATCAATAGTTTGTCTCTGGCATTCTTCTTCGCTAAAACCAGTTTTTAATTTTATTTTTATAAAAACTTATATTTATCCTGTTGTTTTATAATTATTTGTGTTCTCTCTCTATTCCTTCCTTTCTGCTGATGATGCGTCTCTTTTTTGATAACATCATGAAGTTAATTACGATTAACTGTTATTAGGTATTATTAGAATTACAAAAAAAGTTTTTTAGGTTACATACTTGGTTGCCAGATTTAACGATTTAAAAAGAGAACAAATACCTATTAACATTTTTACGATTTTTATTTTGTAATTATTTGAAGGCTTGAAATAATTATTTTGTAATTTTTTAAGTTTTAGAAAAATTCAAAGATTTTTTGTGAGTTTTTTTAGTTGTATCAACACAGCAAGTATACATTAGTGTCACAACTGTCTGGCGGTTGAAACATCTTTTTTTCTATGAAAGTGGCTATCTCAGCAACTGGTTTATTTATTTATTATTATTTTTTGCCAACATTTTATTTTATTACGCTTGGACTTTATTCATCTAAAACTTTATTATATTGATTTTAAAGCAACCAATTCTACCTGGCGTTACATGGATGTACTCCTAGCATCTTTCTGACACTAGTAAAATACAAAACCCTTACAGGCCTTGCCCAACCTGTGGAGATCGAATTTTCGGTGTTATAACATTTAAGATAAGATGTCAGTTACAACATCATGACCTGAGTTTTTTTTCACATTTATTTTGCAATTCCAAATTTCGCCACCTATAACTTTTACTAATTTTAGATTTTGAGTCATGTCTATGTTGTCGGCTTCTGCCGACTTCGATTTGATAGACTCTAAAAAC